>OY728147.1:308534136-309864136 GCA_963277665.1 Viscum album
AATAGATATCTTATGAGAAAATAGGATAGAATTGCATAGTGAACATAGTTCTGTAAAGAACTATGTTAATTATGGTAGTCTTGGGAGTTAACCCTAAATTCTATCATTGTTTTTAAATTGAAACTAATCCACAATGATATATTTATTCATGAGATTTTAGTTCTAAGGAAATGATTTTTTTGCTTATTTTTAGGCCAAAAACATATGCCTTATGCAAATGAAATAATCTAACAGATAATGATAATTTACTTCTTAATGATTTATGTCTTATGAACTACCATGACTTATTCCATGAATCGTGTTTATGATCAATAAATATTTTGGTATGATTTTAAAAGGCTAATCGCATGTCCTTATACCATTCATGTTTATTTTATTCTTATGTAAAAATCAATATCTCACTTTTTAACCTTAATAAGAATATGAGGTCACCATTTATTATATTTTCATTCCCCATGTTCTGAATAAAGGTATTATGTATGATATGCATGATAATGGTTTTAGTAATAAAGAACATAGTGTGAGATTATGTTCTACACTTATGAAAAAGCTTTTGTTATCCATGATTCCAATTATATTACACCTAAATGATTTTAGAGTGGGTAGTTATGTTATTTAATTAATATTCATCTTATAATATGTAATATCTTTGTTATAAAATTATTTGCTGTTACAAATTTACTAAATTAATCAATGATGTAGTTTAATGTACCAAACCATCATTTGGTTTAGAAAAATTTGAATAAAAATTTTAGATCATCCTTTCACTATAATTTGGATTTACCACATATAACTTATATGGTTGAGAGAAAATTGTTATTTCTTTTTATTATATTTATAGGATCATTAAATTTTTACCATTTTGATTTCAATACTTAGAAATCTATGGTACCATAATATGAATATTACACTACATGAATTATATTTATCCATGTAGATGGATTATTAAATATGGGATATTTATTGTTCTATTGGAGGATTTATGTGAGGATGATGGGATTTGTGAATGATGGAGGATTCTTCTATAAACATTGATGTTTGGTTATTTTAATCTAATCCTTTATTTTCTTCTTCATCTTACCGTGTATTACTTTTGATTATTTTGAAATATTATGTTAAATAGTTATTATTTAGGGGTATTTTTCGTGATTTTTTTAGTTAGGTATTTTTTTTTAAAAAATCTAAAATTATATAATTTAAAATGGAATCTTATGATGGGGTTAAAATTATAAATGAAAAACATTTAAGATTATATATTATATTATGATGGTGTCTCTATTTTAGTTTGTTATATTATATAATGGATGGTTTCAATAATTTATAATGTGAATTAGGCATTATAATATTAATCACACACACACACATATATATATGTGTATTTATTTATTTGTGTGTGTGTGTGTAATGGATGAGATTTTCCAGGGTACTATTTAACATGGATATATATCAAGGTTTGTCTTATTAGTGTGCTATTATTTTGTGTGTATATATATATAATGAAATTAATGAAAAAATATAATGATAACAGGAATAAATGTGTAATGATTATTGTAATGAATAATAGTATAATTAAATTAATTGAATTGAAGTAGTGATAATTATATAAGAAATGGATTATTGAATGTAAAATTAATTAATGTGTTAGATGGTTTATGTGAAAAAAATAATGAAGATTAGTTTTTAGAAACTACAATTTGTCATATAAAAATTTATTGAAGTAAGAGCTATGAGATAAATTATATACTTTGAAATAAATTATAATTTTTTGGAATGAATGATTTGAGGACTATAAAATGATTATGAATTGAAATGAGTAGAATTGTTTTGTTACAAAGAATGTGTGGTTTATTTTTTGATATGTTCTCTCATTAGATGTTTAATTAGTAGTTTTTTGGTATTATTGGTGTCAATTAAGAGATATAGATGTTGGAGTTTCATGATAGGGTGTGGTTTCTAGTCTAAGATTGGGTTTTCAATATAATTAATTTTATGTTTTGTTATTTCTTATTCATAACCACCAATGTTGAATATCATGGATAATATATATATGAGGTGATAGTTATGATTCAAACACCCGAAATCTAATATATATGATAAATTAATATATGACTAATCTACTCCTTTATCTCTTACTTCTAGTCATAATATGGTTATATTCTAATGGTAGACTTTATGAACTATGGTGGACATGGATGTGTTATGAGATTTTCATAAGTGGCATTTCAACTGGTCAGAATATTTATTTATGGTAAGAGGATATGGTATGTAAAAGAGGAAAAATTCAAGAGATCCAAATACTATGTTTGTATGAATTGAGGGTAACTAAAACACAATGGAAGCAGGTCTACCGTGCATTCATTTGCAAATTTCAGTGGATAACTATACATATATTAATTAAATATATTGATAGAAAACATTATTTTAAGCACGTAAATAGTATATGTCTGATAATATACTAATTTTATTATTCATTGATCTAGTAGTATGATTCTATAACATTGAAACATGTATTCCATGATAAAACTACTATATACACTTGTATGATCACCCCTACTTCTATATACCATTTGTAAATGTTTTCAAGGAAACATTATCGAATATATTAGACCTTACACACTCATGGAACGATTTTTAGTTTATATTAGGGGGTTAAATTTTTATAAGAGTTCTTTGTTTTGATATTATGATTGGATACATTAGTTTTATTACTTTATAATAAATTACATGCATATCAATTTTTTATTTTTCAGATTTCGAGATTTTTACATCTATAAAGTTCTCAATGACTATTGGTTATCTATATTTTCAAAATATAGATAAAGAAATCCTCCCATAATCCATTTTATATGCCCACATTTCTAGAATCCAACCTATTTAAAATTATAGGTAATAATTTGTGGTCATGTTTAGATTAACTAATTTCCTATTAACGATTATAGTTGATATGATTCATGATAAAATTGTATTATAAATAGTTTTTACCTTTGGTATAAAGTATAGAGTGGGGAATATTAATTATTTTGAATGTTCAAAAATGAAATTGATCAATTTATTATATTATGACATAGTTATTAGAGAATAGTTATAATGTAAAATAAACCATGTTAATCTAATAAAATGTACATGATAGTATAAATAATGTTTATAAATAAGAGTCTCTTTATATCAAGTTAGAGACCAAGATGTGATACATGAATCATTAATTTTAAATTTATTTAAATTATGGTGGATATATAGATTACATAATGATTATAAAAAAACATTAAATGTTTTCCATAGTAGTCAAGTTGGATGGCATGTTGTACAATTACTTTATATATTACATCAAATAGGGTGTTCAAACCCTAGTAGGACATCATTCAGGTTGTGGTTTTCATGAAGTGTGATGCAGACTGGATGAGAAGATGTTGGGGGAATAGGATGACCAAGGTTACAACCTCATGTGGGTTATTTCTGGTAGGGAAGTGCCAATGAATCGGACAAATGTAAGAACTTATGGGGTAATCAGCTAATGCAATAACCAAGAGACAACTAAATGGATTTTTTAGGTTAGAGGAATTCAAAATCTGACACGATGTGGGTGGAATCTATGACCCTTCAAAAAGGGATGTGGGACTGGATATGACTGTCTATGGGGGGAAGAAAATTGAGGGATCGACCTGATGGTGATTGACCCATAGTAGGAGATAGACTGACAATGGCCCTCAGTGGGGGAACAGGAAAGAATGGTTTTCCTTGAGATTACTATCTGTAGCGGGAGCTTAAACATGAGTTTGGTGGGAGTGGGCATTTTCTCTGGAGACATAGTGGGCCATGGGTCTTTGGATCATATTAGTTATCTAATAGGCTTGTTATCTTGGGTCTTTATGTGCCTATGTCCTTTATTTTCATATAATGGGTTGGATTTACCTAGAAAATGAGGTATCACCTGGTTTATGATGATTAATATTGGACTTCACTCCATAGTGTAATAAAAAATATATATATACCATAGCATAAGAAAATCTATTTATTCTATAAAAATATATACCTAGATAATAGATAATTGAAAAGAATCATTTATGTGCAGTAAGAGGTTATGGATAATTGTATACGAGTCGTCCTAGATTAGATTATCCATGGAGGATAACCAAAAGATATTTTTACAAAAATTGGATATCACGGTATGAATGATATATTCCTAATGAAATGAATAAGTGGTGGTTAAAAGAAGTCATTATCTCTTTTTTGTAAAATCTAACTGACTATAGGTAAAAATATTATTATGGTATTCCATTAATTTAATGGCATAACTATATAGTGTTTTAAACATTATGTCAGGTTCTATAATGTGATAATGATTTTATTAAAAGAATTTATGACTAAGTTCATGAATGATATATTAACTTTTATTTAAATAGTGGTATGATAGATTGAGTTTCTTCCAATCTGATATGCGAGATCTTTTTTACATGATTTTACAGGTTGTCTCATGAACCATCATCACTATTCTTTTCATATTATATAAGATGTGGATTTAACTAAGAAGTAAGTTAATTAAAATATAATAAAGAACACATTAGTGTGGATAGAATATACAGAATATGGAATCCATCAATGCTTTCGAATGTGTATACAAAATTACTGGGTCACCCTCTTCTTAGTGAATGTGATATTTTGACCTATTGGAGATTCCCCTAGCTCTCTTCCCCTTATTTACCTATGGACAACCATTACATAAATAGTGTTTTGTGTGAAAATTATCAATTGGTTTCTTATTTTTGATTAACTAATACTGGGAAAACCATGTTAGTTTCAAATATAATATCAACATCCATTTACTACAAGAAAATATTAACACCAAATAGGTTATTGATATTTTATTCAAAAAAATGAATGATATATTAGTTAGAGGAAAACATTTAGGTAATCCATGACAATATGGAACTCATATAACATATGTGTGAGGTAGATTAATGTGATCCAGGAATGTCATATTTAATTATTACATCTTATTATATAAATATTCAAACCATAACATTATGAGACGTGATAGAATAATTTATTTTTAGTATTGTATAAAAATTTGATTCATAAATAAGACATTTATAACATTTCAACATCATCCACCACAATTCTCTTCATAACTATAACCATTCTGAGACATATCTTACTTAATAATTTTCTTTATAACATGGGGAAAGTAAATATATGAATATTTAATCTTAGATTCTCTGTAAGGGTAATCAAGGGATATATAATGATCACGTATGTATAACATGATCATATGGGAATTAGGACATTATGATAATATTTGAAAACAATTCCTTACATATGATAGATCAAAATCTTAATTCATTGCATAAATTATTAATGTTCATAAGGCATGGGTCACAAAGGAATCAATGAAAATGGTCTATGAGAGAAAACCATTTCCATAAGATATATGTTTTGGAATACACATAATCATATAATATCCCTTATTTTCTCAAGGTTCAATTCAAATACTATCATATTATATTGGGTTCACTCTCTATTACATCAAATAATTAGTCAAGTTTCACTCCCAAGACTATTTTATTGGAAAAATACACTTACATGACTATATTTACTTCCCATTCCAGACCATATTATTACATGAAATATCCTTCTTTTCCAAATGAATTAAAAAAATATATTTTTCTAGGTCCATTTATGAGTTCATTTAAATCATAAATATGTGTTCTAAATGATTATAAAAAAATATTCATATCATAACTTCTGAAAAGGAAAAATGTTTCATCAATTTTTCAATATTTCTTCAGAGTATCACATCTGGAAAATAAATGGGTTTCAAAATCATCCTATCATCATAATCAAAATTTATCCAGTGAAAAAATAAGGATTGTATCATTGAATCATATCTACAATAACATCAAATGATGACATATTTTATTAAAAACCCAATTAAATATAATTTGATAAATTTATTGAGGAAAATATTTCACTTCTAATTCACATATTTTAACTATATAAATTTATCGAATATTATGGATAATAGTTTCCCTGAAGAATCCTTTTAAACACATAAATGAAGATTCCAACAATTGATAATTCATGAGTATATGATATTCATTCAAGATTAGTCTTTGAAAATAATGATTCCTTTCAAATTTTTAATAAAAAAGATGAAGGTACCTCATTTAGGTAATCATAAAAATATTCCATTAGAATAATTTTTTAAAAATACATTCATGGAAAATATGAAGAATAAAATCATATGATTAAATATAAATAACATTTTTGGAAAAATATTTTTAACATATACATGAAAGAAGTTTTATTTTTGACTGAAGAGAGAAATAATGTTAGTTTTCATTGAACATGTCATTTCGGACTCTAATGTTATTAAATTAAATTATTTAAAGGAAAAAATATAATCTATAAAAGTAAATAAAGGATACTAAATTTAATTATATTATTTAGAGTTAATTGATAATATTTCCTCATTGGAAATGTAATCCTAAAAAATAAAAATAAACAGAGTGATTATATATTAAATAGTGTACCTCATGTTCAACTTAATATGAAAGAACTATAACCTTATTTGTAACAAATTTATTATAATTGTAATTATATAAAATAATCATGTATATAGTAAAACTAAATTTTAACATAAATTAATAATAATTTTGAAAGCTTTATTAACATGAAACATCAAGCATTAAACATATTTTGTTTTTATAAAGGTATTATTATTTATATGTGTTCTTTATAACATAGATTTTGAATTTGAGGGTTTGAATATGATAATAAACATTGTAAAATAAATTTTTAATGGTCCAAATCAAAATAAAATCACTGGATAAATATTATGAAGTAATAACTAAATTTTTATTATTGTCATTTTTAAAAAAATCATTTTCTTTAAAAATGGATATATTTTAATTTTTTGTGTGGAAATTATAGATAGTTTATTCCATGTTTATAAGTATTATTTTGTAAAATGATAATAAATTTGGAAATAATCATATCAAAATCAACTTTTGGTGAAATTTTGTAATTTTTCTGAACCACATGATTTTGAATAGAATTGTGAAAATACTAATTTTTCAAATTCATTTATTTTTTTTATTAATCAATAAAATTTAAAAGTCTAATTAATTTTTTTAATTTATATTAGTGGTACATATGATTCATTTTATTTATAATAATATAATATGTTTTATTTAAATCTAAAATATTCAGGATTGTTATATTAGTTAATTTTTATGCTTAAAAACACATTATTCTTAAAAAATAATTTTCATTGCATTTTAGGAATTACTGTAAAAATTAATATATTAAAATTATAGATATTATGTTAGGAAAAATGGATACCATATTTGTAATAATGGGGTTTAAATTTGATAAGTAGTTTCTTTTTTATTTTTTGGTCATTATGAATAATTACTATTATGCATATTTGTCAAATTTATAAGGGAATAATGAGTAAAACAGGGCAAACCCACTGATATAAGGTCTCAAAATAAAACCAACACATTACTATTTTTAATTGAATATGTTTAATTAGACCATATAATCTTATATTCAAATATATGGTGTCTTTGTTCCATTTCCATTGATAATGAAATTTATATTATTTTATGTGATGAAAAATGAAAAATTTCACTCCTTTGACATTAAAGTCTCTAAAAATTTTACATAAGGATAAAAAAAAGGTATGTTAAGTTGTTAAAGATTATTTTAAATATTAATTATTATTTTTATAATATTAATTTAATTTCAATTTTTATTAATTATCTAATTATTATACATTCTTACAGAACAATGACACATTTCTTGTGCAAGGAGTGGACAAATCTGGTATATGACTTTGAAAACTCAAAAAGTGGTATTTTATGAAGGATTTACAGTTCCCCCATCGATTTTAAATATTAATATAACAAATTTTATATGTATTAATGTATTAAATTTCAATTACAATACTTTATTGATGTCCTAAAATGACATCAATAATATTTTATGAAAAATAATATTTTATGAAATTATTGAAAAATAAAAATAATAATACATAAATAAGACAAATATGATGATAAATGTTATAAAATGTCTTCACATGTCCAATTATGTGCCAATTTTTATGTTATATGTTAAATTATAATGAGTTAAGAATGAAAAGGATATTATTATAGTTATAGCTGAATTGTTTTAACGAAGGGGTGAAATGAATATATATGGTTTAAAATTACACTAAGACCTATCTTAATTTAATTTTATACTGATATCTTTAAAATATCCTATTTTTATTCATATTTTTGAATCTATTTAATCATTATATATGGGTATAAAATTATTACACTTTATACATTTATGAAATTCTAACAGTGCTCGTCCCCTCAAATATAAATGGACCCCCTACTCTCTTTTATTTATAGCTTCTTGAGAACCCTAACTCAAACAAAATATAAAACATTCTCTTATATGATTATATAGTAATGATATATACATATTTGTTTTATAATACAACATTACAAGTGTCATTAATAAGGAATCTAAAGGAGGCAAATTGAATATGAAGTAATCATATTACCCAACATCTTTCAATTTATTTTTTATTCAACCTCTTCTAAATATATGGTATTAATCATAAAATAATAAATTTATAATATTATATATTAATATATTTTATCATGATTATTGATACACAATTATTCACCCTCTTTTCCATCAAATGGGAAGAGAATGTATCACTTGCGGGTACATGTAGACTTTCACCACCACATAGCGATAGAATTCATTTTCCATAACCATAATTCATGGATGGTTACTATATTAGCATGAATGTTTATATGTGATTTTTTATATACTTATTCTTATATAATTATAATATCATATCTATCATCTGACCTTATCATACCTTGAAAATAGAAAATGTCACTCTTTTGTATGTGTGGACTACCACCTCCACGAAGTGATATGACTCATTTTTCTTTTTTGGTTGACATGGGATGTAATAAGGATATATTAAATGAATATATATGATATTTTATATAATTTAAGTTTTTATAATTCTGATTTATTGTTTACATTACTTATCTTCAAACCATCAAAAAAATCAAGTAATGATCACGTGTAATTACAACCAACCATCTCCTTTAATGATGTAATTCATTATTCAATTTATATCATTTATGGATGACTATAAATATATTTATAAAATATATGATATTTATATCATTTTTAAAATTATGGATATGATGTAACTAGGATAAATGTATAAGTGAATGAACTACTGAATGAAAATTTTCATGAAAAACGAAATAATTGATAGCCGATAATGGTGATTTTAATAATGAATTAATAATTAATATTTTTTGAAATTTTATAAGTGGATAATATATGATATTATAAGTAAGTAGATTAATCTAGTATAAATTTACTAATTAAAGGAATGATTAATGAGTTTTTTTTCATACATATGTATGATGAAACTGGAAGCTTAAGATAGAGATAATTTTAGATAATTGATATATTGTTAGAAAAGATAACTTAGGTTATGGGTACATGAAACCTATTATAAATGAAATATTTAATTCAAGAGTAAATAAAAACTAGTTGTTTTATAAAGACAATTGTTTAGGGATGAGAGTTCTGATTTTCATATAAAGGATAAATGCAATGTTTTGGGGTTGAGTGATCGTGTTTTAATATAAAGTATAAATGCCTTGTTTTTGGTTATATGTATCTATGATAACTATTATTATATATTTATAAATTCTCTATTATCTATATAAAATTCTTTCTATTCAATGTGATGTGAACCTCAAATGGATGATGTGATAATGATTGTGAGGCCTATAGTTGTGGAAACAGTTGATACCTACGATGACGAGTTGCACACTGATGTCTATAATTCTTTCCGGGGAGGAACTAGGATTTAGGAATGTATTGATGCATGGTTTACCCATTATTAAGATAAAATATTGTCTCTTTCTTGTTAATGTTTTGCTTCATGGTTTTATTGTTGGGTATCTTGTTTATCTAAATATCTTTCCACACAGGTTCAGGCCAGAATATGTCCTTGGTAATTCATATCTTCAATAATAGCATACACAATATTGTAGTGTACCTAGAATTGTGGAATGATAAAAATGATTAATAAATTTTTATCCCAATTATTTTCTACCCATTAAAATGAAAAAATTAATGTTATTCCTGAGAAACTATAGTCTCAGTCTGATTATTCTGTGAGGGAATGGACTTCAAATTGTTGGTTAATTAAATATAAAATTGGATAATATTGATAGTTAATTACTAAAAAATGTATTAATTAAAATAATATAAAATTATTAAAGTATAAATAATTAATTTAATGTAATTTTTAATAAATAATTGTGTGCTTATAGGATTTCTAGTTTTTTTGTAGTGATAACTAGGTGTCCAGGAGAAGATAATTGTATTTGAGATTGATACGAATTCAATTCACCTGGTGTGGATGTGAGCTATATTATATCATGTATTCTTTGTGATTTTTAATGATACACCACCCATGTTAGTTTTGTGACTATTACCCAGTGGCCTCTTGAAGGGTGTTTCCCTAATATCCAGGTTAGAATGGGATAGATGGATCACTACCTACTTTGGATCCACTCTCATCTCTTGGTAGTATTATATGTTGGAACGCATGATGGTTAGTTTCACCATATTTTTATATAAGGGGAAATAATGGCTCTAAGTTACTTAAATAATATGTATATATGGATATATTATCATATTAATTATTATAGGAATGACATGTATTAGATGTGATGGATCGAAGTACATACATTGTGTATGGGATTCGATGGTTTATTGTATAAAACCAAATATATGATACATGAAATATATGATTTGGTGGCTCCTTGAAACATCTTGGGTAATATTTGAAGATTTTTATGGGAGGATGGGATGATGTGATGTATGAGATATTTGTGATACATCGTACATGTGTCTTTAGTCTGACTTCTTTTAGAGAGAGATGGATTAGGACAAGAGATGTTGGCATAAAGAGATAATGTAGTGGGGAAGAGGTAGTTAGGTACCTTCATTTTATATTATATTATATTATCTCTTTTATTAAATATTTGTGATATATATCTATTATGAGACTGGGAACATAGTATTCCTATTTAGGTGATAGTTAAATTCACTTATTATTCATTAGGATTTTGAATTCCTTCATTATCTTTTGTATAACAGGCTTTATATAGGATCCTTCTAAGTATACCTATTATTCTCACCATAAGTATTTGTAATGTTTTTCTAGGTAGAATGAGAATGTTGGAGTTTATGATGTATATTACTTGTTCAGTGTTTTAGATGAGTTTTCCAGTCATCTTAGTCACTAATATGTTTATATTTTGATACATGTAGTTGTTTTATTTTTTCCCTTGTTTTGTATGACATTAAATTTATATATATGGGACATATGATATCTCTATTTTGAGTCGGTGTTAACTGGTGTACTAGTTTTTTCTCTCTTTCATCATTTTTCTCTTAGAGAGTAGTTCCTCCCATTTGAATACATATTATACACTTGGATCTGTTCTCCAACCCATGTCCTTTTAGAGGTGGGATTTATGTAGTCACCATCTTCCTCATCTCATTACTAGCCTAAGAAGTGTAACTTTGGGTGGATGGAGTCATGATTGAGTGGAATAAATGGTTCACATTGAGAGATATGATGATGTATGGGGTTAGATAAATGTGATTACAATATGGGTTGGGATGGTAACTATTTTAACTAAGTTTAGTATGAAATGTAAATAAGGGAGACTATATGATATACATGTATTTTGATCTCCAAGTGATTTAATTCACATACCCTTATATATATCGATTTTACTTGGTGAAGAGATATTAGTTAAAGTGTAGAGACATAGGAAAGCATCATGCATCATTATTATTTTCACCAGTAATTGAAATGGGTATACCATTGGATTTATATAAACGTTAAATTAAAATAAATTTATTAATTAATAAATATTCAATATTTAATATTCTGGTTTTAGGAGTCTCTAAACATTATTTCTTTTATATGTATAACTCCAAGTCGGAATCCCTATGTGTTCTCTACAAAGTATTTTCAGTTGGGGGTTCAAGTAGAACACTGAAGAGTAGAGATCAATGATAAACTGGTAAGTACAAAAAAATTTGAGTTTCGGTGCCTAATTTTTGATAGTACAATTTCATTGTTTCATAAATTGTTTATGAAGACTAGTAAAATAAGGATTATATATCATTAATTTTGATCCATGTTTGAAAGGATCATTGGGTTTTTTGGTTGTGATGATCCCACATATAGCAGCAAGACAGTATTGGATGGGTCACTAGGAATTTATGGTCTCATGAGAAAATTTCTGGGACTAGTTACAAGCATAGTTTATTTTATTGAAAGAAAAGGTGACCAGACACTAGGAACTAATCACCCTTCTATATGGGATTTCTATATGTCATGTTTTTGGGATCTATTTAGGATCCTTCTTCAATATGTTTTAGGCCTATATTCAGATGATAAGTCTGGGGTGAGTATTTTCAAGGAGTCTTTGTATAAAGAGATCCAATGCTGGGGAACCACTTTCATATCATCGACATATCCAGAGGTTCTAGAGAGATTAGAGGTTTTTGAAAGAACACATGAATGAACATGAGCTTTATTATATAAGAGTGTTCATGCATCTTCAAGAAGTGGAGTTGTTGTCTATGGTTACCAATTTTCTAGATAGATGTTCATTTAGATATCATGTATTAGGTCTCATATATCATCATAACATTTATCCTAGAGTGGAGTCTCTCAAAAAGTTTCCAAAAGATTAGCCACTTTTTTCATATAGAGGCCAGGGTTATCATCAGTTAGAGTGTCTGACCATTATGAGAAAGAAACTTGCACTAGTTGTTCTGCTTTAGGTTTTTCTATTGATTAAATTTCAATCGATGCATAAATATAAGTATTCTCAAGATTAGGATCAATAAATAAGATACAAGATAAGTATAGAACATCCTTAAGATTTTCCTCTTCCTTAGAGAGCGTAGTTTGGACATGTTGGTGGTCATCCTTAGGTTCAAAGAGTCCATAGATCATACTGTAGTTAGCTTCATGTCTGGGCATTTCTAGAATTGGGTGATCTATAGATCATTAGGGATACAATTTTCTTATTTTTTATATAGGAATATGCTTTTTTTAAATTAGGATCTACACACACTTTCATATAACATTAATTTTTCCTTAAAATGGGTTGTTAGGAGGAGAAAATTTCAGTACCCTTTCCATTTACAATGAATGTTAGAGTATGATCTTATCTACATGAAGTGTGTATAGAAATTAAGAATGTGATGGGGTAGCACCACTCTTTGGGAGACTTCCTATGTTTATAGATAATTACCTACAAGATCATTCTTATTATAAAATGGTTGTATTTAGTGCATGATATATCATATTTCATTAGGGAAAATATTGTGTTCTTTGATTCTTAAAAAGATTATATCATGTTCATTGGAAAGTAATAACCTCTAGTTAGTCAGAATCATATTACATCATTCTCTTTCTTGATGGATTAACTAAAAACAATTATATTGGATGATCAACCGTCAGTGCTTCCTAGGGTTGCATGTGATTACCCTAATGTTTTTAATTAATAGGTTGTGGCGTTACACCCTCGATGGGAGATCGAGTTTTGGATAGAGATAAAAAATAGTGTTTCTCTGATATAAATGTCTATATATAGGATAGAACATTATGAGTTGCAAAATATGTTGGTATATCTCAATGATTTTTTTGTAGAAATGTTATTTTTGTGACAAGTTTGTAACCTTAGGGTGCTCTAGTTTTCTTTGTGAAGAAGGACGATGAATTTTTTCATCTTTTTACCAATTATATTCTCTAAAACCAGGTGACAATCAAGAAAATATATCATCTTATGTGGATTTATGATTTATTTGACCAGCTTAAAGGATCTATTTAGATCTTAATGATCATTCTATGGTTAATATATTATTATATTATGATGAATGGTGAGAATATTTTGAACAGATCTTTCTATTTTCATCATGGTAATGATGAGATCATTATAGTGTTTTCAGTATGATGAAAACCCCAACCATATGCATGGGTTGATAAACATAGTGTTCAAAACATTTCTTGATTTTTTCATGGAATTTTAAATTGATGAAATCCTCATATACATAGAAATCAGTGTGGATCAAACATTTAATATTAATTTAATTTTTGGAGACCTTCATCTTCATTAGTTGTTCGTTATATTGTGTTAGGGTGAATTCTTGGCATGTGATGTATCTTTATGGGGTAATTTAATTTCTCATTAAAGAGTAGCTATTGATACTTTGGAGGTATAAGTATTCATTTTTTCAAAATACCCCATGTTTGATTCTATGAATCAGAGTTTCCTTGTTCTTATGGGATATTAAATAAGGATCATAGCTGATTTCACTCAGGTTTAAAATCCTATAAAATACTTAACCATAAAGAAAGAGGTTTTATTCTAGAATGATCAGTGTCATGAATTATTTAAGTAACTTAAGTATAAGATGGTAAGTGTTCCAATCCGTTGTTTTGAAGAAGTTGGAGTTTTTTTTGTGTGTTTTATGGGGTGGATTTAATTCTTGGATTTGGATGAGTTATAATGAAGGAAATCTTATTTAATTATTATGGGTGTCATCAGTTACATCCTAATGAGAATATTTATACCATCTATGAGATTAGGTGGGTACTAGTTTCCTTCTCGATGATGTTGTGAAGACATTACCTCATCGATGAAATTTTTTTGTGATTTAGCTACCATAAGAGATTGCGTTATTTCTCATATCATCATGACTTGATCATGAAATAGTGATTATGGTTAGAATTTGTATAGTATTATGAAATATTAATTTCATATATAGTAGGAAAGTGAAATTTTGTAGCTGATACACTGATCTAGATGTTGTGTAGTAATGATGTATGTAAATTAGGATATTCTTATAGAGCAATGGAAGAGATATCAATGAATAATATTCATATGGGAGGGGTAGGTAGATGTTTTTTAGATGAAAATGAAGAATTATTTGGTAAATTGGATAGTGGAGTTCTAATTGGGAACATTTATTTATATTAATGGAGACATTGAGTTTTTATTGGTAACTTTCTTAAAGGTTGGTTTCAAGATTAACAACAGTAAATTTTGTTCCATAGGTGGATTTTTGTCCCTCTAGAAATGAATGATATGGTTTATTGTGTGTTTTATAGATCACCCATAATTGTACGTCCTAGTATGAAAAATATGTGATAGTTTCTAAGAGATCTATTTTTTGTCTAGTTTGAAGTATGTAGTTGTAAAATTCATGTCTCTTTGCCTCATCTTCTAGAAAGAGAATTCTAAGCATTGTGTTCTCGATGATTTTCTTTAGACGTTAGGTGTTTCATACAAAATTATAGGGGACATGTTGATGGAATTTTATATTGGTTTAACTCTAAATCCATGATTCATTGATTATATATGGGTAATAATAGATCATTTGATAAAATTATCACACTATATAAAATTTAAGGAGTCGAGCTTAGTGGTGGTTTTGTTAGGGTAGTACTAGGATGAGGTATTGAGACGCCACATAGTCTCTAGGATGATCATTTTAATTTTTATCCCTGTTTTAAATCTTGGTTTGTGATATGTCTCCAGTATTATTTTTGATATTTATTATTTTTTACCACTAATTTTAAACCATTTATATATGGTTAGATAGAGGTTTTTATCCAGAATATTAAAAACATAATTCATTCATATTTCAAGGATTTTAAAGGTTTGTAGATAAAGCGCCTTCCTTTTTTCATGTTTATGTAAAAAATATTTCTCACTCCACCATTGGTATTGATCCATTTTTATCTTTTTACATTGGACCAATTTTATCAATATTGTGTTGGACTAGGGTTAGGGAGTCATGAATTATAGGGATATAACTAGTGTATAACATGATATAGATGGTTTAGGTAATTATATAAAGGTTAAAAGAATGAAATGATCAAAATAATTATTTTTCCAATCATAGTAGAAAACATCTAGATAAATAAATTGGATATCATGTGTTATGTATAGTGACTCATCATCATGAACACCAAATATTTGATCATGGGAGTAATAATTCTCCACATTTTGTTAGGGACTTTTAAGAATTGGCTCTTGTTGGAGTTGTTCCATATTATATAGAATTTCCCTCATAGATTATCTATATAAAATATTTATTTCATGTTTTTTAGCTCTGTTTAGTTCCTTCATAATGACTCCCAAATCATTGATTTCGATGAGATCATGTTTGAAAATGATTAAACCTTCACAGAAAAACCTATAGAGATATCTAGCCTCTAGGAGAAGGTGTTGTGGGGTAATTGTATTCCCCTGGTTTGTTCCTTGTGGATACATAATGGTATGGAATATATAACCCAGTAACATGAGTTTTATATTCTTTTTCAGTACCCCAATATTTTTATTTTTTATCTCTTCTCTTATACCATTGATCATTTTTTATATGTTTAACTTTTCTATTTTATGATATAGTTTTTACTTGTTTCCTCTTTTTTGGTATCCTTACACGCATTTGAGTGGTATCTTTCCCAAGAGAGTTTTTAGGATATTTTTTTCACTGAATGGTTTGAAACATTGTACCACTTGGTGAGGTTGTTGAGCTCCTATTATGGAGTGATTCATGAGAGGTATCTCACATTGTGGTTATTCAGAAAACCCTTTTCTATTCATTCCCTCTATATTTGGTTTTAAATTATGAAGGCTGATAATTATTTTTGTTTTATTTGATATAATAACCTACACCCTTGAAGTCTTTCCTTTGTGAGTTTTAGTTTTTGGAGAGAGTTGGTGGAGGTTACATGGTGTTTTTAAGGAAAATGGGGAGTTGGGGAGAATGTATTAACTTGAAGAGGTTTTTTAACTATATAGATTTACGTTATGTTTTATGAGTAGTGGATGCATCATAGAGAGACCAGTCAGAACATAGGATTGTAGGAGGATGAATTTTTAGAAACATCAACTTTTTTACATATATGTGGTGTGGGAGGAGGTTATGGTGTGGGCCTTCTTTAGTAGTCGATTAGCTATGTGGGTATGTACAGACAGCTAAATAGGGGTTCATGGATGGTTTTTTGAATTTATCATTTTTATAGAGTGGGGTATAGGTACTATTATACCCTATATTGAAATATGTTTTTATATCAATGTTAATTTTCTTTTTTAGTTGTCCCACTCCCCCTTTTATTTGATCTGTATTGTTGGAGGTGAAGGGTTTCCTTGAATACGTGTTTGAATAGGTAGTCTATGGCATGATCCCTTATAAAAAGTTGTAGTCCTCTATAGGTTATACAGACATAATGTTTGGTCTGGGAGGATGTCCTATGGTCTTCTAATTTTTAATTGGCCTATAAATATATATATTTCCATTTTAGAAACATTTCTCCCATGTTTTTATCACTATCACTAGGCACCATAGATTTTGTTTTGAAGGCTTTCATGATACTTTCAATAGGTATAAATACCCTTATTCTTGAGATCTATTGGTGGTGATCTAAGGTGATATTTATATATTTAATTGTGTTTTCTCCTCAATTTCTTCTAGTTTTCCACCCACACTTTTTTCCATCATATGGAGGTTGTTTTACACCATTTTTATGGTTTTTATATTTTTTTATTAGATTGGTTGTTGTGAGACATCCTTAGAGATATGTAGTATTCTTTAGGATAGGTGATTGGAGATCTACATTCTTATTCTATTCTCATTCGAAGAACACTGAATCTTTGATGCAGGGGATTCATTACGTCTCTTTAATTTTATATGTAATTGTACATTTCCTACAATTTATCTTCTTGGAATGTGGTAAAATTAACCATAGTGAATGATATAACAGATTAAATAAAAAAAATTATAGTCATAAATATCCCATTTCATCCACCATGATAATGGATAGCCTCGTGATTTACTAGGTAGAGTTTTATATATATTATTTGAATATAGAATGTATGTTATTTTGGGATTAGAATGTAGTTTTCATGAATTGTAAATGAGCATAAAGATGCTCATGTTTTTTTCCTAATGAACACAAATAGGCATGTTTAATGAAACTATCATTTTATATAATTTAATCAAATTCAAAATGATGTTTGATAAATTTTAAATTAAATATATTGTACCATCCATTCACTAGTAAAAAAAATTAACGTCTGTTTTTTTGTTTTTGACGTCAGTTTTTAACCCACGTTGATGTTGCTGATGTAAAAATATGACTTTTTACATCTATTTTTGTAAAATGATGAAAAAAATGAATCGAATTTGTTTTTTAGTGTTGTTTTTGTAAAATACAATGCCAAAAAATCCATACGTATCATTTTTGGCTTCGATTTCCTTAAAAAATAATGCAAAAAAGTTTTAAAAAATAGTTTCTACGTCGGTTTTTTTATAAAAAAACAATGCCACAAATGAAAAAATTTATTTTTGTCATCAGTTTTTGCAATAACTGACGCCAAAAGTAACTTTTTTTCTTCTATATTTTAGAAAATTTCTTATGCTTTGATTATACTGGTCGTGGAGAAAAAATGGAGTTACAGATCAAAAGTTATGGTTTTCGGAAGCTAAACTTGTCAAAGTTTCGATTGATACAACTCGTTTAAAATAAAATTTGATAAAAATGAATTAAAATCACATTTACCAAATGAAAATGGTGATCGACAATTAAATCTACAGCATAGTTGGTAAATCTTATCTGAATGTTCTATATTTGTAACAGGATAATAAGAACAAATCATCTCTATAAGCAAGATAATCAAGTTGTTTTGAAATGAATGAAAAGAATAATAATGAAAATAAATGATTAGAATATATACCATGTTCGAATTAATGATTGAAGTTGCATTGAAAACTTGATTGAATCGAAAATATTAAAAATGTTGAACAAATGAGAAAATGGATTTATATATAGTGAACAAAAATTTGTTTGATAGCGTTTTATGGAAATGTAGGCGGGATTTCAAAAAGTTAAATTTGCATTGTGGAAAAAAATTGAAATTATAATCCTGCATATTAGAAAAATACTCTTTGGCATTGGTTTTGTTTGAAACTGACTCCATAGAGGATTTACATTGGTCTTTTGGCATTGGTTTTGTAGAACACCGATGCAAAAAATGCCAATTGATATCATTGTTTACATCAGTTTTTAAATAAACTGATGCTAAAAAAGTAAAAAATATATATATTTTTTGTGTCGGTTTTTAAATAAACCGACTCTAAAATTTTACAAAAAATAATTTTTTCCATTGGGTTTTTTAAAATTCGACGCCAAAAATGAAAAAAAATTCACAATGTTTTAGATATTATTTATACTTCTATTTGACTGGTCATAGAGCTAAAAAGGAGTTACGAATTAAAATTTGTGGCCTTTGAAAGATGGACTTCTTTAAGACTTCTATTAGGGAAGATCAACTTCCAACAACCATAACTTTTAATCCATAACTCCATTTTTTCTCTATGACTAGTCAAATCTAAGATTAAGAAATAATATAGAACATAGTAAAAAATCTAATTATTGGCGTCAGTTTTTGTAAAAACCGAGGCCAATAATATTTTTTTTAAGTTTTTTGGCATCAGTTTTTTTAAAAAAAACCAATGCCCAAACTAATGTTTTTATTTTTTTCATTGGTTTTTAAAAAACCAATGCCAAAAATACCACAGAAACATATTTTTCATCGTCTTATATGAAATTGATGGAAAACTGATAACGTTAAAATGAATTTTTCTACTAGTGATTAATGGAATTAGATAAAGAACATAAATACGGAATCCATGCTTTCAATAATTGATGGAAATATTATTATGTTTTTTTGTTCTATTTCTCAAAACTAGAAGCTTAATACTTAGCGCATGTTTAGATAATTAAATATATTATTATAGATGATGAATTAGGTTCACTGTAGTTTTATTCTATGAAAAAGTAACCGGTTAATTCAATATTTAAGAGACCCAATTGTTTGATAAATATAATGGTTTAGGTCTAAGAGTGAACATTTTCTTTTAAAGGACACATTCCTTGTATTTATGGTCAAGTGAGTCAGATTTCATAAAAAATATAAATGCCTTATTTTTTAGGACTAAGTCACCTTGTTTTCTATGTTTCATTATACGTTCAGTTTGATCTTGATATGAGCCTTACTATGTGACGTGATGTGAGTTTGGGATGGCTGATGAGGTATGGGTGGGGAGGTCCAAGGATGTGATAGTAGTTGACACTTGTGATGGTGAGATACATAGTGACATTCATGATGGTGTTGGGGATGGCACCAGGGTGATGTAATAGGTTGATGCTAGGATTACATATTTTTTTTACTAAAAATAGTATTCTTTCCTGTTGATGTTCTACTTATGGGTTGTATGGTTGGGTAAATTGTTTATTTACATTCTTTTCCCTACTACATGATCCATTTGGATGTTCTTGGATATAAATCTAATTTACGGTAACATATAATGTTTTTATTTAACAAGAAATTAGGGTATCAAAATAAAGTTTAATAAATATTTTAACACATTGAATTCATTCTCACTATAATGAAAATGTTAATCTCAATATTGAAAAACTGTGGACTTGGTTTGATTAGGCCTTTAGGGTATGGATTTAACTGTATTAAATAATGAAATATATCATGGAATAATTTTTATAGTTAATTAATGGATAAGTAATTAATTTATGTACTGTTAAATATTTAAAATGAAATAAAAAATTTGATATATGAATTATTAAATGATAACATACTTATAGGATATGTTGTTCTTAGTATGGGTGTTTGGGTTTCCCATATATGATATCTAAAATTGATCTTAAAAGTATTTTAATTCACATAATGTTTTCGTGTGCTATATTATATCTCTTATGTTTTCAGATTTCATCTGCTACTTCACCCAGGTCAGTTGGGTGATTGACACCCAATGGAATCTTAGATGGTGATTTCCCTAACATCTAGGTCGGGCAGGGATTGATTTCTAACTAACCCATGTATGTTTTCTATTTTATCATGGTAGTATTATCTACTAGTATCCACAGTGGATAGTTTCATTGTATATATCTATTGAGGGATGCAACGTAATGTTTTTATTTAACACACATATGTCTTTAGATATAGTTCTCTAATGATTATTATAGGTTTGGAGTGTATGGGATATGATGGCTAGATATACATACATGGTACATGGATTGTGATGGACTATCATATAATAACCAATGTATGATACCAGAAATATGAGCTATGGTGACTCCAAAATGTATATGATTACTATATTGAGTGGGGTATGTGATGATGAGATCATTTGATGCATGAGGTGAATGCGTGATATGTAGACTAGGTGTCTTAGAGCATTCTTCTTTTAAAGAAGGATGGGTCAGGATGTATGCATTTGTGTTAGAGTATCAAAATAGAGGGGAAACGATAGTGGGGTACCTTCAATTAATATTATATTATATTATATTTTTTATGTTTTACATCATGATATATAGATATAGTGGTTTGGGGAACTTAGTATACTTATTTATTTGATGGGTTAGCTTCACTTTTTGTTCACTATGATTTAGTATGCTTTTGGTTTCTTTTGCATGAGAGGATACAGGGAGGATCTTACTGAGTATACCTATTTATTATCCCCTATTTACATATAAACATTTTTTCACGTTGGTCGTTGAAATATATATATTTTTTTGGATATTACATGTCCATGGCTTTGTAGGAGCTATTCCAAGTTTTTAGTCACTAATGATATTACATTTGGGAACTTGTAGTTACCTTCTAGTTGTACCATTTTTGATAGACACTACATGTATATACTTTTGATCTCTATTATCATTATTTAAGCTATAGTTTATTGGTTTCCATATATTCTCTATCTTTCCACATGTTTATCTTAAAGGGTAATTCCCCACGTTTGTGTGTATATTATAAACCCAGTGATTGTAACTAACATGTGGCCTATTGGATGTCAGATTTGGGTGATCACCATATATTCCCACTCATTATATTACCTAGATGTATACATTTTTTGGGACTGTGATTTAATATATATATTTTTTACATTGTTCTAAAATTGTGAAAGTATTCATTATTTTAACATACAAGGAATGAATAGAATTTCTCACAGTCATTTCCACTCAATGGATTGAAGATTACATTGCATGTATCCAATATTCATTTAAATTAAAAATTTACATTAATATGTGGGTAATTATTTGATAAAAAATTATGGATTATAATGTTAAAAGTTTATTTTTTTCAGGAATTTTCTAGTGAAATTTTAATATAACTTTCTATCTAAGATAATAGTCTTTTGTGTTACTTAAGTTTTACTAGATATATAATCTAATGATACAATAGACATTCATTATTTGGATTTCTTGTTATGATTATGGATTAATTATTATTATATAAATCTCATTTCATTCCCATGGTTTATTTTTTTTATGATGAAACCTTCATGATACCTGTTTCTTTTCTATGGGTAATTCAATGATTAAATTATGAAATTCTTATGAATCCCACACTTGTTCTATGTTTTATTATATTATGAATAATTTTTTATCATATTAAACACATATGTATGTTTTTTATTATATGGTGGGTGACATTAGAATTATATAGTTCCCAGAGAATTGGGTAAATAAGGTTATCTAATGAGATAATAAGAACTTTAATGGGGATTGAACAAAGTCTAGTAAGGGACTCTTCCATCAATGATAGTAATGGGATTGATCCTTGTCGAAGGATTTGATATAATTAAGAGTGAAACAAATCCACTATAATAATCTTGGTAGAAATAATAGAATACATAAATGGTTATATATGATTATATGAAATCCACAAACTTATGTCTTATGCCAATTTTATCCTCTCATGTCTCATTTTCTTTGATTTATTAATGATTCATGTCTTATAAAATGCCTAAATATTTCCATGACTAAATATTTTGATTTTTAATCTACAAGGAATGATTTCTAAATGTTGATCCCATATTATCATACAATTATACTCATTGTATTCTTAAGTGATCATTGGTATCTCTCTTGTTTATCCTTAATGAGAAAATAGTTCACCTTTTCTTATGTTTCCATTCCCCATGTTATGACGAGATATTTTATATCATATATTTTTAACAAGGGTTCCATTATTTTATATAAATTATTATGATATGATGTTACTTTCTTATGAACATTTGTTTATGTATCCAAGTTTTTAATGACACTAAACATATATGGTTCTCATATGGAACCTCTTGTAGTGTGTTTAATATTCATCCATAAAGATGTAATTTCTATATATAAAATTTTTATTTTGATTTAATTTACTTACTTATTATATAATATATGTTACATATAAAAATTTTATCACCCATTTACTATTAAATTCTTATTTTAGTCACCATTTCTGGGAGTTATCTATTTTGTTTTTTATGACGCATTTTCATGGTAGTTAGTGTAATTGTACATTTATCATTATTATTTAATCTCTATAAATTTAATCATGATATAAATATAAAATATATTCATTATATAAATATCTAGAGTCATATATAAAGGATATATATATATAAAATAATTACAATGTTCATGGAAAAGGTATGTAGTACGTACATATGAATATTATTATCACTTTTCGGATGATGGAATGAAAGAAATGTAAATAAAATTTCACATTTCAAGAATAATTAATAAAACATGTATATCATATATATTAGATAATTCTATAAATTTTAATATCCATGTAATTTGGAAATAAAAAACAAATCACATCTCTTCATCGAGATGATAGTCCACACATATAGATGAGCGACGTTATAGTTTTCCAAAAGATGTGCATGTAAGAAGGTAGATATGATATAATAATTCAAGAAAATAATTATTTCAAAAAAAATCAAAAATAAACTCTAACTGCATCATAATATAAATCCATTATATATGGTGATGTCAAATTAATTTTATCACTATGGGGAGGTGGTAGTCCACATGTATGCAAGAGTTGTACTTTAACATCACGTTGGATGGAAAATATGGTAGAAATGGTATCTACCTAACAATATTAATAAAAAAATTATTTTTTTTAATACTAACTTTATTAATTTATGAATGTGACCAATTATTTATAGGAGTTAAAAGAATAAATAAATTGAAATAGTTCAGGTAGGAGGATTACATCTTCTTCACTAGGTGTCCTTTAGATCCCATATTATGGACCCTTGGAAAGGTTTTTTATAAATACCAACACCACTAATTAATTTATATAGAATTTAAGAAAAACAATAGGGTTTTCTTGAGGTATATGAATCATTATAGTGTTAATAATAGAAATGTGGGGAGTCCTTTTACGAGGTGTGGAAAGAAAACACTTGGAATTACAGAAGTATTCAAATTAAATTAAAGCCTTTATAAAGTATAATGATTTATGATATCCATGAATTAAAAAAGTTTATGGATGATATATAATCATAAAATAAAATTTTGATAGTATTTTGTGTAATTTCATAACTTAACTTTTGGTTTAACCAATTTGTTAACTAATTTTGACAATAATTGAGGTAATGGGGTTTTGAAATATAAAGGGTAATAATTTTAATTATATGTTATCAATTGGATCATAAATAAAAAATGGAAGAAATTATTGTCCATTTCTGATCCAAATTTTTCTCTTGAAATATATTTTAAAAAAACAAATTAATTTTAGAAAATATTGTTTTTCATAAAATATCAATAATGCCATTTTGACCCTATTCATTTAATTTAACATTAAATGAATAATGATTGAAATAAAATTAGAATATAAATAAATAAAAAATAAAAAATGTTTTATTCATCTATTAAATTCATGGGGAACTATAATTCAGCCATGAAATATTACTTTTGGTGTTTTGAATTTGTCTAATTGATTTTTCCATGACCTGCACAAGAACTGTGTTCGCATTGTAAAAGAATTTATGGAAATTATTGAATCACTAAAAATTAAAATTAAACTTCTATGATAAATACATATTTCATATTTAAAAGCAATCTTTATATAAATAAATATCCTCATTTTATACATATGTTATAATTTTCGAGATATTAATGTCAAGAGAGTGAGATATTGGAATTTGCTTTACTTAAAATAATAAAAATTTCATTATCAAGTAATATGATCCAAAAATGAAATATATAATAATTTTGGATATATATAGTTTTATTTATCAATACAATTTAAATTAAATAATTTTTTGGGTTGAATTTGAGACCATTTTCTATGGTTTTAACCCTATATTACCCATTTTAACCATAATGAGGTGACAAATACTACCACAGTTCTTAATCATATTAACCAAATATAAAAGGGAACTATTTAATAAATTTGAAACTCCTAATTCTATATGTGTTTTCCATTTTTTTAATACTCATTCAATATAATATTATTCAATAAATATTTTTTTAAATTAATAATTTAGTGGGAAATATTTTTTTTGAAAATTCAATTTCAAGAAAAAAATTAACTTCTATCAAAATCTTGAATATTGATACTTCAAATGAAATTAATTAGATTATTCATAATGAAATTGGTTATATGTAACTTTAATAAAAAAAATTAAAAAAAATATAATTTGGCTATTAAACAATATGATTAAATGAAAATAAATTATAGTATTTGAAAATTAAACATTTTTAAATATTCACTGAATAAAAAAAATTACAAAAATACAAAAAAATCACACTAAGTGATATAATAATTTTAATTTAATGTTAATCATTTCAAAAACATTTCTGTTGCTTGGTAGAAATTAATTATATTGTTTATAAATAAAAAATAATAAAACCCATTTTTGATGAATAACAAATTTTTATAGCATTTAATGATTTTAATAAAAATAATTGTTATTATTTTTAATTATATTTTAATTTTCATAATTAATTATTAATGTTTTTTTAAAAAATAATTCATATTCACTCCAAAAGTTTATCAGCTAGGTTAAAATGGTATAATACATTATTTGTAATTTAAAATAATGGTTTCATGTTTCTCAAGATATCAAAGTATGTAAATTTATTTAAATAAAATTATATAATAAAATATTATGTTTTTATGTAGAATACGTAATAAGGGTGTAAAAAAGGAGGTTCATGATGGGAAATTTTACATACAATAGAATTTTTATCACCAGGTGGATCTAGGATCATTCATAGCGTAATCAATAAACATTATAACACAAATTGTACTTTGGTCTACTCAATAATTTTTGTCTCCTTCATTTAACCTTACATAAACTAAACACACACACACGTATATATATATATATAATCGATCATATTGTTATTATTTTGGTATTATCTATAATATTAGGGTGTTAGTCAAGTTTAGTAAATATATTTTTAGATTTTGAGGCGATGATAGGGAAACCTCAGTTCAAACATGAGTTCATCATGACACAGATTTCACCATACATTTTTATCATCACTATGTCTGTGTAAAATTATATGTAAGATATCATTTATTTTAATTATATATGAGTAAACTTCTCTAATGTTTAAGTAGAGTGGGTAAAAAAATTTATTAAAGGGTTCATTGAAAGGATTACATTTGTCTTTGTCTTATCATATTAGAGTTTTTTGGGATAATATTAATATTATGAGAAATATATGTAGAAGGTTTTCATGTATCTATATATGATCTTTTGTATATGTTTCCGGAATAGGATTCACAATTCACCCAACACCTACGAATGATTTTTTAGGGTTGTATATCAAAGAATCACTAATTTTTATGTTCATTTATAGTTCATTTCCATCAATGTTTTTGGATTCTTATATCTACACTGATGATTTATTATTGTTAATTATCATATAACCTAAAATATCTCATTTTAGAGACCTAGTCTTGATTATAAAGAAAGAATATGGTTTTTTGTGCTTGTTTTAGACTATTTATTATTGATCCATATGATAAAAATTAACTATTATCCAATCCAAAATATTGTTGATATGTTTAATTAGTTGAAAAGAGATGGGAGGTTCTAGTAGATGGATTTATGGTCTTGGTATTATCATATAATATTGAAGATCAGTTATATTCTCAACTCAACCATTATGTGTGACTATGTGAGTTTTTAGATCATGGTTTTTACATTTTGAGTAAAAAATACCCCCTAAAAGTATTGATTGGTTTGATAAAATCTTTATTTGAAAAGACCATAATCGTGTTCATAGTCATTTTCAGAAAAGATATTCAATTATGTTTGATGACTAATATGGATAATGTTATTATTTTAGTTGTATATTTATGATCATTCATTGACATCAATTGTACAATATGTTGTCTATGTATAAGTTTAGGAAATATGAGAAAAACTTATTTTGTAATATCATGTTTTAATGAGGCGCAATTATTAATCCCTCAATAATATAATTTTTGTTATAGGTATCACCAGATAATATTGTGAATATTTTATTTTCCCTCAGTCTTCTAGGATATTAAAAGTAGTTTCTGTTTGACTTATCTAAGATCATGGAATATTTGACATCTTTTACCAGGAAGGACTCAGATTTTCTATAGATATATTAGTGTCGAGAATCATTTTAGTATCCAAGGGATAATTTAATTTATACCCATATCATTCACATTATAGAGGAAGGTTTATTTTTGATTAATATTATGATTATTAATTAATTAATTTTATGTTTTTTATTGATGTATGAGTATGAAGTGATCTATTTTTTATAAACAATTATATCTACATGAATGTAATTATACAACTCATGATATGGAGATTATAGTTATATTATTTCATTCAAGTTATTATCAAAATACATTATCATAGAGTGTATTATTGTATTTACTACCCCTAATATATTATTGTATATATTCTATATATGAAATTAAAATGAAAATTACTAGATATTGTCAGAGTTATTTTAGAACTATAAAATTTAAAACACTAATATTCTAGAGATGTCATACAAGGTAGTTAATACTGTAAACGTGAATATGTTGAGTGATCTTTCTTATGATACTAAAGTTTAATTTATGATTATAGAGGAACTAAAATATTCTCATATTGATATATATTATATTAGTAATATAGTTTTATTATATATGATGATTTAAAACAATCCTTTTTAGTACGTATATGAGACTTATCTGGGAAATCATGAGATTTATGTCTGGGGAGATCATACCATTCATAATGATTCTTATATTTGAGGAATAGATAGTCACAATATTTGAGTTATATTTAGAGGAATTATGATTATTATATATGTTATGGATAAGGTTATTGTCTATGAGTTTCATAGATCAGCTATTATAGTATATCAAATTATTTATATGGTGTATCATGACATGAAGGATAAGGTTTGTTGGGTTGGTATAATGAATTGTTTAGTTGTGTCTATATAATTATGCCTTATCTATAAGTCGATAAAAGATTAGCATCGAGTTCATGTTTGACTGTGATAGCCATTGGATGTTCCATGTGGATTTAGGATAACTTATCAATGGATTTCATAATGATTTATAAAAAATAATTTGGAAGGACACAATACCATTTTTGTGTTTGTTTATTGTTTGAATATATTGTACATTTTCTATCAATTAAGGAATTGAGTGTGGTGGATATGCTGGAAAGGATCTATATAAAAGAAGTGGGGAGGAATCATCTTGTTTTATGATTAATGTTGTAGTTAATGATATAGATATTACTTCATTAGTGATAAAGGATTTGTAACATTTCATTATTTCACTTGTTTTCTATTCCATATTATTTCATCCTCATATTGGAATGAAGATGTAGTGGAATAATTGTATGTTATAGGGTATGTTCCATGTACGTATTGTTAACTTTAGGGGTTTTTGTGGAATTATTTACCCTTTTTTATTTTTCTAGTAATAATAACTATCACATTACCATTGTAACTAAACCATTCTTGGAATTATATTAGAATTCCTTAAGATGACATTTTATCTAGATCATGGTTATAGAATTTATGATAGTTGAGCTATATTTGGTGCAATCCATATAGAAAAAAAGAAAAGGTGATTCAGGAGTGGCATAAAAAAGTTAAATGTCATTTAAAATAATAAGATAAATAATAGAGGATACCTTTACTATTTGAGGTTAGCTATCTAGGGATTTGTAATTCTTATACTATAAATGGAAAACATGTGGTTAATGAAGATAATTATATTTTATATTGGCATAATAAAGATTTTGTGGTCTTCATTTGAATTGATATAGTATCATACATGTCTTTTCCTCCACCCCATATGTATTAGATTAATTAAATATTCTACATTAGAGATATTCAAAGGAATAATCATTATAAATCAATAATAATTGATTAGGGTGATTTTTATATTCATAAGAAAGTGGAATTTTGGGAATGGATCTTAATTACCAAAAATCATTATGAAAATTTACTCTTTTTATGCCTCATTCCATTGGTGTGTTCCTTATACATAGATATTGAATTAAAGGAATGTGTAAGGAACTAAGATTCTTCATAATAATTTAGTTCCTTGATGTATTTTAAACTTTGATTATTATAGTGTTGTTGAGATTGATCATGTATTTAAGTGGTTGACTATCTATTTTATATTCAATGATATTTTCATCCTTTTTTATGGATATATTATTTCTTGAGAGTTATCTCATGTAACATCCAAACCTGTGTTCTACATGTCAAATCCCCAAGTCAGTTGGTTACTAGGCATCAAGTGCACCTACCTATATGCTAGAGGTTACTGAATAGTATGAGGGTTTAATATAGATATATCATGGGGAGACTATACCATCTTTACCAATGTAACACAACTAGGGAAATAAATAAATAATAGCTAGATAATAATAAATAATTACCAGAATAATACCATAACCAAATAAGACCAATATCACATGATAATACCATAAAAATTGTAAAAGTTCATAAACCAAAGCATTAGATGTGTCATTCTATATTTTTTTCAAGTTTAAAATGAAAAAAATAAATACACACTGATTCCTCTCAAAAGGGTCCAAAAATCATGTCTTTTTTCCATTTCCATGCTCCATATAGAATGCCACCTTCACCAAATAACTTACAGCCCTTACCCTTATCCTATCTTGTAAGCATGGATTCTATTTGGGTACTGATTTGGCAACCCGGGTTTAGTGATATTACACATTATTAGGCCACCAAAAACAGCAAAAAAACCAATATCCAATCTATATCTATGTATTCAATTGTATAAATAATAAGTTAAAATAAATAAAGTAAATGATTTTCACATTAAATTATTCTTTAATTTACTACATAAAATATATGGGTTCACAATGACACTAGAACCATAAATACCTACTTCGTCCCATGCTAGAGTTTGAACCCTCCCCAAAGGGATAACATTTTTCATTCCATCGTGGGTTTCCATTAATCAGTTCATTCTAATATCACAATCATATAATGGGGGCCTAGAGCATTACTCTTTCACCCTATGGGTTTTGAGCAGCATTCCATGTCCCACAACATGGTGATCACATATAATAAAAAAATATTTTGGGGGACTAGATCCACAGTTTTCCACTGCATGGGTATTTAGAGAAACAATTTCTATCCCACAACACAATCATAGATATCACATCTCTTAGTAACATGTTTCCCACATTTTTCATTCATTATCATAAATAATTATTCAACCCATTTCATAATGTCATTATTCAAGAAAACATTTATTATCAATAATCATTTCAATCATATCGGGACACACTATGGGTAGATATCAATTTAATAAACCATTAATCAATCAATTTCATAATCCCATTATCCAACAATTTCATTATAATATAATCAACCAATTTTATTACCATGTTTTAAAATAAATAAATCAATTAATTCAATTTAGAGTGAAATTTTCCAATATGTAAATTGTAATTTCACAATCACATACACACAATTATAATCAATACTATGGGATTTGAAAATTTGACCACCTACATTAAGGTTAGTGATAGAGATTCGCCAAACCAAAATCCCCAAATTGATGTGGAGCAACCAAAACCACAATGGCACATAAGATTCAGGACCAATACAAATGATCAAGATCCAAAGGAATATAAATCATTGAATCCTAGATCAAAAACACATCAAATAGAGGAAAAATCATTTCTCTTCAAACAAGAAGAGGGATGGGTGAGAGAAAAAACCGAATGGGGAATAAATCACATACCGTAGAGGAAACAATCCATCAATCAGATAATAGAATAATAAATAAAGGGGTTTGAGGATCCTCAGAATCCTTTATAAGGCTTCCAAAAATGAAGGAATTTTCTTAGGTTAGGGTCAGGGAGATTTGGGGTTAATACTGGGAGGTTATATATTTTTTATTAAAACTTTCAGATTAATTAAATCCCTTTTTTATTGTTTCCTAGGTTGGGTTCATGGTTTTTAAAACTGTATTCCCTAATCGTTAACCACTACCTAGGGGGAATTGTCTCTCCAAAGTGGGTGCATGGTTTGAAAAATCATGACCCAACAATGAAAATCTCATCTTCCTTATGTTTCATGGTTTGGGGATGGTGATGTCATGGTTTGGTCAAATGATACACCAGCTATGAGCTACAACCTATCTCTAAAAAATTGGATGCCCCACATTTCGGGCCAAACCACACAGTTTTCCCAAACCATGTACACCCCCTAAAGTTTCCAAAATTAACCAATTTCACCCAAAACATCCCCAAACTAAAATATAACCAAGAAATAACCAAAAAATGGTAAAAGAGTGCCTTGAAAATGATCGTGAGGAATCTAAAAAATATTTATATCTTACAAGCTCCCCACATAATAATAGCTCACCCTAAAACTGTACTCCCAATCACCTCTACGATTATGATGTAAAAGATCAAGCCACTAAGCACGTATATTTATTTCTATGTCCAATTTTTTCTCCTAAATATGACCATGTTTCCACAATATGTAAACCATTTTCACGGTCTTTCCCAAAAACACTTTCTCGCTATGATCCAAAATAGGAATCAGATGATCCTAAAAGGATTTAGTAGCATGAAGCTCAACATCATCAACATCGATCACATGATAATGGCCATGGTGATACTTATGAATTTTTGACACATGAAAGAAACATGGAAATAAAAATACATTTTTGGATGATCCAATCAGTTATCTGGTAGCCTAATTCACTCAACAATCCAAAATGGTCCAACAAACCTGGGAACCAAATTTTAATGTCTCTAAATCCTAAATTGACCCAATCTAGGTGACACCCAATTTAACGAACAGTAATACACATTAAAATCAAGGGGGAAATTATGATGATAAGTATATTACATATTTCTACTCTAAGCTGTCGCCATAAGTTTATAATTCAACTGAACCTTCTATGATGTATCCTATTCAACGATCGGTCCCAAAAACTAAGAATCATGTGCTTCCATCGAGTCAATAGCTGATCTACACACCCTTCCATAATTATCCTCACATGGTACTATTAGAATAGTTTCATTATAACAATTGTTATATGTGAAATCAATGAGCACTAAGAGAAGCTCACAAGACCCCCCAAATTCAAAACAAATGATCATGGAATATCCTCCAATGCCTAAATAGTAGGTTTCGACTGTCAATTTGTTTGTGGATGAAAATCAGTGCTCAGAAATACCTAGGTACCTAATGACTTCTATAAAAACTTCCAGAAGCATGAATTAAAGAATATATAATGATTTAAAAAAATACATTGTGGTACCCCATACAAATGGACTATCTATTGAATATACATATCACCAATTGATCTACTATTAATATCTCTGAGACATGAAAGGACAAGGATACATTCTTCAGTCGGCCCACAATCACCCATATTGCGTCATTCTTCTGAGTTATCCTCATAATTACTACCATGAAATCTATAGTAACATTTCTCCACATCTATTCTAGAATGATAAAAAGATATAATAAACCATCTGTTAATTAATTTTCATCCTTCACCTACCGATAGGTGTAGCATCATTTCACAAATCCTGAAATATCTTTTTTTTCATACTCATGCACCAATACTATCATCATAGTTCACAGTACATTTTAGAGAATCATGGATATACCTCCCACTTTGAGGCCTGAAAATATCACATCATCTCCTCTCACATACATGTAGGCACAACAACACATTCTTGGAAATAGATGATCTCATTCCCATCTATAGTCCAATTTTAATGTGACTCCCCACCTTCAAGTTTTCCCTCAAGGAAAAACATTCCATATTCTTATACTTCATCTCCCTAATCCATGTCAGATGTGTAGACTCAGTAGATAAAGATGCAATGGTTATCTGATATTGGACCTACAGATCCTCAAATTTCATCTAATCCAGTATTCTCATCATCTTCCACTCACAACTGGACTCCTAAACATCATGAGTTTGTGTCTTCCTAGTCAAGGAATTGGTAACATAGTTTCAAATCCCAAGAATATAAGCCAAATAAAAATAAAAATACTACATATACTAAACCCATATCCACTATTAATTATTCAAATCACATTGTGAAAAGATGTACCTTAAACACATGTGATCATTATACATAGTAAAAAAATTACCACTAGATAATTTCACCAATAAATTAATGCATAAACGACCACAGCTGACTCAATATCATTCATATCATAATTTAATTCATTTTCCATCAACATTTGTGAACCATATTCCATATCTTGATCTCCTTTAATCAATATTACTCTAAGACTAACTCCGGATGAATAAAAAAATTTATACTCCAACCTTGGTTTGGGTAGGATCAAAATGTTTGGGGTAGTAAAATGATTATTCAACTCCCAGAAAGCAATATAACATCCCCCAAGCCATTCAAATTTAATTAACTTTATGTTCAATCCCAAAATATGTTCTTACAAGTGGGAAATGTTCTGAATGAACCTCTAACAATATCCATTCAATCCCAAAAATATTGGGATATAAAAAACATTCATGGGATGTTCCCAAGAAACCCCTACCTTCACCTTCATTAGGTCCACTAACACACCTTCACATAAGATGATGTGACCACATAAATATATATTTTCAATCTTGAATTAAAACATAGATATCTTGTAATATAGATAATGATCTCTCAGTGTACCTAGGATGATTTCAAGATGTTAGGCCTAATCATCCTGAGTATTGGTGAACACTAAGATTTCATCCACAAAACAACCACAAACAGCTCTTGGTATAGGTGGAATATTAGGTTAATCAATGTCACAAACCAATTTGGGTAATTATTCATCCCAAACAACATCATAATAAAATCATATAGTCCATACCTTCTTTTGAATGAAATCCTTAGTATATCAGTAGGTCTAACTCTCAACGGATGATACCCCGATCTGAAGTCAATTATTAAGAAAACAAAAGCTCTTCTACACTGGCCAAAAAGATCATCAATACTTCTAATAGTATATTGGTTCTTCAATATCATTTGGTTAAATTTATAGTTATCAACACATAAGGGAAAATTACCATAATCCATCTTAGAAGACATAACTGGATAACCCCTAAAGAAACATTCTAAAATGGATTAATCTCTAATCTATCAACTCTTCTGGCCGATTCTTAAGATCTTGATACTCTGTTGGTTCCATAATACAAGTTGGTATAGTTCAGTTCTAAGCATGAGATCAATTTTAATCTCAAAGTCTCTCTCGGGTGGAAACCCTGGGAATTATTTAGGAAATTCATCCTAGAACCAGTACACTATTAGTTGAAATACATCATTCATTACACCCCTGTATTCCTAAAAAAGACTTGCAACATGGTTTGTGAGCTTCACAAGTTGTTGATGAATTGTCCCTTCATAGCCCACTTGGATATCCCACTCTCCATGATGAACAGAATCATCACCCTCAAGAGATGTAAAAGTCACCCTCTTATAATAACAACCTATGTGGGATTAGTACGCTACTAACTAGTCCATACCCAAAATCATGTTAAGGCATCACTGTTAAGTTTTTAAATATTCCAAAATCAATAATACCCACCAAACTAGAGAGAATATACCTTCCTCAAATATATGTCTCTCAATCGAACTCCCAATAGTGTGTCGATCATCATAGCCCCTATCATAAAATCCAGCATCAAACTCAACCCATTCACAAGTTGAGAAGATATAAATGAATGAGAGGATCCTATATCAGATAAGGATCTAGAAAGTTTATAAGATACAATAATAGTACCTATAAATTTCAATCACCCAAACTCACTTTCTAGAAGTACATGATAACTTTTATGACATCATCCTACCCATCTTATTTATGTTGTGGTCTAAGCCCCCTGATCTACACTACTATGTGGATACAAGAAATATTTCCTCGAAGTACCTCACACACTGCCTCAACTTCCACAACTAGTAAAACTCCAACTACCAGACAGATATGGGGTAAATTTCCCCCTCCTGATGTTCTGACTCATCCAATATCCTCCATTACTACCAATAGGTCGAGGGTTTTTGAAATACCTATGCAAGTGACCCATCCTGTTGCAATATTGACACTCTCACTGAGGCCTTGGAAAATAACATTGAATATATCCCAACTAACCACACTGGTGGTAGTATATTTGATTACTGCTCTGGGTAACTAATCCATCCCCTTCACCACTCTGTCCGCAACTGCATTGAGTGACATTCTCAAAGTGGCACTTCCAAATCCTAGAATACATACCTACTCGTAGTTCAGTTTATATCAATTGTATTTAACTATAACCCTCGTTTAGGTTCCCATCATAAATGAGAGACCTATTTCCCATATTATAAAATTTATTCATCCAAAAGATATTAACTTGGTAATTAATCTCACATTTATGTCGATCCTAAAAATGTTCCATCACCATTTCCTCGTCCGTTGCCAATGAGGAGAAAAGGTGCTACAAATTTGTCAAGCAACCAGCATAGTCCATCATATACATACTCCCCTAGGTCAACCTCAAAAAATATATTTTCCTATCATTCTAGATAATCTCAATGTAAAATTACTCCAAGATCTTCTCTTGAAATTCCTTTCATACCATGCAATCCATATGCTAATCCTGATCATGAACGTCTTACCAACTCTTTGCCTGGACACATAACATATAGGCCACAAACTTTAACCACATTTCTTTTTGAGTCTCTAATTGGCAAGGATCATCTATATAAACTCAATACAGAACATAGATACATTAGGTCACCATCTATAGTAAAATTTAGAGGGTTATGAAACTGAAACTTTTGTGTATGATTAGACATATTCAGAACAACCCACCCTATGTATTTTTACATAAAATGCATAAAGAAATAAAATTTTCCCAAAACAAGACTCTAGCTTCATCACCTAGAACTATTAGAGTCTAAGGTTCTAATATTGTAGCTGCATTTCCTTCCATGTCCTCATGTCATCCTATCAACAATAATTGTCATAGAGGCATGTCTTTATAATGCCAAACACACATCTTAGGACACATAACACACCATTAACACATTTTAACAAGAAAGATTCAAAAAAAACCATAATAATTCATCACCAATACCCTATAACACAGTCAAAATTGAGGAACTATCAATACCCTTAACCATCCCTCACATGCATCATAGAAAATATAGGATAAAACATTTTTATATATAAAGGACTATCATTAGAAACCCATTTATCCATTTCAAATTATGACATTTTTCACCATTTTTTAAACCATTTAATTTCATCATTAGGAACCATTTCTCCTAAAAGTACTCAAACAAAGAATATAATTTTTTAAATTCTAACAACTCACAAAACATTTGTTTTCCTTGTGTGATCAAAATAATACATGTCACATATAATCATGAGTTTATAAAATTATTTAGGTATACTCAACTTAATTATAAACTATGTCACTTGTAAAATCCCAAAAAATATACTATCACACAACAACTGTGTAACTCAAGGTGAAATAACATTCAACTATAACAACAATTTAATGAACATAAATCTCACCTTGAGTACTTGGGTTTTACCTCATACATGGGTTACCTACTATCATGCATGAGCTCATGACTAAGTCCCAACACATCCTAGTATTGTATATACCTATCCCAAATAGTATGAGAAAAGAAATTAAAATAAAATCAGCCTTCAATACAACTTCGTAACATCCTGAACTGGGTTCTACAAGTCAGTGCTCTGATACAGTTGGTTACATGTGCTCAGGTGTGCCTCCCCATATGCCAAAGTCTGCTAACTAGTAGCGAGGGTCTACTATAAATTTTTCATGGTGATATTATACCATCTTTATTAAATTAGAACAAAAAGATAAATAAATAAACAATATGAACTTATAATAAACAATAACTAGAATAATACCATAGAATAATAAGACCAACATCACATGATAATCCCATAACATGTATAGAAGTCTATAAACTAAATTAGTAGATATATAATTCCATATATATGTGAAGTGTCAAATGAAAACTCAAAATGAAGACACACTAATACTCCCAAGTGAGTCCTAACATTATGTCTAGTTCCCCCATCCATTATCCATCATAAATCCCAACTCATCCATCTAACATAGTGCTATTTCCTTTATCTTATTCTGAAAACATGATTTTTATTTGGGTATCGATCAGGTATCCTGAGTCAGGTGTGAGTAAAACTTAGTAGGCCACCACCAATGGCATCTAAAATAGTATCCAATCTATAATAGTGTATGCAGTTATATAGAATAAAGTGGGATAAATAGTGTAAATAGTTCCCACATTAGGTTATTCTTTAATTAAACATAAAAAATCGTTGAGATCATAGTGACACACGAACCATCAAAATCTACTTCACCTCATGCTGATGTACGAACTATACCCAAAGGGATATCACATTTCATTCCATTATGGGTTTCCAATGAAAATATCATTTAGGTTTGAAAATAATATAATGGGGTCCTATAGCAGTAGTCTGGAACCCCATCGATATTTCGAGTAGTATTCCCCGTCCCACATCCTAGTGATCACATATAATACATAAGCATATTTGGGGCCTATAGTGGATGTCTGGAACCCTGTGGGTATTTGGAGCAGTAGTCCCTATCCTATAACATAGTCCCATATATAACATCTCATGGTTACACATTTCAAATCATTTATCAACCATTACCATAATTCTATATAAAACTAATTTCATAATTTCATTTATCAAGAAAGCATAAATTATAAAATCATCATTTAAATCATATAGGAACACCCCATGGGTCACTATAAATTTTATAAACCATTAATCAATCAGTTTTATAATCCCATTATTCACCAATTTCATTATCGAATAATCAACCAGTTTTGTCGTAACCCATCCCAATGGGCCCCATGTCGTGACACCCCAAGCCTACCTCTAATTGGACTGGGGATGGAGACTAGAACCGAGTATATACATCACTAACATGGGCGGCCATAGCCTAATTAAGTGTACACATGCACACATCTCGAAGGGTAAATATTGCTGAAATGTTAAAAAACTGAACAACCATGCACACATTCATCTAAATCCCACAACCAAAGTATGATCAGAACTAAAGGAAAGTAAAAATAATCCAAATATAATCCCACCACAACGAGTCTAAAAATAATTCCAACCTGATTATCAAATTAAGACTGTAGTCAAGATACTTTAGGAAGACACCTCGGTATGTCCAGTCTCACTAATCACTCTTGGGTCCTAGTTTGCCTAGGACTCTATCAAAAGGTAAATCATCTTCAAAAGGCACAACACATGATGGAGAAGACCATACAAGGGGGATTATAAAAATACCCAGTCAGACTCCCTAAAACCATAATGAATGGAAAAGAATAATCACAATTATCTCTACACAGGTATATGTCCACATCGCATATAACAAAAATATCTAGATATAATTAATAAATACACAATGTCTTAAGGTATGTCACAAATATAATTCCACCATAGGATTCTATCTCCAAGGCTCTAGAGAGCACTCATCCAGGATAACATATTACTGATTTTGATAATAATGATGACATCCTTATGAGAGGTAATTCTCATTGGGCATCACTATTAAAAGTACATGTTGAAAATCCAAAGAGATATGATACACATGTGAGGATCACACCCAAGGCCCTGGGGTATACCAACAACTCAGTTTGGATTAATCCTCTAATTATAGAATTATAACTTGCTTACTGTTGGTCACGATGATGTCCACAACTCCACCTATGGCATGAATATGAATAGAGGATCTCAATCCAGGCCTCATGGATGGATTCCAACAACTCTATCCAAGAATTCATGCTTGAGGGATCTTTTCCCTTGAATTATGAGATGATTCCATACTAACCCTCAGGAAAAGGATAGGTTGAACACACTCTAATGAACATTTAACAAGATATTATGGAAAAGGGTTTCAATCCGTCTTCTTAGGTGTTCACAATGTGTAGTAGGGTTACACGTGATATCTCTTTGGCCCAAGGTCCTTCCTGTGTCCCTTTTTTTGTGTTAGTGTAACCATACATAGTGCGTCAGCTTCCCTTGTACTCTACCCATGTACCAGTACATCATTAAGCCTATTTAATTCAGGACTACCTATGTTTGTGTGGGTTTAAATGGCATTCATGTGTCCATGTACTCTAGATCATGTCGGTGTACCCTCATAGGTACATGATGAGCTCACCAAAGGGGGACCACAAACAGTGTGATAAGGTCACATGCCTTGTGATACTTATCACCCTCCTATAACCCTATCCACTATTGAGAGGGGCCCACACAATGTGTAATCATCAATAACATGTTGTGTGTTGTAGTATTTTCTAGAATCCCATATCTAGAATCATGAATCTCCTTCACTACACCAGTGACCAATCCTACTTTACCTTGCACTAAAAATCAAGGACAAATTTTGGCTGATCCTTTCCATAATGAAATCCTTATAATCTGGACATCAATACATTTAGAAAACCTCATCATACTTTGTTCTTCATTTTATAAAAAAACATGAAATCGAGTACCCACAATGTTCAGTCTGTTGTCGGATCCTTCGTTGTACCACTTTTGTTTCATATCGAGACCAGATCAATGATTTCCAACCATTTTTCAAATAATTGTATGTGAAACATTCGAATTCATGGTAAAAATCAAATTATAGGCCAAATAAAGAATACATGTGATGAAAAAATAATTGGGGGAGAAAATAATAAAAAAAACAAGGAATGAACCTCACTCTTTTTTTTTCTTGGTCTCAATAATTTTTCTTTAGATTGAAAATGATAATTTATGAATCAAAAAGAAAGTGTCCAAAAATAACCCTGAAAATAAACCCATCCTATAAGACCAACGAAATGTGGATCAATCTGTCGATTGATAAATCTTTGTTCATTATAGAAATTAAGAATAGGGATTGAATCCAAATAAAAAATACCTTATCTTGATTTGAATATATCGATGATGAAGAGTGGAACTTTGTAATGATTTTTGGAAAGATCCTTTGAATTCACCTCACATTGGTTTTCGATTTCTGATATGGTCATTTTCTTCCAACATGATCTCTTTCGATGGCTCTCTAATGGTCTTATGGATCTCTATGCTTTAGTAAAAAAACCTACTAATTCTCTGTAATTTTTAATTTATAAAATTGTCTAGGTCGTTGCATTAACAAAATAAAATAATTTAATTTAATTATTTATTTTATTCATTTTATGTCCATGATGAAGTTTCTGAAAAATTAGCATGATGACCAAAATTATGTCACACCTGTTGTGAAATATTCATTCTAAACTCAATGGTGCCTTTGGATTTTGGATCCAGGCCACATTTTAGAAATTATTCCACTTTTTAATCAAAAATACACATTCATGATATTTAGTCTATTCAAAATATTTCATAAATTTTTCTGGGAACACTTGGCCACAAAATCACATGTCCTCTCAGCACTTGATCATGAAAATAATACATAGATTATACAGAAAAAATACCTAAAAAATATGTGTCACCACATTCTCTCCACCTTGGGGCCTTACATCATAAAATTCAAAAATCAAGGACTACACAAAGAGATGTGGGTACTGACCATGAATCTAAGCCTTCTGATCCCATGTTCTCTCCAAAAGATTCATGTGACTCCATTGGACATGAACTACATGAATCGATCACCTATTAAGGATCATATCCTACCGATACTCAATCCCTACCACGTATTAAAAAAAGTATTCCCCATCCTTGAGGTCTAGTTATCCTTAATCGATAATGTTTGATAGTTCATACACATAAATCCTCAACTGCAACATGTGGAAGAAGTAATGTACCTAATCTAACTGTGGAGGTGGAGCTAAGTTTAATTCCACCTATCCAACTCTATTAAATATATAGAAAGGGATAATGAATCTTGGAGACATGTTTCCACCACATAAAAGTGTCAGTAATCCACATCGAGGTAAAACACATAGAAACACATGGTCTCCCTCATTGAACACTAAATTCCATTGCGTTATTTCCACATAAGACTTATAATGACTCTATGTAGTGTTCATATAATCCTAGTTGATCTGCACCTTCTCAGTAGATTCTCACACCATCTCTGGACCCATGAGTGTTGAATATCTTAGGTTAGTCTAGTAGAGTGGTGACCTACAGGGTCACTTGTACAAAGCCTCAAATGGTTCCATACCAATGGTGGAATGGTAACTGTTTTTATATGAAAAATCCACCAGTGGTAGGTGACCCTCCTAACTACCACCAAAGTCTATCATGCAAGATCACCACATGTCCTCCAAAACATGAATGGTCTGTTATATCTAGCAATCAGTTTGGGGTTAAAATTTTATTCTCGATCGTAAATGATTCCCAAAGGCCGCAATCACTTATATAGTCGGGATTTGAAGGGAGAATAACAGTTAGAAATGATCATCACTGGAACTCCATGCAGTCAGACTATCTCTACTACATAGAGGTATCTAAGGTTCTCTACTGGACACTTCTACCAAATAGATATGAAGTGGTCCAACATGGTGAGTTGTTCTAAGATCACCAATATATAATTGTTTTCCCTAGACATATATTCTAATACCATCATGACGAATATGGATATTTCATCCCACTTCCACTATGGCACCTCAAGGAGTTCAGCTAAACCTACTGGCACTTGGTACTCAGCCTTCTCTTATTGACAAGTAAGAAATCGAGAGATAAAATCTATAACTCCTTTCTTCATACCGAGCCACCAAAAGTGATTTTGGATGTCCTAGTTTATATTTTCCACACCCAGATATACCACCTATGGAGATTTATAAAACTCTATTAGAACCTCCTCCTACAATTTCATTGGTACCATGGTGCATCCTATAAAAAGAAAGATATTCTCCCCATATTTAGAAAATATATCAAGAGTAATTTCTAAGTATGTGGGGTTACATAGTCTGCATCCCCATGTTGTGCCTCTGTGAATGGCTACAATATCAAAGGGGTGAAAACCATCGACTAAATGTAATATTATCCATCTCTATCTAAAAAGGATAACTATAATGATTCCAACATCTCTAACTCCCCATTCAGTAACTACAAGAAATATCTCACATTGATGGAATCCCCAACTACATTCCCCTTCCTAGGATTATAGAAAATTTTAGAGTGATATTCTTATAGGAACACTAACCATCACCTCTATTCCAAGTTAATATCCTTCTGATATAAGATATACTTGAAATTATTCTGATTAGAATATATGATAAACTACTCGCTTACCATATAGTGCCACCACATATTTAGTTAGAAGACTACCACTGCTAACTCAAAATCGTAGATCAAATAGTTCTACTCATGTCTTCTCAAATGATGTGAACCATAGGCAATCACCACCTTCCACTACATAAAAACACAACCATGACTGATTCGTGATGAACTGTATAACACTACATACTCAACACCCTAATCTGGAAATCTCAATATGGGATCACTTATCAATTTCTACCTCAACTTCTGAAAATCCATCTGGATGCTCTCTATCCACATAGAAGGCTACCCATTTTGGTTCAAATAAGTCATGGGAGCTGATATTCAAGAGAAATTAGGTATGAATCTTTGGTAATAGCCTTCAAACCCAATGAATCTCCTCACCTTCATCATGCTCTTGGGTGGATCCCAAGTTAACAATGCCATAACCTTTCCGGGTCCATTTCCACTCCATTCGCTAAGATAATTTTTCCCATAAATTGGGCATCCTAAATATAGAACTCAAACTTTGAGATCATTACATAAATATAGTGCTCTCAAAGTTTGTGAAAACCCATCCTCAAGTGTCTTGTGTACTCCTCCTTGAACACCAAGTACACAAGTGTATCGTCGATGAAGACTACCACGAACCAGTCTAAGAAAGGATGAAATATCGGTTCATGAGTATCATTGACACTTCTAGGACTTTCTTCATGCCAAAGTGCATAACCAAGTACTTATAGAGTCTTTAAATACACATTAATGTTTCTTTAGTAAATCCTTTCCCCGTACTCTCAACTAGTGATAGCCTGACCTTAGGTCAACCTTCAGGAATCACCATTCCACTACCAACTGATCAAAGATTTCATCAATTCTAGGTAGTGGATACTTGTTATTAATTTTCACTTGGTTCAATCAATAGTGGTCCATACAAAACCTCATTCTCCCATATTCATTGTTGGTGAACAAAAATGGGGCCGCCTAGGGTGAAACATTGGGTCTAAGAAATCCCTTTCTTTGAAAGCCCTCCAACTGCCCCCTTAGCTTGCGAATATCTCTAAGATCCATCCAATATACTTGTGTGAATATCAATATAGTATAGGGATGTAGATCAATAAATAAGTATGTCTCTTAGTGGGAAGGTAATCCTGGAACATACTAAAGGAATATGTCCTCATACTCTTCCATAACTACATAAAACTAGAAACTCATAACATCCATTTCACCAAGGTTCAGACTAGCCAACTTATGAGAAATCGGGTACAACCTCATATGAATGAGTCCATCTTGAACTTCAAGATCATTCTATTATCCAAAAAAGGGAACCTGGTTCCTTCACTATAGAAACACTTCATACTCTTCCTAAAAAAGACAATATGGGAATGAAGTGTTGATAAACAGACCATACCTATGATGATATCATAGGTCTCCATCATTTATACAAAGAGATATCAATAGAAACTCTTTCCTCTAAGAGTCATGTCACACTTTCATCACAAGTGTGTGATTACTAATTCATCTCTTGTAGGAGTCTCCACCAGAATCTCGAATTCTTGAACAAGATATGTGAAAAGAAATGAATGAATAGAATTTATGTGTATTATTCCTAAAAATAATGTTTAAAAGACATAGATCATACTTGGAATCATCCTGGGGCCTTTGGGTTATAATATTGGACCCCTAAAATTTTCCCCACACCTATCCTCCCACTCCTCGTGCCGAGCATGGACCACCTAGGGTGGTGGTGGTAACAAGTCAAATTTTCTACCACCACCCACTACTTTAACATCTCTTCTGCCACATCTGTTGCCCTATAGACCTATCTATTATAACCTCTACCTCTATCTCAGAAGCTTGTCTATGTTTTATCTATTATCCATAGAGTGGGTAATAGAATCTTGTGAAAGATTTCCCATTCTCTCGCATGATTATCACTTCCTATCTCTGGGTTAACTAGACCCACCCTATGTGTGCTAAACTGCATATCTTTTTTCCTGGGATATCCTTCTGAAATATCCGACACACCTACATCCCTGAGACTGATGTCAGATCCCTTATTCTAAGGTATATTCTCTTTCTTTCCAACTCCCTGGAAAAAATGGTTGTATTTTTTCATCCATGAAAAACTAAAATCACAAAATCTCCCTCTAACACCACAAAATAAGTAGAAATGCATAGATGGATAACACTATCTCAGATCTCTATATGCATCCACTATTTGAAGTTTTGATCCCTGAATAACTAGTTACAAACCATATCTATATAGTACCTATAAAGAATAGTAAATGTCAATGAATACACAACTGCTATAATTCTTATCTACTGGAGTTGCAGATGCTCTTAGATATGTAGATCCCTTAGCATAGATTATGGGAAATCCTCTCTATAAAGTAACTCAAACTCTGACCATTCCAAATTATACTATTCATAATATTGGGTCACCAAACATCATCATGATTCTACTGAGCTATGAAGAAGGCTCATTGTCGAGACCAGTATCTGATCTTCTGGTTTCTTTAATAAATGGAAAATTTAGGACATCATCTTAAGCAAGTCCTTAACTGTCTATCAGTTGGATTCACTTTAGAACCTAAGGTGTCTCTATTAATGAAACTCATGAAGTTAACTCAGCATGTTCAGCTCATCCATAGGTACTTCAGGTACTATGTTCTTCTCTACAAGTCATGGCATAGCTAGTGCACCACCTAGAGGTAAATTCCTTAGAACTGATCCTTGTATCAATTCCTCATAAATGAGGGGGTCATCCTCTGGATCATGACACCTAATCCAAGCTAGCATACATCACAGAGGCATCCAAATTGTAAATTATATGTACAATCATCAATGAGTATATCTACAGAGCTAAATCAAGAAATAAATGGAAACCATAACCAATTCATATATGATTCATGTATCATAGTTTTCCCTATAACCAATGTTTTTATGTTCTGAGTAAAAAAGAAGTTGATCAGATTCCAGGTGAATGGATATGTCGACCACCACAAAACACTAGGGTCCTTGGCCTGAATTCCAAACTTGAAAAACTTAACACTATTGCCCGAAACCAATCTCATAGTATTCAGTTCTAAGGTAGAACTAACTAATCAGACACCACTCTATCATGAACCATCTCAATGGGACCTATACCATGACTCCCCAAGCCCACCTCTAATATGATAGGGGCTTGCGACTAGCTCGGAGTAGGAATAGAACTAACATGGGAGGGATAAGCCTCAGTACCTATACACAAGCACACATATCCAATCCTATAAAATTATTAGATATAAAAAACAAGATAATAATACATTAATACATCTAAATATCACATCTAGAGTACAATTGCAAGTAAAGGAAAGTAAATAGATTCAAATAAAATCCCACCATAATGAGTCTGAAAACAAGTACAACTAGAAATTAAAATTGGGATTGATGTCAAGAAACTTCAGGAACACACCTTGGTCTGTCTGGTCTACCTAATAACCATCATATCCTGGTCCATATAAGACTCTATCAAAATTTCAATCATCTTCACAAGACATGACACGTGTGGGAAATCGCATACATGGGTGAGTATAAAAATACCTAGTAGGACACCCTCAAACCAAAAATCATACAACAGAATAATTTCATTCATATCTACATAGGTATATGTCTACACCACATATAATAAGATTATCTAGATATACTCGACAAATACACACAATAAAAAGGTAAGTCGCAACAATAATTCAAGTCTGGGATTTCATCTCAAAGGTTCCACCGAGCACTCATCCAGTAGAACACACTCTTGATTCTGATAACACTGAGTATATTTTTCCAAAGGTAAAGCTCATTATGTCTCTCTATTATAAGTACACATTTAAAGTCCAAAGATATATGATACACATATTAGGTTCACATCCATTTCCATGGGTTATACCAAAAACTCATTCTAGATTAATCTGCTAACTAAAGGATTGGTTATTGTGTAGTTTTGGTCACCAAAATACCAAGAAATCCTACTCGTAGATGAAGATGAATAGAGGATATCACTCTGCGCCTCATAGAGGGATTCCAACAACTTTATCCAAGAATCCCTGCTAAAGGGATCATTATACTGTGGGAAGGAGGTAATTCCATAAAAACCCTCAGGGAATGGATATGGGGAACCCACCCTAATGAATATTTCTGAAGATATAGAGGATGAGATCTTTAAGCCATCTTATTAGTAGTAGATGGTGTGTAATAGGGTTATGCGTTGTGTCCCTTTGTCCTCAGGTCTTTCCCATGAAGACGTCCAGTGTCCCATGTTCATGTCCATGTAATAGTACGTGGTGTATCGGCTTCTTATATACTCTTCTTGTGTACCATTACACGGTTCTTCCAGTGTACCTAAGGCCATGACATGTCCATGGGAGTGTAAATGGTGTGATTGAGTATATGCACTCCAACTTGTGTATGTGTAACCTAATAGTTATATCCCGACCTCACCAAATGGGGACCACACACCATGTAACAAGGTCACAAGCCATGTGATACTTATCTCCCCCCGTAACCCTATCCACTGTTGAGATGGAACCACACATCATGTAATCCCATATTACATGTCACGTGTTATGATATTTTCTAGAATCCCATATCAAGAATCAAATATCTCTTCCACTACACCAGAGACCAATCTGGCTACACATAGTGTCTAAAATCAAGTATCAATGCAAGAAAGACCTTGAAAATATGGAAACATCAAAATTCATCTACCAACCCATTCAAAAAAACACCATAAAACACCATTATTTTTTGCATGCTAAAGAACATATAATTAGATAAGCTGGTCATTAAATCATATTTTGCCTCCATAATCACAACACTTTCATGTAGTGATGATCCTGAATCTACAATTTCAAACCATTGTTCCAAGAATAGGGTGCACAACATTTGAATTTATAGTATACATAAAACCATGGGCCAAACGAAGAACACTTGTGATGAATGAAAAATTAGTGGAGAAAATCACAACCAAAAACATGAGTAACAAACCTCATCCAATGTTCATGTTGGCATTGATCTATCACCTTTTTAATTACAATGAAGAATTAAGAATCACAAAGACATTCTACCAAAATAACACTTCAAATAAACCCATCTCGCAAGATAACCGAATCAGAAATCAATTTATAAGTTGATTAATACATGTTCATCATAGAAAATAAGAGTGAGGAATGAAATGAAATTATAAAACATCTTATCTGTATTTGGATCAATTTTGGAAGGAGAATGGAGTAATACCATGATCAAAGGTGAGATAACCCTAATTCACATCGTATAGGTCGTCGATCTTTGATCTGATTGTTGTCTGCCAATGGAATCTCGGTCAAAGGCTCTCCAACAATCCTATAGATCTCTAGTATTTAGCTGATAAACCAAGTAATTTCCCACAACTGTTTATTTATAAGATGGTATAGTCATTTGTGTCAATGAAATAAAATAAAATAATCTAATTAATTATTTTATATGTTTTATTCTTGTGACAAATTTTATACGAACGCCCTATATCGACAAAAGTTAAGTCATATCTAGAGTAGAACCTACACTATTAACTGATCAGTTCCCTTAAATTTATGATCTAATAATTGTTTAAAATGTATTCAAAATTTTCATTAAAACTTCACGTGTATGTTATTTAATATATTTATTATATTTCAAACATTTATTTCGGCCACATCAGGCCTTGGAGTCTCACTTTGTATTAGGTACTAGTTTCAAAAATAATCCATAAAATATCCAAAAATAATACATGGAAAATTTGAGTCACTAAAATATACATTATCACATGGGAAAATAAATCAATTAATTAATTCAATTTAGAATGAAATTTCCCAACATATAAATTTAAATTTCACAATGACATAGATTCATTTATAATCAATACTATGGGGTTTGACAATTATAACACCTACCTCATAGTCATTGATAGAAATTAACCAAACCAAAATCCAAAAATTTATATGAAATGATCAAAATGTAATGCCCTAACCCCAGAAGCCTGGAGTATGATTCTTTCTTTACTACATTATCATGATTACAAGGAATGAAATCCCAAAGTATCAATTAGTTTAGAAGTATTGAAAATCCAAATACAAACATGTAACCCATTTTACATTGGTAATATAAAATAATACCTAATTCATAAAAAATATATAAAATTCATCCTTGAAAAATCATTCAATTATCTAATATTCATAACATGGGGAAAGGAATAAAAATAAGGGTTATCTCAAATGCTCAATAAGGGTTAAGTACAATGAATTCTATCATGAATCAATATTGAATAAATGTCTGTCTATGTAAATAACTAAGAACACATTCCATTTAAATTACTGGATTGGAAAACCAAATATGGAAAGGTAATTAACTAAATACACGTTCTATTTAAAAAATTAGAATGAGATGAATCCATATATTTTTTTCATACTAAAAATCATCTAGATAATAATAATTGAATATTGAATGAAGTTAATAATTAATTTTTAGATTCCATGTTTCCTATGTATATGGTACCATTACTATCAAGACCATCCACAAAATGGTTTAGCATTATCGTAGAAAACCGTCTGATTTAGCCAACTAATTTGACTCATTAGACTACTGATGCATCAAGGGGATTACATTAAATGGTCCCTAGCCCATGTAGTGCAATTATAAATCATTAATTATATATTTAAATATATATTTAATTCATAAACAATTTTCCTAGTCAAATATTTATATTGAATAAAGGATATGGATTTATCAATATTTCCCAAATAAATCATATAACATTCTATGAAAACACTATATGTAGAAATTTAATATAGTTCAGGAAATAATTATACACATCGCACAAGAATATTTAAATTAAAAGAAATATAATGTCCAATGAAAAGTGATTTCATGAAAATTAGTGTTTAAAGTGAAAGTTAACAATCATAAAAGGAATTGAGATTGTGTAATAATTTTTATCACTTGGTAGTTTTCAATTAGAATACACTTGGTTGAGATAATTTAGTTTGAAACATAAAATACCATGAATAATTAGGAATTAATGACACTAAATTTAATTTGTATTTATATATAATATTTAACATGAATTTGTGCATGATAACAAATAAGTCTCAATGGAATATAAATTTAGACGAAATCCCTTACGTTGTGTTTGACTCATAATGTGTGTATTTATATTCTAGAATAATAAAATTTTTCAATTTATTAACTTATTTAAAAAAAATCTAGTTAATTATTTCTTTTATTTCACCTGTTAATATGTTATATAAAATTACTTATTTAATTAATCTTAATTCGGATGTTTTGACCATATTCGGTTTATGTGTCAAAAATGACTTTGGTATGTCAACTATGGTCAAAGGGGATATTATTTAAACATCACCAAAATAATAATCATGACATAATTTTAACGTTTATACATCATTTATACATTTCAAATCAATCATGGATGATGGTTATGAAAAATTAACTAACCTTATAATCATGGAGACGGTAAGCCGTACGTATTCATTTTTAACACTTCCATTTTGAATGATCATTATGGAAAAAAGGTAATTAGAATATACCTATCCATAATGATAATTATATATAAAATATAATACTATTTAATAATACGTACATTAATATATAATTATCATGATAAAAAATAAATCACATCACTTTGAGGAGGTGGTAGTCCATACATCCACGAATGACATTATGACTTTTTCAGTGTGTAAAAGGGTAATAAAGAAAATTATATATTATATTACTAGAAATATAATTATTTAATGAATATAATAATTATGTTATTTATTTTATATAAATTTCTTATATAAATCCTTAATACATTCCATTTAAATCATGAACGAATGGAATCACTTTGAGGAGGTGGTAGTCCACATGTCCAAAAATGATGTTATCGTATTCCCACAAAATGGAAAGCATGAAGGTATGTATTATATAAAAAATATATCAGAATAAATAAATTATAAATATAATATATATATAATATATACACTATAAATCCATCATTATTACTAACCTTTAATGGTTGTAAGGGAAGAACAAACAACGTCCGTTTGGGAAGCTGTAGTATGTCGTACACATGAATGATGATTGTGTATCACATTTGATGGAAGTGTTCATGGGTGTATGTCTTTAACCTATGATAAAAAAATAGAATTATATTGAGTATAATGAGTTTCTTATTCAATAAATATTTAAAAATGATTTAATGGATGGAGATATAGAAAAAACAAAAGTGTTCATTGAAGAACGTTACCTCTTTTTCGAGTAACCCTTTTTGGATTGAACCAAAGGAATTCCATGGTTATATTTTCACATAAATTGAATCTAATAGGATTATGGGATTGTTTTTGGGAGATTATATTGGCAGGTTTTGTAGGATCCAAATGGGTTATGAGGTTTCAATAAGAGGTGGAGAGTGAGTGTCTTTGAATAGTGGGAGAGGGTGGAATTCTTGTAAATATCAAAAGGTACAATATATTGGGAGGTATCCATAACATAATGGGAATAAAAATCACAAATAATGGAGTTTATGGAATTTATTTTTGTCAAAATTATCTAATAAAAAAATATTTTCATTTTTATAATTTGTTCCCCATCTTTTATATTTCTCTACTTTTACAATTTTGATTTTTATTAAGGTAACAAGTTTTCTAACCTAAATATTTTATCCCTTTAGACTAAAGTAAAATTATAATTGATATATAATTTTGACCTAATGAATATAAATAATATAAATAATTTTTAAAATAAAAAACTGGGTGTTTTAGAAATAAATTTTAACACAAGTGCAAGTAATGTGAAAAAACACTTCTTAAAACGTAACCACACTAAAAGGGTTTTTTACTATTTATTGGTCAATATAGTAATTATAATAAGGTAATTAGACCATTAATGGAACATATTTTATATTTATTAACATTTAAAATCCATTTTACAAAATATCTTATTTTTAATAATTTAAAATTATTTAATATGATATAATTTATTATAAAATATCATTAATGTCAGTTTTGAAATTAATAATTTAATTTCATTTTAAAAAAATAAATAATATTATGTAATTAAAATCTTTTAATTTAAAAAATATTGAACATTATATATTCATCTCAAAAATTATGGGATCACAATAACTCATTCCACTATCTTCACTTTTAATATTTTTAGTATCATTTATCTTAGTTAGTTATTATCTAAATAGTAATTGTGTTGGCATATCTAAAGCATTAAAAATAATTATATCATATATAGAAATTAAAAACAAATTATTATGATAAAAATAATCCATTTATATTTCAAAATTATATGTATAATAAAAAATATGATTTTTTTTCATATCTCAAGGATATAAAAATGTTAAATGTAAGGAAGGTTCATTTTTTATTTTTTCCTCGCTTTACTTATTATATAAGTCACTTTCATTGAATGGTATCCCAATAACTTATAAAATTATATACAAGATGGTATATTCTCTAAATACGGTTATAAATGTTCATTTTTACAAGTGTCTAGGTCATTTATCCTATTAATATAAGTTAAACCACTAAGTAAACTAATTTTACCTTGATCACTTTAATTAATTTTAATTACATTTGCTAATATTGTTTGTCTAAAACTTATTTTACCTTAATAGAAATTATAAATTATTCTGATTCAAAATATGAAATCTATTTTTTTATTCCATTAAAAAAGTTGGATAAATTAATTTAAAATTAATCCGAGAGATGGGACAAAAAAGTGTGTTTTTAAATTGAAAACTTTTAAAGGTTCACTAAGTTTTTATATCTAAATTCAATATAAATAGAATTACAATGAACTAAATTGGATTAATATATTTAAAATTTATCTAATAATACATTAAAACAAATTAAAAAATAATTTATCCTTATAAATGTTTTATAAAAAATTCATTTTTTAATTAAAATTTATCATTTTTCACTACTCATAAAAAAAGAAACTTCATATAAAATTACCAAAAAATCACCGTAATATAATTTAGGAATTTAACATTAAAACATTCAATTTCATTTTTCATATAAAATTTTTACAAGTTTCAAAATTTATATTTAACACAAGTGCGCTATTAAATGGAGGAAAATGCCTTTAGAAAAATACCACTTTTTAAGTGTGATGTTGAATTTGTTCACATCGCATGCCTATCTGATTTATTCTATGAATGTCAAAAATAGTTATTGATTATATAATAAATAAATTTAATTAATACCATTCACTATTATTAATTAATTTAATCTATTCTAAAATAAATATATATTAAATCCTTGTGGTGTTACATTCTCCCCACTTTAAATAAATTGCATCCCCACAATTCAAAATTGATCGTAGTAATCAAAGTATTTCTATGTGAAAACACTATTTTTGAAAAACCCACTTCGAAAATAGGGTTAATAACACATCTTCTTAATAAAATGGAATGGTAAATCATATGTTCACCATAGAACTACGCTTTCAAATATAAGAACATTAGTGAAAATAAGGACATGAAAGATAAATATAACTATCAAGTTTAGATGGAGAGTGATAGAGATCATTGATCACAAGAAGGTGGGTTTTCCAGAGAATGTTAATCACCAAAAGTCCATAAACCATATAGGTGTAAAAAAATCATTGATATCATAAAAAATGATGATAATTAGATAAAAAAAATTGTTCCAAGTCCCTTTTTCATAGAGTTAATGAATTCATTAAATATTTATGAATATTATTAAATATTCATGCTTGAATTTTTTTTATTTAATTAATATAATCGTATTGTTTAGTTTTGCGTTGAACTATTTCTACTTAATTTCTAAGAATAGGATTCATCATATGGTGAAGTAATACATTAACCTCTAAAATCTCATCCAATGATCAACTTAAACCATTTCATAATTGGTTAAATTTTCCAAAATATTGTGATCCAACACATTAGAAATAATGTCATTGAATTTCAAAAATTGACTTATCAAACAACATAAAGTGGATCTTAATTATCAAATAAAAATTAGGTGAATACCTTTATCATATATTCTCTTAAAGATAGGCTTCATTATTCCTTAAATAGAACATAGATTATTGGATATATTCCTTAAATATAAAAATGTTGAAAACAATATCAATGATAAAATAAACTACTTTTTTAACAAATAAATTATTAGTTCCAAGGTGGTCAGTAATATCCAATTTACATTATACATGTCAATAATATATTTATCCATAAATAATTCTCTCAACCTAGGGAACATATTATAGATGTTATTTCCCTCAATAAAATGTTTCCCAAGATGATTAAATTGTCAATAAATCACTTTTATTGGTACCATTAAAAATACTCTATAATATTATTAATGAAATAGCAGTAAAGCACAATCCTTACATTTTTAATAATTTTTATAACAATTATATTACAAATAAAATACTGAAATGATATTATTCATGTTTCAAAACACATGAATATTAATCATTCCTCTTCATCTAACGTAGTATTATAATCTTGTCCATGATCCATTAGCCTATTTTGGAGTCTATTCCTTTGACGTTTGAGATATTGATTTGTGTACTGTCACATGTCCTTTTATATAAAATATTGTATATTGAAAACCTTTTATTACCTATGAAATCATATGAATGATGAAAATTCTCTATACACAAGTAGAAAACTATCATTCCTTTGATGTAGGCAATAGGGTTTTTCTTTCAGAAATTACCACATATAGGAAAATAATTATTTCTCTTATTTCCTTTATTCATTTTTTTACTAGTTTTATTATTGTTATTTTTTTCCTTCAGAATCCATAATAATTTGAGAATTATTTATCTGTATCGTTAGAAAATGTAACAATGTCCTCATATGATTAGAATATTTGAGAGACTAGTTACCTTCGATATATTGTCTTAATCTCATAGAAGGCTCAATCATTCATAATCTTTTGATCACATGAATTGGTGCGGCTCACATTCCTTCTACTTAAACCATTTATAAACAATGGCATGAATTGGATTAGATCCTAACACTATGAAATGTAAAGTATAATCCCAAAACTATTGATATACTCAACATAAATTGAAAAACTTATCCTTATATAATATCATAATCATAAAAATTGATGTTCTTATATACATATCCTTAAATTTATTCATAGGTTTATGTTCTCTAATCTATGTTTTCCTAGATCTATTTCACAAGGTTTCTAATAATCTTTCTTTGATACCAGCTATAACACCCTAACCCCAGAAGCCCAAATTTTTTACCTTAAAATATTTCATTAGCATGATTATGAGAAATAAAATCCAGAAGGATCAATTAGTTTAGATATTTTGGAAAACTATATACATACATGGAACCCATTTTATATTGGAAATAGAAAAAAACATAATATATAACAAAATATAATAAACTACATCCTTGAAAACTCATTCAAATATATCATCTTCATAACCTGGGGAAAGGAAACAAAATAAGAGTGAGATCAAATACAAAAAAGAGGCTCATTAAAAGGGAATATATCATGAATCAATAATGAATAAAAAATATTGGATGATAAATAATTGAATACACATTCCATTTAAATAATACGATAAGGAAAAACTAATATGGAAATGCAAATAACTGAAGACACATCCCAATTAATCAACAAATTGAGAATGAAATGAATCCATATATTTTTTTCATAGTGAAAATCCCATAAATAATAATAACTAAATAATTAGTGCAGTAAATGCTTAATTATTGGACTTCATGTTTCCCATGTACATGGTACCTTTGCCATTAAGGCCTTCTATAAGACATTTTAGGCTACCAAATAAGAACTAATCTGATTTTTTAAATGGGTTCATCTCATAAGTATACTGATGCATTGATAGGAATACTTTAAATGATCCCCAACATAATTTGTTACCGTCCAAATAATACTTAATATATTTAATAATCGATTTAATTCAACATGACTTATCAAATATTTTTATTGAATAAAGGATATATATTTATTAATATGTCCCAAATAAATCATATATAATTCAGTGTAAGAACCATATGTAAAGAAATTATATGGTTAAAAAAATAATAATACCCATCATTAAAGAATATGGATATTAAAGGAAATATAATTTTCAATGGAAAATGATTTCAAGAAAGGTAATGTTTCATGAGAATGTTGAGAATCAAAAAAAGGATATGTGATTGTGTGGTAACATTTACCATGAATGATTGGGAGTCTATATAATTTACTATGTATAACCATGGTCGGTGATCTATAAAATTGGTGATCGTTTAAACTTAGACAAATCTAGGACCCATGTGGTGGGGCCCACCATGTACAAAAATCCTATCCAATTGAATTGGGAAGATTCTTGAATACGCTATTGTGTGGGACCCTCTAGGCCATTATCTCGATAGTAGTGAATATTATTCATAGATCAATAGTGGGATCTAGAAACCCATCATGGCCCATTTAGAGATAAGGATTTTCAAATCAACGACAACAAACCTACAAACATGTATTGTGTGATATAATATCTTTGTCTATAATATCTCATAAAGTAGGACTCACTCATGTGTTAGTTCCCTTTTCTTGCTTTATTGTTTGTTGAAATAACTGGATGGATTTACCCTCGACTGCCATGGCCATGGTCTTATAATGGTACTGCCATCCAAATCAACATGTCCTGAGATATATTACATCCATAACTTAGAAGTGAAAAATCCTTTCATGACCATTCAACCAATGACCTGCCACCAATGACGCACCCAACTCAAACTAACTCACCACAACTTCATTGCCATAGTTTTCATGTTGTATCAAAGTATGAAAAAAAAATACATACATAGGTAATGATCTCAAGTCAGAAGATCATTACACATGATCATTGATAGGAACGTCCAATGACACCCAAAACATGGGGAATTTCTATTGGCAGGTCATTCCTCAAGATCTCACTACTAGAGATCACCAAGTGCAAACTTCATGAGAAGAAGTCTCAATGCTTATGATCCCCCAGGACCTGATAGTCAAACATATACAGTGCCCAATCAGTAAGATGTATCTAGACCATAGAACATATATTTAAGATTAATGTCATGGTATCTAGAGGTTCTCATTATATCCTGGGCACTATTATAACCTTTTGATATGACAATTAATCTTTGTACATTACCATTTCAATAGTGGACGTCGAAAAGTCTACACTATAATGGTAAGATGACATCATGTATAGCTAAGTGTATACACGATATGGTAATCAAAAGCAATGAATAGTTGGGTCTAGGGCACCTACTATTTCAACACTCCCACTTGCACTAGATCCAACTTACTAATCAAACTTGTTAGCTACCCATATGATGAACATCGTGTTTCTACTAAGTAATAGATTTAGCTATTGGGCCTTCCATGATTTTGCCACGTGGAAATTTTTTTATTGCGACCATATCTCGTTTATTATAACTTCTCAAGAGATGGTATCCTGAGTATATCCCTTTTTTCCACTATCATAACTTAACATTGTTGAAAGTAAAACATCATAATTTTAATTATGATAATACTTTTCTCACTAGGTGTGATTCAAATAATTGGAAAAAATTGTTGTTCTTACCTACTTATTAGTTTCATTAGAATTGTCAATGTACTTGGTCTTAGTAGGTATGGCTACCAAGAGCTAATATAAGCTTGACTCGCTCATCGTCTTTATCCTAACTATGATACTAGATCACATTGTTGTAGGGATGACTAGTTTGTATCCCTAAGAACTTATATCCTTCCTCTCTATTTACCTGGTATATATCTTTTTTACTTACCGAAGTACAATTATATCGTTCTAACTACATCCCATGCAGTGCTCTTGGATATAATATATATTTACCTATTATAAAATATACCTTGGAAATATCAGTTCTTCTGCATATCATAGCATACATGATTGATCCATTGCTTTAATGTATAGATTTAACTCAACACATTTCTCTTCTCATGTCCCAGACATGTCAACATAAAGAGATTATTCCCTGTGACATAGGCAATAAATCATCTCTTGAATTTTTCCAAATTTAATTTTTTAATACTAGGTCACTATATGTACAATTGACTAGGACCAAGAAACCTATATATCTACCTCTGTAGATCATGTTCCCTAGAACATAGAATGATACTTTAATTCAATCACTTGATATTAAATTTCATCTTGGTCTTAACTAACTGTGAGACCAATGTCTATTTTCTATATGTTTTCGAACATACTTCTTCTTGGAAAACAATGACGCTCCCACTATCCTCTCATAGACATATGGAAATAAGTTTTTCAAATGTATATTCTATGATCATGTTGCCTACATGAATCCTAAACTGGATTTCAGTAATTTGATACCTTTATTTAGCATTCTGTGATGTGACCATCCCTTTTCAGTTTCATCATATAGACACCATCCATGATTGGTGTTCATGATATCCAATGCTAAATAACTTGATCATAGATATCATCTATGATAAGTAAAATTCTAATGGATTTAGGCATAATGACTTGGTAAAAACAATCGATCCTTATTGGTACTACACTTGTACTATCCATGTATCATCTCACTTGAATACCCACTGTAATATTCAAAATAATAAGCCCCTTTTCACTTTGATACATGGAATCTATTAATTGAATTTTAGTTGTCTTATCAATTTTATCTAATTTCCATATACTGATTACTTGTAGGAAATATTATTCATATTGAATAATAGATCACCGACCACGGTGAATAAAAACCATCACCATGGTTTTATCCTTCTTATGCAGTATGTGTCTCTGGAATATACTTTGTTCCATATGTGCTTGTGGAACTAGTTCCTATGCCAACTATTTGTGAATCTTCAACATTGAAAAAACACAAGTCAATATAGCTCCCATTATTTATAATAGATATTTTCACCCGTATATAGAAGTGTATTCTATCACATGACAACAATTTTTCTATCTTATGGATTTATGTAATATACTAATAAATTGTTAGGATATGTAACTCAGATGCACAATGTGTTTTTCTTGATGCAAGTTTGTTTGTATCCAAACAAACTATATGCATAAAAACACGGGTACTTATAAAATAATAGATTTAGATCCTACTATGACTCGTATGATATCCATTTTTCATTTTAGTTGGCATATGAATGTGGGATATCATCTTTATTTTCAAATAATTTCATAAAATATAATGGAAGTTTCGGCTAGTTCCAACATTGATATTATTTACATCAATACTTTGATATATAAAATGTGCATTTAGGAATTTCTCCATGCTATATTTTTTTGATCAATGTTGACATGTAAGACTTCAAAATCAATCCTTCTCATTCACATCAATTTCATGATTTCGATAAGGTAATGTGCATTTAGGAATTACTTCACGCCACATTATCATGGTTGATGAATGCTTGGTCGATATATTATTCGGTATCCAAACTCAAAGCAACTCATATCTTCTAATCATGCATATACTTCAGTTTACTATTCCTTAATTACTTACAGGAATCTTATAAAGTATATAATCCTCTAGCTTATATTTGTAATAGTTTACACTTACTTGTTAAACTATGTCCAAAAACTTTGTGGCATACCTTTATTTCTAAAGGCTCCTTTGTCTAAACAAAAGATGTTTATAATACCAGAATTATTTAGTTGTACTGAGCCTAAATAACATACTTGGTATATTCATGACTTTTACTTTTTGAATTACTTGAAAAAGAATTTTTCTTGTCGCAACTGGGTATAAGTCTTACATTTATATTCATCACTAATTTCCTATAATTCAAGTTTTACTGAAATAATGATTGAGTTTACCATAAATGTCATTTATTCTTGAACCTGAAAGAAGGTCTCTATGAATACAAGAACACATGAGATTAATTTTTATGGTTATACTCAATAATAGTACAACAAGAATATTTTACTTGGAAATTAAGAGGTCATGTACTTCTCACTAGTGGCCTAGGTATCACCCTTTCGCAACCACATGGAGAATACACCTGACTTCTAGTAATGTTTCTATACTTACTTGGTAACTATATTTAAATACATATACATAGATATCATATAGTATTAAATACACAAGTAGTAAAAATAAACATTACATTGATCAATATGTCTGATGTAGAAGTGACAACTAGATTCTATAAATCTGTTTATTGGAATTAAACTTCCATAAAATTATTTCATAATATGCAACGCAAATAATCTTTGTTAATACCTCATTAACTGAAGGACGTCGCGAATGTGTCATTGGAATTAAATGCCCTTTACATTTTCACATTTTCTTTCAATTTATCCACTATAATAATTAAAACTTAATTATATTTTTTTCTTATTCACTTGGAAAACCATACCTAGATAGGTAATAGAGTGTTTACTCGATAATTGTTCATTTGATAACTTAAAACAAATTTTGAGTTAAGGGGTGAAAATGATATAATAAAGGGATATATTTAATGATCATGATCGATCTTTCAATTTACACATGCCTATGTAATATCACCTTATTCAAATCATTGCTTCACTTTCTCCTTGAAAATATCTTGGAGATGAGATTTCATGTTTTATCATCCATGTCCTGGTGTATAGACCATAACTAATATTGGACGATGATGAAAACATAATGATATAATAATCATATGCTTTGTACATTAATCTCCTGTAAGCATTTTCACCCTCACTTCTTGAGGTAGTTTAACAGTGTTGGGGACACTGGTACCTTGAATTTCCTATATCATAATACTATGCCCACACACTTTCACTATTCATGGATACTTGTGTGAGTGTGGAAATTTACTTTTTCCAATTTATCGTAGTTTAAACTTGTGGAATAACATTCCATTTTTTCAAAAAAAATAAATTTTAGCAGATTAGTGCCTTTTTATCTAGATTACTAGTTTAGTCATTTTGTATTAATTACATAAATATTTTATTTTCTCCCACTATTTTATTGGATTCAAGGAATTATATGTGCTAGAATATGAATACTATGTCGCTTGAGTATTCTAGTGGCAAGGATCTCGGAACCTCCCCTCACAGTCTACAAGTTATGCCTATGCAACTACTTGGAGGGTTCTAGGTGGGATTTTGGCTGGTCACCCACTTTAACTTGTGGTTCCTTGATCTGTTGAGTGAAGTCTTAGCTTCTTAAAATCAGAACTTGAATTACTCAAATCTTGCCTCTAAAAATACAACAAGCTAGTAATGGATATTTTTTTCTGTAATTTTAGTTATGTAAACCCATATTTCATATAAGGACTCCTTGGTTGAAAGAGGTACCCTCAGCTATGGCATGATTAGCACCTCAAACATCCGGTTTTGTCTAAATTTGAATGACGGAAGGTTGTTATGAATTAATATATCTTTGGGATTTTTTATTATTTTTAGTGTGATGAATGAAATCATTTTTTATTTTTATAAGCACGTATTATGTGATTTTACTCACAACTAACCATGCAAGAAATAGAAATTTCATCGTGTCACATGTTCATTTTATCTTGAATTCTTGTTTATTATTATACTATGTGATCACACAATAAACTACACTTTAAAAAAATTAATAAACCATGTGAAAACAAAATGAAGACCTGATCATGAGCTGGTACTATTGGCTCATTTGTTGAGTGAATAACAGACCAACCAAAAACCTAGGGGTAAGTACCTTTAGTCGCGTGTCTTGCAACATGAATTGTAATGCATTCCCCTCTAATGTATTCCACTCTTGTCTGGTGTGTCTCTGTCACTTGGCGTGAAGTGTGTCATCCCTCATCTCATCATTATACAACAGTAATCACACACAGGCGAGGGGTTCTCGGGGTATAAAATGTAACTATGAGAATGGGCGTGCAGACCCTTATACATATAATGAAACTTGATATGACACACAAATCATCTTTTTATTTCATTAAACTAATTATTACAAAACCATTACAATAAATAATTTATTAAATAAAATAAATAAACAAGCACCGAACATTAATTGTTCGGTCTACGGCACATGACAAGAATATACGCATTAACTCGTATATATGAACTAAATGTAGAATAAAAAATTAAACTTGCATTAAAATAATTCTTGAGAGAATTTTATTGAATTAAAAATTCCACTCTTATTTTTAATTCAATAGTTAAGTCGTTCGGTACCAATTTATTAATTTAATTTTTTTAAAATTAAAATTAAAATAATTAATTTAATTAAACTCCAAATTAAATTAATTATGCCACAATAAAATGACAATAACCAAAATTAATGTTTAATTAAGTTAATTATCAATTGAAATTAAATTAATTGTTTTAATTAATTTTGATTAAATTAAAATACATAGGCCCTTAAAACAATGGGTAGGGCCTGTGCGGGTCGGGGGATGCGTAGGCCAAGTTTGGGCTATACCGACCCTATGCTTGAGCATTCAAGCTCAGTCCGGTCCACCCAAGCCCATTCCTTGCTTAGATGACCCACCTAGACTTATTATGGGGTAGAGAAAGTTACCTTCCCACTAAAAGCACCAGGCGGTGGCCAAAACGGGGCAGGTCCATGGTGAAGCGAGCTATCCGGGATCAGCCGTGTTGGCCATGATGGAAAGAACCTGGTGCAGATGACATCGTGTGCATGAGGGTTCGAGCATGAAAGGCTCTGGAGGGTACCTATCTAGTGCTCTTGGAATAAGGAGGCTGGATTGGTGGGGTTTTAAGTAAGGAAGAACCTGCCTGAGGAGGGCTGGCCGGGTGCGGGGCACCGCAAAATGCGGCTGGAGGCCGGTCAGCCTGATGAAAGCCACTCGGGAGGTGGTGGCTGCGACTTCACCCTAGCCGGAGGGATGTCCGGCATGGCCCCGAGATAGAGGGAAGCAGGTGGGATTCCAATGCGGTGTGGCTCCGGCAGGGAAGCAGAGCGTGGGAGATCATCGGCCTGAGGGGTGAGGGATGTCGGCATACACATGGTGTAGGACAACGGTAGTGGGTGCTGGCTAGTATAGGTGAAGAGTGCAGCGAACCTACTGCATTTCCGGGAGCAAGGAGAGAGGCATAGGCCGAGGCGGGTTCCTGTGGGCTACGCCTGTTGAAGGGGGAGACTATGTGCGGCTCTTCAGAAAGAAGGTGAAGGCCGAGGAAGCCTCTTCGGGCCACCGTAGGTGAACAGGGGGGCCGCTCAGCCCCCCAAAACCTACTAGTTTTTTTGTTCGATCATTTTTTCCCAGACACCACCCCACCTGCTTTTTTGGAACAATGACCTGCTTTGCAGGTCACCTCCCCCCCCCCCATTTTTTTCTTGACTTGCATAAGCAGGTCTTCCCCCTTGCCTTTTTTATAAACTTGGTCCACTCGGGTCAATGTCACCCCCTCTTTTTTTATCTAAATCCTATCTAATAGACTTGGGAAAAATATATTATTATATTATTATAATAATATTATCATTATGATAAAGTAAATAATATTTTTATAATAAGATATTTTAATTGTTATTATTATAATAAAACTATTTTATTATAGTAAAATTGTTATAATGATAATAATAATTATGATTCATATGAAGAATCTGGTCCCAGAAAACATTATTCTGACAATCAAAATTCTATTGGGGAGGAGGATCTCTTCCAATTTAAAACTTTGGATGGCTGCAGATTGGCCATCCGATATCGAATTTAGATATGGTAAGCGACATTATAACTGGAATGACAGCCTATTAAATAATTAATGCAAATTTAATATATTTGGATTAAAATTGACACATGTACCTTTGATACCACCTGTTAGAATCGGCCATGCAGCGGAAGCCCCGAACATGTGGGTTTTGAAATTTCTACCACCAAGGATCGGCGTAAACTTGTCGACGTCATTGAACTGTAGCCTGGTCTAAGCTAAGGACAGTGCATGAAGGATTTTAAGCACAAAAAGAAACTGTAAAGTACTTAGTTTAATTCAAAAGTTGTGCATATCATCTTCCCCACGTTGGTGATCGCTGCTTGAAGAATCCGACATCGAACTCCTCTAGATATTCCACACGCACTTCAATAAATTTGTGGGTGCATCATTCATCATAATCTAGGTGCTATCACGGAATTGTGACGATGCCTTCAACGCTCCAACAATCATCGCATCACTTCACAAGCGATGCTTGAGAGAGTGCTCGATCCAAAGTCCTTGGATCTAGATCTTCTCTCTCTAGGCCATGGTAGATAGGAGAGGGAGCACCATGAATTAGTGATTGGAAATCTTCTCTCAACTTATATTTATAGTGGTTAATTAAAATACATGGTATCATCTCACCAACCCTGGATACATAATGTACTATCAATGACATTTTATGACTACTAAACTGATCCATAAATATTAATATCATTTACATGTAATATATTAAAATATATTATGTGATAATAATTGAGTCATTAACTCGACTCATCATTCCAATAAATATTAATTGAACCTTTAATAATTTAATATTCGTCAATTAATATTTTTTCATATATCTAATTAAAACTCATCAATAAATTTAATAAATAAATTTAGTGTTCATTATTCTAAACTTGAATAATATGAATTTATTTATTTCATTGGTGATAATTTAACCTTGGACAAATCTGAGACCCCTTTGGCGGGGCCCTCCATGTCCAAAAATCCTTTTCAACTGAATAGGGAAGATTCTTGAATACTCTATTGTGTGTGACCCTCTAGTCCCTTATCTTGATAGCAGTGAATGTTATTCACAGACCAAGAGTGGGATCTAACAACCCATCATGGACCCTTAAGAGATAAGGATTATCACAATAATGACAACCAACCTACGAATACATACTGTGTAATATAATCTATTTCTCTGTAATATCTCATAAAGCAGGATGCACTCATGTGTCATCACCCTTTACTTGCTTTATTTTTTTTTTGAATTAACTGGATGGATTTACCTTCAAATTACATGGCCATGGTCTTATAAAGGTACTTCCATCCATATCAACATGGCCTGAGATATACTACTTCCATAACTCAGAAGCAAAAAATCCTTTTTTGGCCATTCAACCAATTCCATGCCACTAATGATGCACACAACACAAACTACCTTACCACGAATTCATTGCCATTTTTTTCATCTTTTATCAAAGTAGGCAATAAAATGACATAAATTACTAATGATCTCAATTCAAGTGACCATTACACATGATCATAGATAGGAACATCCAATGACACTTGAAACATGTGGCATTCCTATTGGCGGGTCAGTCCTCGTGATCTCACTATTAGAGATCAACAAGTGTGAACTTCATGAGAAGAAGTCTCAATGCTTATGTGCCCCCAACACATGATAGTCAAACATCTAATGTGGCCAAAATTTTAAATGTATCTAGACCATAGAACATATATTTAAGATTAATTTCATAGTATCTAGAGGTTCTCATTATAGCATGGGAACTACTATAACCTTTTGATACGACAATTAATCATTGGACATTACCATTTCAATAGTGGATGTAGAAAAGCCTTCACTATAATGGTAAGATGACATCATGCATAGCTAATTTTATACATGACATGGTAATCCAATGCAATTAATAGTTGGGACTAGGGAATCCACTATTTCCACATCATGTACCAGGGAATCCATGTAATTAATCTAGACCACTATGGGCCAGATCCAATGAGCTTGTCCAAGGAATCCCATCGAGTCCCATGGGAATCCCTGTGTAAACTCAGTTAAGAACTGTTTGGGTTACTAGGAGCATGAAAATAGAAATTACTACACGAGCCTAATCAATCCAGATCCACAGTGTAGCAAGGCCTGAGGCATCCCACAGAATCAACACCCAAGTAGAAGAATCGACCTAGGGTGTCCACTACCATATTCTTGATCCATGGAGAGTGGTCCATAGAATCTATAAAATCATTTGTTCATGCATTCAATCATTCATTTTAAAATACCATTCCATGTGAGTATTCCCACTTACATCAACATACACAATCAATGAGTATACCCACTCATGAAAACCATTTATCATTTACAAAGCATATAGGCCTACCCTCCCATATAAACCTGTTATCAGGCCTTCAAATATTTTATATAGGTATACCCATCCATGTCATCATTTTTATTTATTCTATTTTAACAAAATAAGCATGGAATCACAAGATATCCATTAATGAAGGTGGTAGTACATCTCTTAAACATGCTATTCAAGGTATCAAAGAATTAACAGGCTTCTTCTACCTAGGAAACCAAAATTACACACCCCTTGGGGGTTTAAACAGGCATAAATTGGTTAAATACATAAGTTTTACCCCTTGGGTGGACTTGAAATGAGAAATGGGTTCAAAAAAACCTAAAAAAACATACAGGCATCCTCACATGGTTCGACTAAGCCTACGACAAGCAACTTTCTCGAAAACAGGGTTGCACCAGAAAGTTTGATGAAAGACATCTTGGATAAATGCCAGAAAATCACAAAAAAATAAAAAAGATATTATATACCACCTACCACACCTCGGTAGTAGATATCCCATCTAGTATCAAGTTTTGATTCACTTCAGTTTATGAAGAAAATGAAAAATGGATGAAGAACAGAACATTACGACATCATAGCCTAAATCAACATAGCACAGTCATTGTTTTGAAGAATCAATAATGACTAAAAAAGGAATCGATTACATACCGATGTGGTTCCAACAAGACAAACCACACATGAATCAGAATCTGGATGGCTTCTAAATATGAAAAAACCCGTTTTAGAGGGGTTTAGGTTTCCAAAAACGGATGAAAACCTTCTATATGTCAAAATATGAGGCTATTGCCTCTTTTATAAAAACACCTGATGGGCCAATACATGATGTATAGGCCAATTAAAAGGCATCTACTACCATATTTTTTTATAAACCATAAAGGCTACACATTGTGATAAGCCAGTACAAAACTTGTAGGCCAAGTACATGGTGTGTAGGCCAAGTACATGACGTGTACCTGGCACACAACTGTCCTTCAACCTTTTTCTCCCTTATTTCACAAAAACAACCCAAACAGACCATGAATCAACTTAGGGTCTAATACAAAAAGAAAACTAACCCGCATTTAACCTGAAATAAAATATTCAATCCTCAAGAAAAACGTGGGATCTTACAATCTTCCCCCCTTATAGAAATTCATCCTAGAATTGCACTCTGAAGGGTGGTCCAGATTTTTCTAAAAACAACTCTAGCCATTGAGAATGTACATCGTCCTCCCTCCCCTAGGTATCATTCTATAAATGACAGTATTTCCATAGCACTTATACTATAGGAACTGACCGGCCTCAGAGAACCTTTGTGCCCCAATCAACAATAAGATTCAGATTCTTCTCAAAGGATGCATCAACCTGAAGCTCGACCACCTTGGTCTGAAAATTGTCAAATGTGTCTATGTGATAGCAGTGTAGCAGAGATATATGGAAGATTTCATGCATGGATCGGTACCTCTAAGGTAACTACAACTGTCAGGAAACCGGCCCGACTCTCTCTATAATCTCAAACAGACTGATGTATCTTAGTGAAATTTTACCTTGTCACATGATCTGACTATGTCCCAACCTTGATAAAGCATGCAAGAAAACCTGATTCTAAATCTCAAACTCTATATGTCATCTTTGGGGATTGTCGTAAGATTTATGAAATGATTGTGTGGTATCCATTCACTTTTGAATCAACTAGACCTTCTCAGAAGTCTCTTTCATGAGACACGATCCAAGTAAAGCTGCATCACCTACCTCCATCTAGCATAGGGGGAAATGACATGTCCTACCATTTAATGTCTCATAAGGTTCCATCTGTATCACCGCCTAATAATTATTTTTGTAGGAGAATTCAACCAGGGGAATATTACTCTCCCAAGAGTTCCCAAAATCTAGGATGCATGCTCATAGAATGTCCTCAAGCACTTGTATCATATGCTCTGATTGGCCATCAGTTTGAGGGTGGTATGTTGTGCTCAGAAGCACCTATGTGACCCCAGGATGCACTGCCCAAGATGATGAATGAAACTCCCACATCATCTCCTCACGTATGTCCATTAGAACCCAAACACATCCATAGATATGTAGGATCTCATCATCGTATACCATCCAACAAGGAGGATGGTGCTCACCTACCACACACACCCATATAACTAGGCCTTTTGAGTCCAATAATTACCCCATACTATTTATGTCCAGAAGAGTAGAGGTCACAACTAAGAATGATAGATAAGTTTATCCCTATCTATAATGCACCTATGGATGCATCTCATAGAACAACACTATAAGAGACCACTTGCTACTGGCCTTCAACATTGTCTGTATCTAAGTACTCTTACTCAGTGCATCGGCCACTATGTTTCCTTTACTAGGCATGTAGTCAAGCTTGAAACCAAAGGGTTATAGGTATTCAACCAACCTTCATTGCCTCTGATTCAGATCATGTTGTGTAAATATATACTTGAGGATTGTGTGATATGTGTACACCACAAAACACTCCCCCAGTAAGTAGTTCCTCAAACATCAAAATGTGTTAGAAACTACAGTTAGCTCGAGATTGGGCATAGGGTAATTCTTCTTGTGAGGCCTCAACTACATAGACCCGTACGCGATGAATCGATCTCCGTACATCAGAACTATCCCCAACAAAATACTTGAAGTGTCATAGTAAACTATGTAACTATTATATCACTATGGTAGTATCAGGATGGGTGTTGATGTCAACCTCCCGTTCAGATCCTGAAAGGCTATCTCATAAGAATATAACCCAAATAACATTACACCCTTCATAGCCAATCTCGACAACATCACTACTAAGTTTGAGAAGTCCTATAAATTTCATAGTAATCTGTTTGCCCTAAGAAACTCCATATGACAAATATTTTCTTGTTTTGTTCTTAAGAAACCACTGTTCTCACCTTATTTCAGTCTACTAATAATCTTTTCTCCCTGATGATGTGACCGATGAAGTGAATTTGATCCATCCAAAAGTGGCACTTTGCGAGCATAACATTTTATTAATTCTCTTTCATTTAATTCAAAATGATCTCAAGATGGTTGGAATGGTCTTGTGGATTTTGAGAATAAACCAAGATATCATCTATTAAATCCACCACAAAATATTCTGTAACACCCCAAGATTTCATAGTACATTATTTCTTAAAAGTAATGCAATAACTTGCACTACACGCAACACTGAGTTCAAGCGCATCACGACTTACCAAACTAGCCGTTCAAAAGAGGTTATGAATAGTATTAACTGAATTTTGAACATTATATAATACTTACTATTTTAGAATCCATATTATGAGTTTCTTAGACATAATGTAAGAACAAATTCATTTTTTTCAGATAAAAGAATTATTTTTCAAAAAATGTAATTTTACCGCCTTTTAATGGAGAACCCTATTTAAATCCAATATTTGAAACGTTTATATATTCAATTTGAAAAAATAAAATTCTTCTTTAGAATCAGGAGATAATAATTTAGTTTCAATAAATGTTTGGTTTTTTCTGATAACTTTCATATTTGGGTGAATAGTGAAAAACAATATATTTTAACTGAAAACAAATTTTTTAATAAAAATAATGTATAGTGTTGAATTGTACATTTTAATGTTTTGGAAGAATAATTAGATTATATTTTTACCTTTTAATCCAATTTTGGTCATTGTAATTAATTTCACATTGAAATTATACATAAACAACTTTCAATCTTTTGATAGTTATTATTTCTTAAAAACACGCTATTTGTTTTGACAATGAGAATTAATTTTAAATTAATAAATGAAACTTAGATGTTTTTAATTTGTTTAAATATACTTCATTTTTGGATTCAGAATATCGAAATTATCCTAGAGTGAATTTTTGGTATTTTTCTGAAAACGTTCAATTTTTTGATGAATAGTGAAAAAACACGGAGTTATAGTTTAAAACAGAATTTTTTTATATATAATTATATATTTTATTTAAATTTATTTTAGGTAAAATTGATACATAATACATATATAAGTCAAATTTAATTTATTAGAGTCAGTTTATAATAATTTTAGATATATAAAAATTTTATTGAACTTTTCACCGTCTTTTTCCCACCTCCTAGGAGAATTTGTAAATTCACATAAAACTTAATTTTACCTCTTCTGTGAGTTGAATTTAGAAAATCAAAGAGACGCGGTTAATATAAAGGGGTAAAATTTGGTTCAATAAGATAAAAATAATTTTTGGTGAAGAGTAACTTTTTACTTTTATTTACCACGGTTAAAAGTAAATATAGTAATTAAGGGTAAAAATGATATTATTATTACCCTAACACATGTCCTAATTCTATTGGATAAGTGTAATTAGACAAAAAAACAACCTTAGGAATAAAATATGACCCTTTAGGTCCACTTGGATTAGATTAAAACATTTATTATTATTTTATTTAAAGAAGAGTTAAAAGAGTTAAAATAAACGTTTAATAGCTAAACCATTTTTAATATAGGGTTATACATAAGATAAATTAGACTGTAAATATTCATTATAAATCTAAAAATATTTCCTACATAATGGTATTTTATTTATAATTTTTATATATTAAATAATTAAATTTATTAATGACACAATGATGATGCAATAATTACCATATTAATGAAAGAATCAAATAAATGGTATTATAAATATTAAAATAAATATAATTTAAAAGTTTTTATTACATAAAAAAAATTTATAGGTGAATATGAAATGTTAGGATTGATTCAATTTTTTTTAAGTAATTATGCTGTTATAATTTTAACAAAAAACAAATACCAAATAGTGTCAAAATTGACATAAAATAGTTTTTAAACCAAATATTGTATTATTAATTGATATAATGGCCCTAAAAATATAAGGTTTAGACAAAATACTTATATAATAATATATATGACATTAATAAACCAATTGGGGTTCTATTGGAAGTATATAGTAAGTTTATTAACCATATAGTGTAAGAATAAAAGAAGACATGGTAAAAGTTAAATTATTTAACTTAGAGTTAAATCTAAATGATAAGGTTAAAATGGTAACCTAAACTTGCCTAAAACCTATTTTTTGAGAGGATTTAGACCCCTCCCCACCCTATCCTTGAAATAAGTCACTTTTTATCCATTATAAACCGAATATTAATTTATTATAAAATAATATTTTAAGTTTTTCCAAATGTGTCCCTCACCCCTCTTATTAAAGGGAACTTCCCCTTATCTCAAATTCACACCTCCAATGCCATTTGTATCGACCAACCATTGTACAAATATCCTCACAACTATTCTAACTTCATCCTAGAGGCCTTCCTTTGTTCATAAATTCAACCTAAGGATCCCTTTTGATCAAAACAAAAGGAAGAACCCAAAGAAGAGGTAATGATTTCACCACCCTCTTTCAAGTTCTCTTATTCTTCCACTTACGCTTTCTTTGTTGTTTCCATTTTAAAATAATAACTCCAATATCTTATATATACTGTGATGTTATTATAAATATGGAACAAATATATTCATTATTTTATCCATCTTGTGAATGATAATGTCACTATGCGTGCATACGTACGGCTTACCGTCTCCACGTCGTGGTGTAATTTGTTATTCAACACTATGTTATTTGGATGGATATAATGATCAGTAATATGTATATAAATAATGAAAATAACATGATAATGTCTCTGTAAAATTAATATACCAACCAATTACACACCTTTATAGAAATGATATTGTCTCTCGTGCGTAAGTACGGATTACCGTCTCCTCAACGCGATGTGATTCATTTCCATGTTCACCATTCATCGACGATTATAAAAATATATATTAATATTAATTATGTAATATATGAAATAATAATGCTAATAGAGATATATATATTTATATATATATCTGTGTGTGTGTGTGTCTGTACTTATATATATCTTATTCACTTAGTTCCATTCAATACGATATGAGAACAGAAATTGCGTTTATGCGTTCATACGGACTACCGTCTCCATAAACTGTGTTTTTCGTTCCATATATATGTCTATTATACATATTTATATTCTAAATATATATGATATATAAATCATGTTTTTTATTCTATAAGTATTTAAATCTTGATTTAAGTGATACAATCAAGAGTAAAAAGTTAAAACACGTACGATAAAGAAAGCGATTATTACCCGAAATGTTAATTTCACATAAAAATTGTTATTAAATGGGTAGTATAAAGTCATAAATGAATCATTTATGATATCATAAATATTAATATGGTTTTGTTATAATTTAATAACATAATATGATCTTCATAAAGGATGTTGAATGTACCCTCTACTAAAGGAATGTTCACGGTAAGGGTTAATTCCTCAATCTCATTATTATCTGGGATTGTTTATGTGTAAGTATTTACTGGGAAATTTTTTCATCCTTGTCCATTTTTCAAAAAAATGATTTCAAAATGAATATTTTAAGGATTTGTGAAAGGTACTCTATATCAAGATCAAAATTTTAAATGTTTTAAAGATTTATCTTTCTAAATATTTTTAATTAATGTCCATGTTTTCAAAATGATTTTAAGGATTTATTTATATGGACATGAATGTTTTGAAATGATAATTCCTTTCAAAAGTTTCAAAGTGGTATGGGAAACTTTGATTCAGAAATCTATTTTAAATTACTTCCTTTATAAATGTGTTACTTTTAAATGATTTTACCAAAAGGATATTTCTCTCAAATATTTTTACTCATCATTTTCAACTATGTCAGCATCCTTTACTGGATATTATTTTTGATTGAGGTTGATTTATTATAATACAATCTTCCATATTGTATTGAATGAGTTATGATATTTTTGACTGTAGATGTTATATTTTTATACCATTCATGGTTTATGGGTAAATTATTGACATTTCGTATGCCAGTTTTAATACGAATGTTTATGTTATGTTTATACCTTTTCATATGAGGAATGAATTGGACGTAGTATGTGATGGGTGAAGCCCTCTATATCTCCTTGATGCATTGGTAGGTCTCATGAGACAAACTAGTGTCTTGGAACAAGGCTTTGAAAAAATATTATTTGTATTCTTAGCACAAGGCCTTGACTATGTGGTTATGATAGTCCGGAATTATGCATTCCATCATTATGAAAGTGGCTATTGATATTGCATGTGATTATTAGACTAGTATAATATCCATGTGAATAAGTAAATGGAATTATTTTATTTTATATTTACCGTATTATGTTGATGTTTAAGTTAAAAAAGGCTTTTGTTTTACTCTTATACATTGTCTTAAAAGTTTATTCTTATTTATGAAAGTTTCTGTTATATTTTTATCCTTACTGAGCATCTGAGCTCACCCCTTTCTTATGTTTTATTTTCCCATAATTCCAAGAAGTGTATTATGATTGATAAGAAGGGTTAATATTGGAGATTATTGTAATTCTCAAAGTATCATTTAGGTTTTGTTTTATTTTCTAATGTGTAATGTAATGTTCATGTATGTAATCTATTTTCCAAGACTACTAAACTGATCGGTCTTTCGGGACTTGATTCATTTTAATCATGCTAATGTATTAAAATAATGCCCCGACTCGGGGTAACTAGGGTCGGGGCATTACATTTGGTATTAGAGGAAGTTTACCAATAACCTTGGAAGCTATATTGAGATAAACTCTGATTAGAGCACATAGACCTTAGATAGACTTTGAGGATTAATATAGAAGTACTTCCTAGAATTTTGGTAATGTAGAGATTTTGTGAGTCATCCAAGCAAATACATCCCTGTCTGGATACGAGCAGGTAGAGGCGGCTCTGGCACAGATGTACCTTGGGGTAAAACCTGAAAACACAGCTTTGAGCTAGACTCAAACGGGAACTGGTGCACGAAAACGGGCCTTGCTGCACTCTTGGTTACGATACTCCCGGGGGATATGATTAGGATAATTCTTATTTTCTTTACAAACCACTATTAAGGGTTTATGAATATAGACCTCCTCAAAGAAATTTATTTGTGATTATGGATTATATCCATAAACTGTTCAATTTACGTTAGGTATTTTACATGTTTGGATTTATGAATTGCGATTCATAAACTGACCTAGTGTATGCCATTGTTTAGAAATGACACCCAGTAAAAGGAATGAGAACTCCAGCAATACGTATGATCTAAAGAGTAATAAGGGTCATATCATTCATGTAATTAAGCCAACATTTATAAAGGAAATAGTCTCCCACGTATTATCATCATATGAATAAATAGTATCGTGTGTTAATAAGATTAGTAATGAATTCTATGAATCTTATGGATTTGAAGGGAAGCCATAGAAGAAAAGGATGGTAGAAAGAAAGATGGATAAAGGGAATAAGGGAAACAAGGATTTTCTAATATATGATAAATGTGGAATGAATCACCTTTGTAAATTCTTGAAGGGAATGGGAGTTTGTTATAAGTTTGGAGAAAAAGGACACCATGTACATGATTGCAAGGGTAAGAAAAAGTTTTCAAATGTAAAATACTTCATCTGCAAGGCATTGGGACACTATATGAATCAATTTCCCATTCATAAGAGTATACCAAAAATAAGTTTATTGGATAATAATCAAGTTATGATACTACCTCAGATGAAGAGGAATGACTAGTGTTCTTATGTTGTTATTACCGAATTATTTCATTTGAGTGTTGTATCAACAATATACTGGTTACATGAATTATGGAGATAAATAAGGATTGTACTGCAGTACTATTTCATTTGGAATTTGAGATTATATGGTTCTGATACTAAGGTTGTAATTTTGGAATAAGATATTTTTTATTTGGATAAATTATATTTAATATTCTTGAATTCCTTGAAACTGATTAATGATTTTTATATTCCATCATTTTTGGAGTTTACAAATTTTTTGGATAGAAGGAGTATATCCAATATTCGATAAACAATAAGGTATCATGAATGTAATCAATAAGGTTTTATGGTAATTCAGGATATTGAGTTGTTTTAAAAGAATACATGATGAAGGCGTTCACATGTTACTACCTAGAAAAAAGGATCCTCATTATGTTTAACTTCCTTATAAACTTTGGACTGAGAGTTTGGATATAAGTATTTTGGATAATTATAAAGTTTGTAATTGATTAAGTTTGAAATTGGATACTACTTTTAAGGTTATTTTTGGATTTCCATAAAAAGGACAACCCGGAGGTCGGGCGGCAACCTGTCACGTCCGGCAAGGCCGCGAGACTTGAACCCACAACCGAAGGGAGGCAAGGGTGTATCAGCTATCACTGACCCATGTGATTTCCTAGATTGAATAATGTAGTTTTTTAAAGGGTATGATATGTGAATTATAAATTCATTATTTTTGGAACCCTATACGATTAGGATAAATAGAATATATATATTTTTTGAAGTCTTTTAGAGTGAAAGATGATTTTGTGGTAGGAATTAGTTGAAGCATTAAACTATACATGTCAAGTATATATATATATATATTCCCTCTTATTTTATGGATAAATTAATTATTAAACTTTAGGTAAGGTATCTTAAAACCAAAAATGTGTTATCCTAATACCTTGCGTTTTGTTGAACCAATGGTATTTTAAATCATCATAGATTGGAGGCTTTGAGGCCCACAATTCTACAATTGTTTGTGATTGATGACCTCAATCAATACCTATAAATTCTTACATTTTCCCTCCAATTATGTGTCCCTAATTGCCACCAGTGTTCTCTTAATCGAGATCATAATTTGTTGGTAACTTTTTCATTCCCCTTTTCCTCTTATTAAGACTAAATTTTATTAACCCAATTTTTGATGTGGGATTTCCCACAAAGGTATTTTCTATTTTCAACATTTTATTTTCGAAGAACAATTTCAAATTGCAAGGACGCAATTTATTGAAGGATGGAATAATGTAACACCCCAATATTTCATAGTATGTTATTTATTCAAAGTAATGCAATAACTTGAACTACACGCAATACTGAGTTCAAGCGCATCACGACTTACCAAACTAGACGTTCAAAACAGGTTATGAATAGTATTAACTGAATTTTAAACATTATATAATCCTTATAATTTCAGAATCCATATTATGAGTTTCTTACACATAATGTAAGAACAAATTCATTTTTTCAGAAAAAATAATTTTTTTTCAAAAAATGCAATTTTACCGCCTTTTAATGGAGAACCCTTTTTAAATCCAATATTTGAAACATTTATATATTCAATTTGACAAAATAAACTTTTTATTTAGAATCAGGAAATAATAATTTAGTTTCAATAAATTTTTGGCGTTTTTCTAATAACTTTCATATTTGGGTGAATAGTGAAAAATAATATATTTTAACTAAAAACAACTTTTTTAATCAAAATAATTTATAGTGTTGAATTATACATTTTAATGATTTGGAAGCATAATTAGATTATATTTTTACCCTTTAATCCAATGTTGTTCATTGGAATTAATTTCAATTTGAAATTATACATAAACAAGTGTCAATCTTTTGATAGTTGTTGTTTCTTAAAAACACGATATTTGTTTTTACAAGGAGAATTAATTTTAAATTAATAAATGAAACTTCTATGTTTTTAATTTGGTAAAATAGACTTCTTTTTTGGATTCGGAATATCAAAATTATCCTAGGGTGAATTTTTGGTATTTTTCTAAAAACGTTCAATTTTTGATGAATAGTGAAAAAAACAGTGAGTTATAGTTTCAACCCGAATTTTTATTTAAATAATTATTTATTTTATTTAAATTTATTTTAGGTAAAATTGATTTATAATACATATATATGTTCAATGTAATTCATTGGAGTCTTTTTATAATAATTTTATGAATATAAAAATTTTATTGAACTTTTCACCGTCCTTTACCCACCTCCTATGATAATTTGTAAATTCACATAAAAAATAATTTTACTACTTCTGTGAGTTGAATTTCAAAAATCCTAGAGACATGGTTAATATCAAGGAGTAAAATTTGGTTCAATAAGATAAAAATATTTTTTTGTGAATAGTAACTTTTTTACTTTTATTTACCACGGTTAAAAGTAAATAGGGTAATTACGGGTAAAAATGATATTATTATTACCCTAACACATGTAATAATTCTATTGGATAAGTGTAATTCAACCAAAACAACCATAGGAATAAAATATGACCTTTTAGGTCCACTTGGATTAGATTAAGTTATTTATTATTATTTTATTTAAAGAAGAGTTAAAAGAGTTAAAAAAAAGTATAATAACTAAACCATTTTTAATATGGGGTAATATATAAGATAAATTCGACTATAAATATTCATTATAAATATAAAAATATTTCCTACATAATGGTATTTTGTTTATAATTTTTATATATTAAATAATTAAATTTATTAATGATACAATGATGATGCAATAATTACCTTATTAATGAAAGAATCAAATAAATGGTATTATAAATATTAAAATGAATATAATTTCAAAGTTTTTATTACATACACGAATTTTCTAGGTGAATGTGACATGTTAGGATTGATTCAATCTATTTTTTTGAATTAATTATGCTGTTATTATTTTAACAAAAAACAAATAACAAATAGTGTCAAAATTGACATAAAATAGTTTTTAAAACAAATATTATATTATTAATTGATATAATGGTCCTAAAAATCTAAGGTTCGGAAAAAAGACTTATATAATAATATATATGACATTAATAAACCAATTGGGGTTCTATTTGAAGTATATAGTAAGTTTATTAACCATATAGTCTGAGAATAAAAGAAGACACGGATAAAAGTTAAATTATTTAACTTAGAGTTAAATCTAAATGATAATGTTAAAATGGTAACCTAAACTTGTCTAAAACCTATTGTTTGAGAGGATTTTGACCCATCCCCACCCTAGCCTAGAAATAATTCACTTTGGATCCATTATAAACTGAATATGAATTTATTATAAAATAATATTTTAAGTTTTTCCAAAGGTATCCCTCACCCCTCTTATAAAAGGGCACTTCCCCTTCTCTCAAATTCACACCTCCGAAGCCATTTGGCTCAGCCAACCCTTGCCCAAATATCCTCCCAACTATACCAAATTCAACCCAGAGGTCTTCTTATGGTCAAAAATCCAACCTAAGGATCCATTTTGATCAAATCTAAAGGAAGAACCTGAAGAAGAGGTAATTATTTCACCACCCTCTTTCAAGTTCTCTTGTTCTTCAACTTAATCTTTCTTTGTTGTTTCCATTTTAAAATAATAACTCCAGTCTATTATATATAATTTGATGTTATTATAAATATGGAACAAATATATTCATTATTTTATCCATCTTATGAATTATAATGTCACCATGCGTGAGTACGTACGGCTTACCGTCTCCATGTCGTGGTGTAATTTGTTATTCAACACTATGTTATTTGGATGGATATAATGATGAGTAATATGTATATAAATAATGAAAATAACATGATAATGTCTATATAAAATTAATATACCATGAAATTCCACACCTTTATGGAAATGATATTGTCGCTCGTGTGTACGTACGGATTACCGTCTCCTCAACGCGATGAGATTCATTTCCACGTTCACCATTCATCGATGATTATAAAAATATATATTACTAATAAGTATGTAATATATGAAATTATAATGCTACTAGATATATATATATATCTATATTTGTACTTAGATATATCTTATTCACTTAGTTACATTCAATACGATATGAAAACAGAAACTGCGTTTATGCGTTTGTACGGACTACTGTCTCCATAAACTGTGTTTTTTGTTTCATATATATGTCAATTATACATATTTATATTCTAAATATATATGATATATAAATAATGTTTTATATTCTGGATGTATTTAAATCTTTATCTAAGTGATACAATCAAGAGTAACAAGTTAAAACACGTATGATAAAGAAAGCGATTATTACCCGAAATGTTAATATAACGTAGAAATTTGTATTAAATGGGTAGTATAAAGTCATAAATGAATCATGTATGATATCATAAATATTAATATAGTTCTAGTATAATTTAATAACATAATACTATCTTCATACAGGAGGCTAAACGTACCCTCGACTAAAGGAATGTTCAAGGTAAGGGTTAATTGCTCAATCTCATTATTATCCGAGATTATTTATGTGTATGTATTTACTGGGAAATTTTTATCATCCATGTCCATTTTTCATAAAAAAAAATTCAAAATGAATATTTTAAGGATTTTTTAAAGGTAATCTTTATCAAGATCATAATTTTAAATGTTTTAAAGATCTATCTTTCTAAATCTTTTTAATTAATGTCCATGTTTTCAAAATGATTTTAAGTATTTATTTATATGGACATGAATGTTTTGAAATGATAACTCTTTTCAAAAGTTTCAAAGTGGTATAGGAAACATTGATTCAAAACTCTATTTTATATTACTTCCTTTATAAATGTGTGACTTTTAAATGATTTTACCAAAAGGATATTTCTCTCAAAAAGTTTTACTCATCATTTTCAACTATGTCAGCATCTTTTACTGGATATTATTTCTGATTAAGGTTGATTTATTATAATAAAATCTTCCATATTGTATTGAAAGAGTTATGATATGTTTGACTGTGGATGTTCTATTTTTATACCATTCATGGTTTATGGGTAAAGTATTGACATTTCGTATACCAGTTTTAATATGATTGTTTATGTTATGTTTAAACCTTTTCATATGAGGAATGCATTGGACTTAGTAAGTGACAGGTGGAGCCCGCTACAGCTCATCAATGCATCGGTAGGTCTCATGAGACAAACTAGTGTCTTGTCACAAGTCCTTGACAAAATCTTATTTGTAGTCTTGGCACAAGGCCTTGACTATGTGGTTATGATAGTGTGGCATTATACATTCCATCATTATGAAAGTGGCTATTGATATTTCATGTGATTATTCGACTACTAGAATATCCATGTGAATAAGTAAATGGAATTATTTTATTGTATCTTTACAATATTATGCTAAATTTTAAGTTTAAAAAGGCTTTTTTTAGTCTTATACATTGTCTGAAATGTTTATGCTTATTTTTTAAAGTTTCCACTATATTGTTATCCTTACTGAGTATCTGATCTCACCCCTTTCTTATGTTTTATTTTCCTAGGATTACAAGAAGTGTATTATGATTGATAAGCAGGGTTAATCTTGGGGATTAATGGCATTCTCAAAGGATGATTTACGTTGTGTTTTATTTTCTAATGTGTAATGTAATGTTCATGCATGTAATCTATTTTCCAAGACTGCTAAACTGATCGGTCTTTCGAGACTTGATTCCTTTTAATCATGCCAATGTATTAAAATAATGCACCGAATCTGGGTAACTAGGGTCAGGGCATTATAGATTCCATGTAAGGATAGAACACTTGGTTCTTTAGCGCCATGAAAACCATTGGCACGTTTGTGATACCGAATGCAATAACCAAATAATCGTATAGACCATACCTTCTACGAAAGTTTGTATGAGGTATGTTTGCAGTGTAAACATGAACCTCGTGATATCATGGACTCAAGTAGATTTTCAGGAACACTCAAGATATTTTAATTTGATCAAATAAATCATCTATCTATGGAAATGGATATTGGTGTTTAGCCATCAACTGGTTCAGTTTTCGATAAACCATGTATAGCCTAAGATTTTCATCCACATTTTTTGAAAAACAGGCCATGAAACCCCATGGAAAAGTACTAGGTCTGATAAACCCCTTCTCCTTTAAATCCTATAGATTCCTCTTGAGCTCCTGAAACTTCGTCGTAGACATCCTCCAACGAGGAATGGATACCGGTGCAGATCCTATCACTAGCTCGATGGATAACTCAACCTCTCTCTCAGGAGGTAACCCATTAAATTTATCAAGAAAGACGTCTCTGAAGCACTCTAGCATAGTAGTGAAGTTCTCCTGACTCACTCCCTAATCGTCTAGAAACAAAAAAGTCAATATGGGATATCATCACGCCCAACCTACAATGTTCTGGTCCAGTTCTACATGCTTGAACATTCCATTAACCCTTTTGACTAAACACTGAACCCTCTAGTGATGTGAAAGTCACCATCCAGTGATAGAAGTAAATTTTTTTCTTGATAATACTTGAGCCATTCCATCTCTGGAATGATGTCAAACCCTGTCATCTCAAGGAAATAAAGATCCCAAACAAAGTGGTACCCACCAACCACAAGGGGACATTCCATACATTGATTCACATCATCTATTCTAACTCCCAACATTATTTCTAGCATCAAAATACCCTCAAAAATAAAAACCAGAAGCTCAAGGCTTTCAACCACTCATGCATAGATAAAACTATGTGATGAACTTGTATTAAATATAGAAGATGAAATAATATAATCTATTAAGATCGTACCTACCACCGTAGATGGTATGGGATCCTGCTCATGTTTAGTATGTTGCACTATATATGTTCGACCTGTACTGTAGCCCTATGACACTACATGGCTACCCTGAGCTGATCCACCCTAATTTCTCAGAGAACACGGTATCTAGATACCACGACCATGACCACCACTTCCCTAGCCTAACCATCCAACACTGCTCTAGATCCTAGCCTAAGGCAGAGTTTAAGAACTTGCTCTAGAACCAGACATCAGAACTGACCCCTGCCACATGCAGTTGGAGGGAAGTTCCTGAAAAATAGTTTCCAGTGTCCATCTTGTTGCAAGGTCATCACTCAACTGGGTCGCAGTCCCACTAATTTTTCATGAGGCATATCCTACCACAGTGATGGAAATATACCAAGTTACCTTCACCCATAGACTAACTAGCACTAATGTCACATGAAGCCTCAAAACAATTCTTCTTACCTGAATACATAGATCCACATAGGCGAGAAACATCACTTCCATATTCTGTACCCCCAACTTCCCTCAGGTTCCACAATGTAATTGTCACCTCATTCACAATATTAGTGATAGAAGGAATCTTGAACACATTGAACTCAGATTTGATAGCATGTTTGAGACTTTCTTCAAAGCATCTCACCCACTACAGCTCGTTTTTAAGATACATTGGCACAAAATGCTTCAGCTCTGTAAAACGTTCCAACTATTCCATAATCACCATCACACCCTTCTCAAGACACATAAACCCACTTTCTGGCTCTTATCGCAGATTCGTGGCATAAAAGTAGTCGCAGAAGATGGTTTGGAAATAATCCCATCCCATATCTCACAGCCCATTAGCCTAGTTCCAAACATTTCACTAGCACTTTTCCACTCCACGTAACATATAAGTCATGATCTTGACCCTCCACTCATGAGGCATCTCTAGATTCTCCAAAATAGCTAATGTGGTCTCAAGACACATCTATGTATCTTGTGGTCCACCATACTCTGAAAATGTGGGAGGATGATGCTGCTAGAACACTCGTTTCAGCTCAGCCATAGTCAAGGATGGTTGTGGTGTTCCCTCGAATGTATGAATATAATGAATGAGACCCTCACAAGAACTATGCCTCAACACCTATGTCTAGAAAAGAATCAGTTTCCATAGCCGGCACTATAGGAGGATCAATTGGTAGATGATGGCACACCATCTCCAAATTATAGTCATTACATCCCTCAAGGCATCCCACGGGAGGTCGTCATGGTGGCATACCACTACAATTCCAAACGCAGACCTTAAGAAAGAACAACATCAAATCACATAGCTCAAATCATAGGTGTAAAGTCTCGTGTTATTGAACCGGGTTAAAATATGAATGTTTTTGAATTTTTTTAGTTTATCAACGGGTCATTTTTTTTAAACTGAGCCCGAGAATTTTATTCCGAGTGTTGGAACACCTAAAGGTGTCGTTTTTGGACTTGCGTATCTACCCGATAATTTTCACAGGTGTCCCGATGAGTCTCGGGGACACCGATTTTGGAAAATTCCACTTTAATGGACCTTCACGGGCAGGGCACAGTTGTGTTCCAACCTATGCAGTTTACCATGTTAAATTAATTATTTAATTTAATTAAATATGATTATATGATAGTTTGTGATTAATTAAAATAAAGTTTTAATAATAATAATAATAAAGTTATTAATATTATTATTGTGGTTGTTTAATTAAATGAATGTTAAATAATTAATCAAATGATGTTTTAAGAAATTAATGTGGATTATAGGTTTATCAAAGAACCATTTTAATTAAATGAAGAGTTTCAGAATTATTAAAGGACCATTTATTATTAAATAGAGGAATGTACTAATAATAATAATGTTGTTATTATTATTATGGTGTCCTAAATTATTTTGATGCGATGATATTTTAATTACATGTTAAAGGAGTATATTATTTATGATAATTTAATGATTCTTTTGAGGTTCTCAAGTAAACATTTAATAAAATGAGGTGTTTTAGATTTAATGAAGCATTGTTATTAAATAGTGGTGTTTGGTTTATCAAAAGTTTGAAAAATAATAATAATGAGATTATTATTATTTTAGTTTTACGAATGTAATAATTATTATTATTATGGAAATTAAATTAGGGGTTTAGGGTTGGATTCTTTATCATATAAATTATATTGTAATAAATTTTTACTTTCATAATTATTTATGAAATGTTTATTAAGATAATAATGAATGTAGAAGTGTTTTTAATTAAATGGGGTGTAACATTTATGTTAAAATATTTTAATAGGAAGTTTAATGAGGTATAATATTGATGTGAAATTAATGAGGCTTTTGGGTATCTCAAACAAACGTCTAATTAAATAAGGAGTTTCGTAATTAATAAAGAAGTGTTATTATTTAGTAATAGGTGTTGGGTTTTATCTAAGGATGAATAATAATAAAAATAATAATGAAATTATTATTATTATGGTTTGATGAGTGGTTGTTATTATTATTATGAATAATAATAATAATGGATTTTTTTGGGGTTTCATTTAGTTAAATTAAAGGTCAATAAGAATTTAATTAATCGTTATGAAGTAGAGGTTTTTATTTAATTAATTTGTGTTGAGATAATGAAATAAATAATGATGAGTTGGGAATTATTGAAGAAGGGTAATTTTAAATGGTAATATTAAATATGGAATAAATGTGGAGTTGGGTTTAATTTAATTAAACCATTTCAAATATAGATATCGGGTTGTGCACAGGTAGTCAAATGGTGTGGGTTAGCTGTGCAGTTATCTGGTTTTTAAAATAATTTATTTTTATTTTATTTTAAATAACAGAAATATTTAATAATAATAATAAGGTTATTATTATTATTATTATTTTATTAATTTTATTGGATGATTAATGGGGGTTTTCAGAATTAATTGTGAAACATTTATTTAAATGTTAGTTAATGAAGTAAAATTATATTAAATGAGAATAATAAATGTTATTATTATTATTATTATATTAAGACTATTAGTTTATCATGGGTGTAATTGATAATTGGGAGAGAGAAAATGAGGGTAGAACACCACCATATTGATGAGAATTTTTGTTTTTACTGTTAGAGGTTACAGTTGATATGATTTCACCTTGAGTGACTGGCGTATTTTCCCTAGTTTTTTGATTTTGTGAATTTTGAAAAAAATAATTTTCTTGGCCTGATGTGGCAAGGAATTTTCATACATGCTTCATCTTAATCACTTAGAGATTCACATGTCATGCATATAACATTCCATGAAGTTGCATTATTATAGGATTCATGGTAATTTGGATTGTGTTCCTTCAGTGCAATGCGATGTTTCTATTTGCTTTATCATTCCTCTCTAGATAGATTGTTTTGGTGATAGATTTAACATGATTGAGTGATTATATGCCATACAGACTTAGTTATTATCCTTTTTTGTTGTTGTTCCATGCTTCTATGTTATAACATTTTGTTGTGTTACTTCTTATGGTAACATGTTATTGATGTTTTGATATATTAAAGGGCTGATAAATTTAAAATGTTAATTGAATATTGATTGTGATAAATGGGAGCCAACTGCTAGAGATAAGGTTCATGGGTGCCTTATAGATTGGTAGATGGACACCCATATGACTAAACAATATAACCATACTGTGATTTGAAAATGGTTATGAATGAATTACTGCTGAGTTTTGATTTTAATGAACCATTGTGGGGTTGCTTTGGAAAAACTCGGATTAAATAAATGGGACTTTTGGAGGTCTCCTTTTCAGTAAAAGGAATTTAGATGCTAAATTTCCTATTTATATTTGAATAAAACTGAATGTAAAATGTTTAAAGAGGATGTTTGTGATATCATGCTTATTTTTCTATTGGGAATTGTTTTGAAAACCAAGTGGATTTTTGTGAAAAAGAACTTGTGTGTTTGTTTAAATTCAATCTAATGATGAAAGGTTTGAAATGAATTAACTAAAATGGATAAAACTAAAAAAGGAGCTTTTAAATATTGTGTTTTTTGTTTTGTGTGACCAAGAGAGGCGGTCGAAGTTAATGATCATAAGGGTCTAAACCGTGGTAGGTGGTACCCATAGAATGTTCTAGGCTATTAAAGTAAGTTCATCCCACTACTCGGGAGGACTTCTTGGGACTCGGCTGTTTTGGCATGCCTGTAGGTTTATGTTTCGGATTTTATAATCAATATTTGGTGTGGTGATCGTGGTTTAAGGAATGTCACATGCATATGTTAATGTGTTCTAAAAACATGTGTTGTTGAGTGGCTGATCTTTTCTTGCGACGTCGTGGAAAATCTTAAGGTGTGTACTCTTACATCGTTTTTAATAAACGTGTTAGCAAATGATATCGACCTTTTAGAACAGAGTTTTCCAGTAATAGTTTGACATATCTTCTTAATGGCCTTGTTTTTTCTCTTAGTACTCTTTTCTGAATATGATGAGCATGTCCCCTATCTTGACTTCATCCTGGAGGCACTAAGATAGTGTTGGTCTTATGTCGCGCTACAATTTAAATGTTGTTGGGCCTGATGAGTGGTTTTTATCTGGGTAGTATGCGGTATTTGTTGATTCTTTGGGATACTTTTCATTTTGTGTTGGGTAATGGTTGTTTTAAAATATCCTTGTGATGGCTTGACTTTGAAATTTCACCAGAGGTTGGGTAAGGACTCCGTTTTACATGCAGATGGTTTTGGATATTTTTAAAGAAACATCATCAGATAAAGGGTAAAATGGTGTTTTGGGTCTGTTGCATCTTTCGAAGGAAGCATGGGAATCATTTTCTATTGATTGATCAAGATTCAACTGTTTTTTTGTTGAGGTCCTTCTAATGACCTAATATATATGAATTGTTTCGATGTTTAAGCTATAAACTGAGCATTGTCTCTGGTTTTAAATGCTTATCCATTAGGATTTTGAAGGGTTTAAGGAGTGTTTGGAATTGGGAACACATCACTTCACTTCTAACAAGATTAAATGACCTTGGTAGGTCAGTTGTTTTAGTAGTGGTTTTCGATGGCTCCTCGAGGACGAGATGTTTTTACGGTGGGTATATTGTAAAGTCTCATGTTATTGAACTGGGTTAAAATATGAATGTTTTTGAATTTTTTTACTTTATCAGTGGGTTATTTTTTTTAAACCGAGCTCAGGAATTTTATTCCGAGTGTTCGAACACCTAAAGGTGTCATTTTTTGACTTGTGTGATCACCCGATAATTTTCGCAGGTGTCCCGATGAGTCTCGAGAACACCGATTTCAAAAAAGTCCACTTTAATGGATCTGCATGGGCAGCACATGGTTGCGTTCCAGCCCGTGCAGTTTTCCATGTTTAATAAATTATTTAATTTAATTAAATAGGATTATATAAGATTTTGTGATTAATTAAAATAAATTTTTAATAATAACAATAATAAAGTTATTATTATTATTGTGGTTGTTTAATTAAATGAATTTTAAATAATTAATTAAATAGCGGTTGAAGAAATTAATGTGGATTATAGGTTTATTGAATAACCATTTTAATTAAATGTAGAGTTTCATAATTATTAAGGGGACATTTATTATTAAATGTAAGAATGTGCTAATAATAATAATGTTATTATTATTATTATGGTGTCATAAATTATTTTTATGTGATGATATTTTAATTACATGTTAAAGGAGTATATTATTTATGAGAATTTAATGACTCTTTTGAGCTTCTCAATGAAACATTTAATAAAACAAGGAGTTTCAGATTTAATGAATCATTGTTATTAAATAGTGGTGTTGGGTTTATCGAAAGTTTATAAAATTATAATAATGAGAATATTATTATTTTAGTTTTATGAATTTAATTAGTATTATTATTAGGGAAATTAAATTAGGGGTTATGGGTTGGAGTTTTTATCATATTAATGATATTGTAATAAATTAGGAGTTTCATTATTAATTATGAAATGTTTATTACGATAATAATTAAAGAAGAAGCGTTTTTAATTAAATAGGGTGTGACATTTATGTTAAAATATTTTAATATGATATTTAGTGAGGTATAATGTGAAATTAATGAGGCTTTTGGGTATCTCAAAGAAACGTCTAATTAAGTAAGGAGTTTCCTAATTAATAAAGAAGTGTTTTTATTTAATAAGAGGTGTTGGGTTTTTTCTAAGGGTGAGTAATAATAAAAATAATAATGCAATTATTATTATTAATGTTTTATGAGTGGTTTTTATCATTATTATGAATAATAATAATAATGGATTTATTTGGGTAGTTTCATTTAATTAAATTATAGGTCAATAAGAATTTAATTAATCTCTACGAAGCAGAGGTTTTTATTTCATTAATTTGTGTTGAGATAATTAATTAAATAATTATGAGTTGGACATTATAGAAGAAGGGTAATTTTAAATGGTAATATTAAATAAGGAATAAATGTGGAGTTGGGTTTAATTTAATTAATCCATTTTTAATATAGATATCGAGTTGTGCACGGTTAGTCAAATAGTGCAGATCAACTGTACGGTTATCAGGTTTTTAAAATGTTTTATTTTTATTTTTATTTTAATAAAACAAATATTTAATAACAATAATAAGGATATTATTATTATTATTGTATTAATTTGATTGGATGATTAATGGGGGGTTTCAGAATTAATTGTGAAAATTTTATTTAAATGTTAGTTAATGAAGTAACAGTATATTAAATTAGAATAATAAATGTTATTATTATTATATTTAGACTATTAGTTTATCAGGGTTGTAATTTATAATTGGGGGAGTGAACATGAGGGTGGCGCACCACCATATTGGAAGAAAAGAAAAAATGCACCAGGCCCCTCCTTTGAGGCGCGCTACACCCCCCTCGTCGGCTCCTCTTAGAACGATCGAATCATCTCGTTGTCTTTTCGAGTGTTGTCTATCTCGATGAGGTGAGTCCATCTGCATTTGTTTTGTGATTCGCATTAGTCGTTTGGCTCCTCCCTCGCCCTGTTTCCTCGGCCAAAATCCTATGGTTCGGGTTTTATTGGGTTTCCTTGTTTCTTCGGTTCTAGGGTTGTGCAAGGGGCTCCTTTGGACCCTTTGGATCATATTCCAGAATCTGCCGACAAAGGCGAGGCAGATGAGGTCATTTTCCATTTTTCGTAATGTTTTGAGTAAGGTTATTTAACTGTGGTATTTTTTGACATCATTCAATTAAGGGTGTGATAATTTTTATGAGTCTCCGGTACCTAGTTAGAGGTGCGTTGGTCCTTACTGCTTTGATTCTGAGTACCTATTTTAATATTTTGAATTTTATTTATTTTTTTGTCGGGCATGCATGTGAATATGTATATATATATAAGGTGTGCTAGTGTGTGATTTCGGACTAGTTGTGGACTGGTTGCCACCAAGTATATTAAAGCACTTCGGATTTAAAAATGGTGCCACCCCGAGGTAGGGTCCCAAATCCCTATCACTTTATTTAAGAATTATTGATTCTTTAAATAAATTGAGAATGTGAGTTTCATTTATTTTGGTATGTCTATTCAGGACAATTTTGATTTTATTAAATGATGCCACCCACGTGAGATAAATGAGGACTTGAACATGTTTTGATTTTAAACATGTTTTGCTAATTTGGTTAAAGTGATATGATTAAATAGTTAAATGATTTGAATGGGTAGAATGGGTAATAGGGTAATTAACTGTAGAATTAATTAATATTTAATGAGTTGGAATAAAAATTATGGCTATTACTGATTATTGAGAATATTTAATATTTGAAATGTTCGGAATATAAATTGAAAACTGGTAATAATTAATTGATAGATTAATTATTTCATGATAAATAGATAATGGTTAATTAATTGATGGTTGGTTAAAGAGAAAATATTTAATTAATTAATTTTTGAATTAATTAATTTGAATGCATTAAATTAAGATTGTGAATTAATTGTTTGTTACGAATGTTGGTCATGGGTACCTTTTGATGCATGTTATATTTCCATGCATTAAGTTGTCTTGGATGGAGTTGTTTTATATTGTGAGATGCTGCGTGAGATGGTTGCTAAATATATAGGCTTTATTCAGCATGTTTTTTTATAATTATGATGTTCATGTAAATTATTAAAGTCCTAGAAAAATCACTGTTTGAGTGGACGGGTTCAGACTTGTTAAAGAATCTGAATAATTAAATATGAATTTAATTATTTATTTGGCTTACTAAGGATAATTAATTTTTAATTAATTATTTATTATTTATATTTTGAATGGTTAATTAATGGTTGACTTTTGAAGAGTGATTTATGTTGTTAATTAGTTGTTAAATTAATTAACGGATTAGATTAATTAATTTATGAATTAATTAATGGATGTTGGTGGGGTGTTAGACATGTATTTATACACAAATGAAATATATATATGTATTATTGATAAACAGGTTGTGAGATAGGTATTGATGCTCCAAATACTCACAGGGTGCTAGACATGGTTTTCTACACCCAGCTTGCAAGAAAATATTCTTTTATGGGTCTAAAATCGATGCTCCAAATACCCATGGTTTGTGAGACAATGAATGACGCTCCAAATACTCCCGAGAGTGCTAGAAATGATGTTCTACACCCATTAATTGACATTGGACTACGGGTCCAAATGGTCGTCCATGAAATGAATTAATTGGTTAATGAAAACTATTGTGACATTATGATTTGTGAATTGAATATGAGAAAGGGTTCATACTTAACAATGAATTGGGTGAAACACTATTAGTGGACATACCCAGGAGAGAATCACTATTTCTTTAGTGGATGATCTCAGATATAATATATGAAAGATTAAATTGAATATCTTATGACACATTATCCAAGCCAAAGCACAATCTTGGATTTGGTCTTAACTTTGATTACTTATATGGTCGTTAGAGACATTTCTGGTGAGTGACTTATACAGGCAATGTTGGGCTCAGTCTGGAACACGATAATTATGTAGTGTAATGAGGTTTGAATAATTGAAAAATGAAAATGATTTTCTAATGACTATTGTCTATGCATGAAAAATGTATAATACAGGTTCACACACAAGATAAGAGCTGAATCAGGTACTTGAGTATATATTTACATTGTACTGCTTACCTTAATTATGCATGATTGCACTATTTTCATTATTTATTGAATGTCAGGATTTGGGGTAGACACCGGTGGTCCCGTCCTACTGAGATTTATATCTCACACCCTACTTGGGCTGCCATTGCACTGGGGTACCCGAGTAGATTCTATTTGGTTGCCGGATTGTGTCGTTTTCATTTACTTGGAAGATATGATCAAAGGACTGAGCAGAAGCTCAGGATGCTCGAGGAGACTACCCTCGGGGCTTGGATTCATTGTTTATTTATTTTTGTAATGGAATGTTCATAATTTTTTTTTCACTATTTTCCATTGTTGTATCATTAGCATGTCATGCATGAATATACTATATAATTTATGTTGGCCATTTGTTTGTACAAGATTTATAAAATATTCCTTCTGCTGCTTTATCATTTATTAGACTACTTCTGCTATTTATTATCATTTTTTTGTTATTTACATTGATATACCAATGTGATACTCTGATAAGAGGGTGTAGTCTCCCCTGACTATCCTTAGACCCTCGATACTAGTCGGCAGCCTCAGGCATACGAGGAGACGTGCTTGAGGTCATGTGGTGACCGGTCCGGCCAATGGTTTAGCGGTGAGCCGAGTCGGGAAGTTACAATAGGATAGGTCAAAACCCTCCTAGAAACCACGTCAAACCCACAACCCTCTCCTAAAGCCAAGACCATATAAGGAACATGTAATTAACCACTTGAAACTATGATTGTTTCCCACTAAAAATATGGGTCTAGGTCAAGTCTCTATTTCCCATTCATGTTTCAATTTTCATTTCACATTCAATTATACAAGAAATTTCACCAATGGTTTACCAATTCCGAATCCATGAGGTCCTATAATACCTCAGAAACCCAAAACTTGGTTCCCATTAAAACCATGCATATAACAAGTTCATTTAACATTTACACTCCATTGGTGAGTCATTTCCCAATTCATAAGGGCATGTACACCTTAATAATTGAATGATGATGTCACTCCTTTATCCACTACACCAAAAATAACACAACAACAGGCACAACTATCACCACAAATATCACAAAAATATGAAATATCTAATTCAACCTAGATGGAATGGAATAATACATTGCATGTGATTCTAACAAGTGTCTATATGATGCATGATATGGCATGCCCTCATCCCATAGGGTTTCAACTTAAATAGACCCCACAATGGCATAAATAGTAATAGTAGAAATCAAGTTCATCACCCAATGATGAAATAAAAACAATTCTAACCATCAAAATAAAAAAAATAGAAATCCATTTGAGGCATTTTGGATTTTCCCTATATGCTGGGTAGCTACTTTAGGGCACATTTTTTTACCAAATTCCATTTACTTCCTATCCATGTCTAGTGTCTAAAAATAGTAAGTCAAACTGTAAAAGACACCTCTGATACCACTTTGTTACATCATGGACCCAGATGCCACCCTATGGTTCCAAGAACCCATTTGGCCACATTGCCTCAAGTACATCACCGCATATTACAGAGGCTACCGACTTGCAGCGAGGGCCTAGGTGAGTTAGTAGGGAGAATATTCCCTCATTACTAAAGTATCACAATATAATTCAACACACAATAAATATAGGATGTTTAATAAATAGGATTCAACTGAAAGTAAGACAATACAAGAATACATATCAATAACTAGAAGTGTTTGATATAATAAATGATGCATATGGTACAAGTATCTAGAAAGTATCCAAAGTAGTACATGGAAATTTAATACAATATAAGTACAAAAAATAATAAAAGACCAAAAAGGTATCCTATCGTCGCAAGCCTCAGCTTTGGTATATGATCCCTTGCTCTAAAGACATAGTTAACAACATATACCAGGATGCTTTCCCCTATCATCACTTGTAACCATATAATATCTTTGGGTCCCTGAGAAGGACCAAACAGGGTGTGAGATAAACATCCAAGTTACAAACCACAAAGGTATATATATTCCTAATAGTAATATAAAAAGTGTTAGCAAGTGTAAAGAGAAAAGTCTAGAAATTAAATATGCACATGGAATAAGTCTACTGCAATAAGTAAACCCAAATATCCCTCAAGGATACCTACAAAAGAGTCATCTCATAACAAGGAAGCTATAACAAAAATGATCAAGTCACACGGACATGTCGTACATCCATCTGTATCATGTAACCCACAACCACACTATATAAATAAGTCAAGTGTCACGGACATGCTATATAGTAAAGTGAAATATCCCATAGCCACACCGTATAGTGAAAAGTAGACCCCAAGGTCTAGATCCAATGTATCATTTACCAGGTCATCTATGTAATAAACTTAGGCCACGAGGGGCTAGATTCAAGTAGCTTGTCCAAGGAATACCATCGAGTCCCATTGGTGTCCTAGTAGAAACTCGGTTAGGAACTAGTTGGGGTCCAAGGAGTAAAGAAATATAAAGTCCTATGTGATCCAAAGAAAGCCAGATCCATGGGATAGCAAGGCCCAAGGAATCCCAAGGAATCAACACCCAAGGGGCAGAATCAACCCAAGGAGTCTTCTACCACATTCTAGATCTATGGAGATCAGTCCATGGTTCTATAAAACTATTCATTCAAGCATTAAATCATTAATTTTAAAAAACCATTCCATGTGATTATACCCACTCACATCAACCTATATAAGCCATGAGTATACCCACTCATGAAATCAATTTATCATTTACAAATCATATGGGCCTACACTCCCATATAAACCATTTAACATTCCTTTACACATTTTATATAGGTATACCCACCCATATCATCATTTTTATTTATGCCATTTTATCAATATATGCATGGAATAACAAGATATTCATTAATCAAGGAGGTAGTACATCTCCTAAACCTGCTATTCAAGATATCAAAGAATTAATAGGATTCTTCTACTTAGGAAAACACAATAACACACCCCATGGGTGGTTTAAATTGGTATAAAATGGTTAACTCCATAACACCCACCCCTTGGGTGACCTTGAAATGAGAAATGGGTCCCAATGCACCTAAATGGAACTTATGACCATCCTCATTATGTTCGACTAAGACTATGGCAAGAAACTCGCTCGAAAACGGGGTTGTGATAGTAAGTTCGACGAATTACATATCTTCTGAACCCCAAAAAATCAAAAGAAAATCCATAAGAAAGTATAGACTTCCTACCTCGCCTCGATAGTAGACATCTCATCCAGTATCAAGTCTAGATTCTCCTCAGTTTAAGAGAAAATAGAAATACGGATGAAGAATTAAATATTATGGCATAAGATCCTAAATCCAAATGGCATATTTATTTTTCCAAAGAATCGAGAATGACTAAAAAGGAATCAAGTACTTACCGATGTAGTTCCAATGAGACAAACCATGCTCGAATTGGAGTTTAAATGGCTTCTAAATCTGAAAAACCATTTTAGAGGGGTTTAGGCTTCCAAAAACAAATGAAAACCTTCTCTCTATAAAAATATGAGGCCATTGCCTCTTTTATAAAAAAATCATGGTGGTCCAATACACGATGTGTATGCCAAAGTACATGGCGTGTACTGCCAAGCTATTTTTTGAACTAGAAAGGCTACACATCGTGACTATCCAGTACAAGACGTGTATGCTAAGTACATGGTGTGTAGGCCAAGTACACTAAATGTACCTAGCCTACAGCCAGACATCAACCTTTTTCTCACTTATTTCTCAAAATCATCCCAACCGGACCATGGCCCGACATATAGTCTAACCCAAAATGGAATGTAAACTATTTTAGAGGGGTTCAGGATTCCAAATACGGATGAAAACCTTCGGCTATCAAAATATGAGGCCGCTAACTTTTTTATTAAAAAAACTGAGTTGTCCAATACACAACATGTAGGCCAAGTACACAGTGTGTACTACCCTGTTTTTTTATCCAGAAATTCTACACATCATGACGGACCAATACACGATGTATAGGCCACATACACAACAATTACCTGGAATATAGCTAGCCTTCAGCCTTTTTCTCTCTTATTTCCCAAAAACAACCTAACCAGAGCACGGTCCGGCTTAGGGTCTAAGCCAGAAATAAAAGTACACCACATTTAACTTGAAAGAAAATATCTGTACCTCAATAAAATTCCAAGATATAACAAAAACCACTTTGGTAGGTCGATTATAGTCAATGGGGTCATTATTTAAACATTAATAGTAAAATAAAAATGAAATAATTATCATATTTATATATCATTTATACTTTTTCAATCAATCATGGAAGACGATTATGAAAAATGAAAAAAAAAATTATGATCATGGAAACGGTATGTTGTATGTACGCATCTGTAACGTTTCCATTTTTCAATGATCATTCTGGAATGAAGGTAAGTAACATTTACCTTTAAAGAATGATAATTATATCTTAAATAATATATTATTTAATTAAATATACTTTTATATAGAATTCCTATGATGAAAAAGAAATCTCATTGATTTGAGGAGGCAGTAGTGCACATATCTCTGAATGACGTTATCACTTTTCGGGGTGTGAAGGGTTAAAAATAAAATAATATATTATATTAATATAAATTTAATTATGTCATCAATATCATGATTTTTTTATTTATATCATGTAAATTCATTAAACCCATCCTTAATACATTTTATTTAAACCGTGAATGATTCACATCGCTTTGAGGAGTCGGTGGTCCACACATCCACAAATGATGTTATCATATTCACACAAAATAGAAAGCATGAAAATATTTTTTAGATAATAATTATCAAAGAATATAAAAATTAAAATTTTCATATATATATATATACATAAACTATTAATCCATCATTATTCCAATCCTTGAAAGGTGGCAGTGGAATAACAAATGGCATAGGTTCCCGAGGCAGTAGTCCACCGTACACACAAATGACGATTGTGTATCCCATTTGATAAAAGCTGGTGTGTGTGTAATATTTTTCCTTAATATAAAAACATATCAATATATTGAATATACTGAGGTTATTATACATTCTAAATATAATAATAATTTAAGGGTTGGACAAAGAAATAAAACAAAAGTGTTCGTTGAAGAATTTTTCATATTTTTCAGGTAACTCCATTTAGTTTTCATCAAAGGAATTCCTTGGTTTTCTTTCTTCACCAATTAATGGTTATATTAGGAATTTTGGAATTTTGGGAGATTATTAGGTCATGTTTTGGAAGAAAAAAATGGAATCTTAGTAGTTGAGAAGCGGGGGGGGGGAGTTAGTGTCTTTTTAAAGTGGATGATGAGTGATATTCTTATAAATACAAATAGGTAAACACTTTTGGGAAGTATCCCTAACATAATGTTCCTAAAAAGTAAAAAAATAATGGATTTTAGGGAATTTATGGTATGTAAAAATCTCTATCATGCAAATATAATTGAATTTCTAAGATTTTTTTCCATAGCTTCGATGTTTCTCAACATTTTCCATTTTTGATTTTTATTAAGGTAACTGGTTATCTAACCTAAGTATTTTATCCCTTAATAATAAAATAAAATTATCATAATATATAATTTTGAATCAATTAATATAAATAATAAATATTATTTATAAAATTAAAATCCTAGGTGTTTTTGAAATTAATTTTAACACAAGCACAAGTAATGTGCCAAAACACTTCTTAAACATTAATTGTTCTAGAAGAGTTTTTGCCTATTTAACAGTCAATATAGTCATTATAATTGAATAATTGGTCCATTAATGGGTCATATTTTATATTTATTAAAATTTTAAGACAAATATATTGAATAGAGTATTTTTAGGAATTTTAAATTGATTAATGAAATATAATTTACTATAAAATAACATTAATGCCAATTTCTACATAAAAAATTTTGATTTGAATTTAAAAATAAAAAGAAAATAATGGAATTAAAATATATTAATTTCAAAGATATGTATCCTTATCTATTCATCCAAAAAATATATATTAGAACAATAATTCACTCAATTTTCTTCACTTTTAATATTTTCTATGTCATTTATCGTAGTTAACTATTGACTAAATAGTTACTATGTGGGAATTTATAAAGAATTGAAAATAATTAATTCATATATAAAAATTAACAAAAAATTATTATGATAAAATTAACTTATTAATATTTAAAAATGATATATATAACTATAAATGTGATGTTTCTCCATATCTTTAGGATTTATAAATATTAAAGGTAAGGAATGTTCCTTTTTTGACTTTTTTCTTAACATATTATATACATCAATTTTGTGGAATAGTATCCCAATAAATAATATGATTTTAGACCACATGGGATAGTGTCAAAATATGGGTATAAAATAGATTTTGGATTAGTGTGTAAGTCAATTTTCCGTAGATGTAAAAGATTGACAACTAAGTAAACTAATTTTTAACTTAATCGCTATAATTAATTTCAATTGCATTCACTAATATTGTTGGTCAAAAAAATTTGAACTTAATATATGTTATATGGTATTATGATACTAAATATTTAATTTTTTTCCAAATTCCAATCCTAGAAGATCATAAATTAATTTAAAATTAATTTCACATGCGGGATGGAAAATTCGATTTTTAAAGAGAAAATGTTTAAAATTTCACTAATTTTTTATATCTAAACTCAATATAAAAATGATTTCAATGACCAAAATTTCGTTATTAGATATAAAATTTATATAATAATACTTCAAAAAAATTAAATATATAATTTATAACTATAAATTACTTATACCAAAAAGTCAGTTTTCAATTAAAATTCAGTATTTTTCACTATACATCAAAAAATAAAACTTCAAAGAAAAACACCCAAAAATCTGAATAAGATAATTTCGAAATTATTATTTAAAAAATGAAGCTTATTTTTTCATGTATAATTTATAAAAGTTTAAAAAATATATATTCAAAACTACTTCACTATTATAAGGAAGAAAAATTCCTGTAGAAAAATACAGGTTTTTAAGCTTAAAATTGATTTTGTTCTTATCATAAGACTAAACAATTTACTAAATAAATGGAAAAATTATGAAATATATAATAAATAAAATTAATTAACATCATTCACTAATAACAATTAATTTAATATACATTATATTAAATATACTGTAAAGCCTTAGGGTGTTACACAAAAACACAATTGTGTAGAAGATCTCAGACCAATACCTAAGATGAAGATACAAAAACATATAATACATTAAATCCTAGATAAAAAATCATAACCAATGGATGAAAAATAATTTATATTCATCCAAAAATATTGATGGGAGAGAAAGAAAAAACAAAATAGGGAATAAATCACACACCTTAGAGGAGACGATCCTTTACTCGGATCTTCAATTCATTAGAAAGGGGTTCAAGGAGCCTTGGAATCTCTCCATGATTTTCTAAAAAGGAAGGAATTTATATAGGTCTGAGTTGGGGTGGTTTTTTGTAAAAATATTCTGTTTATTAATTTTTATTAAAATCTCTATAGGATTTAAATCTCGTGTGTATGGTTAACTTGGTAGGTGCGCACGGTTTTCCAAACCATGTGCACTAACTGTGCACCTCTACCTAGGGGCACATGGTTTCTCTTAAATGGGTGCACAGTTTGACAGACCATGTTCCATGAGTGAAAATACCATTTTCCTTGGGTTACACAGTTTTGGGAGGGTGTCCATATAGTTTATTAAAAAATTTCACCAAACGTGATCCGTAACCAATCTCATAAAAATGTAGTGCATGGTTTGCTAGGCCAAAGTGAACAATTTTCCCTAATAGTGCACCAATTGTGCACATCCCCATTGGCTTCTAAAATTCAAAAATTTCTTCCAAAAAAACTTATAGTAAAACCTATGAAAGATATAATAAAAATCATTTTAAAGAGATTCATGAAAATTAGCTCGATAAATCTCCATTAATATAAGGATCTTACATATCACATGGTTATTGAAATTTTTTAGTTTGTTTACATTCATATGAGTTTCATTTCAATTGTCATTTTAGAGAATCAGTGGATAGGTATCTCATAAAATAGCCTTGATTTTATTATGTCATCTCTATCTTGATATTAAGGTTTTTATGATTGTGGAAGTATGTTTTCAGGTAAATTATAGAAGAAGGTTTCAATTAGATATATTCTCTAATAAACCATTTCGTGGATTTTTTTAAATACATCATGGTTTCTATACCTTTTAATGGATATGTTCTTCAATATAGTGTGTGGTTGTGGTTATTGGGGAAAGGTATTGGATATTCTATTAAACACTATGAAATTCATGTTAGATGTTTTTTTTAATTTCAATGTTATATAATCAAAGGAAATTTTAATAGTATGGTTTGAAGATGTTGTTTCTTTATGTTTCTAAATGAATTGAGAAGAAACAGCATAATTTTTCATTATCATGGTTTTATAATAGCGTGGATGATAAATTTATTTTTTTGGTATACATAAATTATTGAATATAAACCAAATAAATAATTTCATGGTTTATTTCTTATTCAATGGTTTCAATCAATCAAATTTATTTTACCTGAATGGCCCAAAGGCCTTCATATTTTGTTAAATTTTGATAATTCACCTTTTAAGGGGTGAGGTGGAACCCTTAAAATTCCCTATGTCTTGAGATATTACATGACCCATAGGTCTTAAAGGAATAAACTAGATAAGAAAACTTGGAACTGCCCATTCCCAGAAAATGTCATGATATCAACACTCCACCTTCACAAGGCTAGTTCGTTATCTATCATGTGCAGAGCTGCACAGGCCTGGTCCCAATGGTAATGTCATACCCTCTCATTCTTCCAATTCTGGTTAGATATTCTCTAGTGAATTTTTCTGCTCTAAATATTCTTCTAGATCATTGTCCCTTATAATCTTTACTAGTTTTATATGCAATTTCATTTGGCATGAAGGACTTGGGGTGGGATGAAGACCTAGAGGTGGCCCGAAGGCCTTGAGAGACAACTGTTTCGAAGGCCCTGGGTGGCCCGAAGGCCTTGCAACACCTGAGGACCAAACCAGTGTCCTGAATGCCCAGATGTATGAATATTTCTAGTTGCTTCAGTACCAAACATTCCTTGCTACAATGCCTACTACAGTACTTCTATAGTAACTCATAAATATTTCTCCACCCAGATTTGATCTCTGGTTACTTGGATGCACTTTCTGAGTCCTTCTATAATAACCCAGAAATATTTTATGATTTTTACATTTAGGATAGACATCAAAATTATTTTCAAATCCCCATTAAATGAATTAAACCATTTTATAGCTCAATTTTCCAAACTATTCTTCATTCATTGTGAATTTTAATCTAAATTTAAGTGCCTAATTTTTTATAATTTGTTATAATTAATTACTATAGAAATTAATTGAATAGATATATATATATATTTAAAAATAGTTACATAAAGAAATATTTCTATTTATTACATCCTGAAATTAAAACCATACAATCCAAGGTTATGTTATTTTTTGTTTTCTCTACATTTATCTAAGTTATTCCTTCTTAAGGGAATAAAGACTATATATTATGTATTTTTTTGTTAATGGTTATTTGTGATGACTAGGGGATATTAGTTTTTTGGATGATTCTTATGAGTATATAAATGTTTGAATAATTAAATATCATCATATGTTACCTTGATGATTCTATCATCAATAATTGCAGTTTATTTAGAAATTGTCTCTTTCCTCATTGTTTTAAATATATATTGAGTAATTTATTTTTTTCTATTATGATAATCATTACAGTTCTAATTACCAAAATTAATAAAAAAAATGAATCATTTGAGTAGTATTCTATTTTTATTTTGATATCTATGAAATTTTTATTAAATTTTTCTAGTTTTTTTATTTTTTATTATAGGGAATAGAAGTTGATTTTAAAATACTTTAATGTGAAGAACATGGTATTCTATTAATGTTATATAAATTTAATAATAGAATTTTATTTTAAGATGTATTTTTGATATTAATGTATACCAGGTTTGGTATTATAATGAAATTTATACATTTATATAAGATAAATTTATTAATGTGTTTAAATTCGTTACAGTATAGTAAAAGAGAATTTTACATTATAGATTATATTTGATAAATGGAATTATAGTTTCATGTTATGTGATTAGAGGATTGAATTATATGTTGTATATCAGGAAAAAAATACCAAAGAGGATGTCTAAATCTTTGGATTTTATAAAACATGAACATAGGTGTATAAATCCCCTATTGGAAGGCCAGGGGATGCCACCAGAAGTTTAGTGTGATAGGTAGTAGACCTAAATCTACTATATTACCATCAAACTCCTAATGGGAAGTCATCATGAATTCGGTGGCTTCTCGACTTCTAGTGGAGGGCCACCAGTTGTTTAGTGGGCTATTTTCCTGATTTTTTTTATTTTGAAATTTAATCAATTATTTTTTGTTATTAATATATACAATATCACACCCTCCTTTATATTAATTTTTTACAAAATAAACTTTTTAAGGGTTCATGAAACACTCTTCTTATCTTATTTCCTCCTCTTATATCTTCTCTAATCATTGGGTATTAATTGATCAGTTGGTTTCTATTGAAACCAATTGGTGAAACTAGGAATTTTCCCTCATTAATTTTTCATTTCACTTAATATATCTTTTCAATTCAAGTAAAATCAATATTCTCTTGTGTTTTATCTACTTTCTAAATTTAATATGTCCATTTCCAAATCATCTATTGATATTAGTTAAGATTGTTTCTACTACACTATGATTAGGTTCCCTCAATATTTCTAATTGTTTATATTTATTTTCATGAATGGTGAGATGGAAAAAATAGTTCTTTAGGTGAATATAAACCAAAAAAATAATAAGGGGGTCATGATAGTTTTTTTGAGGATGAGTGGGGTCTTATATGATAATTATTAATGTGATAATCATAGACAGTCTCCATTAAAGGGTTACCAATTTATTTTTTAAATAACAAAATGATTCATATAGATTGATATTCATGCTTCTATGATATTCACACCTAACTTGAGTCGTGTTTAGAAATTTAATATTTCTTTAAACTCTTTTTGAATTTTGAACTTATGACACACTTTTGAGTTAATTAGGCCTTTATAATCCATATAATATCCCTTAATTACAAAAAAATATCAATATCTAGAGTCATGATAAAAACCCAAAGGGGTTTATAATCTTGAAATAATACCGAAATCAAATTATAGAATTAATTACAATAGTACAAGGAATTAAATCAAGTGTAATGAAACTATTTTTAATGAAGTGATCAATTGGGTAATATTTTCATGATTAATATGATATTTATGGTGTTAAAAGATGTATATCTAAGAGATATCTCATGTATTTAATGTTGAGTGAAATTAGTTTTTCATTAAATATAAAAAATATTTGCCTTTACCTAAATTTTTGGAATTTTAAATGGGTATGTTGAGTTTAAAAACATAAAATGCCTGGTGGATTAACTTTATGGGCGGGGTTTAATATAAAAACATATATTAGGAACAAGTATATAATATTATTAAGTAATTACCAAGAAACAATGTTTTTTACCATCCCTGGAATTAACATGTTTCAATGTATTAATATTTCCATAATAGGTAGTGATTTATGTATATAAAGTAAATTAATCTTTTAAATTTATATGGTTAAAATATTATTACTTCTAAATTAATTAAAATATTTCTGTTGGACATATAGATTGAGTTGAGTTTTCTAATTCTTAATGACATGTTCAATGTAATAAAATGTTATTATTTATTTGATCCAATGATTTTCTATGATATACAAAATATATTGTAAGGAATTTTGAATTGTGTTTCACATGAAACTGATAATGTTTTGATATGTTATTTTTTTATTTAAAATTGAATTATAAATTTCCTTTTTTACATATATATTCTAGGGTTACATATGTTACATTTTTTCTCCATTGGGTTAGTTATGGGAATTATTTTTATACATGTGTTAACTCAATATAAACTACATTGTAAAAATTTTATGTATTTATAAAAAAGAAACATTGAGAAGGTACAGTAAACCATAGATGTGGATCCCTATGGAAATAAATGTTATATCAGTGTTGTAATCTTTTATATATAATTCTTGATTTTTTGTACTATTCTATATATTGATGAAGTGGTTCATGATTCTTGAAAAACATTTATACATGATTAATTGAGCTACACATTTTGTATATATATATATGGTATGATAATGTGGGTAATACATCAAAATATTATTATCCCCATCAATAGAAGTGATTTTGAAAAATCTTTTACTCATATGGTGAAGTTAATTTATGAACTCTTCTATATTATTAAAAGTTTCCTTTATAATACATTACATTATACATGTTATTTAATGTAGGATTGGATATCACATGGTTTATAGGAATTCACTGAGGTAAAAGTTCCCCTATTATAGATTTTGAGTGAGGTAGAAAGTTGGTATTATGGGTTTCTAGTATGAGTTGATAAGAAAATGGTGGATATAAACATGATATTTATTAATTATTATTTCAAATCATATTAGTAATTACATATTGAAAGATTATGGGTAATTATTGATAGTTTTATTTCCTACCAATTTCATATTGGTATCATTATTCAGTACATATCAAAAATGAATTTTCACTAATAATAGATTTTGATATGATTGATATTTGTTTGGCCTAATAAGTATTGTACTCACACCCAACATATGAATTTCAATTCATATTTAGTTCATTTTTATAGAGATCCATTTCATTTAAATATATTAATACCTAATTTTTTTCATAAATTACCAATAAATAAAAACTAAGGATTGAGAGGGCTTGCATCTTTTGGTAGAGTAGGAACATAAAAAAACATTAATGTAAAATAAATTTTATTTATTTTGATCTCTATAATGATATCCTAAATATATTTATCTCCTAAAATTATATAAGATAGTCTTGGGAACACATTGTTTGAACCATGGCTATTCTATGCATGAATTGGAGTATAGTTTGTGTTTGTTGTCAATCCTCAGTGGAAGTTCAGAATATGTGCCAGCAAAGTGATCATACAGTTTAAGCAGACAACAGTATTGAAGGTGGTGCTGTTTCCCATAGTTTGCCAAATTTTTGGGCCTCAAAATCGGAAAATGAAGACATGGATTATTGGTAAAAGGAGGCACACACAAAGAGGAAGTGGTGCGCGAAAAAGGAGGGCCCTATGTGAAATATTTATATTGGGTTCCCAAAATAGCATGGTGCGCAAAATAGCAGATCGATGTTTTTCACATAAATAGTGTTTCAGAATCAGAATACCAAAAAATGGAAAAGGCATGGGCTGCGTGAAAAATCTAGAGATGTGCATGAAAAACAGTACCTGTGCGAAATATTTCGCACCAAATGAGAGGTTTTTCGTGCCACAAGGGGGTTTTGCGCGTGGGGGTCTGAGACGCCTATAAATAAGAGGTGACCCCCCTCATTCCGTATGGTTAAAGACATAGAGACAATCTGAGTTCTGATGCGCGTAAAAGTTTCGCATAAAGGGCCTTTCGCAAAAAATTCTGAGCTGCGCAAAAAAATCTTGGTTGCACGAAAAATTCCGCACTGCGCGAAAAATTCCGGTTTGCATGAAAAATCCGGGTTGCGCGAAAAATTTTGGGCTGCGCAAAATAGGGAGAGCTGCACGTAAAAATTGAGGTAGCACGTAAAAGATTCATTTTGTAAGAAAAATGGTGTTGTTGCGCAAAATATTTTTCCACACGAAAATAAAATAGTGTGCTCAATAGTAAGGTCTTGCATGCAAAGGGTTGGTTTTGCGCGTAATTGTCAGTGAAACTTGTTTTCACATTCTGGTTATCTGGTTCAGTGGTTCAGTGTGTACAAGTTCATCATTTCTCTACTTCGATGCAAGCAGAGTCTCATGCTAAGAAGAGGCAAAGACTTCAATGTGAATCTATTGAAGAGACCTTCACTTCTATAAACTGATTGGGACTTCACCAAAGATAGTGAGCCAGGGGGATTCAATGGTAGTGACCCTGAACAGTTGTAAAGGCAGTGAGCCTGGGATAGAGTGACTATTCCCGAACCTTTGTAATCCACAACTAGTAAAGAATAGTGGAATTTTGTACGACCGACAACCTTTCGGTGTATGCTCCTTGGACGTAGCCCTTAGTGGTGAACCAAGTAAAAAGTGATGTTTTTCCACTCTACATGTGAATGTTTGATTTCTTCTCATATCCATAATATTGGATAAACTAGTTCCTACCAATTTGTTAACAAGATCCATCAGTTTAAAAGAAAAATTTGAAACCCTGATTCACCCCTCCCCTCTCAGGGTGTCCCGGGGTCCTACACACATATATATAAGGGGTGATCTAAAAACCTAGTATGGAGAAAAACATGATAAAGAAACATATAATAAGTTTCAAAGGTGTAACATGATATCATTAAAGTAAAGTAAAGTGAATAATAATATATGAGTGTAACATAATTAATATTGAAACATATGATCATGTTAAAGAATGAATCTGGAAATAGTATGAAACATCACATATGCATAAGTCAAGGAAAGTTTTCAAGACAACATCGCATGGTGAACAAAGTCTCATTGTGGGTTTGGTTTATTCCCAACTCCTATATATATCAACTCATGGGACATAAATGTAACTTAATGCATTGGATAAATATCTACATCAACCCATCATAACATTTACATTTTTATGTATTATTTTTAACGAATCCAACATAATTCATAAACATAAATATTGCTCGTGGATAAAAATGGGTTGCATAATCATATCTTATAGAATAATTTGGTGGAATACCATAAAAATTTCCATCTAATAAGGGAATAAAAAAATTCATGTATTTTCATAGATTAAATATATGAATGGTTCATGAAATAGGATGTGTATAAGAAGTGGTTTTGTGAAACTTAATAGATAGGTTACTTTGGAAATATACCATATTAGCTGGTTTTTAGGGAAACGTAAAGAGACTTTAAAATTGTCTATAGATAATTAATTTCCAAAAAAAATAAACTACAAATGGTTTTACATAAAAAAATGATAAATTTTAAAAAAACAAGTTTTTTTAATCAAAGTTTATTTATTAGTACTTTAAATGGAGTAAGATGTCGATAATTTCATAACAATCAGGTTTTAAAAACAAATTACATTGGGAAGGGAACCCTTAAAACTTGTATATCCCCATCAAATAATGATTAATTGAACAATGTAAATTTGTTGGGGAAATATATAATGAATATAGAAGAACTAAATATAATAATATAGAGATGTAAATTTATGTAAAGTGAGAGAATGTGAATCCCAAAAAAATAGGTCAGTTTTGAGAGATCTCTTTCATTATATTGAAAAATCTATATTCGCATCCCCTTAACATCAAGAATAATATAATTAACAAATTTAATTACAAAATTCAGAATTTTTTCCTTCGATATTTTATTTATTATTTATCTTTTTGTACATTTAAAACCTTTTAAATTTTATATGGGGTCTAATATCACTGTTGTGGGGGAATTCATTTCATGGTTCTATGGTCAGATCCCTTGAAAATAATTATAAATATCCGTAAAAAATAGAACTAAAAATAAAGTAGTGAAATTAAATTATTTTATCTTTTGTTTTTTAATTCAAATAGTCCCAAATACCTATATGTGTTTCCACATATCGATGATTCATTTTTTTAAAATTCTAATGTTATATGGTTAGTTTAATTTGGCAGTTTTACCGACCATTAATAAATAGCTTTAATTAATTTAATATTGTGTCCATATATTAATTCTATAATGAGAAAAAATATATTATATACATATTTAGGAAATTTTAGCCATTATAATCTAATTTAAACCTATATTAAGGGTGATAATGTAAAATGAAAAATCCTAATTAATGTGCGAGGGTAACCCACATGATAGGGGCATTGGTTTTAATTTGATGGTAATATTAGAAAAGAAGAGGGTCGATGTTTGATATTCTATTATCACTATAAAATTAAATTATATATATGATTTTGGGCATATTATTCCATAATGGATTGGATATGTGATGATAATTTAGGATAGAAAACTAATTTAATAGATTTAGTTTGAGAATACTACCTCTGAAATGTAATCTCATTGAAAAACTCTATATGTATCCTGGAATTGGTCATTTAGTGGGACCAAAATTATGTTTACATGAGAGTGATAATCAAGAATATAAATAGAGATAAATTTCGAAATATCTAAATCTTATAATATGTGAGGAGAAGTCAAGGTGAGGGGTGGTATTCTTCAGGGGAGGAAAGGGGTGTTTTGAATAATATATTCATTAGTTTATTATTTTTTTCTCAAGCCAACAAATAGTGTTGATTCTGGTGAATATATACATATTAAATTGCTCATGTGAGTTTGAAATAATGGTTTCTTACATTATCCCTTATGCAATTAATTATACATTTAACATATAATGTTCAATTCCAAATTTTATTGTATTTTACAATTCACTAAAAAGTCGACTATTTTAGGAAATAACCAATGATCACATTAACCATTTTTTAATGACATTATTCCAAAAATGAAATCCTTTTTACAAAAATAACTATATATATATATATATATATTATTTTTTTAGTTTTTTAAATCCTTATTTATTTGAAATATATTAAAATGTTAATATTAAGATCAATTTTTGTATACTTTGGAAAATTACTTATAAATAGTAAAAAATTATATTAACAAAATAGTACATCATAATATTAATCTATTAAATCATTTTATGAAAATAAATGGTCTGTAAAATTATTACATTTATTATAAATTTAAAAATAACACAAATATGGTCTTATTAAATACAAACACTAAATTTATAAATTTTAGATAATTTAATTAATAGTATCATGATATACATATTTCATATTTCACTTCTATATTATACAAATATATTATTTTATACTTCCATAATTGAGAATATTATTCTAATGGTCTTGTTACTATTCCTATCTATTATATTACTATTTTAACATTCACATTCAAATGCTTAAAATACTATGACAATGTTTTAATTTGTATAAATCATATGGGTTCCCTGCATCGTATAAATACCTCATATTTCATTAATTCTTAATTAAAATATATTTTATACCATCTATATATTCATTAATATGATTAATATTTTATTATTATTATTTTTCATTTTAATTGTTTTTTTAATGACTGTGGAATATGACAACTGGGTCCCGATGACAGCATGACCACCCCGCCTTAACTTGGCTGTTGGGTCCCGACCCACCAGGTACCACCAGTTGGCTGGCAGACATGTGGTCCCCGCCATGAGGCCCACCCACCCCGCCTTAAACTGATCGTCGGGTCCCGACCCACCAGGTACCACCAGTTGCCCCGCAGACATGTGGTTCCCAACATGAGGCCCACCCACATGTCTGAATGGGTCATCTGACTAATGACAGTCCCAACAGGCCAACACATGTCCTTCCCAGTGTGTTTTTTCCTCACTCACACAAACCCTGGGAAAATTCCCAAAAGGTCACTCATCCTAATAACTACTCCCGGCCAAGCACGCTTAACTATGGATTTCAAATCAAGCAGGATCCTAAAAAAGAAGATGCACCTTCTTAACATGAATCATATCATTTAGTAATTTAACCCTTTATCATTTGGGGGTGTCACAATCACCCCCCCCCCCCTTAGAGCTCAACGTCCTCACTGTGGCCCCTACAACTCAACCCAGGCACTGCACCGCACTTAAGGCCAGTTTCCTCCTCTGATACCAAATGTGACAACCGGGTCCCATTGTATTATTTTTAATTCTCATAATAAGATTATTCTATAAATTTCATATACATATTATTATCTTAAAATTTTATTGTTTCTATAATTTTTTTCATGTGGTTTATATAATACCACTTTACTATGTTTGACACAATTATATATTCAAAGGAGAAATTATATTGATAAAATTCCAGCTCACGGAATTCATTACCCCTGAATAAATTTCAATATAGATATACAATTTTACATACTAATTTGAAAAAAAAAGTGAGGGTACATCTACTTCATAGAATCCTCTAGTTCCCTTTTATCCTCCTCTAACTTATGGTTTCACCATATTAATTTTACTAAGTGAGTTTTCTTGTTGTGTAAAACTTTATCGATATGGTCAAAGAACTTCCGGGATTATCCACTTGAGAGGGTTAATTTTTTATTTTTACCACATATGAATTTAGTAATTGTGATATATTTTATATGAAATTACTCAGTAGTGATACATGGAATAATTCACGCACTTGAGACCTTGTTGATGAGACTGTTAGTCAATAATCAATGGCTATAATGATATAAAAAATATTAATGGGGATAATGTTCTTGTGATATTGATTTACCTTCATTCAAATACCATGATCCTATTCAATGGATATATTCATAGTAACACATTGTATATAACCTCAAACATTAGGCCCTAATGGAAATTGTTATCATAGAAGTGATATAAAACTTGACTAGCCCTTATGTGCTACTGAATGGTTTTAAAACTTTCAACCATTTACCCAACGATTTTAGTCCCTTGAAGGTTATTTTCCCCAAAATCATCCAAAAATTAATGAGTTATAAAAAAATTTCCATAAATGGATTAATATATATATATATATATATTGGGATTATTCAATTAATTATATTATTGTATGAGAACTTCACTGGATGAAGATATAGATCTCATCCTCCTTTGAAGTCCATCGACAATGCACTCAACATGATTTCAAGTATCGAAATAGTTTTCTCATAATAGACATAAGTTGGTTTTATAATCTATAATATAATTAAACATAGTTTCTAGATAATGTTGTAAAATCTTCTATAATGTTGAGGTAAATATTGAATCTCGATTATTTTCAATCAATAGTGGTCTTCCATGTAGCCATACAATAATTGTAATGAATATCATTGTAAGTAGATCAGCTGTGATGTCATCTCAAATTGAAATAAGGTGAGAATTTTTTTTCAGGTTAGCCACCACAACCAATATAACATTCTTAACATTTAATTTATTAGTAATACCTGTGAAAAAATCCATAGTGATGTTTTCCCATATCTATGTGGGTATGGATAATGGAAAAATACCCCCCTTAGACTTTTACCTTTCTTCATTCACCTAATGACATGATATGAACAATGATTTATAATATATTATCTTTTTCTTCATAATGTCCCACTAATATTTCTCTCATAGATCTTGATACATCTTAATGATTATTAGGTGAAAGGAGGATGCCGGGCTATATACATCATTATGCAATCCCTTCTTTGCTTCCTTATTTGGTGGTATATATATTTATGACAATAATCATAAAACTCCTATATAATAAATTTTTAATTACTTGGATTTAAAATTTATTATTTATTCCAAAATATTCTATATTCCAACATTATCTATTTGAGTATATTTTACATTCTCCATAGGGGATGTTTGAGAAATCAGTTTAGAAAAGGAATGGTAGGGTTTCTTCTATTATGATTTCCATATCCATCATTTGCATGACTAAGATGAACATATCCTTCTCAATTATCATCATTGATAATGTTAAATGATCATTTAAATTTATATTATCTACAAATTTATTTTCTTTCTGAGGATAGTAGTTAATTAAAAAGTAATAATCTTTGGTTATCTCTAACCATCGTCATAGAAAAATAATAAAATCCTCTTGTATGAATGTATATTTACAGGCATTATGACAATTATATATATATATATTTCATAGTATTCTCTAAGGAGTTAATTTTAAAATATATTCAATGTGAAAATTAATTCTAACATTTCAATATTGTGTGTTAGATATTTATTCTCATGAACATTCATCTTCCTCAAGGTTTTGGATATCCCTTAATCATTCTATATATGTACATTATTCATGCCCCAATTTAGTGAATTTCATTATATTATGAAGAGTTTCCCAGTTTTGGTTAGTGTAGGTATATTTTTAGAGATTAAAAATATTAATTCCAGGGATATATCATCAATGTAATTATTCAAGACAAACATTTCCTCATTCCAGTTATCTTCATTAATTAGCATGAAAAACAAGATATGTTTCTCAAAAATCATCAGTAGTACCCAACTATTCTAATGAAACTATAGATCTAAATCACGGATACTAGTACAGGACAATCCTCAATTTTCCTTTTCACTGTATATTTATAATAATATTTTTATACTCCACTTGTTACTTCAGGATTTTGGAATATATTAGAATATCACCTATAAATTCAACCAAAAACATGCCAAATATGTTTCTAGTGTTTGTATTCCTTATGTCTATGAAAAGTTTCAGAGTTTTATTTCATATGAAGGTAATCTCTAGGAATGCATAGTGTCCATATCTCATTATAGAGAAAGTATTGGGAATATCTTACTTCATCACCTTAAATTGTTGACATCCAAACTAAAGGTCCACCATAGATATGTACAGGGGTGGTTTATTGAACATGTTATCAATCTGTGGAAGGGTATAATTCTTCATTACCATGATTTTTTTATTTCATGATAATCAATGAAGAGTCACATTGTCCCAATATTATTCTTGATAAAGAGTATCATCACACCCAATGGTGAAGAACTCGATCATATAAAAAAACTTTTCCAGATTCCGTTATATCCAATAATTTATTTATTCCATCTCAATGGTGGATATTTGGTATGGAGTCTTTGATATGGGTAAATATACATGTATAAGTTCAATTGATAACTCAACCTACCGATATAGGGGGTAAAGAAAACTCATTAGGGAATACATCAATGTAGTCCCTCGCAATGGGAATGCCATCAAGCATGAATCACACCTTTTTTCTCAATCATTTAATATAGACATTCTTTCTCATAGTGAACTAATATACATGCGTGAGAATAATATTCCAAATCATATTTATCAACCTTTTAATTCTTTTTCAAAATCGTATGATGACTCGGCATGTAAATAGTGATCTCCTACTATAGATAGTTAATGATATATATATGTGTGTGTGTGTGTGAGAGAGAGAGAGAGAGATAAGATAGTTATTTTATTCCCAATATGGATTCATACTCTATTGAACAATATAGGACATGGTTTTCTAGGAGGTTTAGTCCAAATACATTAACTGGTGATTAGTTACATACTTCATATGCAATAATTGATTAGTTTTATATTCTCACATATAGCTAACCCCCATGTTTTGAGGATGTATTTGAATATTATTAGTAAACCTGAAATATATTAATGAATGAGTAGAACTAGAATAAAAAAGATCATTTTAAATTCATTAATGAATAACCAACATACCTATCACCACATTACCTTCGATATCCACCTCAAGAGTAGAGACGTATTAGCTCATTCTTTACACCTTGGCATACAGATTTCTTTCATTTATTGTCTCTAAAAAAACTTTTATAAGGTAATTCAATTAGATAATTCCCATCTTATTTGTAGTTGAAACACTATACCACAGACTGAGTATTGATCAGAACCTTATTTTCTTCAATTCAATTTGTTATAATAATCATATCCCATATATATTGATTTTATTGGTTCCTCTCTTCTATATATTTGAACCATCTCTCAGTTCCCTTGAGAAAGTTTCAGAATGCTTCTTCCCATATTTGTGACACATGGGTAGCTAATTTTTCATTCCTTTAAAGGAATTATCCTTCGGTCCTCCCAAATGTAACTTTGTATTATGGTTTTTATATACATCCCCACTAGACAACTAAGAGTCTCCAATATCAATTTAATTATTATGCTCAATAAAGAAAATAAATTCATTGTAATCTAATTCTCATATATCCAATGCTTTTCATTGACTCATCTTTATTACAATAATGAAATGGCCCAATAATATATTCTATAATGATGAAAATGTTTAAGGATTTACATAGAAGACTTTATATTTTTTCTCGCATACACCAAGATATACTCATATCCCTTTTCAATTAGTATGAGGAGCCCACCCTCCATTTAAATTGAATTTGTATCTGAAAATATTTATTTAAATATATTTCTATGAAATATTCCCATTCTATTTAATCAATTTTCTCTTTAGGAATCAGGTTATTGATTTGTTTCCACCACTGATTAGCTTCCCCTCCATGTGATAAATGACTTGTATGAATTTCTCTCATTCTAATAATTAGATGACAAGGAATTTATACTAAATATAGTTAATCCATTCATTCACCATGAGGGGTTCATAAGATCCACTAAAGGTAAGAGGAATTTTTTCATAAAGGACTCTACCTTGACATTAATTATTTTATATGTAGTAGGGTTTTCCAATTAATTAATGTTATTATTCATAAATTGAGTGATTTGATAATATACTACCATGATGTTATCAAATCCTAATCTAATCAAGTTTGGAATATCATTATGGAAATTATCACTTTTCCAATTACATTTGTATTTTTAATAGATTTTATATTTCCATCTATTAACAAAAAATTGAAAATAAATAATTATGGATAAGAATACATAAAATAATAAACACAAAAAATAGAAGCTATTATCATTGAAAAAATATATCATATATAAAATATTAATAAAAAATTATTATTCTCAATAATTTGATCTAGTTTATTCATAGTAATTTCTCTATTAAATTATTTAACATTAAAATATATTATATTAAATCATTTTTCATAAAGAGCGTGTGACTTTTCTAATGCATAGCCCCTAGGATTATCAAAATATATGTGTAATAGGGAATATTTTTTATGCACAAGGTGATGATTGTGTTAATACCCAATCCACTAATTTTTTAACTATTAACCCTATGTACAATTCTTACAAATCCAAATTGACCTTAATTATCTAGACATGGAAATAATTTCATGGAATCCACTTGTTATATACTTCACTGAAATTTTTGTGTAATATCTTATACATAGAAATATCCCTTTTGTTATAAAAAATATTATTTTTCCTACTCTTTAATATAACTATACATTTCTCTTGATAGTATATCTATCAAGCCAAGATGGATATACATGTTATTTTGTTATATTTAACCCAAATATCCAATTATGAAAAACCAAGGATCGAGAGGCCTAAATTCATTGGGAGACAAGGTAAATATTACAAAAATATAAAACTAAAATATTATTTTAAAATCCCAAAAATGATCTCCTAAATCCATTTGTACTTCTAAAACTACATAGAATAACTTGAGGAATACACAAACAAACATGGTGAGATACAGAGCTATCTAAGAGAATAATCATGATAACGATGCATAACATATGACACAAGGGGCAAGAAAGAACATCATGAAAGGAATGGCCTATGAAAATTCATATCAGATCATAATATAAATATCATGGATCCATATGAAAATATAAAATATGAATACATAAAAAACATAATTAAATGACATAATAATAAGTCAAGGCTAACTACTGAGACAACATCTAAGATAGACATAGTCTCATTATGGATTTTTTTTGTCCTTACAATCATATATATCATCTTATGAGACATAAATTTTACCCATTTCATTCCATAACTATTGGGTATCATCCATACTAACATTTTCATGCATATGTGTGCAACGTCAGGAATTAGACAAGAGGAATAAACATAAATATTTCCCATAGAAACAAATGGATTACATAGTCATATATTATAGAATAATTATATTGAATGTAATAATGGATTCCATGAAATTAGAGATTAAAAAACAATAAATGGTCATAAATTATAAAAAATCATGTTTCAGGATAGATAATTTCCATGTGAATTGAATATGTGAAAAAAGTGTATTTGTGACTTCGTAAATGAAACTCTTAAGTGGCATTTTAACAAAAAGTTACAAGAGTTTTTAAAAAGGGTAAGAAAATTTTAATTTCCTGAAAAAATGAACTGAAAATCGTTTTTGATAATCATATGGGAAATTTATGAAACTAATGATGGTTTAGAACATTTTATTGAGTGGAACTTAAGATTGGGTAAAATAAAGATAGGTTCCACTAAATTGGGTGTTCATAACAAATTTAATTGAGAAGGGAACCTTCAAAAACTTGTATCCCAATCAAATCATGGTAAATTTAACTTGTTATATAATAGAGGAAATATATAGATAATATATAATTATTAAATAAGATAAAATAAATATTGATAGTGATGTAATGAGAGAGAATGTCTAAAGGAATGAAAATTGGGTGATACGGAGAGATCCCTTACCATATTATCCAAATCATATGAACTTTAACTAAACATCCTAAATAATAAAATAAAATTAATTAATTATGTAATTGGGATAATTTTAAATATATATTTAATTTAAAATAATTACATTTTTTATTGAAAACCATTTTAATGATTTATATGGTTTAATTTCATTATTTTAGTGGTGTTTGTTAAATGGTTCCAGTGTTGAATCACTTGAGGATAATTATGGAGATTCTTGAAAAATGGAAATAAAGTTATAGAAGTCAACTGAAATTTTATTCATTTTCTTCCAAATATGTAAACAGTCCCAAATTACCATAAGGGTTTGAGTATATGGATGATTCATTCAGTAATAAATTAAATTTAATATGTTCTATTTTGTTTTAGGGTTCTAAAAAACATCACGAAATAGTTTTTTATTTAATATTATAGACATATATTCATTAAATAATTAGATATAAAATATTATATGAATATTTATGTCATTATAAACCTATATAATTTAATTTAAACATTATATAGATTCTTTAATTAAAAATTAAATCTCATCAACCATAGATAATGTGAACAAACACAATATGGACATTGGTTTCATTTTTGGAATAAAAGTGTAATAAAAGATGATGAATATTACATATTAATTTATTGATATAAAATTATCGTATATATATATCTAGGGTTATTATTCCATGTTTGATGAGGGTGGTGAGGATAAGGTGGATGAATGAAATAATTTAAATGAGGTAGTTTGAGAATATTGTATCTTTAATGTCATATCATATAAAACTCCTAAAGTGTCATTTGAAAGGTATTTTGGAAATTACATAATATCTATGAAATGGGGAGAGTATTGGAAAGGTAATTGGTTAGAAATTAGGAATCCTCAATGTCTTTGAAGAAATGTGGATAGGGGTAGGTAAGAATGGTATTTATAAGGGTAAGAGGGGGTGTTTTTTCAGTATTATATTCATTAATTTAATATTTTGGCTCAAGACTCTCTATAATAGTGATTATCATGACTATATGAAGTAAATGGTTCATGTTACTTAGAACTAATGGGTTCATACATCAACCCTTATGAAATTAATCATGTATTTCACATATAATTTTAAATATCATAATTTACCTTATTTCAATATTCACCAAAAATTTAACTATTTTAGAAAATTATAAAAAATTCATACCAAAAAATGTTCAACCTATATATTCCAAAAATGAAATGTATATTATGAAAATAGTTTTATAAATATGAAAAATTTTCATTTTAATTTTAAACCTCATTTATTTAAAAAAATACAAACTTTAATATTATTACCAGTTTTCAGCCAAATTGAAAAAATCACATATGGTCCCATAAAATGATATAATAGTTATAATAAGTATTAATATTATTTTAAAAATAATTTTCATGAAAATATAAATTATATTAAATTATTATATTTTTTTAAATGAAAATACATCATATATCATTTTCAAGAATATAAATACTTATTTTGTCAATTTTAAAACTGTTATTTACTTGTACCATGATATAAATATGTTATATTTTAATTTCATAATATACTATAAATTAGGTTACAAATATATAAATGGAGATAATATTTTAATGTCCAGGTTACTATTCCTAATGGTTCTAATAATGCTCTAAGGATCAAATTCAAACAGACATATTATTATTTCAAATATCTAATTTGTAATGCTCCTAAAGGCTCCCTATGTCCTAGAAAAATATCATATTTAATTAATTTTTCTTTCCCAATATACATTCTATTATAGTTATATATATTTTTAAATCTATGATAAATAATTTATTATTAGTATTCTTTACTGTTTATAAATTTTTTTCCCGATGTCAGTTATTCCGGTGGATCAAGTGGAACAAAATTTAAGAATTTTAGTTCTCTATTTTTCTATTATTTACCAAACTATAATAATTTAAATTTAAATGGATATGTTTATTATCTAAATTTAATGTTAAAATTATTATAATTTTTTTGTTCTATCATCTCTTATATGTGATTTATATAATACTACATTAATAAGTATGGTAGAATTATATAATCAGATGGGAAATTTCATTGATATAATTCTAGGAAATTATAATGGTAATATTTATTATACCTATTTGAGATTTATGATTAAATTATCTAAGACTATCAGATTAATACTGTAATAAACTTGTTAAGTCTAAGATAACATATCATGAAAGTAATTCTCCCACGTGGCTCGAGGCGCATTCCCGATCACCCTAAACTAGAAATAATAATTGTGGTATCATAAGTGAAACCATGTGAATGATCTCACCCTCAATAAAACCAATATAAAAAATACTTCCAATCTGGATCCCAACATGAGCTCTCCTTTCATTAGATGATAATGAGAAAATAAATAAAAATATATAAAAAATAAATTCTTACCAAATATGGAATAATAATAGTAATAAATTATAAAATCTTCTTCCATGGGATTATTTTTTAAGTGAACCAATTTTTAAAATCTTTTACCATCTATAATCAAAACAAATCTAATCAAGTGTAATAAGATATAGAGGCCAATACATCACATTAATAGATGAAAAAATGAATATTGAATAAAATATCAATTATCTCCATGTGACTCTCAAGTCACCACCATCATCCAAATATTACCTTCATCCCAACAGAAATAGGAAAAAAAATACTTACTTTACATCACATATAACATGTAGAAAACATGATGAATTCATACCCTTCAATTTCATTATACAGGGTATGTACTCCATGAAATAGTATTATATAGTCATTTATAGATGATAAATAGTCTTGTATGACTCATAAAAAGTAGTGTGGATTTTGATGGATGGAAGTTGAGTTTGTTTGAGGTAGGTTGTCCACTATACTATATCTTATCGTATTATTCATTTTTTATTGGAATGTGGTTTATGGTTTTCCATACTATGTGAATGAACTTTAATTTCATATTTTTTGAATTAATAACAAGTAATTATTAATTAATTAATGATTGTAACATATTAATTAATTAAAATAATTATGCCTAATTTAATTCAATAAGGATACAAGGGCCACTACCACCTCTTGAGAACTGGTTTGATACCCAACACTGAAGGATAAGGAATGATCAACAATATCTACCTTAGACTAAGTGGATCTTCCTAGATGTGTGGTTTTTCTACATGATATAATGAGCAATGACGCTATGTTTAATTCATCAATAAAATTTCAATAAATTCATAAAACATGAAACTGTATTTGATATTGATCAAATGTGGTCTTTTTTATATCTTGTGAGACCCATATATGATGTCTAATTAAAAGAGTGTGGTTTTAAAACTCATTATACAAAATTTTATGATGATCACATACTAATTTGTTTTCTATTGATTCCACATGATGAAATGGTTTTTCTTCCATTATATGACACACCCTATTGTTTTTATTATCATGGATTTTGGAGGTATTTCATTATTAATCATAATATATGGGATTTCATATTATGGTTATCGTTTATAGGTGGAGGGTTTATTCCTATCCATGATAATAATGATAGGATTGAGTAAAATGTAGGGTCATGATTTCCTTCAATCTAAACTTCTGAAAGAGACATTGCGGGAAGAATGACCTTCTACATATCGAGTGACATGTTCACTCGATGACTTGTGGATACAGAGTGACTTGTTATCTTTATTACCTGTTGATAAATAGTGACATGATGAACTGATTGGAAGGTTTTACAAATTGAAAAGATTTTTGTATACCAAATGGATTGTAATTGACATATTTTCTTTATGACTTGTGTAATTCAAGTGACATTTTCATCTAATGCCTTATGAATACTGTGTGAAATAAAGTCTGTATTCCTTTTGGATATCTAGTGATTCATTGTCTCCATTCTATTTCAACTATCCTTGTGGATATTTCTTTTTTTCTAATGACATTCTTATGATTTCCCCTTCTCTCATGGAGGTGATGAAAGTATGGTCGGGGATTTTGAAGGTTTGGTGGTCGCATGAAAACTCATTACTTGAGTATTTATTGCCTAATTTTTCATTTTGTGACTATATTTTATGATTTGTAAATATTTTTTTTATATAAATTCTATTAATATCATAGCATGATGATACACTATGGTTACTGAGTGGGTAATGGACTACATTGTAAGCTTACTACTATGTTGTACACATACACTTACCCAACATCCATGAAACGTGGGTAATTGATCATCCCCTCCATTTACTAGGTGTAGTTTGTGCAGAGGCCCATGTTTGATCATTTACTAGTACAACTTACTACAATTCTAGAAAATGGGATGACTTGATGCAGGGTATCATATAATATCTTATACTTTTTGTCTCGTTCTATCATATACTTTTTATCATCTTGATGGGTGATCAACAACATTTATTTTGTTAGGAATTTTTTGTCTATTATTTTTACAGTAATTCATTATATAAGATATTTTTATTAATTTTTTCATAATATAATTATCTATTTTTTCACATTTGGTCATTTAACTATTATTGTGAACTATAAGTGTTGGTTTTTTCTCACTATAGATTTACATAGACCCTCACTGCCAATCAGATACCTCTGGCATATAGGAAGGATTGCATGGGGACATGTTTCATTTTGTGTTGGACCTGATGATTTAGGATGAAATGATATAATGTGGTATCAAATGTGATTTTTTCCAGTGATTTTGGGATTTGGTATACATGTGAATCGTTAAATCATCAAATTTTATGATGAAACTTGGTCTAGTGTAACAAAAATAAATTTATCAAGGGATAGTAAGGTTATAAAGACATGGGATTTATGATCTTGGTTCTTGATATTAGGGTTATATAATTTGACATAATTTTATGAACATGGATTTTGATGATTGTGATTTCAAATGTATTTTACTCTTGGTCATATTGGTAAAATTAATCACATGAATTGTATTAGGACATATGTGTCACAAGGCTTTTATAACACTTGTGTGTGATTTTAATGAAGGTGGATGACTTAATTAATTTTTTTTCAACATATTAAACTATTGTTTATCATATAATTTCATAATGATATCTTATTTGGATGAACTGGAATATATTTCTAATTCATATAGTTAGTTGTATGTGATAATTGTTTGGTTCACTTAGGTGATGAAGAAGATAGTGACTAAAATAGTGATGGTGATGATGATCATGATGGAATTACTACCCCAAAATTAACATAGTGTAGTGTACCTTGTTATGTTATTACCGTGTGTTAATTTAATTAGTAAAAAATCTCATATGAGGGGTTATTTGTGAGGTTTGGTTAACTAATGAGAAATATATATTCAGTGTGGAGTTATCTTTGTAACACCCAATAATAATTGGTTGACCCAAACATGGTTCATATATGGGTGAAATCTTCTTGATATGTCAAAATAAATATCCTTATATGACATTATGTGTGTTATGGATAGTAGTTAGACCATGTTTTGAGGTATGTGGAATAATTTTTTCCCTAAAATTTGATTCTAGTTACAATAATTCTAGAGCCTTTTGTTTCCTTGGAGAACATGAGTGAAAGTGTCTATGTTTGAATGGATGGTCAAAGGTTAGATCTTGAGGGTAAGATTTCAATGATGAAATTTATTTTTCAAGTTAATAAACATTTTTAGGGTTGAAGGTTCATCTTATGAATTTCCCTTGGACCATGCAGTATATATCACCTTGAGTGATGGTACTTAGGATGTGTGGTTCAGGTTAAAAGGAATAACCATTTTTTAATCTAAACCTATATGTTCTAGGTGTGCCTGCAGATTTTGGGTGAGATCATAAGTTGGTTCTAGTGACTCGAAATTGATTCTTGATAGGATGATGGATGAAAAATAGATTCTATCTTGTGTGAGATATCCCATTATAAAAGGATGAATATTCTTTCTTGATTTTAGTGGATCGGTGCCTTGGAGATTGTAGAAAAAAATAGGCATGTGAGTCTTGATTAAAGATTTTTTACTCATAAATGAATCACACTACATTGGAGTAAGGACTTGTGTTATCATGAATATATAGGGAAGTGTTGATATCTAAGAGTTCATTCCCGTTTATTTTTTAATTTGGATAAATTGGTAGATGGGTCATTGAACATATACTAGACGATCTAGTGAAGGTATGTCATTGATATATTTGGTTCGAGGCCACCCTTGGAGTTAACAATTGGGGATTTTGCAATGAAGCACATAGGGCTTGGCCTCCTCGAAGGTAATTATTTTAGAGGTGTATCTATGGTAGAATACAACACAAATATTGGATCAGATAATAGTTATGTGGTTTACTTGATCATATCCTTTATTTTAATGTTTTTCCTCAATGTATTTGATTGGGTATGTGAATAGACCTTTTTGGATATGAGTTATAAACCCATGCATGGGATTTTGGATGACATTGAACATAATGAGAGTGAGTAATTAAATGAAGGGAATTATATTATGGGAATCTTATGTATGTTTAGTGCTTAGTGATTCTCATGACAGTCAGGTGTGAATGGTAAAACATACATAGTCATTGTATTTGGTGATTAAAATTCATGGGAAAATTTATGATACAGATACTCATATGGTGGGGAGAATAGTGTTGGTCTCAAGTGAAATTATTGACTTGGGGAAAGGGTTTTTGTCTTCTACAAGACAAACTATTACCTAATTGTGGTTACTTAAGAAGTATAATGTGTAATGGAACTATTTGTATCTAGTTAAATGATGTATTCTAGATTTATGATTTAGATATAGTGATTTAAAGAGTTTATATGTGGGTATTGTAGTTGATAAAAACTATTATGAACTAATATGGAGACTGGTTGTTGGTGAGTTGGTGTATAACTAGGATAATCGAGGTCGGTGCAATTTTTTGTAAAATAAACTGGGAAGAATACTTTAATATTAATTTATTATTTGGTTAATATATTATATCGATTAAATAGTGACTCCAAATATTATGGAATTATGATATATGTATTTACATAGTGTGTTTCGTTCAACCGGGTACCATTGTAGGTAGTTAGTTAGAAGAGTTTTCTCATCATTTTGGCATCATTCAAATGGTTTCTCCTATTCCCTTAACTTGCGTATTGGTGAACAACATCCTCAGCTCCTTCACCTCCTTCATTAGATATCATCAAGAAATGTCTTCTATATTTTTTCTTGTTTTTATAATGTAATTTCAATTTTATTTGTTTTATAATAATTTTCTCAAAAGATAAGAAAATTTTAATGAGTATTCAGTCTGTTAGTAATAAGATAGTTGGGGTTAGTTATAGCTTACAACTAGTATGATATAGGTTTTTAATGAATTGAACATGACCTTTTAGGAAAATTTGACATGTTTGGGTATAATTTGGTTGGTTAAAAGTCAATGGATTAGTTCATAACAAGGAACAGGGTTTGTATGTAGACTCATAATTAGTTTTTTTTGTATAACCAAGAACAATGTACTTGAACTTCACTGAATGTGTCATTAGAATATTTAGATATTTTTCAATTTAGGGATTTATAATTCCCGAAATTATTCTAATGCTTTAGGGGGAATATTTTTGGAGATACAATGTGTTTTTAAGTTCAATAGACATATAGAACATGATGTAAATATTAGAGACTGAAAAGATTTTACCTTGGCTTCTAGTGATTAGGTATAGAGTTGTGAAGCATAATACTATTTTGGATTATTTTATGGAATGTTAAATTTGAAATTATAAGTTATTCTTGGGTTATATATGTATTAATTCAGAGCCTTCATGAGGATGTTAAGTGATATACATAAGATATTTTAATGACCCACATAATTAGATATAAGAATTCATGTAAAATGTGTTCATTTTACCTATTATTTGAGTCATGGTTGTATAGAATAATTTGAGGTTTTTTAGGGTGTTTTGGAGTGTTTTGGAGGAATTTTAGAAGGATCATGGTTGTGGAATGGCTGTAGAAAACCATATTAATTATCTAGGAAACCATGATCCCAACGGAAGAGGATCATCGAGTGGTGCACCATTATGGAACACAATTTGACAGACTATATGAACTTTCATGAAAAACCATACAAGACACTCCATTGGTAAATAATGTTAGTTTCATGGTTTGTGAAACCATGTTACTAAACTATGCATGTTTCTAAGAAGATGTAGTAGACTCACACTATCAGTTTACGATTTGTAAAACAATGAGACAAACTCATTTTCATGTAATTTTAAGGATCTAAAACTTTATTAAGTGATTTTAATCCATTTGAGTTTAATGTTTTTCTCCAAATTATCTTTTCCTTAAAAAAAATAGGAATACAAAGGATTCTAAATTGATTTATATTCTTTACTATTAAATTTATGATTATTCTATAGAGATCAAATATCGATATTTAAATTAATATGTTTTAATGCCTTTGATTTTTCATATTCTTGTTAGATCCTCTCTTTTTGGTTATAGATCTACTCCTGATCTAGCATTTTTGTGGTTTTTCCTTGATAATTTCTTGATCTGGATCCATTTTTTATTATGAATGAAATCCTCAATTCATTATTTATCATTATATACATATTTATTGGGTGGTTGTGGATCTTTTTTTGTTCATCATTGATGATCCACTTGGTATTTTCAAAAAATTATTAGCCTTTAATGTATCAATTATCTTTAAATCTTCTTATGTACTGATCACAATAATTATCTATTAATTTTTATCCTACTCTATATTAGATGATGTATGATAATTCAATCATGTATTGATTTAATTTTCAAGGATTTATGGGATTATGGATTGGCATGGCTAGAGGATGTCCCAAGACATTGATTATGTATCATTCATGGTTATATCATTAAAGTAATTTCACTTGTTAATCTCTTCTATGTTTTTTGGTCAAATGGAGTTAAATTTGATAATGTGTCATGGAATTTAATTTGTGTTTTATCCTACCTTATTATCAATATTGTGTTGATATTGTCTCGATCACTGATGGATGAAATTGTGGATATGTCTTATTTCTAGGAATGATGTCAAATATATGTTATGAGACTTCCTTCAAAGTTGTAAAAGTTTATATAAATACATTGATTTATATTGAATTATTTTACAAGTACATCATTCACCTCTTAATGAGAGTTCCCTATAATGATTTAAGTTAATTTAATTTAGATACAATTTTTAAATTTTAAACTATAAAAAAATGAGTTAAGATATCATGAAATTTGAGGGACACTAAATGAAATTAAGAAACATAGATAAATTTATTGGGCTTTTATTAGATGGTAATTTAATTTATTTAAGGGCGGTGTCCTCATCTACTCTGCCTAATAGTGTTATGCTTGGTTTATTGGCACGTGTTATAAGGTTATCCACCATCAGTTAATGACCTGTAATTTAATAATTTATTATGAATAACATTTTATTATCAATTAATTAATGATCCTTAATGTAAATACCTCGACCCCAGCATCACAGATCCGGTGCCTTACATTAAATACATTGGTATAGATACAAGACTTGAATCCCTAAGGACTAATCAGTTTAGTATTTTTGGAAACTAGATTACATACATGAACTTTACATTACAACTTGAAATGAAATACAACACAAAAACTCCATATAATACACCGATAAAATCCTAGATTATTACTCAAATACATTCATAATATAAATCTTCGCATCCTGAGGAAAAAATAAAACATAAGAAAGGGGTGAATTCAGATTCTCAGTAAGGTTATTCAATAAAGAGGAAGCTATCATAAATAAACATAAACTATAGTGTAGGGTGAATAACTGAAAACATATCCCATTAAAACATAAATGTGATCATAATATGATAGGTATAAAATATTATTAAATAATTATATCAAGGCCTTAGCAAAGAAGTCTACATAAATGGGTAAGGACTCAAGGAAGACCCGGACTTGTTTGTCTCATGAGACCCATCAATGCATTGAGGTGTTATAAAATTCCACACCCATCTCTTACTAAGCTCAATGCATTCCTCATATGTAAAATGAATGTATATCTATAAATCAAAGTGTCCCATACCGCTTTGAAAAATTTAAACCATAATCATATATTAATGTAATCTAATAAAATCATTGAGAAATTCTTGAGAGGAATGCACTTTTTATTTGAAAATATGAGTTCTTTCAAAAAAAAATTTGTATTTGTTATAAAAATATGATTGTAAACATGTATATCCTAGAAATGAAAAGGGAAGTACAATGAAATTATATTTTAGGAATAAATTATTTCCAAATTAAGTGAAAACATGTGAAATTTTCCTTTAATAAACTTTGTAAATGAGCCTCTTTTGTGTGGTTTAAGAGAAAATATTAAAGAGTCTTTAAAACAGACAAATTCTTAATTGTTTTCATAAAACTAGAAATAAAATATGATAGTTTTTCATGATAAAAAATTTTATTTTATAAAAATATTGGTGGCTTGAAACATATTATGGATTGTACTGAAAATGGGTATGAAATTGGGAAGTTCCCTTTAATCGGGCTTTCTTATTGGGGGGAATTGAAAAATAGATCCTCGTAAACCATTTATTACCCAATATAATAAAGATTAAATGATTAGGATAAATGATCTTTGAAAATTTAACCAAATTTTATAATAATTATATAGCAACAAGGAGGAATTATATTGGGGTAAAAATAGAGAAATCGTAACCCGAAGGAAAAAATGGAGATTCGTGTAGAATCACTTACCACTTGGAAAACAGTCAAACCATGTTTTCCAAGAAATTAATTATCATAAAATAAGACATTTAATATAATTAAGATAAATATATTACATATATTATACATCAATTGGAAGTATACATACACTACACACAATAAATATTGGGGAATATGGCATATCTCATGAAAATAAAAGTGAGAGGAGAAAACCCTTACCTAATGTTTGAAAGTATTCTACACCTATACATAACATCCTAGATAATGAAATTAGATTCATTAAAAAATTATTTCAGAAACTATTTAACATTTATTTTATTGACTATAATTTTATTATTTTTATTTATGGACTTTTTGATTAGTTATAATTTATAATTGTTTCATTCGAGAGTGTGCTTCTCCTTGGTTTTCATGATTGGTTCACTTAAATACATGTATGAAAGATTATGTAAAATTGTAATAGTTATACAGAACTTAAAATATATGTTATTAATGAACATAAAAAATATTAAATTCTCATATGATTCATTTGGTTATTTTGGGTGAGAATGTATCATTAGATAAGACATTAGTGATAATTGTTTAGATTATTTTGGTGGGTTTTTTATCATCACACACTAGTTTTCTCTCATTAATTAATATTATAAATATATAATGGTTCTGGAAAATTAAATGATTTGTAAAAAATAATTATAATATTTCTTAAAAATGGTTTTCTGACCATACTTTAATGAGTAATTGAAAAATGAAAACTCGCCATCCATGAAGATGGTAAATCGGCACCTCACAGATGATATTTTAATTTTCAGAATAAAAGGAAGGGGAGAGGAGACTTGATATTGTATATTTCATTGGAATAATAAAATTATAATATATATAATATACTAGAGTTATTATAATTGTTTTTACATATGATTTTAGTAGAGAATAAGAAAAGAAAAAAAATGAAAGAGAAGGATTAAGGGTTTTACCTCTTTAATTCTTCTACTTGAGAACATCCTTAAGGGAATTGGGATTGGACTTTTAGTGAGACCAAAGGCTTATGGATATAGGGTAGAGACTTGTTAAGAGTATTGGGTTGAAATTAGACAATATTAAAGGATTTTGAGGTGTGATTAGAAGAGGTGATGAGGGGTAGTATTTATAGTGGAGGAGAGGGGTGTTTTTTTGAATATTTTATTCATTAGTTTATTATTTTGGCTTAAGAAAAAAAATAGTGATGATTCCATTATTCAAAACACTAAATAATTCATAATATTTCGAACCAATAGGTTATTAATTCATACACACATCATCCATGACTCAATAATTAATTTATTTACTTATACTGTAAATCACCATATTTCACTATTCATAAAAAATTCAACTATTTTAAAAAAAACCCAAAAATTCACCTTAATAATTATTTCGATGTGTATAATTTAGAAATAGACTCATTTTTATGAAAATAACTTTCTAAATATGAGAGATTTAATTTTTAATTAAAATAATCATTTTCTTGTAAAATATCAATTTTCAAATTATACCAAGTTTTATCACACTTTGAAAATTTAATTAAGGTATCATAAAATTATCTTATAATCATAAGAAGAAAAAAATATTAATTTTTTAATATATTTAATTAAAATAAATTTTCTTTTAAATAATTATATTAATTATCAAATTGAAAATTAACATTAATGTTTTATAAAAATAATAATGTCTAATTAATAATTTATAAAAAAATTATTTAATTAAACTATGATATAATTATATGATATTACCACTTATAAGATTACTAAATTTTATTTATACTTTTATAGGTGAGTTTACTATTAAAATAATAAATAAACTATTAAAATAGAAAAATGAAAATTTTATAATAAATCGAGATTTTTTACTATTCACTAGAAAAAAAATATTTTCAGAAAAATAACAACATATCACCCTAATAAAATTTTTACATTCCTATTTTAAAAATGAATTTTATTTTTATTAATATAATTTATAATGTTTTCAAATTTTAGTTTTAATATAAGTGTTCCATCAAAAGGCGGTAGAACGATTTTTATAAAAATATACACTTTTAATGCATATAATTGGATTCATTATGAGCTTATGCCTATAAAATCATTTAGATTATTTTAAATACATTTTATTAAATATATAAATTTCATAATTTGGTAAATACTCTTCATTCCCTCTAATTTAATAGATAATTTATAACATTTGGCATAAAATATTTCTATTTAATTATATATCATTGTTTGTTTAAGCTTGGCGTTGTATAAAATGTTTTTTATCGAAGAAATTAATTTAAAAAAGATACATACCACAAAATATTGGGGGATTATATTACCACTCCTTTAATAAATTGAGTGCTAAAAATTTGAAATTTTACTTCCAAAAAATCCAAGGTTGATTCTTCAAAATTCCTTTATGGGAAACCCATATTAGAAGAATGGTTTATAAAATATTCTATTAATGAGAGGGAAGAGAAATTGATAGGTCACAACAAAAATAGGAATTATAATAGGATAACATTAATTCAAAGTAAAAATATGAACATTTAAGGACAATCTATCCATCATGTTCTGATGGAGATTCATAGAGAATATGGTCATTAGAAATTTAACAATCAAGAAGCTCTAAATTTGTGGTATGTTAAAAGAAAATTGATTTCATCAAAGAAAAAAGTAAAAAGATAACATTTTTCTTCCATAATATTTTTCCAAGAGTTGGGGGATTATTTTAATATTCAGATAATCACTTGATAAAATAAAATTACTTTATTAATTTCCATTTCATAATCATACATTAATTCATTGGTTGTGATTTGATCTATTTTTTCTTCTTCCCTTACACCTAGAAATGAATGTTCAAGATTAATTCTACACACCTGAAGCACACTAAGTGGATCATGTGGTTTTTAATTCTTTACATCGACCACTAAATGTTTACTAAAACCAATAAGTTTAACATATTTTATTAATGATCAATAATTTCAAAAGTTTAAATTGAACCATTCAATAAGTATTAAATCTTAAGACTCATATAAACATGTTTTTCCACATTCAATAAAAAAAGGAAGGTAAGTAAATATCCAAAATCAACATAATATAATATTCTCCAAATAATGTTTTTTTATTTTTAGATACCAAATATATGAATACCTTAATATCTATTAATCCTTTTTGATACATGCATACTTCCAATAGTAAAATGTTAGGTTGTTGAACATATTTTTTAAATCAAAACATCTAATAATTCCAGCATAATGTAAATCATCATATCACTAACTACCTTAATAGTCACTGATACTATCCCATTACTAACTATTTATTATTTTCTCAACAGAAATAACATGTTTAGGGTTATATTTCCCAGGTCATGTGTTTTTGAGAAGAATAAATTACAACAAAATAACTTCTCCGGATTCCTTGTGTTATTCATCACTTGCTTCAAATTCCTTAAAGAATAAGTAATGTAATAAAATATTTGTATATCTTGTGATTCTTATAACCAAATCATTATTGATAAAAAACTCAAATAGCATAATTCTTGAATCTAAACATAAGAATACTAATCATTCCTCTTCATCTAAGGTAGTATCATAAACTTGACCATGATCTATTTGATTCTTATGAGCTATATTCTCTTGATTCTTGGGACATTCATTTTTGTAGTGTCCCATATCCTAGAAGTTGAAGCAATTAACATTATAAAATTCACTCTTTTCCTTAAAATAATTATCATGTTTTCCTTTTTCTTTAATCTTGAATCAAACACCTTATCCTATTAACCATATAAAAAGGTTTTTCTTTCCACAATTATACTTATTTACCTTCTTCCCTTTATATATCTTTTACCATCTTTCCTCTTATTCTTTTTCTTCCCTTTAAAGGAATAATACTTAGATAATTAATCATATATCTTATTAGAACAAGATATTATTTCATTATATGATGAGAATATTTGGGAGGCTAATTCCCTTTGAAAGATTGGACTAATATCTTAAAATATGTTATCATTCTTACTCTTCATTTCACGTGTATTGGTGAGGTTCACATTATTTCTTCTTGGAACCATTTATAAATAACAATATATAATAGATTATATCATAACATTATAAAACATAATGTATAATCCTAAAATTAGTTAAATAGTTAATATAATTTGAAATATTTAAGTGTAGATAGTCTCATAATCATACACATGGTTTCCTTGAGGAAATATTTACTTTTAAATCCTTTATAATAGTTTATAATGAAAATGTGAATTATCCTAAACATATACCCCAGTAGTGTTAAACCAGGTTCACAGTAAGTTCATTTTTCATGTAACAAGTTACGTTGAGTCAGGCCCAATGTGCCCTATCATGGTTGCTACCCCTAGTACATTTGTTCCAGAACCACATCCCCTTTTTTTATCCAGAAAAGAATATATTTCTAGTAAGACCCACATATTCTATACCTTACTGAAATTCTTGGATTTTCATCTATTATTGTCTTGAAATTACTTCTTAGGGTTATTATTTATAATTTTTGGTTTTTAGATCTAGTTTCCAATGTTTATACTAAACTTTATTTAATACCAACTGTAAAGACCTTGACACTAGTAGCCTAGAGTTGATGCCTTATATTAAATACATTGGCATAGATACAATACTCAAATCCCTAAGGAACTATCAATTTAGTAGTTTTTGAAACTATATTACATAAATGAACTTTAAATTATAACTCAAAATGAAATAAAACAAATCAAAACAATAGGAAACACCCATAAACACCTATATTATCCCTACAAGTCGTTAATAAAATATATCTTTGCATCCTATGGGAAAATAGAATATAAGAAAGGGGTGATCTTAGATGCTCAGTAAGGTTAAGTAATTTAGTGTAAGCTATCATAAATAAACATAAACTATAATTAATCATGAATAACTAAAAAATACATTAAAAGATAAACTTGAGCATAATATTATAGGAATAAAATGTGATTAAATAATTCCCTAAATTATAAAATGATAATGAAACTTAACCATGGATATTCTACTAGTCAAATAATCACAAGGAATATTAATTACTGGTATCATAATGAGGGGATACATAATTCTAGACATCATTATCATACCATCAAGTCCCCATCAAATAATTCTACATAAATTAGTAAGGCCTTGGTCAAAACTCAAACTATTTTGTCTCATAAGAGCTTTTGATGCATCGAGGGGATATAGAGGGTCCCGCACATCACTTACTAAGTACATTGGAATCCTAATATATTGAATACAAAGATATATGTAAATCAAAGTGTCCCATAACACTATTCAATACTTTAATAATAATCATATATGAAAGTACCCTAATAATAACATTTATAAATTCTTGAGAAGAATACCCTTTTTCTTTGAAAATAATATTTCTTTTGGAAAAATCATATGTATTTTCCATAAAAATGTGATTAAAAACATGTATTCACTTGAAAAGAAAAAAGTAATGAAGATGGAATTATATTTAAGGAATAAATTATTTCCAATTGAAGTGAAAACACGTAAAATGAGCATTTAATATACTTCATAAATGATCCACTATAGTGTGGTTTACGAGAAAATATTAAAGATTCTTCAAAATGAAAAAAGGCTTAATTGTTTGTCGAAAACTGGAAATGAACAATGATAGATTATCATGATAAAAATAATTATTTTAGAAAAATATTGTTGGTTTAAAACACATTATTGAGAGTACCTAAAATGGGTAAGAAAATGGGAAGTTCCCTTCAATCAAACTTTCTTATTGGGAGGGATTAAAAAATATAACCTTGTAAGACATGTATTAAAAAATATAAGAAAGATGAAATGATAAGAATATATTATTTTGGAAAATATACCCATAATTTATTATAATTTTATTAAACTAAAGAAAAATTATATTAGGGTAAAAATATAGAATGTGTAATTCGAAGGAAAAAATGGAGATTTGGGTAGAATCCCTTACCACTTTGCAAACAGTTGAACCATATGCCACAAGAAAGTTATTTTTATTAAATAAGAAATTTATTACCATGAAGATAAATATATTCATGATATTATACATCAATGGGAAGTAAACATACACAAAAAAACAAGAAATATTAGTGAATAAGGCATATCTCAGAGAAATAAAAGTGAGATGAGAAAACCCTTACAATATGTCTGCGAGTTTTCTACACTTGTACTTAACTATAGGTTTTGGGAATAGCAAAATCATAGGTGGGATGGTTCCCAACTTTACTTTTTTAAGTTATTTATAATCAATCTGAGTTCTATTCCAACTAATAGCATCATGGCCAATATAATTGAATCAAAGAATAAGAAAGGGATAGAAAACCCTGAACCAAGAAAAATTAGATCAAAACATGTTGTTTAAAATTAATTTAATTAAATAAGAATTACCACCAAGGTTATTCTTTATTCATTTATGTGTCTGGCCATAGATCTATAGTGAGTCATCATTATGTTGTATAATCCAAGTGTAGGATTCCTTTAGTGGTGATAAACATGTGTTCTAAGTATCTTCAGACGTCACTGAAGGAGACTCCAGGTTCTAGCATTGAATATCTTTGCGCTTGCGATATTGTCCTTTAATCACCTTGAAAACCACCTCCAAATTGTTATCCTTGATTCAGTGGAGGAGGATCGCTCTTGTTCTGGAGAGTGTTCTTGGAGAAGAAATAACCCTCTATACTTTAGATCTTTTCTCCAATTTTTTGTGAAAAAACAAATAGGCGTCGCTTGGCTTTCCCTTGGCTAATGAGAGAATAATATAACCAGGAATTTATTTCACTAGGGTATTAATAAATAATTTTCAAAAGTGCCTTTAATTATTTCATTAATCCTCGAAAACCCCCATGTCAAATAATATCATAAATATTATTATTTCCTGACATATTCTTAACTTGCGAGTTAGAATTAAATATCATTTAGTCAAATAATATTCAATATTATTATTTCTCACTAGACCATTAAACTCAGTCTGCAAATCCTCCTCAATATTTATTAATTATTCCGCCCACAATATATTATCTCGAATAACCAATGATGGAATAACTGCGATGAGGCATACATGAATAATTATTAAACCACACCTGATAATAATATTTATTCAACTTTTTAAATAATAAATTATTTAAATGAGATATTGCACACACATAGTGTGTGACCCTCTAGGCCTCTTTATCAGTGGTATTAGGTGAACCTACCTAAAGTATAAGGTTATTGTCTAGCAACATGCCAATGCACCCATAGAGAAAGAAGTTAATGATTCAACGACATGTCACCTCATATGAATACATATCGTGTAATATATTCCCTTTATCACAATATCTCTAATCAAGAAGGTTGTATTCTGATGCCATCAACCTATATTCTATATATCTATTTCTTTGACTTTTTGTAAACAGAACTTTCCAATTAATCACTATGGCCATGGATTTATTTAGGATATATCATTTATATCAATGGGTCTAAGATATTTTCTTCCCTTCAATAATAGAAGGGATAAATCCTTTCTAAAATTATTCATTAATGAAATATTACTCGGTCTAAACCCAACATTTCCTACCTCGCCATGAACATCTGTCCTCATGGTTTTCATCAATATATCTAAGTGTGCGACTCGAAATATCCATTAATAAGAATCTTAAAGTCTAAGGACAAATACACACATCCATATATAGGAAAATCCAATGACACTTATAAATGTGAATTTCTTACAATAAAGTTTCGTTATCATAATATAATACTGGATATCACCAAGGGAGTAACCCGTGAGAAGTTTCCTCAAAGTCCTATGAGTTTCCACCCCTAATAGTTTATATAATTTGTGTCATTAAAATGATATCATTCATATATAAAACATATATTCAAGAATAGCCTTATAGAACTTCTGGGTTCTCATCATAGTAGGGAAACTCTATGAACTTTTAGTGCGATAGTTACTCTTAGCACATTATCACATATAATTTTACACATAAGAACAATACTGATGTGATTTGGAATTTATTAATATTCAAAATCGTGAATATAAGTAATAATAATGTTCATAAGAAGTTGGTTCTAAGGCCCCAAATCTAACATAAGCATCCTAGATAATGACATTAAATTAATTAATAAATTATTTCATAACCTATTTAGTGTGTATTTGATTTATTATAATTTTATAATGTTCATTTATGTCCTTTTTGATGAGCTATAAGCTTTAATTCTATCATTCGGGGGTGTTCTCATCCTTGGTTTTCATGATTGGTTCACTTGTATACATGTAAAAAAGATAATGTAAAATGGTAGTAGTTATCTATAATTGATAATATATGTCATTAATAAAAATCCATGCGATTAAATTTTTATATAATTCATTTGGTTATTTGGTTCGAGGATGAATCATTAGATAAGATGTTTTTTATAATCATTTAGATTATTTTTGTTGATTTTTTATCATTGAAAACTAGTTTTGTCTCATTAATTAATATTATGTATATATTATAGTTATAAAAAATTAAATAAGCTATGACACATATATTATAATATTTCTTAACCAAAAAATGGTTTTATGACCAGATTTAAAGGGGTAATTGAAAAACTAAAACACGTTGTCGATGGAGGCGGTAAATTGGAACCTCACAGATGATGTTTTCTTCTATAGAATAAAAGTAACAAGAGAAGAGTCATGATGGTGGATTTTCTATTAAATTGATACAATTAATTTATATGTAAGATACAATAGTTATCACAAATGTTTTTACTATGGAGGTGAGGAGAGAATAAGAAAAGAAAAAAATTGAAAGAGAAGGATTAAGGGTTTTACCTTTTGAATTATTCTCCTTGAGAACCCTTTTAGGGAGATTGGGATTGGTCTTTTGGTGAGACCCAATTATCCTATAAGTATGGGAGATAATTGAAAAGTTCAATGGGTAGAAATTGGGAAATCTTTTAGGCTTTGGAGGTGTGATGATAAGAGGTGGTGAGGGGTGGTATTTATAGTGTTGAAGAGGGGTGTTTTTGGAATATTTTATTCATTAATTTATTATTTTGGATAAAAACAATAAATATTGAAGATTTAATGTGTAAATCCAATAAATAATTCATGTTATTTCAAACCAATGGGTTATTAACTCATCTATATATCATCTGTGACTCAATAATTCCTTTATTTACATATACAAAAAATTATCATATTTAATTATTCATCAAAAATTAAATTATTTTAGAAAAGTCCCAAAAATACACCCTAACCATTTTTTAGATATGTAGAAATAAAAAATGGCCTCCTTTTTATGAAAATTATTCTCAAAATATGATAAATTTAATTTTTTAATTAAAATCAATATTTTCTTGGAAAATATCAATTTTAAAATTATAATTGATTCTATAACACTTTGAAAACATAATTAAGGTATCAAAAAATTATCTTATAATCATATGAAAATAAAATATTAATTTTTTAATTAATTTTTTTAAAATTCATTTTGTTTTAAATCGTTATATCAATTATAAAATTGAAAATAAACATTTATGTTTTATAAAAAAATCAACAATTAATTCATAATTTATTAAAACTTTATTTACATATAATATGATATAATTATATCATATTACCACTTATAATAATCCAAAATTTTATTTATTATTTTATATGTAATTTTACCATTCAAACCATAAATATACTCTTGATATAACTAAAATGACAGTTTTATAAAAAATCTGGGGTGTTCACTATTCACTAGAAAATAAATTTTTTCAGAAAAATACCAAAATTTCACCCAAAACTAATTCTAACATTATGATCTTAAAAATAATGTTTATTTTGATCAATGTAATTTATAAAAGGTTCAAAATTTAGTTTTAAAATAAGTGCTCCATTAAAAGGCGTTAAAACTTCCTTTATAAAAATATATCTTTTTTATTGCATATAATTGGATTCATTCTTATCATATGCCTAAAAAATCATTTGTATAAATTTAAAATTATTTTGTTAAATATATAAATATCATAATTTGGATAATAATATTCATTCCCTCTAATTTAATGGATAATATATAATGGTCATCATAAAATAATGTTATTTAATTGTATATCATTGTTCGTTTAAGCATGTTGTTGTGTGAAACGTTTACTGTCAAAAAAATAATTTCAAAAAGATACATAACATAAAATATTTGTGTTTTAAACATAACTATTATATAAATAAATTAAAATTTTCAAATGTAATTGGACACAATGCAAAGGTCCATGAAAGACCCTTGAGAAATGGCTTGATGTCAGCCACTGATGTTTGAGGCTTGATCACCAATGTGCTCCCAAAACATTGTAGACTATATTGGATATGTGGTTGTTCGAAATTAGACCTGTAGTATTGAGGCCATTTCTTGTATGTTGGTCACATGTGTTTTCGAGTGTTTCTCATGATACTATGTATAATTTTGGGCACATGTGGGTGTATTTATAACTTATGAGACCCATACTAGATTCATGATTCCATGAGTGTTCTTATGTATCTTATTATACCATGTTTGATGATAATAACATGTTTATTTTTTCTACTACTAATTCCCCAAGATGAAATATTTGGGTTTCCCTTATATAACTTTCACTTTTGTATATGTTACCATTTTATTTGAGGCATTTCCCTGGTACTCAAAATAAGTGTTCTTCCGTGATATAGTTAAAAATAAGAGGAGGACTATGCACATCCTGTGATCATGATGATGACGTTGGTCCTGGACATAGTGTAGGGTAATTATTCTCTTGAAGAAATACCCATGATAGCAATATTGGGGGAAAGACAAACCTTTGGATACCGAACTACAAGTTCACTCAATGTTAAGTAGATTCGTAGTGACACATTATCTTGATTCAACGTGGACATTGAGAGATATGGTGACTTGATTACTTTTTGATGTAAAATTATCTAATGTATTGATTCAATGTGGATTCTAAGTGACATGTAATTTCAATGAATTTTATATGTCAAGTTACATGTTGTCTCAATTCCATATAGAAAATATATTTTGATAGTTCTTGATATATTCTGAAATCCTTATAATTTCCCCTTTGTTCATGGATATGATGTAGGTACAACCATGGTTTATGGTATCTTTGTATGTTCATGACCTTTTGGTATATTTTTTTTGTATTTCTTACTAATGGGTTAGTTTATTATATTTTATAACTATAAATATACTTTTTCTTTTTTAATTTCTTATAAACCAGTCACAGGAACGTACACAACATTGTTGTTCGGTATAGGACCCCATTAGTGGTGACCAATTGAGTTATACTCACACACTAATTGGGTGGAAAAGGAACTTGAGTACATTAGAATCCTTTAATTTTTGATTTTATAGGTTGTGATGATTCTTAGATTTTATATTTTATTGGGATATCTATATACATGTATGGATATTGGGATAATGTGTAAAAGGGCGTTAAAGTGCCTCTTGAACATTTTTTCTATTTTTACCTTGTACTTGTGATCGACTGGATGGATGATATGTGACCTATTTTTAATTTTGACTATCCATTATTACATGTTTGGTTATTCTTCAATTATTGTACACTTTGATAAATGGTATAGTGTCCCCATGACTTCATGTAGACCCTGTATGATAGTTAGGAGACTACAGTGTATGGTTTGTAATTCTATATGTCATGTGGAATTTCTCATCATAAATGGTGATTCATTTCTGATGTTAAAAATAAATTCAAATAAATTCCACCTCAAACATACCCCCTTAATTAACTTCCCCTTTATAAACAATAAAAAATTCAATAGAAATTCGTTTAACTATAAATAATGATAAAAATAATATTAAATTGATAATATGGAGGCTCAACCTTGGATAAAACAAACAATAAACTAAATGAAACCACACAATGTGCCAAAATAACATTCTATTTAAATTAGGACATTATATTCTATAAAAATATATTTTTAAAACTATTTATATCCCAAACCATATTCCATGAAAATTTCACCTAAATTTTTTTCATAATTAATGTATAAAAATTAAAACACATATTCCAAAATTGATATTTGAAACATGTAAAATGTATGAAACCAAATAAATGACATCAAGGTAGAAACATTCCCAATAAAAAATTACTTCATTCAAAAAATATATATATGAGGATAGAGGAACCACTTTGAGAACTCTTAAAACCACTAAAATTAAATGCCCCCATTTTATAAATTCCAATTGGTGATGATCATCATAATCCAATAAATTTAACTAAAGAATCTAATAATTGGAATTTTGACAAACCCCCTAAATGAATAAGATTCAATATAAAATAATTATTCCATTTTATTTTTCAAGAAGGAGGTTCTTTGGTTAAATACCAATTCAAAAATTATTATACCAACAGAAAAGAGTTACATGAGTCTGAATAATGGAATCTTATAACAATATTTTTCAAAAAGAGAGAGAAAATCAACAGGCAGGTCTTCCAACCATGTTATGTCATGGATAACTCCCTTATTTGCAAGATCATCTGCAACCATGTTCACTTCAAAAAATTTATGAGTGAAAGTTCATTTTATCTCTATAAGAGAAGAGAGACAGTTCATCTAATGGGTTGTAAGCAGCTAGGTAAGATGCACCACGCCATTCCAAATAGCCTGAAAAATAGTGGTCCAATCACTTTATATCCAAATATTATTCCAAACCTTTTCCATGGTAAAAGATATGTCATGTATCACTCATAATTCCCACTTCCAGAGATGAGGTGATTCATCGGCTTCCAAAGAATCATCTAAGTCACTCTCTATGGTGGTTTTTGAAAATAGCTCCATAGCCAGAGGGTCTCATATTTCCTTTAAAGGTTCCATAAATATTAAATTTAATCCATCCTAGGAGAGTTTCCTTCCATAACACCTCAAAAGTGAATGTTGTTTGATGATAAATTCCATAAATTCGAAGTTTTCAAAGGATATAATCGTCCTTGATAGTGTTTTCATGATTAGCCTTCTGAATCGAGGCATCTTCTTGAATGGTAATGAGAATCCACGTCTGCCCTGTATTTACACTAGATGAGAAATTATTATGAATAAGATTATTTCTATCATACTAGGCCACATGGAGAAGTTTATAAACATCATTTATGAAAATATTATTGATTTTCTTAGTGGCTTCTATATCCGCACAACACTTTAATTGAGATATCATTGAATCAATAAGTATCCATCTGCAATAAAAAATGTCAAAAATATATTTCCAAAGAGATGAATTCATTTCACAAGACAGAAAAAGATTTTTATTATCTTCTATATGCTGGTAACAATGATAAAACTTAGAGAAATGTCAGATCCCAAAAGTTCAAAGAAAAACCTCAGTGGGGACTCTGTTGTGAGAAATACACCAAGAAAGAGTAAGCCTTGAGGTATTAATCCATGGTTTTTCAAAACCTTTTAACCAACAGAAATTATTTTCATAATTTTGAAAATTGTGGTTATAAAAAAATTGAATCTAGGATTCCATTATGAGCATGTTCCTAGATTAGGAAATCATCAGAATTGGAATAGTGATAATTGTTAATAACATGAATAATATTCTCAAGAAGACTAATGTTGTGAGAAATTAAAACTCCCCTGATATAGTATTTAGTGTTCTCTAGAAGAAATTTGGGAGGCAACATAGAAATAAAAGGAACGCCAATCCAATTTTCCAACCAAAAATTCATGGAAGAGTCAGAACTAACCATCTATCTATAGTTATTCAGGATGTTGGAAAAATATTTCTTAATGGACAATGAAATGGATTAGGTATTATAATTCATATTTACCTTCTTTAACTTATCAAGGAATCTTTTTTTGAGAAAATAAATGGAATCATGGCTATTGTAAATTAGTTTCAAAGTGAGTCTGGCTTATAAAGAATCATTAAAGAATTTAAGGTTTTTGATGCCTATATCACTCTTATCTAAAGGCTTACAACAAGTATCCCAACGGATGGTCACAAGTTTCCTTTCAATTTTTCTTCTACTCTAAACAATTTTTTTTGTAAGAGTTCATTTTCTTAAGGAGACCAACATGCCATTTGTAAACAATCAAAAAGTAGATCATTTTAGTGACATTTGTAGATTTAACAAGACAGATACTACCTACCATTGAGAGGGCTTTACCCCACTATGAGGAAATTTTATTGGGGATTTAGTCCACAATGGTGGAAAAATTACTAGATTTAGGAATTCCCCAAAAAATGGATACAACAAGGTAAGTAAAAGGGAAGTATCCTTCCTTGATACCTAAATCATTCATAGTATTATCTTTTTATAAGAAGGAAAAAAATTTCCCAAAGAAGAAAAAATATTTTTTCTAGATTATAGTTTGACCATATATTTATTCATAATGTGGAAGGTCACTTTTAATAGTTTGAATATTCCTTTTATCACCTTGTATGAACATGATGATGTCATCTGTAAATAAAAGATGTGTGACAACATTTAAGTTTCTGGAAGCCTGAATAAGTTTATCCTTTTTCAGATCAACAATGTGAATGATAAATCTACTTAAGTAGTCCTATACAATAAAGAAAATAATGGAAGATAGGGCATAAACTTATTGGACTCCCATAGTGAATTTAAATTAAACCTTAGGGGAACCATTGACAAGGATGGAGATAAAAGACAATTTGAATAGAGGATTTATTCTAGTAATGAAGGTATCATTAAAACCAAATCTTGGAAGGACCTTGAAAATTAAAATCCAATCAATGGTATCAAAGTATTTCTTGATATAATTTTTTATATTAATATTTACTCCCCTAGTGGATTTGTTTATGGTGTTAGTGCATTCATAGGCAAGAAAAATGTGGTCTTGTATAGACCTACCCTTGATAAAACCAAACTGATACCAAGAGACAATTTTATTTCTTATAGCAGTAAGTCTATTAGAAAGAATTTTTGTGATAATTTTTTAAAGAGTGTTAACAAGAACAATGGGTCTAAAGAGATGAATCTCAAAATCATTGTCCACTTTAGAAATTAAAATAAGAAATTGAGCATTAAACCTAGTAGGTAGCATAACATTGGAAAAGAATGATTTGACAAGTTTGAAAACATACATTTGAATAACCTCCAAGTAATGTTGGTAGAAACCAATATTGAAACTATCATAGCCTAGATTACAACTAGGATTAAGGCTAAAAACATTGTCTTTTATTTCATGATCAAGATGGATGCTTAAAATATAAGTGTCATCTTCCTCATTCACCATAGTAGGAATGACCTTAGGATGTAGGTCTTTGTTTACATTCGGGACTTTAAAAATATTGTTGAAATAAGAGGCAAAATGATTAGAAATTACTTCCTCGTAATCAATGAGGGTTTCCCTATATCTAATAAAGGTGAGAGGTCTACAAACATTCTTAATTCATTGGAGAGAGTTATAGAACTCAGTGTTTCTATCACTATTTGAGAGCCCTTTAGTTTTGAATATTTGTTTTCACATGTTATCTTTAAGGATGATAAAAGTATTGAGTTTCATAAAAATTTTTATTTCATGTTGAGGATCCATAGTGAAATCAGAACTAATAGTGGTGTTTTGAAGTTGGGTAAGTTTATTCTCAGGAGAAGATATTTCATTGATAATTTGTTTAGATTTGTAACTACACCAACCTTTAAGAAATTTCTTAAGATGTTTTAGATTGGGGATACAAGAAAAATCATCATTGTAAAGATTTATTTATGCCCAAAAAAATTATGATGTTAGAACACTCAAGTTCAGAGGACCATGTATTATTAAATCTGAAAGGAAGAGTGGGTTGGAGGCTTTTGATATAAATACTGACAAGAATGGGATAATGATCCTAGTTAAGCTTGGGAATGGTAATGCTAAATATAGTGTCCCATTTATATAGATCGAACTCATTCATGAAAGCTCTATTCAATTTTCTAGAAACTACCCTATTGTAGTTTATTCTATACCCTGTGAACTTGGAACCAATGAGGTTAATTTTTATAATATTATTATCCTCAATAGATTTTTTAAATTCGCATGAGGAGATAGAAGAGTGGTAAATGCCAATTTTCTCACTAGAGGTAAGAATCACATTAAAAACACAAATAACAAACCAGGGATCATGGATGTTGTAAGCTAAATAAGAAATATCTTGAAAAATTGTTCTCATATCTTGATATCTATTTTTACCATAAACCCAAGAACACAAAATGTGTGATCCATCAAAAGAAAAATCACATGTGAACATATACTCAAAAACATTGAAAGTATTCACATTCTGCAGAGAGGAATGATAAAAAAATCCAAAGAGTTTCAATAGTAATACCATCTTTGAATGCACCTAAAAAATGATAACCATACAAGGAAATATTCATAATTTTATATAAAAATTTTATTTTAGGTTTAGTGATATAAAAAATTTAGTTCTATGATTATTGAGAAATATTTTAAGGATAATAAATGTTTCATGATGGGAAATACCCTGAAAATTCCAAAAAAGAAAATTAATTGGAACCTGAATTTGGGTTTGGACACACTTTTTTTGAACTACCCTAGCCCTTCCTATTATTGGATATTCTGACTATTGTAGTGGATTTCAGACTAGTTTTTTTTCATGTTTACTCCTAGAGTAAATAAAATATGTCTTAGTAGTACATGCATTAGCAGTAATCTGAGCTATTTAAAGTGTTTTAGCCCTCAATGGGGTAACCCCTGGGCTGTCCCTTAAATTTTTTGTATGATTTTCAGTCTTCATATTTGGTAAAATAGTAGAATCCAATGTAGAGATAGTGTGGTGTGTGCTTACAATCTAAGAGAAATGTTTAAGTAAATAAAGATTAGATTTTGAAGCAGTACCTATAGTAGTGCCCAGGGAAACCATACCTTAGACATCTACTGTGGGATTCTTTTTAGAATTCTTAGCATTGACATCATTTAAAGTGACCATCGTATCAGAACCATTGTATTCAATTGTACCCATGGAGGGCTGGACAACCCCAATCTTTCCATTGTCCAAAACTACAAGGTTTCCCTCCCATTGTGATTGTGTGGATTTAAAAGAAGCATTGCAATCCATTTGAGCAGAGGGAAAACCAGGATCCTTGGAGGTTTTTGGACACTCGACCTATTGTGAACTAGAAGGTGAGTTATCCTTAATCTCCAAGGATCTTCTGGTTATATTCACACTTGATGAGTCCTTAAGAACTATAACTATAGAAGAAAACTGTCCACTACAAGTGTGGGAACGACAATACCATATTGAATAGAATCCAGGGAGATGTCCCTATGGGGTTCCTATTTAACATGTTCATCTTCGGACTAATTGAAAGCTTCCAAAACCAGTTTTTCTATTTCTTCTAAAATCACTACGAGAAAACTGCCGTTTAGCGGCTGTTTTTTCGCGGCGGTTTTAAAAACCGCCGTGAAATGCGTTTCGGGCTGGCATTTCGCGGCGGTTTTTAAAACCGCCACGAAAAAACCACCGCTAAACGGAAAAAAAAAAATTTAAAAAAATTTTTGTTTTTATTTTTTTTTAAATTTTATTCAAGGATTAGCGGCGGTTTTTTAAAAAACCGCCGCGAAATAGCGGCGGTTTCGGTAAAACCGTCGTCAAATAAAATGAAAAAAATAAAAAAAACGTGAGAAACCCCGAAAACACTAAAACGATCATAACTTTTGATCCGGGCGTCCGTTGAAGCGCCACGACCAGTCAAATCGAAACTCATGAAGAGATATAGAGGCACATATAATCACAACCATGAGATGTTCTAAGGTGTGGACGATATTAGAGTTATAAAAAAGTTGAAAAAAGTTCTCCAACTTCAAATGGCCATAACTTTCGCTCCGGGTGTCCGTTTGGGCTCTACCACATATCAAATCGAAGCCAGCGAAGAGAGCTACGCACCGGTTCGACACAAGTAAGCTTCTGTTGGGTTTTTCGACCCCAAAAACTCCTCCTAAGGCCTCAAAAACCCCATTTTCGTCACCGGTGTCCCGTCGAACTTGTCTTCAAACGGACCTAACTTTCGATCTGCGTGTCAATTCGGCCTCCTCCACCTACCAGATCATAGCTCGTTCCATGAGCTTCAGGTTGACTGGTTGTGGTGCCCACATGCACTCATAGATCATATGTTATGGCCTTTTTAGTGGGTATCGGGTTTGTTATGTTTTTCAATGCCTCGTTTCTAGCACCCGTTCCCCATCAGCTTTTTTTTAAATGGTCGTAACTTCCGATCCGCCTGTCCATTCGGACTCTTTCACCTTTCAGGTTGAAGATCGTTTTGGGATCTTTGATTTGACAGGTCGCGGATCTAAAACGGACTCTCGGATCTTAAGTTATCTCTGTTAATGTGAGTCCAATGTTTTTGTCTCTTTATGACCGTTTTGACGAGTTTTAACAGTAGCTCCATTTATTACTGTTTATTTGGGTTTCCATGACTTGTTATCTTTATCAATGGTTTTTTGTGGGTTATTATGATGATTATGTTGAATTATTAAGGAGTTTTCGAGAGTTGTCACGAGTTTTCATGCGTTCTCATTCTTTCTAATACCTCATTCTTCATATGTTTCTCCATCCTTTTTCATGCATTTTCATGATTTTTCATCCCTTATCACGTCTTTTCATACTTTTTCATGTGTTTCCTTTATTATTTATTATTTATTATTTATAATATACTTTAATTTATTTATTATATATTATTTGTAACTGGTTATTTATTATTTATTTTTTATTTTTTATTTTTTATTATTTTTTATTTGTTATTTATATTTATTTCTTATTTCTTATTTATTATTTCTTATTTATTATTTATTATTTATATTTATTTATTATTTATTATTTATATTTATTTATTATTTATTATTTATATTTATCTATTATTTGTTATTTATATTTATTTATTATTTATTATTTATTATTTATTATTTATTATTTATATTTATTTATTATTTATTATATATTATTTATATTTATTTATTATTTCTTATTTATTATTTCTATTTATTTATTATTTATAATTATTTATTATTTATTATTTATTATTTATATTTATTTATTATTTCTTATTTATATTTATTTATTATTTATTATTTATTATTTATTATTTGTTATTTATTATTTGTTATTTATTATTTATTATTTATTATTTATTATTTATTATTTATTATTTATTATTTATTATTTATTATTTATATTTATTTATTATTTATAATTTACAATTTATTATTTATTATTTATTATTTATTATTTATTATTTATTTTTTATTTTTTATTTTTTATCTTTATTTATTATTTATTATTTATTATTTATTATTTATTATTTATTATTTATTATTTACTATTTATTATTTATTATTTATTATTTATTATATATTATTTATTATTTATTATTTATTATTTATTATTTATCTTTATTTATTATTTATTATTTATTATTTATTAATTTTTATTTATTATTTATATTTATTTATTATTTATTATTTATTATTTATTATTTATTATTTGTTATTTATTATTTGTTATTTATTATTTATTATTTATTATTTATTATTTATTATTTATTATTTATTATTTATTATTTATTATTTATATTTATTTATTATTTATAATTTACAATTTATTATTTATTATTTATTATTTATTATTTAGTATTTATTATTTATTATTTATCTTTATTTATTATTTATTATTTATTATTTACTATTTACTATTTACTATTTATTATTTATTATTTATTATTTATTATTTATTATTTATTATTTATCTTTATTTATTATTTATGATTTATGATTTATTAATTTTTATTTATTATTTATATTTATTTATTATTTATATTTATTTATTCTTTATTCTTTATTCTTTATTATTTATTATTTATTGTTTAAATTTATTTATTATTTATTATTTATTATTTATTATTTGTTATTTATTATTTATTATTTATTATTTATTATTTATTATTTATTATTTATTATTTATTATTTATTATTTATTATTTATTGTTTATTATTTATTATTTATTGTTTATTATTTATTATTTATTCTTTATTCTTTATTCTTTATTCTTTATTATTTATTCTTTATTATTTATTATTTATCTTTATTTATTTTTTATTATTTATATTTATTTATTATTTATTATTTATTATTTATTATTTATATTTATTTATTATTTATTATTTATTATTTATTATTTATTATTTATTATTTATTATTTATTATGTATTATTTATTATTTATTATTTATATTAATATTTATTTATTATTTATATTTATTTATTATTTCTTATTTATTATTTCTATTTATTTATTATTTATAATTATTTATTATTTATTATTTATTATTTATTATTTATTATTTATCTTTATTTGTTATTTATTATTTATTATTTATTATTTATTATTTATTATTTATTATTTATTATTTATTATTTATTATTTATTATTTATCTTTATTTATTATTTATTATTTATTATTTATATTTATTTATTATTTATTATTTATATTTATTTATTATTTACTATTTATATTTATTTATTATTTATTATTTATTATTTATTATTTATTATTTATTGTTTATTATTTATTATTTATTATTTATTATTTATTATTTATCTTTATTGTTTATTATTTATTCTTTATTCTTTATTCTTTATTCTTTATTCTTTATTATTAATTATTTATTATTTATCTTTATTTATCTTTATTTATTATTTATTATTTATTATTTATTATTTATTATTTATTATTTATTATTTATTATTTATTATTTATTATTTATTATTTACTATTTATTATTTATTATTTATTATTTATTATTTATTATTTATTATTTATTATTTATTATTTATTATTTACTATTTATTATTTATTATTTATTATTTATTATTTATTATTTATTATTTATTATTTATTATTTATTATTTATCTTTATTTATTATTTATTATTTATTATTTATTATTTATTAATTTTTATTTATTATTTATTATTTATTATTTATTATTTATTATTTATTATTTATTATTTATTATTTATTATTTATTATTTATTATTTATTATTTATTATTATCGAGTTTATATCTATTATTTATGTATTATTTGTTTTTTCCATTAATATATATAAGTATATTAATTTCTTTTTATTAACCACATGACGAGCTTGCTGGAGTGGTAAAGTATTTGGAAAATATGCAAGAGGTTAGGGGTTCAAATCTCACCAGACGCAGGATTTATTTATATTGCATGGGCATGCATGTGCATGGGCATGCATGTGCATGGGCATGCATGTGCATGGGCATGCATGTGCATGGGCATGCATGTGCATGGGCATGCATGTGCATGGGCATGCATGTGCATGGGCATGGGAGATGCATGCATGGATAAATAAATAAATACGAAATAAATAAATAAATAAATACGAAATAAAATAAATGAAATAAATAAAATAACTACGAAATAAAATAAATGAAATAAATAAAATAAATACGAAATAAAATAAATAAAATAAATAAAATAAATAAAATAAATAAAATAAATAAAATAAATAAAATAAATAAAATAAATAAATAAATAAATAAAATAAATAAAATAAATAAATAAAATAAAATAAATAAATAAAATAAATAACATAAATAAATAAATTAAAAAAAAATAAAAAAAAACCCGCTGAATCATTTAGCGGCGGTTTAAACCGCCGCTAAAAAACCGCCGCGAAACGTTCCGACGGTTTTGAAAACCGCCGCGAATAGTTTCCCGACGCACGACTTAGCGGCGGTTTTTGAAAACCGCCGCCAATCGATTTAGCGGCGGTTTAAACCGCCGCGAAACAAAAAAAACCGCCGCTAAATGCCTTTTTCCCATAGTGAATTCTTTGTTCAATAGTGTAGTTATCCTCCTCATCCACAAGATCATCCAATTTTTTACCTGAATTATCTCTCGTAGGTATGGATTCATTCACCCATAAAAGAAAAAATATTTTTATAAGAGAAACCTATCATAAATGGTAAAATTAAACAAATAAACATAACCAAAAAACTGAAATTTTGGTGGGTCAAATATATGTTTCTTAATAGGGTAAAGTCAAGAATACATGGTATGGAATGTGTGTTTTGAATAAAGGTTTTATGGATATTCATGATATTATGGTGTCATTTTTTATCATTATACTCTTTTTTATGGTATTTAATATTCGTTGATTATTCTACTATGATGTTTTGAGATTCAAGAATATATATATTTTATATTTTAATAAAGTAATAATAGTTATCTCTAGTGTATAAACTAGTTGATGGAATAAATACTGCTTATTTATTTATTGGAAACATTTGATGTACAGATGGTCCATAAAAAAATTTAGTCAAACATTGTACTGACATAGATTGTTGATTAATGTGTGAAAATCCTTCTCTAAAATAATGTGAATCCCTTACTTCTATTACCAAGTCACGTTGGATTATGAACTATTCTTAGGTTCAATGAGACCTTGTTCATGTTTTTATTTGGTATTCTGATCATGTATTTTAAAAGTTCTAGCAATAAATTTTTTTTATAATTTTATGGGTATTTATAGATATTTGATGTAGATGTATTTTATATATGTTTTCCAAATCCTTTATATACACAATTTTTTTTTAATTTAAAATCAAAATATATTTCTACTAAAATTTACATATTCATAATCTTTCTATATTTAAAATTTAATTATTTTCATATTTATATGAAAATTAATTTTTTTTCCAAATCGATGAATGTTATATTTCATAAATTCTATGTAACTTTGGGAAATTTTATGTGTTTTCATTAATCAAAATTTATTAAAAATGATTTTTTCTAAACTCCTTTCAATGGTTTTGAACTTGAAAATAATTTTTCCAATACTCCATGTTTTTACTATATATATGTTATATTGGAACAATTTCTAATTTTATATGATAATGTAAGAAAATTCATGTTGAATTTTGTGTGTTGTTATTTTACATATTAAATTCCTTTGATTATTTAATAATAAAAAATAGCATGTTTTGAACTTTTATGTATATATAATGATATATATGAAACTCATAGTGATAAGTGATATTCCTAAATTTTTCAAAACATGTTTTTATAAAATATAATATTTTTTTGTTGGTTTTTAATAATTTGATGTTGTTATGAAATATATGTCATGATGGATTTTAGAGAAGAAAATATTGTGTGAATAATAAAAATGACAAAGTTTATAAATCAAATTCATTTAGTTTTTTGCACTAAAATAGGTTAATTTCACGTAAGATTAACCGATTTAATATTTAATTCAAATATCCATGAATATCAACAAATTATATAGTCATTATTAAACCCTATGTGAGATTGATTCTATCAGTTTGAAACGTGAATTATCTATAATAAAATTAGATAGCGTATAGGCTTGCAATATTAATTTTGTGACATGTAGGATTGTGTATCCTAGGATTGGTTCTATAAATGGTGATAAAACAAGTTTATCTTAAAGGAAATCATATCAAAGGATTGGATCTACATGATAGAAAACTAAAAATTATGGGAGGAATAAAATTTTGACTTATGAATTAGTAAACATTATTTCATTTTAAACCAAAAATCATGTAAAATTGGTATTATATATTGAATAAACTATACATTTGGGAAGTTATTTATGTTATCAAGATAAGTTCTACTGATCAAATCTTGTGATGATCACAGCCAGGTTATTCTAACATAGATTTTAAATTGATTCATTTAGAGAAGAATTATTTTTGACGGGGTTTTCTTATGTCATGGTGAATCAAATGATAAATAGTGAATGCTTCTATGTGGGTCTCTTTGGTGATAAGAACAAATTCATTAAAACTGATGAATTTCTCATGGTAATATTTAGTTATCCTAAAGTCATATTTGGGGGGGATATTCAGTGAAAATTGCACTGCATGGTAAAACCAGTTCATGAGTGATTTTTATAGAGGGGTAGATAATTAAAGAGTGATATTCATCATGAAATTGAATATTCAACTTATTTTTTACTCTTTCAAACATTGATCTTGCCTCTCTATGTTAAATTCATTATTATTTTTTAGGATTTAATATGATTTATTATTGTATTATGGCATATAAATATCATTTTAAACATTATTTTAAATAGTTTAGTCAGGTAATTTTTTCTTGAGATGGACTGATTCTTTTATTAATTTAAAAAACTTATTAAAATTATATCTATTTTAAGTAAATTTATCTTATTCCCATTAATTTTATGAAATAATTCATTCTTATAAAATCATTGAGATAAATAATTGTAATTTTTTAGAGTATATTGTCATGTATTTCAGATATATTGGTTCTCACCGTGTTATTTATCACTTATCTCTCATTTTTGAATTAAATTATAGAAACAATAAATTTTTGAATTTATTCATTAATGGTAATTTTTTAATAATTGAGTTTTTAGGATATATTTTTGTGATAATATATTCAATTTGAAATATATATTTTCAAGGAATAAATATTTTCACCATCACACAATTAAAAATATCTTAACCTCATTAACTACATGTTTCTTATATATTTCTTATGATACCTCCATAATTATTATCCATTTTACACCAACTTTTTACTTGATACTATATTATTTCATAACCTCTCACAAACTTATTTCTCTATATTTTTTATTTGGCTAAAATTTCTAGTTTCCCTTTGGTTGACACTATATTTTTTCCTCATAGATATTATCTGCCTATATAATATTACTTTTGGTAGAGTACAAGTAAAAGTATTTTATTTTTAAGTTCATGATGATGAAAAACTTCATCCAAAATTATCTACATTACTAGCGAAGGTAACACGTGTCCAAAAAATTAAAAAAAATTAAAAAAAAATTAAAAAAATTAAAACTATTTTCAAAACTATAAAATGGGGGTATATTTTCTCTGAATATTTATTATTAAACCATCCGATTTAATAATTTTTAATGAGATAAAACATCATGATATCATGGAAATGAAAATAATATATTACTTTATGTGTGATTGTGTATTTATTTTGATAATGGTATTCCTGCTATTTTTTTATTGAACATAATACAAAATTTAATAATAAATTTTCAACCATGTACTATTTTTTCTGATTTATTTATTGAAATTATTTTATATAGTATCTTATTCACACAATTATTAAATTTAAAAATTCAGAGTATAACATCCTAAACTCAGATGCCACTCAATAGTTCTCTGATCCTGGTTGGCCACATATCCCCAAACACTAGATGTTGTAGACTAGGAGTGAGGTCCTAGGTGTGTTTGTGGGGAGACTATGACATCATCACCAAAGTGTACCACAATATAATAACTATATTATACAAGTATTAGAAGAAATATAATAATCAGATAAGAACTAAACTATGGAAGACTGACAATATAAACAAATCTAGAAGTCATCTCATATCCAAAATGATGATACATGTCATATGTCTCTAATAGAACAGCCAAAACATGTATAAAAGGTATATATAAAATACATGTAACAAAAATAAAAGAAGAATAAAATTATCCCAGTTAGCATCATGAGCCTTATCTCATTACCATGCTCCCCCTGCTCTAAGAAGAAATCAAGAACCTGTATTAGGGTACTTTCCCTTATCAACTTTTGTAATCATATAGTCGGTTTGGGTTACCAAAGGTGACCCAAATAGGGTTTGTGATAAAATCCTAGTAGGCAACCACCCAAGGTCTTTTCCATCCATTCAGTTAATATACATATCCAAGATTGTTTAGGCAGCCACCCAAGGTCTTTTCCATCCATTCAGTGAATATACATATCATATATTATGTAGGAAATAATGACAATAATACAAGGAAGTACTCAAAAGTAAACATCTAATATGTACTAGTTATCATTTAATGTATAATACATTTAACAATTCCATATCATTTTGTTTATAAGTCTTGATACCCAATGCAACACTAATGTCCCCTATATAATCCTATGAAAAGTGGATGCCAAAGCACTCCATATAAAAGCTATAAGTTAATGGAAAAATGTAAGATTTTGATTTGTCATTGAAAACAAATCATATATAATTCATATCATTCATTAATTAATTTAGGCCATCTATCCCTTCCTTTAAACATTTCAATATACAATTAAAAATTCATGTCTAAATTCAATTCATAATTAAATTCATAAACCAATTCATCAATTTGAATTACAATTCATTTCACAATTCACATCCCAAGGCAAGGGGTAAAAGAGAACACCCAAAGGGGTTCAACTTCATATTACATCAAAATGGCCATTTAAAAAACCAGAACACACCCTTGGGGTGGAGTCAGACCAAGTTGATTAGCCTATAATGATTTATTAATGGGCCTCTTTAATTCAATAGGCTATAGCTAGTGAATCCAGAATCTAATTTAATTTCAAGGAGACACCTAAAAATTCACTATATTGGAAAAAATAATATAGAACCATCACGACATTTAGTGAAAAGAATGAGACCACCTACCTTGGGCATGTAGTTGATATCTCATCCAATATCAACACCTATTTTGACTTTGATCAGGAGAAAACCAAAGAACGAATGAAGAACCTAATGATATGTAAAATTAGATTTTACCGAAATAGTGGAGACGATATCTAGAAGAATGAAGAGAGGTGAAAAAAGAATTAGGATCTTACTGATGTGGGTATGATGAGGACGAAAACTATTTAATCTGGTTCCAGATGAAAAAGATCTATCAAATCTATGAATAGGCTCAAATGGATCTTTAAAATGGTTTTATTGTTTTCTTTTGAAGAAAAATAGAATTAAGGTTAGATAAAACATTAAGTGATTGAAAATACATAATTTTACCCAAAATATATAGGTCACATGGTTTAGGCACATGGTTTGACTAAGCATTTACAAACCATTAATAGTCTTCTATAGGGAAGGGTCACCCACATGGTTTCCTCCCATGGTTAGACTAACCATTCAAAAACTATGAAAAACTCATTTAATAAAATTTTAGAGGTTATCGCATGGTTGTGCAGTCCAAATTGCATGATTTTCTATAATAGTGCGGCCTCCTCTAGCCCTATGCCTAAGCCTTGCAATAATTATCAAACTGTGTGTCCTGCCTCACATGGTTTGAACTATCCCTATGTTAGGAATATTTCGACCCAAAATTTGTTTTCTGGGCTTTGAACCAGCCTCAAACACCCCTCATACCTCCATGAACTCAATGGCAATTCATATTTAATCATTTAAACTAAGAATTGATGTAATGAAAAGGATATTTACCTCAAATAAAAATATATTTCTTACACAATGCCATTAGTTTCTAAAATTCAAATCCATTTTAGTTCTCTATGGAAAAATTGAAAATTGAAATATAAATTTTTTAGGGGAGAGTTTAAAATAATTGAAAAACTAATTAACCAAATCAAGGGCATATGTTCATAAAAATTCTTATAATGAGGGAGAAACAACTCATTATTTTATAGTCAATCTTTCATGAATTATTATGAACCATGTAACTAGGAATTATGATTTGAAATAGTCTTATATTTACTTCTACCATAATTCAATGGTATAACTAATGATAACTTTTCATATTTACTTATGAAATTTTATAATGTTGTTCTATATCTAAAACATCAAAGGATGACTGATGATTTGATAAAAAATTTAGTTTCTATTTTTTAAATGGTAATGTTATTAATTGGTCACTTCTATAGTATTATAACTTTTTGAGACATGTCAACAGGTGATTAAATTATTTTTTTGTACAATTTATTGAAAATTGAATAATGGTAGAACATGGAATTGAATTTAAAAGACTCTTTCAATAAGAGGGAGAGACCATTCATGAATCCTTGGATATGTTTAGGTATATGATTAGGATGTGTCTTGATGACCACCTCCCAACCCCTCTCTTGTAGGATTATTTCTATGATGGTATTATACCTTTATGACAAATGATACTTGATCAATGTATAATATGAAACTACAGAGATAAAATAATTGATGAGTTAAGTGAAATATATAATTCTATTTCACATAAGACTCTACATAAATAATCTATGTGAAGTAAGCTTAATAGTGGTGAAAATATCAAATTTAATGGGTTTAAATGGAACTAAAAATAAATGAAATTGAGAATAATCTACAATTTCATTTTAATTCAAATAAAATTCAATGTGAAAATTGGGTTTCTTGTCTAATAAAATATGAATATCATAGAGAACAATGTGATCACAATTATATGTCTTGGAATTATGAAAATTATTATCTATACTTTAATATTCTTTATTAGTACTCTGAAAATGAAATATTTTCAATGTTTTTTCCTATGCTTTAGGGAAATAGTGTTATAATTTAAAATAACTTCAATTTTTGGAAATTAAACCACCCAAATATATCTGGAGATCATAAGTGGTGAATAGGAAACTTATTGACCCTATTTCCAAAAAAAATCTAAATCACAAAATCTAAATTAACATATAACCTATTAATTAAATTTACAATTTTTATAAGTGGTGTTTATGACAAAAATAAAAAATTGAAATATAATTCATAAAAGGTTTTATGAAAATACCAAAAGTCCACAACATATTTTAAAATCAACATAATATAGTAAAATTAGACCAATTATAAAATGAAAAGACTATTATACACAAAAAGAAGGGTCCAAAAATAATTTAAATCAACCATATGAAGAATACCCTGGATTTTATCACTAAGAGTGCATAAAAACTAATGAAAATTATATATAGTGTTTCATGGAATTTCAAAATGAAATTGTAGAGGAATCACTAAAATAAAAACTTGAATACACATAATCTATAATTTTTTATATTAACTATGAAAACTAATAGAATAATTTTGTTACGCATAAAAAATAAAAAGATAAAAAATATTCAAATTTGAAAAATAATGGGAAATATAGAGTTCTAAAGATCCTGAAGGAATTTTCACTTTTTTGAAAACTTTCTCTCAACTTATTATATTTTGGATCATTTATTTATTGATTTCATTATGTGATAGGTGGTTCCTTTGAATGTACCCAATAAATTGGTTAATTATTGATATCTCATGTGATTATATGGAATATAAGTGGGACTAAACATAGTTATGTATATAATTCAATGAATTATGATATTCTTGGGAGTACTCTTTGGATATGGAAATTATGCAATAGGTTTTGAACCCAGTCCACTATAAGAAATGTTTCTACCATGATACCCATGGATGTGAATGTTGACTAATGAAATTATTTTTAATACTTATGATTTTTCCATAATTCCAATGGTATATTTTGAATCTCATGATATGGTTTAATGACTCGATATATACTACTGCCAATTCCCCACTCTTAGGACTCATTCCTTTTGAAATGTTAAAACAGTATTCCCTGATTCATGATTTATGATCTATGATAGATTGTGTATAAATTTATATGTTTTTATAGTAATATTTTACCCTTATTCTTATCTTATGCCTTCTTGTGATCATTGATTTACATTTCCCATATTCAACCTTATAGATAATTTAAGTCTACCATTTTAAATGTTTCCATATTACCTAGGTTATAAAGAATGACTTCATATAGGATATGTAAAGGTATGGTATTATGGTTGAGTAAAATTAGGGGATATATTAAAGATCTATCATGAATATATATTTATTATCCATCCATTCATTAAATAAATTAACCATTATGTTCCTCAGGTGTGTGTTATTTTAAAATTTATTTAAAATTCATTTAAAATGATGTGATATTTATCTATGTAATTATGGTCTATCCATAATTGGTATTAAAGGGGGGTTAAATTATTTTTGGATGTTTGGTTTGAATAATATGTTGATAGAACTTATTAAAACCTTTAAATAACTGAAAGTGATATAGTGTAAATGTAATAATGTTGCATATTCATTAGAAGGTGTCATAATTTTGGAAAAATCAGAAATGTTATAGATTATTATATGATTTATCGATCTAAATATTTTATTATTATTAACATATTATTATTTTTAGTATTTTTCAATAGATATAACAAGGAGTAATATTGATAACAATTAATGTGGTGGAAAATAAAATAATATTATTCCTCAACAACTGAAGGAAATGGGACCTAGAGTAAAAAATATTATTGTTATTCTCAGGACACTATTATATTCCCTGAAACATTCTATGAATCCCAATAATAAATTGAGGGGAAAATGTACCATATAGTTTTTCAAGAGAAAACATGTAACGCCCCATCCCTATAGTCCTGGATTTGGTGCCCTACTTTATTAAATTGTCATGATTATAAGGAATAATGTCCTAAAGGACCAATAGTTTTAGTTGTTTTTTAATACCAAATTATATATATAATACCCATATTACATTGGTAATATAAAATAAAACATAAAAAATCTAATAAACTGCATCCCTGAAAAATCATTCCAAGATTTCTTCTACATATCCTAGGGAAAGGAGAAAAAATATGGGTCGGCCTAAATTACTAGTAAGGGTTAAGTACAATAAAGGAATAATAAATCAATGATAGTAATCAATATTTCGTGGTAGATAACTGATCACACATTTCATTCATTAAACTGGATTAGTAAAAATCAATATAGCAAGGCAAGTATCTAAAACACATTCCATTTAATCAATAATATGAGAATAATTTGCATCCATAGATAATGGAAAATATAAAATCTCATGGATAAATAATAAATGAATCTTAATGAAGTAATTTTTTAATTATTGGATTTAATTTTTCCTAGGAACATGGTATCATTTCCATTAACACCTTTCATAAGACAATTTATGACATATTAGGTAAAACACCATTTGGATTTCCAAATGATACATCTCATGAGACTACCGATGCATCGATGGTATATCTATTACTTGGACCCACCCATGTAATACCTATACAAATAATTACTCATATATCAAAGAGTTTATTTAATTTATTAAAAATGTTCCTTATTTAAATTTTGTATTGAGTAAAAGATACAGATATATCAATATTTCCCAAACTAATTAAATATCTTTAAAAGTGTACACAATATGTAAAAAAGGTATAAGGTTTAGAAAATAATTATACCCATCACATAAGAGTATGGATATTTAGAATAAATTTAATTTAAAATGGAAAATGGTCATAATGAAATGATTTTTTCAAGATAATATTAACAATCACAAAAAAAGTGAGGTTGCAAAGATAATATTTACCTCTTGGTAATTTTAAATTAACACTCCTTGGATGAGATAATTCAAATTGAAACTTAAAATACCATTAATTTTGAGTTAATAAATATATTAAATAATAATTCGTAAGTATATACATAGCATTATTATTAATTGGTTCATAATAACAAATAAGTCTCAATGGAATGTCATTTGAGACAAAACATTGTACCTTATGCTCCATTTTTTGGTTGAATGATCATTAACCTCATGTATAATGATTTTAAAAATTTATTAACTTATAAAATAACCATATAATATTTATTATATCATATATTATCTTCTTATAACATATTATTACCTATTTGTTAATAATCTTTAATTATTTTCATAATTTTGGGTGTTAAATACCTTATTTTTTGAGGGTGTATCGATTTGTTTTATTTTGTTATTAATACATAAATCATGAGTGCATAATCTATGTGATTTAAATAATCATTTAAATATAATATTTATTAATTAAATATTTATTTATAATAATCCATAAAATTTGGAGATAGAAAATGAAATGCCCCGTTCATGGAGATGGTAGGTTGTATGCACACTTGAATGGTAGTTCAATTTCCTTATTGTATTTTAAATGTAAGATATATATATATATATTATCATTAAATTATAATATTTATGTTTTATATATCACATATTTTTATTAAAACCATCATTAATAAATTCCATGTAATTTATGAATGATTCACATCATTTTGAGGTGGTGGCAGTCCACACGTCCACCAACGATATTATTACACTCTCACGAAATTGAAAGAATGAAGGTATGTGTTATATAAAATTTAAATAATAATAAATACAAATATAAATCTATCTTTATTTCCAACCATTAATGGTTGTAATGGAAGAACAAATCACATCAGTTCGTGAGGTGGTAGTCGGTTGTATACACGAAAATTGATTGTGTATCCCATTAGATGGAAGTTTTTGTGTGAGTGTAGGTTATACCGTTGACATATAAACATTGAAGTATATTTATTATACTTATTTAATTATACAATAAATATATAAGAATAATTTAATGGATGGATAAAGAAATGAAACAAATGTGATCATTGAAGAACGTTACCTCTTTTGGGGTAACTCTTTTTGGTTTATACAAAAACACATACTTGGTTGTTTTATAATAAATGTGAGGATTATTTTATTATGGGAGGGATTGTGTAGAGATATTTGGGTATGTTTTTTTTCAATAAAGTGGGATTGATATGTGTAAATAAGTGGGGTGAGTGAATTCCTTTTATAGAGGTTGGGGAGTGGAATTCTTGTAAATATAAAAATGTAAACACTATTGAGAGGTATTTTTTACCTCATGGCCTCCCAAATAAAAAACCAATTTAGTAAATTTAAATTAGGGTAATAAAATACCTCTAAAATAAAAATAAAAATTTCTTTTTTATAATTTTTTTCCTTAACATCTATGTTTCCCCACTTTTACCATTTAGGTTTTTATTAAGGTAACTAGTTTTATAGCCTAAGTAATTTAACAATTAAGAATAAATTAAAGTTATATTTACATGAAAATATAGACCCATTTAATTATAAATATTATATATAATCTTTTTAATAAAAATCTCATGTGTTTTGGAAATTAATTTTAAAACAAGCACATGTAACGCACAAAAACACAGCTTTAACCCGAACTGTGCTAATAATGATTTAACTATTTAGGGGTCAATATGTTCATTATAAAAGATAAATTGGTAAATTAATAAACCATATTTGATATTTATTATCATTTAAAAATAAATTTTAATAATATAAGATTTAATTTTTTTTAATAAAACACCATTTACTATAAAATAACATTAAGGTCAATCTTGACATTATTTACTTAATTTAAATTTTTCAAAATAAATACAATGATGGAATTAAAATATATTAATATAAAATCTATGTAACATGAAATATTCATCTAAGAAATAATGTAACATAATAATTCATTCTATTTTATTCACTTTTAGTTTTTTATCATTTTTATTTAATTATTAACTAAATAGTAACTGCATAGGTGTTTGTTAATAATTTTAAGAAAATAACTAATATATAAAAATTAATGAAAAATAATTCTGATAAAAATAATTCATTTATATTTAAAATATATATTTATAACTGGAAATATGATGTTTCTTCCATATCTCAATCTTTTATAAATGTTAAGGGTAAGGAAGGTTCATTTTCTGTCTTTTTTCTTATGTAACTTATTATATAAGACAATTTCCTATAATAGTATACATATAACTAATAAAATTAAAACTAAGAGGGTATATAATTGATATATAGGCATACAATAGATTTTTTACAAGTGTATAGTTAATTTTTTCCTCCAGATTAAAGTATAACCAGTAAGAAGACTAATTTTTACGTTAACCATTGTAATTAATTTCAATTACATTCGCTAATATTTTTCGTAAAAAACTAAGTTGATATTATTAAACTATAAATTTAATATTTATTCAAAATATTTATATCTATTTTTTCAAAAAAAATTCATAGAATTTAAAAAAATTAATTCAAATATAATCTCACAGATGTAGTGAGAAAGATGGTTTTTAAGTGAAAATGTTCAAAAGCTCATTAAGTTTTCATATATAAACTCCTTATAAAAAGATTAAATTTTACTAAATTATATTAATATATGTATTATTAATATATTTTTAATTTAAAACCAATTTAAAATATAATTTAACATTAATAATTATTTAAATGAAAATGAATTTGTTAACTGAAATGTAGTATTTTATACTATTTATCAAAAAATTAAACTTCTCATAAAAATATCAAAAAATCACCATAAGTTAATTTTTACATTAAAAATTCATAACAAATATTATTTAAAATAAAAGTTTTAAAAGTTTTAAAATTTATTTTTAAAATATGTTTTCCATTAAAAGGTGATAAAAATGATTTTAGAGAAATAAAGCATTTTATGCATAAACTAGATTTTTTCTTATCATGTGTATATAATACCTATTTGATGAATATAAAAACAATATATTTAATATATATATATATATATATTCATTAGTTCATTAATCATATTCATAACTTGAAATTTAATGTCTAATAGATAACTTTAAAATTAATAATATTAATGGTAAAACTCAGTCTTGCATGTAATGCAAGCTAACTCAATGTTGTGTGTAGTGTAATCTTAGCATGGTGTTGTGTAGTCACAAAATTAAATTTATTCTAAAATTAAAAATAATTTTATGTCTTGGGGTGATAAATTCTATCCACCATAAATAAATTGCATCCGCACAATACAAAATTGATGTCAGTAATATACGGTTTGATATTTGAAAATTACATTGTTGAAAACTCTACATCATAAAAGGGTTAATAAAATTTCCACATAACAAGATAGATAGGTAAGTATGAAGGTCACATAAGTAGGATCCTAAGTAGTATAACATATGTGGTAAATGAAAACCTGGATATGATATAAAAGCATAAATAACTATAGTCATTGGTCAAAAAAATGTAATTGATCAATGGAAATTTAAGGGCATCAAAACCATAAATCTATGATGATTTAAAGGATCATTGGATTCATTAGATATGAATGCAATATCATAAAATTTTTATTTCAATAGTTTTTTTCCTTGATTTGAGGAATTTTTCACCCACAATGAATATAATTAAATATACTTTTATATTTCATAAAGGAAATCTTATCCTTTGGTTGTTCCTTGAACTATTTATACATCATTTCTTAGTATAGGTTGCATCATATGGTGAAGCAATAAATTAACATAAAAACCTCATCCAAAGATTAACATAATCCATTTCATAAATGGTTAAAATTTCTAAAAATATTATGAACTAACACTTTATAAGGACGGTTGATGAATTTAAAAAATGAACATATCATTAGCCTCAAATCAACATGAAGTAGCTCTTTAATCATCACATACCGAACTTGTGAACACCTTCATCATGTGTTCTATTTAAATTATTTAAAAACATGAATTAAAATTAAACATTATTTGAAACTTTCATTCTTCCTTATTCCTTATGTAAAACACATGTTATTTGAAATATTCCTTAAATCAAAAAGTATTCCAAACTCTATATATGATAGAATAAACCACATAGCAAAAAAATAATTAATATGTTCCAATGTATTCATTAATATCCTATTTAATTTTTCCATATCAATCATATCTTTATCAAAAAATAATTTTTTGAACATAAGAAACATATTAAGGATTGTATTTCCCTCGATCATGTGTTTCTAAGAAGTTCAACTTATAACTGAAATTTTTTTCATTTTCATCGGTACCGATCAACACATGATTTTAAATACTTCTTGAAAAAGTAACATAGTACACTCTTTATAAATTCTATAATACTTATAAATAGTAAATCACTGATATAAAATTCAAATGATATAATTATTGAACGCAAACATAGTAATATAAATTCTTATTCTTCTTCTTTATTAGTAGCATAATATTGACCATGATACATTAGCCTATTTCGAGGTATATTCCTTTGATTATTGAGACATTTATTTTTGTATTATCATATCTTATAACAGTTGAATCATTTTACAGTGGATTCCTTTTTCTTACCCTTTCTATCATAATCTCATTGGCCTTTATCACCAGACTTGTATCAAAAACTCATTCCTTTTAAGAAAGTACCAAAGTGTTTCTTTCCAAAATTTTCACATGTTGTTAAATACATATTTCTCTACATTCCTTTATAAAAATTTTTAACAGTATTACACATGTTCTCATTAATATCTATGAATCTATAATACTAAGATAATTATTTAACTCTCTTTTTAGAAAATGATATTTTGTCCTCATATGATGAGAATTCTCGGGTGACTATTTCCCTTCGAAATATTGGATTAATACCATAAAAGGTATGATCCTTTTTACCCTTTGGATCATTTTCATTAGTGATGATTACATACATTTTTCTAGGATATATTTTTAAATGATGACATAGAATAGATTAGATCTTATCATGTATAATCCCAAAACTAGTGAAATACATAACATAAATTGAAAAAAGTTATGTGTGGATAATCCCATAATCATACTCATGGTTTCTTTGGGATGTTATTCTATACATATCAAAAACATATACCATAGGGGAATGTTTCATGATCTACATTTTCCTAATTATAGTTTCCAAGATTTCTATTAAACTTCCAATTACACCAACTACAACACCCCCACCCCAAAATCCTAGATTCAATGATTTATGTTATTACATTGACATAATTACAAGGAATCAAATACTGAAGGACTAATAATTTTAGAAGTTTTGAGAAACCATATTATATACATGATACCCATATTTAATTTTTAATATAAAATAAAACAAAACACATAAAAAAATAATAAAGTGTATCATTGAAAACTCATTCCAAGAATTAGTCTCAATATCATGGGGAAAGGAAAAAAATAAGGGTGAGATCAAATAATCAGTAATGGTTAAGTATAATAGAATTAATAATGAAACAATGATATTAATAAATATATAAAGGTAGATAACTGAGAACACATTCCATTTATATAACTGGATAAGGAAAAATAAATATGGAAAGCTAAGTAACTGAAACACATTCCATTTAATCAATATATTGAGAATGAATTGCTTCCATAGAAAATGTCAAATAGAAAATCTCAGGGATAAATATTTTTTAAATCTGAATGAATTAAATGATTAATTATTGGATTCTATGTTTCATTGGTACATGGTTTCTTTACTTTTAGGACCTTTTACAAGACAGTTCATAACATATCTGGTGAAAACCAATCTAATTGGCCAAACGATTCATTTTATGAGACTACTGGTGCATAGAGGGGATATATATAATTTCTCTTCACCAATTTCATAACATTACAAATCATTCTTCAGATATCTAATAATTTATTTAATTCATGAACAATTTTCCTTATAGAATATCTGTATTGAGTAAAAGATATAGATTAATCAATTTTTCCTAAACTAATTAAGTATAATTCAAAGTTTACACCACATGTAAAGATGGTATATGGTTTAGGAAATAACTATAACCATAACATAAGTTTAAGTAAATTTAAAATAAATTTAGTGTCGAATGAAAAATGTTTATAAGGTAATTATTATTTCAAAATAACATTAATAATCACAAAATAATGTGAGGTTTCAAAGATAACTTTTCACACTTGGTAATTTTAAATTCAAACCCCTTGGATGCGATAATTCAAATTGAAACTTAAAATACCATGAAGTATGAATGAATTGTAATATTAAATTAAAATGGGGAAGTATATACATTGAATTAATGTGAACTGGTTCATAATAACAAATAAGTCTTAGTGGAATGTAAATTGAGACAAAATACCTAACCTTACGATACCTTTATTGGTTGAATGATCATTAACCTCTTGTATGATTGTTTTAAAAAATTTAATAACTTATACCATAACCATATTAATATTTATTATATCATATATGAAATTCTGATAACATATTATTATCGGTTTGGTAATAATCATTCATTATTTTCATTGTTTTGGGTGTTAATTTCCTTGTTTTTCAAGTAGGTCCCGATTTTCTATTTTTTGTTCTTCTTAAATCGGTCATGATTTCATAATATTCAGGATTTATACCATTTTTTAAATATCATATATATTTAGTACATATTTATTTATAATAATTCATAAAATTTGGAGATGGGCAATGAAATGCACTGTTCATGGAGACTATAGATCGTATGTGTGTATGACCGCTACTTCCATTTCCTTGTCATATTTAAAAAGTAAGTGATATATGTGTGTGTGTTTCTATTATCATCATAAAATAATATTTATTTTTTATATATCAAATATTTTTATTAAAACTATCCTTAATATGTTCCGTGTAATGTGTGGACAAATCACACCGCTTCGAGGAGGTGGTAGTCCACATGCCCACAAATGATCTTGTCGTATTCTAAAAAATGGAAAGCATGAATTTATTTTCTATAAAAAAAATTAAGAATAAATAAATATAAATATAATATATATCATATATTAACTAAAAATATATCATTATTTTTAACCATAAAATGTGGTAATGGAAGAATGAATGACATCGGTTCACGAGGTGGTAGTCCTCCGAACACACGAACAATGATTCTGTCTCTCATTTGATGGAAGTGTGTCTGAGTATAGGTTGTAAACATGACATGAAAACATTACATTATATTTAGGATACTAATTTTATTATATAGTAAATATATAATAATAATTTAAGGTGTGGATAAACAAATGAAATAAAAGTGATCTTTGAAGAACGTTGCCTCTTTTTTAGTAACTAATTTTGGTTTATAACAAAATAATTCATTGGTTTCCATTATATACAAATTTTAGGTTTCTATGTTGAGGGTAGGGATGTTGGGGATCTATTTGTAAAGGTTTTATATAATCCAAATATCTTTATATGTTTAAATAAGGGGGAGTGAATTCCATTTTATAGTAGAGGGGGAGTGGGATTCTAATAAATATATAAATTAAATCATTGTTGGGAGGTCTACCTTATATATTGTTCCTAAAAAATAGAAAATTAATGGTTTAATGTGAAATTACAGTTGATAAAAAATTCCACCACAATAAAATAAGTTCATTTTTATAATTTTCTCACCTAACATCAATGTTTCCCCACTTTTACCATTTTGGATTTTATTAAAATAACTTGTTTTCTAACCTAAGTAATTTAACAATTAAGACTAAATTAAAGTAAGATTTATCAAACAATATAGAATAAAATAATTCTAAATATTACATCAAATTTAAAAAAATATTAAAATCCCATGTGTTTTAGAAATTAATTTTAAAAAAATGCATGTAACGCGCAAAAACACCAATTTAACTCAAACCATGATTAAAGTATTTTTACTATAAAGAGGTCCATATGTTCATTATAAAAGATAAATGGGTCCATTAATATAAAATATTTTATATTTATTATCATTTAAAAATATGTTGGAATATTTTATGATTTTTAATAATTTTATTCCTTCTAATAAAACAACATTTATTATAAAATAACATTAAATTCAATTTTGAAATTATTTACATAATTTAAAATTAAAAATATCAATAAAATTATGGAATTAAAATATACTAATTTCTTAGGTATTTAATATGAAATATTCATCTAAAAAATAATCGAACACAATAATTAATTCAATTTTTTTCATTTTAATATTTTGGTTATCATTTTTTTTATTTAATTATTAACCAAATAATCAATGTGTTAGCATTTATTAATAATTTTAATCAACTAATTAATCAATAAAAATTAATGAAAAATATTTATGATAAAAATTACCCATCTACCTTTCATAATTATATGTATAACTAACAATATGATTTTATTTTCATATCTCAAGTCTTTATTAATGTTAAAGGTAAGGAATGTTACTTTATTTATTTTCCATACTTAAGTTATTATATAGGTTAATTTCATGGAATAGTATCCCAATAACTCATAAATATAGAAAAAATAGGGTATATGGTCAAAATATTAGTAAAATAATTGGATAATTATTTTTTTCATTTCCCCCTTAATATTAATGTTTAACCACTAAGTAAAATAATTTTTAACTTAATCATAGAAATTAATTTTAATTACTTTGAATAATATTTTTTGGTCAAAATATAATATGATTCTATTATACAATAAATATTATACTTATTCCAAATAAATACACATGTTTTTAAAAATTCCACTAACAAAAGTGGAAAAATTAAATTCAAAGCTAATCACATAAACATCGCGAGAAAATTAGGTTTTTAAAGTGAAAATGTTCAAAATATCATTAAGTGTTATTATCTATATTCAATATAAAAATAATTCCAATGACCTATATTAAATTAAAATATTTATAATTAATCTATTTTTAATTTAAAACTAATTTAAAATAAATTTTGGCATTAATAATTAATTAATATAAAAGGCAGTTGTCAACTAAAATGCAGTATTTTTCACTATTAATCAAAAAAGAACATCTTAGAAAAACCCAAAACAATCACCCTAAGAAAATTTTTAAATTATAAATTAAAAAATAGACATTATTTTGAGAAAGAATTATAAAATTTTCTAAATATTATTTTAAAATAGGATGGATATAAAAAGGATCGAAAATTGCCTTTAAAAAAATATAACTTTTTATGCATAAACTATATTTGTTCTTATCATATATCTATAAAACTTATTTAATGAATTTAAAAATGTCAGGTTTAATAAATAATATATATATTTTCAAAAAAAAATTAACATCTTTCATAACTTCTAATTTAAGAGCTAGGAGATAAGTGTTAAATTAATAATATAATGGTAAAACTCAATCTTTCATGAAACACAACATATCTTAGTGTTTTGTGTAGTGTAATATTAACATGGAGTTTCATATAAAAAAATATTGCAATAAAATTAAATATATTCTCAAATTAAAATATTTTGAAGTCATGGGGTGTTATACAAAATCCACCTTCTTTCAACTTTTACTTTAATAGAGTAGTTTTCATGCATTGGGTCTATACCACTAAAAAAAATATTTTCCATTATATATTTCCCAGAGAATGAAAACGATTCCTAGAATATGTATCATTTAGATGATAAGGTAGAAAAAATTTGTTATATTATTATGAATTCAATACTATATTTATAAATTTAATCTAGGTAATGGGGTATTTTTATGTGGGTATTTTTTAGTAGGTTCATTCCACAAACCCTTTTCATGAATATATAAAGTAATTTTTGTATAATAAGTTGAAATATAGTGAATATATTAGTACATATTTAGAAACATTTACTATACTATTGTGTTATTATTATAATTTTTTCATTAACCCTTAAAGGAAAATTTGTTGGTTCATCCATGGCGGAAAACCAATTCCTCGAAAGGCACTATCCATAAAGGAATTTTGTATCTATAAATAAATCATTCTGTGTTCTATAAATCTAAAAACAGGGAGTATATATTCCCATAATTATAATTTTTATAATAATAGTAAGACAAGTTTGTAAGGAAATTGTTAAAATATAGCCTATAGAGGTATGGAAATGTATCATACTTTAAGATAAAATTGTGGAATGAACAATGGGGAAAATTGTAATAAGGTAATTGGTAGATGTATTAATTGTTGAAAAGAAGGAAATTGAGAAATTAAATATCAACATGATGAAAATATGAAAATGAATAAAACTAATATAGAGATCTCAAATGAATTCACCACTCACACTCTAATGTTAAAGCCATAATGTGTGATATAATTCTACCAAAAAATTCCCTAATTTGTTGGATAAAGATGAATATCAGTGCTGAAAACCACTTCAAAAAAGTGATGGTGGGAGAGATCTTTTTATCACAATTGATGATGGGGGATGCAAGATTGAATATGTTAAAGGTATACTTATCTTCTACTCTATAATTACAAATGCCTTATTTCATTCTCTAAAATAAAATCTTTTATTTCCAAATAACATTCTATGGTCATCATGTCGAAACATCAATGATTATATATTATAAGATAAATTAAAAATATTAATGGTATAATTATCACATATCATGTCAATAACATCTCTCATTTATAGAAATATGGGAGTGTTCTTATTATAAATATCATCAATATCTATCTAGTTGAGTTTGATGTGATTTTGGGAATGCATTAGCTCTCTCTATATAGATCTCCTACTAATTTCTATGTAATGTATGTTATGTTTGATATTCCAAATAAACCCATGATTATATTTCATTTAAAGGATGAAAACAAGATTTAATTGGAAACTACATCAACATTTTTGGTTTTCTACCTATTCATGGGTGGTATCTATCTAAAATGATTTTGGAGAATCTCAAAATTTAAGACATTACTATTGTGTAGAATATTTGATTCATTTTACAAATATTTTATTAATCTTATATAAATTCTTTTTGTTGGGTTTTTTTAATGAACTCATATATGGTGGTAAACCTATTTCAATGGAACCTTATAGAATTTCCCCTGTTGAGTTATAGTAAATGAAGAAGAAACTCTAAGAGAGTCTTAATAATTTATTCATTTGACCTAGTTTATCTCCAAGGGGTGTAATTGTTGTTTTTATTAATAATATATATGTATCAATGAGTATTTTCAATTATTATTGAGAAAATAACAAGAATTATATCACGAATAATCATCCTCTACCCTGTGATGGTGGTTTTTTTGTAAACTTTGTGGAACTAAAACTTATATCTGATATGGATAAAATCATTAGTGGATTGAAAAGGAGCACATAGAAAAGTCGCTATTTCATATTAGATATTTTAACCATTAATTTATATTTTTTCTACTTGGACATAATAATTCCCCATATATCATCATTGATCTAATGAATATTTTTTTATAGATTATCCTGATCAGTTTCTAGAAGACTCTATGGATGAAATTTTAATATTTCCTATAGAATGGAAAAGAAAGTAAATTATTTGAGTATTATTTTTATGTCCCTAGTGGAGGATTAGTTTTATTCAAAAAAAATTTAATTTATATATTTGGATATAAACTATATAACTCTTAGTTCATGTAAATGCAAGAGATTATATATCGGTGGATTCTTCAAAGATGGATATTATTGACCACTGGCATAAACCTTCCCTCGTGAATAAATTTGGTAGTTTTTTTGAATGGATTGATATTATCAATGTAATAAGAGTAATTTATCATGTAAATGAAAACCACTAACAATTTTGATGTGAAATGGATCCATGTCTCTTTGGATAAATGGATGTAAAAAATATTTAGGAACAAAATAGAAGGTTGGTAAGTGAACTTGTGGTAAAACTACGCTATAGAGGAGAAGGGGTTGTGATATATATTGATGTAACAATTAATGGGCATGGATGTTTTACCATTAATAATGTCAATTTAGTATATTATATTTCATTTAAATGATGGTTTATTAGGAAAATTACCCAACTCATAATATAGAACTGGCATCAATAATATTTTTTGAAATATATAGAGGCTTTATCATTATTGAAAAAGTCATGAAATATATTCTAATTTTAAAATTTTCAATTAAATATTCATATATAAATATTTTATTATGAAATTATGGATATTTATAGAGTTGAATTAAGATTATAACATCTATATACATTACCACACTCAAAAGGATAATGGGGTGGTTAGTTCTCTAGATCAAAAAGATGCTAGTTTATCAATGATGAGGATTAAAAGTGATCTGATACCTATTTATATTAATTATATGGATCTTAAAATCATAAGTATTGGGAAATATTATATCATTATCAAATTAAGTTACAATCACTCATTCATGTGAAGATAAATTAGAGTCAGTTGGAAGAGGTGTATCAACAATAGAGGGTAAGTATTTTTTTTATATTTCAACCTTAACAATGATTGAATGACTAGATTTAGTAACAAACTATATGTCTTTCCAATACTAGAAATAAATATAAAACTATTAATGGGATGAAATAGTTCATAATTCACTATTCATCTGCGATGTATGAATATGAATATATATCTTAAAGTGTATTTCTAGTGTGATAACATGAAAAGTGATATCATGGAGTATGTATCCTATTTCTTGGTATGTTGGAATGTTAAGGCTAAGAGATGTTCATATAAGGGGATATTAAAAACATTACATATACATGAGTGGAGATAAAAGATAATCACTATTTATTTCAGTGTGCTATTACCCAAGACATCTAAAGGGAATAATGTTATTGGGGTTTTAGCCTATATTCATATAAATTTAGAACATTTTTTTAAATTAGATAACATTTCCCACATAATCAGATTTCTAGGTTATAAATTAAGGACATTCTAGGGTGTCATGGAGTACCACTCTAAATCATTTTTAATAGTGATCCTAGGAATACCTAGATGTTTAAGATAATTCATTGGAAATAATTCAATATGGGTTTGAACTTCAGTGCTGTATATTATTCTAAGACAAATAGTTAGCCTCAAATGAATTTTTAAACCATATAAGAAATAATGATTTCTTACACTATAGATTTAAAAAAAAATGATTAACACCATCCTTTTCTTAAAATACCTTACAAAAATATCCTTAACAATTATATTTGGGTGGAACCATATAAATTTCTCTATGGAATAAATTGGTGACCTCTAACATGTTTATATGGTAATGGGGAATGATAAATATCATGAATAGATCTAGATGATTAAATTGAAGGGAATGATAGATCCCTTTAGTATCACATCAAGGTTTCCCAAACTCATCAGAAATGTTATGTGGACAATCAACTATGATAACTAGAATTTAATGGTCATGATAAGGTAATCCTTAAAATATCTATAAATAAAAATGTTATGTTATTTGTAAGGAATGTAAAGATAATACCTATGTATATTGGTCCATATGATATTTATGATTTCATTGGAATTGTGTCTTATTTCTTAGAATTCATCAAAACCACTCCCATGTTCTTGTTTTATTCCATCTACATATTTTGCGGAAGTATATATGAGATTCTTAACATGCACTAAACTAAGAGGTTATACTATTAGAGAATGATATTTATTATAAATAATAACTTATATAAATAATTTATCATATCTATGATGTTCTATAGAAAATGACTATTAACTAGGTTGATGATTTATGGAGGAATATATATGGGAACCTGAGGATGTGATGAGCCAAGTGTATCATAAGTTGTTTGAATCAAAGTGAAAAAAAATTTAGGGTAGATATTATTTTAATGGGATATAATGTAATTCTTTTAGATTTTGGAATATATTTTACTTTATATGATATTTAGTTAAAAAATAAATTTAGATAATAATTTTCAAATTATTTAGGAAATACAATTGATACTAAAGAAATATTTTTGAAATATTTTTCTTCTGATCATTGTCTATTTCATATATGTTTTATGTAAAAATTTATTTATTGTATTATACACATGAAATATTAATTTTTAAACATGTATAAAAATAAATATTTAGTTTTCAATGGGATATAAATAAATATAAATGTCATAGGAAGAAAATGAGATATTATTCAGAAAAAAACTAATTTTATGCATGCAATGGGATTTTATTTTAATAAATTTATTTAATCCTTATGAATGAATGAAATTAATTTAATTTGTAAAAAAATATTATATCACATAATTTAACATTCATTAAATGTTTTTCATTTGTCATGAAATTAGAGTAAATTCAGGGTTATTCCTAAAAATATATTTTTTAAACTATTTTTTAATTTTTTCATAATTATTTTAAAAATAATTTATGTCAATAATAGAAATTAAATTTTTATAAAAAAATTTCCACAACTATAATAATAATTTAAAAATGTTTTAATGTGGAAAATTTTATATTTTTTGATAATTATTAGTAACTATGCTAAAATTTTGTTGTCACAGTTCAGTTGGTAAAGGGTTTATGACGGGATTAAAATAAAAGATTATATTTAAAATATTAGAATAAATTTTTTAAATGAGTTTTTTTAAGATATTATTGCCCTTTATATTATTATATTTTATCCTTTTTTTTCATTTTATTCCACTTTCACTTCAATATGACTAATATATTTTAATGACATAAATATTAACAAGTCTAACACACAATTAACTTAAAAAAGGTGGTCCAATCCCCTAGAAACCACCAGATATTTGGATTCATCTAGCTCATTTAATCCCTTAAAAATTACTTTACTAAATTACCACCCCATGTCTGTTTTCATTTTTTATTCCAAAAAATTCCAACCACGGATGGACAAATGTTTAACCTAAAATAGGTTTCAAAACGAAGGGGTAATTACTTTTAATGATCTATTTTGAGTTTCATTCCATCTTATCATCATCCAAATATTTTATAGAAAACTAAAAAAGATTATATTTATATTATCACTATATATAAATGTTTTTATCTTAATGGAACAATCACTTTTACCTATTTTCAGCCCAATTTACAATTATAACATCATTCATTCATACAGGTAGACTGCTACATCCTCAAAGTGATGTAACGCATTTCTTATATCCACCATACATGATTTTTCATATAAATGGATTTAATGAATATATATTTTATTTATGATATTAATTAAAATATGGAAAAATTTATTATATATCTATAATTTCTTCCATTTATGGAAAATTTAATCATTATGTATCTTTACATACAAAATACAATCACTATAATTTAATGTCATTGATTTTTCATCACAAATATATTTAATGATTATAAAAGTACATATAATTAGTAAATAAGATACATATAATATTATTATGATTCTAGAGATTATGAATCCCTGTCTAAGGTGAAAGGATCTGAATTGTTGAACAGAAACATGGATGCAAAATGAACTAGTTTTCCCCCAAATGAGGATTTTTGTGAATAATTTTTAATAATTGAGTAATTATAAATTATAAGGGAGTTCTATTTTATAAAATAATTATAGATATGTTTATTTCATATATTTATAATAAATATAAATTTATTATATTGGAACATAATATCACATACAAAGAAATTACGGACTTGAGGTAAGACATTATGTTGCAAAGTGATTTTTAATCTGAATTGATTATTCTTGAATATATTTTAGAATAATTATATTTTTGTGTCTCTAAAACACCATCTATTATATTATATTATAGTTATTTATTGAATTTTCTTGATTTCCTTTCATACTCCTCTCTTTGGTTCTAATAATTATTGAGAAAATATTTTATGAAAGGCGAGCCTTGTTTCCTCTTCTGTTGAAAGACAGTTTCTTCATTGTAATTTTTTTGAAAATATATCCAAAAATGATAATTTTTATGATTAAAATAATAACTAATGGCCTTTTAAAAATATTATATTTTATTTTCACTATGTTAAATATAATCATCTTTTCATTTTCTAAATTAGATTCAATTAGATTTTTCACCTAATGTGTAAAAGGGATATTTATCTTGTCATTTAAAACATTACTAGATTTTTACTCCATCATAATAGTTTATTTATATTATGATAACTTTTTGTATTTACTTAATTATTATCAATGAAAATATATTTCTGAATATTTTAGACATTTCTGTTTTTATAGGAATTGAAGGAAAGTGATATTTTCCACTACTTCTAATGAAATGTCCAAATAACCATTAAAGGTATTTTTCATATATTTCAATATCCTTAGATGTTAATATTGATTTATTGGGGATATGATCAAATTATAACTTCTCTATTCATTCTTTTCATGTATTATGATAATGTGATGATTAAATTATTATGAAATTCACTTCATTTCCATGGGTTATGCTATGATGAATTGGTGGTTGTTTTTATGATCATGTGGCACACACATGTATTGATGTCATTATTTTATGAATAGTTTTGTTAAATATATACATTTGATTAGGTAATTATTAATTAATATTAAGGTAATATAGAAGGTATTATAGAGTTAACCCAATTTTATATGAGACTCAATCCAATATGATAGTCTTGGGAGTGAAATGAAACTAATGAAATGATGTAAGGAAGAGTGAACTTATTAAAATATGTGACCTCATCCACTATGACAGTCATGGAAGATAACCATGACTAATGAAATGTTTTTATATGAAAATTATTATTCAAAAATACCCAAGTAATGTTCCCATTCATATGATATAATATTATGTATCTTGAATTATCAATGAATAATCAAACAAATAACTCTTGTCTTTTGAAATAATAAAGTGTAAGGACATGAATCCTAAATTTTGATCCTTGAATAATTGGTTAAAAACATAATAAGTTGTAATAATTGTCTCAAAACCTTAGTATTTTCATATTATTCCATGTGATCATCGATTAAAAACTCCCATGTTTACCCCTACAAAGAATCTGATGTCATACTTTTCTATGTTTCCATTTTTTCCATGTTATGTAGAAATGTTTTAAGTATTATATATCTATGAAAGGTAGTGTCATGAACAAGCCCAGGTACCCTGGAAATCTGATAACTAAGTTGGCCTTGACATAGCCTAAAGGGAATTCTCGATCCCCATAGGTTGGATTCTATCACCTTCCATCATATAAAATGAAAGTGGAAATAATTTTTCCAAAAACGTTTTGGAAGTAAAATAAACAAGATAGTATGAATACAAAAGAAACTTCATAGAGAGACATGTAAAAGAAGTAAAATAGGAATAAAAACCCAATGTACTACAACAAAGTACTAGAAAATAGGAAAAAGTGACAATGTATCAAAGGATGTAACTCTCCAACTCCACGAATCAATGGCTAGAACTACCTCTAAGTGGTGAATTACCCCTACTCGAACTTAAAAGAAGATAATATAAAAACACTTGAAGGCACTGGTATGGTGTGATATAAAATCCTAGTAGGTTCCCACCAATTATTCTATAACAGATACCAATATTTAATTAACCAAAGGGAACTTCCAATTTAAAACAAACATGTTTGGTATTTCAAAGAGAATAAATGAAAAAAATTCATGTTGTACATTTCAAATGATGGAAATACTTTTAAACTAATGCTTCACATTTCAATTGATGAAAATATTTCTAAAAAAATTTCACTTTTCAAAAATGTATTAAATAAATAATTTTATATAAAATAGTTCACATAAATTAAAAGTCATGTAAAAATATTTAAAATAATGCAATATATTCATTTCAAATACAAATAAGCAAGAAACATGGTCATATGCCTATTAAGGTATGATAGTCCAAGGTTATAGGAACCCCGCACTCAAGGTGAAAAATAAATATGTATAGAAATCCATTTAAAATCAATTTAATGAGGACTTAACAACATTTCCTAAGGGATGTGGCGTGATGCATTTTTGTTTTTGAACATTGTAAAGTGTCAAGTGTCATCCAAATAACTCACTAACTACCTAAGGCCTTCATTTTCATTAGTTTAAAATAATAATGGGAAACTTATTTCAAGAAACATTAAAATACAATTAATATCATTCTCTATTTCAAATATTCCAATTTCAATTTAAAATCCTTAACATTGGTTTTTAATCAAATATTGGCCTTTTCCAAGACAGAAATCAAAGGTTCCTATCAAACCCATTTTAATCCATTTTTTAAAATATGTATTTGAAATCAATTCATAATTCAATTTCACAATCCACTTACAAAAATTAAATTCAACAATTTAATTTTTCAAAACATTCAATTAATTTCAAAATAAACCCCTAATTCAATAGAATTGGGGTTTTTCATAGATTTCCATAAAATCAATTTTCCACAATTAAATCTAACAATTTAATTGAAAAGAATTTCATCAAATCCATAATATAAATTACAAAAATTATAAAAAATTCTAATGTTCATAAACACTTCCCAATTCAATGGAATTTGGGGTTTTCGAATTTCATTCCAAAAAACCAATTTTTAAAACCCCTATTCAATGGAATTGGTTTTTTTTCAATAAACCAATTGAATTACATTTAATAAAATTCATGAAAACTAATTTAATTCAAACAACTAAAACTTATTAAAGAAATATAGTGTTAATAAAAATTATGCATATTAACCGAACCACCTACCTTAGAATCAATGGGTCTTAAATCACCAACCCCTAATGGGTATTCTTCAACGAAGAATCATGATCACGAAAACAAGGAAAAAAGGAGAAAACCTTGTTTTATAATCTAAAATAGATGGTATTAGATCAAAAATTTAACATAAGGATCTATGAAACCCTAGGGAGGATAAGATATATCATGGGAGAGAGATATTGGGGTGTGGAAACAAACCGGGAGAAGATTAATTGGCATTCCTCAAGCTTCAGATCGCTTTTAGGAGGGATCTTAGGGGCCAAAAACTCTTCTTGGGATCTCAAAGGATTGGAGAACTCAACTATTGGTTGTTCTAATCCATCATGGGCATAAAATAAGGATTTTGGAATTTTTAATCAAAATTTTTATTAATTAAAAACTCTTCTAAACAGTTTCCTATGAATAGGTGCATGGTTTAGACATTCCATGAACAAGCCATGCACCTATTTTAAATGGGCCTTAAGGTTTATCTTAATAGGGTGCATGGATTGAATAATAATGTGTCAACCATGTGAAAAATAACTACCTTGGGTTATACTGATTTCTCAAAGAGGGCACACAATTTAGAAAATCATGTGTTAACCGTGCACTAGCCTAGATTTTTTAAAAATCCTAAAAAATAAACCTGAAATAACAAAAAAGGAATGCCATCCTTAGATTTGAAAATATTGGGGTTTAGGAATACCTAAAACAATTACATGATGTTAAAACCTCCCCACTATAGAGACTTGTCGTCCCCAAAAATCCAAAGAAGAAGCCTCCATGCTAAAAAAAGATAGGCGAATACACTCTCATCAGTTCCTCCCTCTCCCATGCCTCATGATTATCAGAATAGTGCTTCCATGGCACTCAAACCAAAGGTATCGTCCTCTCAAAATTTACCTTGGATTCAGAATCATCTATCCTCATTGTTCATTCATTCACAGATAAATTAGGTTCGACATCAAGACCACTGCAACTCAGAACATGAGATGGATCAGATATATACTTACAAAACTGAGATATATGAAATATGATATGTTTCGATGAAAACTGTGGTGGTAGTTTTATACAATAATAAACTTTTCCCACCTACACAACAGCCTCATAAGGTCTCACAAAATAAGGATCAATCTTCCCTTACCTCCCAAGCCATCGATGACCCAATCGAGGTGAAACTTACAAGAACACCTGGTCACCAACTGAATATTACAAAGGTCTACGATGATGATCAACATAAGACTAACACCATCTATTTTCCATCAACATTATCTGATGTATCAAATAAATATTTTTTGTCATATCTTGGACCAAGATTGTTCTAACCAAGGAACTTTCACCAATCTCTGACCAACACAATGAAGATCTATAAGGGAGGCCATAGAAGGCCTACAAAGGATCCTTTTTTTGCAGACTGGTAACTATTGTTATAATAAAACTCAACCAATACCATTTAATCATCACAATCCTTAACAAAGTAGAGAATACAAGTGAAAATAATATCCTTATGAATCTATATAGTTATCTCTGTAGTAACATCCGACTACAGAGGGCATGTCATACTTAAACATATTTGAGATCTCAATGCCTTTTGAAGGCCTCTCCAAAAGATAGAATTTAATTGAGGATCCCTATCAGAGACTATAAAAGATTGAACTCTATACAAACGAATAATCCCTTTTACATAGATATTTCACAAATTCTCAGAATTTATTATATCTTGAATGGGTATATAGTGTTCTAATTTAGTAATCCTTTTAATCACAAACCATATCGCATTATTATTTATTTGGATATGTGGAAACCCAACCAAAATGTCCATACATATTTCATCCCACTTCCAAGTGAGGACTATAAGTGGATGAAGTAAAACCAAAGATTTCTGCTACTTTGCCTTAACCTGTTGGAATGTATAACAATGAGAAACAAACTAAGTGATTCTCTATCTCATACATGGACACCAGAACTACCAATAAATATCATATAACATATTCATGGTTCCTAGGTGAACTACCCATTGGGAACTATGTAAATACTCTATCATATCTTTCCATACCAAAGACGGTACCGTAAAATGATTTTGAAATCATATAATGTCTTCTTTGTAGAAAGATTGGTCAAGCACTATCTCCCCACCATTAAGAGAGTATCTAATGTCGGGGAACTCCTCATCAAGATTTTGTTCTTGAAGAATCAATTTTAGCAGAGTAGATTTCAACTGAACACTAGCCAAGGAAACCTTGGACCCTGATTCTTGAACTCCAATATGAAACTGTGCAAAGAGATCCATCAAGTTCCACTATTCTAATGATTCTTCCACTGCCTGGGTTGGAAGTTTCTTTATCAAAGAATATGCAATGAAATTAAATTTCATTGGGGTATAAGTGATGTAAAAATAGAAAGACTATAGGTATTCCACCCAATGCCTTTGGTAAAGATTTAAATATTTTTTAGAGAATATATTACTCAAGCTCTTGTGTTCGAAAAACATGGTAAACCAATATTCATAAAGTTAATTTTTTCAACTCTGGAGTGTGTGAATCACATATGAAAGTTTGAGGTCATGGGTTTGATAATTATTCTCATCTTAACTAAGATAACAAGATCCATAAGAAATGACATGATCACTATACGTAATAGTATAGCCCAAGCCTAAAAATGAAGCATCAGAGAACACCACATAGCACTACCTGAAATCTAGAAGAGTCAACACCATTGAAGTAATCAAAAGCTATTTCAGTTCAAAAAAGGAATTCTGATATTTTTTATCCTAAGAAAACTTTACCCATTACAAGTTATAGATTTCATCAAAGAAGACAATTTTGATAATTCCTTCACAAACCAATGATAATACCAAGCTAAACTGTAATGAACCAAACTTTTATTAATGAAAATTCATCTTGGTCTAATTAAATGTCTTAATATGTAAAATGGTTATATAAAACAAATTCACTTCATTGGTTTTATGTTTTTTGGATTTTAAAATACCATTATGAATTTTTGTCATTTATAATATAGTTGTTGAACAATGATCTCATGATTAGTATAAATATAGGGCTTTAACAAATCCAATTTACTCAGAAAAATGAAGTAATGGAGTCATCCTATAGAATTGCTTCATACGAAGCCCATTTTTCAGATATCAAAAATGAGGTGGCTTCACTAGAATTTTCTCTTGACCATGTCCAAGTCGAGCTTCAACACATTAAGTTTGAACAAAACCACCTACGGGATAAGTGGAAGTTAATATGTATTACCACCTGAGTGATTTTATCTGAGCCTCCCAAAGAGTATGTCACCATCGCACACCTTACCCTTGGGTCTTATGCGGGTGTTATAAGGGGTTATGTAACATGACCCTAGAACTATGATTAGGTGCATAATTTTGGTATAGAATAAATAATATACATTCATTTTATTATTTTTACTTTGTAAATGGTTTTTAAAACACAAATAGTATTTTTAATTAATATTCAAATAAGAAATTTATTTTTGATGAATTAATGAATTTTTTAATTAAATAAAATTTTAATAAAAATATTATTACTAAATCAATTTTTATTAAATATAAATTATTATATTATTTTTTTATGAATACAATGGTAATTTTTATTAAGGTTTGAAATTGTTTTTTCCAAAAACTCGTGAATTTTCTATAAATGTTGGTTTTTATTTTAAAAGTAAAAAAATTAACATATTTAGAAAATTATTTTGATAAAATGAATATTATTTTTAAAATCAGGACATTAAAATTAACCAATGATTAATTTTTTATAATTTTCTGAGACAGTCAAATTTTTGGGTAAAAATTAAAAACTGTTTAAAAATATAATATGTTTTACAACATCATAATGACTCAATAGTCTTGTAATAAAATACTATAAATGGGATGTTCATACAATATATATTTTAACCTTAAAATAATTTGATTTTAGATTTGTTTGATTTATTTTACAAAGCCTTAGTGGACCATCCAAGACTTATAAAACATTTTAACATTTTAAAATGATTTCCTTGAGAGTGTGACTCACCTCCACATAAGCAATCCTAATATTATAATAATTTTTGCCAATGGCCTTATAAAATAATTTTTTCTACTCCACTTTAGCAAAAAACATGGGAAAAAACCTTGAGATGGTTTTTGGTTTTGATTAGTTAAATTTGTAGTGTCCAAAAACTAAATAATAAATAATTCCCTCTCTTTTCCTATATAAACCCACCCAATCTCCCACTTCTCATCACTCAAAACCATTCAAACACGTACCTACTCTTCCCACTTCTCTCTATAATCCTTCCAAGGTACCCCAATCACCCACTAATCCCCTCTCAAGCCTCTCTCAATCCCTTGGGGTCACACTTCCAAGTAAGGGATTTCTTCCTTTCTCATTTTTGTCCAAATTTCTTTATGTTGTTATGCCCCTTTTATTTTCAATTAAAAAGGTTAGGGTATAATTTCAAACCTCTCCTATACTGACCTCTTTATTTTTTAATGATTATACAACCCTTTGTCTCTCATTAATTCCGCTCACGTACACCCATTACCATGATGAAATTCTGTAAGTAATTTCTCTCTTCTCATTTACATTCAAGAAATTATTTTATATTATGGATCTAAATTACATTACATATATTGGGAAATAAACCTATATGAACCCCCTTACTTTCCATTTCATGTATATATGATGAGATATTCCTTTCACTCTTATCAACCATTTTTATGAATTATTATGTCATGTCGTTATGCTGCCGAAATTGGACCGTGATTTTCCAAGACAGAGTCATTGTATAGTGAATACCATGCACATTTATCTATCAAGGGTATTCACCTTTACACGCATTTAATTATTTATTATAGAGTTTCATGTATTTATTCTACATTCTTTTATCATGGAATAAATGATAATGTTCAATTATTAGATGTTGTATGATCTATGTGGCACACTTATGCATGAAATGAAATGATTAAGAAGGGTGCTCCCTAATATCACTCCAATGCATTGGGTATAGAATAGTGTCATGATACGCCATGTGTAATGAGGGTTTACTCATTCTAATTCAAGTTCAATGAGGGTTTACTCATGATCCATTTGCAATGAGCCTTGGATCATGCTAATGTAAAGTTAAATGTTGTTTCCACATTTCCATGTTATGATAGTCATGATATATCATGCCTTTATGTCCATGTTTATACTGAACTCCATTGATATTCCTATTTCCTAACATGTACTATATTCTTCATTTTATTCCTTGTTTACTCCCTTACTGGGCTTTATAGCTAACCCTTTTCTTATGCATGTCATCAGGTTATCACATGCAATTCTAAGTATGAAGGAATGTGTGTGGTCATGTAAAATAATTTTTCAATAATGATGTGTATTTAATGTTTTAAGTTGTTATGTAATGTTCCTAAGAACCAAAGACACTAGAACTCTTGATATTATATATTTTATCAAGTTATGATTTTATGTAATTAGTTATGTTTAAGTGTAAAATAAATATTAGGTATATTATAGTTGGTATCAAAGGATAGGTTTAGTTATTTTTGGGATTAGGATTAGAAAACCATATTTAAAGACTTAGAGATAAGACTAAGTATAATAAAAACATCCCTAAATTTTGTTGAGTATTGAGTAAGTTGTTTGTTAGGAAAATAAATACTTATCTGGATATGAGCTGGTAGAGGCAGCTCTGGCAGAGATGTATCTAGGGGTGAAACCCAAAAACACCACTTTGAGCTAGACTTGGATGGGTACTAGTGAACGACAACAGGTCTTGCTGCACTCTTGGTTACAACACTCTCAGAGGATATGATTTGGTAAATTCATAAGATTAGTATATTAAGGGAATTAAAAAATTCCCCTAAGAATATATGTTGGGAAGTAGATCATGGATAACACAGATAAGTTAAGGTAATAAATGTAATTTTTAAGTTATCCCTTTTTTATTGGATTACCCTTTATTTGTTACCCCTAACATTTCTTTTATTTCATCCAATGGTTGGTAATAGAAGGACTCAGGCTAACAACCGATGTGAAGATTAATGTGATGACTTTTCTAATGAGATGCCCAATCTGATGGGAGAAGGAATCGCAAACATTGTCACAATAGTCTCTCAGTTAACTCAAATTTTGAATAGAAACATAAGTCAAGAGGAACATTTAACCCCCCCCCCCCCCCAAAGAAAGAACAAGCCACAATCAGGAGCTTAATGAGAGAAAGGCCTCTTACTTTTAATGGATCATCTGATCCCTAAATCTCTGAACAATGGATCAACTCTATTGAGAAGATTTTCTTCATCCTTTAATGTTCTAAACAAGAGAAGGTACTTATGGATGGTTATCATATAGATTATGAACCTGATCAATGGTGGATATTGATAAAAAAATACGAAGTCTGAGGAGGAGATTGAGGATTTTGAATGAAAGGATTTTTGGAAAATGTTTTTTGATAAATATTTTCTTCGTACCCTCTAACTTAAGATGGAAAGGGACTTCCTTGACCTCAAGAAAAAAGCTGATGAATCCATTGGAGCATATGAAGAAAACTTCATAAGTCTTGCATGATATTCCTCCTCTTTTTCATTTCCCCGGAATGTAAGGTTGACCACTTTTTGGTGGGATAAATCCGAGCCTATGAAAATAGCTAGCAATCAGTGACTTCAATAACTATGGGGAAATTGTACGGTGTTCTCTCAAAGTCGAAATGGAGATCGGTGAATCATAGTGGTATCATGGGGATAAGAAGTGGAAAGTGTTCTTTAATTCTGGATATCTGATGTATAAATCCGTTGGTGATAAGAAATTCCAGCACCCTTCTTGATAAAGGTATGGAAAGAAGCACCCAAGAAATTACCTGAAGGGGACAAGAAAATGCTTTAGGGGTGGAAGAGAAGGGAACCTGGTTATTAACTACCGATAATAAAAACCCACTATTGGGATAGAGGAGAGAAATGCTTCGTTCGACTATCAATGTGTTATTCATTGATTCCAATTCAAAGAACAAGAGAACTTTTCAAACCATTTCCCTAAGCCAAGGGTTTTCGGAGGCAACCAACAACCTCCAAGGTAGTAAGGGAGAGATTTTTCCCTCACTACCACTAAAGTGAACCCAGAAAATGAAGTGGTGATATGTACGCTTGTTATTCATTAAATAATATTGAATTTACATTTTGATTATGGTTATAGAAATTATTTTATATACCAAAAGTTTAGTAGAACTATCCCAACATGACAAAAAATAATGGAAGTAAAGATATCAGTGAGAACAACAAATGGGGAAATTATTGCATCCCATGAATATAACTCCTCCCCTGTTACAATTTGTGGTTTTAACTTCCTAGAGAACCTAGTAATACTCCATCAGGTGGAATTTCATACAATTATTAGCATGGATTGGATTTCCCTATATAGATCGAACATAAATTTCTGTGAGAGGGAAATAATGCTTCATATGGAGAATCGACCTCTGATTCTGTACAGGTGCAAGGAAAAGGATGAATCTTCTTTAAGACCATCATCTAAAGCATGGATTTTATTGCCTTATGATCATGGATATCTTTCTCAAATGATTGATTCTAAGGAATAAACCATCCTTGAAGACATGCTTATTGTGAGGTAATTAGCTGAAGTGTTTCACAAGGAATTTCCTGGTCTTCCTCTTAGAAGAGATGTTAAATTCTCGATTGATCTTATACCTGTGTCATTGGAAATATCCAAGAATCTATATAGAATGGTAATTGTGGAGATTGAGGAGATGAAGAAATAACTACAAGAGAATTTGGACAAAGGGTTTATACACCCAAGTGCTTCACCATGGGGTGCACCAATCCTCTTTATCAAGAATAAGTATGGTTCAATGCGCCTTTGCATTGATTATCGTGAGATCAAAAAAATCATGACGAAGAACAACTATCTTTTACCAAGAATTTATGACTTGTTTGATCGACTATGTGGAGCACAATAATTCTCCATGGTGGATATGCAGTCATGATATTATCAAGTATAGGTGAAGAAGAAGGATATCCCAAAGAATACTTTTCATACAAGATACTAGCACTATGAATTCATAGTAATTCCTTTCAGACTCACTAATAATCTAGAAAATCTTCATGGACTCTATGAATAGAGTTTTTAAATATTTCCTCAACAACTTTTTGGTATTTTTTATAAATGATATTATAATATACTCCAAAACCAAGGAGGATCATGAGGAGCATCTAAGAATTGTTCTAGAGACCTTGCAAAAGGAGAAGTTCTATGGAAAGTGCAGAAAGTGTGAGTTATGGTTGAAGAAGGTCTCATTATTGATTCATATCATCACAAGCAATGGTATATCTATGGATTCTTCCAAGACAGCTGCAATTTAGTCATGGTCGAGGCCAACATTGGGGGAAATATCCGTAGCTTCCTAGGGTTAGATGGATATTATTAATGATTTATGAGAAATTTCTCATGATTTTCCCACCCTCTTACTAAGATAACTCAGAAGGGAGTAACGTTTTCTTGGATTGAGGATGCGAAGATATCTTCAAGGAGTTGAAAATGAGTCTTATCACTACATATGTGCTCTCACTAACCACAACTGGAGAACGTTTTGTGGTATTTAGTGATTCTTAGAAGAAGGAATTGGGATATGTGTTAATGAAAAATGAAAAAGTAATTTCTTATGATTTAAGGCAATTAAAAGTTCATGAGAAAAACAATCCAACACTTGATCTAGAGTTGGTTGCAGTAATATTCTCTTTAAAATTTTGAAGACATTACCTCTTTAGGGAGAAGTGTGAAATATATACAAATCACAAAAGCCTCAAGTATATATATTCACACAGAAAAAGTTGAATATGTGCCAACAAAGATTTTTATAGCAGATCAAAGACTATGACTGCACAATCCATTACATCCTGGGAAAGAGAACAAGGTGGTGGATGATCTAAGTAGAAAAAACCCAACAATTCTATAATTTATGATAATATAAAATGATCCAATATTCTTAAATTTGATGAAGAGTAAAATGGTAATCATAAATAAGGGAACATCATCAATCCTTTCACAAATAATTTCTCAACCATCTCTTTTGGAAAGGTTAAAGGATTATCAAAAGGATGATATGGGAATTCAGAAGAAAGTGAAAACTATCATAAAAGGGAAATCCTCAGAGGTCAATTTTAATGAAGAAGGAATTGTGAGATTTGGTAAAATAATATGTGTTCTTTCAAGTTTGGAGTTGATGAAAAAAATTTGGATGATGCACGTAGTTCGAATTTATCCATTAACTGAGGAAACACAAAGATGTATCGTGATATCTGGGATCATTATTGTTGGGATAACATAAAAAAGAGACCAAAAAGTATACATCAAAGTACCTGGTATGTCAGCTAGTGGAGGATGAGAGGCATAAGTCTAAGGGGATGATGCAACCATTACCCAAACTAGTATGGAAATGGGAGAACATCACCATAGAATTTGTCACTAGACTTCTAAAGAAATACAAAGGAAACAATGTTATCTAGGTTATTATGGATTCTCTTATAAATACTACACACTTCATTTTAATTCAATAGGATTTCTCATTGGATCAATTTTCATAGATATATATCAGATAAGTGATAAGTCTGCATAGAGTACCATTATCAATTGTATCTGATAGAGATCCAAGATTCACCTCTATGTTTTGGAAGACTCTTCAACGTGCTCTGAATACTGAGTTGATCTTTAGTTCGTCTTATCATCCTCAAACTGATGGTCAATCTGAGAGGACTATCCAAACACTTCATGACATGTTGAGATCATTCTTAATGGAATTCAGAGGAGGATGGGATCAACATCTTCCTCTAGTAAAGTTCTCTTATAATAATAGCTTCCACTCAAGCATCCAAATGAATCCTTATGAAGACCTTTATGGGAAGATGTGAATAACACCGACATGTTGGGTTGATGTTTGGGAGAAAAAACACCTAGGTCTAGAAATGGTCGAAGAACTAGTAGAGAAGGTTAAGACCATCCAGCAGCACATTAAAGCTATTCAGAGCTGACAAAAGAGCTATGATGATAAACATCGACGATACCTAGAGTTTGATTTTGGAGACATGGTATTCCTCTACATATCTCCGTGGAATAGAGTTATGATATTTGGGAAGAAGGGAAATCTTAGTCCAAGGTACATCATCCCTTTTGATATTCTTGATCGCATTTGAGCAATGACCAATCAACTAGCACCCCCACTGAACCTATCTCAAGTGAAAGATGTATTTGATGTATCACTCTTGAGGAAGTACATACCTGGAAAATCACATATACTCAATCAAGATTTGTTTCCATTAGATAATGACCTATCCTATTAAGAGAAGTTGGTGAAGATCTTAGATTGTAGGTAAAAAGTTATAAGAAATGAGACAATTTCCTACATCAAGGTGTTGTGGTGAACCCATAAGTTTTAAGAGGCAATGTGGGAATCAGAGGAAGTGATGAAGCAGAGTTACCCACATCTGGTTTAGTGTGGGAAAATGAAATTTTGATGGCGAAATTTCTTAAGGGGGGAATATTGTAACGACCCAAACATTTATTAATGAAAACTCCTATTAGTCTAATTAAATGTCTTATTATGTAAAATGGTTATATAAAACAAATGCACTACTTTGGTCTTATGTTTTTTGGATTTTAAAATATCGTTAATAATTTTTACCATTGCTAATATTGTCGTTGAATAGTGATCACATTATTAGTATAAATGCAAGGCTTTAACAAATCCAATTTACTCTGAAAAAGGAAGCGATGGCCTCATCCAGTAGAATTTCTCCATTTGAAGCCCATTCTTTAGAGCTCAAAAAGGAGGTGGCATCACTAGGATTCACTCTTGACCAAGCCCAAGCCGAACTTCAACATGTTAAGCTTGAACAAAACCACCTACGAGAGAAGTAGAAGTTAATAGAGATTACCACCCAAGAAATTTAATCTGAGCCTCCCAAAGATTATGTCACCATCGCACACCTTAACCTTAGGTATTATGTGGGTTTTATAAGGGGTTATATAACAATATACTATCACTTTGATTATGTTCATTATTTTTTTGTGGAATAAATAATATATATTCATTTTATTGTTGTTACTTTGTAAATGTTTGTTGAAGCACAAATATTATTTTTAGTTAATATTCAAATAAAAAATATATTTTGATGAATTAATGGATTTTTTATTTAAATAATATTTTAATAAAATTTTATTACTAAATCATTTTTTATTAAATAAAAATAATAGTATAATTTTTTTATGAATACAATTATAATTTTTAATAATGTTTGAAAGCTTTTTTTGTCAAAACCAATGAATTTTTGATAAATTTTAGGTTTTTCTAAAAGTAAAAATTAAAATATTTAAATAATTATTTAGATAAAATGAATATTATTTTTGGAATCAGGAAGTCGAAATTACCCAAAGGTGAATCTTTCATAATTTTCTGAGACAGTCGATTTTTTGGGTAAAAAATAAATATCATTTAAATATATAATGTGTTTTATGACATCATAATGACCCAATAGTGATATAATAAAATACTATAAATGGTATTTTATGACAATATATTTTTTAACTTTAAAATAAAGTGATTTTAGTTTTGTTTGATTTATTTTACAAATCCTTTGGGGACCCTCCAAGACTTATAAAACATTTTATCATTTTAAAATGATTTCCTTGAGAGTGTGACTCACCTCCACATAAGAAATCCTAATATTTTAATAGTTTTTGGAAAATGGCCTTATAAAATAATTATTTAAATTCCACTTTAGAAAAAACAATGGGAAAAAACATGGTATGGTTTTTGGTTTTGATTAGTTTAATGTGTAGTGTCCAAAACCTAAATAATAAAGAATTCCCTCTCTTTTCCTATATAAACCCACCCAAGCTCCCACTTATCATAACTAAAAACCCTTTCATCACATACCTAATTTTCCCTCCTCCCACTATAATCCTCTCATGGAGCCCTAATCTCTCATTAATCCACTCTCAAGCCTCTCCCAAGCCTTTGGGATCACACTTCCAAGTAAGGGATTTGTTTCCTTTCTCATTTTTGTCCAAATTTCATTATGTTGTTATGACCTTTTATTTTCAATTAAAAATGTCGGGGTATGATTTATCACCTACCCTATACTACCCTAATTATGTTTTAGTGATTAGAGACCCATTAAGATCTCATTAATTCCTCTCATGTACACTCTTTACCATGCCGAAATTCCGTAAGAAATTTCCCTCTTCTCATTTACATTCAAGAAATTCTTGAATATTATGCATCTAAATTCCATTAAATATATTGGGAAATGTATCTATATGAATACACCCTACTTTAAATTTCATGTAAATATGATGATATTCCCATTTATCTCTCATCAACCATTTTTATGAATTATTATATCACATCGTTATGCTGCCGAAATTGCACCATGATTTTCCAAGACAAAGTCATTGTGTAGTGAATACCATGACCATTTCTCTATTAAGGGTATTAACCTTTACGAAAATTAACATATTGATTGTTGATTTTTCATGCATGTATTCCACATTATTTTATTGTGTAATAAATGGTGATGTTGAATGATTCCATGTTGTATGATCCATGTGGCACACTTATGCATGAAATGAAATCATTAAGAAGGGTGTGCCCTAATAGCGCTCTAATGCATTGGGTAAAGAATAGTATCATGATACGCCATATGAAATGAGGGTTTACTCATGCTAATTAAATTAAAATGAGGGTTTACTCATGCTTTAGGTTCAATGGTAATTGGATCATGCTAATATCATGTTAAATGTTATTATGACATTTCCATGTTATGATAGCCAAGCTATATCATGCCTTTATATTCATGTTTCTCTTTCACTCCATTGATATGACTATTTCCTAACAAGTACTATATTATTCATGCTAAGCCTTTATTACTCTTTTACTGGGCTTTATAGCTCACCTTTTTCTTATGCATGTCCTCGGGTTATCATATGCAATGCTAATTAGGAAGGAATGTGTGTGGTCATGTAAAAGATGTTTTCCATAAAGATATATATTCCATGTTTTAAGTTGTTATTTAATTTTCCTAATACCAAAAGACCCTAGAAATATCAATCTTCTATGTTTTATCAAGTGAATTTTTTATGTAATAAATTATGTTTATGTGTGAAATAAACAGAAGGGTTGTTTTATAAACCCAAGAAGCTATGAAGCTCAAAAACATTTTGTGGTTGTTCCCAAGTCATAACAGCCTTCACCATCTTAGGGTCAACTGATATTCCTGTTCTAACACCACGTGACTCAATAACATCACATCTGGAATACAAAAATCATATTTCTAAATATTTACATAAAGTTGTTAATTTCTCAACAAACATAGAATTGTTCTTAGATTATGCGCATGATCTTCTTAGGACTTGGAGTAAATAAGGATTTCATCCACAAATACTACCCTTAAGGTATCAAGATACTCATGGAATATCCTATTCATTAAATCTATGAAAAGTTCAAGAGCATTGGCTAGACCAAAGGCTATGACAAGGTACTTATAATGATCATTCCTTCTCTAAAAGGAATTTTCTAAATGTTATATTCTTTTTTCCTAAACTGATTTTAATAAAATCAAAGTTCAATATTCAAAAACCACTTTACCACTTTCAAATAAGAAAACATACAATCAATATTTGGTAAAGGATGTTTTTTTCTATTTTAACTCAATTTAGTTTTTCATAATTAATACAATGTCGAAGTGATCCATCTGGTTTCTTAGCAAAGAAAATAGAAACCACTCAATGTGACACACTCGGGCGTATAAATCCTTTCTCATAAAGATTATCCAACTAGGACTTCAATTATTTCATTTCATTAGGTTCCATAAGATAATAACGAATAGTAACTATTTGAGTACTGGTCATTAAATCAATATAAAACTCAACCACCCTTACTAAGGAAAAACCAGAGAAGTCTGAAGGAAACACATCAGAAAACAGTATGAAAACTGTAGGGAGATTACCACTAAAATATTCTTGCTTCAGATTAAAGTAAAACCTAGATATCACTTTCCCCAACTCTGGAGAGGAAGGTTCATCTAGGATTGAATTTGGGTTCCATTCTCCTTGAAATACACAACACACACCATCAGGTGTAGTAAAGGAGACCCGTCGAAGATAACAATCCATTTGGGTTTTATTAAGGATGAGCTAATCCATCCTGATAATTACATCCAAAGTTTTCATATCAAGAACTAGAAAATATCAAGCAATCTCAAAATCTAATAGAGATAAAACACAAGTGTAACAATGGATACCCTTCTCTCTCTTCTTACTAAGGGGTGTATTTATATCAATTGCACAAGATAAAAGCTTCATCGGAAGATTAAGAATATTAAAAAAACTGGTTGAAATAAATAAATGAGATGCACCAGTATCAAATAGAGTAGTCACTAATGATGAGTCTATAGTAATGGTACCTTTCACGGTCACTGGAACTGTATCTTCTTCCTCTAGATACTGTTCCACTATGTGAAGAAGCTTCGTTTTAGATGCCTATGGCTGGAACCCTTTTTCATGTGAATCATCTGATTATATCGTAGTTTTTGAAGGTGTGGATGATCCCTTACCACTACGATGAGTAGAATAAACATTGAGGAATATCTTCAAGTGACCTGAGTTCCCAAAAGAACCACCTACTTTGGGTTCCTCAATGAAACCCCTCTTTTAGTGGCCTAGCTTTTCACACTGGTAGAAAATCAAAGGGCCTCTGTTAGGAACTACAGGAAGTCTAGAATGACCCTGCTATTGAGAACCACCATCAGAATCATTTTTCTTCCTTTTTTCCCTTAGAGGAATTCACTCTTCCACTTGGATTGAATAAAACTCCTGATAACCCTATCTTACCAGCTAGGTCCATCTTGACCATCAGTACTCTATCCAAGACATCAGTATAATAAGGAAGTTTCATCAAGAAAACCAAAGGAATAATATCTTACCAAAGTCCCAAATTGAAAATTCAAGTCTCCATCATATTATTTGGTATAATATTAGGTGTGAAATTCATGAGCTCAGTAAAATGGTTTTCATACTCTGGCATAGTCTTTTCAGCCTGGTCATGTTTTAGAAACTCAGTGGCCTTGGCCAGTAGCATCGAATCTTGATAGAAATAGTTGGTGAAATGAAACTTGAATTCTTTTTACACTAATCCCTCATGTTTCTTTTCCATCACCATAATGTCCTACCATCTTATAATTGGTCCTTCTAGTATGAAGGTGTCGCACTTATCCTTTATCTAATCAAGTGTCTCGATCAAACTAAAAAATGATTCATCCTTCTTGACCATTACTCAACCTCTTAAGGATCATTTAATCATTTGAACGGTGTTGTATTCTTGAAAAGGAACTCTTAATAAAAAATATTGAGAACTTCCCTCTAAGTTTCCACATCTAGAGCCTTAAAGGGAACTGAATGTGGTTTATGTACAAGATCTTGGACCTTGTGCATAATCACATCAACCAGACTCGGGTCCATGAGAGGATTTTATTACGGAGGCTCAGAAGTAACTACCTCCTAGATCTGATTTTCACATCTTCTTGGGACAATGATGTGACAAAACATCATAAAATAAAATTTAAGACATCATATTCACACTCAAACATAGCAACAAGGTGAAATTAATCCCAAGAAATATGCAAAAATATTTAGATTTCACCTATCTAAATAAAAAGTATGGAATATACTAGAACTAATCCATAATATTTATTTTCCTAACCAACCTTAGGGACTTAAGCTTCATTATAGTTAGGGATATCTAGGAAATAAATCATAAATACTAACTAAGTCACAAAATTATTACACAAATTCATACTGAATTCAAAACAAAATCTCAACCTAGAGCTCCAATATCACTTTTTCATGAACCAACCTAGGTACCCTGGTAACCTGATAACAAATCTAGACCTAAAATAGACATAATTTCTTTCCTGATCCCCATGGTTTGGTAACTTTAAACTAGTATTATACAAAATGAAAGTGAGAATGAGTTTTCCACAAATATTCAAGAAATAAAAGAAACAATATATTATGCATACAAACAGAACTCCAATAGGTTCTCACTATGGTTACCATAACATATTCCAATAAATAATTAAATAAATATATCTTTCCATTTAAATCAAATAGGTTTGCAATTTCAAAGAGAATCAATGAAATAATTCATTCTTTACCTTTCAAATTATGGGAATTTTATTAAACAAAATCATCACATTTATATTGATGGAAATATTTCTAAAACAATATAACTTTTAAAAAATGGATTAAATAAACACTTTTATATAAAACATTTTATATAAATTAGAAGGAATGTAAAATCTTTTATATTAATGGTATATATTTATTTGAAATAGAAATAAGTAAGAAACATGGTCATATGGCTAAAATGTTATGATAGTTCTCAGCTATGGGTACCCCATACTCAAGGTGACATAATAATATGTATATATTTCCCTTTAAACTCGGTCCAAAGAGGACTCGTCAACATCACCTAAGGGATATTGTGTGTTGTATTTATTTTTTCAAACATTATAAAGTGTAAAGTTCCATCCAAATAACTCACTAAATACATAAGGATTTCATGTTATATAGTAAAAAATAGTGATGGTCAATTTATTTCAAGAATACTCAAAATAAAATTAATCGCATTCACCATTTCAAATATGAAAATTTCTATTTAAAAACCATAACATGGAGTTTTAATCAAAAACATGCCTTTTCCAAGATAGAACTCATAGGTTCTTATCAAAAATATTTTAATAAATTTTCAAAAATAGATATTTTAATTCAATTCACAATTAACTTTCACAATCCAATTCCACAAGTTAAATTAAACAATTTAAGTTTTCACAAAATTTCAGAAATATCACAAAAAAACTCCAATTTAATGGAATTGGGGTTTTTCAAAAAATTTCATAAAATCCATTTTCCAAAATAAAATTCCCAAATTTAATTGAAAAAAATCAATCAAATACACCATTTAAATTAAACAATTTAAATTTTCACAAATTTCCAAAAAAACACACCCCAATTGAATGGATTTGGGGGGGGGGTCAATTTCATGACAAAAACACATTTTTTAAAACCCAATCCAGTGGAATTGGTTTTTTCAGAAAAACCAATTGAAATCAATTTAATTAAAATCAATAAATTTAATTCAATTTAAACAATTTAAATTAAATAAATCAATTTAGGGTTAAAAAATTGGGAATCATAACGGAACCTCCAACCTTGAAATCAATGTGTCTTAAATAAAAAACCATAATTGGGATTCATCAATGAAGAATGATCATCATGGAAACCAAGAAAAAAGGATCAAACCTAGGTTTATAATCCAAAAAATATGGTATTAGATCCAAAATTCAATATGTGGATCTACGTAACTTTAGAGAAGAGAATATAGATCGCGGGAGAAAGAGATCAAGGTGATGAAATTGACCTCGAGAAGATCAAAGGGTGTTCCCTATGCTTTAAATCACTTCTATAAGGGATTAGATGGACCAAAAACACTTCTAGGGAGCTCCAAAAATGGGAGAAATTGATTATGAGTTGTTCTAGTCTATTGGGGGCCTAAAATGAGGGTTTAGTGATTTTTAATCAAAATTTCGATTAATTAAAATCTCATCTACATGGTTTCCTGGGAAGGGGTCAATGGTTTAGAAAAATTGTGTAAAATCCATGGACCTATTATAAATCTTCCACATAGTTTCTCTTAATTGGGTGAACATCTTGGAAAACCATGAACCAACCATGAAAAATCCCATTTCCTTGGGTAGAAAATATTTCTCTAAGAGGGTGAACAGTTAGGCTAACATGTGTTAACCATGAAGTAGCCCTGAATTTTTAAAACTATTAAAAATTAAACTTAAAACAACCTCGAATGGAACCCAACCAAATATTGGACGAAAGAGGGTTTTAGGAATACATTAAAACAATAATAGGATGATACAAGTATTATTGGATAAAAATATTTTTGGATATGATGAATATATTTCCTGAAAATAAGTTGATTAGGTATCTAGTAATCAAATACAATAAACCATTATGGTTCTCTAGTGTGTATTGATGATAAATTAATTGAATATTTATATATATTATTAAATACTTATTTATGTTATACTAAATTCAGTTTATTGAAAATCACATAATATAATAAGTATTTTAGGATATTTTAATAGAGAAGGATAATTTTTTTATTTCATTTTATTACCAAAATGATCTGGAAGATTATTCTAAAAGTTAAATATTGAAGAATAATTATGATGATAAATATTGATAGAGTAATAAGATAACAACAAAAATTTGTAAAATTATACCATTAGATGATAATATGTAATTATTTATTAATAATTTTTCAATGAGTTGAACATAAATAATATTATTCCTAATCACACTATTATTTAAACATGATTTTGACATAAATGATACAAAAAAAGAAGTTTAGTGTGTGGTTGTATCAGTTTTTCCTAGAGATATGTGGTATGAATTGTATAAGGATATATTGAGTTTAATAATACCCTATAAATAGATCAATCATAATCCCAGTATAGTGGTTTATCAAATGAGATATAATGAAATAGAATATTATCTATTTATTTTTTAACATTCCTAAATGTGACTATCAATATAATATAAATCATTCTATAAAAATTTAAATCCATAAATTACCATTATTTCATTTTGGAAGCATATATTTATGACAAGAAATGATTATTACTTCTTGATAAATGAGAATGAGTTATCTAAACCAATTTTAGTCATGTATTATTATAGGTCATGAATATATGTTATGGTCATTATGTAATGGATTTTATATAGATATATTGTATATGCTCCTAATACTCAAAACTAATCGATGCGCATGATGACATGAATTGTTTACAAAAAGGAATGTCATAATATATGTATTTGGTATAAGTGGGGTGCATATTTCATATCGATACCCCATAACATATGTCAAACTATATATCTACCATAGGAACCATTATTCATTAATAAATTTCTTATTCCATCCTTTAGGTTTGGATAATTAGGGGTCACTAGGTTTGTTGTTCATCATATCATCTCATGAGTACTAACCAACAAGGGGTTTTCTTATCATTCAATGGGTATGGAATCTAGGACCTTGATTTAGATAGAATGAAGTCAATTATGATTATACCTATATGAGTGACATGATATGTTATTATCTATTTGATGAGGGGATTTTGATGTACCCATCCATTTTAGTGAATGAAGTGTGTTGTCTTCATCCATATGGTAAATTTTAGAATAGATTATCATGAGTGTATATTTCACTATATTTGATTTACATAATCTATTTCTTATGTACATCCAATTTCATAGAACAAAATTTGATACGATTATGTATATTTATAAATGAAAAATATAGTAGACACGTTTATAATTATACACGTTTTTGATGGAAAAAACATGATACCATTAAGAAATTGATAGCACTAATCCTTTTATAAACAATGAACTTATCTCAAATTTATGATTATAAGAATTCATATTTTTCTTAATGATACAATGTTCAGTGTGTTAAAAGATTTTATAAATCTATAAAAGCTTCAAAAATAAAATTTTGATGATTATCTAAATTTGGATTTGGATGATTACCCACAAATTATTACATAATCGGTGATAAATGTTGAAATTAATGAAGACTTTTATATATATGTTTTATAAGTATCCAAAAGTAGATCTAGCTAAAATTGTTATTAAATATAGTATAAAATAATGTAAACTACGAAAATGTCTATGAGAATTTCATGCATGTGATAGATTAATAGATATATTCCCTAAATCCATATATACAAAATATTTATTTTTGGTCATATCAAAAGAAAAAATTGGTGGATACCATATGATATAACATTAATATGTCCTATACAATCCATATTTGTTTGACTGTCATGTCATAAAAAATTTTATAGTTATTTCAAACCACTAACATAATCTACACCATATTTTATTATATGATTATATCACAAGTGTTGTGGTATATATAAATAATATTATATGATTAACCATGGTAGTTAAATATTAAGTGATAAAATTTAGTTTTCTTTAATGTAATGAATAAATAATATTTTATTTGATGAAATTTTTGGAGTAAAATTTTTAATTCATTTAATTATAAATTAATGTATATAGACAATGGATGGGAAAAATTATTGAATAATAAGTAATTACTAAAAAATAACAATTCTTTCATAAATTACCAAATGGTTTATGGTGAATCTATAAGGAATGTATTGGTAATATATAGTTTATATGATACTTCCTTTAAATTCACCCTTGTAAAAACACTTTTCTAACTCTTTATCCACCACTGATATACTTGTATATCATGATTTAAATGATACTCTCACCCAGGAATCTGGTTATTATTTTAACCATAGATACCCTAGAGGGGTGGACTCCTTTGGATTCATATACATGATGTTGTTCAAGATTGTGATAATGGAAAAGAAAACTCTTCCTTTTTAGGGAATGATATATTATTAATTTTATATTATCAGGTATTTCATTTTTAAATAATTTGTGTTCCTGGTTATTGATTCATAATGTCTTCCACTATATGAATAATAATTATTTGATCCTATGAAACACTAAATTTTACATATTAAATTCTAATTTTCATGTCTTCTATTCTTTTAAATTATTTATTATTGATATATTAGTAATATATCATATGGATATTTTTTTTTATTATGTAGTATCAGAGCATTTTTTTGGATTATAAAATTCCAATTTTTTCGTATTAATAATTATCATAATTATAATTATACTCTATCAATATGGCTCATTTTAATATTTCATATTAGAAAAAAAATTGATGATATCATTATATATAACATTCTAAAATGTTGTTTATTGTAAAATATTAGGGAGTAAAAATTGTAATGAATTTTAAGATAAAAATTTAACAAAATAATTATCCATTATTACAGATGAAGATTAATGGGAATCTATATAAATAAATCTTCACATAAAAAATAATTAAAATAAAGTTGGGTAAGATGTGTGAGAAGGGTAATATTTATCATGAATGAGTAATATGGCCTAGATGGTGTGGTTTAGCGGTCTTGGTCATCTTGGATTTGGAAGCTTATTTAGCTATTTACAGAGGTACTGCGTCCATATGCAAGGTGGTCGATGGGGAGAGAAGAGGTGAACTTATGGAATCAGGATTGGGGAGTTGGAATTCTTTGGTTTCCTGGTTTCCCCACACCAAATATCTCATACAAAGAAGCATTCAGCCGCCCTAACTTTCTATAGGCCACTCTCAATGATACTCAACATGATGTTTTTAAAGAAATTTTCCTCAGTTAGGATCCTGATAGGCTCCTCTTCATAGGATCCTCTTCAGGAGAGTTTTCAATGAGTGATTATGGTAGTGTTAGAAGGGATCCTAATGCAGGTGACCCATGGGGCAAAACGCTGTGGTGTAGGGGGGTCTCTCCAAATTTCAATTTCCTTATGTGACGAGTGAGGAATAACGCTTTGCCCACTGATGAAAACATCCAACATATGAGGGTATCTTTGGCATCCAAATACTGGTTTAAAAACCCCAAGCAAGAAACAGTGATGCTTCTCTTTTTTTAAAGTTATTGGGATCACTAGTCGTGGAAGGTGAATGGAGATTTCCCAGGTTGGCGTGATGTTGGTGGGTTGTAGGATAATTTTCTCAGCCAGTGGATTGATGACGCATGTGACAACGGTTCTGAGCAGAATGGAAAGGCGATCATCCTCATGGAGGGATGTTGGGTCATTTGGAAATCCAGGAATGAAGCGCACCATAAGAATTCTTCTACTAGAAGCACCAGTATCAGCATCAAGATGAATAATGCTTTGTTGGACTTATCAAGCGTTTATTTTGATTTCCAGGGAGCCCCTTCAGTGAGGTCATTATATACAAGGGTGTCCAACCATATTGAGAGGAGGGGTCAAGGGAATTGGGTTCGCTAGTACCCCCATAGATATGGGCTCAAACTCAACACATATGGGTCCTTCCTAAGGGGACAGATGAGGGGGGAGGCATGATTAGGGACCAAAGGGGGTTTGTTTATGCTGCTTTCTTGGCCTTTTACAATAGTGGTGACGCTCTTCAAGCAGAGGAAAAGGCTTTGGTTACGAGGTTGGAATTAAGTGAATAAAGAAAGCTTACTTTGAGGGATATGGAAACATATTCCTTGATCCTCTATAAATAACTGATGGAAACTTGAAGTTTCCTATGGTTTATTGTATATAGTTTCCACAAGTGAAAACAACTTATGGGTGTTTATACAGCGATCAATCATAAATGGAAAGAGGATAATAAGGTTTCGGATTTCTTGGCGTCTTAGGCTTCCTCAAACCATAATGTTTCTCTCTTCCTTAACATTGGTTCCTTTCCATCCGGTGGTAGTATCTTTGTTATCAATGACACTTTGGGGCTCCACTACATTAGACCTCCATGATGTGATTCTTGTATGTTGTTTTCGATGTGTTTCCAAAATAAATAAAATGTTAGTGTTCAGTCAAATAAAATTAAACTAGTGTAATTTTGATATTTTATTGAATAAGACCTCTGTTAAAGACTTCCATGTATAATAATTTTATTTATTAATACAATTATATTAATTTTTATATTTTTGTAGTTAATAATTACTTTTTGAAAGAATTTTCATCTATCAAAGTATCTTTAATAATTGTAAAATAATAATATAGAATAATAGAACGGTGTTACGTAAGAGTAAAATAAATATATATAGAAGTATAAGAGAATTGAATAAGACTATGTAATTATAGAAACGTGATTCTTAATAAAAATAAGGGATTCAATTTAAAATTCTGGACTACCTTGGATTTTTATTTAGATCCAACAAAACACCATGTTTGAGCATGAGAATATTTTGATTATCTAATAAAATCTAGTATCAAAAACCATGATGGTATACCCACTTATAAATAAATTTTAATCAACATACCAAGACTAAGAGAGTTCTAATATAGTTTCATGGAATCACATGAGGTGTCATGGAGACCAGCACTATCCCATAGATGAAAACAAAGGTTATGTTGAAGATGCAACCTAAAGTAGAGGGAATACGCTAGATAGTAAATCGAGTACATTACATATACGTTGTGGTTATCAGTTTCTATGAATCTAAAACACTCAGAGGTTGAGGAAACATTTTCAATTGAATAAAATATCATATTTCATCTCTATGTAACTGCCTAAATGAGTTTCCCATGTCACTGCACAATGATACATTATATTCCCAGTTTATTGTCATGAAGAAACAAGTGATACATAATCATTACTATAAATCCACCTTTATAAATGAGATATTAATTTTTAGAGAAAAATATTTTTCATTCTCTAATGTAGGATACATTTATTCGAACATATTATTAGTGATTTAATTTTATAATGCAATAAAATTAAAATTATGATGTTTCCAAAGTACTTTAGAAGTGTTTTTGTTCCCCCAAATTACAAGAAAAATCCTCAAAAATTTTAATGATGAATGAAGGAATTTACATTAATCAATATTGGAAGTTTATCAATGAATAATCCATATAGGAAAAATGTATATAAATTGAGGACTGGATGAATATTCATATAATCTTATCTGTCATAAATTGGTAATAATTTATCAAATGGAAATATTGTACTAAATCCTTTGAAAATATATAAAAACCCACATGGATAGAAATATTGGAGCTTTAAAAATGAGTAATATAAATTCTATCCATATGGAATGATCTAAATAATCACTATCCTTGTTGAATGATAACCATCAATAAAAAAGTGGAACCTAGTGAATACCTCAGGCATATAATTTAGGATCATCTTTTGGATATAGGTACTTTGAAAGATAGAGACCTCGAAATTGAATGAATACACGCCAATGATCATTAGTAAATATTCATCTATTGAATTATATTTTTATTATGTTATTATATTAATTGATAGATAAATTCCTATTCGATAAGGAAGATTTTTTTGTGTGAATTATCACCACTTTATTGATGGAATTGAATTATACCAACTGTATAAAGCTATTTTTAATGTTTTTTCTATCATGACAAACTGGTATATGGATATAGTTATGATTGGGAAGGAAAGAGAATCAAAATAAAGTCTCAACCACATATTTTAGAGAATTAGTTCAATGAATGACAATAGTGATTAAGGAGGATATGGTATGAATTAATCATATTTTTCAATAGCTTAATGATCTTAGTGTGGTTATCATGAGAAATCTCAAAAGGAATTGTGATTTCACTAATAAGATGATGTGTGAGTTAAAATTATAAATTGAAATAAATATTTATTATTCTAAATAATAACCAATAAATTTTTATTTGGGAAATATGATGTCACAAAACCAAACCAAAATCCCTAAATTTTTCCTTATTGGATTTTCAAAACCATTTATCAATTCTTTTATGATATTTATCTATTCAACCTACATTTAATTAATATGAATTTTCTATACAACTTGGCACTTGTCTTTTTTTATTGACATAAATTCTAAGACTTATATTTGTATGTTGACACTTGTAAAATTTATTATAATATTAAACTTTCTATCCCTGAGTATATGACCTTAGGAACCTCCTAGTTAATGTACTCCATCATTCTATGCACCTTTTTAGAGGTTGTGTGGCTACACTAAAAAGTTAATATCAAATTAGTTACTACTATAGTCTATTTAATGTATGAACTAAAAAATATAATTTCATTGATGCACAACCATATCATATTTGAAAATGAAAATTCGCATAGTTAACATGAAAATGACTATTAAGAACCTATTTTTTTGGAAAATCATAGTTATCATAGTAGAGAAAAGAAAAAATATGGAATTCATATTACGTCAATAATATTAATACTTTATTCCTCTTATAGGAAGAGTATTTTGAGTTATATTTTTATGAATAATATGCTTTGAATATGGAAATACCCTCATGGAAAATGGTTACTTATGAAAAATAGTATGTTTTCAATTGGATAATTCCTTATTATTATGTTAAATTACCTCATTTAATGATATAAAATATTAATAATTTGTTCATTATGATCAAACTCAATGAAATGGACTGGGTCTAATAATATCATGCTAGATTGGTTGTCAAAGATTATACTAAAAAATATGGTATTGAATTTATTGAATGATTTTTCCATTTTATTAGACTTATAATGACATAATTGGTTATGGGGATGTGTTAAATATTAAATTTTATCTAGTGATAAAAAATTTAAAAAAAATTATTTCCTCACAGTGATTTGGATGAAGATTGTTTATGTTATAATTTGATGATTTTGTAAAAAAAATTGAAACATGGTTTCAAGTTAAAAAATCCATGTGAAGTATCAAGAAGTCCGAATGATTTAGGTACTAGAGATTTTATTTCAATATCAAAATATTTGTATACAAAAAGAATGTTTAAAATTATTCTATGTATTTTAGTGGTTTAAATATTTATTATTTTATTCTTTTATTATATGTGAATGAAAATTTAGTTTCAATATACAAGAATAAAAAATAAAAAGATTATGGTGTAGTTTTATTTAGTGGTTGATATATAGTATTGGAGACAAAAATACAACATTTAAGGGTAAAATTTTAATTAATAAAAATAGTGGGAATATATTGATATATTTAATGAATTAATTTAGAATATCTTAAAATGGTTCATTAATAAAAATTTTCACTAAATATATAATCCTCTTCCCATTAAATTCATTTCAACCTCTATAATGATTCCTATAAGTGAAGTTGAGACGATTGATATAGGTCATGTTCTTTGTGCATCAGTAATTTTATTATTTTATTCTTAATTTTTTATACCATATGAAATATTAATAATTAAATGGGTGTTGTTATGTGAATCTTTTTGAAATCAAGATCGGAGAATATAAATACAATTAATTGGATATTGATATACATCATGGAAAGCTCTTATACTAAATTATGTTATAGTGGTTTAGAGAAAAAATTAGTTGCATTATTTAATAATATTTTATAGGTTATTCTAACAAAATATAATTCACCACTAGCTTTATGTTGACTTTTCCTTGAAGGTTTTTTAGCTGATGTTAAAAATCGTAGGAATTTTTTTATCGGAGATAATGAAATAATTATTCATATACTAGAAATATTACCTTTATAACATTAAAAAATTAACTAGTAAAGGATGTAGTAGTTTCTATTAAACCATTTTTGAATGCTGAAATAACCATCAAAATTTACATTTTATAGTTTTTTATTAATCTTTTTAATACTCTATAGTGATTTCTATTTCAAAATTTCCAAGACACTTGTATTTATGTTTCTATAAGACTTCTATGAAAATATAAAAAAATAAAAAATTATGATTCAATATAATAATAAAAATTTCCTAAAATTTATATACTATGAAAATAAAAGTATTATATAATAATTTTCTAAAAATGTAAATAACTAAACCTAAACAAAATTCAGCCGTAAAGAATTTAAATATTCTATTATGAAAAAGAATAATATTTAAAATTAAATATAATATTAAATAAAAAAATTAAACTTAAAATTTACAACCCAATGAAAGTTAATAACGCATTTCATATCTAAATATAAATTCTCAATCATTTTAGGTACAAAAAATATAGGATCTACATATTGTTTATTTATATAGATAAGAAATTAATTTTTTTTCTTTTCCCATTCTTTTCATGATAATTTGATCTTTTATCATTATTTTTAATTTTTTACACACAATGGTTACATATGAAGTACTAATAATTTTAAAAAAATTACTTTTGCCTATTTTGAGGACTCAACATAAGAAATTAGTGTACAATTTATTCTTATAGTAAAATAAAATAATCAATGAACATTAACATATAGTTTAATTACCATTTTAACATGTTTTATATTTTTTATCACTTAATAGATGTTTTTTACCTAGAATATAATTCTATTTTATAAATTCACTTAATATCATTCAAGAAATACTACATATTTGATTATTTCCTTTGGTTTATTCTTATGAGAAATAAATTTGTAAATATATTTTAAAAAATTTCATAGTAAACTAAAAAAATTATTAGTATTTATTATCTACTAGTTAATAAAAAACATGGGTAAAGAATCCATATCACCCAATGTAGTATGACACAATTCCTCCATGAACATTACATAACATCACTATGGGAAAAATGGACTGAGGGTATCAAAAATACACCTTGGTAATGTTTCAAACCTTGAGTAAATGTAAATGACCCATCAAAATTTATTGAGAATCTTTTAGGGTGCATCCAAGCCTTGGAATTCCATGTATGAAAAATAACTAGTTTTGTTTATAAAAATGTTAATTCCCTCTATATCTAATTTAAACCCCAAAATCCAATATAAATTTAAAAACCATCTGGAATATATAACCTCAGTAAATATAAATGAAAATAAATTTATTTGATAGCTAAATTGGTCAATAAAAAATCTCCTAAGATGGAAAAATGAAACCTACACCACTACATGATCATCTAAAAACAACACATATACACCTCCACACCTAAAACTTCAATAAAATTTATCATTATATCATGTTATCCAACACACGATTGCAACTCAGATGCCTTTTTAAAAACATTTGACCTATATATATAATGTGGTGTGTATTTAGGATTTGAGTAATACATGTCCATTATTATTTCACCAAAGAGTTTAGAAAAATCCTTTTTAACACAATTCATTAATACTAGTATTTTTATGTATATAAAATATCTTTCATTATTAAAAGGTGTATAAATAAATGAAATAACATGCCTCTATAATTTGTAAATAATGATAAAACATTCTCTATTATTGACCACATAAAAATATAATGATTAAAATCATTAATTGAAGAAACATAGTTTAAATAAAAAATATATAATATTTTCCTTTCTTTTTATCTATTATCATTGATTAAAAATAAAACCCATTGAAATAAATTATACGAAAAAATTTTCCTCGTAATAAAGAAAATATCATGTAAAAATTTTTAATCGTATTTACAAGTAAGAATGGTATGAATTGAAATACCCAATCAAATAGATAATGTAAATACTAATAAATAATTATATGAACTAGGAAAAAATATATAAATATGATAAATTAATTGTAAAAGTAAATAAAAAAAACTAACATAGTGGGTATCATGGTAAGCACCCTTGGATATAATGGGATGATTCTAGATAAACTTGGGTGAAGCCAACCTCCATCCTATGTTGTGTTCTAAGTAATGATTAAATTCTAGAATACTATCAATATGAAACATCAGGAGAAATCCCCTATAATTGGTGAATTCTTATCCCTAAGAAACTATTCATTTTATATTGTAAACTACTATATATTTAATCGTTAATCTATCACGTAGTCACCCATGTTACCCTTGAAATAAACCAAATGGTGGTGAGGTAACAACAAATAATTTCATAAAAACATATAAATAATATAATATATAATAGTATACCTCATATAACCTCTAATCACCATTCAATAACAACCCATGTATCATTTATACATATAAAATATACCAGCACTCTCTCATATAAAACATAATAAGAATCGGATCAAACCAACAGAGTGTTATAATAATAAAAACAAATAATAATGTTTGAAACATTAATATTGAATAAAAATTTAGAACATAACCAAATAAATAACCCATAACAACTCAATAAAGAATCAATATTTCAAAAACAGATTGCTGGAATGTATCTAAAAAATATCCATCATAATAATTTCTCCAAATAAACAAAATAAAAAATAAAATTAAAAGGGAGTTTGGATATGATAAACACACCCTTATATTAGAATAAAATATTAAAAACGTGAAATTTAATTTTTAAAAATAAATAGTAATTCAAATGATCCCATTGATAATAATTTTAATGAATAAGGCCACTTAGAAATTTTTGAAAACACCATGTATGAATGAATATATTTTTTTCTAAAGCCATAATCCAAAATCATTGAAATGACTATTTATTCCAAGTGGTAAAATAATGAAAAAAACAACTAGTATTTATAATTTAATCAAATCAAACCCATATATGTATAATTATTTTGAATATTAGTTTATAAATATCATGCATCGCATAAAATGAAAAATGAATTTCAATATTTAAAAACCACATATACTTGTTTGATGAAATCGTGTCAACATTAAAAGTGGAAGGTTTATTATAATAATATAAATACAATCCTAGGCCTAAAAACAAAATCCATTTTAATAAAAAAAACTAAATTATATATTAATTCAATATGTCTATTAGGATATTTAAGAGATAAATATATCATCTGAAATTATAGAAGAGAGTTTGAATAATGAAAAAAAGGAAATGAAAGAATATCTTGGAAATAAAATATAGAATTAATTAGTAGGATATTATAGGAGGAGATAAGAATTTTTCAAGAGACCCCTAAGGATTCTAGACTATAAATGAGAAGTAAAGGAATCCAAAATATTTAAATGCATATTGGTGTATAAAGATAAATACATAAATTATGTATCATTTCACCATTCATGGTTTGGCTTCAAAATTTAATAATCCATGTTTCCACATGGTGTAATGAATACAATTATTATACAACACTTACATGATAAAGATTCTTAGTTCTCATAGCTATAAAACATTCACATATTTTTAATTTTAAGTAAAACTCATACTATGCAAGGATTGGTGGAAGAATTACTGTTAACCACGCAAGAACTAGGTGGCCTGAAAATTAATCAAAATTTTCAAAATTTCAAAACTAAAATTCATTAATTCTTGGATATTAACTAAATAAATAAAATAATATTCAAATGTGACAATAGTGTTTTTAAATTCCTCTCACCTAGCCAATTTCCCCTAAAAATATTATTAATGGATAGATATCAAAAATAGTCCAATCCACTTTTTCTGATTGAGCGTAAAATATTATTCAGATAGGATCAATAAGGTATTGAAAATATGAATAGTTAGAATTTTTAAATAAACCTTAAATACCATTTAAACATACCATTTTATATTTTAAATTACCTAATAGAACTATGTTACAATCAGGCACATTTAAGAATGAACTCGAAGAAGTCCTATTGAAATCAAATAACTAATGAACCAAATTACTAAAAAATAATTGAATTTAAATTAACAACTTTTAAAAACATGGATAAGATTAATTACGAATCAAAAATGGTAACAGAAATCCTTGGATAATATAACACGACTTTATACCATGACCATATCTATAAACAAAGATATTATATGTTCAATTTTTTTATCTCCTTATATGATCGATAACTGAATTATTAAAGTATTAAATACTATAAAATGTCAAATAGAATGAATAAAAATATAGAAATATACATTTAAATGTATGAATGAGAAAAAATCATAATTTGTTGACTTAGGGACTCTAACAACGTTACTTAATATCATGTCAGACACTATTGAAACCCTAGGTAAAAAACTTTATATTATGAAACATTGATTTTTATTTCCATAATTAATTAATTAATTAATTTCTTATATTTTTCTCTTATTTTTTAAGTTTAATCATTATAAGGTTTTTAATTTTTTTTAAAATTTAACCAATTATATGATTAAGGTAAAATGAGTGAAAACCATGTGCAAGCTCTGAAAATATTAGTCATAGCTTATATAGGTGTTTAACACTATTGGATTACAATTAGACAAACCATTAAAGAAATCCATGAGGGAACCTTAGTGTTATCACTATATGATTCATAGTAGGTGGATGGTTATGGAAATTCATACAGTAAAAATTGGTTTTACACATATTCAAAAAAAATATCTATCCTAATTTTCCCCAAACCCAAACCCCAAATAACTCATGAACCTCTCATGTGACAAATAATAACACTTAACACCTATTAGAAACATCCACTCACTAGTTTTTGTGGATTCTACTAGATATTTATGATGGATTTATTCTAGGTAAGATTTTTATTATCTCCTTCTTTTCTTTTCCCTTCTTTCTCTTGGGTTATTCATTTCTTCTATTCCTACATGTTCCCTAACTAAACTATAAGCTGGATTTTAATTCTAAAATCTTGTAAATTGGGTTTATAAGGCATATGATTGGTTATTTAAGACATCCTTTATCTTTTCTCATAGGAATCCCATCATCTCTTAATGACCTTTATATGGGTTTTCATGATTTGGAATTTCCTTAACAGGTCATATGTGGTTGGGTGATTAAATTTGATTCTATAAAGTTACAAATGTTAAGTTGATTAAATTTTATTTAAAAATTCATGGTAAAAAATTTTATTAAGTTAATAAAATTTATTTATAAATGATATTTTAGGGGCTTGGACATGTTTTCTAACTACACTCAATGAATGAAATCTTCATTAGTTTAATAAAATATTTATCTGGGTTTTTAAAGATGAATTGGATGTTTTAAAATTATTTTTTCCTTTAAGGGTTATTTTAATAATATTATTATTATATCATTATATTATTCACTTATGGTATAGTTTTTAGATGTCTCTTGAAATTTTTTTTCTTATACCCATATGTATGGAGGTATATATATATATATATATATATATATATATATATATACATAAAATATGGCGGAGAAAGGTGGGGAGAGTGAAGTGAACCCTAGATCTGGTGATCATGATTATTATGTGAAGAAGGATGATTGTGGTTTGGTTGTTAATAGAAATAATCATATTTTCTATAAGGATATTATTATCTTATTTTCATCAAACAAATCAGTTACAGTGAAACCTACATCTCATGAGTCTCCTGGATCTAAGATTAGTTTTGGGGATGTGTTCAATGTAGTAGGGAACCTTTTTTTCTCTGATTCTGATTCTCCTCCACCTATATGGGTCATCAAAAAAGGTTTAATTGTGCTTTTTTCACCAATAAATATGTGATTTAAGAATTTTTTATCCTTTAAAAGTAATCCATCATTGCATGAGTCTTGATTCCAGAAGGTGATAGGTTATGGAAATTAAATAAGATCACCCAAAGGATTGTAGGAACTGGGGTTTTGATGAACGGATGATGATGTCTTTAGAATGTGGTTATTATCATATAGTCTTTCCATCTGATGAATGAAAATCGTGAGCTTTTATTCTAGGATAATTTTCATTGAATCCTAGGTTTCTCCAAATTCTAGAATGTGATCAAAATTTTGATCTTGAAAATGTTAAAAACACTTACACTCAGGTTTGGATTTGAATTTTTAAATATAATTAGTTATAATAGAATCCAAGAATACTCTAATATATTGCATCCTTTATTATAAACCCAATATGTATGGATATATAGATATATAACCTAATATTTTTCCATTATTTCATGATACTTTTGGAGGTTGATATGTCCCCCACTTTAGTTCAAGAGTTTGTGTTGACTACTAGGGATGATAGCATCAATATGGAGGTTCAATATTTAAGAAAATTGATCTTCTTTAAGAAACTTATTTTGGAACATTAATTATATATGTAATATTGATAGAGTGGGTAGTTTTTTAAATTAGTGGGCATGAAGATACCACATGTAGATGGAATAAAGGTAATGATGAGGTACTTAGTTCTAATCCCCATGATTATGATCCTGGACCATCAAGTAATGGATCTTCAGTTCTATAAATGGAATTTATTCTTGTAATTTATTCATGTGAAAAATATTATTTTCATCCATCAGTTAAGTATTTGAATGGTGGGGTTCATTCTTAAGTTATTATAGTCACCTTTCCTGTGGATGATGATGTAATCAGTCTACTTTTCATTTGTGCATTAGATCTTCTGTTTGAGGGAGGAAATGTGCATGATTCCAAGATGGTGCTAGAATATGGTCCTTAAATTATTGATGATGATTATACTGCTTCTCCAAGTCATAAAAAAATGATGTTACCTCTAATAAGGTCACTGAAATTGTCAGTTTGGGACTTGTTAGTGTTTTCCATTAGGGTAGTCCTCATTCCCTATTTTTGGAGAAGTATTTTTTATCTGAAAATAATTCTACTTTGATTCATGTTTGTTCTAATCATGAGGGATTAATTATTACCTTAACTATCCAGGTTTGTGTCAGCCTTTCTGATTCCAATGAAACTAATATGGACACTTCTGGAAATATCCATGGCAATGTGAATGTTGATGTTTTTCTGAATTTGGAAAGATTTGTTGAAAAGGAAAAGAAACTAAATTTTTGGATGGGACAGAATGTGGATTCCCCATCTCATCCTGACTCTCATGTTCGAATAGAAGGTTTTTTATAGGTTCCATCATCTAAAATTTCTAGAAGAAAACTTTCTTCTAGTTTCAAACAAGAATATTTTCAATCAATTAATATGTACACCTCTCTAAGTGGTGTTTCTTATCACAAAGGTGTTGAGGATTCAACCTCATATGAGAAAGATCAAAATGATGTTTCTCATATTGATAGTGGATGTAATAATAATTAATTTGAATAAGATATGTGAAAACAAAAAAAATGACATACTAAAATATAAAAAAAATAGTTAGTATGGATTGGCCTCAAAAAAGGCTTTGATTCCTTAATCGATGAAGGTTTTCTTCTAGAATTGCTAAGGGCTTGGTAAATCTTTCATGGACATATACCTTAGGAACATAATTTTGAAAAATAAACCCATGATTATTGGTCTTACTGAACCAAGAATGAAATTTGATAGTTTGAAGAATTTTAAATGTAATCCCATTGGTTAATTCTTTGTTTCTCATAATAAGTATGAAGGTACTTAGGAGTTTATTTGGGTCCTAAATCATAATAGTATTACTCTTAATTCTTATAGTATTGATCATCAATACATTATTATTTCTATTAAAATTACTGGTGTTGATTTTTCTATGGATTTTTTCTATTATTTTAATCTGTATATAAAAAGAGAAACTCCTTGGAGAAGTATGGATTGTATCTTTCATAATATGATTCATAGTTTGATCTCAATGGGGGATTTCAATACTATGTTGAGACCTGAAGAAAAAATTGAATGCAAGTTTTGTAGGCAAGCTGTCTATGAGTTGTTTTATTATATAGATAAATGTAGTTTGTCTTAGGTTCCTATTGTTGGAGTGAATTACACATGGAGTTGGTACACCCTTAATGGGAGGCAAGATAGAAACCCATATATGTATTTTTTAAAAGTGAATAAAAGGAATGATGCTCTTTATATATATGGACTAACTCTTCTAAAAACTAGTCTATAATCATCATCATTTTCTTATTGATGTCTTTATCAATAAATCAATGTCATACCATTTACCTTTTAAGTTCAAAAATTCTTTGATTGTTGGGACTATCTATAGGGAAATTATTATAGATGCATGGAAGGTTGATTATTATGAATGTCCAATGAAAATTATATCTATAAAACTGAAACTTTTTAAAGAAAGTATCAAATAATGGAGATAATATTCCTTCTCTAAGATTAATCTTGATATCAAAGAGGCTAAAAATCATTCATCTCAATATAATGAAATTAATCAGGCATAGGAAGTTCCCTCTCAGGAGGGAATGAAATCTCTCTCCAAGTTCGATGATCTATTATCCCTTAATAAGAATCATGCTCAAAAAAAATTTAATGATAGGTGGATTAAGGAGGGAGTTAAGAACTCAAGACTACTTCACTACATGCATCTAGAGGATAAGGTAATAAGAGGTCCCACTTCCCACAGTATTCATGGGACTTTGTTTATTTTTTTAAATGAAATTTCTAATATCATGACCAACTATTTTTAGAACTTGTATGAATGCAAATAAGATGAAATTTATCAAAAATGATCTATAAAATTTCTTCTACAATTGATGATATTCATAATAAGAGGCTTGTTGAGGTCCCCAATGAAAAGGAAATTAAGACAACCCTTTTTTTCTCTAAATATTAACAGTGATGCAGGACCTGATGGTTTTTAACAAATTCATTACATTCAACTGGGACATTATTACCTTTGAGTTTATCATTTTTGTGAGGGAATTCTTCAATCATGCATCTATTCATTATGGAGTTAATTTTAAATTTATTTATTTGATTAAAAAATACTTTTGATATTAGAGACTTTAGACTTATTGCTTTTGGGAATAAAGTTCTAAAAGTGATCAATAGAATCATGGCTTACAGATTGGGATAGATTTCCAAGACCTTTATTATTGAAGACCAGTTTGTCTTTTTGACTAGTAAGAACATTCAGAAATACCTTTATACTACTTTAGAATGTGTCAAAATCATGTGGAAAAAAGGTAAAATATGGAAATATAGATTTGAAAATTGATTTGTTTAAGGTGTTTGAAACTTTAAAGTGGACCTTTATCTTTGGTATTATGAGAATTCATGGTTTTTATTCAAAATTTATCAACTTGGTTATTTGTATCATCAAGAGTTCCAAGATATATTTTAATGTTAACGTTTCTATAATTTTTTTCAGTGTTCTAGAGGGGTAGGTAAAGGAGATCCATTATATAGGATTATCTTTGATATTGTTGAGGATTGAATAAGTTGTTTCCTTAATGATATTGTTAATTCTGGGCTTTGAAATCAAAAATAGATTACAAGAGGACTCTTTATACCCTCACATCTTCTATATGATGATGATATTATTCTTTTCTGGAAAGCTGACAAGACTACCATCTCATACATCAAAGTAATCTTTGGGCACTATGAAGAAGTTACAAGTCATGTTATTATCTATAATAATCCCTCTATATTGTTTGGACAAGGAGTCACAATTTTTAAGAAAACCCAATTGGCTAGGGATCTTGGTATTAGGAGAGGTTCCCTTTCTTTATCTATCATGGGGTACCGAATTATTTGGTTAAGGTGAGAAGGATATATATATATAGGGTATATCATCAAAAATTATAAATTTAATGGAAACATGGAAAAGAAAAACTATGTTCTTGGAAGTCATAATTTGTTTAGTCAATTATGTAATAACCTCTATATTTTTATGTTCAGTCTCATTATAGAGATGGCCTAGAACTCACATTAATCAACTGAATATCATGATTCTTAATTTTACTTGTACTAGCTCAATCCATGAAAGGAAGTTAGTCATAGTTTCTTGGAAGGAATTTTCAAGACCTGTGGATATGGGAGTAATTAGAATCAAATATCCCAAGCTTTTCAATGAGATTTTACTTAAAAGTCGCATGGAACATTATTTCCTCCAATAATCCTTCATTGGAGTTCCTTGCCACTAGATTTTTCACCAAATTATAGAATAGATATTATATGTATATTCCTTTCTCTTTTTTCATAGATATTAAGAAATATTATTATGACATAATGCAATGCACAAGGTGGATGCTCAATAAGAAATATTCTCTAAATTATTAGAGTACTCCATGGATTTCAATTCCAATTATTGAGGAGTTTTATATTCTTAATTATATGAATGTTTACTCAACTGATGATATATAGTGTTATATCAATGTTGATGAGATTATTCCCTCTCAACTCAGTATGAAGCTAAGCATATATGAGTACACAGATCATAATACACTTGTTTGGACACTGAATCTGATTGGATTTTTCAACACCAGGGACTTCTACTTGTATTCTAATGATGGATCCATCACTCTTCCTTCATGGATGATGAGTTTTAAGAATCCCTTCATCTCACCAATGTATTTTCTTCTTATCTATAAATTCTAGAGTAAGTTTTTTTCACTTCATATAATCATCCAACATGCAGGGATAAATATCACCTCTTCTTGTTATCTTTGTCGACAAGCTAAGGAGACATTTGATCATTTTTTTGTCAATTAAATGTTTACATATAGGTTTTTAATGTATGTGTTGGAAATTTTTGGCTGAAATATTGACTATGGGAGTTTTGATATGCTAATTAATTCCATCTATAATTCGGCCTGCAGTGAGAAAATACACACACTATTGTTTTCATCTATAGTAGATATAATTTCTTATGTATGGAGGGAAAGGAATGGGTTGGACTTTGATGATCATGAACCCTCATTTCATGATGTAGTTAGTTCAATTCATATGAAAATTATGGTAGCCTTTAAAATATAAAATGGATAAATGAATAATTAATTCTCTAGAATAGCTATCTTGAGATCTATTGGTGTTGGTGGTGGGGTCAAGAAAACTTTGTTGGGAAATTCTATTAGATGGATCCCTATGATTTATGGGTGGATAAAATTTCAAAATTATGGGTAACATCAGGTGCACCTATTCTGTTGGTTTGTGGTCATATCATCTATACTTATCAGGGTCTTGTTATGGGTTGTTTTTACCATTTCATTGGGAATGGTCATGCAACTGAAGCTAAATTGTTCGATATGATCAAGGCAGTGATGTATGTTTTCCATCATGATTAGTGGTACCTATGGATGGAATCTAACACATGTTTTCTTGTGGAAATTATTAAAGTGATTTCTAGGAATGTCCATTGGATAATTTTTTCATTATGGATTGATTTCCTTCATCTTGTTGATTGTATTTTTCTTTGACGTCACACATGTTTATAGGGAAGAAAATCATGTTGCTAATGTCCTTTCCAAGAGAGAAATTATGAAGATCAGTTCATGATGGTTTCTTATATTCCCAAATTTTGTTCTGATTTTGTTGAAGCTGATTCATGTGGTTATTTTCATACCCTCATATATAAATCCCCTTGTAATGTCTCTCTTGATGCCATTATTTTTTCTTAATAAAATTTTTATGAGCAGGCTTGCCTACCTTCTGAACCTTTTGATTATATATAGACATATATACATAATCACTTGATATTTTTTAAATAAATATATACATAGGTTATTATATACATATATATATGTCTAATTCAATATGATTATAATTTATAAAGGGTGGCATTGAAATTTAACCATGATATTAGAATTATGATTTTTATATATAATCTCAAAAAGGTGTTTTTAAAATGATTTCAATTTAACATAAAAAATTATGATCATACTATTTATTTTTTAAATGGAATAATTAAAAATTATATGATTTATGTGGACCTTATAAATGGGTTCTTTATTTGAGATATGTTTTCAAATAATGTGTTGATTATGGGGTATTATTTTTGATGGAATGAAGGATTTCCATATGGTATGTTTTGTGGTTGGAATATGGAAGACCATAGGATGGAAGTTAAGAGGGTGTATTTTGATCCATATTAGATGTTGAAATTTCTATGTTTTATTATTGGTGAGAATATGAGACTTCATAGGTTATTCCTACTAAGAAGAAAATGATCTCCTAGTCTTTAATTATTATTTTTAGTCACATAACTGACTTGTATTTAGTGACTGAGTTAGTTTCTTTTGTAACATATATGTTTAGACTCACTTACTTATGTCACAAATTATTATCGAGATATTGCATACTATTTGGTATAAAATCTCACATTTATATATGATATTGGGATTAATGTTTTCAAATATAGTTATTTTTGTTTCTTAATTTTTCAAAAATTTACTTTATTTTTTGTTAATTAATTTTATTTAGTGTGTTGTTGTTCATTTCATTTTTTGGTTACCATATTCATTCTATTTTTTATAGTATGAAAAATATGAATTCCAATTCCATGATTTTGAAATTAATTTATTTATTTAAATAAAATTTATTTCTAAATGGTTTATTCTAATAAAAGTGACATATGCTATGAAAATTATTTCAATGTGATTTTCTTCATTTAAAATATTAATTAATGTTGTTTAAAAAATTTAGGGTTGTAATGTTCGGTTATTATTTAAACACATATAAAATATACTTTCTTAAATTATTTCTAACAATAATATCTAGATTATTTTATAAGATAAAACCATAGAATCTATTCTTATTACATATTGGGTTGTCAAGATCACACCCTACTTAGACCTCTTAGTAATTATATATCTAGTGGATTTTTAGGTTCTTATTTAGATTCGTAGAATTATATCTGAGTTTGGATGTAGCATAACCCAAGGTAAGATGAGATTAATGATCAGGTATGTTATTGGTTACTTTTTAGTGGTTTGGTATATTCATCCAAATTTCCCTTTCCAACATTTAGCAATTATTATTAGTGGATGAACTATATATGTGGAGACTGAACTGAAATACAGTTTTCTTTGTGTGAGAACTTTGTATAGTGAGATGAAGGATTTTTTGTATATATTAAATATGATATGTTTTTAAAAAAATTATGATTTTTTCAATGCTTACTTGATTTAGTGTGGAGGTATAACATGAATATCAATCATTCCAAAACAATTGTAAAAGTACACTATTCTTAAAATATTATTTATCGTGGAAATATAAAACTAAATGATTTTTTATGATGCCTTCTTATATTTTCTTCTTCCTTGTAGATTCAAGGATACCCCAACCCTTAGGTTAGTGGTTAGAAGGTCCAAGTACATGTTCAAGTGGAAACATAAGTTGTTTCATTAAAAATTGCATTATATCATAGGTTTATAGGAGTTTATTGGTGTTAAAGTGCCATTTTTTATTTGGGTATGTTTGGTAGATGGTGGTAGAACAATCAGAACTTAAGAGGAAGGATCAGAAACTGTTTCATGGTCCATTACTCATTTTAGAACTCAATTCATCCCATGATGTTGTGATTTAATTTTCTATTTGTAGTTTTGGTGTATTTTGTTTCATGTTATATAAATTTATCATTATTTGGGATGAAATGTCAATTGAACTTTGGGTTCACTGTGATATCACTTAACTTGGTAATATATATCCATATCCCATATAAGTTTCTTCATTACTCTTAGTGATAGTTGGGTGATATCTATTTGTCCACTAATCCTTGTGTTCAATTCAAGAATGGTCATTATTCTCTAGAGTAATTGGCCTTTTGGGTGATGCTGATAATTATAGTTTTAATTATTATTTTATAAAGTGATTTTCATAATTTTGAAAATTAATTTGAGTGATTTTTAATTATATTAATATGAAAATGTGTATTTTGAAGTGAAATTTAAAGGGAATTTTAAAACAACACCTCATATAAAATGATTTTTAGAAAGTTTATTAGATTTTAAAATAAAAAAGTATGGATTTAAAATGGATTTAATGGGGGTGTTGAGGTTAAAAGTAGTGGATGATCATAAATTTTTCATATTTTTTTATTTGAAAAACGATTTATGGATAGGTTGTGTAGGAATTTTGAGATGTATAATTATTTTTTTATAATGAAAACATAGGTTTTAAAAAGGTTTTTGACTAGGGGTTTAGAATTTAAAACTCATGGTTGGGATTATTAAAATGTTTAGGAAGTGATACTTTTGTTATTTTCATTTTGTGACCCTCTTTAGTGTTTTTCATTGTTTTTTGTAGATTATTTTATGAATTAAGATATTATTTTGGAGTGGATAATATGATTCATTTAATGTAATTGTATTGGTTCTTATTATGATCCCTGTTATTGATAGTATACCACCATGGAAGGACCCTATAATTTTAAGGTTTTTGTGATTTTTTATTTTTGGTATATTTAAATGATTGAGTATTTGGGTGAGTCTTATCTTCTATACTTAATTAGATTTATTCTTAGTTTCTTCTTATGAATTACAGTTCATTTGAGTTTTCTCATGTCTTGTTAGAGTGAATAGGCCCTTTTTTATTTGAGTTTACCATTGGGTTTTGAGTTTTTTTTGGTATAATGATTATGGTGAAAGACCTTATGTGTGTTTTAGGTAACAAGGATATATGCAAGAGTGGTTGATATTATTCACTGATTGGTACCCAATTTACTTTATTGGGATTATTTTGGATAGTGTCACAGGTATGATGTTCTAGGTTATTATTCCCTTACTATTTTCCAGGGGTTCAAACCCATGTTTATTGAAGTGGGATGTTCTTGGTTTTTTCCTTCTTCCCATTTATACTAGTTAGTGTATGGTAATGAATTCATTGATGGTAAACACTATTAAATTTTTAGAGTTCTCTTAGAGGCGGTGATCTTCCTAAAGAGTGATTTAGTGGATATCTGAGGAATATCATCCTTCAGTTATTTTTAAATTTATTATCAATTCCTTGTATGTGGGTTATCCTATGTCTCAAATAATTGGTGGGATGCTTCTAATTTTATGAAAATGTTGGAATGATATTGTTATATATTTTCTCATGATTTATTTTCGGTTGGGGTTTCGATCACCTTTAATAGTTCTATTTTAATGAGGCCCTTTATTTTAATATCCACCTTCCCAAGGAGGTTCTTAAATGGTGGGGAGACCCACTACAGGTATCTATATATTAACTCTCCTATTAGTAGTTGAGTGTGAGTTATTACATAAGGTTTAGAGAATAATGTAACTTTATGGATTCTTTTTAGTGTAATGAGATAAAAAAAATTAAGTATATTGTGTCCATGATTTTCATTTTTTTCCATTTAATATTCTTCTTAGAGTTTTACCCTCGAGTCAAGGGTCTTTATATGGGAAGAATGTGTTATGGTGTGGAACATTTTGACACCCTAATTCATATTTACATTATTTTTTTAAGTATTAACACATTTATAATCAGGGTCATTCACTTTAAATTTTTTAACATTTAATAAATTTTTCCTTCTATAGGGTTAATTAATTATTATTGGAAACTAGGTTCTAACTAGGAAGATTGGAATGTAGTTTACAAAGGCATTTTGAAAAGTTGGACCCCTGTTCTTATACTTAATCAATCCAAACATGAAATTTCTCCTATGTGCATAGTGAAGAGTGCATTGTTAGTTCTTAATTTTAGAAAATATTATTGAAACCACGTATTATACCTAGATTCATTAAAATTAAAATTTATAAAAATAACCCTAATAATTTACCCCCTAAATCAAGATTCTTTTACCTCCCCACTCTCTCCCATGTTCCATGTTTGAAGGTATAATAACACCCCATATGTGACCTCCTATACTCCTCCCTTATATTTTGGTAAATTCCACTTGTGATTTTAAATGGAATCTGTTTGGGTAAGGTAACTTTATCTCCTCCTTCTCTTCCTCTAATTTATTCTTTTTTTCATTTCCCTTCCTATTTTTCATAACCTATCTAAACCCCTAGGTTAGTTTTGGTTCTAAAATCATGTGACCTATTTTTCTATAGTTAATAATGGGTTCCCAAATCCATTCACTCTCCATTAATTCATTTGTAACATTGCCTTTGCAAGCCCATGGTTGAAATTTCTATGCATTTTATTTTCTATAAAGTTCCTTTTGTGCATGGGTTATTTAAATCATTTTATTTAAAATTATAAATATTAATTGGGTTTTATTGGATTTAAATAGAAATATTTCTCAATTTTTTAGTGAATTCTATTTATATCCAAATGGGTTTATATAGAATCAACCTTATCTTTTATCTTCACAAAACAACAAATTTAATTTTGTATGATAAAATAATTATTGTTTTTATAATAATGGATTATGTGTTTTAAAATTATTTTAGGTAGTTTGAAGACTTTATTCTATTTTCTTGATCCACCATTATGTTATTCACCTATAATTGACGTTACAGATATCTCATGTAATGTTAGGTTCTTATAGAATATTTATGTGTGTATTTATATATATAGGCATCTATAAATATATACATGTTCACATGAGAATATGTTAATATGTACATAGATAGGTGTTTATATGTATATATATATATATGTGTAATTCCATATGTATATAATTATTAATTGGGTTAATTTAAATTTAAACATGTTTTTTTAATTTGGTTTTTAAATATGTTTTATAGGAAGTTGTTTTTACAATGTTTTTGATTTAATTTATAATAATTTTGATAATACTAATTAATGTGTAAGGTCTTTAAGAAATTTATTTTTTTAAGTGAGATGGAAAACATTGTTTTTGAATGATGGAATGGATTAATTTTTTTTATTCTAGGATGATTTTTCATGAAATGAATTATTTTTTCTATTATGAATTTCTGTTAGTATATGGGAGGTTGTAGGTAGGTGGGTAACCTGATGACCACTGCTTAAACATTTTTGGTTTATTATCTAGGGGCCACTTTTAGTGAGACTTTCTTATCTTCTAGATCATTACTGGTGAGATTATGAGATATACTAGGTTAAGATTTTTTTTATATGTTGAAAAAATCCTTCTAATGTTCCCTAAAAAGGTAGATCCATTTATAACCTATTATTTAAAGCTTAATCCCATGTTTCTTGGATTATTTCGATGATGTTACACACTATTTGGTTAACATTGTCACTTTTAGGGGTGTTTTTTATTTATTTTTATCTCAATTGTTAATTTTTATTTATTATTCATTCTATAAGTTAGTTTCTTAATTAACATTGTTAATTTATTCCTGTAGTTATTTTTTATTTAATTATTCTAGTTTTCTTTATATATAAAAATTTTTAATGTATGAAATCAATGTAATGTTTTTTCAATATAGATTTTTATGTTGAAAAGGTTTTTTTTAAATATGTTTTTTTAATAAATAAAGGTTTCAACAAAGGAAATGATTTCAATGTGACTATTTTCATTTATTGAAAAAGAAATTCATTTTTTAGAAAATGCTTGATCCTAATTTCTTGATGTTATGTTCCCATTTTTAAATGAAATTTTCTAAATATATTTTGAAGTAGATATTTTTTTGAAAAAACAAATATTTAACTATGTGGTGTATATAAACTTTTATATTAATCTCACACCCAACTCACACCACTCAGTTGTTGTATGTAGAGTATCTTTATAGGTTTTTTTTTTGAATTCTCAAAAAGGGATTCAAGTTATAATGTAATGTGACAAGGGGTAAGATAAGACAATTTTTTTATGAATTTTAGTGGTGTCTATTTACTTTTGTTGTAGTTGTATCCAAATATTACATTCCAAGATTTTAGTTATGTTTATTGGTTGATTCACATTCTCTATGGAGTTCAAAGTGGAACAATTGGTTTTGTAGTGTGATGGAACTAGAAATTGAGATGGGGAAATTATTTTCCCATCTATTATACCCACTATGGGTTTAAATTGTCTATATTTATTTGTTAATTTATTATTTGATATAGATTTCCATCTAACGAAGTGATGGTTGATTCTATAGGTTTATATAATATTATATTGAAGTAAAATGTTGTTTATTAGGGATAAATCACCACTGTTATTAATTTTGATACCTATGATAGTCTTCATCAGCCTAAGGTGATTAAGAATTCCCTAATAGTTAGTATAGAGTTTTGCCTGATGTGGATTTAGGTGTCTAACCAATCCAATTATTTACAAATATTATGGATGTTTTTTAGAAAACAATGGCATGATATATATATCCCCAAAAAAATTATAATATATATCCATGATTAATTAAAAATTGTAATCCTAGAATAAAATCCCCACTATATAGAATGAATCCCATGATCAACAAGGTCAATATCAAAAAAATTAGTTGACACTATTCCATTTACATATTTCTGCACATTTTAAAAATTAAGGGGAGGTATTGGATAAGGGATTAGTCAATAGAAATTAAGATTTCTCCAAATATTATAACATACTATTTTAAAATACTAAAAAGAGTGATATTAAAAAATAATCAACCTCATAGTTGTACCCCATAAGGGGTCTAATTTACCCAATGCTTGTAAAGAATAATCCTAAAAACTAATTCTATGATCTAGGCCACATGAGTTTCCTATTACTTCATTAGTAATTCAGTTTATAGATTTATGTAGGATTGGATAGGTATTTATATCTATAAAAATTCATTGAAGCTCATAAACAGTAGGTCAGAGAGTGTTATGTGTTAGCATACTAGAACCATAGTAGTGATTATTCTATGATATAAATATCAATACAATAAGGATAATATTTCAACGCATCCCCCAAATTCATTTATTGGGGATTGACCCACTTCTTCTCAGCATCAGACAATATGATATTTCTATTAAAATATGAAATATTTATATCGTCCATCATAGGTTTCCTTTTCATATTCTATTTTTCCATCATGGATTTATAAAATACTTCCAGATAACATTCTAGTAAAAATTCTAACACCTCATATCAGAGATATGTTTGAAAACCTCAATTAAATAATCATTATTTTAAAATGGAAATAATTAAAATATTGAGAGAACAAGTACATGATTTAAAATAAACATACTATATAATCCTTCTACATATTATTTCCCTACTGGAGACTCATGAATTCAGTATCTTTCTCAATATTCATTGTTCCTATATAAAACCTCTATATAAAAATTTTCATTGATAATTCTGATTACATGTGATCATATTACTAAATAGTGTCTTCATTCACTCTCTATTTTTAAATTTCTCAGTGAAACATTCCAGTAATGACTTCCAATCCTGAGGTTTAATGTGTTCCCAAAAGGTCTATGATTCCATGGATCACAACTTTTAAATCATTTCAACCCTATATTTCTTGATAAACCAGGAAGGTTAGTGTAAATTGATTCATGATGTCTTGTATGTGGTCAAATAGTAGATAATAACTCAAATCTAACACTCTCTTTAGATTTTGGATGGGTAGAAAACAAGGTACATCATGCTCGACTTAACCAAAGGACTAATCTCAAGAATATCCGCAAAAAAAAATTCCATCACATCACTAAAAATTGATATGAATTAATTATTTTTGAAATGAAGTAATATAATTCACAATAAAAACAAACTTAAAATTCAATTCTCACAATCCTAATACAACTAAAATATCAAAAACAATAAGCATAAAAGCTCCAAAATAAAATAAACATGTATAAAGCTATAAAATGTTCTCATTTCACCCCATGAATTTTGTAAATATTTAGAATCCTATTTGTATAAAAAAATATAAATATTGATAAAATTATACTCATTTTAAAAATCCATTGAGAATTCATTTTGACCAGTTATACCAAAGTGGAGGTCATTATAATTTATATTCAATCAAAAATCATCAAATTACATTTATAAATTCATTTATTTTTTAAAATTTAATAGAATTCAAAATTATAAAAAACAAATATAAGTATTTTTATAAAACATTATTATAATTTCAAATGAATTTTAGGAAATGAAAGCAATTATTGATTAAAAATTTTATATAAAATAATACTTTATTCCAAAATTAATTATAAACCCATTATAAAATCAATAAAAAAATTAAAAAAATACTCTAGAAAAATCACATACATTTTACAAATAATCCTCATATATGATGTAAAAAATCTAAAACATCTTAGATTTTATTTTATAGAATAAATATATCCTTGAAATTGTGAAACCATATGTCACAACATAAAATATAAAAAAATATTTAAAAAATGATAAAAAAAAACAAAAAACAACCCTTATCTATAAAAAATATGTATGAACTACATTAGATGTAATTTTTGTATCAATGGCGGTCATGTCAAAAAAGGTGGTTAATTTGATAAGTGTGAAGGGTTTACCAATATGTTTTGGTAGACTATACCCCAAGATTTTTACACACATAAGAAGGTTTCCAAATCCTTACAAACATGTTACCCATGGTATTATTGACCATGTTCTGTGCACATTCACCTTCAGTTATTCCCCAATTTCTATATTTCAACATGAAAAAATATAAAAATTCATATAATCATAAAATAGATCAATATGACATCCATTGAGATGATAATATACCCTATGTAATTCAAAAAAATGATCAAATTCAAGACTCATGTCCCGACTATCCATTGAAACTTCCTCCCAATAACAATTTTAGTTAATAAAGAAACCAATAATGAACTATATCCTAATATTAAATATAAATATCATTATTTTAAAATTATTCCCCCCAAAAAAGTGGGATTTGATACCACATTAAAATGAACCAAATTTTGTGAGCTTACCATTTAACCTGAGTTGATCGGTCACAAGGTCCAGTGTTCATTAATGATCATTGTGGTCTTGTGATTAGATCTAAGGATATCTAAATAACTCCTTGGGAAATATTTTACCTATAAATATTAATAAATAAACCATTTAATCTGACTAATAATCTAACATGTTTTTTCCATAAATTGAAAAACTATATATTACAAATAATAAATTTTAGATGGACTCATAAAATAGTCAATACATAACCAATATAAAAACACAAATCCACCTAAAATGTAAAAATCAAGGGGATAAAAAACATGTGAAAATATAAATGAAATTTAAATAATAGAATGAACCATGTGGATAATATTATATATTCCATGATGAACCATGGAACTTGATCTCCCACAAGATCATCACTATAGGATCCATTATCATCTCTACTTACCAAATCATCCATAAAATACATAATTATGACTCACTACCTAAAAAAATATCACACTCTAAATGATTATATAAAAATATTAGAAACAATGACACACCAAGGTGTGTATGTACGGCATTATCCTCACATTCCCAATATGATTTCACCAATGAATTTATAAAATCCAATTTATAATATGATTCATTATTTCATGATGGATCTAAATTTTGAAAATAAATTTTTTTATATAATAGATAATAATGAAATAAAATAAAAATAATGTATCCTATAAAGGAAACATTACTAATTTTGTGAAAACTATTGGTAAAAATACTAATTTAAAAAAATATTTAAAAAAATTAAATGGAATAACCCATGTCTTATGAAAAGTTTAAATATCATTGTCTTCCTATTCATATTTTATATTAATATAAACCTTTAAAAATATATTTCTTGAAAACTAAGTTATTTAATAGATGAAACAAAATAGAAAAAATTAATATTTTCATATATTTATATTATGAATATAATGGACCAATTATAAATTTATAATAAATATTAATAAATCAATATAAGAAACATGAATTACTACATAAATATAAAATATGAACAATAAAAGTGAAAAATTGATCTATCATTTTTGTAACCGTCAAAATATTCCTAGGTCTAAATGGGGTAATCCTAGAAATACTCGAATGGAAGTAATCTTAAGTAAATTTTATTTTCATAAAAATTATTTCCCCATGAATTTATCTCTATTAGGATCACTAAGGGAAATTCCCTAGAAATATAAAATCATAACAAAGAAAAACTAGTAAACGTGTAATAAAAACCAATGTAGCATTAATCTCTAATATCTCATATAGTAAGCTAACAATTCGATAAACTAAAACAAATGTTTTTAGGTAACAAGAAATAATTTAATCATCCCATATTTAAATTATATCATATATATAATTTTCTCTCATCTCACGTACAAATAACCCTCAGTGAAAAATCTATTTTGACAATTATATATATATAAATATATATATATATATAATAAAATTTATCTCACATAAAAAAATAACATATATAAGTCAAACCATGAGGGTTGTTAAATAATGTATTTGTAATAAGTTATAGAATTTTTTTAAAAAATTTCTAAAAAACTATTAGAATACATTTACAAATATGAGCTATAAAAACAACCCTTAAATATAATTTAGGAATCTTTATTTTCATCAAACATTACAAAAAATCAATGTGAAACACATAAAATAGAATAAAATTTCAAAACATTCTAAATAACCAATAAAAGGAGAAAAATGTTATTACCTTTTAAACATATCCTTAAATTTTATTCATTTCCTGAAAAAATCAATTTTCTATTTTGAAAATAAGAATGAATTCAATGAACTCTATTGGTAACAATTTCATTAGGAAAGGTCCTCATAGGGAACTTCAAAAAAATATAGCATGCATGAATATTTGTTTTTTAGAACCATGGATTGATAAAATTTGTAAAATGTAATGGTTTGTTCCATGCCATATCATTACATCATTATTTCTTTTGTTTGAGAGTTCTCGAAGGAGGATAGAGGAGGTTCGGTGGAGGTTGAAGCTACAAAAGTACTTCAGTAAGGTTTTTAATCCATAAAAGAGGATGTATTGATGAAATACTTTGTTTTTTTGGCTAGATTGGTTGGTTTATAGCTTGTATGTGGAAGTGGGGTGGCCATGATAACAGGATTTACTCTATAAGATAGATATTTATGGAACAACTCATTTAATAACTAGATGATTGTTTTAAAAAAGATGATGTTTAAAAGGTTTTACATCCTAAATGTTGGTTTTATAGAATATATTATTTTGGGCCCATAGAAGTTACAGAGTTAAAGTGTGGTTTAAATCATAAGAGGGGTGAGTTGTAATTTATTTATAATTCCTTTTCATCCAATTGTTTTATCATCTATATTCACATATCTCTCTCATTTTTGGAGAAACCTATATTTTTTTCATATATCTTCTACACCCTTTTCACTTTAATCAATCAGTGGGATCCAATGATAGAGTTCCAGTGATCGATGGTATTTTATTTTTCATTCTTAATTATTTTCCTTATATTCTTCTTCTATGGGTTTTATACAGTTTCATTGGTTTTGGTTTTGGGTTTTTTTGGGTTTTTTTATGATCCCTTTATCTGGTGTAGGTTGGACCGAAGTTTTCTTCATCAGTTATGGTTTTCAGGATTATTTTTATTTATTGTGTGGTGTGCAGTAAGATCAGAAAGCCTCTTTGATGTAGTGAAACCTCATTCTTTCCTATTTATGTAATATATGTGGAAATTTCAACCGTTTTTATTACTTTGGTTGGATATTATGGGTAGGAATAATAATGATAATTAATTTGGAAAAATAAAATTAAAGGGTATGAGGAGATATCACATGTTTTGAATGATTTGATATATGTTTCTAATGTTATTGAGCATGATTGCCTCTAATACTAAAAATAAAGGTTATTTGGGGACTTTTTTACTATTTTTGTTATATTATGATTACCCTTTTGTGTTATTATTTTTTCACACCATGAGTAAAAGGTTAATTTCCATATATATGGTGAAATAAATGGTTTCCCATGGAACCCGGTGTTTTTTATAATAACTATCCTAAATTAAATAATTAATGTGATGAAATCGCATGAATTATTTTTGGAAGCTAGAATGTGTTTCTGTTATGTGTTTCCATTTACTGTGTTGCCTTTTATGTTATAGTTTGTTGTGCATTGTTGAGAATGACTGGATTGGAATTGTGATTTTTGGTTCTATGATGTGGTTTTCAGTTTACATGGATGTGATGTTAGAAATTGTGTGATGTGGTTAAGATGTTCAGAGGTGTGGTGCAGGGTGGAGATGATGTATGGTGGTGTTTTTTAATTTAAAAGTTATGTTTGATGTTTATTGTGTGTATTGGTAATTATGATTGTCATGTAGTGGTTATAGAATGTAGTGGTTATTGTGATGGTGGATGATACATGTGGTTGTGGTGGTTGTTATTATGGTGGATGATATATGTGGTTTTGGTGGTGAGAAGTCTTGGGATATGTGTTTTGGAATCGATGGTGGATTTGTGTTTCTATACTGACTATTGATGTGAGATGGGTGATTTTTTTAATGTCCTAGTTTTGTAAGTTAACCAGTTATACATGAACTCAATAATAATGTTGAATGAAATAAATAAATGAATGAGCTGGTAATATAATGAATTAATATGTTTTTTATTGTGAAATGGAATTTATTAATTAATAAAAGTGGTGGATTGTGTAACTGAAAGTGGGATATGTTGTGTTGTTTTTTTAGTGGTGTGATGTGTTTCATATAGAAATGGAAGTGGATGTGATTGATGTTTTATGGGAAGGTTGCTGTTATGGCGTGTGAGATGGTTTAGTTTTTGTGAATCCATTGTTTGGGTAATGATTTTTATCAGTATATTAGGTATATTTATTATATTTATATACATTCCCCACCTAAGTTGAATAAACATACAAAAAATTAGTGGTTTTAGGTTTTGGGTGTTTTCCCCGACATCCAGGATATGGGTGATATTGATAGTTGGCTACACCCTCCTCACAACTCTTCCTTTAGGAATGATTTCCCATGTGTCTGTGGGTGAGATTTAGAGTGTTATCCCATGTGTCTTCAGTTGATATATAATTGTTGTGGATATGATGAGACATTATTTTTGGAACTATCTTTCTATTGGAGAGATGTGATATTATGGTATTGATTCTAGCATCATGTGTTTGACATTATGTGGGTGGGGTAATTAGGGATGAATTCGGATCCATATAAGAGATGGACAAGGTGTCCATAGGAAAGGTGTGATGTGATTTTATTTGTATGACAGGTATTGGAACAATTTAATTTTGATGTTAGAGTGTGATATTATAAAATCATTTGTAATGTGGTAGTGGGGATACTTTCTTTATTATAATCAAGATGATTTATTATTATATTAGATGCATGATTTCTTGAGTGAGATATTGTGATATCGGGAATAAGATAGATAAACTATCAAGTTTCTTGTTGGTTCTATTATTTTTGCACTAGTTCAGTAGAATTCTCTTTTCACATGTTCACTTATTACCACTATTACGTATCTACTGAGTATACCTTTTATTCTCACCATATATATATTAACTATTTTTTAGGTCTCCTAGAGAACATCAGGGACCTATCTAGGTTAGATATGTTATTGATTATTCAATGTATACTTTTCCTTGGTGTGTATATATATATATATTAGAGACATTAATATATATTATTTTTACCTTATTCATGCATTTATGTATGGTTTTGGGTTTAAATTTATATTTTTTATTGAGTTTTTTATGGGGTTTTATCCCGTCACATGATCTTATTTCTTTTTAGATGGTAATTCCTCCAATAATGTGAGAATTATATACCCTTGATGTTATTCTCCAACACAAAAACTAATGGATATGGGACTCAGGGGTCATTATCTCTCTTCCATAATTGCATAAACTTTTGGAAGGAGTGGTCATGAATGATTGGAATAGAACATGGAAACTTTGGTGGATTGGGATGAAACGGTCAGTGGTAGAGTTTTTAATGATTTCTATGGTTTTTCAACATGTGAATGTGAAAAACCATCTTCCTAATGGTTTGAAACAGTCCTTTAATATTCCTAAGTGGAAATGGGAAGTTTTCTCAAAGAAATTTTTTACCATTTTACTTCAATCTGGGGGAGTTGTGATGCAGTTTGGGTAATGGTGGACCGATTAAAAAATTTAGGTCATTTTATAGGGATCTTTAAGTCGAGTTCAATGGATGTTTTCGTGTTGATGATGTTGATTGGATTCATGGGTCACTAAGGACTATCATCTCTAATAATAATACTTTTTTTACATAACAATTCATGAGGATATTGTAACATGATTTTTTCTCTCATTTGTGTCATAACACCATTTTCTTCCTTCATACTGATGGTACAACAGAGCTGACCATCCAAGTACAAGATGACATATTGTGAGCTTTCATCATTGAGATTAGTGGATCAGGGGTAAGAAAACTGCATGTGGTTGAGTTTTAACACTACAATATTAATCACTAATTTATTAGAATGGATCCTTTTTTAGGCATTATAAGGATGAATATGTAATTATCTATAATTCTCAATGGACGTATGGAAGTAAAACGTTTCTGGTTTTGATCTAGTGAAGATCATGACTCAAAATAACTACATGGTTTGATAGAGGATGAGGGTGGTGAAGGATTATCATAAGGCCTGTGTTTATTATAGTTTCAGGTCGGTCGAGATTCAGGGTGGAGACCATGAGTTCTTGAGAGTCTCCCCTCAACATGGTTTTCAGAGGTTTGGCTAGGTGTATAAGATTAATTCACATTTTTTGTAAAATTTGAGGTGTTAGGGAATGTTGGAAAGGTGGTTCATTAGTTTATGTTTCCACCATGATTGGAGTGGACACATGATTTCACCCTCGAGTCTTAGAATTTTTCAGTATCTTGATAATTAATCCAACATCATTGACTAGGGATATGTGGATATTGAGGTTGAGGTGAATTTTGTAAAGTGACTAGAAGATATACAAGATCATCATGACATGGTGATGCATGGATGTACCATTCCCTCGATTCTCATGTTTTGTGGGCATGGTGGCTTGGATGAGAGTACTTAGCAGCAATAGACACATATGGATTCCCAATACCAAATATTATTTTGATTTTTCTTTTATTTTTTCTTTTTTCTTCAATATTGTGATGATGGATCTTTCTATTTTATGATATGTGTTCTTTTCATGATTTTTGATATTCAATAAGGCTCTTTAAATATTAAAAGGGGGACATGAATCCTAATCATGATGTGTTATACTGTGATGTGATTAAAACTATGCGGGATAGTCAGTTCCACCCAAAGTGGATAATATCTTGACATGGAAGAAGGTTTTCCTATATTTTTGTGCTCAGGGTAGTGTTTTGTGTTAATTGTGGAATTTGTTGGTTTGGGATTTTTAGAGGTTGAGATGGTTATATAGCTATGTGGTGATGTGGTGATGTGTCTATGTGGAAAGGAGGTGGTTTCATCTATTATTGGGTGTATGGTGTTATTCTCTGTGGGTGGTTTTGATGTGGTTTTTTTTGATATTTTTTGGGTTTTTTGGTTGTCTCTTTTTTTTGTGGTGTTTTTGGTGTAACAAGATCGATGTGATCTATCTCACAGGGTGTATTTTTGAACCCCTTTCCTTTTGGGTTTCGTTTTGTTTCTAAAGGGTGAAAATTGTTTGAGTAGTATCTAATGTTAAGGTATGTTCCATCACAACCCATTAATTATCTATTTTTGTGGTTGAAGAGTTATTGGAGGAGTCTATAGGAGGTTTTTTGAAGTTTGGAGAAGTATTAGAATTGCAGTATGCTTTTTACACTATAAAAGATGAATTTTATGATGTAAGATTTTGTTTTGTGGAAAGAGATGTTGGTGGTTTATGACTTGTACATGAAAAGGGGTATTGGTGGAAAAGGTTATTATTCCATTTGATAGTTATTTATGATACAAATGATTTAATCCCTAGATTCCATGATTTTGGACATAATTTGAGGTTTCATAGTTTTTACAATCTACAGTTTGGTTTTACTTTGTAATTTTTCCAATCCCATTTAAATTACAGCTTTATGTGTTATTTACACTATAAGAGGGATGATTAAAATTTTATTTACAAGTTTTTATTGGATGATTCATTTATCATTCAACCACTCATCTCTTTATCTCCCATTTTGGGAGAACTCAAGATGATTTTCATTATTCTTCCAGACCTATTCTTTCTTTTTTGATTTTTTGATTCTAGTGATCAAGTTCTTTCGATCACTGGTGATTTCATCATCTTTTCACATTCTCTTATTTTCATTATTTTTGTGGGGATTCACTATAGTTTTATTAGTTTTCATTAAGGTTGTGTTTTGGGTAGTTTTTTCATGATCCCTTTATTTGGGGTTGGTTGATCAATCATTTTCTTATGTAGTTCTGGTTTGTGGGATGCTTCTTCTTCACCCTATGGGGCGCAACCATATTTGAATGCTTCTTTGATATAGGGAAACCTTGTTATCTCTTATTTTACATGATATGTGTGGGATTGGATTCTTTATCTTTCATTTGGGTATATAATAAGGGTTTTTATAATAAATATAATTAATTGGAAAACCTAAAATTGAAGTTTATGGGGAGATATAGTAGGTTTTAACTTCTTTTATATATCATGTTGATGTTATTGTGCATGATTGTTGCTAACACTAAAAATAATGACTGTTGGGAGCCATTTTTGTGTTGTAGTTTTTCTGATTTAAGGACCCTTCTTGTGTTGTTGTGTGATATTACCCTAAATAAAATGAAAAATAATGAATATATTTCTAGATAACTATTTTCCATAGAACATGTTTTTTATTATAATAAAAATTATAAATTAAATAATTGATGTTATGAAATCCCTTGAATAATTTGGGGAAGCTTGAATGTTTTTTAGTCATGTGCTTAGTGTTTTGTTGTGTGTTATGGGATTTTGTTTGACGGTTCTGATAATAGGATGGGATTTGTTATGTGTGGGGATATAATGTGGTGTTGGATTATAATGTATGTTATGTGGGAAATTGATTGACATGGTTGAGGTGCGCAGAGGTGTAGAGAACAGTTCCGATGATGTGTGGTGGTGCTGTATAATGTGGATGTAGTGTGCGATGGTTATAGTGCACAGTGGTGATGATGAGTGGTGAATAGTGGTTATGGAATGCAGTGGATGTGATGATTGTGAATGATACATGTGGATATTATGGAGAGATGGCTTAGGTGATGTAGCACAATGATGATGGTGGATTTGTGGTGTTTTGGTGATAGTTTATATTTGATGGGTGAGTTCTAGTATGTTGATGTTGTGTTAGTTTCCCAATTATGTAGGGAATAATTGATGATGCTGAATGAAGTGGTTGTTGTTGTTGATTTTTTCTATATTAGTGGTAATGTAGGGTGTATTGGTGTTGTTGTTGTGAACCAAAAGGTTTAGTAATGAGTGAAATCTAAATATCATGTATGTTTATGGTATTTTTATATGAGACCCAATTGGGATGGATAACCTTTCCAACACTGAGAGATTCTGAGTTCTGTGTGTTATAACCAATATACATGATGGTGGTGAAATGAATTTCTATATACCACCTCTTCACTACTTTTCCTTCAACAGTGATATCCCAGGTTTCTACCGGAAATATGTGTAGTACTGGCCCATGTGTCTTCGGGCGGGATGTGGTTGTTTTTGATGTGATGATACATGATGTGTGGGACCATGTGCCTTAGGGTGAGACGTAATGTGATGGTATGTGGTGCTAGTACTGGATTCTAGACCTCTCATGTGTGGGGTGGGAAGGTATGTGTCCCGACCCATATCAAGGATGGTCATGGTGTCCTCAGGTGATCTGTGATGTCATATGACGTGTATGGAAGGGACCGGAGCACATGGTGCTCAAAATTAGGGTGTGATAGAGGAAAATCAGTGGGGAATCATTAGTGGGGTTACTTTATTTGTTATGATCATGATGCTATATTTTGGTATTGGATTTGTGATTTGGTGATCCAAAAATTTTGAGTTCATTGATTGGTTAGATGACCAAACAAGGTACTTTTTGGTTCTGCTATTTTTTCAGTAGCACATTAGAATTCTCTTTTCACATGAGAACATGATATCTTGGTTATGTACCTACTAAGTAAACCTATTATTCCATCCATATATATGAAAAAAAAAATTTGTTTTTCTAAGAGGGCATTGAAATTTTTTTTTGGAATTACTAACAAGGTTGGAGTTGTGGTTTATTCACTTCCATTTACTTTCCCTTTGTGTGTGTGTATTTATATATATTTGAGGATCTTATAGGTTTTAGTATTACATTATTCATGATTTTTTGGATGGATTTTGGTTTTTCATTATATATATTCTGGAGTTTGTTTTTGGTTATTAATCATATCTCAAAATTCTATTTCACTTATATCGGGTAATTCCTCCCATACTATGATATTTTTATACCCTCGGTGCTAGTCACCAACTCCGAGCCTACTGGAGGTCAAACTCAGGTTTTTTTATCTCTCTTCCTTCATTACTATATCTTTGGAGGAAGGGGATCATAAAATAAAATATCATTATGGAAATTTTTAAATACATTATAACATAATGAACATATATAATTCCATCAATGTTAACAAATAAATATATAATTTCTTTTGAAAATATGATTATAAATCTCAATCATCATGAGTATTCTGAATACAATCAATTTCATAGAAACACATACCATAGGTTGAAAAAATAAAATCATCTTTTAAATTAAAATGAATATTTCAATATAAAGAAACCAACCCAATTCCTTATAAAATACCCCTAGAATAAACCATCACTAATCATATATTTATATAATTGGACATTAAATTTAATTGAAGAGAATGAGAGTAATAGAAATTGAATAGGGGATAAAGATTAAATAAGGATGGGGGGAAGGGAATTCTTACCTAGAAAATCCAATTTATAATCTTAGAGAAGGATAATAAAGGAGGATATAAGAAATAAGATAGAACTCTCTGTAGTTTGGTTTAAAAAAATGTGAAATGAGCCAAAAGAGATTAAAATGAGTAGGGATATAAAGTTAAATTTATAAATTCATTTTTGTACACTTTGATTGGTTTTTCTATAGGGTTAATAAAAAATTTCACAAACCATATGATAACCACTAACCTCAATATAGAAAACTCACATGGTTATATTATATGGTTCCCTTAACCATATGTGATTCATACAATTTTCATTAGAAAGGAAACTTACAATTTTAATAGTTTGGATAGACAATTAAATCTAAAATCTTCTCAACCATATGACTTAAATATTTTCCAAAATTCTAAAACTAAACATCACTAAGTTCAGTAAAAAAATTATTTGGACAATGTAATACTAATTGGTGACATTGGGATTTTACATGTCATGTGTTATTAGATATAAAATAGATTTATTTTTTAAAAATAATTATATTCTTTTATTTAGACCACATGGTACATTAAATTGATATGTAGTTCATTATTATAGATAACAAATTATTCCATAACTATTTTCTAGTATTTTCATCACAATTAAATATAATTTTGGTGGTATTCATCTATTTATGTACTTTTTTTTGGAGAAAATATTTTTATTTATAAAATTGCCTATTGGTCATTTAACCCACACTATATGTGGGATTTATGTGAGACTTATTCCAAAAATATAAAACTAGTTAAAATTATATGTCTTATAATCTCTTGATATTATAATATAATTTAGTTAATTTTTATCAAGTGATGACCACCATTGAGAAAATGATCTTATTAAAAAATGATCTCTCAGACATTTTGACCTCACTACACATTAAAATTACTTATTCCCCATTCATATAACTAACGATTTAGGTAATGATACTCACCTTAATATTTGATGAAAATTTTATCTTTTTGGATGTTTTTATCATTAACAGATGTTTTGAACATATATGATAAATTTAATTATAAAAAACAGTTTTAATCATTTGGGCACACAACACATCATATTCATATAAATTTTTTTATATAGGTTATAAATTAATCAATGATCCTTTTAGATACTCTATCTATTTTCCTGTGTTTTGATCATTTATAACTTTTTTCAAGCTATATAATAGTTTAAATTAAATAAATAACTTTATATAATTTTTATTGAGTCTTATATTAGATTTTTTTTTGGTCATTCTTATATTTTTTAATTAAAAAAATTCATATATTATCATGAATTTATAAAAAAAAATATTTCATTGATTTTTTTGAGAAATGAATTTAATTTATATTTTCTAATTTTTGAAGAACACATTTCATTATTATGAACACCCCACTTATCAATTTTTTTAGAGTTTATTTCTATAAGTAAGAAATTAATCGATGATAATTTTATTTTATTTTTATTGAAATAAATGATTTTTTGCACAATCATTGATCATTTAATGAATTTTTTTAATTTTAAAAGATATTTTTTATTCTAAAAATTATATTTGAGTCATTATAATAATTTTATATTAAAATTTAACTCATTTATCAATAAAATAAATACATATTAATCAAAATTAATTATCATATATTCCAAAATTATTTGAGACATCATTTTATTATTCACCATTAAATTATTTTATTTAATAAAAAATGTTTGTAATTATACAATTAATCTTTTAGTCCTTTTCACCAAATCATTTGATGGATGGGGTTAATGAATGTCCCTAATAGTGAGAAATTATTTTATGACCACTATCATTAATTTCCTAGATAATATGGTCACATTTTTATGTATTTATTTTTTATTTTAATTTTCAAATTTAAATATATTTTTAATATTGAAAACATAATTTCATCTATTTTCACCACATTTTTCATTATTTTAATATATTCGGCATTCATATGTGTTGATCATATATTTCAATTCATTTGATGGAAAAAAGTTTATCGTTTTCCTTTATTTTCGCAATCAATCAAGATATTCTTCTTAGTATGGACCATTTTACATGAAATTTTAACATATTAATTAAATTTTTTAATTATAAAAAACAAAATTTTTTCTATTTAGATCAAACTAATCTTAATATTGACATTTTTATTACTTATCCCTATAAATAATCATCCATTTATAATTAAAGGATTGAGAATGACTCATTTAGTCTACATTCAATTGGAAAATGGTTCATGGCTATCATATAATCACACAAATATGTAAGGAATAACCCTTAATGAATAAATTATCACACCAAATTCACAAAAAATGTAAATAAATCATAATGACTAATTAATTTATTCCATGTAATATAATACTATAATAATTTATTCATAAGTGGTATAATAACAACATTTAAAAACAATTTAATATCATATAAATATAAAATAAATAACTACAATACCATGTAATTCCACATGCATGAGCTATAGTATCCTAATAGAACATCAAAATATATTATGAAAATATTAAAAAAATTACATTTTAGATGTGATTATATTAATAAAATTAGTATCTTCCATCCATGGAACCCTCACATATCATTTAATATATTTTAATTAAATAAATTTTGAGTGAAACAATCCAAAAAATAAAATGAAAAAATGTAATAAGTGTGTCCCCATATATAAATAACTAACTTCAAATAGATACCCTCGACTCACATAATCATACACACACATATATGCACCTAAACACACACAAACATATATATTTATGTATGTATCTATATATTTAAGTATGTATGTATGTGTTGGATAACATAGAAAATTAAAAATTTGTCTTGAAAAACATATACAAAAACTAACACTCAAAGTATTAATAATTATATATCTCAAAAATATAATCATAGGTCTCTAAAACATTTACCACATCAGCTCTAATCAATAAATCACATCCATACCCATTATTTGGGAATAAAATATCCCACCATATCCACATACAATGTGTTTATAATATAAATTTTATTTTTTTGTACTTTTTTTGGATGGGAAAGTATCATTATATTGAAAAAAATCAATTGATAAATGAAACATTATGGCATATGAATGATAGATGGGAGGTTAATGATAATAAATGTTATTATTATTGATGAATTAAAAATGGAAGATGTATATATATATGGGAAATTTTCTCATTCCTAGAAAGTCATTGGGAAGTGAAGGAAAAGTATAAGAAATAAAGTGTAAGATATTTTGATGGGATTAGTTCATGATGTAATGGAAGAGTTAGGAATCGTCCTAGTTGTGTAGTTATTTTATGATTCATGGTGGAAACATTTTATTTATGTATTGGATTGTAGGGGTTCTTTAACTCTCTAAATAACCCTAATTATGTTTTATGTTAGATGGAATCAAGCAGAGCATGAGTTCATGGTCATATATGTAGGTTACTCACATCTCTATAAAGTTGGGGAAGTGATATAGAATGATATGATGGGGAAACCTATAAATTAATGAATTAATTTTCATCCATTTAAAAGAAGAAAAATTAACTTTTAGAGAAATTCAATTGTACAAAATACATAATTATCATTCTTATTTCTATCTATGTCCCTTTAATAATACTTGATAATATATCTACATTATCATGTTTAATAGTCATCATTGTGATGAATATTTAATGGAATTTGATTCATCTATTTGTATAGAATTTATTCTCTTTGTTTTTTTATTGTCAATTATTATATAATTATAGATTTATTCAAATTATAATTTCAAGATTAAATTTTAAAGTAGATTATAATGTTTTTTATTGGATATTTATTTGGAATCATTTTTTAGTATAGATTCATCATCTAGTATCATTTATGTGGCCTCTTAATTTCATAGTTTTTTTATTTTTAATTCAATATGATTTATGAATTTCTTAAATGAATAAATTTTTTATATAATAAATATGAAAAAGAGGTAAAAATATTTATGGATTTTATTAAGTATTTTATATTTTTATAAAATATTAAGGTATTTTTTTTAAATTATAGATTTTCATGGTTAAATTGTCACTTTATTGTTATGAATGGATAATTAAATTGGATAATTATTGTAAAAAACAATGTAAAATTTAATGTTGTGTAAATATGGATTGAAAACAAGTCCATAACATCTAAATTATTTATTATATTATTTTTAATTAGTTATTAAATTCATATTATGTATATATGAGTTTTAAGAAGTAATTAATAATAGTTTTTTGATGTTGTAATTATTTTTTTTATGTTTTCTATTTTAATTAACATGATTTGATTGAAAAAAAAATTACAATCATGGATAAACATGAACAATTAAAAAAAAATTATTTAGTGTTATGGTGATTATTTATTTGAAAATATTATGAATAAAATAGATGATTTAATGTTGTAATTTTAATTTTAATATAAAAAATAAAAAAATAACAATGTGAATTAGAAATATGATAACTTTTTTACAGAATAAAATGATTTCAATAGACATATTACATGAATTTTTCATGTTAAATGAATTTTCTAAAATTAATATCTTAAATCGCAAATATAATATTGAATGTAAGGGTATTTTAGGGTTTTTTCATGATAAATTATTTTATTTTCTTGAATATTTAGGTTCTATTTTGTGATGTGTTTGTATTGAAATAAAATGATGAATGGGATGTTTTTTTCTAATGATTTTGTTTTAAAATATACAGGATATTGAACAATTGTAGGAAGAATCTTTAAGGCCCCAGCCTTAAACATGACATGATCTTGAATTAAGTTAATAATTCACATTGAGGATATTTTCATGTTTAGATATTTAGATAATTAGGTCATAACTTATACATAACAACTTGAATATTACATGTACACACTTCTACTCAGTATCCATTATTTTCATAAAATAAAAACTCTTATAAGAAATGAAACATGGTTAGTTCCATGTTTTAAACAGCATGAATTTTCCGTGATCCCATCCTAGACCCTTTTCCACTTTATGTCTAGTGAAAAGCATTTCAAAAACATGGGATAAGCATAAAAAGCTCAGAAAGGTATACACAAGGAAGGAAAAATGTTAGTTTATCAAAACAACATGTAAACCATGAATACTTTATCATAAGTAATAATTTTCATCTTTATGAAGTAGTAAATACTCTTCACAGAATAAAATATCTTTGCTTATCATTTTTTAACAAAAAGATTACCATAAAACCCATAGAAATCACACATAACATATAAAAGGTAAACTTGGGACATGATCATACTTAAATTGAATAACCATACTATTGACTTCCACAAATCATTCTTACAAATGGAATATCCAAACAGCCAACTTCCATACCCAATGCATTGGAGGTTATAAAGTAACTACTCATCCTTGGTTTATCATGGAACCACCTATTATTTTTTTATCACGTAACCACCCGTCAAATGTCCAAGTACCATTATATAATCATCACACATAGAATATTTCAAATATCAATATTTTAATCGTAAAATTTTATTTGAAATCACAAATAAAAATTTCAAGATATTGAAATAGTAAATACACTTTCAAAACCATTTTCCATACCAAAATATGTAAAAAGTGCATATGGTATTAATTTTCCATTTAAAAACATCATGTCTTGTTAAGGAATCCAAATAAAGATTATGGCGGCGGAGGGGTCATTGTCGCCGCAAACGTTAAAAACATTCCTTTTGTATTTTAGTAAAACACATCGTTGTTAAAGTATTCCCTTCGAATGAAAGTAAAATTCAAAGGGGATAATTATAAACCGTGTAAAATAAGGAGGTTTATATTATCAAAATATGCCTCAATGAAAGGAGATTGAGATGAAGTCCCTCACCTCGTGTCCGACTTGACTCGTTCTTTCTTTAATTTATGGAATAATAAAATTAATTTAATTTCTACTTGATTAAAAACATTTTTAAAGTTTATTATTCCATTTATATCACTTATTATCTTGCTATAACAATTAGTTAATTATTTTATTTCCTATCAGATATTTTGTCGATGTTCAAAATTTGAGTCAAAAATGAACTTGTTATAATTATAAATTGTCAATGTAGTAAAAATTACATTATATATAGAAGTATATTCATGATTTTGATATAATATATGTCATAAATATATCCATTATATATGTATTTATAATAGTCCACAGCATTTAGATATAAGAAATAAAACACACCGTTCATGGAGAGGGAAAGTCTAACGTACGCATGAACACTACTTTCATTTCTATTTCATATTTAAAGGAATGAACACAAAATGATACATAGGTATATTATAATTATAGTATAATATATATGTTATATATTATACATAAGTTCATTAATTCCATCCTTTATACATTCCATGTATAGCATTAACGATTCATGTCACTTTTAGGGGGCGGTAGTCCACACTTCCTCAAATGAAATTATCATATTTATACAACCTTATAAGAATTTAGGTATTTTATAAATGAAAATTACAGTAGAATAGAGATAAAATAAATATAATATATATCATATTTAATTATAGTTCCCTCATAATGGCCACCATAATAGGTGGTAGGAGATAATTGAACAATCATCATTTTGTGAGGTAGTAGTTCACCGTCAACAGAAACAGTATGTTCTAAATCCATTAGATGGAGGTGTTTGTGAGTCTAAGTAGAATCCTTCTCATAAAAAACCAATTATATTGAGAATACTAGAGTTTTTTTGTAAAAAAAATAATAAGAAGATAATTTGGAGCAGATAAGGAAAAATAATGGAAAGGAACTTGAGAGAAGACGTTACCTCAAATCGGGTAACTTCTTTTGATTTGAGACAAAGGGATTTCTTGAATTGCCTATTATATAGTGGAAGGAATATATGAGGAATGGAGTAATGTTGGTAGATTATTGGAGGAGATTTGGGATGATACAAAGGGGCTTGAGAGGTTTGAGTAATGGGTTTGAGGTGGTGTCCTTTTATAAGAGGGGAGGAGGGGCACTTTAGGAATGTTTGAAAATAGTTTTTTATTATTAATTGATTTTAGAATTATAATAACAAAAAATTGATATATTTCTAAGATGATATGAGTATGGATATAAATCCTCTCATAAAATTGGTTTTATACAAGTTTAGGTTATAAAATTAACCTTATCTTTTAGCTTTAACCCTTAGTAAACTTATTTAACTTTTACCATGTCTTCTTGTATATTCATAATATATGGTTACCATAGTTACTATAAAATGCCAACAGACCTAAAAATAGATCATTAATGAAATTTTTAACATCATATATGTAATTTTTTATGATATTATATTTTTAGGACTGTTATATCATTTAATAAAATATTAATTGATTTAAAAACTCATTTATGTCCATTTTTATACTATTCATATCATGACTTTTTTAAAATCCATAAAAACTTTATTTATTTGTATAAACATAATTATTTTAAAGATAACAAGTAATAATAATCCCCAAAATTAATTAATTAAATAAAAAATTACAAATAAATAAATTTTATTATTTATAATCTCATTTATTTAAAACATTCATTAATAAGGTAATCACTACATAACCATTGTATCATAAATAAATATATTTATTTGATGTATAAAAAGTATAAATAAAATATCATGATGTAGAAAATATTTTTATATTTCTAATTAACATTTATAGTGAAAAATATAACTTATATAACCCCATATAAAAATTGTTTTACTAAAAGATATATGTTTAGGTTATATTTTCCATAACTTTAAATTAAAAGTAATTAAATGTCATTTTCACATACAAGTGGCTCCATGGGGACCTAAAATCAACCCAAAGATTTCCATGGTCATTCATATCTCATCCAATAGGGTTATAACATGTGTTAGGGTAATTTAATATTATTATAATATTATTTTTTACCCTTATTTACTAGATTTACCCTTTAAGAATGGTAAATAAAATACTTACTGAAGTTACTATTCATAATGTCTAAAGATAAATGTTACCTATTTATATAATTTTTTAATCCTAATTCCAAATATGGAATCCATTTTTCCAAATTAAAAACCCAAAATTTTAAGAAATTAATTTAAAATTAATTCCTGTTGTCAAAACCAAAAAACGTGTTTTTAGAAAGTAAAAACTACCAAAAGATTAACATGTGTTTATGTCCAATTTCAAAGTAAAATTACTTCCAATAACCAAAATTAGATTAAATGATAAAAATATAATATAATTAAACATTAAAACTAATTAAAAGGACAATCTCATCATATAAATAAACTAGATGAAAATGTAGTTTTGACTTAAAATGTTGTATTCTTCACTATTCATTTAAAAATGAACTTTATCAAAAAAAGACAAAAATTTACCCAAAGTAAATTTTGATTTCCCTATTCTAAATAGGAAGTTTATTTTGTCAAATTGAACATATAAAAGTGAAAAAAACTATTTTTAAAAGGGGTTTTCCATCAAAAGGCAGTAAAATTACCTTTTAAAAATATTACAGTATTTATGATTAAAATTGAATCCATTATCATTTTACACCTCTAAATTTTATTGGATAAATGTAAAAAACATTTAAAAAACATGTTTAATCATAATATGGTTAGTTCTGTTCATTTATACTAATACAACGGGTAGGTGTTAACTACCATTTAAAATAATAATATTATATTATTATTATTTTTCTTAGTATGACTCAGCCTTGTGTGTAACATAGGATTTCAGAGAAACCCATTATTGCATGTCGGGTACGCCATCGAACATAGAATACCCTTTAAAGTAAAATTAATATTAAATTCACAAATATAAATAAATATGAAAATTTCATATTCTTTATTTACCTATGTTGTTACATCCTTCCCCCTTTTGGAAATTACGTCCTCACAATTTTATTCACTTATCAAATAAGTGGGGGTGTTTATACCTCATAGAATTTTCAAATTTCCATATTTTCTCTTCAGCCATATGGCTTTTCCCCAAAACCTTTACCAGATGAATTACCTTATTCTGAAAAACTTTCTCTCTTCGTTCAAGAATCTGGTCTGGTTGTTCCTTATAAAAAAGATTCTCTTCTAACTGAACCATCTCTGGACTCAAAACATGAGATGGATCTGGAATATAATTTCTCAACATTGAAACATGAAAAACATTATATACCTGGGATAAAATTTGATGTAAATCCACTATGTAGGCAATTGATCCAACTTTCTCTAGGATTTCATAGGGTCTAATGATCATCGGACTCAGCTTCCCCTTCTTACTAAAATGCATCACACTTTTCCATGGAGAAACTTTGAGAAATATGTGATCACCTACATCAAAAGTAAGATCCTTCTTTTATTTTTCCACATAACTTTTCTAACTGATCTGAGCTATCCTCATGTGTTTCAGTATCAAATGAACTTTCTCTGCAATATCTTCTACCAATTCTGGTCCTATCAGTTTTTTTCACCTACTTCATCCCAAAAAGGTGGATTTCGACACCACTTCCCATATAATGCCTCAAATAGATCCATTTGTATACTGTAATGAAAACTCTTATTATAATAAAACTCAAACAAAGAAAGTTGTTGGTCCTAACTTCCCTAGTAATCCATTTAAGCATGTATCATATCTTCCAATGTCTGATTTATTCATTCTAACTGCCCATCTCATTGAGGATGGAAAGCTAAACTGAAATTTAATTCAGTACCCAATGACTTCTGAAGGCCTTTAAAAAAGTTATAAATAAACCTAGTATCATACCACTTTTAAAACATTTAAAATTATTTTTTATTTCAAACATTCATATCCATAGAAATAAATCATTAAAACCTTTTTTTTAAACATTGATATTAATGAAAAATATTTAAAAGAATAAATCTTTAAAACAATACTTTAGATAAGAATTTTGTAACCAAATCAAGGATGCTTGAATACAAATAATTGAGGTAATAAAAACTTTATAATATCATGAGAGTAAATGTATTCATGACATACTATGGCGAAGTACAGTATATACACCATATAAAAGTGAATTGGATCATAACAATAAAGAAGTCTCAATGGAATGTAAATTGAGATAAAATACCTTATAAAGACTGTATCCTTAGGTTAAGGGTAAATCAATGACATAATTATGTGTTACAAATATAAATACACTCAATAAGATTGTATATTCATTGTAAATCAATCATAGTACATTCACACATATTCTTGTAAAAACAACACCAACAACTTGGATGTTTAACTCAATGAATAAAAATTGAGTTAAGATTACTCTTATCAAGTTAATATTAATGACTTGAGAATTTATCATTGGAGTGATTATGTGTATCAAAATTATATCCACACAAAGGATAGTGAAAATTATTATATAATTAAAAAAATAATTATTTCACAAATAATCTTGGAGTAAAATAATCACTGAAGTTTGCGGAAAACCTAATGAGTGTAAATTGAAATTAGAAATTCCTTTACCGATTTAGTAACATATGAAACATACACCCCATGAAAGAAGGATCATAAAATGAAGATGTAAATACCCATAAAGTAAGGTATATTACACAGATAATACAATCATGGGCAGTACATACACCACACAAAAGAAAATAGTGGAAAATATAGCATGAATCTCACGGGAATAAAACGTGATATGAAAACCCCTTACCACGTTGCAATCAATCGAGTCGTATAGCCAAAAGTTAATAACCACCAAATGAATCACAGAATACCATTAATATAAATAGAATAATGATAATATATATATATATATATATATATCAAATTTTAGTATAAAATACACCACATGAAATAAATAAGTGGTGAACACTGGAAATCTTACGAAATTAAAAAGTTAGATAAGAAACCCCTTACCTCAAGTCCGAATTTTCTGGTATGTTTCTTGTTCTTCCTGGATAATAAAATTAAGTTTATTAATACTTGATTAGGAAACATTTTCAAGTTTATTATTCCTTTTATATAACTTATTACCTTGATATATCAATCCATCAGCCCAAAGTCCTTCAATTTTTTATTATTATTATTAAAACACCCTTTTAAGGGAAGAAGGGGGAAAACCCTAACAGACATCATCAACTTCAGAAAATCATGATCCAAAGGTCAAGTGAGAAAAATCAAAACAGAAACTTGGAGCTACCCCCTCCCAGTATATAACCATGATAGATCTCTCCACCAAATCATGGTTGACCGGTGAACAAGTGTTATGTGTCAAAGCACAAGCCCGATCCGATGATTGACGTCATACCCTCCCAAACATCCAAATCTAAACAGCACAGTAGTGGTGAACATCAAGCCCAGGAACCTCCTCTAGGTTCTGATCCATGTGGAGTCCAGGTGCATCACCAAACCAACATACCTCACCATAAAAAACCTTTTCACCATTCCACAAATATATAACCAAGGATCCAAACCCCGCTTCCCTCCACTAGACACCCCCACCACCGCAGCTTCACAAGCCTGGAAGACAATTCAAAAGGCGCGAGATCAAACCATAGTCACCTAGGACTGGATGGCCCAACCCCACTCCAAGAGAACACCATAGATGAAGTAATCTTAGACATCCTGAAAAAAAACACCACTCTGGGCATGGATCTGCTCCAATCAGAACCATGAATACATATCATCAGGTTCTGAATCTAGACTCATGAGGACACAACAAAAGTGGAAGGGAAGAGAAGAACTGCCAGTGTTGATCCAAACCAAAACCAGTTCCAACCAAATTTGTAATCACGGCATACCAAAATGATACCTGAAAAATCACAAACCAAAACCAAAGTGCAATGCCACCCCCACCCGAACACACAAATCTAGGCAAGACGCACCAGAACAGCTGAAGACCACCTGGTCATGTCGGCTGAGCCGAGAGACCCTGATTTGGTGATACGTCATCAGAAGAACTGGAGAAATCTGATCCACCACTGCCAAACCATGACGTCTTCAGGAGAGGTGAGCCTCACCAAGTGAATAGAAAGCATATCCGCCGAGACGTCGAGCTTGGAAACCAAAAGCGCAACGTAACCCGCTCAAAGCCGGAACTAGGTGCATCCGCCGCGAACGGATCTAGGCAAAGGGGGAAGTGAAATCGACTAGGTTAAAACCCTAGGCGGTGTGTTATTGGGATAGATGCCACTTTGAGGCTTCGATTCCTTACCTTTCTATAAGAATTAGCTAATTATTTGAGTTCATATCAGACATTTTGTCGATGTTTGAAACTTGAGTTAAAAATGAACATGTTATAATCATAAATTATCCTTGTGGTAAAAATTCAATTGTATCAAAAATTATATTTACAATTTAGATATCATATATATCATATATATCTAGTATATATGTATTTATAATATTCCATATCATTTGGAGTTATGAAATTAAATGCACAGTTAATGGAGACGTTAAGTTATACGTACACATGAACGCTACTTTCATTTCTATTTTATATTTAAAGGAATTAAAAATTAATAATACTTAGGTATATTATAATTATATTATAATATCTTTGTTATTTCATTTAATTAAATCCATCCTTTATACATTCCACATATGGAATGAATGAGTCATATCACTTTGAGGGGCGGTAGTCCGCACTTCCTCAAATGAAATTATCGTATTTACTCATTATGGAAATCATAAAAGTAAGATATAAATAAAAAATACAGAAGTATAGAGATAATATAAATATATTATATATCACATGTAAATATATTTCCATCTTAATGGCCACCAAAAGAGGTGGTAGGATAAGATTGAACAATCATCGTTTTGTGTGGCAGTAGTTCGTTGTCCACAAAAATAGTATGTTCTTTACCCATTAGACGGAGGTGTGTGTAAGTGTATTTCAAATACTTCTCATAAAAACCAACTAGTATATTTATGATACTTTTTTTGTTATAAAATAAAGTAATAAAAAGATTTTAGGGGTTGGAGAAGTAAAAAACATAAAATAACTTAAGGGAAGATGTTTCCATTAAATCAAGTAACTCCCTTTGGTTTGAACCAAAAAAATTTCTTAAAGTGCCTTCTGCCTAAAGTAAGGCTTCTTGGTGGAAGATAGGGATCCTGAAAGCTTACTTGGGTAGAGTTTGGATGAGACAAGGGGATTTAGAGTTGTAAGTAATGAGTTTGAGGTGATAGATTTTTTTAAGGGGGTGGAGAGGCTCTTTAGGAAAGTTTGAAAATATTATTTTATTATAAAATTATTTTTGGTTTATAAAGGTCCAAAACATGTTAAATCCTAATATAAGATGACTATTTTTTGAAATAAAATCATCCAATAACAATTGGAAATGTTTTTTATATTGATTTAATCTTTAAAATCTTATTTATTTAAATCATTCATTAATGAGTAAACACTGCATCATTATTGTGTCATAAATAATTTTATATATTTGATGTCTACAAATTATAAAACAGTTACCATGATTTATGTGTGAAATATTTTCAGATTTCAAATTAATATATATATATTTCAAGTGATAACTTATATAACCCCATGTAAGAATTGATTTACTAAAAGATATATGTTTATGTCATTTTTGTCATTACTTTAAATTAATTAATATTAAGTGTCATTATCACTATTAAGTGAATCCAAGGGGTCCAAAAATAGACCCAAAGATATCCATGGTCAGAAATGTATCATCCAATAGGATTAGGACACATTTTAGGGTAATTTAATAATATTATAATATTATTTTTACCTTAAATTACCCTATTTACCTTTAACCGCGGTAAATAAAAGTCAAAACTTACTATTCACAAAAAATTATTTTTATCTTATTGAACCAAATTTTACATACTAATAACATCCATGTATGTCATATTTTTTAAATTCAATTCACAGAAGAGGTAAATCTTCATTTAAATGAAAAGGTCGGTTTTAAACTACTACTCAGTGTTTTCACTATTCATCAAAAATTAATGTTTTTCAGAAAAAATACAAAAAATTAATCTTAATATATATTTGATATTACAAATTAAAAAATGATTTCTATTTTACCAAATTCAAAAAATAGAAGTTTTATTAATTAATTTAATAATAAATCACGTTGTCAAAACAAAAAGCGTGTTTTTTAAAAATAATAACTATCAAAAGATTGACACTTGTTTATGTCCAATTTCAAAGTGAAATTACTTCCAATGACCAAAATTAGATTAAATGGTGAAAATATAATCTAATTACACATTAAGACAAATTAAAAATATAATATAACCATATAAATAAATTAGATTAAAATGCAGTTTTGAACTAAAATACAATATTTTTCACTATTCATAAAAAATGAATTTTGTTAGAAAATTACAAAAATTTACCCAAAGTAAATTTTGATGCCTTGATTCTAAAGAAGAATTTTATTTTTTCAAATAAAACATAAAAACATTACTAAAACTAGATTTAATGAGGGTTCACTATCAAAAGTTGGTAAATCGACATTTTAAAGAATATTATAGTAGTTATGCTTAAAATTGAATTCATTCACATTTTAAGAATCTAACTTTTATTGGAAAAATGTAAAAACATTTAAGAAACATGTTTATTCATAATGTGGTTAGTTCTATTCATTCTCACCAATACAACGGCTAGGTATTAACTATCATTTAGAATAATATTATATTATTATTTTTCAGTATGGCCCAACGTTGTGGGCAACGTAAAATTTCAAAGAAACCCGTTGTTGTGTCTCGGGTATTCCATCGAACATATCATCCCCTTTAAAGTAAAATTAATATTTAATTCAAAAATATTAATAAATATGAAAATGTATTGTTCTTTATTTACTTTGTATGTTATAGTAACGGTCACTCTTCTTTTACCTGTTGACAAGTCAAACACTTCACAGTAAAGTCAGCAATATATCTTTTCATTTCATCCCACCAGTAATACTCCTGAATATCTCTGTACATCTTAGTACTGCCAGGATGAACTGAAAACAAATAACTATGAGCTTTATATAATAATTATTTCTTCAAATGTTAATCACAAGTCACACATAATATCTTCCTAAATATCAAAATAAAATCATTATCAATGTTAAATTTAGGCAACTTACCCTTCTGAACCAACTCTACCTTTTTCTGCAACTCACTGTCTTCCTTCTGTGCTATCTTAATTCTGTCCGAAAGAGATGATTTCACTGATACCTGAAACAAAATAGAGTAATTTTCTACACCAGCAACTTCTATACCAAAGATCATCAAATTGTTAATCAAAGGATCTTATTCCAAACATAACATGGTTAATGTAGTATTACTTTTTCAACTAAAAGCATCGGCCACTTTATTTGCTTTTCCTGAATGGTAATGAATCGTGTAATCATAATCCCTGTTTAATTCCAACTATCTCTTATGTCTCATGTTCAATTATTTCCGAGTGAATATCTACTTCCAACTTTTGTGGTTAATATATATTTCACATTTTACTCCATACAGATGATGCCTCCAAAATTTTAAATCAAAAACAACAGCAGCTAATTCCAAATCATGTGTAGGGTAATTTAACTCATGAGGTTTCAACTGACGTAAAGAATAAGCAATTACCTAATCATTCTGTATTAGGACACAACCATTTCCTTTCAACAAAGCATCTCCATAGATAAAAAAATCACCATCTCTAAAAGGTAATGCCAAAACTGGATCATTCACCAATCTTCTTTTCAATTCCTGAAAACAATCATCACATTATTTTGTCCCCGTTAACTTGAAACCTTTTCAAGTTAATTTAGTCAGCAGGCTAGATAACTGTGAAAAATTCTCAACAAACCTTCAGTAATATCCTCCCAAACCAAGAAAACTATGAATCTCGAATATATGTGTGGGTCTTGGCCATTCTTCCACAAATTTTGTTTTAGCGGGATCAATAGTTATGCCATTTTTTGAAACAATGTGACCAAGGAATAAAATTTGTTGTAACAAAAACTCACATTTCCTGAATTTCCCATATAATATATTTTCTTTTAAGGTTTGTAAGACCACACTTAAATTACTTTCATGTTCCTATTTAATTTTGGAATATACCAAAATTTCATCAATAAACACAACCATAAACTTATCCAAGAACTCACAAAAACTTCTATTCATAAGATCCATGAATATAGTAAGTTCATTGGTTAACCCCAAAGGCATAACTAAAATTTCATAATGATTATATCTAGTACCAAATGCGGTCTTCAGAATGTCTACTTTCTTTACTTTCAACTGATGGTACACCGACCTCAATTCAATCTTTGGAAACTACTGTTCTCCTTGGAGCGGATCAAACAAATCATCAGTATGAGTCAAAGGATATATGTTCTTAAAATTGATATTATTCAAAGCTCAATAATTAATTCAAAGTCTCATTGAACAATATTTCTTTTTAACAAACAAGACTGGAGCACACTACGGTGATATGCTAGGTTGAATGAAACCTTTTTCCATCAACTCCTACAATTGTTTCATTAACTCTAAAAGTTCAATTTGATCCATTCAATAAGGGGGTTTTTAAATTGTCTTAGCTTCAGGAATTAATTCAAAATTAAATTCAACTTCCCGGTCATGTATAATACCAAACAACTCATCAAGAAAAACATCAAGATACTCATTTACTGTTGGCACAAAATTAATCTGAATTGTTCCTTTGTTTTCACCAATATGTGCAATGTAACATTCATTTTCATCTTTCACTAGTTTCTCAGCTTCCTGATATGTTATCAGAGATAATGGTTCATTCTTGTACACAAAATAAAAGTATTTTTGAAAATAAACCTCTTATATCTATAGTCAATCTTAGCATGGTAAACAGAAATCTAATCCATTCCCAAAAATAACATCAAACTCTACTAGAGGAAAAACAACAAGGTTTTTAGGTAAATTATTTCCATAGATAAGGACAGGAAGTTTCATATAATTTATTTTTGCCTCAAAATTTCCCCCAAGTGTTTTTACCATAAGTTCTGGATTCATTTCTTGTTGTGGATTTCCAAATTTACCTGAACATTTCTCAAAAATGAAATTATGTGTAGAACCTGAATCAAACAATACAATGTCATAATCTAAAAAAAAGTACTTGATACCACTTCATTTTATGGTCCCACATCAACCGTAGTAGGAGAAAAATATTTATCACCACCCTTCTATTTTTTATCTGACTAGTTTCCACCCTAGGTAATCAACTTTGGACACACATTGGCATAATTCCCAAACTCATTGAAACTAAAACATCTTACTTCTAGCTTTTCATTGCCTACATGATCATCTTATTTATAGTTACGAGAAATATGACTAGTCTTACCACACTATAAGCACTTTCCATATTTTGAGAGACATTTTCCATGATGCTTTTTACCACACTTCTCACAAGATAGAAATTTAATTTTCTTACCTCCAGGATTCTTTGATAAATTCTTTTCCTTTTCCAACCAATCAGACCTCTTCTCTTGATTTCTCTCTTGGAACACCTAATCATCATAAAACTCCATTTCTAAGTTCTCATCACATCTGACAAGTCTCTCGTAGATTTTGAATTCGTAATAGGCTAATACTCTTCGATGTCGTGGCTTCAGTCCTGAGTAAAATCAATTTATCTTACTATCAAGATCTCAGAAGAAATTTGGGGCATACCTTGACAGTCGAGTGAACTTTTCTTCATAATCTTCCACTGAGTCATCCTCCTGCCTCAATCCCAAGAATTTTTTTTCTATCATATGTCATACCGCCTTAAGAAAATATTTCTCAAGAAACATACCTTTGAATTTGTCCCAACCAAGAGCATCAATCTCCTCACTATCCCTTATATTTTTAACCATCGACCATCATTGATCTTCTTATCCTTCAAAATGATAAACATAAATAGTAACCTTTTGATTTTATGTACAATCCATGACATTGAATATCTTTTCAAGTGATTTGATCCACCCTTCAGCTTGAACAGCGTCAGATGATCCTTTGAATGTTGGGGTATGTTGTCTCATGAAATGCTCCACTGTAGACATGTTCTTATGGGGTTGATCTGGTTGATCTCATGCATGTATACCACCACCATTTATCACTTGAGTCAACTGATCCATCACTGCAACAAACTATTCAGTTTTGATTCCAACCATCTTAGGATGCTAATTTGGAAGGTTATTCTCCTCGGTATGACTTCCCAATATAGCTTCCATGTTTCCTCTATAAAAATCATTATGAAATAACATATCTTAGACAAAGAAACATATTAATCTTCAAAATTCTATTTCATTTCAATTTTACCATAATGTAAAAATCATTTATGTATATTCAATTAACAAAATTTTAACTCCTAATGTTATCTAAACCAACCTCTGATACCAACTATAAGGCCCCAGCCTTAAACATTACATAATCTTTAATTAAGTTAATAATTCACATTGAGGATAATTTTAGGTTTATATATTTGTATAATTATATCCTAATTTATACATAACAAGTCTAATATTACATATAGACACTTCTACTCAGTATCCATTTTTTCATAAAATAAAAACTCTTAAAAGAAAAGAAACATGGTTAGTTCCATGTTTTAAATAACATGAATTTTCCTTGATCTCATCCTTGACCCTATTCTACATTAAGTCCTATGAAAAAAAATTCAAAAACTTAGGATGAGCATAAAAATATCAGTAAGGGATACAAAAGGAAGAAAAACTGTTAGTTTATCAAAACAACATGTAAAAAATGAATACTTTATCATAAATAATACTTTTCACCTTTATGCAGTAGTAAATACTCTTCACTGAATAAAATCTCATTGATTATCCTTTTATAACCAAAATATTACCATAAAATCTATATAAATTACACATAACATATAAAAGGTAAAATTGGGTCATAATCATACTTAAATGGAATAACCATACGGTCGACTTCCACAAATCATTCTTACAAATGAAATATCCATACAGCCAACTTCTATACCCAATTAATTGGAGGTTATAACATAACCACCCATCCATGGTTTATCATGGAACCACCCATAATTAGGTTTATCACGCAACCACCCATCAAAGGTCCAAGTACCATTATATAATAATCACACATAAAAGATTTCAAATATCAACATTTCAATCATAAAATTTCATTTTTAGTCATAAGAAATAATTTCAAGATATTGAAATAGTAAATCCAATTTCAAAACCATTTTCAATACCAAAATATTTAAAAATGGTATATGGTTTTACTTTCCATTTAAAATCATCATGGCTTGTTAAGGAAGCTAAATAACGGTTACAGCGGCGGAGGGATCATTGTCCCCGCAAACATTAAAAACATTCCTTTTGTCATTTAGTAAAATACTTCGTAGATAAAATATTAATTTTGAATGAAAATAAAATTCAAAGGAGTTTATTATACACCGTGTAAAAGAATGAGTTGTATATTATCAAAATATGCATCAATGAAAGGAGATTGAGAGGAAGTCTCTTACCTCATGTCCGACTTGACTCGTTCTTTATTTAATTTACTAAATAATAAACTTAAGCTAATTTATACTTATATAAGAACCTTTTTTATGTTTATTATTACTTTTATATCACTTATTACCTTGCTATAACAATTAGTTAATTATTTGAGTTCCTATTAGACATTTTGTCCATGTTCGGAATTTGAGTCAAAAATGAACTTTTTATAATTATAAATTTTCCATGTGTTAAAAAGCACACTATATCCAGAATGATATTCATGATTTATATATCATATATATCAAAATATCTAGTATATATGTATTTATAATAGTCTATATCAATTGGATAAAATAAATAAAATTCACCATTCAGGAAGATGGTAAGTCGTATGTATGCATGAACGCTACTTTCGTTTCTTTTTCATATTTAAAGGAATAAATACTAAATGATAAATAGGTATATTATAATTAAATTATAATATATATGTTATATATGTTACATAATTTCATTAATTCCATCCTTTAAAAATTTCATGTATAGCATGAACGAGTCATATCACTTTGAGTGGGCGGTAGTCCGCACTTCCTCAGATGAAATTACCGTATTTATACAAAATGAAAATCATAAAGGTATGTTATAAATAGGAATTACAGTATAATAGATATAAAATAAATATCATAAATATCATATATAATTATAGTTCCATCATAATGGCCACCATAAGAGGCGGTAGGAGATAATTGAATAATCATCGTTTCGTGAGTCAGCAGTTTGTCGTCCACGGAAACATTATGTTCTAAATCCATTAGATGGAGGTGTGTGTGAGTGTAAGTTGAATACTTATAATAACAAAAACCTAGTATATTTAAGATACTAGTTTTTTTATGTAATTAAATAATAATAAGATCATAGGTAGTGATGAAGGAAAAATAATGGAAAGGAACTTGAGAGAAGATGTCACCTCAAATCGGGTAACTTCTTTTAATTTGAGCCAAAGGGATTTTTTGAATTTCCTTCTACCTAGGGGAAGGATTGTAGAAGTAAGGGAGGAATTTTGGAAGCTTATTAGAGAATATTTTGGATTAGGAAATGGATCTTGAGAGGTCTGAGTAATGGTTAGAGGTGGTGTCCTTTTATAAGAGGGAGGATGGGCACTTTAGGAATGTTTTGAACTATTATTTTATTATTAATTTATTTTCGAATTATAATAATACCAAAGTGATATATTTTTAAGATAGGATGATTATGGTTTGAAATAATATAAGTAAATTGGTTTTAGAAAAGTTTATGTCATAAAATTAACCTTATCTTTTAGCATTAACCCTTAGTAAACTTATTTAACTTTTACCATGTCTTCTTGTAAAATCATAATATATGGTTACCATAGTTACTATAATATAAAAAGATACCCAAAAATGGATTATTAATTATAATTTTATCATCCTATATTTCAGTTGGACTAATCTTAGATTTTTAGGACAATTATATCATTTAATAAAATATTAATTGATTTAAAAACTCATTTATGTAAATTTTTATACTATTCATATCATGACTTTTTTAAAGATCCATAACAACTTGATTAATTAGAATAAACTTCATTAATTCAAATATAACAAGTAATAATAATCAATAAAATTTTTGGATTAGATAAAAATTTTCAAACTAAATTTATTTTAATATTTACAATCTCATTTATTTAAAACATTCATTAATAAGGTAATCACTTCATAACTATTGTGTCATAAATAAATTTATTTATTTGATGTCTAAAAATTATAAATAAAATACCATTATGTATGAAATATTTTTATATTTCTAATGACTATTTATAGTCTAATAGATAACTTATATAGCCTCATATAAAAATTGTTTTACTAAAAGATATATGTTTAGGTTATATTTTCCTTAAATTTAAATTACAAGTAATTAAATGTCATTTTCACACACAAGTGGCTCCATGGGGTCCTAAAATCGAACCAAAGATGCCTAAGATCAGAAATATATCATCCAATAGGGTTATAACATGTGTCAGGGTAATTTAATATTGTTATAATATTATTTTTTACCCTTATTTACCAGATTTACCCTTTAACCATGGTAAATAAAATATTTACTGAATTTACTTTTCATAATGTCTAAAAATAAAAGTTACTTATTTACACAATTTTTAAATCCTAATTCCAAATATGGAATACATTTTTCCAAATTTAGAACACAGATTTTATAGAAATTAATTTAAAATTAATTTCTATTGTCAAAACCAAAAAGCATGTTTTTAAGAAGTAAAAATTACCAAAATATTGACATATGTTTATGTCCAATTTCAAAGTAAAATTACTTAAAATGACAAAATTTTGATTAAAGGATAAAAATATAATCAAATTACACTTTAAAACCAATTAAAATGACAATATAATCATATAAATAAACTAGATGAAAAGACAGTTTTGACTTAAAATGCAGCATTTTCACTATTCATTAAAAAAATGAACATTTTCATAAAAATTACAAACATATACCCAAAGTAAATTTTGATTTCATGATTCTAAAAAATAAGTTTATTTGGAAAATGTAACATATAAAAGTGAAAAATACTAGATTAGAAAGGCTTCACCATCAAAAGGTAGTAAAACTACCTTTTAAAAATATTAGAGTATTTATGCTTAAAATTGGATTCATTCTCATTTTAAGCCTCTAAATTTTATTGGATAAATGTAAAAACATTTAAAAAACATGTTTAATTATAATATTTTTGGTTTTTTTCCATCCCTATAATACAACATCTAGGTGTTATCTACCATTTAAAATAATAATATTATATTATTATTATTTTTCTCATTATGACTCATCCTTATATACAATATAAGATTTTAGATAAACCCATTATTGTGTGTCGAGTATTTCATTGAACATAAAATCCCTTTTAAAGTAAAATTAATATTTAATTCACAAATATTAATAAATATGAAAATTTCATATTCTTTATTTACTTGGGTTGTTACAACATCAACATAGTTGAAGATATTATATTTAGAATTCATGTCCATGTTCTTATCAAGGCATTGTGTTAGGCATGAGATATTTTATAACTAAATGTTATTGGAATATAATATGGTATGATACAAAGATTTTGTAACATTAGATAATTATTTTCTATATTTTTTGAAACTATATTCTATGGTTAGAAAATATGGTTGATGATGGTCCGATTTATTGTTGTGTTATAGTAATCACCTAATACTTTCTATCATGATGGTAATGGTGTTTTTAAACACTTTAATGATTTAAAATATATATATATATATATATATATATATTAGAGCATTTTATGCTTCCTATGATGTAGGGGTTATTGGGGTTTCTACTAGGGATTATTTTCTCACACGATATTTTCACACACCTTGTGTGTATACTACTATATACATATTATTCTAAGAAAATTTTAGAGACCATTATTGTTGGATAATGGTGTCAAATGACATCTTGGAGTTGTGTTCATATTTATATGGATTTAAATACATGGGGTTATACATAGATTATTTTACCTTCAATTTTAGTTTTATTATTCATATATTGGTACATGAGTTTTATATTTGAGTCATGTTTGGATGTGTGAAATATATGGTATTTTAGAGGATATTTTTATGACATATCAAATTTGATTATACTAAATTTTGATACATATAATTATTGTATTTTTACTCTAGTTATTTATTTGGAATGGACCATTAAAGGTTAAATGACCCCAAAGTTTTATCTTTAAAACCTTGGTTCCAGTCTCGAACCTTGGGTGCTCATGGAGTGCAATTGAGGTCATGTGACATTTCGCCATGGTGGAACCGTCATGACATGATTTAAAGTTACACATTTGAATCTGAGATTTATCTTTCCTATATACATGATATTGGAGAGTTTTTAGATTATTGGTAAGGTGTTACTTAATGGTATAAATGTTGTGGTTGACTGGTTGACCAGCACAACTATTGTAGATGTCTAAGTTACATAGGAATAAAATGATTGTATTTGTTGATTTTATAAATAAGATGTTAGGGTATAATGCTCTCTTAGTTGAGGGAGAGTATCTGTATATTCATGAATCATTTAATCTTATAGGAATTTAATATATGAGTTAGTTTTTATGTGATTCTCATTAAATATCATTAAATTTAATAAAAAATAATTTTTTTAATCTATTTACTTTTAAAAAACTAAATAGTTTTTTTCTAACTATGATATTAATAATTGGATGGTAGACTAATATTAATAAGTTAAGATTAATGATGTGGTGTGGTTGATTTAATATGGTCGACTACTTGTGCATTTTTTATATGTTGTTGGTTAAAATGAATAGAATAATATTGATTTAGGGGTGATATATAAAAAATATATAGTGATTAAATATTGGGAAATTTTAATTATCATATCATATGGTGTGATTAATATTTTTCTGATAACTATGTATGTATAGGAATCAGAATCATTAGGAGATCATAGGGATGGGATTTAGTGATAATGAAATTAAGATAAATTTTAATACATTCAATGGATTGAATAAAATGGGGTAAAGGAATGAGGATTACTTGGGGGTTGAGATAGTTTTTATAAAATTAAAGTTCAATAATAATGTAATGAAAATATTTTAGTGTTTAATTAGAGTCAATATTTTTTGGTTTATATTTGAAATTTAAAATAAAAATTAAATTATACAAAAATATATTGATTTGGGTTATAATTTTTTATTGAATGGTATAATGGGAAAACACTCATAAATGATTGATGATCTATTGATGGGAATAATTATATTTTGTGTAGTTATTTATCAATAAAGTTGACTATATATTACCAACATAGAAGAATGGTGGGATTATATTATTTTTTTAAATTAATTGATATTTTTAAAGAATCATTTTATTATAATGCAAATAATTGGTGTTTGGATTTTATATCATGAAAAGGAATTAAGATGTATTTTTTTTTGATAATATGTGTGTTAAAGAAATTATAGTTGTTCTCTTTGGATTTATTAATAATTTAGATTGATTTTAAAGTATTAATTGGAATTATTATGATATAATATAGGGTGTTAAAATATATATGAAGATGATAACTACAATATGGTTCAAATTTGGGTTAAAATGATTTGTGTGAAAATATGATTATATATATTATACCGATTTGGTGACAGATTGGGTGATTAATTCTATTGTTAGGTGATCTAATTAGAAATGAAAATTATAAATAAATTATTTCTATATAATGGTGGTCTTAATTGGGGGGTGAATATTCATAATATTTTGATGTGATATAAAATTTTCTCGGTATTTATATATATATATTTGGATGATTAATAAAGCAGATTATTTCATTAATTTTTCTAAATCATGTTTTATTTTTGTGATATTTTTAGGAATATTTCTAGTGTGATTCATATAATAGTTTATTTAAATAAATAAATTAATGTTACTAGAGAAAAAATACCATGATATTGTTAATATTTAGCCTCATATATAATTCAATATATCTATCCATGCCATAGATTAATTTAAAAAGAATATAAGTGTTATGCCTTGTTGTGTTTATTTTTAAATCGTTCCCTTGTTGATATTATTCAAGAATAATTATAAATGAATAAAAAATACATGGTATAATAAAAATAAAAGTAATTAATTGAAATTAATTTTTACAATATATCATACATGTTAATATGACATAGATAGAAGTAATAATGAATGATAAGAAAAATATTTTCTTTTCATAAACTATTAACTGTTTTATTTAAAGCATGATAATTCTTGGGATGTGATCGTGATGTTTGGATCATGAAAATTTTCTATATAATGATCATGATTATATATGTGCCAAATATATTTATTAAAACATTGTATTATGAATTAATTATGGGGTATGTTTCAAATTGTTATATATTAAATGGGGGAAATGTTTTTCATATGTAAATTAAGTTTTTTCATCAAAAAGGGATGTTTTAAAAGAAATGGGATTATGGAATATTTTTAATGATCATTTTTTGTTAATAAAAGTGTATTTTTGGGTGTTTATGTGTGAATAAAACAAGTTTATGTCAATATTTTTTTATTTTTTTATTACTCTTAATTTTTTGTTTTAACTTGTTGATATTTTTATTTTTTGTATAATATGAATAAAAAAATATGTTATTTATGAATTTTTTTGGAAATTCTTTTACTTTTATGATGAATATATTTGAATTTTTGATATCATAATTAATGATAATTTTTTAATTATTTTAATTAAATGAGTTGGATAGGAATTATATTAATAAAGTGAGTCAAATAAAATGAATTATTTTTGTATGTGTGTATCGAATCTTGGATAATTTTTAATGTGTTAAAAGAAGTGTCAATTTAAAAGGTATTATTTAAAATATGTTAGTGTTTTTCATTAAACAAAATAATTTCATTTTGTATTGTCGAATGAAAATGGATTTTTTATTCACAATGTATGATAAATAGATTTTAATTAAATTTATTTTTAAGCATTTTTTATAGAATAGTGGGGAGTTTGTGTAACGCCCTGACCCCAGAAGCCTAGAGTCGGTGCATTATTACATAACATTGGCATGATCAGAAAAGATCAAGTCCCAAAATATCGATTAGTTTAGTATTCTTGGAAGTACTAGATACATTTATAAGGTTTACATTACATCATAAAATGAAAAACTACAATAACATTGTTTCCATAGACCACACTCATATCCCCTCAGACTATCCTTACAGGTAAGTTATAAAATACTTCTTCACATCCTGGGAAAAATAAAACATAGAAAGGGGTGAGCTCAGATGCTCAGTAAGGATAACAATATAGCAGAAACTTTCATAAATAAACATAAACATTTAAGGCAATGTATAACTAAAAAAATCCTTTTAAACATGAACTTCAGCATAATATGGAAAAAATAAAATGAAATAATTCCATTTACTTATTAACATGGATATTCTACTAGTCGAATAATCACATGCAATATCAATAACCACTTTCATAATGATGGAATGCATAATGTCAGACTATCATAACCACATAGTCAAGGCCTCGTGCCAAGACTACAAATAAGATTTTTCCAAGGCCTTGTTCCAAGACACTAGTTTGTCTCATGAGACCTACCGATGCATCAAGGAGATATAGCAGGCTCCACCCGTCACTTACTAAGTCCAATTCATTCCTCATATAAAAATTTTGAAACATAACATAAACATTTGTATTAAAAATAGCATACAAAATATTAATACTTTATCCATAAACCATGAATGGTATAAAAATAGCACATACACAGTCAAACATAACTCATTAAATACAATATGGAAGATTTTATTGTAGCATATTAACCTCAATCGAGAAAAATGAAGGATATTGACATAGATGAAAATAATCATCAAAACTATTTGAGAGGAATACCCCCCTTTTTCTTGAAAACATTTAAAAGTCAAACTACTTGTCAAGAAGCCATTTTAAAAATAGATTTTTGAATCAAAGTGTCTCATTCCACTTTGAAACTTTTAAAATGAATTTTAATTTTAAAACATTAATGTCAATATGAATAAATCCTTAAAACCATTTTTAAAACATGGAAATTAACGAGAAAGATTTAGAATAATAAATTTTTAAAACATTTTAAAATAATTTTTTAGTTTGAGTTCCTAACCAAAAGAGATACACTTTAATACAAATTATTGAGGTAATAAAAACTTTGTAATATCGTGAGAATAAAGGGATTCATGATATACTATGTCAAATTACATTATATACACCATATAAAAGTGATTCGGTGTATAACAACAAAGGAGTCTCAATGGAATGTAAATTGAGATGAAATCTCTTATAAAGACCGTATCCTTAGGTTAAGGATAAATCAACAACATAATTATATGTGAAAAATATAAATAAACTCAATATGATTGGATATTCAGTGTAAATCATTCATAGGACATTCACACATAATCTTGTAAAAACAACACCAATGGATTGGATATTTAACTCAACAAATGGAGATTGGGTTAAAATTACTCTTATCAAGTTCATATCGATGACTTGAGAATTTATCAATGGAGTGATTATGTGTATAAAAATTATATCCAAATAAAGGGGAGTGGAAATTATGACATAAGAAAATGAATAGTGATTCCACACATAATCTTGGGGTAAAATAATCAATTAAGTATGCGTAAAGCCGAATGAGTGGAAATTGAAATTTAAAATTCCCTTAACGATTTGGTAACTTACGAAACATACATCCATGAAATAAGGATCATACAATTATGATTTAAATATCCATAAATTAAAGTATATTACACAATGAATACAATCATGGGTAGTACACACACCACATGCAATAAATAAGTCCTGAATAATGGAAATCTCACGGAATTAAAAGTGAGATAAAAAACCCCTTACTTTGTACTTTTTCCTTGGTCGAGGGTAAGTTAACCTCCTTTATAATGGTTAAATAATTTTTATTTAGTTATAAAAGAATCATATATATTAATATGATATCATATATGATCTTTTAACATTGATTTGTTAATAATATCTTATTATTATCGTCGTTTTGGGTGTTAACGGATTCGTTTTCCTTTATATTATTTGTTATGTGAGACATATTTGTTATGTATGGGATGTATGTTATTCATATCCAGAATGATATAATATCTCTAAATATTATTTTTAATCATCAAATGAAATTTATTCTTGAATGGATATGATGGGGAATGAATCTCATCGCGTTCGTGGAGACGGTAATCTGTACGTACGCACGAGCGACAATATCATTATTTTGATATTGAAATAATATATAATTGGATGTTATATCATATATAAATAATAATTATCATGTTATATTTATTATTTACATGAATTACACATCATTATTATACCCATCCAAATAATAATATATTGAATAACAATTACACCACGATGTGGAGACGGTATGTCGTACGTACGCATGTATGGTGACATGTCATTAAAAGGATGGATAGAATACTGAATATGGTTGTAACATATTTATAATAACATCACATTATATAGAAGATACTGTAGTTATAATTTTAGAATGTAAATAACAAAGAATGAAGAAGTGTAAGAATAAAGGAACTTGAAAGAGGGTGGTGAAATCATTACCTCTTCTTCGGGTTCTTCCTTTTGATTTGATCAAACGGGATCCTTAATTTGGTTTTCTGACAAAATGAGGGCCTCTATGGTGAATTGAGGGAAGTTGAGAGAATATTTGGGCAGGTTTTGGCCGAAAAAAAGTCTTTTAGGGTATGAATTTGAGAGAAGGGAAAGTGCCCTTTTATAAGAGGGGTGAGGGGCACCTTAGGAAAAGTTAGAAATATTATTTTATAATAAATTTATATTTAGTTTATAATGGCTCTAGAGTGGATTATTTAAATTCTAAGGTGGGTATAGGTCGAAATAAACTCAACCAATAGGTTTTAGATAGGTTTGGGTCACTTTATTAACCTTATCTTTTAGTTTTAACTCTTAGTTAATTAGTTTGACATTAACCATGTCACTTTGTATTTTTATATTATATGGTTAATACACTTACTATAAACTCCCAAGAGACCTCCAAGTGGTCCATTAATAATAAAAATATCATTATATAAGTCCTCTGTCCGAACCTTAGATTTTTAGGAATAGAATATGAATTAATAATATAATATTTGATTTAAAAACTCTTTTATGTCAATTTTGACACTATTTAATAATTGATTTGTGTTAAACTCTTAAAAACTTTATTAATTCGAAAGAAATTCATTTATGAAATCCTAGTAGGTCATATTAACTAATAAAATTTTTGGATGTCATCAAAACTTTCAAATTATATTTATTTTAACTTTTATAATACCAATTATTTGATTCTTTTATTATTAAGAAAAATAATGCATCATTATTGTGTCATAAATAAATTTAATTATCCAATGTATAAAAATTATAAATAAAATACCATTATGTATTAATTTTTTTTATATTTCTAATGAATATTTATAGTCGAAAATCCAACATATATAACCACATGTAAAAATTGTGTTCCTAAAAGATATATGCTTATGTCATTTTTGTATTTACTTTAACTTAATTAATATAAAGTGTCATTATCACATACAATTGGATACATGGGGTCCCAAAATCGACCCAAATATGACCATGGTTGGACATGTATCAACCAATAGGGTTAGGACACGTTTTAGGGTAAATTAATATTATTATAATATTATTTTTTTACCCTTATTTACCGGATTTACCCTTTAACCATGGTAAATAAAATATTTACCGAAGTAATTATTCAAAATGTCTAAAAATAAGAGTTACCTATTTACACAATTTGGACATCCCGGTTCCAAATATGGAATCTATTTTTCCAAATTCAAAACACAGAAGTGGAATAAATTTATTTAAAATTAATTCCCACCGTCAAAACAAAAAGCGTGTTTTTAAGAAATAATAACTATCAAAAGATTGACACTTGTTTATGTCCGGTTTAAATGTGAAATTACGTCCAATGACCAAAATTGTATTAAATGGTAAAAATATATTCTAAATATACTATAAAACCACTAAAATTCCTATTTTATCACTATTAATTATTTCAATTAAAAAAAGTTGTTTTTAATTAAAATTTAGTAATTTTCACTATTCATCAAAATATGAAAGTTATCAGAAAAGTACCAAAAATTTACCCTAATCTAATTTCTATATTCCTAATCCAAAAATGAAGTCCATTTTGAAAGATAAAATGTATAAAATTTCAAAAAGTGGGTATTACTATTCATAACAGTTAGTTTGATTGGTTGTGGTGTGCTAGAATCTCGAAGTTACGTACAATGCAAGCTATTGCATTATTCAAAGGGAAACGTACCATGGAAGCTTGGGGTGTTACATTCTACCCTCATTCAATAAATTGCATCCTCTCAATTTTTAAAATTGGGATTTGGAATATAATGGAAAGTCCCACATCGGAAAAAGAGTCAATAAAACTATCACTTTAAAAGAAAGAAAGAGAAGTACAATGGTCACCCGAGATAACCTATACTAGGATTTCATGTAGAAAAACATGGATATGGATTATAAAATAAGTGTCAAGTTCTGATGGATAGGGACAGAAAACATGATCATGAGAAAGTTAACAACAAGAAAACCACAAACTTGTGATGGGGCAAATGGTTATTAGTTTCCTAGTAGGAAAAGTAAACGGACAACATTTTTATTTTTTATTTTTAAGTTACGTTACATAAATATGAGGAATTCATTTCTGAGATTGACTAAGAACATAAAGAGATATACTTACTTTTTAAGTAAAGTTTCATTCTTTAATAAATTTCTACTACTAACTCATTTTTAAATGTTGAGTATTCCCGAAGACTTGGTCACACTAGAAGAGCTAGAATAAACTTCCTATAGAATCACATGATCCACGAAGAATAAACTAAATATTTAACTTGTATTTAGAGATTAATCAAAACCAAAACGGTTAGTATAAGATCTGATGATCCCCCAAAAGGTTATTCCATTAGAGAAAGAAACACTAATCTTAATTTCTAAAATTAAACCAATAATACCCAAAATTTAAATAAATAGCATTCAATAAACAATTGTCCTTGAAATCCTTCAATAAAATCCAAAATAATATTGAAACCCAAAACTTAGAAGAATTTGGTTATGTAGTCTTCCACATTAAATGGTATCTCCAAATGACATCAACTAATCTTAAATTCACATACTTAAAAGTATTTAACCTAATCACATATTCTCTATTATAGGTTAATAATTTCCATAAATAACCCAAATAACTATAAATCCACAATAAAAACATAGATAAAAATCCACCATTACTCCTTAAATGAAATATCATAGTATTCTATTTTCCTTGGGCATATAGTGTGCCCAACAAAGAGAACATCTTACAAAATAACATTTATCACTAAATCACCAAATCATTTTCCTATACTAAGGGTATTCATTTGATAAGAAATAAGATCCCAAATCAAGTTATTATTGATCAATAAAATCATTTAACTAAAAATAATGGTCACACTAACCAGGGACTTCACTTAGTCTAGTGGTAGGCGATAAATCACAATCGCACTTTGGTTATGGGTTTGATTCCCACAACTTTGTTCGAAGCGACGGGATGTCACATGCTCTATGTGTTGTCCTTTTTAAAAAAACTATATTTTATAACATTACCAAAATGAGATAAATTCCCTAAAATAACCATAACATAATTTAACCACAAATGTTATCTCATACCTTGTATTTTCATACCAAACTATAATAACTTGTAATTGCCTCAAACCCAAATATCATATAAAACCAAATGGTTATTTATAACTATATCCACAAGAGAAAAGATAACTCTTCCTCAAATATCATTCTCACATGATAAATTTCAGGGTTACACATATAAGAGAAAATTCACCCAAAGTAATCTCAACAAAAAAGATCACTAATACCTTTAAACATTTTTCCATCCATTTATTTCCTCATAGTTTCTTCCTTGGCCAAGAGGTTATCCTATAGAATAGTTCATTCACTCGAGTAATGGATAGGTCCCCAAAATTTATGTAAAATGACTGTAAATGGATTCTTGGGACCATTTTTATTTTCTCTCATAGTACCCTTCATTTTTTCCTCAGCAATTCTTCACTTTATGTCCATCTTTCCCGCACGTAAAGAATTTATTTGTTTCGTTGGGACACTTTCCTAGGTGTCTCCTTCAACATTTCATGCATGATGGAAATTTATGATTCTTTTCTCCATGGTCTCCACTACTGGAGCTCTTATCATTCATCACCTTTATCTTCTTTGTTGGGTCTGGGAATTAGTTAATATATATATTGTTGATCATATTTTTGGAAAATTGATTTTTCATGAAGACGATATCTTTTACGCCTATCAACATTCCATTTTTTCTCATTTACACCACCTTTCCCACCTTGTACATCATTCTCAAAGTCACTATGACCTCCCTGGAATCCATCCATTGACTAAAACCAGAAAGCATTGTGTGAGTAATAGTAGTCATAAAATCATTTAGAGAATATCATGTCACCATATTCTCAATTTGAAACACATTAGGATTAACCAAGGTCATTTACTCTCATCTTATATATAATACTTAAAATCGGTTTGTAAAGAAAATGTAAATTATCCTAAGCATATCCCCCAGGAGTGTCATAACCAAGAGTGCAGCAAGGCCCGTTGTCGTGCACCAGTTCCCGTCCGATTCTAGCTCAAAGCGGTGTTTTCGGGTTTTACCCCTAGGTACATCTGTGCCAGAACCTCCTCTACCTACTCGTATCCAGACATGGATGTATTTCATGGAAAACTCACAAAATCTATACAATACCAAAATTCTATTAAGTTCTTCTATACTAATCCTCAAAGTCTTTCTTAGGGTTATGTGCTCTAATTAGAGTTTATCTAAATCTAGCTTTCAAGGTTTGTACTAAACTTCCTCTGATACCAACTGTAATGTCAGGACCCCAGAAGCCCAGATTCGGTGCATTATTACATAACATTTTCATGATAAAAAAATATCAAGTCTCAAAAGACCAATTAGTTTAGTAGCCTTGTAAATACTAGATACATTTATAAGGTTTAAATTACATCATAAAATGAAAAACTACCACAACATTTTTTCCATAGACCACACTCATATCCCCTCAGACTATCCCTGAAATTAAGTCATAAAATACTTCTTCACATCCTGGGAAAAATAAAACATAGAAAGGGGTGAGCTCAGATGCTCAATAAGGATAACAATATAGCAGAAACTTTGATAAATAATCATAAACATTTAAGGCAACGTATAACTAAAAAAAGCCTTTTAAACTTGAAATTCAACATAATATGGAAAAAATAAAATGAAATAATGACATTTACTTAATCACATGGATATTCTACTAGTCGAATAATCACATGCAATATCAATAACCACTTTCATAAATATGGAATGCATAATGTCAGACTATCATAACCACATAGTCAAGGCCTCGTGCCAAGACTACAAATAAGATTTTTCCAAGGTCGTGTGCCAAGACACTAGTTTGTCTCATGAGACCTACCGATGCATCGAGGAGCTATAGCAGGCTCCACCCATCACTTACTAAGTCCAATTCATTCCTCATATGAAAAGTTTGAAACATAACATAAACATTCGTATTAAAACTAGCATACGAAATGTCAATACTTTATCCAAAAACCATGAATGGTATAAAAATAGCACATCCACAGTCAAACATAACTCATTCAATACAATATGGAATATTATATTGTAACATATTAACCTAAATCGAGAACAATGAAGGATATTGACATAGATGAAAATAATCATCAAAACTATTTGAGAGGCATACCCCCCTTTTTCTTGAAAACATTTAAAAGTCAAACTACTTGTCAAGAAGCCTTTTTAAAAATATATTTTTGAATCAAAGTGTCTAATACCACGTTGAAACTTTTAAAATGAATTTTAATTTTAAAACATTAATGTTCATATGAATAAATCCTTAAAACCATTTTTAAAACATGGACATTGATGAGAAATATTTAGAATAATAAATCTTTAAAACATTTTAAAATGGTATTTTAGTTGGATTTCATAACCAAAAGAGAGACACTTGAATACAAATAATTTAGGTAATCAAAAATTTTTAATATCATGAGAATAAAGGGATTCATGATATACTTAAGTACGTTATATACACTATATAAAAGTGATTCTGTGTATAACAACAAAGGAGTCTCAATGGAATGTAAATTGAGATGAAATCTCTTATAAAGACTGTATCCTTAGGTTAAGGATAAATAAATGACATAATTATGTGTGAAAAATATAAATACACTCAATATAATTGGATATTAATTGTAAATAATTCAGAGGACATTCACACATATTCTTGTAAAAACAACACCAATGAATTGGATATTTAACTCAACAAATGGATATTGAGTTAAAATTACTTTTATCAAGTTCATATCGATGACTTGAGAATTTATCAATGGAGTGATTATGTGTATCAAAATTATATCCACATAAAGGGGAGTGGAAATTATGACATAAGAAAATTAATAGTGATTCCACACATAATCTTGGGGTAAAATAATCAATGAAGTATGTGTAAAGCCGAATGAGTGGAAATTGAAATTTCAAATTCCCTTATCGATTTGGTAACTTATGAAACATACAACCATGAAATAAAAATCTTAAAATGATGATTTAAATATCCATAAATTAAATTATATTACACAATGAATACAATCATGGGCATTACACACACCACATGAAATAAATAAGTAATGAACAATGGAAATCTCACGGAATTAAAAGTGAGATAAGAAACCCCTTACTTTGAACTTTTTACTAGGTAGGGGGTAGGTTAACCTCCTATTTAATGGTGAAATAATTGTTATTTAATTATACAAGAACCATATACATTCATATGATATCATATATGATCTTTTAACATTGATTTGTTAATAATATCTTAGTATTATTGTCGTTTCGGGTGTTAACGGATTTGTTTTCCTTTATATTATTTATTATGTGAGACATATTTGTTATGGATGGGATTTATATTATTCATATCCAGAATTATATCATATCTCAAAACATTATTTTTAATCATAAAATTAAATTTAGTCTTGAATGGATATGATGGGGAATGAATCTCATCGCGTTTGTGGAGATGGTAATCCATACGTACGCACGAGCGACAATATCATTCTTTTGATATTAAAATAACATATAATTGGATGGTATATCATATATAAAGAATAATTATCATATTATATTTATTATTTAAATTAATTACACCTCATTATTATACCCATCCAAATAATAATATATTGAATAACAATTACACCACGACGTGGAGACGGTAGGTCCTACGTACGCACTTATGGTGAAATTCCATTCAAAGGATGGATAGAATACTGAATATGGTTGTAACATATTTATAATAACATCACAGTATATAAAAGATACTAGATTTAAAATTTTATAATGGAAATAAAAAAGAAAGAAGAAGTGGAAGAAGAAAGGAACTTGAAAGAGGGTGGTGAAATCATTACCTCTTCTTCGGGTTTTTCCTTTTGATTTGATCAAAAGGGATACTTAAGTTGGCTTTATGACCAAAGTAGGGCCTCTACGATGAATTTAGGGAAGTTTAGAGAATATTTTTGCAGGGGTTAGCCGAAAAAAAAGGCTTTCAGGGTATTAATTTGATAGAAGGGAGAGTGCCCTTTTATAAGAGGGGTGAGGGGCACCTTAGGAAAAGCTAGAAATATTATTTTATAATAAATTTATATTTGGTTTCTAATGGATCCAAAGTGGATTATTTAAATTATAAGGTGCGTATAGGTCTAAAAAAACTCAACCAATAGGTTTTAGATAGTTTTAGAACTTTATTAACCTTATCTCTTTGTTTTAACTCTTAGTTAATTAGTTTGACATTAACCATGTTACTTTGTATTTTTATATTATATGGTTAATAAACTTCCTATAAACGTCCAAGAGACCTCCAAGTGGTCCATTAATAATACACCTATAATTATATATGTCCTTTGGCCTAACCTTAGATTTTTAGGAATATAATAATAATTAATAATATAATATTTGTTTTAAAAACTCATTTATGTCAATTTTGACACTATTCAATAATTGATTTTTGTTAAAGTCTTAATAACTTTATTAATTAGAAAAAAAAATTCATTTAAGAAATACTAACATGTTATATTAACCAATAAAATTCTTGGATGTCATAAAAACTTTCAAATTATATTTATTTTAACATTTATAATACCAATTATTTGATTCTTTCATTAATAAGGAAAATATTGCATCATTATTGTGTCATAAATATATTTAATTATTCAATGTCCTAAAATTATAAATAAAATACCATTATGTAGTAAATATTTATATATTTCTAATGAATATTTATAGTCTAAAATATAACATATATAACCCTATGTAAAAATTGTTTTTCTAAAAGATATATGCTTATGTAATTTTTGTATTTACTTTAACTTAATTAATATAAAGTGTCATTATCACTTACAAGTGGATCCATGGGGTCCCAAAATCGACCCAAAGATGCCCATGGTCAGACATGTATCAACAAATAGGGTTATTACATGTTTTAGGATAAATTAATATTATTAAAATATTACTTTTTTACCCTTATTTACTGGACTTACCCTTTAACCATGGCAAATAAAATATTTACCAAAGTAATTATTCAAAATGTCTAAAAATAAGAGTTATCTATTTACACAATTTTTACATCCTGATTCCAAATATATAATCCATTTTTCCAAATACAAAACATATAATTGGAAGAAATTAATTTAAAATTAATTCCTGCTGTCAAAACAAAAAGCGTGTTTTTAAGAAATAATAACTATCAAAAGATTGACACTTTTTTATGTCAGGTTTAAATGTGAAATTAGGTCCAATGACCACCATTGTATTAAATGGTAAAAATATATTCTAAATATACTTTAAAACCACTAAAATTTATAATTTATCACTATTAATTATTTTGATTAAAAAAGTTGTTTTTAATTAAAATTTAGTAATTTTCACTATTCATCAAAATATGAAAGTTATCATAAAAGTACCAAAAATTCACCCTAAGATAATTTCAATATTAAAAATCCAAAAATTAAGTCCATTTTGAAAGATAAAATTTATAAAATTTCAAAAATTGGGTATTGTTATTCATAACGGTTAGTTTGATTGGTTGTGGTGTGTTAGAATCTCGAAGTCGCGTACAATGCAAGCTATTGCATTATTCAAAGGGAAACGTAACATAGAATCTTTTGGTGTTATAGTTTGGTTGATAAATTTTTATTAATTAAATCATTAATTATATTTTACTCACCCTTGGTAGTTAATGATTATCGAATTTTTTGTTTGTGGTTGTTTTAAATAATTTTTTTTAATTATCATTAGAAATATAAGGGATTATTTATTATATAAATACAATATATCTTAAAATGATACCATATGTATTTTTTAAACTAGGTCATTATTAGTTTGAAGTTAAAATTATTTATAGTGTTTTTTCATATTAATAATGTAGTTTCTAGCATATAATTCCATATTTGGTTAGATAATAATGTAGTACTTAGTGTATCATTGGTAATTTTTGAATCATTCTATCTTAAAATGAATATAAAGGTGTTTTAGAAGTGTTTGAATAAATTTTTATTAATATATGTTAATTTTTCAATTGTATTTAAAATAATGAGGTTGTATTTTGGTTATATGATTCATGGCCATAATTTTATAAAAATTTTATATTTTTATGTTTTATAGTTTAAGATTAATATTTTGGGATTAAATAAGAATGAAATGAGTTTTAAAATCATTATTTTTACACATTGCCTTATTTTTTTAGTGAAAAATTATTTTAATGACTTAATAAATATATATTTTTAATTGAATGTGTTTGGAATATATATTGATAAAACATATGATTTTTTTTATTTTTGGTGGTTTTAAAAGAGTCATTAGTTTATATAAATTAAAAGAATAATATGATTTTATAGTATTTTTGAAATTTTATATTGGTTTGATACTAATTTTTTTTATATATTCATGTCCATATATGAATTTTTTTTATGGAGGCCTCATGATTATCCAATCGAGTAATATTGAAAGAATTATTTTAATAAAATTTAATATGGAATTTTCCTGGTGTGAGAATGTAGTGCTAGGACCTGAAACACTCCTCTAAAATGATAGTTTTCATGACCCCCTCTTTATAAAGATACCACAATAATGGGAGAGAGATGGTGATTGTCTGAGTCCTGCCTCTAGTTGGCATCGGGCTAGAGACTAGCACCAAGGGTATAGTAAACACGAAAATGTGAGGCATGACCCTCTAAGAGAAACATGTATAATATAGAGGTAAGAAGGATTCAGAAACCAAAACTGGTACACAGATATGTATATATATAAAGAAAACTCAAGTTCCAACATGCAATGTCAAATAGTACTAAATAATTGAAAGGGTAACTGTAAGTATCAAAATGTAAATATAGAAGCAACCATGAAGCCCAGACAGCTCATGCTTAACCTTGATCTAGTAATATCAAGCCTAATCACCAACTTATACCATCTAGCCTGAAAAAAATTATGTATGCATAGGGAGAGAAAAATAGTATACTCGGTAGGATCCTCACCAGAACCCCTCTTGAAAAAGATAAAGATATAATGCTAAATCACAGTGAACAAAAGTGAAACTATCTCATCATCTAAATAGTTATACTATGTTCACAACCTCGCCATGTATATCACTCAACATGTATCACATACAATAGAAAATATAATATAATAATAAAATATCAAGGGTTACCCTCTCACACTTCCCAATTGTTTTCCACTCTACCCCAACATCGCATGTCTGGAGCATCTCTTTCCAAATGTAATCCAACTCAAAAACACATGGACAAGGAATCACCACAGGAACCTAATATGTCACATAACCACACCATCCTACAATATGTATCCACATATAAACCAAGTATTTTTCAGGAGCCTCTATATCCCATATGTGTTATATCAAACATTAGGTATTATACCTCAAGCCATTACAGCCCATACACCAAGTAAGTGCATCAAGCCATCACAGCTAATACACTTTATACCTATAATAATCTTTTGGATACTGTATTTGGTAATACATATGTGTGAAATAACCAAAATCCATCAAATACCTCTACACAAATATATAGGAAAGATAAATGCTATGCATACCATCATAAGTAACTTTCATGAGAAACGAGTAAGGCTAAAGGGGGTAGTCAGTTATCCATTCTCCCATTGGGATGTTGGGGAAACAACCTCCCAGAGTCTAATGGGCATCAGATTACCTAACCAACAAGGTTGGGTTAGCATATGAAATCATAGAATATACATGATATAATATATCTCACAAACATACTATGGGCATAACATATTTTTAGAATCAATTTTATCTAACGTCACTCAGACACTTGGATTCAAATACTAAAACTAGATATCTGATAATCACACAATAATTTGAAAGATCTATATTAATTATTCATTTTACATTCTACCATTTTATTTCATTAATTAATTAATTATATATTAATTAACAATCAAATTTATTCCAATTTATATTGTATTGAATTGAATTTCATTAAATATTAGATTGATGTCCATGACTTCCAGGAATAATCCAAATCAAGTTCATGGTTAATCAAGATTATCATCTCTTAAGCATTTACATTCCATCAACAGCCAACCCCATAGGTTAAACATTTATTTATTCGTTATTAGAATCATTCAATATCCATGTACTCTAGGAAAACATCTTAATCTACCACCAAGAGAAAACATGAAATCTACCACCTCCAAAAACCTCAAGCAGTGGGGAAAATAATGATGATAAAAGAGAAATGTTTCCATCATAAATTAACTAGATTAAAGAGAGAATACCAGCTCTTAGTATCTCATAAGAGGGTCAGAAATTTATTAACATGTTACATATACTCTAGTTTCATTTATCACACCCACATGCATATACTAATGAATCTCTCCAAAAAGTCGTTAACTATTACCACATCCTCTAGGCCTCCTGGCCAATATACCACAATAGTCATCCCATGATCATCCATACCAGGATCCCAGAACATCTAGGCCTTATGACAACCCTGATCTTTTATTACAACTTAAACATAATTTATTACATAAACTTCACTTGATAAAATATATAATATTGAGATTTATAGTGTATTTTGGCCTTAGGATCATTACATAACAACTTAAAATAGGAAATACAACATCTTTATTGAAAACTTCCTTTACATGACCACTAAATTCCCTCGTACGTAGCATTGCATGGGGTAACCTGAGGACATGCATAAGAAAAGTGTAAGCTATAAAGCCCAGTAAGGGAATAATCATGGAATAACATGAGGAATAAAATACATGTTATAAAATAGGAATATCAATATAGCACAAGAGAAGCATAAATATAAATTCATGATAAAGCATGATAATCATAACATGGAAATGTGGCAACAACACTTAACATGGAATTAGCATGAGCCAAGGCTCATTGCACATGGAGCATGAGTAAATCCCCATTGCACATGAAGAATGAGTAAAACCTCGTTGCACTTGAATTAGCATGAGTAAACATCCATTGCACATGAAGTATCATGATACTATACTTCACCCAATGCATTGGAGCACTATAAGGGTGCACCCTTCTTAAACATTTCATTTCATGCATAAGTGTGCCACATGGAACATATAACATGGATTCATAAAACATAATCATTTATTCCACGATAATGGGATGTAGAATTCATAAATGAAACTTTATTATAAATAAGTAAATGTGCATAAAGTTTAATACCCTTGATAGAGAAATGGGCATTGTATTCACTACACAATAACATTGGCTTGGAAAATCGGTGCAATTTCGGTAGCGTAACGACGTGATGTAAGAATTCATAAAAATGGTTGATGAGAGATAAAGGGGTGTCTCATCAAATTTACATGAAATGGACAGTAAGGGGGTCATATAGATACATTTCCCAACAATTGTAATGGAATTTAGAGTCATGATACAAAAGAATTTCTTTAATATAAAAGAGGAGAAAGAAATTCCTTTCGGAATTTCAACATAGTAACAGGTGTACATGGGAGGAATTTAATGAGAGATAAAGGGGTATCCCATCATTAAAACATAAAAAGGGTATTATTTGGGAGGTTATAAACCATACCCCATCATCTATAATTGAAATTAAAAGGGCATAACAATTTAAAGAATATTGGACAAAAATGAGAGAGGAAGAAAAACCCTTACTTGAAAGTGTGCTTCCAAATATTTGAGAGAGGCTTGAGAGAGGATTATTGGGAGCTTGGGGCACCTTGTGATGATTATAAATAGAGGAGGGAAGATTTTGGATGAACTCCAAAGGTTTTGAGTGAGGAGGAAGTGGGATCTTCGGTGGGTTTAAATAGGAAAGGGGAGAGAATTCTTTATTATTTAGGTTTAGGACCATCACATTAAACTAATCCAAACCACAAACCATACCATGGTTTTTGCCCATGGTTTTTGGAAAAGGGAATTGGAAAAAAAATATTTTATAATTCCAAAGTCCTAACTTCTTAAAATAATGGGGTTGCTTAGGTGGAGGTGAGTCACACTCCCAAGGAAAACAATTTAAAAAGACAGGATGTTTAATTAGTCTTGAAGGGTCCATTAATGATTTGTAAAATAAGTCAAATAAACCCAAAACCACATTATTTTAATGGTAAAACATATGTTGGCCTAACATAAAGCTTACAGTATTTTATTACATCACTATTGGGTCATTATGATGTCATAAAACACATTATATATTTAAACGGTATTTAATTTTTTCCCAAAAATTTGACTGTCTATGAAAATTATGAAAAATTCACCGTTGGATAATTTTTATATCATTATTCCAGAAATAATATTTATTTTATCTAAATAATTTTATAAATAAGTTAATTTTTACTTTTAAAACAAAAACCAATATTTATAAAAAATTCATGGGTTTTGACAAAAATGGATTTCAACCATTAATAAAAATTACGATTGCATTCATAAAATTATACGATCATTTATATTTAATAAAAAATAATTTAATAATAATACTATTTTATTAAAATATTATTTAATTCAAAAATCCATTAATTCCTCAAAATAGATATCTTAGTTGAATATTAACTAAAAAACTATTTGTGCTTTAAAAACTATTTACAAGGTAACAATAATAAAATGAAAGTATATTCATTATTATATAAAAAAATAATTTACATAACCATAGTTATAAGGTCTTGTTAAATAGCCCCTTATAACACCCTCATAAGACTGAAGAGTAAGGTGTGCGATGGCGACAGACACTTAGGATGGCTCGGATAACATTGCTCGGGTGGTAATCTCTATCAACATCCATTTCTCTCATAGGTGGTCCCGCTCGAGCTTAACATATTCCAGTTTGGATTGGGATTGGTCATGAGCGAATCCCAATGATGCCACCTCCTTTCTGAGCTCTAACAAATGGTCTTCGTATGGGGTACGTCTACTGTATGAGGCCATTAGTTCCTTTGTCTGAGTAAGTTGTATTTGTTAAAGACTTATATTTATACTAATCGTGTGACCACCGTTCAACGGATATATTAGAAATGGTCACAATTATTAACATAAAACCAAAGAAGTTTACATTTTATATAAACATTTTAAATAAAGAGGCATTTAATTAGATCAAGAGGGATTTCCATTAATTAAAGTTTGGGTCGTTACAATCTTCCCACATTAAAAAAAAATTCCCTCAAAATTTTCTTTTCCCACACTAAAATAAATGTGGGTAACTCTGCTTCATCACTTCCTCTAATTCCCACGTAGCTTCTTCAAACTTGTGGTTACACCACAACACCTTGACAAAGGGTATTGTTTTATTTCTCATAACTTTTTCTCTATGATCTAAGATCTTCATTGGTTGCTCCTCAAAAAAAAAGATCATCCTCTAACTGTACCACCTTTGAAGATAGTACATGTGAAGGGTCTGGTATGTACTTTCTTAAGAGGGATACATGAAATACATCATGTAATTTGGCCATGGTAGGTGGAAGTTCAAGTTGATAGGCCACAGCCCTGACACGATCAAGAATCTTGAAGGGGCTAATGTACCTTGGACTTAACTTCCATTTCTTTCCAAACCTCATGACCTTCTTCCACAAAGATATGCTTAGAAATACCATGTCTCTAACTTTAAACTCAATATCTCATTGACGATTATCTACATAACTCTTCTGTCAACTCTGGGCTGCCTTGATATGTTGCTGAATGGTTTTCAGCTTCTCCACCATTTCTTTGACCATTTCTGGTCTAAGAAGCTCACGCTCACCGACCTCATCCCAACATGCTAGTGTTCTGCACCTTTTCCCATAAAGGGATTCATATGGTTCCATTTAGATGCTCGATTAGAAACATTTATTATAAGAGAACTCAACCAGAGGAAGATGTTAATCCCACCCTCCTTTAAAGTCTATTGAGCACACTCTCAACATGTCCTCAAGTGTTTGGATAGTCCACTCGGATTGGCCATCAGTTTAAGGATGATAGGTCGTACTAAAATTCAGTTCAGTATTCAAAGCATATTGAAGACTCTTCCAAAACCTAGAGTTGAATATTGGATATCGATCGAAACAATATATAGTGGTACTCCATGCAGTCTTACCACTTCCTTGATATATATCTGTGTTATTTGATCCAATGAGAAATCCTCCTGAATAGCAATTAAGTGTGCATCCTTTGTAAGAAGATCCACAACAACCCAGATTTCATTATTTCCTTTGGATGTCTTCGGAATTCCAGTGACAAAGTCCATGGTGAAGTTCTCCCATTTCCATTCTGGTATGGGAAATGGTTGCATCATCCCCTTAGACTTCTGCCTCTCTGCCTTCACTTATTGGCACACCAGGCACCTTGATTTATATTCAGTGATCTCCTTCTTTATATTATCCCAACAATAATTCTCTCGGAGATCTCGATACATCTTTGTATTTCCTAGTTGAATAGATAAATTAGAACTATGTTCATCATCCAAAAGTTCCTTCTTCAGCTCCGGACTTGATGGAACACATAGTCTTTTCCCAAATCTCACAATTACTTTTTCATTAACATTAAACTCTGAGGATTTCCCTTTTCTGATAGCTTCCACTTTTTCCTGAATCCACACATCATCTTTTTTAGCATAGTTTAACCTTTCCAAAAGTGATGGATGAGCAATCATTTGTGAAATTATTGATGATGTTCCCTTCTTTATGATTCACATGTCCATCTTCATAAAATATAAGAAGATTGGATCTGTTTAAATTCTCATCAATGATAGAATCGCTGGGTACTTTCTACTTAGGGCATCTGCCACCTTGTTCGCTTTCCCAGGGTTGTTATGGATTGAGTAGTCATAGTCTATGATTAGCTCTAACCATCTTCATTGGCGCATGTTCAAATATTTCTGTGTGAATATATATTTGAGACTTTTGTGGTCCATATATATTTCACACATCTCCCCATAGAGATAATGCCGCCAAATTTTCAAAGCGATGATCACTGCAGCCAACTCTAGGTCATGTGTTGGATAGTTCTATTCCTGAACTTTCAATTGCCTTGAAGCATAGGAAATGACTTTATCATTTTGAATCAACACACATCTCAGGCCCTTCTTCGAAGCATCACTGAATACCACAAAAAGTTCTCCACTTGTGGGTAAAGTGAGTATGGGCGCAGTGATAAGCCCCCTTTTCAACTCCTTGAATCTTTATTCGCATTCATCACTCCAAGAAAAATTTACTCCCTTCTGAGTTATCATGGTAAGAGGGTTGGACAATTGTGAGAAATTTCTCACAAATCGTCGATAATATCAAGCTAATCCCAAAAGGCTATGGATATACGTTACCGATGTTGGCCTCGACCATCCCTCAATTGCATATGTCTTGGAAAGATCCACAGATATCCCAATGCTTGTGATGATATGGCCCAAGAATGAGACCTCCTTCAAACATAACTCACACTTGTTGTACTTTTCATAGAGCTTCTCCTTCTGCAAGGTCTCCAGTATAGTTCTCATATACTCCTCATGATCCTCCTTGGTTTTGGAGTATATCAGGATATCATCTATAAAGACTACGGAAAAATTGTCGAGGTAATCTCTAAAGACTCTATTTATCAATTCCATGAAGATTTTTGGAGCATTAGTGAGTTTGAAAGGCATTAATATGAATTCATAGTGCCCAGATCTTGTATGGAAAGCAGTCTTGGGGATATCTTCCTTCTTCACCCTTACTTGATAATATCCCAACCATAAATCCACCTTGGAGAAGTATTTTTCTCCATGCAGCTAATCGAACAAGTCATTAATTCATGGTATAGGGTACTTTTTCTTTATCATGATTTTTTTTATCTCACGATAATCCAGGAAAAGGTGGATTGACCCATATTTCTTCTTGATGAAGAGGACTGGTGAACCCCATGGTGAAGCACTTGGGTGTATAAAACCTTTATCTAGATTCTCCTGTAGTTGTTACTTCAACTCCTCAAGATCCACAACAGCCATTCTATATGGATTCTTAGATATTGGAAATGCCCCAGGTATAAGTTCAATTGAGAATTCAACATCTCTTCTAGGAGGAAGACCAGGTAATTCCTCGGGAAACACTTCAGTGAATTCCCTCACAATAGGCATGTCTTCTAGGATGGTTGCCTCCTTATACTCAATCATATGATCCAGATACATGTACTGATAGGGCATTAATATCCATGCTTGAGATGATGGAGCTAAAGAAGATTCATCTTCCTCCTTGCACTTGTAAAGAATCGGGGGTCGATTCTCCGTATGGAGAGTAATTTCCCTCTCAGGGCAATTTATGTTGGCTCTATATAAGCAAATCCAATCCATGCCAATAATTACATCAAATTCCACCAGAGGGAGTATGAAGAGGTTTTCCGGGATTTTCCATCCAAATATTATAATAGGGGAGGAGTTATATTCATGGGATTCAATGATTTCCCCATTTTTCGTACTCACAGACATCTTCACTTCCATGATTTGTGGTGGTGATGGGATTATTCTAATGAACTTTTGACATGTAAAAGAATGTATATAACCTGAATCAAAAAGTAAGTTCTCTATTCTTGAATGAATAACTAGCGTACCTGTTACCACTTCGTTGTCGGGGTTCACTTCAGTAGTAGTGAGGGAAAAAGCTCGCCCTTGTTTCCTTAGAGGTTGTTGGTTGCCTCCAAAAACCCTTGGCTTAGGGCACTGATTTTCAATATGCCCTTGTTCTTTGTAATTGTAGCAATGAACAATGCATTAAGGTTCAAATGGAGTGTTCCACTCCTCTGTTACAGCCACAGGTTTTTCTTGTCGGTAGTTAATAGCTAGGTGCCCTTCCCTTCCATGCCTAAAACATTTCTTCATCCCCTTCAGGCAATTTTCAGGATGCTTCTTTCCACACCTTTGGCAAGTGGGGTACTGGATCTTCTTAGCACCATTGGATATATTGATCGGACAGCTAGCATTGAATTCCACCTTACGCTTCTTATCCCCATGATACCCCTGAGATTATCTGATCTCCATTTCAACCTTGAGGGAACATCGGACAATTTCCTCATAGCTGTCAAAGTTGTGGATCACTAGCGCTTGCCGTGGGCTAGGTTTCAGCCCCCCAAAGAAGCAGTAAACCTTGCATTCGGGGGTAACTACAAATTCTAAAGCGTATCATGCAAGCCTTGTGAAGTTTGCCTCATACACTCCAATAGATTCTTCTACTTTTTTCTTGAGGGAAAGGAATTCCATTTCCATCTTAAGCCGGAGGGTGTGCGGAATATATTTATAAAAAAATATCTTTCAGAAATCCTTCCATTCCAATGCCTCAATCTCCTCCTCAAGCTACGTATTTTTTATCAATGTTCACCATTGATCAGATTCACCATACATATGATAAACATCCAGGAGAACCTTCTCTTGTTCACAACATTGAAGGATGGAGAAGATCTTTTCAATGGAGTTGATCCATTATTTAACAATTGATGGATCAAATGATCCATTAAAAGTGGGAGGTCATTGTCTCATGAAGATCTCGATAGAGACTTTTTATTTCTTAGGGGGGGTTGAATGTTTCTCTTGACTCATGTTTTCATTAAAATCTTGAGTTAGCTGAGAGAGAATCATGACAAAGTTCACGATTCCCACTCCCATCAGATTGGCCATCTCATTAGTGCAATCATCACATTGATCTTCACATCGTTTATTAGCCCAAGTCCTCCTATTACTGGCCATTGGCTGGAATAAAAGGAGAGTTAGGGGTAACACATGAAGGGTAATACAAGGACAAAATTGATGACTTATAAATAACTCTTATTTCCTTAATATATTAATCTATAGGCTTCAGTCTATGTTATCCATGATCTACTTTATAACATATATTATTAGGGAATTTTGTTGTCCCTTAATAATGGTTCATACTAATCTTGTGAATTTACCAAAGCATATCCCCTGGGAGTGTCATAACCAAGAGTGAATCAAGGCCCATTTTCTTGCACCTGTTCCCGTTTGAGTCTAGCTCAAAGCAATGTTTTTGGGTTTTACCCCTAGGATACATTTGTGCCAGAGCCACCTCTACCTGTTCATATCCAGACAGGGATGTATTTTCTTGATAAAACACTTACTCAATACTCACCAAAACTTATGCATTTTTTTTATTATACTTACTCTTGTCTCTAAGGCTTCACTAGGTAATTCTAATCCTAATCCCAAAAATAACTAAACCTGTCCTCTCATACCAACTATGACAACAATGATCTTTTATTACACCTTAAACATAATTTATTACATAAACTTCACTTGATAAAATATATAAGATCAAGAGGTCTAGTGTCTTTGGGGCATAGTATCATTACATAACAACTTAAAACATTAAATACAATATCTTTATTGAAAACTTCCTTTACATGACCACTACATTCCCTCGTACTTAGCATTGCATGGGGTAACCTGAGAACATGCAAAAGAAAAGGGTGAGCTATAAAGCCCAGTAAGGGAATAATGATGGAATAACATGGGGAATACAATACATGTTAGACAATAGTAATATCAATAGAGAGAAATATAAGCATAAACATAAAGGCATGATAAAGCATGATAATCATAACATAGAAATGTGGCAACAACACTTAACATGGAATTAGCATGAGCCAAGGCTCATTGCACATGGAGAAAGAGTAAATCCTCATTGCACATGAATCATGAGTAAAACCTCGTTTCACTTGAATTAACATGAGTAAACACTCATTTCCCATGATGTATCATGATACTATACATCACCCATTGCATTGGAGCTCTATAAGGGTGCACCCTTCTTAAACATTTCATTTCCTGCATAAGTGTGCCACATGAATCATATAACATGGATTCATAAAACATAATAATGTATTCCATGATAAAGTAAAGTGTAATTAATACATGAAAATTTATAATAAATATGTAAATGTGCATAAAGGTGAATACCCTTGATATAGAAATGGGCATGGTATTCACTACACAATAACATTGGCTTGGAAAATCTGTGCAATTTCGGCAGCGTAACAGTGTGACGTAAGAATTCATAAAAATGGTTGATGAGAGGGAAAGGGGTGTATCATCATATATATATGAAATGGACAGTAAGGGGGTCATATATATACATGTCCCAACAATTTTAATGGAATTTAGAGTCATGATACAAAATAATTTCTTGAATATAAAATAGGAGAAAGAAATTCCTTTGGGAATTTCCACATAGTAACATGTGTACATGGGAGGCATTTAATCAGAGATAAAGGGGTCTCCCATCATTCAAAAATAAAGAGAGAAGTATTGTGGAGGTGAGAAACCATACCCCAACATCTATAATTGAAATTAAAAGGGCATAACAATTTAAATAATATTGGACAAAAATGAGAAAGGAAGAAAAACTCTTACTTTGAAGTGTGCTTCCAAAGGCTTGAGAGAGGATTGAGAGAGGCTTCTTGGGAGATTGAGGAACCTTGGAAGGATTATAGAAAGTGGAGGGAAGAGGTTGGACGAACTCCAAAGGCATTGAGTGAGGAGGAAGTGGGATCTTGGGTGGGTTTATATAGGAAAGGTGAGGAAATTCTTTATTATTTAGGTTTGGGACCCTCACATTAAACTAATCCAAACCACAAACCAGCCCATGGTTTTTGCCCATGGTTTTTGGAAAAGGGAAGTGGAAAACAATATTTTATAATTAAAAAGTCCGAAATTCTTAAAATAATGGTGTTACTTATGTGGAGGTGAGTCACACTCCCAAGGAAAACAATTTAAAAGACAATATGTTTAATTAGTCTTGAAGGGTCCATTAATGTTTTTTAAAATAATTCAAATAAACCCAAAACCACATTATTTTAATGGTAAAACATATATTGGCCGAACATAAAGCTTATAGTATTTTATTACATCACTATTGGGTCATTATAATGTCATAAAACACATTATATATTTAAACGATATTTAATTTTTACCCAAAAATTTGACTGTCTCAGAAAATTATGAAAAATTCATCGTTGGATAATTTCAACGCCCTGATTACAGAAATAATATTTATTTTATCTAAATAATTTTCTAAATATGTTAATTTTTACTTTTAAAAAAAACTGGCATTTATCAAAAATTCATAGGTTTTGAAAAAAATGGATTTCAAACCTTAATAAAAATTACGATTGCATTCATAAAATTATATGATCATTTATATTTAATAAAAATTAATTTAATAATAATAATATTTTATTAAAATATTATTTAATTCAAAGATCCATTAATTCATCAAAATAGATTTCTAAGTTGAATATTAACTAAAAACACTATTTGCACTTTAAAAACTATTTATAAGGTAACAATAATAAAATGAAAGTGTATTCATTATTATATACAAAAATAATGTACATAACCATAGTTCTAAGGTCTTGTTACATAACCCCTTATAACACCCACATAAGATAGAAAATTAAGGTGTGCGATGGTGACAGACTCTTGGGGTGGCTCGGATAACATTGCTCAGGTGGTAATCTCTATCAACTTCTATTTCTCTCATAGGTGGTCCCGCTAAAGCTTAACATATTCAATCTCAGCTTGGTCTTATTCAAGAGCGAAGCCCAATGAGGCCGCCTCCTTTCCGAGCTCTGACAAATGGGCTTCGTATGGGGCACGTCTACTGGATGAGGCCATCGCTTCCTTTGTCTGAGTAAATTGGATTTGTTAAAGCCTTAAATTTATACTAATCATGTGACCACTGTTCAATGGCTATATTAGCAACGGTCACTATTCTTAACATAAAATCAAATAAGTTGACATTTTATATAAACATTTTACATAAAGAGACATTTAATTAGATCAAGAGGGATTTCCATTAATGAAATTTTGGGTTGTTACAGGCCTCCCCACCCCATATCTCAACACCATCCCTCTAAGATCATCCATACTAGACTCACATCATATATCATAAGGAAACAACCAAGCAATCAACCGGGAAACTAGGCCCTCAAAATAAGGAATTCATCCTTCACATGTAAATAAGCTCTCATGACTCCAAAACAAGGCACTCATCATCAAGAAAATGGAAACCTCAGGCCCTAGAAAAATATATTTATTACAAAAATGGTTCTTATTCTAGACTAAATTAATTGATTCATTCATTAATAGGTTCCAACTACGGGAAACCTAAGGCATCAATATTTAACAAGCTATCAAAGGAAAAACATGATCTTAGAATTTATTATAGTTTAAACAACCCTTGATAAGTACCATTCTCTATTAAAATTCTCTTTTCAATTATTATCAACAATAAATCAACTTTCTTCACATTATCTATCAATTCCATTAATTTCAAGGAAGATCAATTCCAATTAACATAAACATTGCATCAATTTTATTATCATCAAATTATAATAACCTTCATATTACAAACATGAATATTTAATTTTATAAGACAATTAATTATCAAATAATTATAGATTTACATTATTTATATATTCCTTCATGAACAACATGGTAATAAAGTAAATAATTGATATCACATTATCTAGAAAATCATGAGGAAACCTGTTATCATGGTGCAAAGCAATAACATCACTAACTTCTGATCGCTATCTGATTTCTTTAATAAGGTTAAATGATTATTATATTAATTAAATTTATATAAAAATGAATAAAACATGATCAATTTATTATTTCATATAAATAAAATATAATAAATGAATTCATTACCTCAAAATTTTGTCAATGTTTTTTCACATGAATGGACTGACACAACAGATCTTTGATCACCTCTCCTATAATAACTGCATCCATATGATGATCACACACCACAACTGCACCAAAAACCACCAAGGAAACCCCATTAGAAACAATGGATATCAAACCCCATTGAATGGAAACAATAATAGGGGAAAAATGATTGAACAAATGAGAAACTGCTAGTGAATGAAGAAGGAATATAGCTTGGATCACCACAGTTCATCACAAATCGAAGACAGAACCCCAAGGATTGATTCCCATTGAAGGAATATCAAAACAGAAAGGAGAGGATCTATTGGATGCTAGAAAATTAGAGGGTTCATAGGGTTTTAGAAATCCCCTAGATAGATTCACCTTTTATTAACACACTTCATAAGAGATTCACATGGCGTGAAAACCATTTACACATCATGTGAATTTAGGGGATCAGTTTTTTCCAAAAAAACATGTCAAATTTTTATTATTTAACCCCAAAAATATACACATCGTGAACTAGGCCTGAATAATTAATTAACTACACATACATGAGTTGTAATATTTACATGTTATGTATTCTCTATTATTCTATATTTTTCAACAACCAACAACTCTAGAATCATTCCAATACTCTTGCAAGTTCCATGAGAATCAGAAACACATGAAGGGTTAGTCTAATTGGATATGGGCCCTTAAAATAAATACCTATAAAATAATTATCATCATCAAGAATCCAAACCAAACACAGGAGAAAATAAATGGGGGTTATCTAAATAGAAACCCTATGAGATAAATCTCAATGATCTCCCCACTATAGGAGCTTAACCACCTCACCCGAGGAACAACGCAAAACCACACAAAAATCAAAACCATATCCTATGAACACTGCTAGGTAGATTCCTTTAAAATTATAGTAAAAACATATTAAGAAACAATATTGATCCATATCATAACATGAAATAAAAACACTCACAATAGAAAATTTATACAAGAGAAGAGCTAAACATCAAATAGATTGGGGTACTGAGTGAACATCTACAACTCACATTCCCAAATACTATCCCACATTCCACTATACTTACACAAGACACAAACTAGAGTAATAAAACACCCATGAAACATCTTCTCCTTATGGTCATGGATCTTTAAATACCACTCCTCAAAGGTATCATCGTCATAAACATCAATTTGACCCCAATAAATTTCATGAGATTCATCATTAAGATAATGATGGAGAAGTGACATGTGAAAAATATAATGTATCCATCCCATATATTGGGAAGGTGATATCTAATATTCCATGTCTCCAACATAATCTAACACCTAAAAAGGATCAACAAACCAGGGATAAATATTACTCCCATGACCAAACCTTCAATTCATATGATGAGGGGTCACTTTAAAGAACACATGATCTTAAACATCGAAATACAGAGGTCTCCTCATATGATCAACATAGGATTTCTGATGAGCATGCACTACCTTCATCCCCTAATTAATTACTAGAATAATCTATGTCATATTTTTTACTAATTATGGCTTGAGAATTTCTACCTATTCAATCCTAGTCCAGAAAAATTGAGAGTGAAATTGTTGGCTATACAAATAACCAAATGATGCTTTACCAATGATGGAGTAGAATATATTATTGTAATAAAACTCGACCAAGGGTATGTTCCTCATCCAAGAACCTCAAAAATCGAGGACACAAGAGCGCAAAATTTCTTTAAGAGTCATGATATTCTACTCTGTCTGACCATCCGTTTACGGATGAAAAGTAGGGTTATTGAATAATTGAGAACCAAAAGCATCCTTCAATCCTCTCCACCCTTGCAGAAAAATGAGGATTTTGAGTATAGATAATAATACTCTATAATCCCTAGAGTCACACCACCACCTCCAAATATTGTTGTGAAAAAACCCAACATAAGATTGACTTTCTGATCAATATAAAGTGGGATAATTTCATCAAATGATCCACTATCACCCATATAAAATCAAAAACTACATGTTCTTGAGGAAAATAGGTAATGAATTCCATAAAGATGTCCTCCCACATCCACTGGGGAACTTCTAATGGCTGTAGAAAATCAACAGGAACATGTTTCTTGGCCTTCACCTTATGGCAGACCAAACATTGAGAAACAAACTTCACAACTTCATTCTTTAACCTAGGTCACCAAATGAATATATATATATATATATATATATATATTTCACCTCTAAAATCCAACCGAACATACATCACCACTAATTATTTAATTAGCTGAGGTTTTGAAATAACTTCCATAAAAATCCAACCAAATATTAAAAAAATATAAATATTTTAGAGGGGTTTTCAAACACCTCTAAATTATATGATTAGAAGGGGGTTTTCATAGCCCCCTCTAATTTATACTGAAAATGAATTTATATGGGTTGTACCTAACCACCTCTAAAAACCCCCTATAATCAACATATTTTTTGTAGTATGTTGCTAAATTTTATTCACCTTATCACCCATTTACTCTACTAATTCTAGTCTCATCATCTTCCTTTCTCCTAATTCATCCCAAAATGTAGGATTTCGACACCTCTTTCCATATAATTCTTCAAAAGGTTTCACATGTATACTATAATGAAAACTTTTATTATAATAAAACTCAACTAAAGAAAGATATTGATCCCAAATTCCCCAATAATCCATTAAAAAAGAATGAATACTTTCTTCCAAGGTCTGTATTATTCATTCAGACTTTCCATCATATTTATGATGAATAGTTTTACTAAAATTTAATTTTGTTCCCAATGAATTATTAAGTCATTTACAAATATTTGAAATGATCCTAGGATCATGGCCAGATACAATAGATATAGGAAGTCCATGTAACATGATTATATCCTTAAGATATAGAAAATAAATTTTATCAAAATATATATTATACCGAATGGGAAGGGACTACATAGATTTAGTTAATTGGTCAAAAATAACCAATGTTTATTTATTACCTTGTGATGTATTTAGAAATCCCACTATAAAATCCATAGATATATTTTCCGCTTTCATATCTAGCACTATAAAAGTCTAAACTATCCCCTTGGGTAATTTTCATTCTACTTTAACATATTTAGAATCAAAAATTCCATGGTAATGTTAGCAATATCTCTTTTCATTCCATCCCACTAGTAATGCTTCTAAAGGAATTTATACACTTTTTGATTCTAGGATTAATTGAATATAGGGAACTATGAGATTCACTCAAAAATTATATCTCTAACTGGGAATAAAAAGTCACACATAATCTCTTCCAAAATCATAAAACACCTTTTTCAATATTAAATTCAGGAAACTTACTCTTATTAATGAATTCCACCTTTTCTAATAACCCATGATCTTCCTTCTGAGGCAACATAATTTTATCTTTCAATGTCGACTGCACTGAAACCTGAAACAAAACAAAGTAAGTTTCTGTGTCCTTAACTTCTAGGGAAAATCATCAAATCATTAACCAGATGGTCATGTTCCAAATCTAACATGGTTAATATATCATTATTTTTCTTAATCAAAGAATTGGATTCTTTGTTTTATTTTCTTAGAAGATAAATAATTGGGCATTCATAATCCTTGATGAGTCTCAACCATCTTCAATGTCTCATGTTCAAATCTTTCAAAGTGAATATATACCTCAAAATTTTATGATCGGTATATATTTTACACTTGGATCCATCTAAATTAGGCCACTAAAATTTTAAAGAAAAAACCATAGCAACTAATTCAAGATCAGGTGTTAGATTATTTAACTCATGTGGTTTTCATTTTCTTGAAGGATATGCAAGTACCTAATCATTCAACATTAAAACCTAATCAAGTCCCTTCAATGAAGAATCACTATATATGAAAAATTTATCGTCTCTTGATGGAATTTCCATAATAAGATCATTCATCGGTCTTCTTTTTTTTCTTGAAAAAAATAATCATATTATTTTTTCTTGATGAATTTTACTACCTTTTAAGTTAACTTAATTAGAGGCTTAGATAACCAAGAACTTTTTTCTATAAACCACCAGTAGAAACATACTAAACTACGAAATCTATGAGTCTTTATGACATTTTTAGGTATTTTCCATTCTTCAAAAATAGTAGTTTTTGTAGAGTAAATAGTTATTCCACCTTTATAAATAATATTTTTAGGGAAATAAATTTATTGCATCCAAAATTCAAACTTAATAAGTTTTACATATTCTTTATTTCCTTTTAAGGTTTTCAAAACAATCCTTAGGTTTCATTCATAATTCTCATTAATTCTATAATACACCAATATTTCATTATTAAACAAAACTAAAAACTTATCCAAATATCCATGGAAAACTTTTTTCAAAAGATCCATAAATACAACTGGTGAATTAGACACCCCAAAGGGCATAACTACAAACTAAATGTGTCGGTATCTAATATGAAATGCAATCCTTGAAATATATTCCTATTTCACCTTAAATATATGGTACCTTAACATAAGATCAATATTCAAAAAATATTATTCCCACTAAATATGATGAAACAAATAATCAATATGAAGTAAAGGATACTTTTTCTTAAAATTGATGTTATTCAAAGCTCTATAATCAATAAAAACCCTCATGAAACCATATTTATTTTTAATGAAAAAAATAAGAGAACCCCAAGGTAAAGTACTTGGATGAATGAAAACTTTATCTAGTAACTCTTACAATTAATTTTTCAGTTTTAAAAATCATTCTTGATCTGTTTGATAAATGGTGTTTTGAAATTTTCTTACCATTGAGTAATAATTAAATAGTAAAATAAACCTCCCAATCTCGAATAACACCTGATAAAAAATCTAGAAAAATATCCATATATTCCTTCACTACTAGGATATCACTAACCTGTACAGTTTCTTTCTTTTTGAAAAAATGTGATAAATAAAATAAACCATAATTTCTAATCAGTTTCTCAGCATCTTGGTAGGTTATCAAAGGTATAAAATAGTTAAACAAAGATTTATTAACTCTATAATCTATTTTATCATGATAAACTAAAAGTCAATATATACTAAAAATAATATCATACTCTACCATGGAAATTTAAATAATATTTACAGGAAATGCCAACCCACTGATAATAATTTGAATATTTATATAAATCTTTTTTTCTTTATTAGTTCCACCAAGAGTTTTCACCAAAAGTTATATTAGGATTTCAAAATATAATATTCTTAGTATTCTTGAAAATTTATGAGAAAGGAATAAATGTGAAATCCAAATTCAAAAAAGGTAATAGAATAATATAAATAAACTAGTAACATATATGGCACCAATTATTTATACAAACCTTCACCAACCTTAGTAGTAGAAAAATATTTTTCCACACCTTTTTAATTTTCGTCTTGATGATATCCATTCTCAGAAACTAACTTCAGACACATGTTATCATAATGACCTAACTCGTTATAATTAAAACATCTCAGTAATGAATGGATATCATTTTCCCTTATTCTTTGATTTTTTTAGGACTCTTTTATTTGTATTCAGGATTCCTATGACCAAACTTACAACACTGGTAAAATTTTCAAGCTTTTACCATATATTCCCCTATATTATTTTTTCCACACTTATCACAAGATGATAACTAAATTTTCTTATAGATAGATTTCTTTGATGAATACATCTTATTTCCTTCCATCCAAAAATATTTTTATTCTTATTGTTATCGAATACATGATCATTTATTTACTCCATTTCTACATTCTAGACACACTGAACAAGTTTCTCATAACTTTTGAATTCATGTGAAGCTAATTCCTTATGATATATTGGTTTTAACCCTGAGTAAAATTTAGTAATATTACTATCATGATCCTAGATAAAATCAAGTATATACCTGGAAAATATTGTAAAATTGTCTTTATACACAGCTATAAAATCATCAGTTGTTTTCCTCAATTAAAATAATTGTTTGTCCATCATAATACAAACATCCTTAGGGAAATATTCCTAGAGTAATATATTCTTAAATGTGTCCCATTTCTTGGAATCAATATCAGATCTCTCTTTTATATTCTTACAAAAATACCACCATAGATCAGATTTGACTTTGAATTTTTAAATGGAAAGGGTTAAATTTTGACACCCAGAACACCCCATGACTTCAAATAGTTTCTCTAAGGAATTGATCCATCCTTCAGCTACCAATAATTTAGAAGATCCACTGAATTCTGGAGGATATTTTCTTATAAAATTATCCACTATGGTCATTTTCTTTTTTGGTAGATCTAGTTTCTCTCTAGCATATATTCCACAACAATTTATATATTTTTTAAACTGATCCATCATTGTAATAAACTATTCAGTCCTAATTTTTATCTTTCCAGGTATCTAATTTAGAAGAATGTTGTCCTCTTGGTGTCATCCTAATACATCCTCCCTATTTAAACAAGAAAACCATTCGGAACAATCATAAATTAGTTTAAGATACGTAGTAATATTCAAATTATATATCATTCCAACTTAACCATTAGGTAAATTATTTTAAGGGTATTTTTTATCATTATCCAAACCCTTAACGTTATCTAAATCATTCCCTCATAAAAACTATATTCAACCAACCTTATAAATTACATATTATAGTAAATATAAACTATATTTCACTTTCATACATTTATAAATATATTTTAGGTTTATATTTTTAGAGATTAAGTTCATAACTCTTAGATAACAAACCCATATATATATATATAAAGTGGAAACTTCTAATAAGTATCCATTTTTTACACAATATAGAACTTTTAAAATAAAACATGATTTTTTCTTGAAAAATATTCACAAATTTCAACTTGGAATCTTTCTTTCCATTACCCCTCATAAAACTATATGAAAAAACATTACAAAATTTGGTATTCGTATAAAAAACTTAGTAACAAACATATGAATAAGAGATTTGTTAGTCCAGTAAAAACATAAAAACCTTTGAAAAACCTTTTCTTAGAAATATAACTTTTTATCCAAAAAGAGAAAAAAATCCTTTAAAAAGGTCATTATATTACCTTTTAAATCAAACTATTTTCATGAAAAATAATTAAAAAGTATATAAAAGTCATGTAGGTTCCTTGGGAAATCATCATCTTAAAACCCTTATAATTGGAATAACCATATCACTAATTTATAATATAACTCTCCAGATAACATAATCATTATCTAATGAATTGGTGTACTATCTGTGTTCACCCATCATATACGATATAACAGGCTCACCCATGATAAATAATAGGGATTAACCCTTTATAATCATTGTACAAGGACTGTATCATGAATAAAAACCTAGATACACTATTTTGAAATGAGTTGTAAAACATTTCATATATCAAAATACCTTTTCTTATTAAAATCCCATTTTTACTAAAAATAATTCCCAAAAAATGGGAAATATTTTTTTATTTGAAAAACATGAAATATTATAGAGGAATAAAAACTTCAAATAACAGTTACAGTGGTGGTAAAAGTAATTATAGTCATAAATTATAAAATAGAACATTCTTTTTTGGCCTTTTGTAAATAAAGTCAAACATTCTATAAAAATATTTTGTTTAAAAACCATTGAAAGAAATTGAAAAGTGACATAAAATTTATTTTATAAATATTCTATTTCCATATGAATACATCCATAAAATATCTTTTAAATTTAGAGATATGGAATAAAAATATAGTTTTACGGGAAACTTTAAAATATGATTTTTAAAATAGATTCCCTTAACTTGAGTATGAATCATCATGTACATTATTTATCTTCATAAATAATAAAATTAGGTTAATTATTTACTTTATTGATAACAATTTTTAATTTTATTATTCCTTTAATTTTAATTATTAGAATGTTTTAGATATTACTTAATTATTTAATTTCACGTTGGATGTTTTTATGATATTCGATTCTTAAGTCCGAAATGACTTTAGTAGATTGAATATGGTCAAAGAGGTTATTATACCATCATATCCAGAATAATAATAAGATAAATATAATTTTTATAAATAAAATATATTTTAAATCATACCATTAGATATGGTAATAATAATTCATCTATGTTACAATCGTGAAGATGGTAGGTCGTACATACTCATGAGTAACGTTTCCATTTTTCAATGATCAATATGGAAATAAGTTAGGTATTATTTTATCTTTCCATAATGATAAAAATATCATAAATATCATATTAATTCATTAAATATACTTATATATATCATCCATTTTATGTGGTGATGAAAAAAAATCACATCTCTTCGTAGAGGTGGTAGTCCACACGCACGCATGAATGACGTTATCATCTTTCAGTGAATGTAATGTTTAGAAAGTAAATGATTTATTATCTTTTAATAATGATAAATATTTAATTAATATCATATATATAAATTCATTCTATCATTATAATTCATCAATGAGAGACTATGATGGAAAATGAATTATAATAGTTCATGAGGTAGTAGTTTGTTATACACACGAATGATGGTTTTGCTTCCCATTTTATGGAAGAGGAGATATAAATAGGTTATTCCATTAACATAACAACACCTAAGTATATTAGTGATACTAGTTTTATTATATAATAATTGTTAAGTAATATTTGAATTAGGTGATAGAAGACATAAAAGTAAAACATGTGGTAAAAAACTATACTTTTTCTTTGCAAAGTCTCTTTTGATTAACACCTAATCCCTATAAGGTTGGTATTATGCCTAAAAATGCATAAAAATCACTTTATTTGTTTTAAGAAGTTAATTGGGTGGTTATTGTCTGATCCAAATGGGTTTTTAAGTTTTAATAAATTAGAAGAAGATATACCCTTTTATAAGAGAGGGTAGGGGCACACATGAAATTTCTCAAAATATTAGATTAATATAAATTGATTTTCAAATAAAATGGATAAAACTGATTTAATTAAATTATATGATGATTATTCATCTCAATACTATCATCCAATAAAATTTAGATATTTTTTATCACATTTTTACACTTATATTTTTGTTTTAACCCCTATTTAATCCTTTTCCCAATTACCATGAAAAGAAAGAATTTTTACTCTTTAAGGGTCAATATATTTACTATAAATAGAGAAACAGCCCAAAAAAGCACCATTAATTATATTATAAACCATATCTTAATCACTTTACTAAATATAATTTTTTTAGTGATTTTATACTATCTAAGAAAATATTATTTATTATAATATATCATTAATGTCAATTTTTAGAACTATTCATTACTTTGATTTTAATAACATCAATAGAGAAAGTAAAATTCAAAAAATAATTCTAATATATCCCTAAATTTTCATGTTCATCTATTAAATTCTTATATCACTTTAATTATCTCAAATTATATTACTTTTAATATTTTTAATATCATTTATTTTATATTTCCATTAATTTAATAATTATTGCGTTAGCATTGTGTAAATTTTTAAGATAATTATTTATTCACTACATTTTTATTAAAAAAATTAACCTGATTAATATAAATAACTTTTATTTCAAAAGAATATTTATAATCTAACATAGCCTCTAGTTAACTCTATATTAAAAAAAAGAATTTTACATTTTTAACTTTCCCTTAAATAAAATATTATAAAGGTTATAACAACATCCCAATAGAAAAAAAGGTCATATAACCGAATCTTGGATGAGTATGGATGAAATGGACTCATAAAATGAAATTTATGTAGGTTTTATGTCTATTTTATAATCCTTACCATTTTATTTTTAACTTCAATAACCTGATTTACTATTCGTCGTGGTAACAAAACATACTAAGGTTACTATTCATGTTGGCCAAAACTAAAAGTGACCAATTTATCAAATTTGGACATACTGATTCCAAATATGGAATTTATTTTTATAAATTCAAAACATGCAGTAGGAATAACTTAATTTAATATTAAATTGTGAAAACACAATGAAAAATGGTTCTTTAGGAAAATGACCTTTTAAAATATAAAAGTTTCTATACTAAATTCAAGTATAAAATTATTTTCAAAAGCCATTATAGGATCATTTTAAAAAAAGGAACAAATGAGATTATAAAACTAATACAAAATATAATTTTACATTAAAAATACTTTAAAATAAAATAAATTTTTCAATAAAAACAATATTTTTCCCTATTCATTAAAGAAAATATTTTTTCACAAAATTACGAAAAAATCATCCTAAATTAATGCTAAATTAAAAATAAATGTTCATTTTGTCATTGAAAACATATAATTTGGAAATTTTTATTTTAAATTAACTAATATAATTCATGAAAACCCATTTTGGGGTAGAAATTATGGCTTTTATTTTGGACTGAAAAATTACTTAATATTCTTATAATAAATATAACTCTATAACATCTAACTAATGAATATTTATAAAACATTAAAATGGTTTATTATAACATTAATTGGGTTTTTACACAAATTATGAAGGGTCTCATGATAGATATATTTTTTGGCCTCGATTAATGTGGAAATTTAGATATGAAACATACACCCCTAGTATAACGAAGACATAGTGTATGATAGTCCATTTGGCCTACATTGTGGGATATCTAGCACACAAAAAAAGTTTTTTATTTCATGTTTATATTCTATATCTCTATAAAAAAACCTACCCATGATAACCTTGATATTATTTTATAGCCTATAATACTCCATGACAAACATTGGTTAGGGATAAATCAAAGTCTTACATTGAAAGGTAAATTATTATTCACATCATGTTTCATATGAAGCCAATATGAATGAATAATAAAATGGAGATGACTTTCATATAACATGATACATTCCATACACTCTTAAACTATTTAAAAATATAAGAAAAAAACCTTAAAAAAATTTCTAGTCTCATATATCATATTAAATACTAAAAAAATGCCTTATGATTTCCTCATTTTTGATTTTGTTAAACTCGTTACATCCCTATATAATTTCTAATCCATCTTTATGTGAATATCTAAAAAAATACCACTAATCTCATTTAATGGATGAAATCTATTAATAAAGATTGTTTTAATAATGGTGAGGTTTTAGAATCATATTCATAGTGTTCAACTCGTTGAAAATTATTTGAACTCTTTTACTTCCCAACATCCAATGTTATGATGTCAGTGAGTTCTATTGTCTACCTTTAACTCTTTTTAAGTTTATCATGTAATATCCTGGTCCAGTTTCACTCTTAAGTAACCAAACTCAACTGATCATATGGCTTCAATCACACCTCCTCAAATTCTAGAGGTTTCTGAATAGAAGAGAGGGTCCATGATGGTATGGTGGGGAGAATAAACCCTCATAATCATATTATCATAATGGTGTGATAATGAATAGATATAGTAAGTATAATAATGACAATTTAGTAATGAAGGTAGATCATTTAGACAACAATAATATATCAATCCAAAAGTGTCACCATATACAAAAATCATTACTATGTCATAGATCAATACAAAAGGCATTAATACATTCATACATGTATTTTAAAAAGAAACAAAATACAAAAAATTCTATATCCAATAGCATCATGATACTCATCTTAGTTCTATGCTCTAAAAACCCATACTGAAATAAAATCAAGCATAACTTTTAAGGTGCTTTCCCCTATCCCCATCTGTATCCATGAAATATTCATGGGTACCAAATATCATCCTAATCATGGTGTGAGATATACTAAGTAGGCCGCCACTAACGGTGTCGATAAAAATCTGGTTTATGAATATAAAAGCATCAGTGTGCATATATAGTGATAGGTAGTGGAATAAAATGTGTCAAATAATAATCAGATTGGGGTCGGACTCCTAATGGGATGCTCGACTGGATATACCTAGTTTGGCTCATGATGGTAAAGTTTGAATAAGGGTCCTGTGATGGGTTGGGGTCTACAATTTATAACAAAGGTGTACCAGTTTATGTAATCATAAAATAGGACCTATGGTGGAACCAGGGTGTCCAGTTGATATTAACAATAATACAGGATCCAAAAGGAATCAATGCATCCTTGACCTTATAAGTTTAATCCAGCTCAAACATGAATCCTAGATAATATTATGAGTGTAATTCATTTTCATAACCATGTAATTCAATTATGAGAAGTATCAAACTAATTCCATAGAGCATCTCCATAGTAAATCCTAAGATGAGCATGATCGGGGCTCGAGGAAAGGATCCAAGTCACCTCCTTTCTAAATACATCATTTAAACCCAAGGAGTGTATCTAAGGTATTATAATATCTGAAAATGAATCAATTGAATCATTGGTACTATGATGAGTCATTCACACACTATTAAGACATTGAATTTATTCCAAGATGAGTATCTCCCTTTCCAATTGGCCCAATGATCATGTAGGCATCCTATGAGTGGTCAAGGAATTCCATCAGGAATCCATGGTGGGATCAATTATGACCACTTCATTAATAGGAGAAATGTCCATAATAATAATGGGAACATTAAAAATAATTTAATGGCCAAATTTAATGAGATAACCATTCTAATTAATTCACTTTATATAATTAAAGTCATTACCTTTACATTCAGAAATGAAAAAAGGATATATATATATATATATATATATATATATATATATATGGTGTTATACCATTAATCATTTGATTTCAAGTTAATATGATCCCATCTAAACATTCTATCTCATTTATAAAAAAATGTTCATCCATTTAGATTAATTAAATTCCTTAGAGAAGCCAACCTAAACACACCAATGTGTGTTTTGGTTAATAATATGTTAATGGGAACATATTCATATGCATGGAACTCCCAAAAGGGTGGATTGGGTTGAGGTCATTGGCCTCTAATGATAATAAATGGGACTAATAGGGAATTTAGATTGCAATTTAAATGATTAATTTAAGGAAAATTGATTTTAAGGGAAAAGTGTGGGTGAAACTAGTGCGTAGCATAATAGTGAGAATTATAAATCAATAATACTTGAGGGAAAAAGTCATATACCACATACCTTATGGAGGTAGAGGAACACTTTTCCAATATCATCCATTGGTTTTGTTTGAATTGAAAAAAAACAAAATAATATAAAAATACCCTAAAAATATGGAATATTAGCTTGCATGGATATTGCATAGTAGATGGAAATGTAATCTAAGAATAGAAGGAAGTATATTGAATCACTTACTAGTAGGATTCTAATGAGATGAACATAGGTCTGATCAGAGTTCATATAAGGAAGAATGATCAAAGCCTAGAAAGAGACCATGGGAGAGATATAAATGGATAAGCGAGCACTTAATGTTGGAAATAGGAGGTAAAAGTAGGGGTTATGATATAAGGATTCAATAGAAAAAATTTCTTTTCACCAAAATTTAATAGGGTTCATGGTTTTTCCGTAAAGTTGGCCAAACCATGTTCCAACCGTGTTCTGGTACTATCCAAATGGGGTTATCCCTCACATGGCTCTCCTGTATGGTTTGGAAAAATTGTACTCCAACCATGTTGGGTCAGTGTAAAAGTGGAACTAATGAAATGGCCTAGGTATGGGGTTTAACAAACTATACACTACCCATGAAGACTGTAGTGTCCCATATTTTTAGACCAGATAAAATTTCAAAGGAATTTGAATTTTCAATTTAGTGGATGGGCTTATTATTTAACCCCAAGCTAAAAATTTTAAATATGATCTATATTACTCTTAAAAGTGTTATTTTTATACTTGTATAAAGGCCTGAGTGGTGCCTTAGATTTCTCATTGTGTTTCGGGAGCATCGGGCTCTAAATCAAAACAGGGAGTAACTGGTCAGGGCACATGGTTTGTCTGAAACTATGAATCACACCAGAGGAAACATTACACCCTTCTCAGAAGGGTTGAGGGTGTGGAATAGTTTTTTCAAACCATGTGTACCAGGCCACATGGATGTGCAGCAAGCTTAATATCATGGATAGAGGGTAAATGCATGGTTTTTCATAGTTTCTCAAACAGTGTGCATAAACTATGTGACCTCCCTTCTAAGGCAGAATCTTGAGCATGGATGGTGAATGGTTTTTCCAACTGTGTGTCCAAACCATTATCCGCATTAAATGTGTTTTAATTTACAAAAAATAACCATAATACTTATTTATTTATCCCCCTCATTTCTTTCTACGTTCCATGTGCATCAATCCCTCTATGGATAACCTCTCTTCCTCCTATAGGTTTGAGGAGATCTTCTTCATATGGACCCCGTTTTGAGCACCTATTTTCACATTGGAAACATATTGGTTAGTCTATAGATCCACTTTAATCCTCCCTTATTTTATCTCCTCTATTTATCTACTATTTTGGTGCAAGGTAGTATTCCCTATTTTTAGAGTGTTTTTTTGTTTCTCCTTTTTCTATCGAGCCGAATCGATTCAAGCACATATATTGGATGATTAGATAAACCCAATTATTATGTAAGTGGTATATAGATTTTCTCTTAAATTAGATCTCATTTATTAAATATGTATTTGTGTTTCATGCTATATTCTTCATTTGTTTATATTAATTTATTAAATTTAACTTGTAGAACCATACACCAAAATTTTAGTTTCCCTTGTATATTAAATTTTTATTGTTGTTGGTCATGAACATTAATATTGAACCTCCCTTAGGGGTGTTCCCTTGAATTTCATAATTAATTAATGTATTTTCAAATAAAACCCCTCATTGAGTCGTGTTGTCTTCATAAATGTAAACATGTTGTTTAAATGCAATGTGTAAGGATGTGACACCCCTCTATGTCATACTTTAGTGACAAAACCCTCTCCCACATGTTTAGGGATAGATTATTATTGAATAAAATTGATGATTATTTATGTAATGAATGTTAGCATGAATTATTTAATACCTATTGCATGTATGGTGATATCTATCTTGGGTATTCCACCTATCCTTAACACATTTGTTAAATTCTAGAAATTCCTTGACCTAAGGGACCCCCTTAATTAATTTAATGGAATAATTAATTACATAGACCTTTTATTATTTACTTGAATCGGTAAATGGGAAAGACCCTCTTAAAGTACAAGTGACTAGTGATATGGAATTTTTATGAACATGGACTTCATCCTTATTAAAATTAAATAATTTAATAAACCATCAACTACTTGAGTGATACTTAGGTTCTTCTTTATGGAATTCCTTGGATGGTCTCACTGGCAGTTGAGGCTACATCACACCTTGAGTGAACCTTGAGTTTCCTTTTTACAGAATGCTAAAGATGCGCTCATAGGATACCTTATTTTTATACACACTTGGAGTGGTAATTGGTATGCTTGGATGGGATCTCTATGAGTTTCTTACCTTCCTGAGTGATATTGGTTCCCTATGGGGGAACCCACAGACGGTCTGAATAGAGAGATGGTTACATCATGTCATGAATGATACTCAGGCCTCTATGTGAGATACCAGAGAAAAACTCAGAGGGTGATGACTACACACCATACTATGAGTGATAAATGGGATTCCATTCATATATCACCTTGGACATAATCTGACGGTGATGAGTAATTATAGTGCCTCTGGACCGATAATTGGGATTCTATTTATTGATCACCTCTTATGGGCTCAGGTGCCTCTTATTAAATTATAATAAGGAATTAAATTTTAATGACTAAGATTGCATATATTTCATCCAGGGACGCATCCACTAATCCAAATCACATTCTTGGGATCAGTCTCCTCTTGATCCTTATTTTTTAGTGACCCCCTTTCATTACACCTACATCACATATATACAGGTTTCCCCTAATTCAAAAATATTTCATCTCAGGACGAAGTAGGTATGGTTTTTCATGGAACTTGAGGAACTTGAGCCTAAAATTCATATTTATTTATTGATTTATTCACCTGTATATCTTTATTCATGCACATAGACATACTTTTTATCCACTGACTAAATTATGATTTAGACACCGTTGGTGTTGGCCTACTGAGTATATATCACACCCTAATTGGGAAACCATTGAACTAGGGTTCCTGAGAAGACCTCATGTTCATGGGTCCTTAGATTTTTACATGTTTTGTGCATTATACATGGGAGATTAGGAGCACAGGACTAAGATATTACTCAGAATGCTCATAGAGACCACTGTTGGGGCTATTTATTCTTTTTTCTTATCTATGTATGATATTGTACCACATGATGCATATTTATTTTTCCTGATCATAACTTTTAGTATCATCCCATCATGAATTTATCATTATATATATATATATATATGGATCCGGCCATTTATTTTAGTTATTGCATTTATCATATATTTCTCCTTATTTCATTTATATTATTCCCGCTCTTGGTTGATTTGTTGTTTATATCTTATACCATTGTGTTACTCTAATAATGACAGTATAGTCTCCCTATTGTACCACCATTATACCCTCATTGCTAGTCGACAGCCTCTAGATTATGGGGAGGTGTGCTTTAGGCTATGTGGTGACAGGTACAGCCACCAGTTTCATAGTCAGTCGGGTCAAGATGTTACAATGGGGTACCAGAATGGTTTTCCTTTGTCTTACTATTTTGGGCTAGTAGATTGGAGACTAAAAGTGTGGGTTCTTGGTAAATATCCACATCAGTTAGTAATCAACCCATACATGGGGAAAAGTTTAAGTGGTCATGGATGGGATTATTTTTCAGGTTGTTCATTGTTACATTCATTTACGATTTCACATTGAGTGATTAGTGTACTTTCCACTGCTTACTAATTTATGGTATTTTACCCTCATCCTAGTATGGAAAGTAGGTAGCATTACATGAATCATTATTGGTATAAATAAATTCACATTCTATGCATTTTCTATGCCATGTAGACTACATTGTTAGTCTATTGAGATTTATAGATGTACCTTGTGTGTTTATTAGCAGGACCATTATATATACCATGTTAGGTATTTTAGTAACATGCTTAGTTTAATCCCTTATTAAGTATTAATTAATCATTCTTGTTCATATGAAATGACATGTGTTTTATTTAGTGTGTTTTCCTACACATCCTGGTTTTCTATTTATTTATCATGCTTTTACTTTATATTCCATTCTTTTATTCTTGTTTCCATGTTTACCAGTATATAATTATTATGTTTAGCATGAATAGTTATAATTTTACTATAAAATCGGTTATTAAAGTTCTAGTATCAACCTAAATGGTTTTTTACCTTGTATATCAATGGTGAAACCTTAACTAACAAATTATGAAATGCTTGATCCATGAACCATTGGTTACATGGGCTGAAACATTAATGGTTGCGATTAAATGGGGGCCAATTTCCAATATATAATGTGTATGAATGCTTTATAAATTGTGAAATGGAAACCCATATAACCAAACAATTATATAATATCATGATATACGTTGAGAAAATATAATTATAAATGTTGTTTATTTTTTACCTTAAATGAAATGGCTGACTTTATAAAGGCTTGTAACTCTATCACATGGGTATGATGACCCATATGACTAAAATCCTATATACACAACTGGACCCAAGTAGGTCAGTTGAGGAATATTTATTTTGAAATAACCCATTAAGGTTGTTTTGATACTTTAGTAATTAAATCAACTGTTTGGGTTATAAACCCATGTTGGTGATGATCAGGACCCTTGTAGGTCATCTTTATTTTGATATACCAAAATATCTAACACCATGGGGTATGTTTATACTTTATAGGGATGGTTGTCTAAATTGTATGTCGCCACCAATATGGGTTCACATATGAACATGTGGTGGTATATTACTTGACCATTACCCTTTTCAATAAATAAAAGACCCTTTATCTACTTTTGAGTTATGCTTATATGATGCATTAGTTAATTAAAATTCCAATTAAAACCTAAAGTTTGTTTTCCTATATAGATTGAAATCGATATTTTATTTAACTAATATAATTGTGAAATATTATGAATAAATGAATGATATTTAAAATTGAATTTATGTAATGAATGGATTAATTATGATAGGATTTCAATTAAATAAATAATTCTTTAAAGGATGTTTGAGATAACTTATCTTTGTGACTTGTAGTGCTTTTAGCTTTGACCATCGGATAAGGGTAGTTTAATATTTTTTTTATGTAGTTTCTTGGAAATGGGAACATTAATGATACCCACATGCCTATTTTTATATGGATAAGGCCTAATAGATAGGAACCTAATCCCCTTGAATCTTTAGGCATGAATCCATTGTAAGTTCAACACTTTATATTTTGGTAAGAGGATATATTGTGGTTTGTAATGTCCTTAAAACTTTAAATAATTTCTTTTTTCTCTCATAAGTTTCATGATGTGTGGTATTGTTTAGGTATTATTATACCGTGTAATAATTTTAGCTTCCAAAATGACACCATTGTCTTGAAAGGTGGTCTTGTGATACTTAAACTCTTGTTATGGGAATGATCATCATGTAATGCCATGTTCCATTGTGATAGACATGCCTAAGTAATGGTTATCTGCCTAGTGAGTTGTGTAGCCCATTTTCCCTCTTCTTCAGTGTTGGAAGACTCAGGAGGTCATCACCCTATTTTAAAGTCACATGGTGTAGTATGACTCCATTCAAGTTCTTTTTACAAGACTTCATCTACAGAATTCATTGGATGATAAGCTTACGGATAGTATCAAGGATGTTCCATTTTTCTCAAGAATCTCTGGGCTATATACATTGATACATGTGGTACCCATTGAGTTGGTAGAGAGTACAATGAACTGTATGAGTTTAGAGGTACTTATTTACACCATAATATATTATTCTTGAATCATGGGTCATATTCTAATAACAGTTACCTAAGTTTTAATGGAAATTGGACTTGACCTAATGCTTGGGTTGATGTTGTCAAGGATCAGGTGTTTTAACATGCAAATTTAATGGTACTGACATGTGTTTTGGATGTTATGGTTCCCTTTATATGTATCATGGTAGGGGTTTCAAATGTATATCTAAATTAAATGTAGCCTATTGAGCTTTTAATCAGTTATTTTGTCTCTCTTTTTCAGTTTTACGCATGCTAAAGGATGCGGTCTGCATATAGGACCCACAGTCAGTGGTTGGTGAAATGTGTTCCACGGATGAGTTCCCTTTCATAGTAAATGACAACTAGGATACTTCTATGATGGAGAGTTTCTTTTCAAAATCTTCATAGGGTGTCCTCCAAGTAGAGGGAGCGCAATAATTAAAATACCATTTAAAAATGGTTGGTCTTTATTTAAATTACCATGAGGGTAGCGAGTTTGAATCATGTCGGTGCTCGCAAGGTTGCACGATGATGATGTGGTTTGATTTTTACACAACCTTTAAAATGTTGATAGTCAGTTTGGGCCTCGCTGGTTATGTTTGAGAGTTAATGGGATGCCTCATGTGGTAAAGGAATCATGGTCGATTAATGATGGCATGTCAGCAGGATCAAACGATCTCTTCTAAAAGAACTCGATTGGTAGTGGTTTGACAACTCTTTCTTCTAGTGGCTGGATATGGTGGGTTTGGAGCCATACCCAGCACTTTAGGATGATGTATTGATGGTGTTTTAGATCCTTTTTTAAATCAATTTAATCCTATTGGTGTAATATTTTCTTATTGATGACCATTCCCCTTGTCTTGACATCATTTTGGATACATTGAGGGAGCGTCGGTTATAAACCACGCTAAATTTAAAATTCCCTTTTGATTATGTAAATGGAATCTATTAGGGTTGTGCATCAGAATCATGGTTGTTATAAAGGCATGGTTTTCATGGGTGATGCATGGGGTTCTATTTAGGAATGCCCTGGATAAATGCAAGGATTCCATCCATTTCTTTGGACTTAACCATCAGGCATATGCTGCTTTAGGCTAAGTCAGTGTTCTTAGTATATGGATGTTTTAGATTTTTACTAATATATCACCTATCAGCATTAGAGATTGTTTTACCCAGAATGATCTTCTTGTACTCTATTTGATGATTCTGAGGTTACCCTAGACTTCAGTAGGTCTCGGATAGGATTTTTTGTAGGGTAATGATCCAAGTGTGTTAGATTATATATAAATCATGTTTTTAATAGGGCACAATAATATAATTGATGTTCTTTAAAGAGACATCACCGGAATCCGGTTACAAACATTAGTGAATGTACTCATAGAAAATCTCATGGTTACTTAATTTAAAGGCATTAGGTCTAGCTTTTGAAATGCACCATCTGTCTAAATGAGTGTTTTGTAGGTAGTCACCCAGAGACAATTCAACTTGACATCTCTCTCTCTCTCTCTTGTTGTATGCAGTCAGTGAGGAACCACTTTTGGAACGTCGTTAGGGAAAGGTAAGTGGAGTTTGGTTTTATTGAGGCTTTTATGAAAATACAGCTCGATCAAGATAAATGAGGTTGACTGGTAGTATACTATTCATTTAAGCTGAGGATCAAGTCGTGAGTGTCTTTATAACACTAAGGGAATGCTTAAATAGGAAATTCTAATGATGGAGATTCCTTGAATCGGAATTCTCCATTGAATAATATAACCTATGGTGGGAGAGCTATAGGTCAGATGGTTAAATAGTTTACATGGGGATCATGACTCCAATTTGATGAGATAGAGTAAGCATCGTCTCAATATTCAATTTAGAAAATAAGCGTTTGATCGAGTATTAAAGTCCCATATATCGTACGCTTGAAGTATTTGTTTGAAGTATGTTTTAGGAGTTTCGAAATGAAATGGGACTATTTCTATGAAACTTACTGACCCAACGAGGTCAGTTTTTGCTTTAATTTTTTCCCAAGGCTTCTCAGGGATGATAAGTTCTAAGGTGGGGATTTTATACCATCCCATGTTTTTATATTGGATGATATTCTGAAGGAATTTTAATTTTCAATTTTATGGATGGTAATTTCATTAAACAAATATTTGAAATGTAAATATGATCTTTATAACACATAAATATATTTTTTTAGACTTTCAAAGAACCGAGGGGTTCCTCTGGTGTCTTGTTGAGTTTCAGGAGCATCAGGCTTTGAAACATGAAAATTAAGAGGAACTGGTCAGAGCACACAAGTATATGGAATTTACAAAAAATACCATGCCTTCTTATTTGTTTCTACCCCTATTTTATTTCTACATCTCATGCGCAGTAAGACCTCCAGGGAGCTCCTCCCTTACTCCTCTAGGTATTAGTATATCTTCTTTATCTGGACACCATTTTGAGAACCTATTATCACATTGGAATCTAATTAAAAAGTCTATGACTCATCATTCCTCTTCTATTTAATTATCTCCTCTCTTTTTATGATATTTTGGTGAGAGCTAATCCACACTATTTTTAGGGTGTTTGTTTGTTTCTCTATTTTCTCTCTAACAAGCTTTATTCAGTCCTTTATATTGGACGATTAGAGAATACTAAGTATGAGATAGGTGTTCTATGACTTTTCCATTTATTTTTTGCTCGTTTATTAAATACATTGTTGTTTCACATTCCAGATTCTTTATGTGTTTCCCATAAAAAGTTGAATTTAACTTGTAGAAAAAAACTCCTAAATTCTAGTGGCCCATGTATATTAAATTAGTATTATTTGTGTTCATAAACTTTAACAATGAACCTTCATTATGGGTTCTCCCTTGGATGTTAGAAATTAATAATTTGTTTTTCTAATAAAATCCCTCACTAAGGTTTTCTATCTTCAAAAATGTGAAAAAAAAATTTAAATGCAATATGTGAGGATATGACACCCCTCTATGTCATCCTCTAGTGACCAAACCCTCTCCCATGAGTTTAGGGATGGATTATTATAGAAAGAACTTGATTATTATTTGTGGAATGCATGTTATCATGACCTATTTAATACCTCTTATATGTATGGTGATATCTACCATGGCCATTTCACCTGGAATTAACACATTTGTTAAATTCTTGAAATTACTTAACGATTGATGAGACCCCCTTAATTAATTAAATGGCATGATTAAGTACATGTCACTCTTATTATTTACTAGAATAACTAATTGTACATGGCCCTCCTAATGTATACATGACTAGTGATGTGGAATGTTTATGAACATGGAACTCTTCCTTCATAAATTTAAATAATTTCATAAATCATGAACACATTGAGTGATACTTGGGTCACACTTGTTAGAATACCTTGTACGGGGTCATAGGTATTTTTCACTACATCACACCTTGAGTGATACTTGGGTTTCCTTTTTACTGAATTCCAATGATGGGCTCATAGGTTAATGAATTTTTATACATGTTGGGATCAATACTTGGTATGCCTTGGACAAGATCTCTATGTGTTTCTTACACCCTTGAGTAATACTACTTTATTAGGGGATAACTCATGGATGGTATAGGTGGTGATATGGTTACACCATGTCATAAGTGATACTTGAATCCATATGTGTGATGTTAGGATCTGGCTCAGAGATTGATGACTATATAGAATACTGAGAGTGATACTTGGAATTATAACTATGGATATCCTTGGACGGACTCTAATAGTGATTGGTAATTATAGTGCCCCTGGAGTGATGCTTGGGATTCCATTTTTTTATCTCCTTGGATAGACTCTGGTTGCCTCTTATTAAATTATAATTATGACTTAAATTTTAAATACTAATATTTCATAGTATTCATCCAGGGATGCGTCCACCAAGACAAATAAAATGCTTTGTCTCAATCCCCTCTTGATGATTATTTTGAAATAACCCATTTCATTACACCCACATCACATATGTACATGTTGCCTCTAGTTCATACATATTCCATATTAGGTTGAAGTAGTTATGGTCGTCTAGGTGACCTTGAAGAATCTAGGTATGACATGCATTTTTATTTACTTATTTATTCACCTATTTATCTTTATTCCTACAAAAATTCATACTATATATCCACAGACTGGATTGTGCTTTAGACACTATTGGTGGTGTACTAATGAGTATATATCACACCATGATCGAGCATCCATTACACAAGGGTACCCAAGCATACCTCATTGTCCCAGGTCCTTGGATTTGTGCTTGTGTTGTGTATTTTACATGGGAGCTTAGGAGCACAAGATTGAGCTAATACTTGGATTCTCATGGATATCACCCTGAGGGTTTTTTATTATTTTTCTTAATTGATGTATTGTATTATGACACCTGTTGTATAATTATTTTTCCTACTTTTTCCTTACAGTAGTATCCCATCATGAATGAATAGTTATATATATCTATCTCTAGTCATTGTATTTCAGCTATGACATTTATCTTCTGCTACTATTTATTTCATTTACATTGTTTCTGTTGTTGGTTGATTTGATTTTTATCTTGTATACCATTTTGTTGATATGATCATGAGGCTATAGTCTCCCCATCATACCACCATTAGACCCTCACTTCTATTTATCATCCTCTATCATATGGAGAGGTTCCCTTGAGGCCCTGTGGTGACTATTCCGGCTACTAATTTTATAATTAGTCGGGTTGGGGTGTTACACAGGTCCCCTCTAAAATAAGTCAGTGGTTTTTTTCATCACCGTGTGTCCTAAATAAAATTATTTTCCAAACTATTCTCCCTTACCAATGGTAAATAATGTTGAGTTTCTTGGTTACTACTAACATTGTGCCAACAGTGCTCCTCATACTGCTTCTCCAACATTCAGAGTTACGGGCTTCGAACAAGCCCTGGACACTCCACAAATCCTTACTTGATCATTTAATATCATTTATAAGGTTAAAAGGAATATTAAAACTAAAATATAAAAAATACCTAAAAATGAAAACTAGGGTGTTACATTCTCCCCCCCAAATAAAACTCATCCCCAAGTTTCCCTCCTGAGGGTAGTAACACATCATTTGAGAAAAGCTCAGTCCACTGGGCACATACGTCAGCTGCTCACTCTCAGGTCTCATCTTGTATTAAGTTTTGCTTCTATAGCACCCAGACTAAAGGAACTAACCTGACTTAGTTATCTTCATTCCCTAGTCAGTGATGTGTATAGGATGCTCCTAAAAGGAAGAATCTACCTATAACTCAACCTCATTAGAATGAAATATGTGATAAAGGTCTAAATAGTAATTCTTTAGCTAAGAAACATGATACATGTCATGTATAAATTTTTATATCTCAGAGAGTGTTATCCAATAAACAATTGTTCTGGCCCTCTCTAAAATATCAAAAGTTTGAACAATTTAGGGTGAGAGCTTACTGTGCTTCCTAAAATCTTGATGCCTCGGTCTAGTTGATACTTTCAAGAAGTATTGATCCTCAAAATCAAACTCTAGAGGTTGTTGAAGGAAATCATAATAGGACTTCCAACTATATAGAGTTGTATCCATTCACTTCCTAGTCATCTAATCCTATACTAAATTCTACATAATGAGATGAGGTCCCAGTAGCCCTACCTCCCCTACCTCATACCAGTAGAGGGGTGAATGGCATGGCCTACCATATAAGGCCTCATAAGGATCCATCTATATAATTTCCTATAATTTTTTATCATAAGAGAATTCATTTATAGGTATATTTTTCTCCCATAAACCTCCAAAATTAAGGATTCATGCTCTAAGAATATCCTTTAACACTAATATTGTGATCTCGTACTACCCATCTATCTAAGGGTTGTATGCTATACTCAAAATTACCTATGTACCCAATACCCTCTACAACTTTTTCCATAACTGAGAAGTGAAAATAGAATACCTCTCTAATAAAATAGTCCATGGAACTCCATGAATTTTTATAAACTCTCATGCATATATTCTATTAAGCTCATCCACATAAAATTTCTCCTTTTATAAGTAAAAAAGTGAGAGACCTTCATGATCATGTCTATGATCACCCATACTATATCATTGCCTTTAGGGGATCTCAGTAAGTCAGCCACAAAGTCCATGGTGACATCATACCATTTACACTCATGAATGGGAAATGGATGTAGAATCCATGTTGGTCCCTGGGGTTTTGTCTTTACTTGTTGATGGGTAGAACACCTAGTAACAAATAAATCTACCTACCTTTTAATACTAGGCAACTAGTATTGGAAATTTAGATCATGATACATCTCTGTAATCCTGGGGTGTACTGCCCAAGTAAAATCATGATATTCTCCCCTCAACTCCTCTAAGATATCTATAGGAACCCATATACCTCCATGGATGTGCAAGACCTCATCCTCATAAAAGATCCATCATATCAGTTGGTCTTCACCTAAAACACTATTCCTTGGGACTACGATATTTAGATCTAATAACTACCTCACCTTCCCTCTCTCCAGAATTGAAGAGGTCCCTACTAAAGTTGACTGAATAAGATGCTCTTGATTCTTCTAAACCTATAAATGCATCTCAAAAAACAATCCCATCAACTGCCACTCACTCCTAGCCTCTTGAACTACATGTGTCTGAGTCCTCCAGCATAGAGAATCTACTAAAATATGTCTATTCTCAGGCGTATAGCTAAGATTGAAATAAAATGACTGAAGGTATTCAACCTTATTTTTTTTAGATATTTAATTCATGTTTTTATAAATATATACTTGAGGATTTCATGGTCTGTATACACCAAAAATGATATCCTAAAAAGTATTGCTTCCAACAATGAAAGGCCTGAACTATGGTTACTAGCTCGAGATAATGCATCGAGTAATTCCTCTCATGTGGCCTCAAATGATAACACCTATATTCCATGACTCAATCTCCCTAAATAAAAAATAATCTTAGCTTGATGTATGATGCATCTCAATAGAGTGTATAGCATCTTTCTAGATCTGATGGAAATAGGATTAGTGTTGAAGTCATCATTCCTTTTAGATCCTAAAGGTTTTCTCACATGCTTCAAAAATTATAAATTTGATTCTATTCTTAATAAATCCTGTAAAACGTTCTTATAGTCATAAAGAGTCATAAATAAAGTGCATGTAATAGCCATTCAACCTAAAGAAACTATGTTTATCAGATACATTCCTAGGACACTTTATGGGAACTACTAATCCCACCTTCTCTAGGTCAACAAATACTCCAACCTTTGAGATGAAGTGACCCAATAAATAAACCTTTTCAATCCAAACATGGAATATAGTGAGCTTTATATATAGGTAGTTTTCTCTCAATGTATTCAAAATGATATCAAGATGTTTTTCATGGTCAAGTCGTGTACAAAAATACACTAATATGTCATCCAAAAAGACTACCACAGAAGAATATAGATATAGGTGGAAGACAATATTCATCAGAACTGTAAAAATGGTGGGTGTGTTTGTCAAACCGCATGGTATATCCAGATACTCATAAATACAATACCTATTATGAATCATTGTATGAGGTATTTATGAAGGTCTAACTTGTACCTGGTGGTTTCCAAGACTCAAATAGATCTTATAGAAAACCCTCACACTTTAGATATGGTCAAAGTGTTCATCTATATGAAGTAGTTTATACTGATTGTTAACCATAAGCTAGTCCAACTGATGGTAATCCATGAAAAACCTGAGAGTATCATCCATCATCATAGCCAAAAGGATAGGTGAACCTCAAGGTGATGTACTAGGCCATATAAAAACCCCCTAACTTCCAAGTCTTCTAGTTATCTCTTGATCTCCTATAACTAAATGGAATCCATGCTGTAAGAATTAATGGACACTAGTGTAGCTCCTGGAACATGATCAATAGGGAAATCCACCTATCTATTAGGTGGTAATCCAGAAAAAGTCATCATGTAATATGTCCTTGAAATTATATACTACAAGAAGTAAATTATCCTGATGTGTTCCCTAATCATCCAAATAAAGGCTGTCAATCTGGTTTGTCACTCCACCTTGCCAATGATTCTCTAGTCCATATATACTTTCCTATAAATATCATTCACCCTTGTAAATATATATACCACCCTCTGGTTATGTAAATTATTCCATGCGGTGATAGAGATCCACAAAATCATGGAAGGGGACCAACTAGTCTATCACAATAATGACTTTGAATTCCATCATCTAGAGGATGAAGGGGTCCTATAAGAAAAAATATCCACTCACCTCAAAGGGATTTTTTATCACTGGTGTACACTCTCCGATTGAATTCCCAATAGAGTATCAAGTTTCATCACACCACAAAAATACTGAATCTCAAGCCCCAGGATTTCCTCTATAGCCATTGAGATAAAATAATGTGAAGCTCTTGTATCAAAAAGGAAAGACACAAAATTATATTCTACAATAATTGGACCTCTAATATTAGATGAACCAAAACCCTTCTCCTCCAGTAGAGGTAGTGCAACATGTATCTGGCATAATCCATGGTCATGATCTACACCCTGACCACCTATAGTGGGTTTACTCAGCCAGTGTTATGTATATTGACTATGACCTCCTAGACCATGTACATCTTCTTGGCCTATACGGCCAGCGGTAGTCCATCTTATATCTTTCCATGGAGCTAATGATCCTATTTTGTGAAGTAGAGTAAGTGTCGATCCTTTTACGATATTATATTGGTTAGACCGTGAGTTATGTTCTGTGATATTCAAATATGCATTCATGGATGAGATATGTGACCCTAAACTTCATCCATGAACTCTACATGGTACCAAAATCCATGATCTTTTATTTATTTTTTAATTTTTTTTTTATTTTAAATTTCTCTATTTTCATATTTTCATTATTTTATTTTCTGATAATTAAATCATCATGATTTTAATGTTATATTTGTTTCCAAATTAATTATAAATTTTGTTTATCTTATGAGAATTTATTTTATAATATTGGAAATATTACTACTGTTATTATAATTATTGTTCTTTATCTTCATATATATACATAGCATGATCATGTACACTTGAATATATTTATTATTTCACGCTTTGTTGGTTTTAATGTTTTTATAATTAATGTTAAATGTATAAAAACACATTCAAAGTATTTTTAATTTCTTAAAAGTGTATTTTCATTGTTTCCATATTTGATGAAAAAATTTGGAAAGTATGTTTTATAAATATCCAATATTTTATGATTTCATTGAACCGATTTTTGGAGATAGTTTGAATGTTTGAATTTAAATTTTTTTGAAATGTTTAAATTATTTAAAATGATATATTTAAATGAGTTTGAATTACTTTGATATTTATAGAATCTATTTTATCACTATGATATTTCAGGTTGACTCAGTTTCTACTATTTTATATTAATCTAATGTTTTACTGAAGTGTATAGTATAAATATTTCTCTTTATAAAGGAATAAAGAATTCTTAAAAGAGATACAATAATACACACCTTTGATAAGGAGTGATATAAAGTGTTTAAAATTATAGTAAAACCAAGTGATTTCATGCAAAAAAAAATTCAGTTGTCAATGAACTCTCAAGGTGGGACAAATCATCTTGGACTCCATTCACCTTAAAGAGATGATTTGAACTGTTGTTGGAATGCCCATAGTACACTATTGAAATCATTTTGAAGGGTATTCAATAATTTTTATACACTAACACATCTTTCTATATTTATATAGTAGTTTTCATTATATTTTATTTCTTGTTGGGATACGTAGTTATCTGAACTTATAATTTTTCTCATAAATTTTATACTACATAAAAAGGAATTCCATCAATTATGTTAACCTAACCAAAAATTAGGTTCTCTGATTCTAATACGTGAACAAAAAGAAGTGGTCCTACTATCTTATAAAATTGTTGTTTTCTGTTTATTCTTAGCTAACCAACAACTAGTACACATAGGTTAGGGTACCTCCTTATAGAAAATCATGGGTTCTTTATACTCCCACAAAAGGCTAGTTAGGTTTGGGTCTGCTCCTCACAATGTATTAGGTTGGGATTCATACCATTTTAAAAGTTTGAGGTCAGATTTCTCCCATTGTAAATGTCTCTCTCTCTTTCATAGTGAGTTCCATACTCATTTATTTGAAGTTTTAAAAGTATTTGTAGTTCAATTTGAACAAATTACTATAAAGTTCATTATGCTTATCTCTTATATATTTCTTTATACTTTATTCACACATTATACTTATTAGTTTTTTCATGTCTTATTAATTATCATAGTGCAATTAATTCTGATTACTTTATTTCTCTAAAATTTCATAAGGTCAATTTAACCCCCTATAGACCTTCTACCATCCCATAAAAACAAACACTTGGTATCAATGGTAGTATCTTTTGGAGTTTAGTAATCCTTATATAGTTTTTTCAAGTCCTCAATTTTATAATTCATAATTTTTTTATGCTAACATGTTCCTATAAATTACAGTATAAGGATAATTATTCTTTAATATAGTAGAGATAAGTCCTAATTGTGGGTGGATTCCTAAAAAACCTCCTCATTTATATGATATAGATACTAAAAAATCATAATATAATATTATTTGAAGTAATTGTGAATTGATTACTAGATGATAATGGTAAACCCTTGAAAATTTTCTGGTTCTAATCCTGAAACACTTATAGGAAGTGAAGCTTATAAATATGTTTTGAATAATAATGATATGAATATTTTATAATATTTTATTAATAGAGGTGTTTCAAGTCATGTATTCTCATATAAGACTTCACATGATATTTGTAAAATTTTACAAGTAATGCATATTTTTTTCTTACAAGATGATAAGAACAAAACTTGAAATGCTTCGAGTAGGGTACCATGATTTCAAAATGGGTGAATATAAAATACTACCATGTGTTTGACCAGATCACTAACATAATGAATGGAATTATTGAAAATAGAGAAATATTATAGAACCATATACTTTTTGAAAGAGTTCTATTGTAGAGACCCGGAGCTTGACGTACATGGACATTACATTACTTTTGCAGAATACTTAATACATAACAAAAACAGACACACAAGGACCGTAATAGTTTAGTGTCTTTGGAAACTTGGAACGTAATCTTCTAATCGTGGTGAAAGATCTTCAACATCTCCCATAAAGATCTTCCACTTTTTGTTTCCTTACCTAAAACCTTTCTTTTAATCCTGGGGGAAAAGAAAACATAAAAAGGGTGATCTCAAATGCTCAGTAAGGGTAAGCATGGATAAAATAAAACATACCATATACATTTTAACTTAAAAACATGAACATAATGTTTATACATCAAAATCTTGAGAAACGACATAAAACATGGAAATACATAAGGCATAGATCATAATGGAACATAAATCATGATAAAATAGCATGGGAATAAAACTTTTAATTGTGGAAAAACATTAAGCACGTGATATGATTTCCATATTAGCCAAGGCATTTCTGCCAAGACCATCTTAGTGGACAAAGTCCCTCTCTGAATCGATTTCACTCCTCCTTCCAGTCCTGTAATACTGAACCGGATAAACTTACCATTCCAGCCATGTCTATCTCATGAGATATAAATATTTACCGAATGCATTGGAGGTAGATATAGGTCCCACCCATCTCATAATTAAATCATTCTTACTTGTGACACAACATAAACATAAATCATTCATCATAACCCAAAGAATAAAATGGGTTTCATAAACATCATTTCATCATCACATAATCCATATAAAAGAAATGGATATCATTTTATAATAAGAAAAGTGAAACCATGTAAATCATAGAGAAATTATACTTGAAACATACACATATGAAATAATGCCATATTAGATGTAAAATGGTTTTGATAAAACACTTGAAATGAATTCTTGAGTAAAATATCATTTCTTCTTCAAAATCAATTTCTTTTCACAAAACGTGATGCAATTTTAAAAGAAAAAATTTTGTTTAAAATATTCATGAAATATTTTGGAGGAAGATTCATGAAAATAAGGCTTTACAAAACCATATAAATCTTTTTATTCCGTATAAGTTAAAAAAACATTCTCCTCGTGCTTTTACCGGAAAAGTCAAAAAGTTTATCTTACGGTAAACAAAAGAAAGATTACTTCCATAACACAAAGTAAAAGTCAAAGAGGGGTAAAAATTACTTTAAACATACATGGAATAATATTAAACACTTTATGAAAACATTTTTATGGACATGGATGAAAAATGTAACCCCAGTAAATACTTACGAATAAGCAATCTCGGAGAAAAATGAGATTTCAAAATTATCCCTTACCTTATGTCTGATATGCTTCATATGTATCTGAACCTCCTGTATAATGATTTAAATAATGTCATTGACTTATTATAGAATCATATTCATTTTTATGATATCATATATGGTTCACTTACGACTTTATATTACCCGTTCTTTTGTAAATTCATGTTAAAGTAGCGTTTTGGGTGAAATCGTTTCATTTGTCGTTTGTGTTTTAACTTGTAATTATTCATATGATTACTTAGATCATGATTACTTACATCCAGAATGTAAAAAATGATTTATATATAATATATATTTAGAATATACATATATATAATCGATCGATAAATAGAAAAAAAATACATCGTTCATGGAGACGGTAGGTCGTACGTACGCATGAACGCTGTTTTCATTTCCTTATTGAATTGAATGGAACTAAGTAGATGACATACATATATATACATAAATCCAGTATCATTATTATTTCATATATTTCATGATTACTTATTATATATACTTTATAATCATTCATGAATGTTTAATCATTGAGAATGAATCTCATCGCGTCGTGGAGATGGTAGTCCGTACGTATGCATTAGCGATGATATCATTCCCATGATCGTGGAATTGTAATTAAGTGTATGTATAATATTTTAGAATCAATATAACTTTACAATAATCATATATAGTTATTTATTTACACCAATATACCCATCCTAGTAAGGTGGTGGTCGAAAATGGATTACACCACGGCGTGGAGACGGTATTCTGTACGTACGCACGCGCGGTGATTTCATTTTCCGTAGAATGGATAGAAGGTGAAATAGGTTTATTTCATATTTATAATAACATACCAGTATATTATTGATACTTATGTTATTAATTCATAATGAAAAAACCAAATAAGAGGAAGTAGAAGAAGAAATAAATTTGAAAGAATCGGTAATGGATATTACCTCTTCTTTGACATGCCTCTTTGAAACCTCCTATTATTGAACTAAAATTGGTATTTGAAGAAGACCAGGACCTCTAGAATATTTCTAGGGAAGTTTAGAAGGGAAATGGGCAGGGTTTGGTCGATCTTGAAGGCTCAAAGTTGTGTAAAGATGAGAGGGAGGAGGTGCCCTTTTATAAGGGAGGAGAGGGGCACCTTTTGAAATATAAGAAATATTAATTTATAATAAATTCAAACCCAACATAAAAACTTCCAAAATGGCTCAAATTAGGATATGAGGTAAGATAGAGTTTTAATCCCATCAACCAATCAAATTTATACATGTTTTGATTTTATTATAAACATTATCATTTTGATTTATCCTTATTTAATCTATTTAATTTTATTTGTGGTAATAATATTCTAAATTTTAAATTGTTATAAATTATTACTTATGTGCTGTGAATTATCCATAATTAGATAATTTATGAAATTTTAGACTATTTAAATTTCAATTTATAATTTTTAAATATTTTTGTGATTTTTAAACAATTTAATAATATGTTATTTTTATAAGATAACAATAGTGTCAATTTTGACACTATTCATTTATTTGAATTTAAATAAAATACACACAGAGGATATATTAGAACTAAAATATTTAATAGGTTTATAACATGTCATAGTAATATAGAAAATTAGTGGATCACATTAAATAGTTTATATAATATTTATTTAACTATTTGTAAAACCATTTATTTGATATTTCTCTTAATAAAATAATTACTACAACATTTTTGTATAATTATTAAATATACTTATTTGTTTCATAAAAATTAAAAATAAAATACTAGGATGAAGATAAATCTTATATCTTTCATAATAATACATTTATTTGGATTTATCCTCTAAAACACCCAAATTTTAAAATGTTATATTTATTAAATTATGAATGTGACAACTTTGACATCATATAAAATAAAATAATATAAGTGTCATATTCACTTTTATAAGACTTTAAACAGTTATATATTATGTAATTGGATGTTTATGGTGTATATATACACTACCAATAAGTTTTTTTCAGGTTTTTGGGCATTTTAATGGGTATTATTATTTCAATAAAAACTATATTACTTATTTTTCACTAAACAAATAATTTCTGCATCATTAATGTATAAGCTATTAAGGTAATTAAATATCTCTTAAAAATTATAAATAAATTACCATGATAAAGAAAAACATTTTATCTTTAAAATGAGTATTTATAACAGAATTTATAATCTGCATAAACTTATGTTAAAAATACTTTAATTATTAAAGTTTAGTGCGACATATTTCACTTTCCTTTAAATAAAATAAACTAAAGGTCTTACTCACCTCCAAGTGGGTTCTAATGGATTCTATTTCAATCCAAATATGACTTAGGAGGAAATATAAGCATCCAATTGTATTAAGACAAATTTTAGGGTAATTTTATAATATTATATTTACGCTTAATTATCTGATCTACCTTTTACTATGGTAAATAAAATTTACCGTAGATACTATTCATAATGCCCAAAAATAAAAAGTAGTCTATTAATATAATTTGGACCCATTGATTCCAAATATGGAATCCATTTTTCCAAATTCAATACACAGAAGTTGTATAAATTAAATTAAAATTAATCCCATTGTCGAAAGAAAATGGGTTTTTGTTTAAAACATTGAAAAAGATTGAATTGATTTAACCTACGAATTCAATGTAAAATCAATGCTAATGACATAAATTATATTAAATGGTAAAAATATATTCTATTTATACTTTAAAACTATTCAATATTATAATTTAACCATATAAATTATTGCAATAAAAAAGTTGTTTTTAATTAAAATATAGTGTGTTTTTACTATTCATCAAAATATGAAAGTTACCAGAATAATATGAAAAATTTATCCAAAGTAAATTTTTATATACTGATTCCAAATAAGAATTTTATTTTGTCAAATTGAACTTATAAACATGTCAAAAACTAGATTTAAAGTGGGTGCGCTATAAAAAGGCGGTAAAACTGCATTTTTTGAAAAATAATTATTTTACCCAAAAAAATTATTTTGTTCTCATACCATGTTCTAGAAAATATGAAAGATGAATAATAATGTTATAAATATTAATATTTTGTTAATAATATTCATAACGGCTAGTTCGTAGTAATATTATAATAATGTATCATTTTTTAGTAAAACCCGGTATTGCGTAGCACACACGATATTGAGGAAGGTTGTGATTGCTTGTAATGCAAGCCAATTCAGGGTTGTGTGTAGTGCACAAATCCTTTGTTGTTTTGTATAACAAAATCCAACCATATTTCATTAATACATTGAATATATATATATATATATATACTCAATGTTGCGTAGAATAACTACTCTCAAACAAACTTGAAATTGTGTGTAACACGATCCAAGATTAGTGTTACATATACTGCAAGCTAATATGGTGTTGCGTATAGTGTAATATAATCTTGTTGTAGCATAAAACACATTACATCAAATAAATTAAAAATAATACTTATCATAAAATATCGGGTTGTTACATTCTACCCCCCTTAAAATGAATTTCGCCCTCGAAATTCATCGGGGTTATACATGGTTTTCTACTTGAAAGTTTATTTAATTGAAACCGACATCGTAAAATGAAATACCAAAACTTAACTTTAAAATATAAAGTATGAAATGTAATGGTTACCCAAATTAACTAATCACTGGGTTTCCACATAGGAGAACATAGGTGAAAATATGGATATGGAAGAGAAATCTAACCATCATGTTGTGATGGAGAGTGGTAGAGATCATGGTTATGAAAAATCCAACAATCACAAAGCCATAGATTTGTGATGATCTAAGGTACCATCTGATTCATCGGATATAAGGGAACTAGGACAACATTTTTGGTTTTCAAGATCATTTCCCTAAAGTTGATGAATTAAAAGAAATACTTACTGCAGTTCGTGAATTGAACAATTTCCACTTCATCTCTTAAAGAAATGAAGTTGAATTTGTTATTCATGAAGCGTTAGTAGATCATGTGATAGAATGATCGGTCATTCCATATGTTTCAAAAAAAAGTTTAGAAAAAGTTATAAGTCTGTCTTATGGTGAGATTAATCATATATGGTTCGAAAAATGGACTTATACTTTATTTATCATACCTCTTAATAAAATAAAACTACTTTCCACTAACCAAGGACTTCTTGTAGGCCAATGGTAGGCGATAATGGCATGTCGCACTTTGGTTGTGGGTTCAATTCCCACAGCCTTGTCTGACGCGACGGGTTTTCTCCCGTTCTACAGGTTGTCCTTTTTCTAAAACTATACTATCATAACATTTCAGAAATAAAAAGTTATATCCTTAACCAGTACTATATGATGTACATTCCAACCTTTAGGCTCATCAAAAATACTCCTGTCCAATCTTATAGTATAAAGAAAATGATTACAAGAAACGTCATCAACCAAGCATGTGATTACCATCATTTATCCCCCATATAAGATATATCTTGTTGATCACATTCCAATCATGTGAATACCTTAATCATGTATTCTCTTGAAAAAAATGAATACCCATTGAACCTTAGTGAAAACATGAATGTTGTCAAAAGTTAACTCTTTCCACATACTAAAATCACAAAAATTCTATATACTCAAACCATGATATAACTATTTCCTTATATCAGTCATGAGCTCATGAATATTGTCAAACATTTCATTTTCTTCTTATCCCTTCATTATGCGCATATCATCTTCTTTCCAAAAATATCTCAATCACTTTCCATGGTTACCGGTACCATAAAATTATTGAAAACCACAATAGACCAATACATAAATATTCCAATATTCCACGATACTATATAAAACATTATTTTGGAATCTCATTACATAAACACTTAATCATTACACCACATCGTTGTCATATTCAACATCGCCAATAGTGATTGCATGTGAATTCCCTTTGTCCTTTGCCTTAATTGGTTGCTCATGTTGATCATCATTAACCCTTGGATTAGGGAATTGATTAGCATAATGCCCCATTTCATTGCACTTGAAGCATTGAAGTGTTGGTGGTGCATTCTCTGTGGTCTTTTATTTATCATTAGTAACCCTTTTTCCATTACTTCGACACTCAACTGCTTGATGACCTTATTTTCCACACTTAAAACATTTTCTAGTCCATTTAAGACAATCTCCACCATGCTTATTTCCACACTTTGCGCATAAGGAAACATTCATATTCTTTTCACCATTATTTTGAGATTTCTCTTTGAACTCCATCTTTCGTTTCTTGTCAAAACCATGAGATGGATATGTAACACCAACTTCCATTTCTACCTTGATAACACAACGCACAATTTCTTCATAGCTACTGAAGTCTATTATAGATAATTCCCTTTGAAGACTTGGTTTTAAGCCACTGAAGAACCTATCAACTTTACTTTCAGGTTGGATGATAAAGCCAGATACGTACCTTGAAAGCCTTGTAAAATTTGCTTTGTATATACCAACAGATTCATCATCATTTTTCTTTAGTTCAAGAAACTCCTTCTCCATATCTGTTCGAATAATACGAGGGAAGTACTTATTGAAAAATAAGTTCTTGAACTCGTCCCATTCCATGGACTCAATTTCATCTCTTGGCCTCGTATTCTTGATAAGATTCCACCAATGATCAGCTTCACCTTCCAAACGAAATTCTGCTAAGATGAATTTATAATGTTCAGAACATTGAATAACTGAAAATATCTTTTCAGTGGTACTATTCCAGTTTTCAGCAATAATTGGATCAGAAGACCCGCTGAAAGAAGGTGGACATTGCCTCATGAAGGACTCAATAGAATATTATTCCCTTCTCTGCTCATTTGGAAGTCCAGAATGATTCATAGCTTGTGTAAGTATAGTAATAGTATTTTGAACTCCATCTCCCATAACATTGGTTTGTTCAGGAGGACAATCATTGCATTGTCCATTACATTGATCAACACAGTTCCTTTGGGTTCGAGCCATCGTCTAAAACCCAAAAAGAATAGTGTGAGAGGAAAAAATCATGCCAGGGAAAACAACATAATAAAGGGGGAGTAACTTCAATATCTAACATCTTAGGTTTAATTATAAGATCGTTACCATAATTCTAGGACTATAACCTATACTTATACTTAACCTTAGGGACATCCCTAGACATACCTTAGAAATATCTCTAAGGATCTCACTAACATTTTCGCATCCCAGTTTCCAAAGGTTGACTAAACCTTTCCTCTGATACCAACTGTAGAGACCCGAAGCTTGACGTACATGGACATTACATTACTTTTGCGGAATACTTAATACATAACAAAAACAGACACACAAGGACCGTAATAGTTTAGTGTCTTTGGAAACTTGGAACGTAATCTTCTAATCATGGTGAAAGATTTTCAACATCTCCCATAAAGATCTTCTACTTTTTGTTTCCTTACCTAAACCCTTTCTTTTAATCCTGGGGGAAAAGAAAACATAAAAAGGGTGAGATAAAATGATTATTAAGGGTAAGCATTGATAAACTAAAACATACCATATACATTTTAACTTAAAAACATGAACATAATGTTTAAACATCAAAATCTTGAGCAACGACATAAAACATGAAAGTACATAAGGCATAGATCATAATAGAACATAAATCATGATAAAATAGCATGGGAATAAAACTTGTAATTGTGGAAAAACATTAATCACATGATATGATTTCCATATTAGCTAAGGTATTGTTGTCAAGACCATCTTAGTGGACAAAGTCCCTTTCTGAATCGAGTTCACTCCTCGTTCCAGTCCTGTAATACTGAACCGGATTAACTTACCATTCCAGCCATGTCTATCTCATGAGATATAAATCTTTACCCAATGCATTGGAGGGAGATATAGGTCCCACCCATCTCATAATGAAATCATTCTTACTTGTGCCATAATATAAACATAAATCATTCATCATAACCCAAAGAATAAAATGGGTTTCATAAACATCATTCCATCATCACATAATCCATATAAAATAAATGGATATCATTTCATAATAATAAAAGTGAAACCACGTAAATCGTAGAGACATTATACTTGAAACATAAACATATAAAATAATTTCATCTTAGATGTAAAATGGTTTTGATAAAACACTTGAAATGAATTCTTGAGGAAAATATCCTTTCTTCTTCAAAATCAATTTCTTTTCACAAAACATCATGTAATTTTAAAAGAAAAAGATTTTTTTTAAAATAGTCATGAAATCTTTTGGAGGATGCATCATGAAAATAAGGCTTTATAAAACCGTAGAAATCCTTTCATGCTGTATAAGTTAAAAAAACATTCTCGTCATACTTTTACCAGAAAATTCAAAAAGTTCATCGTACGGTAAACAAAAGAAAGATTACTTCCATAACACAAAGTAAAAGTCAAAGAGGGGTAAAAATTACTTTAAAAATACATGGAAGAATATTAAACACTTTATGAAAACATTTTTATGGACATGGATGAAAAATACAACCCCAGTAAATACTTACGAATAAGTAATCTCGAATAAACATGAGATTGAAAAATTATCCCTTACCTTATGTTTGATATGCTTCGTATTTATCCAAACCTCCTGTATAATGATTTAAATAATTTAATTGACTTATTACAGAATCATATTCATTGTTATGATAACATATATGGTTCACTTATGACTTTATATTACCCGTTCTTTTGTAAATTCATGTTAAAGTAGCGTTTTGGGTAAAATCATTTCATTTGTCGTTCGTGTTTTAACGTGTAATTATTCATATGATTACTTAGATCATGATTAATTACATCCAGAATGTAAAAAATGATTTATAAATAATATATATTCAAAATATACATATATATAATAGATCGTTAAATAGAAATAAATACACCGTTCATGGAGACGGTAGGTCGTACGTACGCATGAACGCTGTTTTCGTTTCCTTATTGAATTGAATGGAATTAAGTAGATGACATGCATATATATATACATAAATCCAGTATCATTATTATGTCATATATTTCATGATTACTTATTATATATACTTTATAATCATTCATTAATGGTTAATCATTGAGAATAAATCTCATCGCGTCGTGGAGACGGTAGTCCGTACGTACGCATGAGCGATGATATCATTCACATGATTGTGGAATTGTATTTAAGTGTATGTATAATATTTAATAATCAATATCACTTTACAATAATCATATATAGTTATTTATTTACACCATTATACCCATCCTATTAAGGTGGTCGAAAATGGATTACACCACGGTGTGGAGACGGTATTCCATATGTATGCATGTGCGGTGATTTCGTTTTCTGTAGGATGGATAGAAGGTGAAATAGGGTTGTTTCATATTTATAATAACATACCAGTATATGAGTGATACTTATGTTATTAATTCATAATTAAACAACTAAATAAGAGGAAGTATAAGAAGAAATAAATTTGAAAGAATCGGTAATGGAGATTACCTCTTCTTCGACACGCCTCTTTGAAACCTCCTCTTAGGGCACTAAAATTGGTCTTTGAAGAAGACCAGGACCTCTAGAATATTTCTAGGTAAGATTATAAGGTAAATGGGCAGGTTTTGGTTGAGCTTTAGGGCTCAAAGTTGTGTAAATATGAGAGGGAGGAGGTGCCATTTTATAAGGGAGGAGAGGGTCACCTTTGGAAATATAAGAAATATTAATTTATAATAAATTCAAACCCCACATAAAAGCTTCCAAAATGACTCAAATTCGTATATGAGGTAATATAGGGTTGTAATCCCATCAACAAATCAAATTTATACATGTTTTGATTTTATTTTAAACATTATCATTTTGATTTATTCTTATTTAATCTATTTAATTTTATTTATGATAATAATATTCTAAATTTTAAATTGTTATAAATTATTACTTATGTGATGTGAATTATCCATAATAAGATAATTAATGAAATTTTTGACTATATAAATTTCAATTTATAATTTTTAAACATTTTTGTGATTTTTAAACAATTTAATAATATGTTATTTTTATAAAATAACAATAGTGTCAATTTTGACACTATTCATTTATTTGAATTTAAATAAAATCCACACAGAGGATATATTCAAAATAAAATATTTAATAGGTTCATAACATGTCATATTAATCTAGAAAATTAGTGGATCATATTAAATAGTTCATATAATATTTATTTTACTATTTGTAAAACCATTTATTTGATATTTATCTTAATAAAATAATTACTAAAACATTTTTGTATAATTATTAAATATACTTATTTGTTTCATAAAAATTAAAAATAAAATACTATGATGAATATAAATATTATATATTTTATAAGAATACATTTATTCGTATTTATCCTCTAAAACACCCAAATTTTAAAATTTTATATGTATTAAATTATGAAGGTGACAACTTTGACATCATATAAAATAAAATAATATAAGTGTCATATTCACTTTTATAAGACTCCAAACAGTTATATATTCGGTAATTGGATGCTTATGGTGTATATATACACTACCAATAAGTTTTGGTCAGGTTTGTGGGCATTTTAATGGGTATTATTATTTCAATAAAAACTATATTACTTATTTTTCACTAAACAAATAATTTCTGCATCATTAATGTATATGCTATTAAGGTAATTAAATATCTCTTAAAAATTATAAATAAACTACCATGATAAAGAAAAAAAATTTATCTTTTAAATGAGTATTTATAACAGAATTTATAATCTGTATAAACTTATATTAAAAATACTTTAATTATTAAAGTTGAGTGAGACATATTTCACTTGCTTTTAAATAAAATAAACTAAAGGTCTTAATCACCTCCAAGTGGGTTCTAATGGATTCCATTTCGACCCAAATATGACTTAGGATGAAAAATAAGCATCCAATTGCATTAATACAAGTGTTAGGGTAATTTTATAAAATTATATTTACCCTTAATTACCCGATTTACCTTTTACTATGGTAAATAAAATTTACCGTAGTTACTATTCATAATGCCAAAAAATAAAAAGTAGTCTATTAATATAATTTGGACCCACTGATTCCAAATATGGAATCCATTTTTTCAAAATTCAATACACATAAGTTATAGAAATCAAATTAAAATTAATCTCGTTGTCGAAAGAAAACGGGTTTTTGTTTAAAACATTGCAAAAGATTGAATTGATTTAACCTACGAATTCAATGTAAAATCAATGCTAATGACATACATTACATTAAATGGTAAAAATATATTCTATTTATACTTTAAAACCATTCAATATTATAATTTATCCATATAAATTATTTCAATGAAAAAAATTGTTTTTAATTAAAATATAGCGTGTTTTTACTATTCATCAAAATATGAAAGTTACCAGAATAATATGAAAATTTATCCAAAGTAAATTTTTATATCCTGATTCCAAAGAAGAATTTTATTTTATCAAATTTAACTTATAAACATGTCAAAAACTAGATTTAAAGTGGGTGCGCCATCAAAAGGCGGTAAAACTGCATTTTTTGAAAAATACTTATTTTACCCAAAAATTTTATTTTGTTCTCATACCATGTTCTAGAAAATATGTAAGATTAATAATAATGTTATAAAATTTAAAATTTAGTTAATACTATTCATAACGGCTAGTTCATAGTAATATTATAATAATGTATCATTGTTTAGTAAAACCTGGTATTGCGTACAACACACGCTATCGAGGAAGGTCGTGATTGCATGTAATGCAAGCCAAGTCAGGGTTGCGTGTAGTGCATAACTCCTTTGTTGTTTCGTATAACAAAATCCAACCATATTTCATTAATACATTTAATATATATATATATATATATATATACTCAATGTTGCGTAGAATAACTACTATCAAACAAACTTCAAATTGTGTGTAACACGATCCAAGATTAGTGTTGAATATACTACAAGCTAATATGGTGTTGCGTATAGCGCAAGATAATCTTGTTGTAGCATAAAACACATGACATCAAATAAATTAAAAAAAATACTTATCATAAAATATCGGGTTGCTACATTCTACCCCCCTTAAAATGAATTTCTCCCTCGAAATTCGTCGGGGTTATACATGGTTTTCTACTTGAAAGTTTCTTTAATTGAAACCCACATCGTAAAATGAATTACCAAAACTTAACTTTAAAAACTAAAGTATGAAACGTAACGGTTACCCAAATTAACTAATCACTGGGTTTCCACATAGGAGAACATGGGTGAAAATATGGATATGGAAGAGAAATCTAACCATCATGTTCTGATGGAGAGTGGTAGAGAGCATGGCTACGAAAAAGCCAACAATCACAAAGCCATAGATTTTTGATGATCTAAGGTACCATCTGATTCATCGGATATAAGGGAACTAGGACAACATTTTTGGTTTTCAAGATCATTTCCCTAAAGTTGATGAATTAAGAGAAATACTTACTGTTGTTCGTGAATTGAACAATTTCCACTTCATCTCTTAAAGAAATAAAGTTGAATTTGTTATTCGTGAAGCGTTAGCAGATCATGTGATAGACTGATGGGTCATTCCATCTGTTTCAAACAAAATGTTAGCAAAAGTTATAAGTCCATCTTATGGTGAGATTAATCGTATATGGTTCCAAAAATGGACTTATACTTTATTTATCATACTGCTTAATAAAATAAAACAACTTCCCACTAACCAGGGACTTCTTGAAAGCCAGTGGTAGGCGATAAAGGCATGTCGCACTTTGGTTGTGGGTTTGATTCCCACAGCCTTGTCTGACGTGACCGGTTGTCGCCCGTTCTGCAGGTTGTCCTTTTTCTAAAACTATACTATCATAACATTTCAGAAATAAAAATTTATATCCTTAACCAGTAATATATGATGTCCATTCCAACCATTAGGCTTACCGAAAATACTTCTATACAATCTTATAGTATAAAGAAAATGATTACAAGAAATGTCACCAACCAAGCATGTTATTACCATCATTTATCCCCCATATAAGATATATCTTGTTGATCACATTCCAATCATGTAATACCTTAATCATGTATTCTCTTGAAAAAAATGAATACCCATTGAACCTTAGTGAAAACATGAATGCTATCAAAATTTAACTCTTTCCACACACTAAAATCACAAAAATTCTATATACTCAAACCATGATATAACTATTTCCTTATATCAGTCATGAGCTCATGAATACTGTCAAACATTTCATTTTCTCCTTATCCCTTCATTATGTGCATATCATCTTCTTTCCAAAAATATCTCAATCACTTTCCATGGTTACCGCTACCATAAAATTATTGAAAACCACAATAGACCAATACATAAATATTCTAATATTCCACGATACTATATACAACATTATTTTGGAATCCCATTACATAAGCACTTAATCATTCCACCACATCGTTGTCATATTCAACATTTCCAATAGTGATCGCATGTGACTTCCCTTTGTCCTTTGCATTAAGTGGTTGCTCATTTCGATCATCATTAACCCTTGGATTAGGGCATTGATTAGCATAATTCCCCATTTCATTGCCCTTGAAGCATTGAAGTGTTGGTAGTGTGTTCTCTGCGGTCTTTTCTTTATCATTAGTAACCCTTTTTCCATTACTTCGACACTCAGTTGATCGATGACCTTCTTTTCCACACTTAAAACATTTTCTAGTCCCTTTAAGACAATCTCCACCATACTTCTTTGCAAACTTTGAGCATAAGGAAACATTCATCTTCTTTTCACCATTATTCTGAGATTTCTCCTAGAACTCCATCTTTCGTTTCTTGTCAAAACCATGAGATGGATATGTAAAACCAACTTCCATTTCTACCTTGATAGCACAACGCACAATTTCTTCATAGCTACTAAAGTCTCTTAGAGTTAATGCCCTTTGAATACTTGGTTTTAAGCCACTAAAGAATCGATCAACTTTACTTTCAGGTTGGATGATAAAGCTAGATGCATACCTTGCAAGCCTTGTAAAATTCGCTTCGTATATACCAATAGATTCATCTTCCTTTTGCTTTAGTTCAAGAAACTCATTCTCTATCTTTGTTCGAATAATACGAGGGAAGTACTTTTTGAAAAATAAGTTCTTGAACTCGTCCCATTCCATGGACTCAATTTCATCTCTTGGCCTCGTATTCTTGATAATATTACACTATTGATCAGCTTCACCTTCCAAACGATATGCTGCTAAGATGACATTATCATGTTCAGAACATTGAAGAACTGAAAATATCTTTTCAGTGGTACTGATCCATTTTTCATCAATAAGTGGATTAGAAGACCCACTAAATTAAGGTGGACGTTTCCTCATGAAGGACTCAATAGAATATTGTTCCCTTCTCTGCTTATTTGGAAGTCCAGAATGATTCATAGCTTGTGTAAGTATAGCAATAAGATTTTGAACTCCATCTCCCATAACATTGGTTTGTTCAGGAGGACAATCATTGCATTTTACATTACATTGATCAACACGGTTCTTTCGGGTTCCAGTCATTGTCTATAACCCAAAAAGAATAGTGTGAGAGGCAAAAATCATGCTAGGGAAAACAACATAATAAAGGGGGAGTAACTTCAATATCTAACATCTTAGGTTTAATTATAAGATCGTTACCGTAATTCTAGGACTATAACCTATACTTATACTTAACCTTAGGGACATCCCTAGACATACCTTAGAAATATCTCTAGGGATCTCACTAACGTTTTCGCATCCTAGTTTCCAAAGGTTGACTAAACCTTTCCTCTGATACCAACTGTAGAGACCCGAAGCTTGACGTACATGGACATTACATTACTTTTGTGGAATACTTAATACATAACAAAAACAGACACACAAGGACCGTAATAGTTTAGTGTCTTTGGAAACTTGGAACGTAATCTTCTAATCATGGTGAAAGATCTTCAACATCTCCCATAAAGATCATCCACTTTTTGTTTCCTTACCTAAAACCTTTATTTTAATCCTGGGGGAAAAGAAAACATAAAAAAGGTGATCTCAAAAGCTCAATAAGGGTAATCATGGATAAAATAAAACATACCATATACATTTTAACTTAAAAACATGAACATAATGTTTAAACATCAAAATCTTGAGCAACGACATAAAACATGAAAGTACATAAGGCATAGATCATAATGGAACATAAATCATGATAAAATAGCATGGGAATAAAACTTGTAATTGTGGAAAAACATTAAGCGCATGATATGATTTCCATATTATTCAAGGCATTGCTGCCAAGACCATCTTAGTGGACAAAGTCCCTTTCTGAATCGAGTTCACTCCTCGTTCCAGTTCTGAAATACTGAACCGGATTAACTTACCGTTCTAGCCATTTCTATCTGATGAGATATAAATCTTTACCCAATGCATTGGAGGGAGATATAGGTCCCACCCATCTCATAATGAAATAATTCTTACTTGTTACACAATAAAAACATAAATCATTCATCATAACCCAAAGAATAAAATGGGTTTCATAAACATCATTTCATCATCACATAGTCCATATAAAATAAATGGATATCATTTCATAATAAGAAAAGTGAAACCATGTAAATCATAGAGACATTATACTTGAAATATACACATATGAAATAACATCATCTTAGATGTAAAATGGTTTTGATAAAACACTTGAAATTAATTCTTGAGGAAAATATCCTTTCTTCTTCAAAATCAATTTCTTTTCACAAAACGACATGAAATTTTAAAAGAAAAAAAATTTTGTTTAAAATATTCATGAAATCTATTGGAGGAAGCTTCATGAAAATAAGGCTTTATAAAACTGCATAAATCATTTCATGCTGTATAAGTTAAAAAAACATTCTCCTCGTACTTTTACCAGAAAAGTCAAAAAGTTCATCGTACGGAAAACAAAAGAAAGATTACTTCCATAACACAAATTAAAAGTGAAAGAGGGGTAAAAATTACTTTAAACATACATTTAATAATATTAAACATTTTATGAAAATATATTTATGGACATGGATGAAAAATACAACCCCAGTAAATACTTACGAATAAGCAATCTCGGATAAAAATGAGATTGCAAAATTATCCCTTACCTTATGTTTGATATGCTTCGTATGTATCCTAACCTCCTGTATAATGATTTAAATAATGACATTTACTTATTACAGAATCATATTCATTGTTATGATATAATATATGGTTCACTTATTACTTTATATTACCTGTTCTTTTGTAAATTCATGTTAAAGTAGCATTTTGGGTAAAATCGTTTCATTTGTCGTTCGTGTTTTAACTTGTAATTATTCATATGATTACTTAGATCATGATTACTTACATCCAGAATGTAAAACATGATTTATATATAATATATATTCAGAATATACATATATATAATAGATCGATAAATAGAAAGAAATACACCGTTCATGGAGACGGTAGGTCGTACGTACGCATGAACGTTATTTTCGTTTCCTTATTGAATTGAATGGAATTAAGTAGATGGAATGCATATATATATACATAAATACAGTATCATTATTATGTCCTATATTTCATGATTACTTATTATATATACTTTATAATCATTCATGAATGGTTAATCATTGAGAATGAATCTCATCGCGTCGTGGAGACGGTAGTCCGTACGTACGCATGAGCGATGATATCATTCTCATGATCGTGGAATTGTATTTAGGTGTATGTATAATATTTAAGAATCAATATAACTTTACAATAATCATATATAGTTATTTATTTACACCATTATACCCATCCTAGTAAGGTGGTGGTCGAAAACGGATTACACCACAGCGTGGAAACGGTATTCCGTACGTACGCACGCGCGGTGATTTTATTTTCCATAGGATGGATAGGAGGTGAAATAGGGTTGTTTTATATTTATAATAACATAACAGTATATGAGTAATACTTATGTTATTACTTCATAATGAAACAACTAAAGAATAGGAAGTATAAGAAGAAATAAATTTGAAAGAATCGGTAACGGATATTACCTCTTCTTCGACATGCCTCTTTGAAACCTCCTCTTAGGGCACTAAAAGTGGTCTTTGAAGAAGACCAGGACCTCAAGAATATTTCTAGGAAATTTTATAAGGTAAATGGACAGGGTTTTTTCGAGATTGAAGGCTCAAATTTGTGTAAATATGAGAGGGAGGAGGTGCCATTTTATAAGGGAGGATAGGGGCACCTTTGAAAATATAAGAAATATTAATTTATAATAAACTTAAACCCCACATAAAAACTTACAAAATGACTAAAATTTAGATATGAGGTAAGATAGGGTTGTAATCCCATCAACCAATCAAAGTTAGACATGTTTTAATTTTATTTTATACATTATCATTTTGATTTATTCTTGTTTAATCTATTTAATTTTATTTGTGGTAATAATATTCTAAATTTTAAATTGTTATAAATTATTACTTATATGCTGTGAATTATCCATAATTAGATAATATATGACATTTTAGAATATATAAATTTCAATTTATAATTTTTAAATATTTTTGTGATTTTTAAACAATTTAATAATATGTTATTTTTATAAAATAACAATAGTGTCAATTTTGACACTATTCATTTATTTAAATTTAAATAAAATCCACACAAAGGATATATTCAAACTAAAATATTTAATAGGTTTCTAACATGTCATAGTAATCTATAAAATTAGTGGATAAAATTAAATAGTTCATATAATATTTATTTTACTATTTGTAAAACCATTTATTTGATATTTCTCTTCATAAAATAATTACTACAACATTTTTGTATAATTATTAAATATACTTATTTGTCTCATAAAAATTAAAAATAAAATACTAGGATAAAGATAAATCTTATATCTTTCATAAGAATACATTTATTCGGATTTATCTTCTAAAACACCCAAATTTTAAAATTTTATATGTATAAAATTATGAAGGTGACAACTTTGACATCATATAAAATAAAAAAAATATAAGTGTCATAATCACTTTTATAAGACTCCAAATAGTTATATACTCGGTAATTGGATGCTTATGGTGTATATATACACTACCAATATGTTTTGGTCAGGTTTGTGGGCATTTTAATGGGTATTATTATTTCAATAAAAATTATATTACTTATTTTTCACTAGACAAATAATTTCTGCATCATTAATGTATAAGCTATTAAGGTAATTAAATATCTCTTAAAAATTATAAATAAATTAACATGATAAGAAATACATTTTATCTTTCAAATTAGTATTTATAACAGAATTTATAATCTTTATAAGCGTATATTAAAAATACTTTAATTATTAAAGTTGAGTGAGACATATTTCACTTTCCTTTAAATAAAATAAACTAAAGGTTTTAATCTCCTTCAAGTGGGTTCTAATGGATTCCATTTCAACCCAAATATGACTTAGGACTAAATATAATCATCCAATTGTATTAAGACAAGTTTTAGGGTAATTTTATAATATTATATTTACCCTTAATTACTCGATTTACCTTTTACTATGGTAAATAAAATTTACCGTAGTTACTATTCATAATGCCCAAAAATAAAAAGTAGTATATTAATATAATTTGGACCCACTGATTCCAAATATGGAATCCATTTTTCAAAATTAAATACACATAAGTTGCATAAATTTAATTAAAATTAATCTCGTTGTCGAAAGAAAACGGGTTTTTGTTTAAAACATTGCAAATGATTGAATTGATTTAACCTACGAATTCAATGTAAAATCAATGGTAATGACATAAATTATATTAAATGGTAAAAATATATTCTATTTATACTTTAAAACCATTAAATATTATAATTTAACTATATAAATTATTTCAATGAAAAAATTAGTTTTTAATTAAAATATAGCGTGTATTTACTATTCATCAAAATATGAAAGTTACCAGAATAATATGAAAATTTTATCCAAAGTAAATTTTTATATCCTGATTCCAAAGAAGAATTTTATTTTGTCAAATTAAACTTATAAACATGTCACAAACTATATTTAAAGTGGGTGTGCCATCAAAAGGCGGTAAAACTGCGTTTTTTGAAAAATACTTATTTTACCCGAAAGATTTATTTTGTTCTCATACAATGTTCTAGAAAATATATGAGATGAATAATAATGTTATAAAATTTAAAATTTAGTTAATACTATTGATAACAGCTAGTTCATATTAATATTATAATAATGTATCGTTGTTTAGTAAAACACCGTATTGCGTACAACATATGCTATCGAGGAAGGTCGTGATTGCGTGTAATGCAAGCCAAGTCAGGGTTGCGTGTAGTGCACAACTCCTTTGTTGTTTCGTATAAAAAATCCAACCATATTTCATTAATACATTGAATATATATATATATATATACTCAATGTTGCGTAGAATAACTACTATCAAACAAACTTGAAATTGTGTGTAACACGATCCTAGATTAGTGTTGCATATACTGCAAGATAATATGGTGTTGCGTATAGCGCAAGATAATTTTGTTGTAGTATAAAACACATGACATAAAATAAATTAAAAATAATACTTATCATAAAATATCGGGTTGTAACATCTATGACCACTACCAAATAAGTGGCATGAGAATAAGGATACTATTTATGAAAGTAATAATTTTAAAGAGTAAAAACTGGATGAAATCATCATATATTTTCCTCAATATAAACTTGGGTTGAAGAATATTTCATAAGATAATACTTCAAATTATAAAGGTGTCTCTTTAATATATCATATTAGTTTTTCCTCTAACTCTTCTATATATTAATCATAGGAAAGTGATAAATGATTAATAGTGAATATAACCAAAGGAATTAATAAAATAATTAAGAAATAGATAATGTATATGAAAAACCCAAGTAAATATTATAGGAATTATCAAAAATTAAATAAGGCTACCATATATGTTCCAGAAGAAACTTGTTATTAATGTAAGAAAAAGGGATATATCAACCATGGTTGTCCAAAGATAAAACAAAAATGGATAAATAATAAATACAATAAGAAAATAAAATGATCTTATCATGCTGGATGGATTTGTACTAAAGAATTTGATTCTAGTGATGAATTTAAAATTGAAAGGTAAATTAGTAACATATCCCTGGTTGAGAAATTTCCTAAGGTTATATATCCTTTTAATTACATTTCACACAAGAAATAAACTATCCTAAGGAATCAAATCCACAACTGCCTCCCCAAACTCCTAACCCTCCTACCACTGCAGCCGCATGTGTGGGGTACAGGTAATATATCCTTTTGATTATATGATAAATCTATTTAATGTTTTTTTAATGGTCAAGAATAAAAATGAGGTTAGGGATGGGTTTAGTTCTAATTATTATTCTAATGGTGGTGGTTATACTTTCGATGAATTATATAAGGAAAATGAGAATCTTAAAAAAATATATTTTAAGAGTTATTGAGTTATATAAATTATTGAAATATGAGAATAAGATATTGATCATGGAAAGAAATAAATTTAGTAAAGATAATTATATTCTCAAGTAAGAAAAGAAAAAATATTTTTTTTGTAAAATTAATGTTTGAAGAGTACTAACCCTGAGTTTGATAAAGAAAAGTATAAAATTAATATTATAGAGAGTAATCTATCTAGGCTATAAATGGAGAATTGTATTTTAATAAAATATGATTCATCTAGAAAAGATAAAGTATTTGATGATCTTAATTTTGTTCAGAATGATAATATTAATTTTAAAAAGGTAGTTGTCAATATGAAAGAAATGTTTTCTACCTTTGTTCAAGGAAAAAAGAAATATGATTAGATAGTAGCTATAATGAGACTAAACGAATACATGACTAGTTTTATTTTTCAATCATTATATTCCTAATATTTATAAGAATTTATTTGTTAAGATTTATATTGGGATGTTTTTTGTAGTTACGTGATTCAATTGTCAGTTATAGGGGAATTACATCGACGAATGTTCTCCCAAGTTCCCTCAATCACTTAGTATCACTCAATTTTCTAGATATTACAATTTTTCTTCTCATGTACCATATAATAAAATATTTAAATCTTCTTTGGTATTGAAAAAATATGTTACTAACCCAATTGTATCCAAAATAAAATTGGTATCAAAAGGTGGTTCTGTTTCGTTTTTTCGGGACACTACCACATGTACTTCAACATTTAATTAAGTGGGGGATGCTCTGTAAATAAAGTTTCATTTCTTCAATAATAACTATTTAATACATGATGTATTTAAAAAAATATATGATTTTATAGTTTTATACACGTGGAGATCCTTTTTTAATCATATCATAAATTTACGGGGGATCTTCACTTTTTTTAATTCAGTTTTAGCTTGTGCTTATTATTTTTATATTGGCAGGTTTTATAGGGAGATTTTTTCTTTTCCATTACTATTTTTATCTGCTTAAATTGAAAATGAGGGGTAATTAGTTAGTAAGTTATAATATTTTAAAATAAATTTTAATTATTATCATTTTTTATTTACCAAAAGGTGGAGAAAATGTTTTGTTTACATGTTTTGCTTTTCACTCAAAAAGGGGGAGATTATTATGTTAATGTTTTGTTTGTTTAAATTCCTCATATTAAAAGTTCCCTATATTATTTATGTATTTAATTAAGTATTTATTATCAATAATTGTTCGAATTAATTCAGTTTTTTATTAATTATTTTTTCATATGCCACATATCTTTTTACACACATCACATGTGTTAATTTGTTATTGTTTAAGTGTTCAAATTTTGAATAGAATGTTTATATACATATGTTAATTAAAATGAAATAGTTTATTTTAATATAAAAAATTTATTTATGTATTTTAATTTTATTTTATAGTATGTTTTTTATGATATGTGTTAATCTTAATATGTGATATATTTTATACATGGAGTTTGGTGGATCAATGAGAGAAAGGTGAAAATCATAGATCAAGAAATCATGAAGATATCATAAAGATTGATATCCCTAAAAATATAGCTAGTAAATATCTTGACATTAATCAACTCAAGATTGTGCGACATAAATATCTATTTCACTTTTTTAAACAAGAAAGTCAAATGTGGTGAACCATACCCCCCCCCCCTCAAAACGTATGGTATATAAAAGAATTTTGTGGATGTTATTAAATAAGATACCTACCTTTATTTATCCAACATTGATATCCCACCTACCCCCCTGAAGGATTATCAGGAAGAGTCAAAGTGATGATATTTTAGCCAATAAATATGTTGTTGAAGAACAAGTGAATTTATAAAAATATTCCATAATTATGTGAGTAATGATTCTAAAAGGAAAAAAATATATGGAAGTATAATGATCTTATATGAATAACTGTAGAGATTTAAATTTTTCATGACTAGAAGATGATGGTTATGGTGTATGGTTATTACCATGTTCTCTTGCCATTATATGACTAAAACAAAGGGCATAGATCCTAGGGTAAATATCCTTGAAGAATTTATTCTTGAAAATTCATGAATAGTATTAGATTTTTAACCCTAGAAATGTCTGGAACACTCATATATGGGTTTTATTCATATATATATGATTAATTGGATATATTGGAACATGTAGATCCTTTGGTATATAGCCTCATCAGTTGGAAATCCTATCAAAATGGATATACAAATGGATAAAATAATATTTGTGCACTATACTAGGATTATTGTGAAGATTGATATATCAACCATTCTAGATGAATAGGTTATTTTAATAACTAGTCAGGATAGTATTACTCATGAAATTTAATATAATAGGAAGTAAAAATTCTTCCTTCACTATAATTTATTTGGTCAATTACCCTCTAACTTCAGTAGGGACAAATCATGTATTTTTTCAAAATAAGGGGGCATGATAAAGCTACCTATCGAAGAAGAAAATGGAAGGGATAAATTATTGATTCTGGTCCCCATGCTCACATAGAACCTGAGTCTTACAAAGATAAATGTAAGGGATAAAAATTTACAGCTATATAGAAGGTTCATGCCCCTGTGGAAGACCCCTTTGAACACTCTGGACAGAATGCATCATCCCTTGAGATTGAGCTGAAAGAGCTGGACACTGATATTGTCTCTCTAATTGGGATTATTAAAGTGGAATAAGTTTCCAATTCTCTCCATCCTCAGCATTATTTTATAGTGAACCTTATACTAGAGGGTAAGATCAAGAGGATAGAAATAATTTCAAGCCCAACTTGGATCAGGAAGTGGTAATAAGAACTTATGTAAACCCAAGGGATGACCCTATTTTCTAGTTGGACAAGGCTACTAGAGCACTCGAATTGGACCATGATGACATTTCACTAGAGGCATTTCATGTCCCACTATCATATGAACAAACTTACATGGGATAAAGTCTTGCTAATTCTTTTAGTCATGAGATGTAAGTAGTTATTGGACTCCAAGGACTAGATGATTGGGATGGTAGATCCTTGGATCCAATGGTGATCCCATAAAGGAAGTCATATGAATGTGTACCAGATGACCCCTAGATGGAATACTTTCTAATTCTATCACTCAACATTCAGGATGATATTCTCATACTGAAATGGAGACCCCCTTCCCATAGATACGCTCCCCTAAAGCTTCCAGAAGAAGGACCCCTGAATACAACACTCTTGATCCTATATAATCCAAAAATAAATCCACTCATTTGAGTAGTTTTTTTAGGATGATGAGGATGCATACTTTCTACCTTTGGAACACAATAAGATCGGGATCACCTCAAATGATAAAAATAATGAGGTGATTAAACCTCCTGAATTTTAGGTTGAAGTTGATCCCTCCAGGAGTAAGGAACATTCAAGGTTGTCTATGACCCCCAAAGAGAGGAGGAATAATAGGAAGGGTAAAAGAAAGAAAGAACGTTTGGATGTGTCATAGTAAGGAGGGAATTAAAACAAGGTTAAAATATATTAAACAAAAAATCTCCTAGATAGGAATTGTCATGTACTAGGGAATTCTCCCTTGTATAGAGCCCTTAAACATTATTGTGTGGCCTATAAACCCCTACTAATTGGAATTATTGAACCAGAAATGATCTTAAACAATTTTAAGGCCTTTAAATGGGCCTCCCTTGAGTACAACTTTGTCTCATAGATCCTACATGACACAAACATGGACCATATATGGATCCTCAAACATGATAGCATTCATCTCCTCTTAGGCAATAAGAAATCCTATTGTGTCTCAATTTATTTCTACACCTAATGGTCCACTATGTCAATCTATTATGTATATTATTCCTAATTATATGTTAGGATAATGTACCTATAGAAGGAATTAGAGGAATATTCTAACAACATGAATCAAAAATGTGTTAAAATGGTGGAATTAAATACTATTTTGATGCCTGAGTAAAAAAATTGGGTCTAATTTCAACAAGGCTACCTCCTTAGAATTATTATCCCACATTTATTACTAAAATATTACTAAATTTTCAATTATTGGAGTTGGATTCACATGGAGTAAATACATATTGAAAATTATATAGAAAATTAATTTAGATGTATGCTTTGTACAAATGGATGAGAGGAGTGTTTCCATTGGGATATCAGGCTTCACCCTCCCCAAACACCAATCATATCACAATCCAGTCATGGTGGAACTATCCTACCACTAGAAAAGGTCAATTCTTATCCCATTTAAATTCAGAAATGGATGGATTGTTACTCCTAACTACAGTTAAAAAAATTGAAGCCTTGGAAGGTGGATCCCTTAAGAATCCCCCTCCAATTTATTGCTGGAAAATTGAAGCATACCAAAGGTCTCTTAATGAAATAGTGTAGGAAAAAATTATCTAAGTTATAACTTGAAATCAAATATACTGAATAAAATATTGCATGCTATCAAAAGAAGAATAAAAATTAGAATACTCCTTCTATAGAGGAAATAAAATCCCTCTCAAATATTTATGAACTCTTAATTATGAAAGAAATGCTAGACCACAACCAGTTAAATTTAATATGGTTAAAGTATGGTGGTAGAAAATTGATTCCATTCCATCAGCTTCATAATGAAAAGAATGTAAGGACAAGGAATAATACCCTAAACATTAATGTATTCCTCTACAATTTGGAAAATAAAATTTCCAATGTAGTAGTGGAACACTTCAAAAGGGTTTACTCTAATAATGGGGTATAGATCACAAAAAATATGATTGATAACATACCCCTCTATATTGAGGAACATGAAAACTTAGCTCTCATCATGGCCCCTTCTAAAGAGGATTTAAAAAGAGATCTATTATCCCTAGACATTGAAAGTGTTTCTAGGTAGGATGACTTCACCAATAAATTCTCCATGTTATAGTGGGACATTTTTTATGATGAGGTGATGAATGTTATTAGTTAATTATTCAATCATGCCTTTATGATATATATAATTAAGTCAAATTTCATTTCTTTGATACCCATGAATGAGAATGAAATCAACATCAAAGACTTCAAGTCGGTTTCTCTTGGGAATATTATTACTAAAATTATTAGTAAAGTAAATGTGGCTAGGATGGGAGATAGGGTTAGAGACACCATCACTCTGAACTAATTTGGCTTTATACCTGGGAGAAACATCCAAAATTATTTTTACACATCCTCGAAAAGTGTTACACTAATGAAAAGTAAAACAAAGGATGTGAACTTTTCCTTGTAAATTGACATCTCCAAGGCTTTTGACACAAAAAAATATAGTTATATTTTTTATTGTCAAGAAATATTGATTCCTAAATTCCTTTATTAGATTAATCAGCACCATCCTATGCTTTAGAAGGTTGTATATTCTTATAAAAGGATCTCCCATAGTTTTCTTACTATAAATAGGGGTTCTAGATAAGGAGACCCACTCTTAAGCCTCCTCTTTTACATTACTAGGGACTGAATGAGTAGATGTCTCAATTACCTTTATCAAATTGGTATCTATAAGAAAATCAATGCTAGAAAGGGATCCTTCACTCCATAATATCATTTTTATGTTGAAAACATTATCCTCCAAATCCAAGATTCTAGGGAAACCATATCAATTATATAGGTGGAAGTGGGAGACTATGTCCCAAGAAGTAAGGGTGTACCATGTAACTCAATGATCACATTTAAATGTATATATTAATTTTATTTTATATATGGTTTAGAAGCCTCATTAATGATATAAAAGGCATGATCAGAAACTTAATTTGGACTAGATCAATCCATGAAAATAAATTGATAACTGTTGCCTAGAAGAAATGCATTCAGACCATTGACATGGGGGGACTTGGCATCAAATACATCGGGATATTTAATAACGACATTATCAATAAATTCACTTGTAACTTATTGATTTATAATTACTATTAAATTTATTTTCCCTCAAACAGGTTCAGTATAAGGTTGCTGGATGGATATTGTCACTATATTTATTTATCTTTTCGACCTACAATCAGATACTCTTTTAATGAAATCATGTGTAACTACAAATTCTGTATAAGTATACATTCCAATATAAACTATTGGACTACTCCCTAGATGGATAGAACCCTCAAGGATATCATGGTAGTCCCTTAAAATAGGAACCATATGTCTGTTGTTGATCTCTTTTCATACAACAACAGTTCCAATAACATTATCGCCTCTCAAATCACCCTATAAATATAGAGGTATACCTTTATGGATAGAGACACACTAATATGGATCTCTAATGAAAATGGTCAATTTAATTTCAAGGAAAAATAAAAACATAAATATGATGGATCCATTATAACACCGCCATGGTTGTTGAAATTCATGACAACATTTATACAACCTTCAAGGTTAATGATTATCTTGAAGATATGGAAAAATAAACTACCCAACCATGATCAGTTGAAGATAGATAGAGAGAATATTTCTTCATCCTTATACATATTCCTGATGGAAGAGGAGAATTTACATCATCTATTTTTAAACAATAGTTTTTTCCAAGACCTCTGTAATTATTAGGGGAATCTATTCAGTATCAATATGTATACAAATATCCAGTTGGGATAATTCAGGGTTTCCATCAGTGAGGCTAGAAAGAGTGATCAAGTGTAGAACCTTCTTCTAGCAGTCACATCCTTGGTGTTTTATTTTTTATGGTAAGCAATAAGTGTGGATTGTTTGATAACCAACCCCACTCTCTTTATGCAGGTATTCAGGCCATGCATCAAGAGATTTATGTTATTTATAAAGTAAAAACAAGAGCAATGGAGAATGGTATTTCTGGCATGAAAACACTTATACTACTGGGTGTTAATAATAGGCCTGAAAACCCATTGGTTCTCAAACCTGTCCAATGGATTCCACCGATCTCCTCATGGATTAAGGTGAATGTGGATAGTGTGGACTTTAGCATCCCTGAACCCTCATGTAGTGGAGTTTTCTTCCACACCTATCGTGGCTTTGTAAAAGGGTGTTTTCATCACTTCATTGGAATTGTAATTTAATATTAATTTGATTTATATACCATGATATATTCTATCAAACATGTTTTCCATCATGACTATAATTCACTTTGAATTGATTCTAACTCCAAACATTCTATTGAATCCATCAAGTCCAAAACCATGAATGTTACTTGGAAAATACTACCTCATTAGATTGAATTTATTCAATATTCCATCCAACTCAATATGATTTTTTCACATGCTTACAAATAATCCAATCATGCGATGGATGCTTTTTCAAAGAGAGAGATCATGGAAATGAGTATGATGTGGTTGTTTAGGACCCCTGACTATTGTTCACAAATTGTGGATGTGAACATGTGGATTTATATTCACTCTAGTATTTATAAAACCCCTTGTATCACCTAAAATTCCTATTTTCTATTTATCTTAGAAGTTTCATGATCGATTTCACCTAGATCGTGAATTATTTGGGTATAGTTTATTAACACATATAAATATATTCTATTTTTTTATGTATCATATTTTTGTTATATATATATATATATATATATATATATTTGTATATATTCTATTTTCACATATATACAAGCCCCAAACTAATCATGCACTATGGTGGGGTATTCCACCATAAGAAATTCAGAATGAGAAGGAACAGTGAACTAGCCGTTGATGTCCTATCATGACTAGATTCACCAATTGTGCTCTCTGATTTGACCATGTGGCTTACCTACTTCGATCATGTGGCTTACTTGTGTGCCTTCACTTTTCAAACCATGTGGCATGATGTGATCATGGATGTGGGACTTCACTTTCATGATGTAACAACAAGACCTTCATCTCTCTTCACTTTTCATCTTCTAACCAACTATGGGGTTTTTCCTCTCCGTAGATACATCTTACACCTTACATATACAGAATTGCTTCTCTTATTTTCATGATAGCATGCCTCTTCTAATCGTGCACTACTCCACAGCAGAATTGAAGAAACCTCGTCCTCTTTATGATAGCTCATGAAAAGCTAAATCAGTATCCATGAAAGAATATCATTTCTCTCACATGGAAGCTTCACCATTAGTATCCCATCAGCTTCTTCACAGTAGCATGGGTACATAAAAATATTTCCATTCGACATGGAGTTGTCTTCTTGAAACCAACCCATATATGAAAACTTTATACCGCATGCATGAAATGGATGATTCCTTGCCAAGGGAAGATGAAGTTTTTTTAACCCACTACAACTTCTTCATGGAATCATATTTTCACATTAGCATATTGGTGTGACCATGAGTTGTGTTTGGTGACCTTGAAATATGTGAACATGGATGAGATCTGTAATAGTGACTTCGACCATGAACTCTTCATGGTATAATAATAGAGGTTCTTTGATTTATTTTGGGAATTTCAACTTGCTCTATTTTTAATATTTTCACTATTTTATTTACTGATAGTTTATTCACAATGATTTTTTTGTTTTTTTATTGTTTTAAAATTAATTAGATATTATGTTAAGCCTATGTGAATTTAATTTATAGTGTTAAAAATAGTATTACTTTTGTTGTAATTACTATTTTAATCTTCTTATAATGAAATATCATGTTCCATGTACACTAGAATATATTTATTATTTTATTATTTATTTATTTTAATTATTTTAGAATTAATTTTATTTGTCTACAAACATGTTCAAAGTATTTTTAATGACTTAACGGTGTATTTACAATATTTATATATTTGATGAAGGAATTTAGAAAGTTTTTTTTCACATTCAATATGATTTATATTTCATCGAATGAGTTTTATATAGATAGTTTGAACATTTGAATTTAAATTTTTTTACCTTTTTTAAATTTTTTCAAATTATATATTTAAATGAGTTTGAATTCCTTTGATACTTATAGAATTTATTTTATCTCTATGAGATTTCATGATGACTCAATTTATATTATTTTTAATTGTTCAAATGGTTTACTCAGGTGTATAGTACAAATAGATTTCATTGTAAATGTAACGTCCTGACCTGGCTCACCCCTGAACCAGTGGACAGACCGATCGCCACATGACCTCAAGTGCTTCTCCCTATATGCCAGTGGCTGCCGAATTGTTGCAAGGGTCTATGGATAGTCAGTGATGAGGCTATACTTTCATATCGGAGTTCAATAATATATAATGGAATAAATAGTGGAGGAATACTAATAAATGATAAAGCAGCAGAAGGTAGATTTTTATAAAACCTGAATAGAATTGTAAAATGTCAGTTTATACAGTAGATGCATGCATGAAATGATAATGATACAAAATAGAAAGAAGTAAAAAAACATCATGTTTTACATCCCAATACAGAAACAACAAAAAGACTCAAATCCCCAAGGCAAACACTAAGAGCATCCTGATCTCCAACTTAGTCCTTTGCTCCAAACTCCATGTACATTCATACAGCAGCAAGAAAATTCCAAGGTTCGTAGTCCTACGAACAAGAATGGTCTACTCAAGTACCCCCAGTGTAATGGCGGCCTGAGTAGAGTTTGAGATATACATCTCAGTTGGCCGGCACAACTGGTGTCTATCCCAATCCAGATAGTGAAATGTAAATAATAGGATGAAGGTATAACATGGTAACAACTGAATTGAATAAATAAATTACAACCCATCTAGGTTCCTAAGGGACACCTGACGGAGATACCTGCATTGGCTCGTAGCTGGAAAATAAGATTTTTGAATATAAACTATAAATTGCTTAAATAAACTATTTAACAAATCAATTGATATTATTATATAACTACATAAATTCTCAGGTGCCCCTGGACACCCATTTCTCAAAACATACCTCCGCCCTGTTGGTGTCATAACCATTTCTCATATTCAATTCACAAATCATTATGTCACAACTGCTTTCATTAACCATTTAATTCATTTCATGTACGACCGATTGGACCCGCGATCTAATGTCAATTAATGGGTGTATAATATCATGTCTAGCACCCTCATGAGTATTTGGACCATAAGTATTTTTCTCACAACCCATGTGTATTTGGAGCATCAATCCATATCCAATAAAATAATGTTTATATGCAAGCAGGGTGTAGAAGTCCATGTCTAGCACCCCATGAGTATTTGGAGCATCAGCCCCTATCTCACGACCTGTTTATCAATCATACATATATAGTTATCATTGCTTTATAACTCCATGTATAACACCCCAAAATAATCCATTAATTAATTCATAAATTAATTAATCAAACTTGTTAATTAATTCAACAACTAATTAACAACATAAATCTCCCATCAAATAATTCTACAATTAATTAACCATTCAACATCTCAATAGTTAATAATTAATTAATAATTAATTATTCGTAATCATAAGCAGGTCAACTAGATAATTAAATCAACATTTAATTATCCCAATTCCTTACTAATAATATGATAATTAATTTACCAATCAATTATCCTTATTCCCTTACTAATCCAATCAATTAGTTAAATATACCAAATCTATTAGTTAATGCCGTAATTAACTAAGTACACATTACCATTAATTAATCCTTCAATTAAATAATCTACAAAACAAAACACATCCCATAATTAATTTTCCCAAATTAATTATCTCATTCTAATTCCAACATTTCTTAATAAAATCCACCATTAAAAATCTTAAATCAACATCAGGGTACATAACTTTGAGCATTAACAATTTATCAATTAAATTAATTCATGAAAATTAATTAATTCAAAAATTAATTAATTTAATCATACTATTTAATCAATTTAATAATTGGATAACATTTCACGTCATTAATAGGTAGTAATTAATCCATCATTAATTATCACCATTTTGTCAAAAAAAAATATATCGCAATTAATTCCCAAATAAATTATCTCATTCAGCTAAATCAATATATTAAAATTAATCCTTTGATTAATTATTTATATCCAGTATCAAATCACATAATTGATATAAAAAATTAATTATCTTATCTTAGCAAAAAAACATCATTTAATTATTTAATCATATAACTTTATCCAATTCAGTAATATAAGCTTAAAACCAATAAATGGTCATGCCCTCATTTATCTCACATGGGCAGCATCATTTAATAACATCCAAAGTCATCCATCAACACACCACATATCACATTTAGAAATTTAATCAAACTTAATAAATTCACATTTTAAAGGAATTCAATATAAATACTTCATTTCATAATGTAAATACCAAAAAAAGTACAGAAATAATTTTATTAAATCATTTATTAAAGTTGAGGACTTGAAGGGGGACCCTACCTCAGGGTGGAACCAATTCATTTTTCAGAGGCTTGACATACGATGAAAACCAATCTGCAACTGGTCAGCAACTTCACGCACAAGAATTTATGTGTGTATATATATACATGTGTGCACCCTCTAGATTGATCAAAACCCACTACAAAATAACTTAGAATCACAAAAAATGCAACAACAAGACTCAACGCACCTTAAATAAAGTACCAGGGACTTGTATAAACCAAAAGAACCTAAATTTAATGATGAAGAACCAAACAATGATGTGAAAACCTAACCCGAAACATCAGTGGAAAAGAAAATTGTGACCATCTGCCTCACCCTTGGCGGCAGATTTTGGAATATGGACCAATGGGTCCTGAGTTAACATTTGCATACCCTAAAAATAGAGGAACGCAAAAATCAGATTAAACCCGAACCTTAGGGTTTCGACTGAGAAAATAAAGTGAGATATGATTAAAATGGTCAATGTGAATCACAAAATATACGCAGACAAACACACCTAGATGAGGGGGACAAGATTCATGAAGAGTCTGAGATGAATCGTCGCGTGCAAAAAGAAGTCTGGGAGATAGGGTGGCGCGCCAATGAAGTTGTTTCACTACAAGGGTTCTACGTGGGGGTGTCATGCGTTGTAGTAGGGGGTCTTTCCAAGGGAGGTTGTGACCATGGAGTCGATGTAGGAAGAGGGAGCCACACCATGGGAGAGGAAGAGCATGTGGAGGAGGTCGATGGTGCACATCGCGCATTGAGGAAGAAAACCAGTGGATTCGTGTGTAGGCCTTGTGTACCACTCCTCTCATTTTCCCTCTTAAAAAACCTAATAACTAAAACGAATTAATTTAATAATAATAAAATTTATTATTATTACCATAATCATTTAATATAACATTTCTTCATTAATTATTCTACACCCCTATTAGGTAAAACCCAATACTTCATTAACACATAAAAATAATTAAATTCTCTCTAACATAATTTAATTAAATAAATACTCCAATTAATTTATTTAATTAACTATCTCAACATGAATTCATTAATTGAAACCCCTGCTTCACAGTGATTAATTAAATTATTTTAACCATTAATTAAAAAACCCTCCATTTTACAATTATTAATTAAACTCCTTATTAGCTTGAAGTTAATTAAATTAAACTCAACTCCACATTTATTCCTCATTTAATATTACCATTATTTGACAACCTCTAACTACTCATTTACACATCATTTAATATTACCATTTTTTGAAAACACCTAAATCCTCATTTATATGTCATTTAATTAAATTATCACAACTTTAATTTAATTAAAAGAAAACCCTAAAAACTCATTTAATTAAATTCATTTCAACCTCAAATTAAATCAATGAAACCACCATAATAATAACCATAATTATTATTAATAAAACACTTCTTTTATAAAACCCAAAAATCCTCACTACACATCATTTAATTAAATTCCATTTAACTCAATTTAATTAAATGAAACCACTGTTTCGCAACAATTAATTAAATCCCCATATTCCATTATTATTATTATTATTCATAATAATAATAATGACCATAATTACTAATTATTATTATAATCATAAAACCATAATAATAATAACCTCATTATTATCATTATTTAACCTTAGATAAAACCCAACACCTCTATTAAATAAAAATGATTCATTATTAATTAAGAAACACCTTATTTAATTAAAATAACCTTCATTAAATCTGAAACTTCTCATTTAAAAAAATGTTTCTTTGAAATACCCAATGGTCACAATAATTTCACATAAATGTTACACCCCATTAATAATGCAATTAAAATCTTTTAACATAAATGTTACACCCTATTAATCATGATATTAAAATATTTTAACATCCAAATAATTTATGACACCATAATAATAATAATAAAATTATTATTATTAACACATTATTCTATTTAAACAAAAATATCCCATTTAATATTATTTAATTAAAATAAAGAAAATATTAAACTCGGTAAGCTGCAGAGGTTGGACCGCAACCATGCACAGCCCATGTAGATCCACTAAAGTGGACTTTTCTGGATCTGGTGCTCCTGAGACTTATCGGGGCACTCGTGAAAATTATATGGTATTCACCCAAGTCCAAAAACAATACCTTTAAGTGTTCCAACACTCGGAATAATGTTTCAGGGCTCAGTTTAAAAACTGACCCATCGATAAAAAGAAATATTTTTTGAAAAGTTTCTTAATTTAAACTCAGTTCAAAAACACAAGACTTTACAATATACCCACCTTAAAAACTTATCATCCCCAAGAAGTCATTGGGAACTACTACAACGGCATCTGACCTACCAAGGTCGAAAATTTTTGTTTGAACAAAGATGTTCTGTTTCCAAATTCCAAATGCACTACTCACCAAAACATAAGTCATACCACTTAATTCATTAAAACCTGATCCAAGGCTCACTGAAATATATCTTACAACCGAGCCCATTACAGGGAACTCATTAAAGAAAAAGTTTGAATCTCAATCAACCATCAGAAACTGGTTGCACATGATTTTCTAGAAAGACATTACGGTCCTAAAACCCACATGTAGCCTTAAACTGGTGACATTCCTATTAAAATTATTACATCACATACCGCATGTACACCGAAGTCCTTACCCAACTTCTGGTGACATTACCTAAGTCAATCCATCACAAGTCTATTTAAAAAAAATTAACATACCACAACATGAATGAAGGCATATCCCAAAGAAACCATTCATCCTGTATACAACCCAAATAATAACCACTCATCAATCCCAAAAACATTTAAAACATTAGTGCGGTGTAATACCAACACTATCTTAGTGTCTCCATAATGAGGTCAAGATAGGGGACATGCTCATTTTGTTCAGAAGAGCTCACTAAGAAAAAACCAAGGCCACTAAAAAGATTAGTCCAACTACTATCGGACGACCCTATTAAAAAAACTCAGCATCACCTGCTGTAATGTTTACATAAATCGATGCGACACTACCCACCTTAAGGTTTTCTATATCATCACAAAAAAAGATTATTCAGTCATCGGCACACTATTTCAGAACACATTAATGCATGCGTGTGACATTCCTTAAACCACAATCACCACATAAAACATTGATCATAAAGGCTATAACATAAACCTATCAGTGTTCCATAACACTCGTGTCCCAAGAAGTCCTCCCGAGCAGTGGGACGTACTTACTTTAATGGTCTAGAACATTCTAAGGGTACTACCTACCATGGGTTAGCCCCTTACAAAACAAAAATGTTGACCCTCTCTTTTGGTCATGTAAAACCGAAATCATGAGGTTCAAAACCCATTTTTATTTTTATTTATTTTAATTAATTCATTTCAACCTTTTAACATTTGAAAAAATTTCAACAAACACACAAGTAAATCTTCACAAAAAGTCACTTGGTTTTCAATCAACACCCCACAATAAAAATAGACATGTTATAAAAAAATAATCTTTAAACATTTCACATATAGTGTTATCCAAATATAAACAGACAATTCAGCATCTAAATTCCTTTTAGCAAAAAGGAAACCTCTGAGGGTCCCATTTATTCAATACAGGTTCTTCAAAAAGCAACCCAATAATAGTTCATTTAAATCAAAACTCAACAGTTTTACATTTATAACCATTTTCAAACATACTATGGTTATATAAGGTTCAAACACATGGGTGGCCAACTACCAATCGATAAGGATCCCACACACCTTATCGCTGGAATTTGGATCTCATTTATCACAATCAACATTAATTTAACATTTTATCTTTATCAGCCCTTTTAGAAATCAAAACATCTCTAGCATGTTATCATAAGTAGAAACATGACAACATGCTATAACACAGAAGCATGGAACAACAACAAAACATGCTAATAACTGAGGGAGTATGGAATATAATCTCTCAAGCATGTTAAATCTATCACCAAAACATGCTATCTACTGAGGCATACTAAATCAGATCAAAACATGGAATTGCACCCAAGGCACACAATCCAAATTAGAAGGCATCCTACTAATGTAACTACATGTCATGTTATATTCAAGGAATGTGAATCTCTAAGTTCCTAATATGATGCATGTATTCAACTTATTTTCTATATCATTCCTAGGTAAATTTTTTCAAAATTTTCATAATCAATTAGCAGCGGGAAATACATCAGTCACTCAAGGTGAAATCATATCAACTATAATAGTGAACAACATGAACAGAAATCCCAACCCTATCCACTAGGTCATTTTCTGTATGTGGGGTGATCATTCCCAAGCACGGCTATTAACCCAAGCGCTAACACATTCCTATTCTCATGTCTACCAAACCCAAAACAGTAAGATAAAGTAAAAATAACCTTTGATACCACTTTGTAACATTCTAACCTGATTCACCCCTGAACCGGTGGATGGACCGGTCTCTAAATTACCTCAAGCGCATCTCCCCATATGCTAAAGGCTGCTGACTAGCATTGATGGTCTATGGATAGTTAGTGGGGAGACTATAGCCTCGTATTAGAGTTTAATAATAGATAATGGAAATAAAAAGCAGAAGCAGTCTAATAAATGATTAAGCAGCAGAAGGCAAATTTTTACAAAACTTGAACAAAAGTGCAAGATGCCAGTTTATACAGTAGATTCATGCATGACATACTAATGATACAAAATGGAAAGCAGTAAAAAACAGCATGCTTTACATTCCAATACAAAAACAAAGAAAATACTCAAAGCCCCAAGGAAAACTCCACGAGCATCCTAAGATCTATATCAATCCTTTGCTCTTAACTCCTGGTACTTTCATACAGCAACAAGCAAGGTCCAAGGTCCATAGTCCTGTGAATAATAAAGGTCTACTTGGGTACCCCAGTGTAATGGTGGCCCGAGTAGGGTGTGAGATATATATCTCAGTAGGTCGACACCACTGTTCTAGCCCTATCCATATGGTGAAATGTTAATAATAGGATACAGGTACAATGAGGTAATAACTGAATTTAATAAATAAATTACATCTCTTCTAGGTTCATAAGCGACACCTGACGGAGATACCTGCTTTGGCTCGTAGATAGAAAATAAGAGTTCTAAATAGTAACTATAAATTTCCTAAATAAATAGTTTAACACATTAATATTCTTATTTAACTGCATAAATTCTTGGGTTCCCCTGGACACCCGTATCTCAAAACCTACCTTGGTTGTATCATGGTCAGAACCATTTCCCATATTCAATTCAAAAATCATTATGTCACAACTTATTTCATTAACCATTTAATTCATTTCATATACGACCGATTGGACCCATAGTCCAATGTCCATTAATGGGTTTAGAACATCTTGTCTAGCACTCTCGTGAGTATTTTGAGCATCAGTCCTTATCTCATAACCCATGGTTATTTGTAACATCAATCCATGTCCCATAAAATAATGTTTACATACAAGCTAGGTGTAAAACTCCATATCTAGCACCCTGTGAGTATTTGGATCATCAGTTTTTATCTCACAACCTGTTTATCAATCACACATATATATTTATCATTGGTATAGAACTCCATGTCTAACACCCCAAAACCATCCAATAATTAATTCATAAATTAATTAATCAAACCCTTTAATTAATTCAATAACTAATTAACAACATAAATCTCCCATAAAATAATTCTAAAATTAATCAAACATTCAACATCTCAATAGTTGATAATTGATTACCAATTAATTATTCTTAACCACAAGCAAGTCAACTAGATTATTAACTCAACATTTACTTATCCCAATTCTTTAATAGATAACATGATAATTAATTCACCAATCAATTATCCTTATTCCCTTATTAATACAATCGATTAGTTAAATATACCAAATCTATTAGTTAATGTATCAATTAACTAGGTACACAATACCATTAATTAATACTTCAATTAATTAATCTAAAAAACAAAACACATCCCATAATTAATTTTTCAGAATTAATTATCTCATTATAATTCCAACATTTCTTAATCAACCCGAGCATTAAAAATCTTAAATCAATATCATGGAACATAACTTTGAGAATTAATAATTCATCAATTAAATTAATGAATTCCAATTAATTATTTCAACAATTAATTAATTTAATCATACCATTTAATCAATTCAATAATTGGATAACATTTAACGTCATTAACAGTTAGTAATTTATCCATCATTAATAATCACGATTTTGTCAAAACAACATATCGTAATTAATCCCCAAATAAATTATATCATTTATCTAAATCAATATATTATAATCAATCCTTTGATTAATTATTTATATCCAATCTCAAAGAACATAATTAATATAAACAATTAATAATCTTATCTTAGATAAAAAATAGTCATTTAATTATTTAATCGTATCACTTTAACCAATTCAGCAATACATTCTTAAAACCAACAAGTGGTCAGGTCCTCATTTATCTCATGTGGGTAGCATCATTTAATAACATCCAAAGTCATGCATCAACACACCACATATCACATTTAGAAATTTAATCAAACTTACTAAATTCACATTTGAAATGCATTCAATATAAATACTTCACTTCATAATGTAAATACCAAAAAAAGTGAAGCAAGTATTTTTTTTAATTCATTTATTAAATTTGAGGACTTAAAAGGGGACCCTACCTCAGGGTGGAACCAATTCATTATTCAATGGCTTGACATATAAAGACAACCAATTTTCAACTGTTCCTCAACCACAGGCACACGCCTTTATATATATACACACATGTGCATGCCCTATACATTGATCAAAACCCACTACAACATAACTTAGAATCACAAAAAAAAATGAAATTAAAAGACTCAAGGCACCTTAAATAAAATAATAGGGACTCGTATAAACCAAAAGAACCTAAATTTGATGTGGCAAAAAAATAGCAGTGTGTAAAAATTTCTTGAAAAATTGGCAGCGGAGCGAATTGAGACCATCTGCCTCGCCCTTGGCGGTGGATGCCGGATTAGGGACCAATGGGTCCCGAATCAACATTAGCATACCCTAAAAACATAGGATTTCAATAATCAGATTAAACCCAAACCTTAGGGTTTTAGCCAAGCAAACAAGGAAAGAGATGATTCAAAAGGTCGATGTGGATCATGAAATATATGCAGACAGACTCACCTTGATGAGGCAGACAAGATTCATGAAGAGTCCTAGAGGAATCATCGCGTGCAAAAAGAAGTCCCAGAGAGGGGGTGGCACACCAATGAGGGGTGTTGCGCTGCTACAGGGGTTCTTCCCGGGGGTTTCTTGCATTGTAGTAGGGGGTCCGAGCAAGGGAGGATGCGACCATGGAATCGCTGCAGGAAGAGGGAGTCACACCATGGGAGAGGAAGAGCTCATGGAGGAGGCCACTAGTGCACATCATGCATGGAGTAAGAAAACCAGGGGGTTCACATGCGGGCCTTGTGCGCTTCTCCTCTCATTTTCCCACTTAAAAAAACCTAATAACTAAAATAAACTAATTTAATAATAATAATAATAATAATAACATTTATTATTATTACCATACTCATTTAAGATAATGTTTCTTTATTAATTATTCAACACCCCTAGTAGGTAAAACTCAATACTTCATTAACAAATCAAAATAATTAAATTCTCTACAATGGAATTTAATTAAATAAAAACTCTAATTCATTTAATTAATTAATTATCTCAACATTAATTAAATAAATAAAACCCCCACTTCACGAAGATTAATTAAGTTCTTTTTAACCATTAGTTAAAAAACCTCTATTTAGCCTTTATTAATTAAATTCCTTATTACCTTGAATTTAATTAAATTAAACCCAACTCCACATTTATTCCTCATTTAATATTACCATTTAATATTTTCATTCTTTGAAAACCTCCAACTTCTCATTTACACATCATTTAATATTACCATTTAATTTTACCATTCTTTGATAACACCTAAATTCTCATTTACATGTCATTTAATTAAATTATCACAACTTTAATTTAATTAAAACAAACCCCCAACAACTCATTTAATTAAATTCATTTCAACCTAAAATTAAATAAATGAAACATCCATAATAATAACAATCATTATTATTAATAAAACACTTCTTTGATAAAACCCAAAAAACCCCACTACACATCATTTAATTAAATTCCATTTAAATCAATTTAATTAAATGAAACCATTGTTTTGCAACAAATTAATTAAATCCCTCTATTCAATTATTATTATTATTCATAATAATAATAACAACAATAATTAATAATTATTATTATACTCATAAAACCATAATAATAATAATTGCATTATTATCATTATTCAACCTTGGATAAAAATCACCACCTCTATTAAATAAAAACGCTTCTTTATTAATTCCAAAACTCCTTATTTAATTACAAAAATCTTCATTAAATCTGAATCTCCTCATTTAAAAAATGTTTCTTTGAGATACCCAAAGGACGCAATAATTTCACATAAATGTTACACCTCATTAATCATGCAATTAAAATTTTTAGCATCCAAACAATTTATGACACCATAGTAATAATAATAACATTATTATTATTAATACATTCTTCAATTTAAACACAAATATCCCATTTAATATTATTTAATTAAAATAAATAAAATATTAAACTGGGTAATTCGCACAGGTTGGACCGCAACCGTGCACAGCCCGTGCAGATCCATTAAAGTGGACTTTTCTATATCTAGTGCTCCCAAGACTTATTGGGACACCAGTGAAAATTATTTTTTATTCACCGAAGTCTAGAAACAACACATTTAAGTGTTCCAACACTCAGAATAATGTTTCACGGATCATTTTATAAACCAACTCATCGATAAATAGGGAACATAATTGAAAACATTTTTAATTTAAACCCAGTTAAAAAACACAAGACTTTATAGTAAAGGACTCAAGGATTATTCGATGCTATATAATGATACTATCTATAAAATTTATTCCTTAAATTATGATAACTTTTCAAAAATTAATCTTCTTCAGTTCTACTGTATGACAAAAAAAATGGTTCAGGTACCTTATCAAAGGTATTTTTCTAGTTATTATTACCTAACCAAAAAGCAGTACACATAGGTTGGGGAACCTCCTAATAGAAATGTTTGGGTTTTTTCTTCTCTCATAAAGGTCTATTTAGGCTTGGCACTTCTCCTCACAAATTCCTAGTTTGGTATTCATTTGGTGGTAAAATTATAGTTTTAGATTGAAAACATTGTAAATGTATCTCTCTCTCTCTTATTGAGTTTCATACTCCATAGATTGGGTTTTGAAGAGTGTATGTAGTTCAATTAGACCTAAATTCTATAAAATTCCTTATACTCATCTCATTTATATTTTTTATATACTCTGTTTACATATTACACTTATTTATTTATTATTATCTCATTAATTATCTTAGTCTACTGAATTTATGATGCTTTATCACTCTAAAATTTAATATATCCTATTCACCCCCCCCCCCCCCTCTATAGCTTCTTCCATCCTTTAAAACATAACATAAATCAAATTATGCTAAAATAGTTCTTTAAAGGATTAAACTATTATGATTAGTTATATTATTCAAAATTCAAGATAATATATTTGAAGAAGGTGTTGTGTCTTGAGAAGAATCCACACACTATAATGGTTTGTGTAAGGGGTCATGCTTGTATAGAAGAATAAATTGTGTATGTTTTAAAATTATAATGAAGAAATAAATATTGGAAAAGTCTTTATGATATTTAAATGAATTTATTGAGATTTTCATGGTGTGAAAACTCTAGAGTTTAAAATACAAATATTTGAAACTAATTAATAAAGATCAAAGCTTGGATATTTTCTTGAAGATACTTGACCAGATTAAAATGATGAGATCATGAGTCTAATGAACATGGATTTTTATATTTAAAAATATGGGAAACAATATCCATAATATATTATTATTTTTATAAAAATTGAAGAATAAGATAAGTGATATAGAATTGAGAAAAAGAGAAACCAATGAAGTGTTGATTTGATACATCATGTGAATCAAGTAATAAATAAGATAGGATAAAAGAGAGAGATAAATTGACATGAACTATCCCGAAATATTCTATCATTATCAAAGGAAGTAGAAAAATTGAATCTGCTATTATTATAGATCGTAATAGTCAATTAATAATAAGATAAAAAATAAGAAGAGTAAGAGATACACTGATGTTATTATGAATATTTTGAAGATCTAATACATAGATAATCCTTCAAGAATTAATATTTTTTACTGATTACATATTATAAGAAGGTCCAAAGTAGATTTAGGAGAAATAATGAAACAATATCTTATAATCCATGCACACGTTGATCATTCTAATGTTGAGATGAAGAGGAAATTTTTCATGGAGTTTCTGTTGAATATCAACTATTGTCAAAGGGCTAAGTTTGATGAAGAATATATTATATTATAATGTTGATACATCCTAAGTATTCTAAATATATTCTTCAAGATTTTGGTTTCATGGACCATTGTAAACTAGTGGGAGTCAGTATAAAGAATTATTTGGGAAACTATAAGGCTTCTAGAAGTTATCCTCAAGGTTAATGGTTGATACCTTCCCTGTGTGTATAAACTTTATTATTTTAGTTAAGTATGTGTATCTCATACTTCACCTGAATGTATAAAGGTTTTAATTACTCGCATCAAGGGTGAACATTGATAAAAAATCATGTTTCATGCTATTAAACAATTATAATTTTCATTGGTTTTGAATTTTTTCAGTATTTTTACAATATTAATTCATGATAATAGGTATAGGGGTTCAAATAATTAAAGTGAAATCATTTGATAAAAACCAGTTCAAACTGATTTACCCCGACCCCCCCCCCCCCTCCAGTGTGACTATATAGTCTTTATGAAAACTTTAATTGGTATCAAATAACAATGTCACAACTTTGATTATATCTATTTTTATACCATTTATTTTTATCTATTATACATTAAGTGTATATTTAAAGGATTTAATGATATGCATCAACTAGAGAATTAAAATTTAATCCCTATTAATAACAACGTGGAGGTTGGTTTTTACAAAACCTTGGAAATGGGAAGAATGGGGATGCTAAGAAGATGATAAATATATCATCTATAAAGATATAAAAAGAATATTTAGTTATATTTGAACATAATCAAAGTGGTAATTTGTCTATAATATCTTTTGAGAATTATCTTATTGAAGAAACTTATACAATAAATGAATAGTATGTGTAAATTAAATAAATTTATGATTTAAACTATGAAATTAAGGATTATTTGAAAAAAAATTCCTCTAAATGTTTTCACTTTCTTATTTGATTTTATCCAGGGACTATAGGATGAGAAAACATGGCTGGAGTTGGAGTCTAATACAATAAAAAAACGCATTGGTAGGAAAGTTACAAGAGTGAAACACTCACATAAATTGGTTGATGTTAAATAGATAAATTAATTGATATATATAGAAAAAAATCCACCTATTTAAAGAATTATTGAAAAATACCATTGATGAGAAAGTTGTGACAAGTAAAATCAATGAAGAAAGGATCCATACATTTGAAGAAACTTAATGGGTTATGATGGATGTCAAGAATACTCAATTAGAGATCAAATATACAAGGATAAAGTTTCTTGATAATTCTATACAAGAATAAAATAATATTCCTAAAGATTATATTGATAATTTTAATAATGAATGTTAATATAAAGTGAAATCTCTTATAGATTAGAAGAATGCTCTAAATTTAAAATGCATGGAGCTAGAAATCAATTTGAGAAATAGGGAAGTATCACAAGATGGATATTTACATGAATATGATATAGTAATTGTTTCTATTAAATTTATTGATGATATGCTTCATCTTAAAATTCCTTTTATCAATATAAAAAAATATCTTGAGATCATATAAAGATATATCTACTACAATCTCTAAGAAAAAGTTAAACCTTTATCCAAAAAAATCAGTTTGTATTTGTGTTGTTTTAATATCTACACTACTAAAAAATTAGCCTTTAACAGTGCTAGAAAAGTCCTTTATCAGAACTAAAATGCACTAATAATTGAAGTGTGGTTAAAATACTGAAAATCTTATCAGTGCTAAAAAAGTTTGGTTAAAGTCCCCCTTTAACAGCACTAAAAAAGTGTTGTTAAAAGGGTCCTTTAATAATTATTTTTTCACACTAATAAAGGCTATGTTGATAAAGGGTATATAAATTTTTTTTATGAAGTGATTCCCATCCAACCACGCCTTTATCAGTGCTTCTCCCACCCCTTTATAAGTGCTTTAGATAATCCCACTTTCTCGTGTGCACCTGCCTCCTGTGAGTTTTGAACCCTAGACCTCCAGTATATACATCAAATCCTTTTCCACTCCCCTATTCTATTATTTTCACATTTTATGATATATCTATATATTTATATATATAATTATATCTATATATTTATATATATGTTTATATATATGTTTATATATTAATAAATATATTTTATATGTAAAAAATTTTAATTTATTTATTTATAAAATTAAATTTCTATGTGTGAATATATAAAAAATATGTATATAATGTTATATATTTGATTAAAAATAAAATTATGTTATGAAAAATGATTAAATTTTAAAATCAATAATATCAATATGAAAGTATTTCCTATGAATAAATCTCATCCCCACTAAAAAAGGGTAAAAATACCCCCATACACAAGGCTTAAAATCCATCAAAAGTTAAAAAAAAATGGGGTTCCCCAACTAAAAACTCCGTTTTGGAGGCCTTATGGGCCTTTTTTGGCCCTGAAAATAAATGAACGGGTCACCCTCAATCATGATGGTGTAGAGATCATCACAGGATTCGATTTGATATGTGATAGAGCCTAAACAGACACCCGAATCAAATGTTATAGTCGTTTGAATTTCGAGTTGCATTTTCAAATTATTTAAGAACTTTTTTTTGATTTTTTTATCTTCAAATTCATATTAAATGACTATAACTTGTTAATAATAAGAAAATTATTAATTAAAATTATTTTTTTAGTTATTTTATAAGCCATTTTCAGTAAATATATTATATTTTAAGTGTAAATTTCTATTTACCTAATCTAAAACATATTTCAAAAAATACATATTATATTTATATCAATATCAATATATTTATATATTAATATATTATTTTTAATGAAATATTATTTTTTTGGAAGTATACTTTTATCAGTGCATGTAAAAAAGTGCTGATAAATGGCTTCTTTATCGGTGCTTCTAAAAAATAACTGATAAACCCCCCTCCCCTGCTTATCAGATATTTTTTACAAGCGTTGATAAAAACCCCCATTTATCATCACTTGTAAAAAAGTGCTAATAAAGGTCTCCTTTTAATAGTGCTTTTTTAGCATTATTAAAGACCCCCTTTAACTTTTCTTTTTTAGTGCTAAAAAGGTGGGTCTTTAACAGCATTTTTAGCTAGTTCTGTTAAAGATCTAGTGCTGGAAAAACCCAATATTTTAGTAGTTATATTTCAATTTACAATTAAAAATATGGAAATGAATGGATATAGAAAATGTGAGAAACCTACTATTACATCAAGGGTGTATGTGATCAAGGGAATAGATTTTTATGCCTCAAAATAAGTATAATATATGTTGTGTTTTTTCCAAAAATAATAAGGATTCCATTCTAGAGAGATTGTGATTATATGAAATAAAACATGATTCATCATCCATTGTTGGTTCTTTAAAAAATTTAGACACTAGGCCATTTATTCTTTTAATAATATATCAATCATTAGAAAACAAAGAAGGACTGAATTTAAGCGAAGAAAATTATAATTCAAGAGAGATCCTAATGAGATGAGGAAAAATTCACAGAAAGGGGTGGGAATGAATTTATCTGCAAAGAATATATTTGGAAGCTTGTATAATCTCTATGGATATTGAAATAAAAGTATTCACTATGATGATGAATGCTGGTTGAGATGTACACATAATGATTCACATTATTTTGAATAAATAATAGTATAAGTGATGATAATTAAATAAGTGAGAAAAGAAATTGAGTCTACCTTGGGGTGTAAACAAAAAAAAATTTAAAAAAAACTGATAAAAATAATATTTATAAGTATTATACACTAATTAATAGAAGAATATATTATGGAACAAAAAGGCACATCATGGATCATTTCAAGCAATCCATGAACATCAATAATAAAGGGAGAAAGATGGACTGATAAAGAGTATCAATCCAATAATAAAATAAATGTATTGGTATGGTAGAATACATTCAAGAAGAAGAACTTAAGAATTTTACAAGATAGGGTAACTTGAATACTTTTGAGAATTCATTTGAATTGTTCAATAAATCTGAGCATGTTCCTAAAGAATAAATTATTATTTTTCCATCCCAATAATAGATATAAAGAAAGATTTATAATGAATAAAAGAATTCATGTTCCTTGTGAGTTGATGATAAAATATCTATTCAATATAAGAATAAAGTTGAAGAGAAAAATAAGAACATGCTTCCCAAGGAGGTTCATGCTTATAAAGTCAAAGGAGGAGAAAGCATAAATAGATCATACAAAGATGAAGTTGAATTGAAAAGGAATTATAGGTTGAGAATAAAATCTCAACCTTGATGGTCTAATTAATGTGAAATGTAAAACTCGCCTTACTTCTATATCTTTTTTTATTATATATAATTGAAGTTGATGTGTATAGGGGGAGAACTAATGAGTATGTTGAGAAAAATTTACAATTAGATAATATATCCATAATGGTGTTCATTGATTGGTATCATGATACATCCTTACATTATATTCAAGTGTGGTTATAAATATATTCTTGGAGATAATTTTTAATGAATATCATCCATGATGAAGAGTTACTACAATTCATCCCTTGAGGGGAATTTGGGAAGTTTACAAGATGATAAAATTATAATTACATGAGAATCTAGAATTCTGGATAGTACTCAGGGAATGCCATTATTTATTTATCATAATCACTTTTCTTATCCTTGATTTTAATTAAATTAATTATATCAATTAAGGGGAATAGTTTTTTATCCATTTAATAAGAAAAATAACTTTAATAGGAAGAAACCATCTTGTATTTGAATATTTTTAATTTTTGAGTTCATTGTATAATATTTATTGAAAATATTCTTGAAATACCCCATGAATAAAAATTATATGATATAATCAAATGTTGGATAATTTATGGGTTTATTTTTTTAGATTAATTTATCTTGTTTCCTACACTATTCTAGATAATTTGGACTTAGATTTGACTAATTTATGAATCATTCCATTAGTGAAGTGTGATATAACCCCTATCAAAAGTACCATTGTAATTAATCTGAATAAATAGAAGATAAAAAGAATAAAAGTTTAGAACATGTTGAAATTAATATATTAAGATATTTAAGGGAATTAAAAAAATTCCAAAGGTAAATATTGAATATCCCAATAGATTATGATGATTATGGTTGTATTTATTAGCAATAAGTAAAGATATAAATATGTGTTAGGTGGTGATAAAGATGCCAGTGAATGAAGAGGTTGAATGGATTTCATGAATTTACAAAAAATATGAATACTACTACTTAGTATTTAAGGATATACATATTCATAGAAGAATAATTTAACATATGAATATTTTAGGGGTGGACTTAATAAGAATCAATAACTAGTGTTATAGTTGATAAAACCCATATCAGCTACATATTCTTGATGAGTTTAAAAAGATGTTTGTGATTAACGTGAGTTCTAGAATCCTAACCTAGATGCCACTAAATCAGTGCTCCAATATGGTTCACCACAAGACCTAAAGTGCTCCTTCTCATACTCCATAGGCTAGAAACTAGCAGTGAGGAAATAGTGTGTGATAGTGGGAAGACCATTACCTCATATTAGAGTAGAAAATAGAATAAATAACCAATCATCATCCATATGAGTAAATAATATGAGTGTGGAAGTTAAAAAATAAACTAAAATAGAAGCATGCTGTAATAATATAGAAAATGAAATAAAATCCCAAACATCTATGTCAAACATACAACAATGATCTCCCACTGGTCCAATCACATATACAAGAGTACATAGAAGAACTAAGATAAAAGTATAGGGTTCCACTATAACTTCAAGCCAGACTACATACTCGGTCTCAAGACTCTGTCGAATAGCACCAGCCTGATCATAAGAATCCACATGACTGGCTCTACTCAATCAAGAATCTCTAGGCAATAGCCTTATCCATCATGTAATATGTGATCAACCTGAATAGTAGACATATGGTCTTCACACACCCCGATATGTATATACATGGGTTAGAAATAATCTTATTAGGCCACCCTAATGATGAACCAATAAATCTGCTATCATAAGAACATTCTCATGAAATATGATCAGCCTACCTAAGACAAAAATGTAAATTATCAATAAAATAGATAGAGGGAAACGACAGTCGATTTTGGGGTTTGTGATTCTAATAAACTACATAATGTTCCATAATTTCTATATATATATATATTTGTATATATGTATTCCAATAAATATATACATATATATAGATATAAATATGTATATATATGAGTAAGATGAAAAATAACATAAATCAACTGTAGTAGATCCTTGGGTTTGTAATCTTGATCATTTGGACATCCTCTGAAAATGGGATTGAAATTGATTTCATACCACTCAATTTGTTTATAATTAAGTTGATCCATGGGTATGTAATCCTGGTCAAAAATACCTACTTTGGCCAGTAATGGAAATGTCTTTGAGCAAGATGCATCACCTAGGGGGATATGTGTCCTTTCCCTAGGATCACTCATATTCGTGTCCAATCACTATAATGAAGGATGTCGGGTATTGATGGAAAATCCTATAAATATGGAACAATTTCATCTTTCACCTATTCTGGATTTATAAATTATTAGACCTATTAGGGTTAGGACTTAGGTTCATTAGCCAAGGCATCCTATTTGAGTCCATAGAGCACATCCTTAGAAAACTCAGTATAATATAGACCTACATGGTCTAGGAAAAAATTCCTATTGAACAAGGAGTCCTATTTGATTCCATGCAGTGCATCCATAAAAAACGTGTTATAATATATGCCTACATAGAACAGGACCCAATCCCATTGACCAGGGTGTCCTCTTCGATTCCACGAATTGCATCATTACAAACTCGGTAAATGGTTCCTTACCATCATACATTGTCGGTGTCATACCACAATTCCCATAATCGGTTCCATGTCATGATTCCCATAATCCATCATGTTGGATCAATATCTACATCCTAAGAAGTACGTTTGGGCATCCCAATACATCAATCAGAAGGCTCTAAAGCTAGATCGTAGGAGGTTCCTCTAGGAATCCCTATGATCTACCGCATCATGTCAGAATCATCAGAAAAATTCTAGTAATTTCCTCTATTAATCATATTTTAATTAATATTAATCAATTTAAAACATAAATAAAATAGTGTGGTTGGATGAATGCCTAACCCCACCAATATTTTCATAGCATCTTAGGTATGAAATTTCAGTTTGGGTTCTAAGGTTACACCTGCTGCCATCACTACTCAAACCCCCAACATACTAGATTAAGTTGGTCATCTACCAAGGCATATATTGGGTTCATAAGGTCATAACACTATAAAGGCATCCTAATCGGAATCCTAAAAGTCTATACGCAAGTTAGGCATCCCACATTGGATCCTATAAATCAGCATGTAGTCGGAGGTATCCTACTCTGGATCAAAAAGAAGAGTAAATGCAGGCATCATACTTGGGATCCTTTGAGATAAGTAGTTAAATGAAGGAATCATATATGGGATCCTAAAAAACAATCCATGGGAGGAGGATTCCTATAAGGGATCCTCAGAAATAGTACAGGGGAAGAGGCATCCTACAGGGGACCCTCAATAATAGAAATAAGGTAGAGCCATCCTATATGGGATCCTCTGAGTCAAAAGATAAGATGGAATCTTGGCCTAAAAGAAAAATTTCTTGAACCTCATACCGAAGATATGGCTCATAGACCATATCAGATCAAGGGTCTCAATCTTGGGAGATAGTGGGGTTATATTACCATAGGTAGAACCCCTCCTCTAGTAAAATGCCTGAAATGACTCCTTTGAGTCCTAAAATCACCCCAAGGGTAGTACCATTCTGATATATGCAAAAAAATGATCAGAATAGAAAATTCGTGCATAAAATTATGACTCCAAGGCATAAAGATATGAAAATCCTCAAAAGGGTAGCAAGGGATGAGTAAACTATGAGTTCACCCTCATACACAATGTATACCCTTGAAGCTCCACCTGGGCATGTACTCTGGCTAGACATGGAATGTAAAACCCATGTACATAGCATGTATAACATATACACGGTGTGTATCATACATAGGGTACCTTTCTATGTACCTCACATGGCCTAGACATGTATTCTACCTGTTTATGCTCCTCTACATAGTGTGTGACTCATACAGCATATGGCTATGTACTTTATATGACCATGTTCCCTCACACGGGTTGTTTGGCCATATACTCACCTACAAGGATGAGTAATAGTTAATGGTGTGTATACTATATACAAAGAGTGTACTTATAAAAATCTCATATTACCTGAATGGGAAGAACACATGACATGTGTTCCTAAACTACATGTTGTGTGATTGGAATTTCTGAATGGGAAACCACTCAAATCTTCATAAAACCCCATTTCTCTCCCTAAAATCTATAGACCGACCGTCAAGGGGTACTAAGGATTAATAATAGGACCTTAAAACTACAAATAATTAAATCTATGGGGATATTCGGTATAAATTTAAAAATGTCCTACCTTTGGGTGGAATCCGTTGAAGCTTCACCCGTATTCATATTCCACTATTATCATATGATGATATGACTCCTCCTGAGCTCCACAAATGTACCTAACTTACTCTCTACATATCTCCACCCCCCTCTTTACCTTTTTATATATTTATTAATTAAAGGGGAATCCCAAAGTGTGTCTAAAAAAAATTAATAGAAGTATAAGAAAATAAAAAAATAAAAGGAAGAAAAATAAAAATAAGGGGCATGGGCTCCGCCCTGATGCCTGACATGAGTTTATGCCTCACATAGGAAAAAAACCCCATTATGGACCCAATAGAAGAGATAGAATCTCAATATTATTATCTAGTAAAAATATATAGTTGAACAAACTTTTGTGAATAAATTAATATTTAATTAAATATTTATTAAATGGTCTTGGGTTCTCCTCTAACTGAGCTTGCCGAGTAATTAAATATTTATTATTCTATGAAAATTTGAATGGTTCATAATTCCACCAAACTCTAATAATAGTGTAAAATCTCTATTCCAAGACCAATAGAGTTGTAAAAAATATATGACATTATATTCTAGGTGAAAATAACCATTTTACCCCTTATAAGAATTTGAAAGAAGAAAACCAAAAATTTTCTCAAATTCCCAGTCTGGAAAAACACGATTCATTACAACCTCCCCACCATAACCCTTCTTGTCCAAGATAAGACTTGGTGGTCAATCATATACATACTATCATCCTAAGAATCTTTACAACTAGACCATATTGACTATCTAATGACCAGTCTCTTAGAATTATCAACTCTTCCATCTTGTAAGATGTAATTTTCTGTGTTTTGAACTGGATGAAAAAGTGAAGGAAATTAATTTTTTTCCCATTATCTGGGCAGGCTGATTTTAAAATCGAGCGTTGGAACTTTTTCTTTCTGATATTTGACCCTTCAATGTTTCTTTCAAATAAATTTTTTTAAATTAATTAGATTAAAATTGAAAATTAAAAAAAATTAATAAATTGTAAAATCTTTTTTAAAACATTGGAATTTTTTATGAAATATTTTTAGAGTTTGATGATGAGTCATCATGGAATTCTGAGACCCGTAGATCTCTGCATTGATAGAATAAAAATATTAAATTTATTTTATTCATATCAATGTGTGTTTTTTTCAAAAAAAATTAAATAAATCTCAAATGGTGTGTCATATGAGAAATCTGATGCCACTATTAGGTCTGGGATGCCAGGTTTACCCTAGGCAGGGTATAACTTTACTGTGCGTCAGGTGTTTGGAAACCCCTCAGGTGATAACACCCTCTTTATTTTTAATTAATTTATTATTTCGTTTTTTATATAATAAATAATTATTTTCTAAAAAATAGCATATCGAATGAGAAATATGAGACCACCAATAGTTCCAGGATGTGGGGTTTACCCTAGGTAGGGTATAACTTTTGTGAGTATCAGATGTTTTGTCAGATCACACCCGAAGATAATTTATTTGGGTTATAAATATTTTTGTTGGATAGTTAGAAATAACAATAATAATTTTATTATTAATATTATTATTTGCGTTGAAAACAACAAATGAAAATGCACTACCATAATTAATAAATTATCTTGTGGTGTAAATAATAACTGGGAAATGTAATAAATGTGATATTATTAATTATTCCAACTAAATAAAAATACATAATAAATATTAATTTAATAATTGTTATCCTTTTTTTAATGGTCGTTGTCGTTAAAATATTAAAGGTGTCATTGATGGGTTGTATTGAATAATAATAATTTTAATTGTAGTTATCATTATTATATTGGGACACAAACATTAATGTGTGTGTGTGTGTATATATATAGGGATTAAATATATATGTAGTTATATATACATGTGCGGGTGTATATATATGAATATAAAGATGTGTGTGTGTGTGTGTATAACACGCATATATATATATATATGGGGGGATATTTATTTTTGGGTTAGATAAAACATTATTAATAGCCACATAAATGCTTGTAATGTCTCAGCTTAAATTAAGGTGTGGAACGTTTAAGTTTTTAGTCCAAATTTTTAATGTGACGCAGGGTGCATGCCTGCGCACCCAGTTGCTGGTTACAGACAACTATTAAAATTAAATAAATAATTGCTTCGGCTTTATGTAAAAATTTTACGTTATGATCTAGCACTATGTTTGGGTTACAAAAAATTAAATGTTTTAAAAAGGAATAAAAAGAATTTTAAGAAAGATTATGGAATTAAAAAAAGATAAAAATAAATAATAAAATAAAAATGATTGGAGAGAAATTAAAAATAATTAAAATGGGGTACACTCATTTTAATTAATTGATTCATTTCTTCCACCATTTTTATTTTTAATATTTATTTATTTATTTACTTTTTTCTCCTTTCTTTTTCTTTCTTTTTTTTTATTTTTTTATCCTCTCCTCCCTCTCCCTATGCATTGCCCATGTAGTGCCCCCCTTGGCGGTGTGCCTCCTCCTCCTCCTCTCCTCTCCTCTCCTCCTTCGGAAGCCTACTGCGACTCTATTTCTCACATGTTTTATTTTTCGTTAGTTGCATAGTAAATATCTTGGTAAGGCTAACCTCACACACCAAGAATTGTACGATCTATTTCTCTAATCATTGCACGATTTGTCATGGAAGGTTTTTACCCAAAATAGGGGATTTTCTAAAATCATATGATTTCTTTCGTTTTAGCTCAAATCAAAGATCATCGTGGAGTGTAGGATCCTCTATGAGTATAAGGTAGGGTATATACTCTCTTTCCCTTCATTTTGTTGCATCATTAAATCGCACATTATGTCGCTTGTTGGTGCATACCAGTGAGGTCTAATTTTTTTCCTTTATAAATTAAATAAACTGTTTTGCTAAACCTTCGAGCCTTTGTGTGAGACTTTTTAACCCATTTAAATTATTACAACGTCATTGGATACCCCTTTGGGTGTACCAACATTTTTGGACTATTTTCTGTTATCCCCAAATTAATTAAATTAATTAATTGCACATGTTGTGTGATCTATTTTGTTGATTTTTAATTAAATAAATTATTTTGGGTAATTGTGAACAATGATATTTGGTTGTGTTGGTTAATTATTGCCTAGTGGATTTATTCTTTATTCAATTATTATCTTATTGTGCCTTTATAAATTAATATGTGCATTTTTATTTCTTTCGCTGATAAATTGCTTTGGTTATAGCTTCTCAGTTTAAATGGTCATTTTTTGTGCTAGAGTTACCTATATTGTTTAGTTTCAATTATAAATGAAACTTTGTGATACCCATTATGTGACATCTAATTAAATTCATGGCGGGGATAGAATATCAGTTCCATATTAAGGGCCACACATGGACTCTCTGTTCCTGACTGATTACCTCTACGTGCTGGGGGCGGTGTCTTAGGCTTTTACAGACCAAGACTTCCATGGGATTTCTAAATACTTATGAGTGATATCGGTTCCAAAAGGGATCATAGGGGATGGATCTGTTGGCAATGTGGCTACGCAAAACCTTGGATGATACTCAACCCCTTTCTTTGCGAGATCGGGATGGACTCATGGTAAAACCATGCCTCGAGCGATACTTGGTCATTTGGAAGATTGCATTGGATGGGCTTAGAGGTATTGGATTAATTGAAGGATGTACTATAGTGATACATTCGGGATGGACTCAGACTCTAACTCTACAACTTGAACATAATAATAATAATAAGGATGTGTGGAACATATTTATTTATGCATCCTTTGAATCCTTTGTAAATTGTGATACTTTTCTAGTGCTTGAATCACACTTTGTTGACACATAAACTAGAACTCAGGCTAAAGCACAATCTTGGGGTATGGTTACTTTTTTTTCTACCTTCTTATTTATAGCATTTAAATATATATGAATCATTATTATTATAGGTACCGTTTTATATTCTCGGCTTAGGCCGAAGTAGGTGATATGGGACGGATGTCGTTGAGAACCTGGACCAAGTTATATTTATTTTATTCTGGTTATTAAATTTCTTTCATTTATCATATATTGGCACACTTCTTTTGTTTACAGAATGAAATGGAAAGGTTTAGACACCATGGGTGTCAGCCTACTGGGGTTTTATCTCACTCCCTGCTCAGGTGTCATTTTGTACCCATGTAGACTTTATGCTTGTAGGTATGGATAGCAGGAATCATATTTCTTCTGGTGTTTGTATGTTTCTTGATGATTAGGATGGAGATTGGGGGAAAAGGGTCGAGTCTTTGCTTGAGATGCAGTTTTTGCTTTGTGTCGTTTCCTTTACATATTTGATTGCATGCTTTTATTCCTGTTTTTCGAACCTTTTCTTCAGTATAGACATCATAGCATGACATCATTTGGTATCTGTTTTTATTTATATGCTTCTACACTTATTATGTATTCAGTTAAGATTATTTATTTTCTTCTTCTATAGTTTTATTTTTATATGCTTTCGTTATTTATTATAAATTGTTTTTTCTTACACTGTGTATTACCTATTACCTATGAGGGCATAGTCTCCCCCACAGACACATTAAAAAGACCATTGCTGCTAGTCAGCATCCTATGGAATTCAAGGAGATACGCTTGAAGTCATGTGACTCACCGGTCCGGCCACCGTCTTAGAGGTGAGTCAGGTTGGGACGTTACAAAGTAGTATCAAAGGTGTTATTTCCCTTTGTCTTACTATTTTGGGTTGGTAGGCATGAGTCTAGGAATGTGTCAGTGCTTGGTTAATAGTCGTGCCTAGGACTGATCACCCCACATACGAGAAATGACCAAGTGGCTAGGTATGGTCATTTATGTTCAGTCTTTTCGATATTACAGTTGATATGATTCCACCTCGAGTGATTGGGGTAATTTCTACTACTTATGATTTATGAACCTTAGAGTATTTTACCCTTGGCCTATTAAGGTAAGGATGAAGCATTGCATGCATCATAATAGGCACATAGGAATTCACATGCCATGCATAGTGCCATGCCATGTAGTTTCATTTTAGGCTGACTATTGATTCAAATTGTGTGCCTTGAAAGTATTCCAGGTCTTTTAATTATTTAGCATGCCTTTTTAGATACCATGTTTAGATGATATATTTAGCATGCTAGCATGTTGCCATATTGCCTTTTTAATACCATGTTTGCCTTGTATCATGCTTCTGTGCCTATTCGCATGTCTCTATGATTAAAATATTATTCTTTTGTGATTACAACATGTCTCTCTCTATTAGCTTCTTGTAGTGACCTACTAACTTGTTTGTTATGTAATTGTTTTCTTTGCTAAATTTTATTGGTAGCCTTTGAATGGGAGCCAAATTTCAAAAACTATAAAGTGTATATCAACTTTATAGGTTGATATCCACCCATATATCAAGGCTTATATGTGTTTGAGAATGTTATAATTTCAAATGAATTGTTTAACTACCTAAAGGCACATCTAGGACCAAGTAGGCTATTTGGTGAAAGTTCCTTATGAGACAACCCGGTATGGGTGTTATGACTCTTAATAATTAAACAACTATTTTTTGGGTTGCATTCTAATAAACCTAGGTCAGTTTAGTGGGACCTTTTTAGGTTTCCTTATCTTCTTAAAAGGAATTTATGTGATAGATTTCCTAATTAAGGACAGGATGTCAATTAATGTAAAATGTGTAGAAATGGAGTTTTATAAAACTTTTCTATTTTTCCCTTGAGGTTGTCACGACCTACCTTCACCAAGATGAGGGAAGGGATAGAAAATTTCCAGACTCTTCCTTCTTCAAGTTGAAGGAGAGATAATGACCCCTGAGTCCCACCTTCAATAGGCCCCAAAGTGGCGACTAGCACAAAGGGTATAGAATCTCACATAATATGGAAGGCATTACCCTTTTGTAGAAAAAGATAGGGAGATAAGATGGTAAATCCCAATAAATCCAAATACAAAAAGTAAAATTAAATCTAAAAACCATTTCTCCATATGCATGTTAAAAATAAAGTGTTGTAAATTACAATAAAACTCCAAAGGAATGTAGAAAAAGAAAGAAAAGCATCAACGAAAACTATCTCAACGCCCAAGCTAATAAAGTCTGACACATTCTTCAAAGTCCTCATGGAAACCTGAAAGTAGTTTTATATAAGTAAGGTGAGTATACAGGTATACTCAGTAGGAAAAAGCAAAAGCTCTCGTGCACAAGTGGGTATACATTCTGATGCCCCGTGAGAAAATAGAGGTAACCATAACACATAGCAAGGAAAACTATTCACCCAACCTCACTAAGGAACACTCCCAAATAATTCAAGTCAAGTAAAATAATAGTAATAGAACATCGATATTTGGTAACCCTGTACCTCTTTCCCACTGGTTATTAAGAATATCGTATGCATCAGACCTCCTCCCACAGATCCCACTACAGTCCCACTGCCACCCCCAACAACAACCATATGGGTTATCCCAATCACACATATCCACGCTCATATACACCTAGTCCACAACAACCACTACCACACCCGAAAACACCTGGGCCTCATCCCAAAAACACTATAGAAATAAACCTTCCCACACACACCTGGGCCAACCACCACAACACACCCTGCCCGAAGAGTCTTGGGCCATAATGAACCTCAGGTCGTCATAGCCTGCTTGAAGAGTCTTGGGATACCTAGAAGAGGGACCATAATGGATCTAATAACCATCCACTCATAGGAATGTTAGGAAAAACACCCTCCCCTATGAAATGGGTGTGTTAGGCATGAAGTGTTCAACATGTGTGGGGTGCGTATAAGAAACACAAGAACTAAATTTTATTCATATAGATAATAAATCACTCATACCAACCTAAGGGTACCAAAACCAACAACCAGACCATACACAACCACTCTAGTTGCTATCCCAACATGCACAAGTACACAACACCCACAACCAGAGAACAACCCATTTCTAAAAAACAATTCCCACCATAACAATTCTTGTTATCATGTTCAATTGATTCTATTTAAATATTCTTCACTACCAAGAAACTAATTGGCATAACCAAAAGCCAAAACAACAACTGAAATAAAACAACCAAGGAAACTTTAAATCATTCACACCTGGTTCTCTTGTAAGTGACAACATCAAAAGGGATCTATGAGATCCCTCGAAGTACTGGAACCAAACCAAACCCTAACTTATGGGGTCTAGAAAATTTACCATCAACTCCACATGGCCTCATCTTTACAAACCAACAACCTCTCAACCAGAGAATTCATCCCCATTCTCATCACCCCACAAGTATCATACAGGTCAATCATGCACATTACCAGAATAGATCAAGTATGGTTTCATATTTATCTAACACCATTTATTAAGTTCCTTCCTTCTGATTGGTGAACTGGGGTGATCGCACAAGGTTTATTATCATCGTTCATCCATTTAATCAACCAAGTTTACCTGATTAATCAGTTTCCATGTTCATCCATTAAAACACCAGATTTTCCAGATAAATAAAGCATCATTGGTGTGCAATGAAGGACCATCAACATCCATGATTATTAGTGGACAAGAGCCCATAAAATTCACAATATAAAAAAAGTTATAACACAACAATATCATCATCTTTCCCACCTCTTCATTCTTTAAAAGTCCGTTTATTATCTTCATTAAATTTAGTTTCATCTATGTCCCAAGGTAACATCATCATACCCACCCCGCATGATGCACAGTAAAGAGAGACCAAGGAAAAAACCAACTTGTATGATCAAGGATTGACATTTCCTCCTTGCGCCACAAACTATGGTCGTGCGAGCAGCAAGAAAAACTCCACAAAGGCTGAGCGGGAAGGGCTCCAACACGGGTGCACGACTTGTATTCTGAGGAAGGACTTCAAGTTCATCCAGTGGGAACAAAAAAAGACCAAGGAAGAAGATCTTGGTGATAAATTCTGGATCTAAGAGTTACGTAATATGTTGTTTCAAAGCGCTTGAAAAACGGGTTGTGGATTGACCACGTGGGTGGGTGGTTTCACACGCTTCATTTATTAAACTGCTCCTGATAGTTAGGAATTTGAAGGCATGACTAGTGGGCTTTGAAATTCCTTAAAGCTTCTTGAAAATGGATTTTAATAAGTTTTATGGTCAAAGGATGTGTTACAGGAGGGAAACTAGAATGAAACCCGATACTCCACGGTGGCCGATTAGTGAAACAGATCGGTGAGACCGATCGGTGGAGCTGATCAGTGAGACTGATCGGTGGAGCTAATCGGTCAAACTGATCAGTGGATTTGATCGGTGCAGCTGATAAGTGAAGCTGATCAGTGAAAAAAATTGGTGAATCTGATCGGTGGAGCTAATCCGTGAAGCTGATTATTGAAGCTAATCGGTAGAGTTGATCAGTGAAGCTGATCGGTGGAGCGGATCAGTGAAGCGGATTGGGGAAGCTAATATGTGGAGCTGATCAATGAACCTTATCGATGGAGTCGATTGGTGGATCCAATTGGTGGATTTGATCGGTAAATTCAATCGGTGAAGCTGATCAGTGAAATGGATCGGTGGAGCTGATTAGTGAAGCGAATCGGTGAAGCTGATCGATGGAGATGATCAGTGAAGTGGATCGGTGGAGCGGATCAGTGAAGTTGATTGATGGAGTGGATCAGTGAATCTAATTGGTTAAACTAATCAATGATAAACTTATCTGTGAGACCGATAGGTGGAACCAATTAGTGAGACTGATCGGTGACACTGATAGGTGACACCATGGTGTCACATTGCCACTAACATCGATACCCTGGAACACCAGAATTTGACAAAGTAATGGACCAGGAAAGTTTGTTCCATTAAATCAGATACCTCTCAGACTATTCTTGTCCTTGAGAATTAAGAGTAAACCTGAAGAAAAGAGAGGGGTCTGAACAACAACCTTGTCAGATACCTCTCAAGGAAAAACCACACCAAGTTTTTCCAAGGATGGAAAAAAACCTCAACATCCAAGAACACCTCCCCATAGCTACCACCCCAAATATCCATACAAACCCTAAGGATCACATTGTCCTGACACACATATCTGGGAGTTCTTTCCTCCATGTCAAGATATTATCCGCTTTGGGCGGCACTGACTTTCTCTCATGGGTTTAATCGTATCTGCACTGATGCATATTGATTAGGAAATAGGTTCTCTCTTCCCTGCGCATTGGTACTTTTCATACACATTCAAAAAGTAAAGGAAAAAACTCATCCCATAACCAAACAAGATCAACATTATATCACAGCAAGTTACAAAAACAAGAACATCAAGGAAGTCTTAGAATAGAAACTCAAAACAGCTCTGGGTACTGGGTGCGCATTTGATCTTCTCACTCCCAAGTACTCTACTCAAGGCCACCGTGCCTCTACAACACATGAACCAAACGGATGGTCCATCCATGAATCACCTTCTCTTTTTGATCCTTTATCCTTACTGGCCACTCCACGAACGTATAATCTTCACCTATATCCAACTTTCCCTAGTCAATGACATGGGAGTCATCATGTAGATATCGACAAAGCTGGGAGATGTAAAAAACATCATGGATCCTTTCCAACTGATGTGGAAATGCCAGCTGATATGCCACCTCATTGACTCGATCAAACACTTCAAAAGTCTTGATGAACCTAGGAGAGAGCTTGCTTCCCTTTTTGAACCTTCGCTGCCCACGTCGAGGGGAAACCTTCAAGAACACATGGTCTCCAACCTCGAACTCCAAGGGCCTCCTCCTATGATCAGCATACGACTTCTGTCGGTCTTGGGTTTCCTTCATCCTATGATGTATAAGTTGAACCTTCTCCGTTGTGCTCTGCACTACCTCTGGGCCAAGAACACCTACCTACCAAACCTTGGTCCAGCACACGGGTGAACGACATGGCCTCCCATATAAGGCTTCAAACGGTGCCATGCCAATAGTAGAGTGATATATAGTATTGTAAGAAAACTCTAATAAGGGAAAATATTGTGACCATGATCCACCGAAGTCCAAAACACAAGCATGTAGCATATCCTCTAATGTATGCATGCTCTGCTTTGTCTTCCCATCTATCTGCGGGTGGAAAGTGGTGCTAAGGCATAGCTGGGTGCCAAAATCATGTTGCAATCCCCTCCAAACTCGTGAGGTAAACCATGTATACCAATCTGAGACTATGGACCTCAGAACTCTATGAAACCGCAACACCTCACCCACATATCTATGTGCTAAGGTATCCACCGCACTCGACTCCTTTATCGCCAGGAAGTGAGCATATTTCATCAGCTGGTCTACCACTACCCAGATAGCATCGCAGCCTCCTTTAACCTTGGGTAGTCCTGTGATGAAATCGATCAATATCTTGTCTCACTTCCACTCTAGAACATCTAAAGGCTTCAACATAACTACTTGTATGTGGTGTTCATCCTTCATCTTTTGACACACTGGGCACCTTTCCACAAACTCTACCACTAACCGTTTCACCTCAGGCCACCAAAACTATTCCCCCAGGCCTCAGTACATCTTGGAAACTCCTTGGTGTACTGCTAGGGGTGAGTTATGGAACTCACATAGAACTCCCCCACACATATTCTCTAGTAAAAACAACTTCCCATGGAAAAGCATTCGATTCTGACCATCCTTCTACCACCCTTTCGAAGCATCACCCTGGCTAATGCGATCATGCATCACTTCAACCTCTGAATCTCCCCACTGAGACTCTTCCACCTTCTATAACAAGGAAGACTTCACTATCATCTGAAACAAATAGCTTCTATCGTCCTCCACTCTCATGCCCAGATGCAAAGCAGTCAACTCTTTTATTGCCTTCCAAGCATCTGATGACTCTCGAACTACATCCTTCTGTGACTTCCTACTCAAGGAATCAGCCACCACATTTCTCTTTCCTAAGGTGTAGGATATCTAAAATTTGTAGTCCTAAAGAAACTCAACCCACCTTTGTTTTCTCATGTTCAGGTCCCACTGGGTAAAGATATGCCTCAAACTCTTATGATCTATGAAGACCACAAAGTGCTCCCTGATGAGGTAATGTCGCCACAACTTCAATGCAAACACTACTGCTGCAAGCTCTAAGTCATGGGTGGAATAGTTATTCTCATAAGTACATAACTTCCTAGACCCATAAGAGATCACTCCCCATGGCTGCATCAGTACATACCCCAATCTAAGACCAAAAGAATCACAAAACACATCTAAAAACACCCATTCCTCTAGCAACCTAAGCACTAGAGCACTCACCAACCTTTCCTTCAGATAGCTGAAAGTTTTCTGACACTTCTCACTCCACACGAAGGCCTTTTCCTTTCTAGTCAAAGCTGTCAAAGGAGCTAAAACTTGATAGAATTTAGGTACGAACCTCTGATAATAGTCTTCCAGACCCATAAAACTATGAACCTCCATCACATTCCTGGATTCTTCCCAAGAAACAATTGCTTCAACATTTGACGGATCCACTGTTACCCCTTTATAAGACACCATGTGTCTAAGAAAGTGAACTTCTTGTGTCAAGAACTTGAACTTAAACAACTTCCCATAGAGCTGGTGGTGTCAAAGGATCTCCAAGACCATCCTGAGGTGCTCAATATGCTCCTCCTCTGATCTTGAGTATATCAAGATTTCGTTGATGAACACAATGATGAACCGGTCCAAAAACTGGCCAAAAATAGATTTCATGAGCCCTATGAACACAGAAGGTGTGTTCATAACACCGAATGGCATGACTACGAACTTGAAGTGCCCATACCTGCACCTGAAAGGAGTCTTCAGGATATCATCATATTTCACCCTTAATCCGTGATACCTAGACCACAAATCGATCATATAGAACCAACCTTCTCCCCTCATCTATTCAAATAGATCGTCTATCCTCAGGATAGGGTAACAGTTCTTTATCGTTACTTGATTCAGTCTCTGGTAGTCAACGCACATCTTGATACAACCATCTTCCTTCTTCGCAAACACGACTAGAGAACCCCAAGGCGACACGTTGGGTTGGACAAAACCATTCTTCATAAGATTTTCAATCTAAATATGCAACTCCTGCAACTCAGAAGGATCCATTCGATAAGGATCCATCAAAATCGGATGGGCATCGGGTTGTAAGTCTATCCCGAACTCAACACCACATCGAGGGGGTAGAGTCACAATCTCTTTGGGGAAGACATCCAGGAACTCACTAAAAATCCCCGAAACTTCCACCATCACTAAGTATACTGACTCCACTAACAACTTGGATAGCAAGGAAAGAAGGGGATCCACATGCAGGCCGCCCTCTTGAAAACCCGGCTTGCCAATGAAAGCTACATGTTGGTCGCCCATATCTGAAAACACAACCCTTATCCAAAATCATTTGATAACAGTGAGTACATAAAACATCAAGTCGTTGCCTAGGATGGAATCGTATGGCTGCATTTTTAGCAGAAATAGATCTCCACTAGACTGATGTGGCCCCAACATCAGTCTGTATCTTCGACAAACATCAAACAAGTTTGTCTGACCTCTAACTGGCATACTCAACACAAGGGCATGTAGAGTCTCTATACGTCTAGAACCAAGGCATGGGCTAGACCGAGTTCAACGAAGGAGTGTGAAGCTCATGAATCAAACAAGGCACAAGAAAGAGTGCTAAACAAACTGATCATACCTCGAATGACCTCTGGACCTGCTAGAACTACTGCCTATGCGGCGTGCAACTGCCCATGCCTAGATCCTCTTCCCCTCGTCTGTCAATCACCTCCCCAAACACACCCCAGTCTAGGAACTTGAGGAGCACCCTGAGGTCGGCCTCCTCCTACAACTTCTGCTCTCGGTGGAGCGGGAGCTCATTGCCCCTATTACTTCTACTGAAAAGGTCTTGCTAGAAACTGCTTTTACTAAGGTAGGCACTGAACCTGCCCAACCCCACGGTACTGAGATCGAACTGGGAACCAACTCTAGATGTTCCCAAAACCTCTGCAAGAAAAGAACCTCAGTCCTAGGCCCATGGTGAAAGGGTGAGGACCAGGATATCAGAATAGGAACTATTGAGGCCTGCTCCCCACCGGCCAAAACCTGTAAGGCCCTGATGTTGGAGTCATGCTACTGATGACCTTCCCCTTTGACAAAACTAGTTAGATCCCCTCTCACAGCACACCTCCCAGCATGTGAATCCTCTCCACCACCTCAACCTTCTTATGAACCTCCAAGTACATCGGTAAAGTGAAGGGAGTAACATCATACTGAAGAGAAGGTTGGAGTGCCTCCTCTAAACATCTCACCTAAGACTCCTCATTTGGAAAGAGGTCTGGAGAAAAATGAAGGAGATCCTTGAACTTGATCCCCGAATATCTCACCAACATACTCCCTTTCTAGAGAGAGAGTAACTCATGTCTCTTCTAGGCCTTCATCATAGAAGAAAGGAATTTCCCCCATAAATCCTTCTCAAAATCAGACCATGAAACCTCAGTCTCCATCCTCTCCCTGAGGTTGATCATCCACCACTGATGTGCTTCTCCCCTCATCTGAAAAATTTCCAATGGAACCCAGTACTCCCTCGGAACACATATCAAGGTGAAGGTGATCACCAGATCTTCAAGCCAACCCTCTGTCTCCACGTCGGAAACACTTCCCTTGTACTTTCTGAGGGTCTATCATTGGAAGGAATGTGGATTATTCTGCCACTTATCATCCTCCTCCTCTAGGTAAATCCTCCCATGATTGACCAGATCAACCTGTTGGGCCTCGAATACCCATACTACCCATGGATGTCATCTGGGTGTCATAGCTGCAAGGTAAATTAGGAATTCCTAATCTTGAGTAGTGTAGAAGATTCCTTTCGAATTTTCTTAAACTTTTTATTTATTTTAAATTATCAAAACACCCAAGAAATACAAGAACACAAGTCATTAGCATGTACCTTTCTTAAGGTATCTACCTTGAAATCAGTGTAGCCTCACTTGGTCATTCGGTAGGTCCATAGTCCTTGCATCGAATCACAGGGGGGGCCAAAATCCTGTGTCCTAGCCGGTCTTCTCTAGCCTATTTCAAGCACCAAGATTTCCTAACATTGTTTTCCTACCATCCCACGCAATCCTCACTATGCCTAACCTCGAACTCCATCCTATCTTTCAACCATCAGCCTCTGATACCATTCTGTCACAACCCTCCTTCACCAAGATGGGGGAAGGTAAAAAATTTCCAGAACCTTCTTTCTTCAAGTTTAAGGACATATAATGACCCCCGGGTATTGCCTTCAATAGGCCCCATAGTGCTGAATAGCACCAAGGCAATAGAATCTCACATAATATGGAAGGAATTACCCCTTTTTTAGAACAAGATCAAGAGATAAGATGGTAAATCCCAAACAACTCCAAATACAGAAAGTAAAAGTAAATCTAAAAGCCATTTCTCCATATGCATGTTCAAAATCAAGTACTACAAAGTACAAGAAAACTCCAAAGGAAAGTACCAAAAGAAAGAAAAGCAGCAACGACGACTATCCCGGCGCCCAAGATAGTAAGGTCTGGCATGGTCCTCAAAGTCCTCCTAGAAACTTGAGAGAGGTTTTATATACATAGGGTGAGTATACAGGTATAATCAGTAGGAAAAAACAAAATCTCTCATGCAAAAGTGGGGAGACATTCTAATGCCCTGTGAGAAAAATAGAGGTAACCAAAACACCTAGAAAGGAAAACTTTTCACCCAGCCTCATCAAAGAACACTCCCCAAATAACGCAAGTCATGTAAAATAATAGTAATATCATATCAATATTTGGTTACCCCACACCACTTTCCCACTAGTTATTAAGAACATCCTACACATCAGACCACCCCCACAGATCCCTCTATAGTCCCACTAACGCCCCCAACAACAACCATATCGACCATCCCAACCAAACCTTTTGCAGTCCCACGATCTTCCCCCCCAAAAACCATATGGTCCATCCCAACCACATGTATCCATGCCCACAAACACCTGGGCCAAAACAACCACTTCCACGCACAAAAACACCTGGGCCTCATCCCGAAGAACTATAGAAACACACCTGCCCACACGCACCTGGGCCAACCACCACAACACACCCTTCCCGAAGAGTCTTGGTCCATAATGAACCTCCGGCCACCAAAACTTTTCTGAAGAGTCTTGTGCTACCTGTGAGATGGATTAATAAGGATCTATTAACCATCCACTCATAGGAATGTTGGAAAAAACACTCTCCCCCGTGAAATAGGGGTGTTTGGAAAGAAGTTCTCAGCATGGGTGGCGTGCGTATAAGAAACACACAAACTAAATTTTATACATATAAATAATCAAGCACTCATCCCAACCTAAGGGTCCCGAAACTAACAACCAGCCTGTATACAACCACCCTTGTTGTTATCCTTACATACACAAGTACACAACACCCACAACCAGAGAACAACCCATTTCTGGAAAGAAATAATTCCCACCATACCAATTCTCATTATTATGTTCAAGTGATTCCATTTAAATATTTATCACTAATAGGAAAGAAACTGGCATAACCAAAATCCAAAACAATAGCTGAAAGAAAACAGCCAAGAAAACTTTTAAGAAATCACATCTGGTTCTCTTGTAAGTAACAACGTCAAAAGGGATCCATGAGATCCCTCGATGTACAGGTCAATCATGCCCATTACTAGAAAAGAGCAAGAAAGTTTTCAGATTTATCCAACACCATTTATTAAGTTCCTTCCTTCTTATTGGTTAACTCGGGTGATCACACAAGGTTTCTTATCATCAGAAATCCATTTAATCAACCAAGTTTATGTGATTAATCATTTTCCATGTTCAACCATTCAAACACCATACTTTTTAGAGAAACATAGTTTCATTAGTGCACAAGAAAGGACCACCAATGAATATGATTTTTAGTAGACAAGATCCCATACAATTCAAATCATAAAAATGAAGGTATAACACAGAAAAATCATCATCTTTCCCACCCCTTCATTCTTTAAAAGTTTGTTTATTATCTTTGTTAAAGTTGGTTTCATCTATGTCTCAAGGGAACATCATCATAACCACCCTGCATGATGAAAAGTAAAGAGAGACGAAGGAAAAATCCCTACTTAGATTATCAAGGATCTTCATTTTTTCCTCGCGCCAAGAACTGTGGTCGCGCGAGCAGTAGGAAAAACTCCACAAAGTCTGAGCAAGAAGGGCTCTAGAACGGGTTCTTGACTCGTCTCTTGAGGAATGACTTCAAGCACATCCAGAGGGAACAAAAAAAATACCAAGGAAGAAGATCTTGGTGATAAAGGCACGATCCAATAGTTACAGAATATTCTATTTCAAAGCACTTGAAAAACAGGTTGTGGTTTGACCACACGGGTGGGTGGTTTCACATGTTTTATTTACTAAACTACTTCTGATAGTTAGGAATTTGAAAGCATGATTGGTGGGATTTGAAATGGCTTAAAACTGCTCGAAACATGGCTTTTAATAAGTTTTATGGTCAAATGAGGCATTACGGGAGGTAAACTGGAAAGAAACCTGATACTCCATAGTGGCCGATCGGTGGAGCCGATCAGTGAGACCGATCGGTGGAGATGATCGGTGAGACCAATCGATGGAGTTGATCGGTGAGACTGATCAGTGGAGCTGATTGGTGAAACGGATTGGATTTGATCTGTGAAGCTGATCAGTAAAGCTGATCGGTGAAGTCGATCAGTGGAGCTGATCCATGAAGCTAATCGGTGGAGCTGATCTGTGAAGCTGATCGGTGGAGATGATCGGTGAAGCCGATCGGTGGAGTAGATCGGTGAAGCAGATCGATGAAGCAGATCACTGAAGATGGTCGGTGGAGCTGATCAATGAGACTGATCAGTGAGACCAATCGGTGAGACTGTTCGGTGGATCTAATCAGGGAAGCAGATTAGTGAGGCTGATAGGTTGATCCGATCGGTGAAGCTGATTGGTGGAGCTGATCAATGAAGCTGATCGATGGAGCCAATCAGTGAAGCTAGTCAGTGAAGCAGATTGATGGTGTTGATCTATGAATCTGATCGGTAAAGTTGATCAGTGGAGCGGATCTGTGAAGCGGATCGGTGGAGATGATCAGTGAAGCCAATCGGTGGAGCTGATCGGTGAAGCTGATCAGTGCAACGGATCGATGAGACCGATTGGTGGAACCGATCAGGGAGACCGATGGGTGGAGCCGATCGGTGAAACAGATCGGTGGCACTGATAGGTGACACCACGGTGGCACATTGTGTAACACCCCAAGCTTCCATGACATGCTTTCTTTTTTAAATAATTCAATAGCATGCGATGTACGTAACACCGAGTTCAAGCGTTCCATGACCTATCAAACGAGCTGTTAAAAAAGAAATTATGAATAATAATACCTACTTTTTGAAATTTTATTTTTTAAAATGGACTTCATTTTTGGATTCAGAATATAAAAATTAGCTTAGGTTGAATTTTTTGTTTTTTTCTGAAAACTTTCAATTTTTGATGAATAGTGAAAAACAATGCGTTGTTGTTTAAAACTGACTTTTTATTTAAAAGAATATTCATAATTTAAATTTATTATAAAGTCAAAATAGATACATAATACCTATATTAGTCTAATTTAATTCATTGGATTCATTTTATGATAAGATTAGATATATAAAATTTTATTGAACTTTTTAACGTCTTTTACCAACCATCTAGGCACATTTGCAAATTTGCATAAAACGTAATTTTACCGCTTTTGTGAATAGAATTTCAAAAATCCAACAAAAACAATTTTCATTAGTAAGTAAAATTTGGTTCAATAGGATGAAAATAATTTTTGGTGAGTAGTAACTTTTGAATTTTATTTACCACGGTTAAAAGTAAATAAGGTAATTAAAAGTAAAAAATATATTATAATAATATAAAATTATCCCAACACATATCCTTATTATATTATATTTATTTCAACCAAAATAAACCTTAGGAAAAAAAATATGATCCTTTTTTATCCACTTGGGTTAGATTAGGACATTTATTATATTTTATTTAAAAAAGAGTTAAAAGTGTTAAATTCAAATTTTAATAACTAAACCATTTTTAATATAGGGTTATATATAATATAAATTTTACTATAAATATTCATTATAAATATAAAAATATTTCCTACATCATGGAATTTTATTTATAATTTTTAGACAATAAATAATTAAATTTATTTATGACAAATTAATGATGCAATAATTACCTTATTAATGAAAGATTAAAATAAATGATATTACAAATATTAAAATAAATGTAAATTGAAACTTTTCATTCCATCCACAAATTTTCTTGGTGAATATTACATGTTATGGTTGATTCACTATATATTTTTTTAATTAATCCAGTTGTTATGACTTTAACAAAAATCAATTTCTAAATAGTGTTAAAATTGACAAAAATGAGTTTTTAAAACAGATACTATTTTATTAAATAATATAAAAATAATAAAAATATAAGATTAGTTCAAATGACGTAGATAATTATAAAAATTTCATTAATTATCCACTTGATGTTCCCTTGGCATTTTATAGTGACTAAATTAATCCTACAGTATAAAAATACAAGAATACATGGTAAGAGTTAAACTGTTTAACTAAGGGTTAATCACAAAAGAGAAGGATAATTTTATAACCTAAACATATCTAAAACCTATTGTTTGAGAATATTTAGACCCATCCTCATCTTATCATCAAAATAAATTAATTTTTATCTATTATAAACCGAATATAATTTTATAATAAATTAATATTTCAAACTTTTCCTAAAGTGCCCCTCACCTCTCTTATAAAAGGGCACCTCCCTTTCTCTTTAATTATCACCTTTAAATCTCTTTGTATTGGCCAAAACCTGCCCAAATATCCTCCCAACTTCCTTCACTTAATCCTAAAGTCAAAACTTTGGTCATAAATACAACTTAAGGAGTCCTTTTGTGCAAATCAAAAGGACACACCTGAAGAAGTGGTAATCGTTTTATCCCTTCTTTCGAAGTTCGTTTCTTATTGTACTTTCTATTACTAAGTTCTTTCCATAATAAAATAATAACTCCATAATATAATATATTATTATATTTTGTTAATATTATGTGACAACCATATTCCTCTTTTTACATATCCTATGAAAAAATACCACCATGCGTGTGTACGTACGACTTACCATCTCCACGTCGTGGTGTAAATTGTTTTTCATATACACTTTGTTTATATGGGAATAAAGATGAATATAATGGATGTAAATAATTCATATAACATGATATTTCTTCTATAAAATTCATATTCCATCCAATTCCATACCATTTTACTATTAAAAAAATGATAGTGTCGTTCGTACGTATGTATGGCTTACCGTATCCACGACGCGATGAGATTCACTCTCCACTTGAACCACCCAAGAATGATTATAAAAATATAAATATATTATTATTAATTATGAAATATATTAAATAATAAGTCTACTGTAATTATATATATATTTATGTACATATATTTCATTCACTTACTTCTATTCAATGCGATAAGAAAACAGAAACAACGTTCATGTGTACGTACGGCCTACCGTCTCCATGAATGGTGTATTCAATTTTATATATATATCTATTATATATATTTATATTATGAATATATATGATATATAATTCATATTATACATTTTGGAATTATGTAAATTATTATCTAAGTAATATGATCAAGAATAACAAGTCCAAACACGTGCGATACACAAAGCGATGTTACCTGAAATGTTGCATTAACGTAGAATTGTTAATAAATGGGTAATATAAAGTCATAAAAGAATCATATATGATATCATAAATATTATTATTAGTCTTATATATGTTAATAATATGTTTAAAAACATTATACAGGAGTTTCAGACACATATGGAGAGTATCAGATCTAAGGTAAGGATTAATTCTTCAATCTCATTATTATCTGAGATTGTTTATATGTAAGTATTTATTGGGAAATATTTTTCATTCATGTTCGTGTTTCATAAAATTATTTTCAAAAGGAATATTTTAAGGTTTTATGGAAGGGTCTCTTTAACTAAATCATCATTTTAACTGTTTTAAAGATTTATTTTTCTAAGTCTATTTAATTAATGTCCTTGTTTTCAAAATGATTTTAAGTATTTATTTATATGGACATGATTGTTTTAAAATTTTAATTCATTTCAAATTTTTTAAAGTGGTATGGAACAATTTGATTCAAAAATCTCTTTTAAATTAATTCCTTTATAAATTGTGTGACTTTTAAATGATTTCATGAAAAATATATATTTCTCTCAAAGAGTTTTACTAATCATTTTCAAATTTTTCAACATCCTTTACTGGATATTATTCTTGATTGAGGTTGATTTATTATAATAAAATCTTCCATATTTTATTGAATGAGTTATGATATGTTTGACTATGGATGTTCTATTTTTATACCATTCATGGTTTAGGGTTAAAGTATTGACATTGTGTATGCTAGTCTTAATACGAATGATTATGTTATGTTTCACCCTTTTCATATGAGGAATACATTGGACTTAGTAAGTGATGGGTGGTGCATGCTATAGCCCCTCGATGCATTGGTAGGTCTCATGAGACAAACTAGTGTCTTGTCACAAGGCCTTGACAGAATATTTTTGAATAGTCTTGGCACAAGGCCTTAACGTAGTAGTTATTATGTCCAGCATTATGCATTACCTCATTATGAAATTAGTTATTATGTGTTATTATTAGACTAGTAGAATATCCATGTACCTATTTATATGGTAATTTTTGACTTATTTTTACCATATTATGTTCAAGTTTTATATTTAAAAGGATTTTGTTTTTATTATACATCTTGCCTTAAATTTTTATAGCTTCCGATGAATTATTTACCCTTACTGAGCATCTGAGTGCACTCTTTTCTTATGTTTTATTTTCCTAGGATTCCAAGAAGTGTATTATGATTGATATGAAGGGTTAATCAAGGGGGATAATTTCATTCTAAATGGATTACTTATGCTATGTTTTATGATATAAAGTGTAATGTAACATTCGTGTATATAATCTATTTTCCAAGACTGCTAAACTGATCGGTCCTTCGGGACTTGATTCCTTGTAATCATGCCAATGTATTAAAATAATGCACTGGATCTAGGTAACTAGGGTTGGGGCGTTATAGTTGGTATCAGAGGAAGTTTATCAACAAACATGGAAATAGATTTAGAAAAATTATATTAGGGATCAAAACTCTAAGATAGATTTTGGGGATAAGTATAGAAGAACACACTAGAATTTTAGTAAAGTAGGGATTATGTGGATATTCCAAGAAGTATATCTTTTTATAGATACTACATGTGAACATGGTTCTATAACAGATGTACCATGGCGTGAAAACTCCGACAAGGTATTCTGGGCTTGACTCGGGGCTAACCCGATACATAACAATGGGCCTTACTGTGCACTTGATTTGACACTCCCTGGGGATATTCTTAGGATAATTAATATTTTCTTTAAAAACTAATATGAATGATTTATGAGTAAATATGTACTCAAAGGAACCATATTTATGATTATAGATTACATATGCATAATTTTTTTAATTTATGTTATGTATTTTACTAGTTTGGAATTATGAATTATGATTCATAACCTAATCTATTGTATTCCATTGTTTAGAAATGGGGCCTAATAGAAGAAATGGAAATCGTATCAACACACGTAATCCATGTAGGTATTTCCCTCTTGTGAAATATAGTGCTAGTGTATCGGGTGACACAACTGGTACTGAACAGATTATAACCATATTTGGACAGCTGACCCAGGTTATGAATAATAACCTTACCTATATGGAGCATCCTGATCCACAATATATAGGATCAATGTTACACTGCTTCATGAGAAAACAACCTCCAACATTCAATGGGAATAAAAATCCTTTTTTATCTGAGAAATTTATAAGTTCCTTAGATAAAATATTTCTTTATTTGGTAAGAAACAAAAGGGAAAATTTTGTCATGGTAGTATATCATCTCTTAGGATATGTGGATAAATGTTTTTCATTAATTCAAAACACAAAGTAGGATTAATAAGTGGTAAATATAGAATAGATGGAGTTTAAATAACTTTTTCTAGACAAATACTTTCCTCATGAACTGCGTGCTGATATGGAAAGATAATTTTTGAGCCTAAGGAAAAAGGAGGATGAGAATGCTTCAAAGTATGAGGCTAACTTCACAAGGTTTGAAAGTCATACTATAGACTACATGCGTAACCCAAGAAGTAAGATTGATCGATTCTTTGATGGGTTAAAACATTTCCTCCAACAGGCTTTGGTCTCACAATCTTTCTAATCGTACGAATATATAGTCTCATGTGCTATCAAGATAAAAAAAAATTATCTAATTCTTATGACATTAAAGTAAAGTAAGAGAATAAGATAATGGTGGAGAAATAGATAGATTAAGGGGAAAGGGAAAGAAGGATTTTCCCTTATGTGATAATCGTGGGAAGAAACACCTAAGTACTTGCCTAAAATGAATGTGAGTTTGTTACAAATGTGGAGAAAAATGCCACCAGGATCATGATTGTAAGGGAAATAAAGAAGATATACAATGTTATAATTGTAAATATATGGGACATTATGAAAACTATTGTCCAAAGCATCAAGGAAATATAGCTCAAAAAAAGCAAATGGATCAAGTTCAAGCATATGCTCTTACTACAGTCTAAGTGGAATAATTAATGTATTTGTGTTTTTAGATTCAAGAATTATATTCCGGTAATAAGAAGAATGTGATATATATAAGGATTGTACTAAAAACCTTTTGTTTTCATTGAGGTTTTAATATGATGAAGGTAATCATATATTCATTATGCAACATTAAGAGAAACATTATGTTTTTTGGGGAATCTGATGATACAATTGATTTTGGAAATTTGGAAACCTTTTAGACAGAGATTAGACAAAAGTATTTTGGATAATAGTAAAGGTTATAATGGATTAATTTTAACTTTGGATAGTTTTTTTAAGGTTAAATTTTTCTTAAGATTATTTTTGGAATGTTATAATACTATAGTTTTAGAAAAATGGAAACCTGCAGGTCGGGCGATAACCTGTCACATTGGACAAAGATGCGGGAATCAAACCCACAACCTAAGTGCGACAAGGCTTTATCACCTACCACTATCCTATAAGAAATACCTGGTTATTATAACATATTTTTCTTCATTTAAATGGTATATGTTTATATTTTTAACCTTATACTATTAATTTAAATAGAATATTTTTGAATTTTATTATCTTTTGAAAAGAAAGATAAGTTTGTGGTAGGAATTAGTTAATGGATGAAACTCTACATGTCAATTAAGTATGCTTCATTGTGTTCTTAGTCTATGAATTAAATTAATTCTACAACACTAGGTAAAAGATCATAAAACCAAAAATGTTTTCCAAGTACTTTATTTTGAGATTAATCAAATGGTCCCATAGATCATCGTATATTTATAGCTTTCTTATTGTTAAATTTCTCCTAATAATATTCTTTATCACTCTCCATCAGAACTTGATGGTTATTTCTCTCATCCATATCCATTTTTTCTAACATAGAACCCAAGTAAGTGTTATTTATGATAACCTTCATACATACCTTTATTTTAAAATAGAGGTCCCAATAATCCATTTTATGATGTGGGATTTCAACTAAGATATATTGAAATGTCAAACCCCTAGTTTTCAATCCTAATTTTAAATTTCGAGGATGAAATTTATTGAAGTATGGGTAATGTAACACCCCAATATTCTACAAAATGCTTTCGTTTTTAAATAATTCAATAGCGTGCAATGTACGCAAAACTGAGTTCAAGCGCACCATGACCTATCAAACGAGCTGTTTAAAAAGCAGTTATGAATAATAATACCTAATTTTTTAAATTTTATTTTTCAAAATGGACTTCATTTTTGGATTCATAATATCAAAATTATATTAGGGTGAATTTTTGGTATTTTTCTGAAAACTTTCAATTTTTGATGAATAGTGAAAAACACTACGTTATTGTTTAAAACAGAATTTTTATTTAAATAATTATTTTTAATTTAAATTTATTTTAAATTAAAAATAGATACATAATACCTATATTACTCCAATATAATTCATTGGATTCATTTTTTAATAAGATTAGATATATAAAATTTTATTGAACTTTTTAACGTCTTTTACCCACCTTCTAGGAAAATTTTAAAATTTGCATAAAACATAATTTTACTACTTCTGTGAATTTAATTTCAAAAATACGATATAAAAAGTTTTCATGTATAATTAAAATGTGGTTCAATAGGATGAAAATAATTTTTGTTGAATAGTAACTTTTGAATTTTATTTACCACGGTTAAAAGTAAATAGGGTAATTAAAGGTAAAAATAAAATTATAATAATATAAAATTACCCCAAAACATGTTATAATTATATTTTATAAGTTTTTTTAGAAAAAAAAACCTTATTAAAAAAATATGATCCTTTTTCATCCACTTGGGTTAGATTAAGATATTTATTATATTTTATTAAAAGAAGAGTTAAAAGTGTTAAATTCAAATTTTAATAACTAAACCATTTTTAATATAGGTTTATACATAAGATAAATTAGACTATAAATATTCATTAGAAATATGAAAATATTTCCTACATCATATTATTTTATTTATAAGTTTTATACATTAAATAATTAAATTTATTTATGACACAATGATAATGCAATAATTAACTTATTAATGAAAGATTAAAATAAATGATATTATAATATTAACATAAATGTAAATTGAAACTTTTGATGCCATGAAAAGATTTTATAGGTTAATATGACATGTTAGGGTTGATTCAGTGTATTTTTTTCTAAGTAATCATGTTTTTAGGGCTTTAACAAAAATCAATTACTAAATAGTGTCAAAATTGACATAAATGAGTTTTCAAAAAAATACTATTTTATTAAATGATATAAAAATATTAAAAAACTAATATTAGGTCAAATAACTTAGATAATGATAAAAAGGCATTAATGACCCACTTGATTTTCCCTTGTCATTTTATAGTGACTAAATTAATCCTATAATATAAAAATACAAGAAGACATGGTAAGAGTTAAACTGTTTAACTAAGGGTTAATCCCAAAAGATAAGGATAATTTTATAACCTAAATATGTCTAAAACCTAATTGTTGAGATTATTTATACCCATAATCATATTATCCTATAAATAAATCAAATTGGATCTATTAGAAGCTGGAAATAATGTTATAATAAATTAATATTTCAAGCTTTTCCTAAAGTGCCCATCACCTCTCTTATAAAAGAGAACCTCACTTTCTCTTTAATTAACACCTCTAAATCCATTTGGATAGGCCAAAACATACACAAATATCCTCCCAACTTCCCTTGATTCATCCTATAGTCACAAATTTGGTCATAAATTCAACTTAAGGAGTCCTTTTGTGCAAATCAAAAGGACACACCCGAAGAAGTGGTAATCATTTTAGCCCTTTTTTCAAAGTTCATTTCTTCTTATACGTCCTCTTACTAAGTTGTTACCATAATAAAATAATTAATCCATAATCTACTATATTATTATATGTTTTTAATATTATGTTAAAACCATATTCCTCTTTTTACCTGTCCTATGAAAAAAAATACCACCATGCAAGTGTATGTACGGCTTACTGTCTCAACGACATGGTGTAAATTTTTTTTCATGTAGACTTTGTTTATATGGGAATAAAGATGAATATAATGGATTTAAATAATACATATAACATGATATTTCTTTGGTAAAATTCATATTCCATCCAATTTCATACCATTTGACCATTAAGGAAATGATATTGTCGCTCGAGCGTACGTACGGCTTACTGTATCCACGACGCGATGAGATTCTTTCTCCACTTTAACCATCCAAGAATGATTTTAATATATATATATATATATATGTATATATATATTAACAATAATAATGAAATTTATGAAATAATAAGTCTACTATAATTATATATATATATACATATATTTCATTAACTTACTTCCATTCAATATGATAAGAAAACAAAAACAGCGTTCATGCGTACGTACGGCCTACTGTATCCATGAACGGTTTATTCAATTTTATATATCTATCTATTATATATATTTATATTATGAATATATATTATATATAAATAATATTATACATTATTTAAGTAAGTAAATCATGATCAAAGTAATATGATCAAGAATAACAAGTCAAAACACGTGCGATAGACAAAGCGATATTACCCGAAATGTTGTATTAACTTGAAATTATTAATAAATGGGTAATATAAAGTCATAAAACAATCATATATGATAATATAAATATTTTTATGAGTATTTATAAGTTAATAATATGTTTAAAAATATTATATAGTAGTTTTAGACACGTATGGAGAGTATCGGATCTATGGTAAGGGTTAATTCCTCAATCTCATTATTATCCAAGGTTGTTTATATGTAATTATTTATTGGGAAATATTTATCAACCATGTACATGTTTCATAAAAAAATCAAAAGGAATCTTTTTAGGTTTTATTTAAGGGTATATTTAACAATATCATCATTTTTACTGTTTTAAATATTTATTTTTCTAAGTCTATTTAATTAATGTTAATGTTTTCAAAATGATTTTATAAATTTATTTATATAGACATTATTTCATTAAAATGTTAATTAAATTCAAAAGTTTCAAAGTGGTATGGGACACTTTGATTCAAAAATATCTTTTAAATGGATTCCTTTATAAATTGTGTGACTTTTAAATGATTTCATGAAAAAGTAATATTTCTCTCAAAGGGTTTTACTAGTCATTTTTAACTATGTCAATATCCTTTATTGGATATTATTCTTGATTAAAGTTGATTTATTATAATAAAATTTTCTATATTTTATTTAATTAGTTATGATATGTTTGACTATGGATGTACTATTTTCATACCATTCATGGTTTATGGTTAAAGTATTGACATTTCGTATGAAAGTTTTAATATGAATGATTATGTCATGTTTCACCCTTTTCATGTGAGGAATGTATTGGAATTAGTGATTAACATGTGGTTCCCTCTATAGCCCCTCGATGAATTGGTAGATATCATGAGACAAACTAATGTCTTAGTACTAGGCTTTGAAAAAATATTTGTGAATGGTCTTGGCACAAGGCCTTGACATAGTAGTTATTTTGTCTGGAAATATACATTCCCTTATAATGAAATTATTTATTACATGTAATTATTTTACTAGTATAATATCCATGTGCATGTTTATATGGTAATGTTTGACTTATTTTTACCATATTATTTTCAAGTTTTATGTTTAAAAGGTTTCTATTTTTATTATACACCTTGCCTTAAGATTTTATAGCTTCCACTGAATTATTTACCCATACTGAGCATCTGAGTACACATTTTTCTTATGTTTTATTTTCCCAGGATTCCAAGAAGTGTATTATGATTGATATGTAGGGTTAATCTATGGGAATAATGTTGTTCTCAAATGATTATTTATATTTTTTTATGTTATAAAGTGTAATGTAACATTCATGTATGTAATCTATTTTCCATGACTGCTAAACTGATCGGTAATTCCAGACTTGATTCCTTGTAATCATGAAAATGTATTAAAATACCATCTTTGGGTAATTGGGGTCGGGGCATTACACATTTTCACCGACACTGATGCCAAAGTACACCAAAATTTTACAAAGTAATGGACCAGGAAATTCTGGGCCATTACAGAGGCATTGGTTAAGATCAAGTACCTTATGTTTTATTTCGAAAGATGGTACTTGATGTTTTGATTAAATATTTTGATGATTAAATATTAGATGTGATTAAATATAAAGGTCTTGGATATGGAACCTGTAGTGGTGTCCTCTATTTGAGACCTCGGTATAAGGGTATTTTGAGTTTCTCTTTGATTTTATTTGGAAGAAAACCATTCACATGTCCTTGTCCCTAGTCGGACCCCCTTTCTTAAAATTACACCCTTGTTCAGATAGGTGGTCATGTTTTCCTTGAATTTTGTTTCAGGCTTGAGCATCGGGTAATGCTCATTTCCATTAGGTTAGGCATGCCTTAATAATGGTCAATTGCTTCATAGGTCATTCGACCCTCTCTTCTCCACAACGATGGATGACTTGGTATGTATTCAATTGAGTTAAAAGTCATCTTGCTTCTGTATCACCTCGAGGTACTATTCATTCATGTATGCATTGTCGTCGAGTGCTTAACATTGTGAAAAACTGGTTGAGTTCAGTGTAATTGTAAAGTCTTGTGCTGTTAAAACATTTTGTGTCATCTCTTTAGTATAGTGACTTTTGTGTTAAAGGAATCAAGTTCATCTTAATGCTTGGTATAACTTCCAGAGACTCGGGTGTTTTGACACACCTGCCAGTTTGGTTGAGCTTCAATGCTAATTATTTAAATGTTTTCCTCCTGGTAATCTCCAAATACTCTGAGTGTACTCTTCCTTAAATGATGAGAATGTACCCTATCTTGTATTCATCCTTAATGAACTATGATATCATCGGTCTTACACCATGATAAATCTTTAAAAAAAATTGGTCTTATTTAGGGTGGTTTTCTTAGTGTTTCACGCTAACGTGTCATATTATTGAGGATTTTGTTAGTCTTGAGTGACCCTTGGAATTATATGTAGGAATTCATTGGACGAACTCTTGTACACCAATTGTTTCTTCTAACTTGACTTCCAGACTGATGTCGCTCTAGGCTCGGTCAATGTTTTGATATGGTAATATTGTCCTTGTACCAACATCACACTCGTAAACATGGTTTATGGACTACATTAGTTTAGTTCCTTATACTCATGTCATGTCGATACGAGGTTACCCTGGAATTTTTTTCGGGCACAGTGATGCCTAAATCAAGGAATTTCACTGGAAGTTGGGTATGAATTTCAGTGGATGTGTTCGTAGTGAATGTGAGATACCTTGCAAGAAGGCATCACACTTCAGTTCATAAAATGCTGGCCCTCTAAGCCGATCATCTTCTTAAATGTTCGGTCGTAGTGGCATGACTAGTTCTCTCTCTTATTCAATGAAACGAATAGTGAAGGACCTTTTCTGGCACGTCATCAGGTGAGACAAGTGTTGTTTGGGTCGGCCAAGGATTTTCATGAAAATATGGCTTGAATTGGGATTTTAGGTCAATGGTAATCAACTATTTTATCCGTTTCAAAAATCATGTGAGAAGAATCGCTAGAATTCTTAAGGGCATGCCTTGTAGAAAATTTCAATGTCGGGAGGTTTCGTGACTCCGAATTTTCCTCTTTCTAACTTTAATACCTAAGGTGGTAATTAACTTTAACCAGATTTTTAATGAGACAACAACATGGTCATGTGTCTAGATAAATGAGTTTGGGTAAGTACAGTCTCGGTGTTTCAGTTGGAAAATGAGCATTGGCTCATATCTTAATGGCCTTTGTTTCATTTTCCTAACCAATGCTTGAATGTGCATTAGGAATTTAGAGATGAAACATAACCTTTTGTGTGAGACTTCATGGCCCTTGTGGATCGGATTAAGGTTGCATTGTTCCCGAAGTATTCTTGGGGATGATAAATTATAAGGTGGGAAGGTTGTAACGTTCTGTATTTTGAACCGGACAAAAAAGAGAAGGAAATTAAATTTTTTCCATTAACTAAGTAGGCTGGTTTTAAAACCAAGCATCAAAACTTTTTATTTCTGATAGTTGTCACTGTTATGTGTCTTTTAAATAAATTTTATTAAATTAATTAGATTAAAATTAAAATATAAACAAATAAAATAAAGGGTAAAAGCCTTATTGAAACTTTGGAATATTCTATGAAATATTTTTTGAGTTTGATGATGACTCGTCATGGGATTCTGAGACCTGTAGAGTCTCACTGTTGATAGAATAAAAATATTAAATTTATTTTATTCATATGCATGTGTTTTTTTCTCAAAAAAATGAAATAACTCTCAAACAGTGCGTCATATGAGAAATATGAGGCCACCATTAGGTTTGGAATGCCGGGTTTACCCAAGGAAGGGTATAACTTTGGGGTGTGTTGGGTGTTTGGCAACCCCGCTTGTGATAATACCCTATTTATTTTTAATTAATTTATTATTCCCTTTTTTATATAATAAATAATTATTTTCTCACAAAAGGTGCATCGAATGAGAAATCTGAGACCACCAATAGTTCTGGAACGTGGGGTTTGCCCTAGGTAGGGTATAACTTTTGCGATCATCGGATGTTTTGTCAGATCGCACCCAAAGTTAATTTATTTGGGTTATAAATATTTTTTTGGATAGTTAGAAATAATAATAATATATTTATTATTAATATTATTATTTTCATTGGAGAAAAAAATGAAAATTCACTTCCACAATTAATAAATTGTGTCACAGTGTAAATAATAACTGGGAAATGTAATAAATGTGTTATTATTAATTATTCTAATTAAATAAAAATGTGCAATCAATATTAATTTAATAATTGTTATCCTTTTTTAATGGTCGTTTTCGTTAAAATATTAATGGTTTCATTGATGGACTGCATTAAATAATAATAATTTTAATTATAGTTATTATTATTAGATTGGGACAAAACCATTTATTTATATATATATATATATGATGTATATATATAGGGATTAAATATATATGTAGTTATATATACATGTGTGGGTGTATATATATGAATATACAGATGTGTGTATATATATATATAACATATATATATATATATGTTGGGATATTTATTTTTAGGTTAGAAAAAACATTATTAATTGTCACATAAATGATTGTAATGTATTGGCTTAAATCAAGGTATAGACCATTTATGTTTTTAGTCCAAATTCTTAAAGTGACGCAGGGTGAATGCCTGCTCACCCTATTGTGGGTCACAGACAACTGTTAAAATTAATTAAATAATTGTTCGGGCTTTACGTAAATTTTTTACGTCACCCTCTAGCACTGTGTTTAGGATAAAAATAATATAATATTTTTTTAAAAAATAAAAATAATTTAAAGAAAAATTATGGAATTTAAAGAGGGATAAAAATAAATAATAAAATAGAAATGGTTGGAGAGAAATTAAAAATAATTAAAATGGGGTAAATCCATTTTAATTAATTGATTCATTTCTTCCAATATTTTTATTTTCATTATTTTATTTATTTATTTTCTTTTTTTTCATATTTCTTTTTATTTATTTCTTTTCGTTTATTATCCTCTCCTCCTCTCCTCCCTCTCCCAGTGCATCGCCCATGTAGCACCCCCTTGGTGTTGCACCTCCTCCTCGACTCTCCTCTCCTCCTTAGAAGCCTGTTGCAACTTTGTTTCTTATTTTTTTTCTTAGCCATCAGTTGAATAGTAAAGATATGGGTAAGGATAACCTCACACACTAAGAATTGTATGATCTCCTTCTCTATCTATCGTGTGATCTACCACAGAAGGTTTTTACTTGAAATTGGGTCTTTCTTAAATCATCTGATTTCTTCCGTTTAAGTCAAATCAAAGATCTTCACGGAGTATAGGATCCTATATGAGTATAAGGTAGGGCGTCTACTCACTTTCCCTCTATTTCATTGCATCATTAAATTTCACCTTGTGTCGCTCATTGGTACCTACCAGTGAGGTCTAATTTTTACCCTTTCTAAATTAAATAAACTTCTTTTTTGAACCTTTACACCTTTGTGGGAGAATTTTTAACTCATTTAAATTATTGCAACATCGTTGGATACCCCTTTGGGTGTGCCGATGTTCTTGGCCTATTTTCCATTAGCTCCAAATTAATTAAATTAATTAATTGCACATGTTGTATGATCTATTTTGTTGATTTTTAATTAAATAAATTATTTTAAGTAATTGTGAACAATGATCTTTGGTTGTATTGGTTAATTATTACCTAATGAATTTTTATTTGTTCAATTATTATCTTGTTGTGCCTTTATATATTAATATGTGTGTTTTTATTTATTTCTTTAATAAATTTCGTTGGCTATAGCTTCTTGATTTAAATGATCATTTTTTGTGGTAGATTTACCTATACTATTTAGTTGCATTTATAAATGAAACTATGTGATACCTGTTCTATGACATCTAATTAAATTTAGGGCAGGGAGAGGATGTGGGTTCCATATTAAGGGTCACACATGGACTCTCTATTCCTAACTGATTACCTCTACGTGCCGGGGGGCGGGGGTGTCTTAGCCTTTTACAGACTGAGACCTCCCTAGGCTTTATAAATACTTATGAGTGATACTAGTTCCAAATGGTCCCATCGAGGACTGATCCGTTGGAAATGTGGATACGCCCAGCCTCAGATGATAATCAACCCATTTCATTGCGAGATCGGGATAGACTCATGGTAAAACCATTCCTCGAGCGATACTTGGTATTTCAGAAGATTTCCTTGGAAGGCCTCTGTGGTATTGGATTAATTAAAGGATGTACCGTAGAGATACCTTCAAGACGGGCTCAGAATCCTACTCTATAAATTGAACGTAATAATAATAATGATGCATGGAAAGTATTTATTTATTCAGCCTTTGTATCCTTTGAAAATTGTGATACATTTTGGTGATTGAATCACACTTTGTTGACACATAAACTAGACCCTAGGCTAAAGCACAAGCTTGCGATATTGTTTATTTTTGTCTGCCTTCTTATTTCTAGCCTTTATATATATATATATATATATATATATATATATATATATATGTAGCCTGCTTATTATAGGTACCGTATTCAGATTCTTGGCTTAGGCTGAAGGAGGTGATATGGGACGGGTGTCATTGATAACCCGAAGAAAGTTACATTTATTTTATTATGGTTATTAAATTGCTTAGATTTATCAGATATTGGCACACTACTTTTGTTTACAGCATGAAATAGAAAGGTTTAGTCACCGTGTCTGTCGGCCTACTAGTATTTTATCTCACTCCCTATTGAGGCACCATTTGGTACCTGAGTAGACTTGATGCTTGTAGGTATAGATAGCGGGAAGCATGCTGCTTCTGGTGTTTGAGTGTTGCTTTCTGCTTAGGATAGAGATTGGGGGTAGAGGACCAAGCCTTTGCTCGAGATGCAGTTTTTTCTTTGTGTCATTTCCTTTACAGCTTTGATTTCATGCTTGTATTCTTGTTTTTCAAACCTCTACTTTAGTATAGACATCATAGCATGACATCATTTGGTATTTGGTTTTATTTATCTACATCTGCACTTATTATGTATTCAGTTGAGATTGTTTATTTTCTTCTGTTGTATTTTTCTTTTTATATGCATCCACTATATGTTATAAATTGTTTTTTCTTCTACTGTGTATTACCTATTACCTACGAGGGCATAGTCTCCCCCATAAACACGTTAAAAATTCCCTCATTTTTAGTCAAAAGTTTCTTGCATTCAGGGAGATGTGCTTGAGGTCATGTGAACCACCGTTCTGGAAACCGTCTTAGAGGTGAGTCAGGTTGGGACATTACACAAGATGTTTAACCATGACCGATATCATACTCCCCTCCATAAGAAAACCCTTATCATCACCTTGTAATAGAGCTCAAGATCAAAGTCATATCCTATGTACATTTCTAGACACAATGACTACCATGTCTAAACTGCTTATACTAGAGCACCAACATGGATGAATAAAAATTTCACCCATTCCCACTTCTGAAGAATGGATTAAATGGAAAATGTTGTATTTTGATGTAATAATAGGGTTATCACACACAAACGGCCAATGGTTAACTCCCCACTATATGGATTACCTTATACCTCTCCTTGAGCTCAACTCGCAAGGATTTAATCTATAAAACCTGCAAATATATTTAAGGAACTCAATGTATTACCTACGCTCTCTCAATGTACTCAGGATGATGTCAAGATATAGAGAATTATCATATCTAAATAATAATTATATTAAGATTCTATTGATATGAGTGTATAGCTATCTCCAACCCATGCTCACGTCAAACAGGCCACACTCTCCTTTAATTGATGTGTGACACCACATCTCCCGACAATGAGTGTCTATGTCTAACCATAGGCCCCTCATCGCATGAAACCCAATTTATCCTTAATTTTTCTTATATCGTGGAGCTATATTTATCTTTTTATCGCAAATCATGGGAAACTGTGCTCATATTATTTATTTAAACTACCAATCCTTAGCTTACACATGGACACAGAAAAATTTAATATTTAAATGTTACCACATGCAACAAACGGGTACCATTATCACCTAACTCATGCTCCCACAAGTCTTTTTCTATAAGGGTTATTGACTGTGCTACATGGAATGTTAGTCTCATTAATTCTGAATATCCATTAGAATCCATCTTCAAAATCAATCACCTCACTTATGCCATGATTTATTCCATGACCTCCCATTGCATGATGTCATTCCAATCATGAGTGTTCTCCCACACTCTCACCACTTTTTAATAGTAAAAACACTGGATGACCAGGATAGGTACCTAAATAGTACCGCTTATCAAAACCAACCTTGAAACACAAGTACTCTAGGAGATTTCTTAGAAATAGAAGGCATCGTCCTGCCTATATTGAAAAATTTTGAGCACCTCCATGCATCAGTCTCAAAACAATAATATAACCAATATCACTTCCTAAAAAGCCATCCATAAACTCAGGACAACCCTACTCATAGGTTTCCCTTAATCAAACATAATTTTTACCTACAAGGTTCTAAGTCATAACTAAGGGACTCTAAGTCCCCCAACTATCCCTACTGATCAAATATCAAGATGGTTAACTAGGTCCTAGCACCTACTCATAGGTTAAACCTCTCTAAAAAAGGTAAAAACACAAAAATCTATAATGTTCAAAACTATCAACATGGAATTAACTACTAATAATTAGGCTTCCAGGCCCTAATCCTCTCTGAGTATCCTCATAAAAGACATCTCCCTGAAGGATCACAAGATTAATTTTTGAAGGATGATGAACTAACACTCACTGATAATCTATATATGGTAATACCCACTTGATATTTCATTTCACTATAAAAAATTAGGTGTCTATCGGCATCGTATAAAGTGACCCAACTAGATCACCTAAAACTAACATATCAACTAACAACATTGACCTATGACATTCAACAGTATGTTCACAGCATCTTCTTGAAAATATGTGTCATAGATCATTATCATAGTTCAATTGAGTATAATTTCATTCCATTCTATGCCAGAAAACACTGTATAGGTTATTAGTCACACTTTAAATAATTTAACCTAAGTAAAAACACCCTACGAGGGGTTCCACACATGGTCATGATGTTCCATATAGACCTAATAGGGTTATTTAACCTCCTATGCATGAGGACCGATTCATCAGCCCCACAATCAAACATCTCACCATGGATCCTCATAGCCTACCATTAGAAAGAAATATATATAAAATTCAGCCCAATTGAGTATAATTCCACCGAGAACCTATATAGAAAAAACCATTTAAGTTTTTTATACTTTAAACAATTTTCCTCTATCATCAGTAATAACCACACACTAGCATGCCGGTAAATTTTGAATCCTACATTCCAAATACAATGCATGAGTCACCTCTTGCCTCCAAGAGTCAAAATCAATCATTGGCATCTTACCAAAGGGTCAAGAGATATAAATCCAGAAATATAATCCCACCAATAGTCAAGAGCCATAAATTTATATTAAATAATCACTCCATATAACATGTTCATCACTCAAAGAAAATTACATATAAAACCAAAACATCACCTATCCATAACAATAATTCCATATCTTAAGAAATCAGGACTTCCTACCAGAAAAGTTATTCTCAACATACCAATATGATATCCATCACAGGTTATGACACATTTCTAATGATCTTGTCTACTATACCCCAAATAGTAATTTGATGGTAAAGGAGATCCTTTGATACTTATTTGTAACATCCCAACCCAGATGCCACTAAATTAGTCCTCCAAGCCGGTTCACACAAGGCCCCATGAATGCCTCCCTAAAAGATTGAGGCTTCTAACTAGAAGGGAGGGCCTATGGTGTGATAATGGGGAGAATATACCCTCATATCAAAGTATAAAATAGTATAAATAACCAGGCATCCATAGCATTAAACAATCATATTGAATAATTAGTAAATAAAATGAAATAGAAGTTTGTTCCATTAATAAATGAAATAATATAAAATCCTGAATAGCCATGTCAATCATACATAACTAATCACCCACTAGTCCAATGTCAAATACAAGAGTACATAAAAGAATTAAAATAAAAGTATAGGGATCCACTATAACTCTGATCCATACCACATACTCAGTATGCATACTATGTTGAACTACACTATCCCAATCATAAGAATCCATATAAGTGGATCTGCTCAATCATGAAACCTTGGGGCTTATCCTTGTCCATCATGCAATATATTCTTAACTTGAAAAGTAGAAAAAAGGAATTAACACACTCTTAGGTTCATGTACAAGTTTTCGAAATAATCTTAGTAGGCCACCCTAATAATGAACCTATAAATCTAGTGTCATAATTGAATTCTCATGAAATATGCTCATCCAAGCTGAGAAACAACTAGAAATGTTCAATAAAATAAATAAAGTGAAACCACATTCGATTACTAGATCCATGATCTTGATAAAATGGATAATGTTCCATCATGTAAATATATTTTTATATGTTCATATATATATATATCCATAAATATATATACATAGATATGTATATATGTTAGTGAGGTAAAAAATAACATAAATCAGCAGCATTCAATGCTTGGTTCAGTAATCCTGATCATCTAGATATCCTATGAAAAGGTAATTGAGATGGATTTTTTAGAACTCAAGTTGTGTATAATTAATTTAATCTCTAGGTATGTCTTCCTAATCTACAATACCTACTTCAACCAGTACTTTAAATGTCTCTAAGCAAGCTACATTGCCACAGGGGGATACATGTCCTAGCTATGGGATTGCCCGTACTCACCTCTAATAACTATAATGAAGGATATTGTGTGTCAATGGTCAATCCTATCTATGACATATTCTAGATGTATCATGTATCATAACTATAAGGACCAGGACCCATGGTCATTGAACAAGGTGTTTTATTCGAGTCTCTGGACCTCATATATATAAAACTCAGTATAATATATACCTACATGGTCTAGGACCCAAGTCTATTGACCAAGTCATCCTCTTCGCATCCATGGATTGAATCCATATCAAACTTGGTATAATAGATACCTATATGTTCCAAGACACAAGGCCATTAACTAGGGTGTCCTCTTCAAGTCCATGGAGCAGATCCATGGAAAACTTGATAAATGGTACCATACTTTCATACATTTTAAATGTCATACCACAGTACCCATCATATAAGCTATACCAAGATTCCCATAATCCATCATGTTGGCTCAATAGTCAGGTCCCAAGAAGTATCTTTGGTAATTCCAATGCATCAATGAGAAGGCTCTGATTCCATATCCTAGAAAGTACCTATGGGTCCCTATCATGTACCACATCACTTCAAGATCATCATATAAATACTAAAAATTACAAATGGTAATCATATATGCATCAATAATAATCAGATGTAAAAATAAAAGAGTGAGTGTGGTTGAATGTCTAAACTCACCAATACTATCACAACCACTTGGGCTAACAAGTTTGGTGCAGGTTTTGAGGTGTCACCTACTACTATCACTTCCCAAACCCCCAATTCAATAGCTTAGGGTTTGTCACCTACTTGGGAACCCATTGGGTCCCTTAGGTTATAACACTAGAGAGGCATCCTACTTGGGATCCTCAAAGTCCAAACATAAGAAAAGGCATCCCACATGGGATCTTATACACTAACACATAAGTGGATGAATCTTAATTGGGATTCTAAAAAAGAGTAAATGGAAGAATAATACATGGGATCCTCATAAGGAAGTACATGGGAGAAGGAATCATACACATGATCCTTGAAAATAGTACATAGAAAGATACATCCTACAAGGGATCCTCATAAATGGTATAGGGGAAGAGACATCCTATAAAGACCCTCGGTAATAGTAATAAGGTAGAGGCATCATACACAGGATACTCTAGGTCAAAAGATAAGATGAACTATTAGCCTAAAAGGAAAATTCATTGAACATCATACTGGATAGATGGATCATAGAAAATTTCATATGAAGGGTACCACTCTTAGGAATTAGCTAGATTTGATACCGGAGGAAGAACCTCTTCGTTTAGTAAAAATACCAAAATGACTCATAAGAGTCCTCAGATCACTAAAAGGATAGTACCATCATGATATACATAGAAAAATTATCAAAATGGACTATTCATGCATATGATTCTAACTCTTATGTGTAAATGCAAAAAAACCTCAAAAGGGTATCAAGGGTGGAGTACATGGTGTGTATGCCCTGGTATATGGTTTGTACCCTTGAAGCTCCACCTAGGAATGTACTCCGGTTAAAAATGGCATAAAAACACATGTACATTATGTGTATACCATGTACATGATGTGTACACTAGATGGGGTACCTTATCGTGTACCTCACATGGCATGGAAATTTATTCTACTTAGTTGAGTACCTCTACACGGTGTGCGACCCACACGGGGTCTGGCCGTGTACTCTACACAGACATGTTCCCTCACACAGGCTATTTATCCATGTACAGCTGCATATCCAAGTGTTAGTACATGTCTTGTATACTATATACAAGGAATGTACTTATAAAATGGTAATCTTCCTTGAATAGAAAGATCACACCATGTTTTTTCCTGAACTACACATCGTGTGATGAGAATTTTCGAACAAGAAACCATCAAATTGACTCAAAACCCTGTTTTCTCCCCCAAAAGAAATAGATCAACCCTAAAGTGGTCCTAAGTCATGACAATATGGCCTTAAAAAAATAAATAGGTAAATATTTTGGGATCTATGGTATAAACTTAAAAATATACTACCTTTGGGTGAAATATGTCGAAGCATCGCCCGTATTCGCATTCCATCATTGTTGCATGATGATCCAGATCCTCTTGAGCTCCACAGCAGTACATACCTTTCTCTCTCCATATATCTATATCTCTATCCTTTTGTCTCTCTTATTTATATGAAGGGGTATCCAACATGATGTATGTGAGAATCCATGGGAGGAGAAGAAAATAATATAAGAAAAATAAAAGGAAGAAAAAGAAAAGAAAAAGAAAAGGGGCATGGGCCTGACCTTGATGCCCAACATGAGTTTATGAATCACCTAGTAAAAAATCCATTCAGGTAAATGGAATATCAATCCAATTATCCATTAAATAGATATAACTGAAATAATGTGTGAAAATAAAATAATATTTAATTTAATATATATTAAATATTAATTATTTCAAAAAAATTGAATGGTTTGTAATTCCACCAAACTCCTATAAAAAGGTAAAAACTCTATTCTGGGACCAATAGTGTGGTCATAAAATTATCAAAGATCATCTGCTATAGGAAAATGTCCATTTTACCCTTACATGCATCTAAAAGAAAAAATCCATGGTTCTGCTCAAATTTTCAGTCTGGAAAGACACGGGTCATTACATGAGTACCCATTCTTTTATTTTTGGTATAATAATTTTTTGAAATATTTACTTAGATGATGGTGAATATTTATGATTTTGAGTATTGAATTGAGGTTTTTGTTTCATTTATTAGTGATTAATTAATACACTAATTTTTAGAATAGTTGATGAGAAACAAGCTGGGATTTATTTAAGGGAATGGAGATTTATTAAAAAAACAAATTTTGTTATAATATTATTTAAGGGATTAAAAATTTAATAAAGGTTTTAGGAAATATTATTGTAGTTTTTTAAATTCATTTAAATTATTTGGATATGATTCAATGGGTTAAAATTGATTGTAGTTGAGTTTAAAATCCTAGAGATGATTTCTAGAAATAATGGAGTAACATATTTTTAAGATAATATAGTAATATATACATAATATTAACATTTAATTTGTTCTGGGTATGTAATATTAACTATGTCTTTGAAGGATACATAATATTCTGTAGTTTATACATAATATCTATTCTAATTCACACTATTTAACATATAATATCCTATCAATGATATGTAAAAATATTTAAAAAAATTCCAAGGGATATTAAAGATTAATTATGAATGATACAATGATATTGAATATTTAATCTAGAAGATGAAAAAATATATGGAAGAATATTCCTATAAGATTCATATATTTATAGGGTTAACTTGTCTTGGAAATAAAATGTGTTATAATAATTCAGAGTCTATGAAAAATAAACTCTAGAAGATCCATAGTTATGGGATATTAATCTAAATGATTTGAAGATATGGAATATTACATAATATTTGTGTAGTATTAACTCAGAATATATAAAGGCTACATTAGATTAACTTGATTCTATGTATGATTAACTTGGATTTTAATAAGAATAAATTGAGGATATTTTGATAGGATTTTGAAGTTGATATCATATAAATTTAAGTGAGTAATTAAAATAAAAATATCTAGATAATAAATCATATGATGTTGAATTTATTCTTAAAATTATTAAAATATTATTATTAGTTTTTCTAATCATGATTCAATATGAGATATTTGATGAAGATATTGTTTCATGAGAAGAAGTATCAAACTATAAGTATTTGTGTATATTATTATACTTTCATAGAAAAATAAACAATAGTTTTTCTAAAAGGTTAATGAATAAGGAAATATTATCCATGTATTAAAGAGATTCAAATGGAGAGATTGAAAGGATCTTGTTGTAAAAATTCAAGAGTTTCAAATATGAATAAATGAAACTCGTTATTGAACATCAAAGTTGGGATATTTTATTGATGATATTTGACTAGTTTTAAATGGGGAGATCGTTAGGTTGAAGATCATGGACTTTTATATTTCAAAATATGGGAAATAATATCCATGTGAGATTATTTTGTTTATATAAATCAATAAAATAAGATAAGTGATATTGAATTGAGAAAATAAAAACTAATTAAGTGATACTTAGATACTTCATGAGAATTGAGTAAGAAAGAAGGTAGAATAAATTGGATAGAGATAAACTAAAATTAAATATCCATGAATATTTTATCATCATCTAAGATAGGAGAAGAAGTTCACATAATATTATTATAAATCTGAAGTGTCAAAGGAGAATAAGAAGAAAAATAAGAAGTGTGCGAGAGAGAATAATTTTATTATACTATTTTTTAATATCTCATACATCAAAACTCTGGATGAATGAGGATTTTATGATAATTGAATATTATCAAAAAATCCCTAAGTATATTGAAGAGGAAGAAGACAATGAGTACTAACATTCCATAATCACATTGATCATTATAAAGTTGATAGGAAGAGGATGAATTACATGTCATTAATGGTGAATATAAACTAGCTATTGAAGACCATAGTTTGAGGAAGAAGATAATACATTGTGATATTGTGACATCTAAAGAATACTGAAGATCTTTTTTAAGTGTTTGGTTGGGTAAGACTGTTGTAATCTAGCATGTGTTGATATAATGAACCAGTTAGAATGATATAAGTATTTTTGGGGTTATCCTAATGGGAAAATGATGATACACACCCCATGTTTATTTAAATTATCATATTATTGAATCACATTTGTCTCAAATTTGACCCAAACATAATAAGGATGTAGTTACCCACATAAATGGAAAACCTTATAAAAATATTGTGTGATGTGATCTCTTTGCTATATGCCTTGTATGTAGTGTGAATTCATTTCATGATTTATACAATATAAATTTATCCTACATGTAGAGTTTTAAATGATTAAAAGAAAAAATAATTCAGTAAAAACTAATTTCCCCCCCCCCTCCTAGTGTGATTGCATGATCCTACTGGGAACTTCTGTTTGTTTTATCAGATAAATACCATGAAAAAGTCTCCATTAAAACCATGAAATTGTAAAGTGATGACTCAGGAACATAAATTCTAAGAGATGGTGAATAGGTTTTAATTAATTACTTTCATATATTAAATCATTTTCCATCAATGGAAGGTATCCATTTGTTGGTGATAGAATTGTGACGATCCATGGAATTCTCCAATCAGATATCTTTAAGAGTGAACTACATATCCGATACAGATTATCTGAAATACTTAAATAAAAAATCAACACTAAGATGTGGGGTGAATAAATATTGACCACATTTCTTATTAAAACACAATATCTCTCATTTTGATTAAGTAATGACCTATCAAACTCATAAGGATAAGAAATTAAATAATGTGCACAACATATTTAATAACGTTTTTCTACAAAGAGGGTGACAACATACCCAGTGTATGGTGGTTATTATCCCATGTATTCATGGATAATATAATAATATCATAAAAAAAGGGAAAGGTAATGGATTTTAAACTTTAATAATACCAAAACAAACCAATTCTTTCATGAATCGACTTATTACAATGAGTAAGCAAATAAAAACTCTTGAAGAATGAAAACTTAGAAAATATTGAGATTACGAAGTACTTCATGGAATTGATATTCATATATAAATCATAGAAATATATTTTTAGGATTTATATTAAAAATAATTTTTTCTATTTAATGAATTTCAATAACTATTTCAAGATGTTTCGCAAAAAATGTTTTTTAAAAAACTCACCCTTTTGATCCCATTGTTAGAATAAAATCTCATTTACTCGTTATTTGAGATCACTCCAAGGGTTCTAGATGTTTTTTCATAACCAAATGTTCCCACTCAAGTCAATCCACCATTATAAAATTCAATCCACCTAAACTATATTAAAAAACCTATCAAATTTCCCAGTCTTAAAAATCTTAACTCACTGCAATATGTATAGATTCTAAAATTACCATTTTTGACTCACTGTAGAATAGTCTCATTCAATCTTCCCATTTTAGGGTCTATGATAGTAGCCTAATCTGAGCTCCATGAAATAACATCTCCATATATCTATGATCTTTGTTCATTTAAAACTCCATGTGTAACTTTCTCTCATTTTAAAATGGTGTAGTGTAGTCCTAACCATGACTTAGTGGTTCTCTAGGAAAAAATCCCTTCAAAACACCTTATACCATGGCCTCATGTAATTTCATCTTTAACTCGGTAAAACTTGATAACTAAAACATAATCATATATGGAATAGTCTCACTCTGTCTTCTCATTTCACTTCATTTATAGGATTCTAAATAACCAAAATGTTATGGTCTTCAGTGTGTTCTATTTACATATCCTTATATTATTTGTTAGATTCTAGATCAAAAGGAGACTTCAATAATGCCCATTTTGGGAATCTTGTTTTTAATAATAATTTATTTAAAACAAAATGCCATGTGTTACACTTTTTCCAAATACATCTCTCCATTTTTCTTCAATTGAGACAATCATGACGTTTTTAAGTCCATTTTTATCATTTAATAAAACACTTCATATATAATAAATGCCTTCTACCATAATATAAATAATCAATTCACTTATAATAGTGATTCATCAAATGTGTATCAACTTCAAAAATTCCCACAACCTTTCTTATACTTTTTGTGGCCTATAACACCACATAATGATGCATCCTTAAAAAATAGTTGTGATGGTCACCTTCACCTAACCTTTATATTTTTCATTCCTAGTATTTCCATTCAAACAAAAACCACATTTAAATCCATATTAATCCACTTTAAGTCCCATCAAACAACCTCACAAATGATATGAGCCTCATAACATCTATTGAAAAAAATATAACATCATCATTATCCATGGATGTAACATTAAGAAGTAACTTTTCTTATCATATAAGAGAGATGATATAACTATATGCTTCATTTATTTAGATCCATCTAAGCTTGAAATATTCATAATAACAAATGTTTCTACTATGTATTAATGAATATTAAAATATTCATTAATTATTACCTTTATTATAAAATCCATTATAATAAAAAAAAAATATAAAATATATATTTAAGTTCCTAATGGTTCATGTAGTCACACTGATAGGGGGTGAATCTAGTGTGACTTATTTTACTAAATTGTTTTATTTTTCTTTTACCCCCTTTAAATTAAAACATCTTTCATGTGTTAGGATGATTAGATTATATACGAAATGTAGAAATTAAATTAAAGACATCACACAATATTTTAAGAGGCTTAGTAGTAATACATACTCCTTTCTATTTTGTTTAGACCCCCAACATGGATTATCCACTATAATCTTGTTATCAATTACAATGGTTTGGGAAAAAACTAGCTATACACCCTAGTAGTTGATACTATAGTTGATCCTAGTTAACCCAACCCCACCAACAATCCAAATATTATGTATTGGTTGGTTATACATTCCAAATTTCTTCTCCTCAACTGGTTATACACTTTATCTATGATCCTCGTCAGTAATTGGTTTGACCCCCAGTCATAAGATACTTGTTTTTCTTATTGATATTGTAGTATAAATTCATATTTATTCTTTAGAGTTATATTAATACATAATAATACTATATCTAATACAAATATTTAAAACATAAAGTAAATTTTTACCTGATAAATCGTATTTTATAGTCTTGCTCAGATATTTTTGATCACCTATGTATGATCAGTTTCCTTAGTGTAATAATGCTCAGGAAATTATTTCTTCTATAGATGAAGTCTCGGCCTCACTCAAATGTGTGAAAGTGATGCACAAAAAATTATTAAATATTATTTTTTTCAAGATATTACTTTTACGAATATAATATGGTCTATCTTGTAATTACCATCATACAAATAACTTATGTATGAATTCCTTCTAAAATACTAATTGAAATTCTTCCCCAGCTTCAGTCTCACCACAATACATAGTATTTATGCAAAGTATATGGAATGTTAATTTATTAATATTCATACATTTATAACACAATTCATGGTCTTATAACTTATTATTCAATGTTCATTATGAAATCAAAACAAATCCACAACCTTCACAATATTTATGCATGCATTTTTTCATGTGCATGAAATTGTTAAATGATGAAATCACATTACACTACCTCACTTTCCTTGTCATTTTTTATTTTTTGTGTAGTATATATTCAACAATACCTTCACAAACACATATTGTTTTCTTATTTCATTAATACATGTAGCGTTTCATGACAATTATGTATAAAATTATCACCTTCCTTTACAGGGGTATATCATGTGATGATATTTCTTCTTCACAAAACACAATATATCTTTTCAAAATATTCAAGTGGAAATGGTATGCAGATATTTATTTCTATATTTCTTCTTAAAATAACAGTAAATGTGAAATAAATACTTCATGAAGTGTTGAATCTTTCAAAATACTCAAATTTTCTTTATGAGACAACTTTAAGTGTAAATACCACAAGTGAAGGTTCACAAAATCCAGATCACCTTCATGTGATCATAAAGGAAAATGAATAACACGAATGCATGGAATTTTATAAAAAATACATATCACTTTTGAGTATCTATTTTTCACTCTCAACTCTCTCTCAAATATGTGTTTTTTTAAAACCAAAAAATGAACATATTGGGGTATTTATAGAGAATCTACATCACTTCAACTCCTGTGCATTGACTTACTCAACCACATATGTGAACCACCTAATTTATGTGATAAATGGATTCACATGATAATGAAAAATAACATCAATATTTTTCAAAAAAATTATCATACAATATTGGATTGGACTTTGTTTATTCATGAAAATAATGTTTCATGATTCTTTGATCGTGTTCAAATCTATAGTAAAATTAAATGGAAATGCTTCTACTTGATCATTCGGATGTCATGGAATAAAGAACACCTAAAACATGTATAAAACCCTTGGACAAATGAATAATATGAAATTCATCTTGATAGAATGGTGCAAAATGATCTGATCAGATGGACTCAGATCTATATGTAACATTTTTATTAGAGCTACAGTGTGTGGATTTTTAGAATCCCACATCGATATTTTATTTAGAATCACTCCTCTTAATAATACTAACAATTACACTAACAACTCAAGATAAAACTGGGGTTAGAACCTGGATACACTACACACACCTCATCTTCATGGGCCATGCCTCCCTATGCAGACCCACTGCCCACCTCCAAGCGTGCTCACTCATGTGTCTTCCTATGGTCTATTCACCCACTATAATTCCACATAGGCTTAACCCATCACTTTTCCTATTCACTACCATGGTTGGCTAGAGGTTGGTTGTACCTACCTAAGTAGTGGTTGCAGGGTCACATTGGTTGGTTAGGTGGTTGGCACATATTTTTTAAGTAAACTTCTATAAAAATAAGTTGCAAAATTTACAAACAAATGTTAATAAAAAATACTCAACACCAAATACCAAACCAAAACTCTCAACATTTACAAATCTAATTCTAGTTTTTTTGTTATGTAAATTCAAAAAACACATTTCTCAAATTCAATTCACTGCTTCTAATGTTCTTCTTCAAACTCAAAAAAATACCCTTTTTTCCTTTATCTTGGATTTCAATTATAAATTCTAAATTATTCAACATAAAAATATATACACTTTATAAACTATATAAAATAAAGTGAAATTTCCAAAAACCTCTTCCATGTGTATTTATAATTAGGAATGGTCCATTAGTTGACAAAATTAAAACACTTTTCATCTTATAGACTTATTGAAAACAAATTAAACTATAACACAATCTTAAAAAACAAATCAGGTTCATCAATCTCCTCATTTGGATTTGTTGTCAATGACCATTTAATTTATATAGTCTATGTAATATTATCCCCCTTATTGATAATAAAATTAAATATACTAGTATGGTAAGAAATTCTCATCTCTAAAATTTAGATTTTAAGAACATTTTCTTCTCTTCTAAAACTTAGTCTGATTTACTTTAGAGAAGGATGGAATCACTCCAAAATCAGATATGTTCTAAAATTAACCAACTATAACTCAATGTGATCCATGATTTTTTGTATAAAATAATAGTGGTTAAATTTAATATCAATACTTTCAATATATTTTTAACATGTGATACCAACACTAAAACCTTTTTTTAGGGTTTGTTTAGAATATTTTCAACTAATAATCTGTATTCAAGTCAATAAAAAAATTAAAAAAATTCAAGAGAAAGAATTTAATTCCCATTTTCAAATTTACTTTTCCCTTTTTTATTGTGTAATAAGTCTCTAACTTTTAGAATTTACTTTTTTAGTATGGAAATAAAATAATGTAATCTTCATACCTCAATTATGACAATATTTAATATCCATACTTTTAATATATAGAATCATTTTATGCATCCCTCGCCAGAATTTCATATATTACTAAGATATCAAGTGGGGTATGGATATATAGGAGGGTTTTCTTCTATGATCTCCCTTAATGTATTTACTCTATACTTCTTTATCATGATTGTATTTATTCAAGAATAAACTCCATGAATCTTTTTATATTATTTGAAATTTGGAAAAGAGAAAACATAATGCCAATAATCTTCCATGATATATAACATTATAGATATAAAATATTCATATAATTTATCAAATGAAGGCCCCCCAAATACATGATTCACCTTCAATCACCTTTATGAAAAACAATCACATTGTATATAAGGCAATTACAATACTCTTCAATGGTCCTTAGTTATATAAATAGGGCTAAGAGTTTCTTCTTAACTCAACCATATTATTAGATAAAAAATGATTCTTTACACTTTATATCAAATAAGTTTCAATTTTCTCATATTTATCCAAATTTTTTTCCACTTATAACTATTCTAGATATATGATCAAGAATTGTTAAGGAATAAACTGAGTCATTATTTTTTGTATTAACTCCTTCATTCCAATAATATTTTTAGCATAAGAAGTCACATGTTCTTTCCATTAATTCTTAAATAATTTTAATTTTCTAAGAAACCATGTTAAAAAAATATATGATTGACCATACATATTACACCTTTCATACACATTATTAAAAATCATTAAGTTACCATTTTTAGGTAAATTTTTATATTATTCATTAGATATGTATTTCACTAAATCAACACTGTTTTTTCTTTTATGTATTGATTCATTCTTCGATTCCATATTACTTCATTTAGTATTTATGTTCATGGACAATTTTCAATGGTCCATGGTATGGACATTCCTACCATAATATAAGCATATTTTCTTTGGTTTTACTCTCTTCATGTCACTTTTGTCAAACAGCATAGAAATTTTTTGTTTAGTTTTCATCTTATTTTGTTCACATCCCAAGGCTAACATGTCATATTCTTTTCTTACATACTTTCCTTTTTGTTGTGGTCTTTTTTTACATCAACATATGATTTGTTCATGATTGGTATATACATGAAATCATCATAACTATGAAAGATTTTATTGTATTAATCATAGGAATTTTGAAAGTATTCATATAAATTCTTGATAGATAATTTTTTTTTCTATGAATTATTATTATGTTATGTGGGTTTATAATTTTATTCATCTTTGTTTTTCCTAAATATAGGTATTCATTAATTTTCATATAATTTCATATTGTTCCAATAATTTATTTCTTGATTCCCATCATCTAATAGCACCAAAATTAGCCAAGAAATATTGATTTCTTATTCTATGATACATTCTAACTATCTTTGATACCTTGTTGTTTTTGGACAACACAGTTCTTATTTTATTCTTTATTTGTGGAAAAAGAATTAATATACATATTTACATACACCTTTGAAGATATAGTAGATTCCTGAGCATTTATATTCACCCATATTGGTCAAGATTTAAAATATGAATCTACACTAGTAATCAAAACAAAATTAGTACACACATATTTATCAGAATGATAGGTACACTTTTTCAATGATCATAATTAGATTTATCCTTATATAATATCAAACACTTCTTTTCACTAGGTTTATTATTTTCTAAAATAATACTCTTATCAGATACTTTCTTGTAAAAACATATTTTATTATAATTTTGGGATATATTTTCTTGTATCTCTTCACTATTTCCCAATTTCAAATCAAATTCAAGACATTTTATGTTAAGTGTAATATACTCATATTCAATTGATTTCATTATTTCTTCCCACTAAATCTTCATCTTATAAATCTCATCTTCATATAAATAACTATCCTTCAATAAAAAAATGTTAAGATCCTTGATTATTTTTTCTTTAACCTCTATTTGATCATATTTAACACTCGTAGATATATTTTGAAGCTTTTAAAATGTATATAAAACTTTTTTTAAAAATAATTTTAAATAATTATTTCTCAAAAATATTACTTTTTAATTATTCAATAACTTTAACATATATTTTATTAGAAAGAGATATTGTGTCATCATTTTCTTTGATAATTTCTATTTGAGTGTTTCATATTACAACCTTTTTATGAAATTTATATTCCATAGTATTAGCCTCCTATTCTAGTTGTTATTTTTAAAAAAGAATTTCCTTGAAAACCCTAACTATAAAAAGTTTCCAATTCATTTGTAGTTTTCTTCAAATTATCTTTGATTTTTAAATTTAACACTTCCTCATAAAAACTTGAACTTTATTCATCATAATTATAATCAACTAATTTCATTGAACAATTACCACTCTGAGGACCTTCACCCAGTAGTTGATCTTCCTTTATCTTCAAGTTCTTATTAATCTTATTTGAAAAAAAATTCTTCCAATTTTTCTCTTGACTAAAACTTTAGTATTTCTAACATCAGTAATAGAGATAGGATTTTATATCTTATGCTATTTTTAATTTTGTTTCAACTCAAATATACACTTCATATAATTGTGATATAAATAACTATATAAGAAAATTAGATCCAACCAAATGTGAAACCTTCCCTTTGATACCAACTAAAGTGAATAGTGTATCATGCAATCACAAAATGAGGGTATGAATCAGGTGTGACATAATTAACTGAATTCCTTTATTTTTATTTTAACCCCTTTTAATTCAAACCTTTATTAGCTATTAGGATGATTGGATCCTTTATATAATGTAGAAAGTAAGTGAAACATAGAACATAATATTTTTACAATGTTTGGTACTGAGACTTACTATATTCCATAGTGGTAGACCCCCTTCCTCCCCACCACCCCTTTCCCGCCAACATGGATTCTCTAATATAATATTATTATCAATTACAATGGTTTATGAGGAAAGTAGTTATACACCCTATTAGTAGATCCTCTAGTTGGTCCTGGTTATACCCCACAAAAATCCAAATCTTATGCCTTTTTTTGTTAGACCCCCCCAACCATCTTCTCCTTGACTGGTTATACACCTCATCCATGAAAATATCTAACAAATTGTTAAATCCCAGAGTCACAATCTTTTTTTTTTTGATCATGTGGTAGAAATTCCTATTTCTTTTTCAGAGTGATATTACTCTACAAGCAAACTAGATCTACTCTGTTTGGGTAAAACATCAAGTGAATTTTCACCTAATGAATCAAAGTTGATAGTATTTCCTAGATATTTTGGATCACCTGTGTATGATCAGTTACCTCAGTGTAACAATGCTCAAGTGATTCTTCCTTCTACTGATAAAGTCCCATCCTCACTCAGATGTGTGCAAGTAGTTCACACAAAACTCTTCACTATTATTTTATACAAATAGAATTTTCATGAAATTAGTATGATCTATCTTTAGATTATCATCACATTGATAACTCAAGAATTAATTCCTTGTGAAATACTTATTTAAATTATACCCCAGATTCAGTCTCAACATAATTCACACTATTCATGCAATGTTTATTGCATGTACATTTCTCAATATTCATTCATGTATAATACAATGAATTATATCCTCACTTCTTATTCAATTTACATTTTTAAATCAACATAAATACTAATCCTTCACAATCATTATGCGTGGATTATTTCATGTGCATAAAAATGTTGAATAATGTAATAAAATTATACTACCTTACTTTCAGTCTCATTTTTTTCCTTCATATAGCCTCTACTCAAAAATGCCTTCATAAACACACATTATTTTCTTCCTTCATGCATAAATATAGAATTTCATGAGAATCATGTAGAAATGCACTACCTTATTTCATGTGAGTATATCATGTGATGATATTTCTTCTCTATGAAACATAAATTGTCCTCTCAAACTCTTTGTGTAATAATGGTATGTGGATAATTTTTTCTTGCATTATTATTCATGTAATAGTATATTTGAAATAAATACATTATGAAGCATTTAATATCATGGAATCCTAATCTATTATTCATGAAAAAACTTCAAGTGTGAATACCACATGTGAAGGATCATGGAATTATGATCACCTTCATGTGATTGTAAAGGCCAAGGCATAGCATGAGCACTTGGAACATTCTCATAAATAAAAACAACTTTTGAGTCTCTATTTTTTCTATCAACTCTCTGTAAGATATGTGTTTTGTTCATAACCAAAATACAAAATAATGAAGGTAATTATAGATATTCCAAGACTCCTAAACTCATGCGCATCGACTTACTTGATGGAATATGCACAACACCTCATTTATATGTTCAATAGATTCACACAATAATGAAAAATACTATCACCGTTTCATAAAATGGATCTGTCTTTACACTGTCTCACATTATACTTAGTTTATTCATGAAAATGAAGTTGTATGATTCTTCAATCAGGTTAAAATCTATAGAGTGATCAAATGGAACTCAAATTCTTTGACGTGATCATCTAGACATAATAGCGTGAAGAACACCTGATTCATGCAGAAAACCCGCAACTGAAGGAAGAATATGACATTTGTATTGAATAAATTGTGTAGAATGATCAGATCAGATGACGTCAAATATATATGCAACATTTTACTGATGTTACAGTGTCCCTATTTCCATAATCCCACATCGATATTTCATTTAGAATCTCTCCTCTTAATAATAAATAAGATTTTTATGATTTATCAAGTTGACACTGGGGTTGGTACCTGGATAGATAGAACACACCTAGGTTTCACAATAATTTCCTACCTGTATAGGTCTACTATCCACCTCCAAATGTTCTAACCCATGTTCCTTCTTATAGTCTATTCTCCAACTATAATTATGCATATTCTTTAAACACTACTCTTCCCTACTTCCACCACGGCTGGCTAGAGGTTAACTCTACCCTCCTATCATTGTCTGTAGGGTCTCTTTGGATGGCTAGTTAGTTGGGAACTATTTTTTGAGTAAACACCTATAAAATGAGTTAAAAGTTTCTCAAAAAATTTCCAATCCAAAATACTCAACACCAAATACCAAACCACAACTCTCAACAACTACAATTCAAATATTCCTTTTTTAATTTTTGAAATTATGTACATTCAAAAACCTCATTTCAAAAAATTCAATTCACCACTTTTAATAATTTAATTCAAACTCAATGAAATCATACTATTTATTTTTATCTTGGAATTCAATTATAAATTCAAAATTATTCAATATCAAAATATCTACACTTTATAAGATATATAAAACAATTTTAAATCACCAAAAAACACTTTCACGTGTCTTTGGTATTAAGTGTAGTCTAATAATTGATAGAATTAAAAAACTTTTCATATTCTCAATATATTGAAAAAAAAATAAACTTTGGCACAAACTCAATAACCAAAAAATATTTTTTATCATTTGGTATCATATACCATTCAAAAATAAAATAATTGATTCTATAACACTGATACATGATATTGAATTTCCATAGAGTTTGTTAAATCTTGATAGGAAACTCAAAAAAATCTATCCTATGGAGAAATTTCACCTCTTTCCTGACACCTCTTTTAGGTTTCAACTGTAGGATCGAAATAATGATGTAGATGCTCAATATACAAGAGGGGTGGTGAATTGTATACTTTAAAAATTCCTTTGGAACCTTTAAAGTTAGTTAAGAATAACTATGTTTTCCTTAAGCAAGGAAAAAGGCTAAGTTTAACAAAGTTAAACTAAGCAAATTCACAAAACCTCTTCACACCGAATGTAAACTAGGAAAGAGATTCCGAATGAGGGTTCCAGAAATATGGTTCCGGAAATTGATACTTAACAAAAGATTACAATATGAGATTCTACCTTAAAGCGTATAGAATCTAAATGAAACAGAGTACAAGTAAGGAAGTATAAGAAAGTTATACTTTCCTTATACAACAAAATGCAGCGGAATAAGAACAAGTAGTAGAACTACTAGTAACAAGATATAAGTCTTTTAACCCAAAGAGAAGGGTATCCAACAACCTTGGATAAAGGTCCCTTGATTTATACTTTCTAGAAAGTCTGTCTTACCCACACCAGGGTAAGCCCTCGATACGAAGATCGGAGTCTCTGTCTTGCTATCCCCGCAAGCCCTCAACTTCAAGGTAGTTGGCAACCTCTGTCTTCCTCATCAAGGAAGCCCTCGAACTTCAAGGTAGTCGGCACCTCTGTCTTCCTATCCCCGGAAGCCCTCGAATGTAATCACCAACATTCGGAGTCGCACGAAGCTTTGAGAGTTAATAAGAGTCTCTCTCTCTAGAAATTACTTCAAGCAGATTGGTCAGCCTTTCAGTACTTTTTCAGCCATCAGCACCGAGCTCTTTCAAATGAGATCCTATTTATAGGTAAGGTCGGCTCCTTCTCCAACGGTCATATTTTCTTTAAAGATCGTAGGGACCTGTACACGTGTCACTTAGACAACGGTTAGTTTATAACAAAACAGACGACATCGTTTTATAACAAAACAAGTGTAACAGAATGTACGACATCGTTTTAAACTCTAACATAAAAGTTCGGAATGAAAACTTCGGAGTGAAGGTTCGGAGTGTAAGGAACAATAATAAAGAGTAGAAAAATTATAGAAATGTAAGCAATATAAAAGTTCGGAGTCTAACAAAGATATTTTTCAGAGTCTGAATTAATTCAGAGTGTATAAAACAAAGATACTCAAATTCTATTTAATAGGTGAATTCGGAATACGAATTCGGAATAGGAATTCGTCATCAGAAATCGTAATGAGAATTTATCATCAGGATTCGTAATGAGAATTCGTCATCGGAATTCGTAATGAGAATTCGTCATCAGAATTCATAATGAGAATTCGGAATGAGATTTCTTCATTATAATTCGTAATGAGAATTCTTCATCAGAATTCATAACGGGAATTCGGAATGAGATTTCTTCATTAGAATTCGTAATGAGAATTCTTCTTCAGAATTTGTATCCTGAATCTGGAATAGAACTTAGTTAGAGTTCATATCTGGAATTCGGAATGAAACTTCCTTATAGTTCTTATCCAGAATCCGAATCCTAAAACAGAATGCTTTATATCAAAGTTTCAACAATTCCGAGAAAATGAATCTAAATCTCATACTTAAGAAAAATATGGATGAAAATATGATAAGGATAATTTTTCTTATAAAAGCGATTTTCCTTATAAAAGTAATTTTCTTAAAGATAGTGTGTTTGTGATTTTCAAAACAAGAAGGAATGGAAAAGTCATAAGGAAAACCTTATTGACTCAACATCAACAACTTTGAGGGGCTGTTAAAAGATTGAATGTTGGAAATTTTTTTCCGGTTAAACTCTTACCCAATTATACTATCAAAAAATACCAAAATTTAAACATATCATGTCATGTTCATCTATCCTCAACACATTAATAAAATTAGTGAAATATTTATTTATTTTATTCACCTTGTTAGAAAATTTAAAAAGATGATTACAAAATGAATTCCATGGCTAGAATGAACCTTGAATGAAACCTATGATCTCTCCATGTTATAGATATACCAAATCATATTGAGTACATAAAAAGATAAAAAAGTTAATTTTGTTAATTTTATATCAAATTACTTTGATTCTTTAGTTTAATTCATTTAATATTTTTATAATCATATAGATCCAATTATTAAATAATTTCATCATTTGGTTACTCAAAAGGGGTTTCTCTAATATATGGAATTTTTATTATTACTTAAGAATGATTCTTATAATTTCTTTATTTAATATTTTTATTCTAAAATATTGATCTAAAAATCATATTTGATGATATTTATTCCATTATATATATAATATAATCTTTTATTATAAGAGTATCATATTTTATATTCATTTGATAAGGACTCTTATTAAATACTATCCCACTAAAATGATGAATCCTTTTAAGTTAAATCAATTCTATTAATAGGCCAAGATACATATTTCATCATCAATCATCCTATCTAAGCTCATAACATAAGTCATGAAAATATTTGGTAAAAAATCATGTCAATAATTTCATGTATAAATCTTAGATGGCTGAATGGATAACTCTGTATCCTAATCGATCATATAGATTTACTCAGGATTATTGTTCTTGCATTCTAATGGTTAGGGTTTTCAAATTATTTGTATCCCAAATATCACATCAAACATAGGCACTTAATGGTTAGGGTACTATTTAATTTATTCTCCTTATACAATATAATTCATGGGATCCTAATGGTTTGGGTCACCGGTAATGAATGATCGAGGTCATGAAAAGTGTTTACTTTGTAAGGAATGTGAAACTTAGTATTTCAAGGGGTTTTTATTATCTCTCCATCTTGTCACTTTTATTTCTTTTACATATATGCATAATTATAATGATTTATTTTTAAATATTATTTCTTCCACCAAATCAATATGTTTAAACCATATTTATGTGCAACTCTTTACACAACATTTAGTTTGTGTTAATAACTAAAATTGAAATCCATCTATATTTGCACATATCCAAATGTATACCATGTAAACGGTACATGAAACCCTTTCATTTAAAGGATTATAGTCATATAAAACTAATAATCCCCATAATGGTAAGCATAGAGTGATGGGTAGTCAACCCCCACTTTTATTAATAGTATATAAACTCCAAGTTTATTGAGTAGTTTGGACCAAATTCCATCAACCGACAGTTCTTTACTCAATATATGACTAAATTCCTTCACTATTTTGAGACAAAATTTTTATAAACTATAATAAACTTATTTATTAAATCTCATGATCTAGTAAAATCCAAATTCAAGGTATAAAAATAGTAAATCAATTATTATACCTCACATGTAACTCCTTAGATGCATGTATGATAATGTATAAAAGTAATTTAACACTTTATAATAAATTAGGCATCAATTCACAACATAAAAAAATTATATTTATGAAGAAATTATCAAATAAAACTAAATAAATGAATAGTTCATAAATTTATACTTTAATTAATTAATTATGAACAATTCCTAGATTAATCAATTATAAATAATTTATAATTTAGTCATGCATTATGAACATTCTATAATTATATATATATATATATATAAACACTTTATATATGTTTCTAATATAAACTCCCTCATATTATTATTTATATGGAATTTAATTAAATACATGATATTAAATGAAATATAAAAACATTATATTCCAAATATATTATGTAAACAATTTACATAATCAAAATACAACATGTTTAATATTATTTAAACCTTGATCGTATCCATTATTAAAACTACTTTTGATATGGTTCAATTTTTTTCACAAATATTGTTTTTAATTTCAATTTTATAAATTAAATATTATGAGAAGTTTATGATTTAATATAAAATTCCTTATATTTTACCTTATTTTTTGTAATTTATAAATATTTTATAAATTACCTAATAATTCTTATAAAAAAATTTCATCAAAATTATAATTCATTCTATTTAAAGAAATGGTATTTTATGTTAACAATTAATATTGTGGATATTTATTAATTAATTGTTTCGAAAATATTTAATAATTAATGGTAAACACTTTATAAATTAATTTATAATAAATTTATAAATTAAATAAATATCCCCAAATTTATTTTCCATAATTTTTAAACATTTTAAAAATTATAAAATTCAATTCATAATTGGAAAATTAGAAAACTGATATTTTTCTTGAATATTATATATAATGAAATAAATTATATTAAAATACATGATATAGTGTAATACTTATAACACCTTCTTTTATGGATACTCATAAAACCGTGATATTTCCTCCAACTATTATCAATAGTATTTTATAACATAATTATCTATCATAATCCATGGTTCAGACCTTTTGGTGCCTACGAATCGTATTTTATACTATGAACTGATATCAGTAAGGTGGTATTATGATATGTTTTAAATCATTGTAATTGGTGCCATTTCCTAATATGATTCTCTATATCATACGTAACGATGTTTCAAAATCCAAAGGATTTACACTATTTCATAAGCTATGATATCATATATCATATGATGTGATCATATCACTATATATGATATCACATGTTGCAAAACAAAGTTATAGTTCAAGATCTATAACATATTTTATGATAAAAATTATGATATCCATTTTTTAATGGAAATCTATATCACATATTATGATATCCAATGCGATGTTTATTATTTCTTCATTTTCAAAATGATTTCATGAAAAATTTGAATCATAGAATGATCTTATACCATTGATGGGTTTCTAAGGATATAATAACACATATTCATGTATCAAAAGATAATAATAATACACAAACCATGATCTATATGCTATGAAATTAAAACTATGTATGAACAAAAATAAATAACATGTGCACCTTACACTAATGTCATATGAATCTCTTATCTTCAGTCATGTTTTTTGATGAAGATCACTGAGAATCAACCCACAAGATCCTTCCTCCATGATATATCCATGAACTAACCCAAATCACCCAAAATTTTAGTGTAACTCTCCATTTAACTGAATGATTCTAGTATCTCAGGTTGAAAATGATAAATAATAAATATGTATTTAAGTAGGGAGAATCATTAAGAGGCTTGGATGACATTTTCATTGAATTTGAAATTTTTATATTATCCTTGTGAATGATCCCTAATCCTTTCATGCATTTACTCATACATTCATAATGAATACGTAAATGGGATGAGGTTACAATATTTTTACCCTCATTCATCCATTTAAAATTTAAATACATACTAGATTCTCTCATACATTTCATCATATGAAATGTTTAATCAATGATATCCAATCTATAAAATTATTTGAACATTAAATCTTAATATTCAACTGCCTTTAATCAATCATAGGGTGTTATATGAATCATGCAATATGATTCTTCACTAAACACTGCCATAAAACATTTCCAAATCATACACTATAATTGGATTAGGTAGTGATTATACCAACCCAAAATTTCACTTTGTATTTTCCCTAAATAAATATTATGTTAATAGATTTTTCTACACATAGAACTAAACTAAAACAAAATTGTGATACATTAAAATAAAATATAACCATTTAAACCTAGACATTAAATTATCAGGTATGAATAAGAGTAATTAAATTATGAAATATATATATATAAAGTTCATATTATATAAAATTACTTAGTTCATTTTGTGCATAAAAATATATTTTAGAAAAAGTTATTTTTTTAAGTGTGGTACATCATATAAAAGAAAAAAAAGTATATTATTTTTAAATTGTGATTTTAATTAAATATAATATTGAATGATTAATGGTAATTTTATAAATTTTTTATAAAAATTAATTATGAGAATAGTAATTATTTTAAAAACTTATTTTCTTTTAAAAACAATCTTTCTTTATATTTTATGATTTTATTTAGAGGTTAAATTCCTATATTTTAGAACATGAACTTAAAAAAAGGAAATAATTTCTAGATTTATCATAACAATATTAACATAGTATAAAATTTTGGGATTATTCTGAAAACATTGATTTATAGACACAAAATACCATATTTACAAATACCTTGAAATTTTTTAACATTACTAGTATATAAGTATGACTTGAAAATTTATGAAACCCATTTATAGAAAAAAAATATGTACTTTATAAGAGATTTTTTTTAATTTAGAATGTAGTGAACCAAACCTATAGATCCTAGAGATGGGTTCTAATACCATTACATTGTCATGATTATGAGGAATCAAATCCTGAAGGACAAAAGAGTTTAGTAGTCTTAGTAAACCAGATACATACAAAAGTTTTGTATTAAAAATGAATATACAAATTACAACATAATTTTTTTATTTTGAGGATAACTTTATTACATCTACTATATCCTTGCATATATTTATTAGTAAACTTTAGAGAATCCTGGGGAAAGGAAACATAATAATAATGTTGAGATCAAATGATCAGTAAGGGTAATGTACATAGAAAGAAATAATGAATCAATGAGAATAATAATTATGGAATGGTAAATAACTAAACACACATGCCATATAATCAATAAACTGATTAGGAAGTACATAAAAAATAAGGAATGGTAATAACTACAAACACATGCCATTAAAATTACTAGATAAGGAAAAATCAATATGGAAAGGTAATAACTCGAAACATATGTCATTTAATCAATGAACTGAAAATGAAATGTATCTATTAATATGTCGATGAAAAATCTCATGGATGAATAATAACTAAAACTAAATGTCTAGAATTATTAATTATTGGATGTTGTGTTTCCTAGGTACATGGAACTATTACTTCAATACCTTTCACAAGACAGTTTATCATATCAGGTAGAAACCCATATAATTCATGCAACTTATTCATCTCATAAGACTACCGATTCATCGAGTGGATTACATTAACTGGTCCTCAACCCGAAGGGCTTACCATAAATGGTCCCCAACCCATGTCTTTTATGTCCCAATCATTAATCATATCAAATAAACAATATTCCTTATCAAATATCCATATTAAATAAAGGATATGGGTTTATCAATATTTCCCCAAATAATCAAATAACTTTCAAAGTAAACACCATATAAAAAATGGTATATGGTTCAGGAAATAATCATATCCATGAAAAATGATATGGATATTTAGGGTAAATTCAATTTCAAATGATCATATGAAATTTAATATTTCAAGGGGAATAAAAAAGGAATCAAGAAAGTGAATTTCATTACTTTCCTTGGAAAAATCATTCAAAAACTATCCAGAGGAAGAATAAGGATGGTATCAATAAAACATATACCAAGTGGAGTAAAAATATAAGGTTGTTTTAATTTATGAATAGAAATATTATAAAAATAACTTTTTAAAACATTCATGATGAAAATATCCTTTTGTTTAAAAACAACTTTTGAAAAAAAAATTCTTTAAAAATCACTTTTGAAAACATTTTATTTAAAAAGTAACCTTTTAAACATGAACAGAAATCTTCAAATAAACTTTAGTGGTTAAATCTGTATAGGTCTAAGGAGGGAAAAATTACATTCCTTTTTTATGGTAAAAGGTTAGAATAATGCCTTATTCGGAAAGTGATAAGAAGGTTCCTTTGAAAACATGGGTAAAAGAAAAAAAGGGTAAAAATGTACTTAATAAATAATTTTGTAAAGGTAAAAAAAGTTTCTGAAATACCTTTTATGAAATAGGGTTTTTAGAAGAAAATAGGTTCTCCGATTGAAGAGATGATGAAGTCAGGTTTTCTTAAAAAAATTATAAAACATTTTGAGTACCAAAGAGTAGAAAAATGATACAAATACATGAAAAAGTTCATGAATAAATAGAGGAGAATAAAATTAAATGGATTATTAGAAAAGTGTCAAATAATTTCCTATGATGTAAATTTAAGTGTAAGAAATCTTGAATAAAATGATATTGTAATGTAAACCCTTGAAAAGATTATAATGGTGTAGTTAGAATCAATCAATGAGTATATTATGTGTATCAACTATAAATCCACATATCGAAGTGGAAATAAAAAAATAGATACTCAAAGTCATTATACACATAATCATAGAATATTAACAACAGCGAGGAAGTAATATAACCAAATGAAAATAAATTGGGTTATGAAATTCTTTTCCACTTGGTAACTTTTAACTCGAATCCCCTTAGATGAAATAATTCAATTTTAAACTCAAAATATCAAGACAAATGAATAAATAATGATATTATATGACAAAGTTTCAGTTAGTACACTATATATAATAAATTATGTGCACAAAAATAAAATTATTGTTTCAATATAAAGTTAAAAATTACAAAAGGAAGTTTGATTGTAAAGATAATCATTAAAAACATTCTCGAATAGAATAATCTTTAAACATTCCAAATTGTCCCATACCATTTTAAAACATTTTAATCATAATATACATAATATAATAACATTAAATGAAACTTATAATATCATGGGAATAAATATATTCATGATATAACATGTCAAATGGTAGTATATACATCATATAAAAGAAACTAGGTGCATAATAACAAATAATTCTCAATGGAATGTAAATTGAGATGAAATCCCTTACCTTGAATTTCCTTTTGTATGAACGGCCTTTAACCTATGGTATGATGGTTTTAAAAATGTCAATAAATAATACCAAAACTATACTCATATTTATAATATCATATATTATCTTATTATAATATCTTATTACCTGTTGGTAATAATCGTTCATTATTTTCACTATTTTGGGTGTTAATTTCCTAGTTTGTCGTGTATGTTTTAACTTGTTATTTGTTGTTCCTATCATGGTTTAATCATATATAGAATGTAAAACATGATGTAAATATAATATATATTCAGTATATATGTATTTATAATTATCCATAATATTTTTAGATAATAAATGGAATGCATTGTTCATGGAGATGGAGGGTCATATTTATGCATGAATGCTACTTTCATTTATTTTTATTATTAAAAGAATGAAAAGTAAATGATATATATGTATATTTTAATTATAGTATCATATATATTTTATATATGTTACATGGGTTTATTAAGACCATATTTTATATATTTCATGTATAACATGAATGAATCACATCGCTTTGAAGAGGCGGTGGTCCGCACTTCCACAAACGATGTTATCATATTCCCACAAATGGAGTGAAAAAGGGTATGTGTTATAAAATAATTAGAGAAGTATAAATAAATTATAAATATAATATATAACATATATAAATATAGTTTCAATCATAATTCCCAACCATTATAGTAGGTAAAGGAAAAAACTAACAATCATTGTTTCATGAGGTGGTAGTTAGCCGTACATATAAACTATATATTTGTTACCCATTAGATGGAGGTGTTGGTAAGTGTAGGTAAAACCCTTAAAATAACAACATATCAGTATATTTTGGATACTAGTGTTATTACATAAGCATGGAATAATAATAATTGAAAAAGTAGATGAAGAAATAAAATTAAAGAGCTTTGGGAAGAATGTTACCTCTTAATCAGGTAACTCCTTTTGGTTTGCACGAAGGGCTTCCTTAGATGGATTTATGACCAAGGTGAGGCTTCTTGGTTAGGGTGAGGGATTTTGAGGAGCTAGTTGGGTAGATCTTGGTCTATCCAAAGTGTCTTGAGATGTGTGAGGAAGTGGGAGGCTTGAGTGCCTTTTATACACTACTACAAACCACACCTTTAACAGCACTGGCATTTATCAGTGCTAAAAAAATGCACTGATAAAGTCCATCTTTATCAGTGCTAAAATAATCACTGATAAAGGGATCCCTCTATAATTGCTAAAAAAGTTCTAATAAAGGAACCCCTTTATCATCACTTTTTTAGCGGTGATAAAAGGTAACATTTATCAGCACTTTATTTTAGCGCCGACAAAGGTTACCCTTTATCAGTGCTTTGTTTATAGTGCTGATAAAGGGTACCCTTTATCAGTGCTTTTTTTAGCACCGATAAAGGGTACCCTTTATCAATTATTTTTTAGCACTGATAAAGGACCATAATGAAATGAAATAATTAAACAAAAAATAATAATAAAAATTACCAATTTCATTAATCAAATAATTATTGTTAAAAATGAATAAATTGAATATACTTATATATATATATATTAAAAATTAATAAATAGTATATATTAAATATATAGATATGTAAAATGAATAAAATTAAATAATTAAATAAATTAAAATTTAAAATGAGTCAGTTAAGAAAAATATTAAACATTTTATTAATTAAATAATTATTGATAAAAATGAATAAATATAATATACATATATATAAATTATAAATATTAATAAATATTATATATTAAATATTGATATATAATATGAATAAATGGTAATAATTAAAATAATAATAAATTACAAAATTATTTAAAATTTTATTAATGAAATAATTATTAATAAAAATGAATAAGTATAATATATATATTAATTATAAATCGTAGTAAATAATATTTATTAAATATATATATATATAATGAATAAAATGTTAATTAAAAACATATTAATGTCTTGTTCGTTTTTAATATTGTTTGATTTTTCAATTTAACATATATTAAGCATCATGTGTTACATTGATTTCACATACATATATATATAATTAATGAATTTTTATATACAAAACACACAAATATATTTACACAATATATAGAAACACATGCACCTAATATTTATGTAATTTATTCAAATTTTAGTATATTTTAGAATTTCATTATAACATGATTCATTTAATATATTATGTTTTTAATCGATCAATATTATTTATTTATTTTTAATAATATTATAGTTAGGATATTATTTATTTATTATTTATTTTATTTTTTGAATTTGATCATTTTTTATTATTTATTTATATATATTTATTTAGAATGTTTTGGTATTTTCAATATGTATTCATCTTTACTTCAATATATATGTATATATATATATCCATATTTTTTTATTTTTTTATACTTAATTGATAAAACTTTTCCATTTTTTCAATATTTTTAAAGTGTACTCATTTTGACTTATTCCAACTCATATATTTTTAAAATGCATACATTTAAGATTATATATCCACTAATAATGTTAAAAATATATTTTTAAATAAATACTTAAATAAATAAATTTATAAATATATATTTACTATATTTATAAATTTATATATTTATAATTACTATAATTAAATAATTATTATTTTTTAAATATTTATTTATATAATTATAAATAAAAATTTATATATATTTAAATAATTATAAAATTATAAAAAAATATTTAAATGATTATAATTATAAATCCTTTATCAGTGCTAAAAATGTTGTTAAAAGAAATATTTGTTAGTGTTTATCAATTTAGAACTGATAAAAGGTATATTTATCAGTTCTTTTCTAAAAGCACTGTTAGACGTGTCCCCATTATATTTAAAAGGACCCTAACTGCGACTTAGTCACTAGTGATTATCAAGATCTCATGAAACTCCTCTCTTGATGGTGTGACTCCTCTACATTCCCTCAGAATAATCAAGGCTAGAATCCAATGTAAGTTATTTTCTACTTTTCCTCTATCGTTGTTTATTTTTTTGAGTTCTACGTTTTGCATTTCTACATTGTTCTTAACCATGACGAGCCCTAGATCTCATCTCCTCATCACTAAAATACATGGAGTGGTTCTATTTCATCTTTTTCTTCCATAGATAATTGTTTCAAAGAAAGAGAATGATGTTTTCATATGGTAAGGTCAGTCAACATATGTTTATGGGCCTTTATGGATAAATAAAATAGATTATTCACCACATGCTACTACAAAGGTAATTTTGGATTTATATCATGATCAAATTGAGTTTAGTTAAACATTTAAGAGTATAACTCATTTCTAAAACTTTCTATCTATATCCAATAGCATTGACACAAGACATTAGTGATCGAGAAGTGTGTCTGAGGTTATGTGCTAACCCGAACTGGGAACTATTTGAGTATACTAGGTCAAAAATGTTACAAAATGAAATCCAAGTGAAACTAGGGATATCGATATTGATTATATACAAAAAAAAATTTCCAAATATAATAAGTAATCCCAAATATGCATGGATAACATAATTATGTTGGATACTTGAGTTACCAAATGAAGTCTAGGATTTTTTTTATTTTCTCCTTGACCTATCTTCTCGAGTCTCATGCCTCTTATTTATGAGTTGATAGGTAGGAATCAGTAACATATAATATATATGGTTTCTCTAAGATTTTATGGTAATATATCATAATAATAAATTTTGGATTTCATTGAATAGATTAATTTCATTTATATGAGTAAAAAAATTATAGATCAATACTGATCATAATTTTAAAAATTCACCCTTTAAAGGGATGTATGTTATTGGAGGGATCTTATGGTGGATTAAAAAAATATCCAAAATTGGAAGGTGAGGAATCCATGAGTAGATAGAAGTGATGTCTAGTATAGGTGGTGTGAGATTAATTTCTTCAAGACCATTAGAGTGGAGGTATTCCAATTCCTCTTCAATTTAGGATACTTTTTGAGTGATTCCATTAGTATAGGTTCCCAAGAAAATTTAATCCTTATTGCCTCTTTGATGTGAAACATTTCTATCGATGTGGTTAGTTGGGGAACCTCTAATGGTCCTTCTGAGCTAATCCTTCAAGGCATGGTCATTAGATATGACTAGTATATTATTTATGGATGAGTAGTATAATTATTATAAGGTTAGGTTTACTACCATATAAATGACTAGTATAATACTTGGAGTAGTTAAAGATGAAAAGAAAAATGTTCTACCTTTATTGGTTGATCATTTCTTGAATGTGTTCCTTGATGTTTTTTCTAAGATACCTCTCAAGAGAGAGGTGGAAATATCTATCAATAAATTGTCTAAAATAGAGATAATTTCTATTCAAACTTCTAAAATTTCTCAAACTAAATTTTTAGAGATAAAAATATAGCTGGAATAGATTGAGTAAAATGGATTTATTGGAACTAGTATCTCACCTTAGGGAGCTCTATTCCTCTTTACTAGGAATAGTCATGAAGGTCTTTATTTGTATATATATCATAGAATTTTGAATAGAATAACTATTATGTAACACTTTTTCCCCTAGAATAAATGATTTATTTTATCTCTTGAAGGGCATAAAATTGTTTTCAATGATCAAATTGTGATATGGGAATAATCAACTTTGAGCTACAATCAAGCATGTTTTGAATCTGATATAGTCATATTAGTATATAATCATGACTTTTGGGTTTGAAAATGATCCAACAATGTTCATTTTGATGTTGAATTGATTATTTCATACTATTTTTACGCTACTAGGTCCAAGTGAATAATCCCTCTGGGGATCCACATGGGAACCACAATCTCCTGAAATCATGGGAATAGTAATCTCTCTCTCTCTCACTTATCCATAACTACACAATGCCTCCCATGCTCTGTAAACTCATTCTAGCTTCATACGAGACCACTAAGGATTGCATCTCCATCCACTATTGTGAAAAAAGTATATAATGAAAAATAGTCATATGAAATATAAATAATTTTTCATAAAAAAGGACCATGAGTTTCACAAATAATGTTGTGTAAATAAGGATTCATTTTGGTAAGATATATATACAATACAATACAGTCCATGCATAAAAGTAAATAAATTCATGCATCTTGCATGAAAATTATTACTACCTTGAATAGAGATATAATACTTCAGTACTAAAATACAACTAGCCTTCATTACCTTTATTTAATCCATCCTTGGATTCCTGATTTCCTTTCATATCTTGATGACGGATTGGACTCCCTCTTTCAAACTAGCCTTCCTCCCATCATTGTGGTTCCAAAGTTCCTTGATGACATACCTCCCACTTAGATTGTATTCTTTAATCTCTGTCAAAGCCACTTCCATGGATTTGAATACCACATCTCCCAAATCATTCTTCAACTCTTTCATCCTTTCATCCTCCTCATTTACTACTTCTTGAGAACACAAAAAATGAACCCTAAAAATTAATCAAAAAATAATGAATAATTTTTTTTGTTTTCTCGATATGGATTTTCTTATATGACTCACTTAGTTACTTTTGATAATAATTCATAAAAAAAATGCTTTTATTTTGAGTGTAGTCATATTTAATCCTATTATAACTTCGTAGTTAAGAAAACTTATATAAGAATACTACTATGATGAGTCATCAAATCTGACTCTCAAAGTTATTCCTCCCATAATGAGCAGAGATCTCCGGCCCTTGGCTTCATCTTTGAGATAATTTCTCTTGGAAGCTTAGAGAAATTTCTAGTTCTCAAGCTCTCACATCCACCTCACACCAATACCACCACAAGTTTGTATCTCCTCTAATCCCTTTAAAAAAAAGAAACATTTTATAGGAATCGGAAAATAGTAAATGTTTGTGAGTGGAATTAAATGATTGAGGGTGGAATTCATATGGATTTGAATGTTCATTCCTTCATTTTTGTAATGTAATATGTTATAATCCATAATTAAAATTTCATTTAAGTTATTTTTAAACCTCATTGGAAACTCTAATTTCATCTCCTGAATAGTTATTATTACATTTTGTTGTTTGAGACTCATCCCCAATATCTTCTATGTTGTTTTAACTACTCTGAGAAGTAGTCATCCAAAATGATCACCAATACACAGTATGACATGACTTTTGGTTAGAGTACTTCAAGAAACATAGCTGTATGTCTAGAAAATATGGGATATAAATATCAAACAATAAAAATAAATAATAATTGTTTGGGAGGTATGTCATCAAGGAACTTTGGATCCACAATAATGAGAGGAAGGCTAGTTTGAAAGAGGGATTCCAATATATAATAACGATATGGAAGGAAATCAACATCTGAGAACATATTAAATAAAGGTAGTGAATGTTAGTTGTAATGGAGTATTAAAATATTATATCTTTGTTCAAGATAGTAACAATTTTCATGCAAGATTCATGAAAATTTGGACTTTTATACATTGAGTGTATTATATTATTATTATTCAAGACAAATTAAATGTTTGAATACTCATGCAGAAAATGTCTTCTGCACATGGGGATGTTACCAATCCCGAGGAAGAACATATTGTTGATGATGAAACTGTATAATTATTATGGGATCTGTTGACCTCACCTGGTTTGATAATCCCAATCGTGTATTTATATGTTTTGATAATCCCAATTATGTGTTCATATTTTATGATATTCTCAATTATTGTTGGTATACACTTTAATTCTTTCAAATCAGTGATCAAGTTAATAATAATGTTTAAAAAAATTCTGATTTATGTTAATCTCAATTATCCTTGTTTATACAAGCTTTGAATCAATTCTAAGTCAATTAGATGTTGTTTGCATAAGAGCTACCGATAGCCAGAGATACCGATAACCAGAGCTACCGATAGCCAGATCTACCGATAGCCAGAGCTACCGATAGACAGAGCTACCGATAGCCAGAGCTACCGATATAACTGAGCTACTGGTGTAAGTATAAACAGCTATCGATGGAGCCAGAGCTACCGATACAACTGAGCTACCGGTGTAAGTATAAACAGCTACCGATAGCCAGAGCTACTGATAGCCAGAGCTACAGATAGCCAGAGCTACTGATAGCCAGAGCTACCGATAGCCAGAGCTACCGATAAGAGCTACCGATGGATAAACAGCCACCGATAGCCAGAGCTACCGATAAGAGCCACCGATTGAAGAGCTACCGATGGAAGATCCTACACCGAGTCAACCGTACACGTCTACAAACAAACGGATACCTATAATGAACTGCGGAGTCAAATCCTATATCCTCGACACTATTTGTTTATTATACTAACGGTTACATTTGTTACTTTTGATGCATTTAATGTTATTAAATGATTTGTGTTGCCAGATTGGAAACCGTACCAAGTACGATTGAAAATCATAATCATTCCTTCTTCTCAGAAAAACAAAAAAGGAGGGGCATAAAAAAGGACATCGTGTATGTATAAAAAGCAAGTGAGAGAGACACTAGAAAAGAAGAGATCAAGCACACAGAACACACTTGCGATCAAGCTCAAAACGTGCCAAGAACAACTGGAGAACTTGCACTCACGAGACTACTACTACCAGCCTCCAGAACATAGATCATACATCAAGAAATCTATGCTAAAGAAGAACTACACAAAACTCTTCATTCCTTGAGCCGATAAGCAAGCTAAACCTGGAAGTCAAGGAAACAGATGATACTCTATTTTCTAGACAAAAACCAGAAGAAGACTCAGAACGAATTCTAATCAACAAAAGGAGTCAAGAGCTGCACGAAGATCACTAGAGCCATTTCTAAACTCTAAATCTTTATCTCTGTGATTTACTTTTTACATTACGAGCAGTGTGTGTTATCTGTTGTATTTTACACACACACTGTCTCCTGAACCTTAACTGGAGGATTTGTAAACCCTCACTCACTATCTTTTCATTCATTTTCCCATTGTGGATAGTGGTAGAGGTCGTGTGTGACCTGGACAGCTGGTTTCTGTTGTTTTGTTTCCCATGAATAACAGTGGTAGAGGTCTTGGACCTGGACAGTTGTAAACTGTTGAACCCCAATCCAGGGTGTGGATCATCTTTATATAAACTTTTGAGAGGACTAAGTCTCGGCTTGAGACTGAACCTCTTGGTTAACTCCTCTGTGTTTTTAGTTAAAGTTTATATCCATACAGTATATATTTATTTCATTTTCCGCTGCTATTACTTTGAAATATAATTTATCTTCAAAGCTACTTTGATAGTTAAACTCGCAAGTGTTTATATTTATTGTAAACCAGTAAGTTAGTTTCAAAAGTTAAATTAATCATAAGATTAAGTTAACTGAGAACTAATAAATCTTTGAGAAACTAATTGAACCTTTATAATCTGTATAAATTCACTACAGTTTAATTTGTTTTTGAAATTGGGGGATTTTAACAGAAATTGTTTTTAACAAAAATTTCAATTGGAACTCAATTCACCCCCCTCTTGAGTGTCCACTCCGACCAACATTTGGTATCAGAGGTTGGAAAATATTTTCTATATTACTCTGTTTTCAAATGTGATTCTAATTGTATTTTAAAGTTCTTAAAATTTCTGTTATTTCTAAATTTTTATCTCTTTAAAATTATTTTTGTGATATCATGGATAATAGACTACAGGGTGCTGCTACTAACCGGCCACCTTTCTTTAATGGAAATAACTATGCTCAGTGGAAGCTCAAAATGAAAATCCATTTGGAAATCATGAGTTTTGATATTTGGACTGCCATAGAATCTGAATCTAAAGTTCCCACTACTGATAGATCTACTTGGGATGAACCTACAAAGACTGCTTACAATAATAACTGTAAAGCTATGAATGCTTTGTACTGTGCTTTAGGAGATGAATAATTTAATAGAATTTCTGCATGTAAAACTGCTTTTGAAATTTGGGATACCTTGGCTATTTCTCACAAAGGAACAACTAATGTTAAAGAAATGAGATTAAACACTTATACTATTAAATATGATAATTTCAAAAATGAAGCCTGATGAACCTATTTCTGACATGTATCTCAGGTTCAATGAGATAGTAAACACAATGAGCTCACTCAGAAAGATTGTTCTTGCAAAAGAACAAATTATGAGAATACTGAGATGTTTGCCAGATAGATGGAGAGGTACATCCGTTTCAATTAGAGAATCATGTGACATTGGAGCACTGCCTTTCAAGGAGTTAATTGGTAAGATGATGATGTATGAAGAAGATCTTAAGGTAAATAAAGAAGAAGATGAGGAACCCAAAAGAAAATCTGCAGCGTTTAAAACTACTACCTTGAAGAGTAAAGACAAGGATAAACTACAAATGGAGACTGAGAGTTCAACGAGTGAAAATTCAGAATCTTACAGTGATGCCGAGATGGCTCAAATAGCTAGGAGATTCAAGAAGTTTTATAGGAAAAAGAAATTCTTTAGGAAAACAAATTACAAAGGAAAGTATGATCAACAAGGCAAATGGAAAAAGGATTGGAAGAAGGCTGACAGGACTGATGAATTTGTCTGCTACGAATGCAAGCGAAAAGGACATATCAAAGCAGGCTGTCCAAAATTAAAATTCAAAAAGAGATATGATTACAAAGACAAGAAGTACAAGAAAGCCATGAAGGCTACCTGGAGTGATTCAGAAGACAGCACTAGTGAAGCTGAATCTTCGGAATCTGAAAGGAATCGAGCTAACATGTGCTTCATGACAAATACTTCTGAGGTAACATCTGACACTCCTGTTTTAAATTCATATTATTCTGGAGATGATTCTGATTCTGAAAACATGTCAAAATCTGAACTATTTGAGTACTGTGATATATTGGAAGAAACCTGTAATGAGCTTAAAGACAAATACAAAGGTTTAAAGAAACAGTATGCTTTAAGTGTTAAGCATAAATCTAATCTTGATATAGAAAAAAAAGAATGCTCAACTACTAAAGGAAAATACAGAACTGAAACTGTCAAATGAGCAGCTCAGAAATGACTTAGAAAAATTCACAAATGGAAAGGATGCTTTAACTCAAATGCTAAGAAAGCAAGTTGCACCTAGATATGCTACTGGTTTGGGATACCAACCTGGACAGAGACAGTTCACTAGAACCCGATTTATTCCTAAGTCTGAAAAAAATTCTGCTAGTTCTAGTTTTGAAAATCTGTATGCTTTAACTGGTTATTCACATGGTTATAGACCAAATAAAGTTCATATTTCAAAATCTGTTGTTTCTATTAATTGTATGGGACCCATAAAACAAATCTGGGTACCTAAAGCCTTGATTTCTAACCTATCTGGACCCAAGAAGATCTGGGTACCAAAGTCATTTCCTGTCTAAATCTGTTTTGTAGGAAATCTGCTTAAAGAGCGATCACAAAAAGATATGGTACTTAGACAGTGGATGCTCAAGACACATGTATGGAGATTATTCTTGCTTCAAGAGCTTAATAAAGGTTTATGGAGGTCATGTCACCTTTGGTGACAACTCTAAGGGAAAAATCATCGGCCTAGGCCAGATTGGTAACACTGACTCAGTATTAATTTCTAAAGTTTTATTCATTGATGGACTTAAATATAACTTGCTTAGCATATCTCAATTATGTGGCGATGGTTTCAATTTCAAGTTTGAAAATGATTCGTGTGATGTTTTTAACTCCAAAAATTCTTTAGTATTTTCTGCTCTAAGGAATGAAAATGTTTATGCTGTTGATTTAAATTCTTTATCCAAACAAAATATTTCTTGTTTGAATGCTTTTCATAAAGAATCTTGGCTATGGCACAGAAGATTAGGACACTGCAACATTCACTCACTTAGAAAACTAGCTAGGAAAAACTTAGTTAGAGACTTACCTAAATTAGAATTCCCAAATGACAAAGTGTGTAATCCCTGTCAAAAGGGAAAACAACATAAAGTTTCTTTTAAATCAAAGAAAGAAGTCTCAACTTCTCAACCACTTGAGTTGGTTCACATGGATTTGTTTGGACCATCAAGAGTTTCAAGTCTAAATGGGAAGCATTATGTTTATGTTCTAGTAGATGACTTTTCTAGATACACTTGGGTATATTTCTTAGCTCACAAAAGTGAAGTCTGCTCTTCCTTTGTTAAATACTCCAAGTCTGTAGAGAATCTTAGTGGACTTAAAATTAAGACCCTGAGAAGTGATCATGGTCATGAGTTTGAAAATCATGAGTTTGAATCTTACTGCTCACACAATGGCTATAGTCACAATTTCTCTGCCCCTAGGATACCACAACAAAATGGTGTAGTAGAAAGGAGAAATCGAACCCTTCAAGAAATAGCTAGAACTATGCTCAATGAATATGAACTGCCTATTTACTTTTGGGCTGAAGCTGTTAATACAACTTGTTATGTTATCAATAGAGTCTTGATCAGACCTGTTCTTAAGAAAACCCCTTATGAGTTGTGGAACAATAGAAAGCCTAAGGTTAATTACTTCAGAGTTTTTGGTTGCAAAGTCTTTATACTTAATACTAAAGATAATCTGGATAAGTTTTCTCCCAAAAGCGATGAAGGAATTTTTCTGGGTTACTCTATTTCAAGTAAAGATTATAGAGTTTTAAATAAGAAAACCAAGTGTGTGGAAGAATCTGTTCACATCAAATTTGATGAAACTGATCCACATGAGCCTAAAACCTCTCTTGAGAATCTTGAAGAAGATTTGTCTATTCTGGACCTTAATGATAAATCTAAAGAACCTATTATAAAAACATCCAGTTCTGGACTTTTTCCAGAATCTACTTCTGTTGAACCCGAACCTATAGATGAACCTGAAGTTTCTAGTCCAACCTTTACCAAATCGACTAAGATTCTAAAGAATCGTCCTTTAGATGATGTTGTTGGTAATCTTGATAGAGGAACACAAACTAGAGCTTCACTAAGGAACTAGGTTGAACATCAAGCTTTTGTGTCACAGCTAGAACCCAAAAATATCAATAATGCTATCAATGATGAATTCTGGGTAATAGCCATGCAAGAAGAGTTGAATCAATTTGAAAGAAACAAAGTCTGGGAATTAGTTGACAGACCCAAGGACACCCTGACAATAGGCACAAAATGGGTTTTTAGAAATAAAGTAGATGAATCAGGAAACATAGTTAGAAACAAAGCTAGACTAGTTGCACAGGGATATAGTCAAGAAGAAGGTATAGACTATGGAGAAACTTTTGCACCTGTAGCTCGACTGGAAGCTATTAGGATCTTACTTGCATATGCATCACATCTGAAATTCAAGTTATATCAAATGGATGTCAAAAGTGCATTTCTAAATGGTTTTATAATTGAGGATGTTTTTGTGGAACAACCACCTGGATTTACAAACCCTCATTTTCCAAATCAAGTTTTTAAACTTTCTAAAGCTTTATATGGTTTAAAACAAGCTCCAAGAGCTTGGTATGATAGACTCAGTAATTTTCTTATTTAAAAAGGTTTTACTAAAGGGATTGCTGATCCAACTCTTTTTATCAAAAGAATTTCTAAAGATGTTCTAGTTGTACAAATCTATGTTGATGATATTATATTTGGATCTTCTATACACTCTCTATGTACTGATTTTTCAAAAAGTATGCAAAATGAATTTGAAATGAGCTTAATGGGAGAGCTTAAGTATTTTCTTGGTTTTCAAATTTTTCAAACTAGAGATGGAATTATTTTAAATCAAAGTAAATATACAAAAGATCTTTTAAAACGTTTTGGATTGGATAGTATTAAGGAAAATGATACACCTATGAGTACTACCTGTAAGTTGGATACAGATGAAGCTGAGAAACCAGTGGATCAAACCAATTACAGAGGTATGATTGGGAGCTTACTTTATCTTACTGCTAGTCGACCAGACATTATGTTCAGTGTATGTATGTGTGCTAGATTTCAAGCTAATCCTAAAGAATCACACTTACTGGCTGTTAAAAGGATTTTTAAATATCTTAAGCATACTGTAAATTTAGGTTTGTTTTATCCAAAAGGACAATAATTTGACCTAACTAGCTATTCAGATGCTGACTTTGCTGGGTGTAAGTTAGAAAGGAAGAGCACATCTGGAACATGTCATCTACTTGGAAGATCCCTAGTGTCATGGGGTAGTAAGAAACAGAACTCAGTTGCATTGTCTACTGCCGAAGCAGAGTATATAACTGCTGGTAGTTGCTGTGCACAAATTCTGTGGATGAAACACACTTTATTGGACTATGGATTTGATTTTAAACATGTTTCAATCAACTGTGACAACACTGGTGCAATAAACATATCTAAGAACCCTGTATCTCACTCTATAACCAAACACATAGATGTAAGACATCATTTTCTGAGAGATCATTATCAAAAAGGTGATATTACTCTTGAATTTATTGGCACTGAACATCAATTGGCCAATATTTTCACTAAACCTTTAAGTTCTGATAGGTTAAGTTACATTAGGCACGAGCTGGGGATGTTTAATTCTCACCGATGTTGAAATTCTCACCGATGTTGAAATTCTCACCGATGTTGAAATTCTCACCAATGTTGAAATTCTCACCAATGTTGAAATTCTCACCGATGTTGAAATTCTCACCGATGTTGAAATTCTCACCGATGTTGAAATTCTCACCGATGTTAAAATTCTCACTGATGATCAATTCTCACCGATGCAATGTTTTAAAACTTCTGTCTGCCGCCTAGAATATGAATCGTTTTAGTTTTATGTTATTTTACTTTATTCATTTATTTATGATTCCTACATGATAAAACTAAGCCTAAGCCGCTTCTCACTCCACCGGACCCAAAACCTTTCACCTTTTCGAATCTTAGCTCCCTAATCGACTGAGAACCCTAAATCCACGATGGCAAAAACCAAGATTCCTACCAGCAGATATGACAGTGTAGAGCCTAAAACAAAGAAGCAGAAAGTGCAGCAAGAAGCTAGTGGAAGTAATGTCAGAACTAGGTCGGGAAAGTTACCAGTAAACCCACATTTTCAGAATAGAGATATTGTGATTGAAAAAGAGCTATGCGTAGATTGGCTGCTACCAAGAAAGTCGTTGGTGCTTGAAATTTTGGAAGATCAGATATGGGTAGATTGTTTTTCAAATAACAATGGTCCCTACTACCCGAAGTTAGTGAAACAGTTCTACGAATTCGTAAGCTTCGAGAAGTCTGAGAATGAGAATCAGGTAAGTTCTTTTTTAAATGGAAAAGAAATGTCGTTTTCTTCAGTAGAGTGGGATGAATGTTTAAAAGTCCCACATGAAGGTGTATCCGGGTATGTCTCAAGAGCAATTCCACCCACCAGTAACATCTTTGACTATGAGACTGCTTTAAAAGAACTAACGGGTAATGGAAGTCAAAGGCAAGTGGTTGCAACTGAATTAGATGGAGAGAACAGATTGCTTTTCAAATTTGTTCAACATGTTTTGATACCAAGGAGAGGAGATTTTTCTAATCTGAGATATCAAGATATTTATCTTCTACATCTGTTAAGACATGGTGTGAAAGTTAATCTGTGCAGACTGCTGTTGAGTCAAATGGAAGACATGATTAGGCCGAAATCAAAGACTAATGCTTTATTCTTTGCCAAAATGATCTCTGTGATGATAAAAGTGAAAGGAATAGCTGAGTCTCAAGATGAAACAGTTGTAGTTAAGAATAACTTCTATATCACTACTACAGTTTGTAAGTACATGAAAATCAATTAGAACCCGTGGAAAGGAGAAAGGGTCAGTGATGACCAGAAGGTGTATGATAAATTTAATCTTGTGGATTATCCTTCAAGGCCAAAGGATAAAAGAGATTCAGGTTTAGGACCTGATGAAGAGGAACCCAAGTACAGTGATGAGTCAGAAGAAGAAGAAGAAGAAGAAGAAGAAGAGGAAGAAACTCCTATGGATATTGGAGGAGATCCAGACTTGCCCCCAAGTCATGTTACTGAGTTTGTATACTCAAGAAAAGAAAAGGTAGAGGAATTGTTATCTATTCATGAGGAAGACCAGCCAGTTCCTCAGCAAGAAGGAGAAAAAGAGAATGTATCTGAATCGTCTGATTCTGCTAGGCTGAGTCTGAGTCCATTGATTGGAAACTCAGTTGTGCCTACTGATGAAGTAGAAAAAGAAAGAGAAGAAGTTGTACCTTTTTCATAAAATCTCCTTACTGCTGCTGAGATGGAAGTTGTTGTGGAAGATTCTGATGAAGAAAGATCAGCAGAGAATGTAGCTGTTGTGCATAAGAATTCACCCATTGAGGGGGAGCATCATTCCAATCTTGGAAATGTTACAGTGACTGTTGAGGTTGAAAACTGGGTAGAAGACCCAGGTTTTATAGTCTGTGGTTTGGATTATCCTGATTCGGATAATGAAGTATCTTTGAATAGACCAAAGATCAGTTATGACATCAATTCTGAGTTATTACCTGATGATGTGGTCCGAGTACATGATTTAGATGTGCTGAAAGAAAATCTCAAAGTCAGTTTTGTAGAAGAAATAAAGACAATGGAATCTTTTTTAATATCCTCGATTCAATCAGTCATGAATGATTCTGTAGTCAGTTTAGCTTCTGCAAGAGTCTCTACTACAGTTTCTCCTACTGATTTTATTACAAAGTCTGATCTCGAATCCCTAAAGCATGAGCTGAAAGAATCCTTCAGTGCCTCAGTTGCTGAGATGAAGCACTGTTTTAGTGAAGAAATGAAGTTGTTAGAACAATATTTTGAGCTTTCTCTTGGTTTCAATCTGTCAACTTTTATGGGTGAGCTGATGGAAGTATTCAAAGAATTCCAGACCTAATCTTTTAGAATAGAAGCATATCTTGAAGCCTTAAAGAAGTCTGTTACTGCCTTAGATTCTTACATGAGCTCAATGCCTCAAGATGATAAGGATTTAGCCTATGTGAAAAGTGTTGTAAGCCAAATGGTCTCAGTATTTGAAGATTTCAAATCTTCTATAAAGGATCATGTTAAAAATCAGGACTCTAAACTGCAAACTCTGATTAGTGGTTTGACCAAAAGTTTCAAAGAAACTGTATCTTTCTCAGTTGGTCCTCTAGCTTCAAAAGCTGCATTTGATTTGAATCAATTACGAGCTATGATGAAGGAAGAGCTTGGTTCTATTTCAACCAGTGGCTCTGTGGACTCATCAGATCTAAGCCGAGTAGTGCTCTCTACAAGAGATTCAGTCAGGGAAATAGTGAAAATCGTCCACGACAATATGAAAGAGGCCTCTGCCTCTCAGGAGTAAATCAAGAACAAGGTGGATTATTATTTCCAAAGGATTTTTACCAAGCAACAACTCAACCATCATTTCAAGCTGATGTTGGAAAACATGAAGTTACCCCCTGTAACTCAAGACTTCCGAGAACAAGTGAGCAAGCTAAGGCAGATGACTCCTACCTTAGAAAAATTCATGGAGAACAAAGACGATTTTATATCTGCTATGGAAAGAGGAGGAGGAATCATTATGGATTTCAGAAATTTGTTGCTGCCCTTTTTGCATGTTGATGCCAGACCAGTTATTGTTCCTCCTGCCTTGCCTGCCTCTGCCTCTACTGAATCTCCAGTCCAGATGACTCCTGCTCAGGCCATCAAAAGCCTCACACCTATGATCACTCAACAAAATTCCCCATACAGGCCAGACACTGTATCAATGGCTCAGCCTCCTGTGATCATTTCTGGAATTCCAAAGCCCTCACCCACATCCTCACCACCTGCATCCTCTTCTGATCCAAAAGGAAAATCTCATGTTGAAGATCAGCATTGATAAAGTGGCCAGGTTGTTTGATAGGAATCATTTTTTTCTTTTCATTCTGTTTATGTAATTTTTGTCTGGTCTAATACAACTGTTTTTCTTTACACTATCCCTGTTTATCAGTTTTCTATGTCTGCTTTCCCACTTTTTGATTATCACAAAGGGGGAGAAAAATATAAAGAAAGGGGGAGAAGATATAAAGAGAGGGGGAGAAATATCAAAGGGGAGAAATTTGAGCCTTTGATACTATTTCTAACTTTTCCTTCTTTGGTACCAATTCTTTCAAAGATTATCTTTGATACTATTGTATTTAATACTAACTATGATAATTTTTGATCTATCTCAATCTATTACTATTTCCTCTATTTCCTCCGATACTGCTTTCTTTGAGAAATTAGAATATAAATGTTATATTCTCTTATACTATATTCTCACTATTTTTTTTTGGTCATATCATAAGTTGTGATTATCAAAAAGGGGGAGATTGTTGACCTCACCTAGTTTGATAATCCCAATCGTGTATTTATATGTTTTGATAATCCCAATTATGTGTTCATATTTTATGATATTCTCAATTACTGTTGATATACACTTTAATTCTTTCAAATCAGTGATCAAGTTAATAATAATGTTTAAACAAATTCTGATTTATGTTAATCTCGATTATCCTTGTTTATACAAGCTTTGAATCAATTCTAAGTCAATTAGATGTTGTTTGCATAAGAGCTACCGATAGCCAGAGCTACCGATAGCCAGAGCTACCGATAGCCAGAGCTACCGATAGCCAGAGCTACCGATAGCCAGAGCTACCGATAGCCAGAGCTACCGATATAACTGAGCTACCGGTGTAAGTATAAATAGCTACCGATGGAGCCAGAGCTACCGATATAACTGAGCTACCGGTGTAAGTATAAACATCTACCGATAGCCAGAGCTACCGATATCCAGAGCTACCGATAGCCAGAGCTACCGATAGCCAGAGCTACCGATAAGAGCTACCGATGGATAAACAGCCACCGATAGCCAGAGCTATCGATAAGAGCCACCGATTGAAGAGCTACCGATGGAAGATCCTACACCGAGTCAACCGTACACGTCTACAAACAAACGGCTACCTATAATGAACTGCGGAGTAAAATCCTATATCCTCGACACTATTTGTTTATTATACTAACGGTTACATTTGTTACTTTTGATGCATTTAATGTTATTAAATGATTTGTGTTGCCAGATTGGAAATCGTACCAAGTACGATTGAAAAGCATAATCATTCCTTCTTCTCAGAAAAACAAAAAAGGAGGGGCATAAAAAAGGACATCGTGTATGTATAAAAAGCAAGTGAGAGAGACACTAGAAAAGAAGAGATCGAGCACACAGAACACACTTGCGATCAAGCTCAAAACGTGCCAAGAACAACTGGAGAACTTGCACTCACGAGACTACTACTACCAGCCTCCAGAACATAGATCATACATCGAGCAATCTATGCTAAAGAAGAACTACACAAAACTCTTCATTCCTTGAGCCGATAAGCAAGCTAAACCTGGAAGTCAAGGAAACAGATGATACTCTGTTTTCCAGACAAAAACTAGAAGAAGACTCAGAACGAATTCTAATCAACAAAAGGAATCAAGAGCTGCACGAAGATCACTAGAGCCATTTCTAAACTCTAAATCTTTATCTCTGTGATTTACTTTTTACATTACGAGCAGTGTGTGTTATCTGTTGTATTTTACACACACACTATCTCCTGAACCTTAACTGGATGATTTGTAAACCCTCACTCACTATCTTTTCATTCATTTTCCCACTGTGGATAGTGGTAGAGGTCGTGTGTGACCTGGACAGCTGGTTGTTGTTGTTTTGTTTCCCACAAATAACAGTGGTAGAGGTCTTGGACCTGGATAGTTGTAAACTATTGAACCCCGATCCAGGGTGTGGATCATCTTTATATAAACTTTTGAGAGGACTAAGTCTCGGCTTGAGACTGAACCTCTTGGTTAACTCCTCTGTGTTTTTAGTTAAAGTTTATATCCATACAGTACATATTTATTTCATTTTCCGCTGCTATTACTTTGAAATATAATTTATCTTCAAAGCTACTTTGATAGTTAAACTCGCAAGTGTTTATATTTATTGTAAACCAGTAAGTTATTTTCAAAAGTTAAATTAATCATAATATTAAGTTAACTGAGAACTAATCAATCTTTGAGAAACTAATTGAACCTTTATAATCTGTATAAATTCACTACAGTTTAATTTGTTTTTGAAATTGGGGGATTTTAACAGAAATTGTTTTTAACAGAAATTTTAATTGGAACTCAATTCACCCCCCTCTTGAGTGTCCACTCCGACCAACAGGATCAAAAACATGTTGATGAAAAAAATAACAATGACACAGCATCACAATGGTAAATAAAATTATCAAGGTAAGAAGTCATGGTATAAAATTTGAGGTTGGTTGGAATCAACGTGGCCAACCTATGGACCCCAACAAGTCAATGTTCACTAGTTATCTTGGGGTCATAATGAGGATGAATGTGTTGATTTATATTGATTCATGGTGCCACATCCAACTTGTAACGAATTAAATCCTTTGGAAAGATATAATGGTAATGTTACAATATACTTTCTCTATTTTACTAAACAATATATAATGAAATGTTGATTTAATTTTCATTATTACTTGTAGACTTTTTTTATTTTAGAAAATTTCCATAAGAAATTTTTCTTAATGGTCACTAAAAAAATACCATAGAGGCTTCTGGACTCTTCTTATAAAGTTACATCTTAGGGATGCTGAGGGGAAAATAAATCCCCACCCTAATACACACCTTATAAAGCAGACTGCTTTCATCAATCATTATAATGAGAAATAATTTTAGGTGAATTGAAGTCAATAATATATTAATTGAAATTATTTAGTTTACCCAACTTGATTCAAAAAATTTAATTTATTAAACAACAAAAGTGTTATGAAAATAAATAACATGCATCAAAACAAACTTACCCCTATCGCAAAGCAAGGATGGGGTACGCTTCATTAGAGAACAAATTGGAATGTATTTTAAATCAACAATAAAAGTTTAATTATATGATATGAAACAACATATGTTCATTTGTTTATATGAATATTTATGAATCAAAATCTGAAGCCACTTCCATCCCACTTCATGTGCTATGGAAGGAGGCTTATGTAAATAAGGAGGGTAAATTAGTTGATGAAAACACAAAAACAGTATGGGAAACATGATTAATTATGAAATAATAGTAATTTGTTATTATTTATGACAATATTACATAAAAATATCTATTTATATTTATATTTTTATATATGATTTAGATATAATAATCGGCAATGACCATACTAGAAGAAAAGATACTTTCAGTAGCTTTGAAGCGGCCTGAACAATATGGTCGCCTTAGAGTATTAGATTTTGGAGTATCTCCTAAAAATATTTTGAGAAGATAAAACCACGTGAAGATACTTATAATATGGTAAGATAGTTAAAGACACAAATAGAATCACTACGAGATATTATTTTTCAGTCTGGTTTGGAAGACCAATGTATAAGAAAGGATCAAAACAAATTGAACACACATTATGTGAATAGTTAATACTATACAATCAAGATTTTATAGGGCATAGTTATATTTGATTTGAATCTATCAACACCCACGTACTGCCGTGTTGAGATGGGTACAGTGTATAATATCTCTAGATACCATCTACATAATCAAGACCTCCCAAAAGATGTCATGAGATTGGGGATTGAGGTAGCTTATGATCCAACTTCTGAGTTGCATGTTCCACTTGATGGTCCAGATATTAAAATGGTCAAATATACTATTGGAACTTTCATATCATGGTCATATAATATTATAAATATACATGTGGTGCATATTTAACAAAATTTTTCAAATGAAAAACATATAATAGTTGATGATAAAAGGTCTAAAGTGAGTTATTATATTACAGATGGATAAAGTGGCAGAGAAACATAAGTTCAAATCAAGAAAATATAATTATTCAACCAAGAAAACAGAACAACTTTCTAAGAGTACCTTCTCCCCACTAGTTCCAAAGAAACATTTAATATCATTAAAACTTCATGCAGGGACCATATTTAAATTTAAAACTGTGTATTACATTTTATATGAATAATAAATGTATAAAGAATCATTGATAGATAGAATTGGTATCAGGACTCTAAATGAGATTCTAAAGCATGAATGGTTGGGTGTATCAGTTGTGAATACATACGTAAGGTACATTTTCATAATACGTCTATCCAAATAGTGAGCTAATATGTTTATTAAAGTTAATAACTATTCATATTTTGTACAGATGTTTATATCACAACTATATAATGGAAATATCATGTGAATCATGATTTGGATTCATTAATCCATGTATCATTTATACGTCAGAACTTACTTTGAATAAGAAATAAATTTTGAATAAAAAAGATAAGTTACTCTAATTGTTTAATAAAAAATAATTAGATGAGAGACTCTTTTTTATTTCTATAATGAAAAGTTAAAACTCTAAAATATAATCACATAAAATAAATTTTTTATTTTTTCATTAATTAATTGTCTTTGTTTCTTTAGGGCGCACTGTATGATGATCACAGTCAATCTCAACACCCTAAATATTTATTTTTTGGATTTAATTCATGGATATGCAGGCAACCGAACACACATTATGTGTATTGTGAATATGTAATATGGTAAAATAAAGATATTATAAATAAAATTTGAATTATATGTTTAGTATTTGTTCTAAAAATAATTTTTTTTATGGTAGGGTGCTCGTGAAATACAGGCTAGATCAAGGCATGAAGTCGGTGTCTGAAGAGATAAAGGTTATAAATTACTACAAATGGAAAAAAAATTAAGGTGTATATAAAAATATTTAACTATAAAAATATTTAACTATAAAAACATTTAAAAACAATTTACTTATTTTTTCAATGTTTCTATAGTGTCAAAAACAAGATAATGACATCGATTAGGGATATTATGTCTGAAAATTTATGAGAGAAATCATAAATCCTGAAAAGACCAGTATCTCCCAATAGGTAATTTTCAAAGTCAATTACAATTTCATTAAATATATTTCATAATCATTTATTTGCCTATATTTTCTTAGTACTATCAAGATTTTGGACCAACTAGTTACTCAAAAGAAGAAATAATTTTTTTTTAGAGATGATTGGACAACATACTTTGTGTCAGAATGTATGCTGACAACAAATTTAGGTGATTAGCTTCTATGTTTTTGATCTAGTATGATTTATGACCTTCAAAATATATTTGGGGTGTGAATCCTTAGAGTTTGAATGATTATATATTATTTTTTATCTCTTTCTCATGGAGAAGTATAATTTAGGAAATCAATTTGTATAGAAGTACTGACCTAAAAACAATAAAAATTTTGGGAAATCATGGAGGCGGAGTTGGAGGCAGAGGTGGGGGTGGAGGCGGAGGCGGAGATGGAGGCAAATCCAGAGGTAAAGTCAGAGGAAAATTCAGATTCGGAGACTGATGTGGAGGAGGAGGTCGAGGAAAAGACTGAGGTGGAGGAGGATAAGTATTTTTGTCTTGAAAACAATAAAAATTTTGGGAAATTAAGTAAAATGAGTATCATACCATGATTGTGTTTGAGAATATTTTTTTAAAATTGCACACAATACTTTTCACTTAATATAAGATCTGTTGTGAAAGTGTTTCAAGTCACTTATTGAAATAATGTTTTTCACCACTTGTTTAAGTGGTTTTATATAGGGTAGTAATCCACCTATAAGATCATTCTGTGTTAAAAGCTTCAATTTCTCAAATAGTGTTATTGAAGAAACATATGTACAACTCTAAATCATCAAGCATGTATATAATACAACTTAAATGTTTGAATAAATATGTGTCTAATCAACCACCAAATTCAGTAGGTGTATGAAATAACTATTAGAGGAAAACTGGTATTGATATATCATGGTCATCGAGGATAGAAGGTGTCAAAGTGTCTGTTATCAGTTTAAAATTGACATTTTATTACAGAAAAGTGTCAGTCGTTGAAAACCTGTCAATCACACTCATATTTTCTTGATAATTTAGAAAAATTATTCATAATTCATCTATGACATGTAGGAATTAGTATCACATCAAACTGATACAAGATGTTATTGGTATGATCCAAAGTGTGTGTTTCCAGTTTAAAATGAAATTTTAGTAAAAAAAGAAAATCGGTATGCTCAAAACAGATGAAACACAATCTGATTATTTTAATACTTTAATAAAATGACTCGTAAGTCATTTGGGATGAGTGGGAATTAGTATCACCTAAATCTAATGCACTTTTTGATTGGTATGACTCTAGATACGTCTTTTTATTCAAAATTGACATTAATTTTAGTGAAAAAAACAACTGACATACTCAAAACTAAGAAAAATTATTTGGGATGTTTTAATACTTTAATAAAATGATACATATGTCATATTTAATTTGTAGGAATTATACTCACCCCAATCTAATGCACGGTGTGACTAAAATGACTTCATGTGTCTGTTATCAGTTTAAAATTGACATTTTAATACAAAAAGTGTCACTCACTGAAAACCAAGAAAACACACTCGGATTTTCTTGATAATTTAGGGAAACAATTAATAATTTATTTTTGATGTTTATAAATCAGTCTCATATCAAACCCACACATGATGCCTCCTGTATGGATCAAAGTGTGTGTTTCCATTTTAAAATTACATTTTAGTAAAAAATACAAGTGGCATACACAAAAATGAGGAAACACGTTATGATTGTTTTGGTTCTTTATTAAAATGATCCATAAGTAATTTGGGATGTGTAGGAATTATCTTCACCTCAATATGATGCATTTTGTGACTGGTATGACTCCTAGTTCATCTTTTTATTCAAAATTGACATTAATTTTTGTGAAAAAAACTACTGACAAACTCAAAACTAAGCAAACTCATTCAGATTGTTTTAGTACTTCATAAAAACAATCCAAAAGTTATTTTTGATATGTAGGAATTAGAATCACCTCAATCTAATGCACAATATGACTGGTATGATTCAAAGTGCATCTTTTTATTCAAAACTGACATTAATTTTAATCAAAAAAACAATCAACATACTCAAAACTGAGAAAATGCATTCATATTGTTTTTGTACTTTAGGAAAATGATCCATAAGTCATTTTTTACGTGTATAAATCATCCATGCCTCAATTATAATTACAATATGATTGGTATGACTCCATGTTCACCTTTTTATTCAAAATTTACATTAATTTTAGTAAAAAATCTAACATACTCTATAATAGTGTTTTTTCTTGTATTTTTTTATAAATTTTATTTCATTTAAATTAATTATTTTTATATTATTTTGGTAATTTCTATTTTTGTTTATGGTGATGCAGTGTGTTGTTATAATGTACTGCTTTCCCTATTTCTAGTGTTACTATGTGTTATATAATCATACTACAGTTTTCCCCTTTATCAGCACTACTAAATGGACTGTTAAAGGATCCTCACTACAAAAAATAGGGTGATTAGAGGGGGGTTTTAGAGGGGGTTATGCACAACCCCCTCTAAATTCATTTTCTATATAATTAGTGTGGGCTATGTACAACCCCCTCTAATCATCAAATTTAGAGGGGTATATGTGTGACCCTCACTAATCATCAATTTAGAGGTGGTTTCCCCTATGATTTTTTAAATTAGAGGGGGTTTTAAACCCCCTCTAATTTTTTAACATTACTTTTTAAATATCTGGTGGGAGTTTACAGGGGGGTTTCGATATCCTCTAATTGAAGAAAATAGAGGGGCTTCATATCTGCCACTAATCAATGAGATTAGTGGTGGTTCACAACCCCCTCTAATATCTTAAATTAGTGGGGGTTCATAATCCCCTATAATATCTTAAATTATAGGGGTTGAAAACCCCCTCTAATGTATTAAATTAGAGGGGTTTGAAAACCCCCTATAATGTCTTAAATTAGAGGGGTTGAAAACCCCCTCTAATGTATATAAATTAGAGGGGGTTCAAAACCCCCCTCTAATGTCTTAAATTAGAGGGGGTTGAAATCCCCCTATAATGTATTAAATTAGAGGGGTTTGAAATCCCCCTCTAATATCTTAAATTAGAGGGGTCTGTGAACCACCACTATTTAAAAAAACAAATTCCATAATATATGTATATATATATAATTAAAAAACTATATATAAATGTGTTTAAAAACTTTATATGAACATATTATATAAAATATTTATATAATTGTATTTAATTGTATTAAAATGTATACATAAATATAATTGTATAAATTTATGTAAATTAATATATATTTATTTATATAAATTTTATTTCATATAATATTAATTATATATAATATAAAAACATAAACATATTATAAAAAATATAAATTTACATCTGTGTGTTTTAGTGTAATTGTACTCCCAAATTCCTAATATATATTATATAAATATAATTTATTTAAAAAATATATCATATAAAAACCCAAGCTAATAGTTTTTATAATTTATATATTAATAATAATAAATATATTTTTAAATAACATGTTTATGCTTTTATATTATATATAAATAATATTATATGATATAAAATTTATACAAATAAATATATATTAATTTACACAATATAATACAATTATATTTATTGAAATATATATTAATGTACATAATATTATACAATTATATTTATTGAAATACATATATATTAATGTGCATAATATTAAATATATGTATTGAAATAAGTTATATAAATATTTATATAAATTATATTACATATAACATTATATAAATATTTGTATAAATTTTATTTCAAATATAATATTTGTATAACTTGTATTTCATATAATATTAATTATATATAATATAAATATTTGTATAAATTATATTATATATATATATATGTATGTATGTATTTCATATATTATTAATCATATATTTATTATATATAATATTATACAATTTATACAAATAAATATATATTAATGTACATAATAATAAATATATGTATTGAAATACATTATATAAATATATTTTTAATGACATTATATAGATATAATAAATAAATACTTTATATATATATATTATATAAATATGTATTTAAGTATATAAATAATTTATATAAATATATTTATAAATATATAAATATATGTGTATATATATAAGTATAATTATAAAATATGTTTAGTCAAATGTATGTAAATACACATATTAAATATATAGTTTATATAAATTAATAAATTGAATATAATATAAATTAGAGATAATATAAATACATAAATACATAATATAAAAATGTTTATATTAATTTATATAAATATATATAGGTTACATATTTATATCTATTTAAATATTTATTCATATAATATTTATATAAATTAGCTTCCTAATATATATAAATATATTAATGTGTAAATAAAATACAAATTTTTAGGTGGCATGGTGCTAGAGGCGCTGGAGTTGTATGGCAGAGACCATTGTTCGAATCTCGCGGGGTGCATTTTTTTGGAATGGCGTTAGAGGGTGAGGTAGCTGGTGACATGGGAATAGGAGGCGGGTCGAGTTGCTCTGGTGACACGGGAAATTGAAAGTGGGCGGGGTAGCAGTGCGGGAGGGACACGGGAACTGGAGGGGAAAGAGGAACTAGACGCGGGGAGAGGGGAGCACAGGAAATTATGGGAGGCAGGGTTACAAAGGAGAACGGAAGTGAGGCAGGGTTGGGGTGACATGGGCAATATAGGGACTGTCAGATGGGTTTAAAAAAAGAAAACAGAAGCCTTAGGGGTAGTTTTCACAACCGCCCCAAAATTAATCACAATTAGGTTCAGTTTTAACCAACCCTAAAGCTCTCCATTAGAGGTAGTTGTGGTTTTAACCGCCTCTAATGGAGGTGTTTCTGGAAAACTTTTATGCATATTAGAGAGGGTTTAACCCCCCCCCCCCCCCCCCAATGTAACCACTACTAAAGTCCCACTACATTTACCAGCACTTCCTCAAAACCACCTCTAACAACAGTAGGAGGGCACATTAGTGGCGGTTACTCATAAATGCCACTAATGTCTTCAAAAGCGGTTATAACCCCTTCTAATGTCAAAAATAACCCCCTTAAAACTCGCCATTTTTTGTAGTGCCTTTTATGAGTGCTTCTAAAAGTGCGGATAAAGATCCATTTATAGGCTCTTTAAAAATTACTAATAAAATTTTTTTTTATCATCACTTATATAATCACTGATAAATGAATATTTATTGTACCTTTTAAAAGATTTGATGAAGGGTATATTTATTAGCACTAAATAAAAGCGTTGATAAATGGTATATTTTATCAGTTATTTTATTTACACTGATAAAGTAACCCTTTATCGATGCTTTTCTGTGCTGATAAAAGCCTTCGACTTTTAGTCATTCTAAGATCGTCAGTGCTTTCCTAGTGCTGATAAAGGCATATTCTAGCATTTTTAAAGGACTCCTTTGTAGTAGTGATAATGAAGGATTGGAACTCTTGTAAATTTTGGAAAAGGGAATTCCATACATGTTTTTTCCATTGATAGTGGCTCCAATAATAGACCAAAGTAGATCCCAGGGAGGATAGGGTCAAAATATAGCCATAAAATACCTTTTGGACAATTTTATAGGTCATTTTGGCTCTTAAACTAAAGGTTTAGTCCCTTGTTAAGCTTAATTTCATCTTAATTATTGTAATTAATTTTAATCACATTCACTAATTTTTTTGGTAAAAAACTACGTTAACCTTACTAGACATTATAAATTCTGATGATTCCAAATATTAAATCCATTTTTCCAAATTTAAATCACATAAGTGGTATAAATTAATTTAAATTTAATCCTGCAGACAGGACTACAATGTGGGTTTTTAAAGTAAAAAATGTCCAAAAGTTTGCTAGGTTTTTATGTCCAATTTTAAAGTGAAATTGATTTCAATGACCTAAATTGGATTAATTGATAAAAATTTAATCTGATTAAACTTTAAAAATAATTAAAATTATAATTAATCCTCATGAATATATTAGACCAAAAAGCAGTTTTGAATTAAAATTCAGTATTTTTTACTAGTCATAAAATAATGAGAGTTCATAGAAAAATACAAAAAAATCAACCTGACCTAGTTTTTATATTATGATTTCAAATATTAATTTTATTTTGACATATTAAATTTATAAAAGGGTCAAAAATTGGATTTCAAATAGGTTTTCTATTAAAAGGTGGTAAAGGTACCTTAATAAAAATACAGTATTTTTATGCGTAAAATTGGGTTGGTTCTTATCTTATGTATAAAAAAATATATTGGGTGATTATCAAAAATATTTGATTGATTATATTGTGTGTATATCTATATATATATATTATATTAATTTCACTTAGTAATTGTAATTAATTTAATTTATTAGGATAAAACAACTTTATGAGCATAAAAATAGTTTTCTATAAAAATATTCTCTTTATATTCAATTGGTTTGTATATTCAGTTCCAATTAAGTTGTAACTAATGAAATAGTTTTATATTTGTGTAAACCATATATTTTCATAAGTTAGTTAATATTATTTATAACCACTAATTTAATGTCTTGGTTAAGTCTTATTATATAAAATAAAAATATTTTAATAATATATTATAGTTTGGTAAAACTCGGTGTTGCGTATAACAAAATCCATTGAATAAACTCATTGTTGCAAAGGATGTGAGATAACTATTTATCGCATATATCTCAAACTATATTTAGTTTGAATCTATTTAAAATAGTAAATATTTTTTAAATTCTTGGGTTATTATATTCCCTTGTAAATTTGTTGTTGCGTATCATACACGCTATCGAATAAAACGTTCCTACTTTAGATTTTCATGGCATTACATTATCCCCACCATAATTAAATTATGACCTCACAATTTAAACTTGATCTTTGTAATAAATTGTTTTATATTTTATATGTTGAAATCTGACATCATGAAAAGAGTTCATAAAACATCCTCTAGAAAAGAGAGAATGGGAAGTACAAAGGTCACGTAGACTAACATATAACTAGGCCTCTAAGTAGAATAATATTAGTGGAATGTAGAGATAAATACATGGAGGAAAGGTTTAAATATTTATATGGAGTTATTGAGGTAATAAATCACAAACAAGTGAATTATAAATGGAAATTTAGGGGTCTAAAATCCATAAATCAGTAATGATTTAGAAGACCATCAGTTCAATAAAAATTAAGGTATTAGGTTAACACATTTTTTTATATTTTTTCTAATGTTGAGTTATTCTTGTACTACTTAATAATGTAAGGAAATATACTTACTTGATATATTTATATAAAAAACATTCTTCCTTTGGTTTTTCTTCGATCAATTTCCAATTCATCCATTACTTCATGAAATGGATAACGAAAATTTAACATTGATTCCAGAAGCACTAAAATAAATAGTTAATGGATCGTAAGGCCAATAAAAGAGTGAAAAGTCTAAATATTTTTCTCTAACTATTTTCTAAAGTCAATATTGTTAATATATTAATATATAAACATAAAAATTAACATTGTTATTTCATCATTCATATTTATTCATCAAATTGTTTAACTAAAAATAATGACATATTAACCAAGACATTGTTTAGATTAGTGGTTAGCATGAAACCCTTATAATAATTCATTCATGGGTTAAAGACCCATGACCTTTCCAAACTTTATTGGTTATCACTCAGCATACTGGTTTTCCTTTTCTAAAACCAAATTAATATAATTTATAAAATAAATATTATGGATATCCTTGAAATAGGGATAATCACTAAATATCCTTTTAACTAAGGTTTTCAATACAACCCTGATAAATAAATACTTCATCCATTTATTTGCACATAGTTATTTTCTTTTCCTAGGGTTTATCCATGATATCATTAGTTGGATTTCTAAATCATGACCCATTATATTCAATCTAAAACACCTTAGTTTTAACCTAGTTCATTCATTTTCATTATCTATTCAAATCATTCATAATGGTTTGTAAAGAAAATATGAATTATCCTAAGTGTATCCCCTGGGAGTGTCAAACCAAGTGTGCAGTATGACCCATTTTTGTGTACTAGGTTACGCCGAGTTAGGCACGACATACCTTGTCATAGTTGTTACCCCTAGGTATATTTGTTCTAGAACCACATCAAATTGTAGTATCCAAATAGGGATGTATTTCTAGGAATACCCATATAATATCTACCTTACCAAAATTCTAGGATGTTATTCTATACTAATCCTCAAATTATACCTTAGGGTTATGTTCTCTAATCCATCTTCTTTAATATATTTTTTACTAAATCTAGTTCCCAAGGTTTCTAATAAACTTCCTTTGATACCATCTATAGTGACCTAGCCTCAGAGATCCCGGAGTGGATTTCTACTACCATTAATTTGGTATGATTACAAAAAATAAAATCCCAAAGGACCGAAGAGTTTAGTAGTCTCCATAAACTAGATACATACATAAGTCTTGTATTACAAATGAACATACAAATTACAACATAATTTTTTTCTTTTGAGGAAAAATTTATTCCATCTACTATTTCCTTTCATATCTTTCTTAGTAAACTTTAGGGATTCCTGGGGAAAATAAACATAAGAAGGGTGAGCTCAAATGATTGGTAAGTTTAAATTACAACAGAATAAATAATTAATCAATGAGAATAATAATTGTATCATGGTAAATAACTGAACACACATTCCATATAATCAATAAATTGAGAAGGAAGTTCATAAACAATACGTAAATGTAATAACAAGAAACACATGCCATTAAAATAAATATATAATGAAAAATAAATATGGAAGTTAATAACTAGAAGCACATTCAATTTAATCAATGAATAGAAAATGAAATGTATCCATAGATATGTCGATGAAAAATCTCATTGATAAATAATAACTGAAACAAAATGAGTGAAATTATTAATTATTATATTACATGTTTTCTAGGTACATGGAATCATTACTATCACGACCTTTCATAAGACGGTTTAGCATATCGGGTAGAAATACATCTAATTTGTGGAACTAATTCATCTCATTAGACTACCATTGCATCGAGTGGCTTTCATTAACTGCTCCTTAACCTTTAGGTCTTACCATAAACAGTCCCCAACATGTTTCTTTTATGTGCCAAGAATTCCTCATATTGAATAAACAATATTCCTTATAAAATATATGTATTAAATAAAAGATATGGATTTATCAATATTTCCCCAAATAATAAAATAACATTTAAAGTAAATATTTTATGAAAAATGGTATATTGTTTAGGAAATAATCATATTCATGAAACATGATACAGTTATTTAGGGTAAATTCAATGTAAAATGATCATAATAAATTAAATATTTCAAGGGGACTAACAAAGGAATTAAGGAATTGAATTCCAATACTATCCTTGCCCAAATAAATCACAAACCATCTAGAGGAATAATAAAGATTGTATCAATAAAACATATCACATGTTGAGTAAAAATAGTGGTTTTTTGACGTTGATGAATAGAAATATTAAAAAAAGATATTCTAAAAACATTCTTGAGGAAAATATCATTTTTTTAACATATTCTTTAAAAATCACTTTTGAAAACATTTTATTTAAAATTAATCTTTTAAAAATAAAAATAAGTATTCAAATAAATGTTGGTGGTTAAATCCTTACATGTTGTATGAGGTAAGAAGGACATTCCTTTTGCATGGTAAAAGGTTAAAAAATTCCTTATTTTGAAAGCGACAAAAATATTCCTTTGAAAGCATTGGTAAAATAAAAAATGGTAAAAATGTATTTAATAAATCATTTTGGAAAGGTTAAAAAAATTGAAAAACTTTTTATAAAACAAGGTTTTTAGAAGAAAACAAGTTCTCTGACTAAAGAGAGAATGAATTCGGGTTTTCTTAAAATCATTTTATAAAACATTTTGAGCACCAAATAGTTGAAAAATGGTACTGATACTTGTAAAAAGGTCATTAATAACCACATGAGAAGAAAATGAAAGGTTTTATTATAAAATGATAAAAAAATTCCTCTGATGGAAATTCAATTATAAATAATCCTGAACAAAATGAAATTTTAATGTAAATCCTTGAAAAGATATTAATGTTGGAGTGAGAATCAATTAATGAGTTAATTATGTGTATTAACTTTAAATCAACATATAGAAGTGTAAATACATCAATAGATATTCAAAGTCATTATAAACATAATAATATAATATTAATGATAATGATGAAGTAATATAACCCGATGAAAATAAATTGGGTTATGAAATTTTTTTCCACTTCGTAACTTTTAACCAGAATCCCCTTAGATGAAATAATTCAAATTGAAACTGAAAATATCATGAATAATGAATGAATCATGATATTATATGACAAAGTGGAAGTATACACACTATATATAAAAAATTATGTGAACAAAAATAAATTCATTGTTTCAATAGAAAGTTAACAATCATAAAAATCAAGTGAGATTTCAAAGATAATCATTAAAAACATTCTCAAAGAGAATAATCTTTAAACATTCCAAAGTATCTCATACCACTTTGAAAAATGTCAATCATAATCTCCATGAAGTAATAACATTAAATGAAACTTATAATATCCTGATAATAAATATATTAATCATATAACTTGTCAATTTTCATTATATACACCATATAAAATAAACTAGGTGCATGACAATAAATAAGCCTCAATAGAATGTAAATTGAGATGAAATCCCTTACCTTGTTTTTAATTTTGTGTGAATGGACTTTAACCTCCTGTATAATGGTTTTATACATGTCACTAACTAATACCATAACCATAATCATATTTATAATATCATATATTATCTTCTTATAATATCTTATTACCTTTTTTATAACAATCTTTCATTATTTTCACTATTTCGGGTGTTAATTGACTAGTTTGTCGAGTATGTTTTAACTTTTTATTTTTTGTTCCTATCCTGGTTTCATAATATCTATAATTTAAACCATTGTTTAAATATAATATATATTTAGTATATAAATATTTATAATAATCTATAATATTTGGAGGTAAGGAATGGAATGCATCATTCATGGAGATGGTAAGTTGTACGTACGCATGAATGCTACTTTCATTTATTTTTCATATTAAATGAATTAAAATTAAATGATATATATGTATAGTATAATTAAAATATCATATATATGTCATATATATTACATAGGTTTATTAAAAACATCCTTTACACATTCCATGTATAGCGTGAATGAATCACGTCGCTTTGAGGAGGCAGTAGTCCACACTTCCATAAATGATGTTATCGTATTCCCACAAAATAAATTTTACAAAGGTATGTGTTATAAAAGAATTATAGAAGTGTATATAAATTATAAGTATCATATATAAAATATATAAATATATTTTCTATCGTAATTCCCAACCATGAGAGGTGGTAAAGGAAAAAACGAACAATCATCGTTTCATGAGGTGGTAGTTCACCGTGCACATAAAATGTATGTTTGTTACCCATTATATGGAGGTTTGTGTAAGTGTAGGTATAAAACATAGAATAACAACATATAAGTATATTTTTTATACTATTTTTATTTTATAATCATGGAATAATAAGAATTTAAAGAGTGGGGAAAGAAATAAAACTAAAGAACTTGAGGGAGGATGTTACCTATTAATCAGGTAACTCCTTTTGGTTTGTACGAAAGTACTTCCTTGTATGGATTTATTGTTAGGTCCTCTAGGTCGAATACCCTGAGAGGGGGGTGAATCAGGGTATAGTAGATTAAAACTTTCTCCCTTTTGTATCTTGTTTCGTTGCTAGAAAAAACTCAATTTTCACTTCCTCCCATGGAAATATACAAACTGATATGAAATCATGCATAAGACACAGGGATTTTTACTTGGTTCACCCTCACTGAGCTACGTCCAATTATTATACAATGAAAATGTGATGATGTACCAAATTAACTATGGATCACAAAAAATAATGATTACAATGTTCGGGCTAGATCTTTTATACCCAGGCTCACTGCCATTACAAGTTTTAGGGTCTGCTCACTGCATTCCCAAGGGTCACTCCCTATGCCTCTTTCTCTGGCTCACTACTGGTGGTAAGGGTCATCATCTTCCTCTTCCTTCACTCACTGCTCTTGGAAAGGAATCCACTCACAGTTTATTGACTTGTAGGTCAAACACAGTTTATGGACTTATAGGTCCCTTCATTTTCATGAATTCTTGTATCCTCAAATATTGATAGATGCTCTATTGAAGTCCCTTTTTCACCCTATAGATGAAGTCCACCTTCCCGAGTACTACTAGGTATCAGAAAATACTTTCACAAACTGATTTCAAGCTTTTACAAACTTCTTTGTGCAAATCGTGAACCACCTTGTCACTCTCGCATATTGAGTACCGGGTTTGGTACGTGGAACACCTCCTCCACCTATTGTCGTCGCTACTACGAACCACCTTCGTCATCCTTTGCCTTTGTAATCGCATACCACTATCGCATACCAACTCCACAAACCTTCTTCTTCCAAACCCCTCCTATCCGCAAACTATTCTCTATTCTCGTGTTGTATTTGCTTCCACATACTAGAGCCCTCCTTTCGCGTACCTCTTGTGGAGTTATCCCTCTCATGTACCGTAGATTCCTCTTCCGTGTACCGAGGCAACTCCTTCTGCGTACCGGACTTCCTTCTCCGCGTACCAGACTTCCTTTGTGAGTTAAGAATCCCCATAAACACCTTCAGCGCCAACCACTTTCATACTTTTTCGAATCCATGGAGAAAAATATGCTTTCTAATAATGTTCAATCTCCATAGTAATCGTTGGGATTAACAATTCTTATATAGGAAAATATATCTGCAAAAATTTCTAATCCAAGATTTACCAAATCTTTAATCCATCCTTAACTGCTTACTGATCCTTCTACCGTCATGAACCTCAAGCCACTCGCGAACTATTTTCCACGCCGTCCGCGTACAGTCTTTGCTCTTATGTGGTCGATTTCCTCCACCGACATCAAGCCATCCGCGTACCACACCACTGCTCAACCGCGAACTGTTTTTCATTTTGCGAAACACATCTGTGTACCATTCCTGCCGCTCTGTGTACTATTCCTGTAACATGATACGTGGCCCATGAATTATGGTACGTGGTTCTCACACTTTTTTGATTTTCTTCAACATTCTTCATACAAATAACTCCTATGAATAAATCCTTCCTTTTCCAACATCAAACTCCTGATTTTGAGGCCCAAAAATTTGGAAAACACTGGGAAAATACGCCACCTTAAAGATATATCTTCAGAAAACACAAACCATTCTCATTTGTGGTTATCTGGCTTTGTCAACAAACACAATCACACACAAAACATCCTGAGGGAACACCTTGAGGGATTTTTTCCCAAAATTTATGAACAAATTTAGGATTCTAGGTTTAGTGGAGGTATTTTTAGGAGATATTTGGGATGATATTGGTTGATCCAAATTTGATTAATATCTGTGAGGAAGTGGGAGGCTTGAGTACCTTTTATAGTGGAGTAGTGGCACTCTTATAAATTTTTGAAAAGGAAATTCCACCCACATTATGCCCATTTAAATTGGATCAAATAATGGAAACAATTAAAAAAATGGGTAATATGGTGTAAATATATCCATAAAATTTATTTTTTACTATTTTATAGGTCATTTAGTATCTTAAGTTAAAGTTTTGGTCCCTTGTTAAGCTTAACTTCATCTTAATCATTATAAATAATTTTAATCATATTCACTGATATTTTTTTTCAAAAACTAATTTGAACTTATTATAAATAATAAATTATTATGATTCCAAATATTTAACTCATTTTTCCAAATTCCAATCACAGAATTGGTAGAAATTAATTTAAATTTAATCACGTAGACTGGAGGATAATGAGGGTTTTTTAAGTAAAAATATCCAAAATTTTGCTAGGTTTTCATATCCAATTTCAAAGTGAAAATGATTCTAATGACCTACATTAGATTAATTGATAAAAATTTAATCTAAGTAAACTTTAAATCCAATTAAAATTATAATTTAATCTTATAAATAAATTATACAAAAAAGTAGTTTTGAATTAAAATTCAGTATTTTTCATTATTCATCAAAAAAATGAAACTTCGTAGAAAAAGTACAAAAAATTCACCCTAACATAATTTTCATGTTCCTATTTCAAATATTAATTTTATTTTTACATATTAATTTTATAAAAGAGTCAAAATTTAATTTAAAATAGGTTCTCCATTAAAAGTCACTAAAAGTGCCTCAATAAAAATATAGTATTTTTATGCGTAAAAAATGGGTTTGTTCTTATCTTTTGTATATAGAATATATTAGATTATTATCAAAAATATTTGATTGAATATAATATATATATATATATATATATCTTTGTGTGTGTGTGTGTCTATGTATATATATATATATTTATATTTATATTACATTAATATCACTCCCTAATTGTAATTAATTTAATTTATAAGGATAAAATAGCTTTATGAGAAAAAAAATAGTTTTCTATAAAAATATTCTCTTTATATTTAATTGGTTCTTATATTCATTTACAATTATGTTGTAACCAGTAAATTATTTTTATATTTGTGTAAACCATATATTTTCATAAGTTATCTAATATTATTTATAACCACTAATTTAACAGCTGGGATAAGTCTTATTATATTAAATAATAATATTTTAATAATATATTATTGTTCTATAAAATTCAGTCTTTCATGTAATTAAATCCATTGAAGAAACTCGTTATTGTGTGGGACATATGATAACACAGCATCACGTGTATCGTAAACTAAATTATAGTTTGAATTTATTAAAAATATTAAATATATTGTAATGTCTCGATATATTATATTCCCTTATGTTCTTGGTGTTGCGTTTCATATACTATATTGAATGAAATTTTCCTAATTTATATTTTTGGGTCAATACATAAAAATATTTATTTAAGTTTACAAACCTATTTTTGATATTTTAACTTAATTTACACTATTCTCTAATACTATTTTTAATACAATACATATTTATGCTTTTAAAATTAATTTTTATCACTTTTATAAAATGAATATAATAAACTGTTTTTAAATATTTAAATAGTAATTTACATATCATGTAATACAGACCATTTAATTTTTATGAATAAAAATGAATTACATAGATAAAAACTAGTTACCTTGTTAAAATCTTAAAAAAAATTAAAAAGGGTTAATCAAAGGGATAGAAGGCCTAACATGTTAAAAATATGTTTCTAATTAAAATTTTGAGGTTTGTATCAAAAAAAACCTTATCCCCACTCCATTATTTTTCATTTTATATTCTTCTTGAAAATTGAAACATGTTCTCTCTTTATATTAAGATAAAATATATGCAAAAAAATGTCATTCTCGCCAATTATAAAAGGTGGATCTCACAACCCATTCAATACCACTCATAAATTTCATTTTACTATAGAAATTATATCCTTTTTCATTCCCAAATATTTCTCTATCACTTACTTCAACTTCTAGGAATAGTAATTTGGACCATGTCCCCCATTTCTAAGGAGTCCTCCATGGGAAAACTCAAGTTCTCAATGTGAGTGCTAATCTTTCCCTATTACTTTTCATTTCTTGAATATATTTACAAATATAATTTTATCATTACTATATAATGAAATCAGTATTGTTTTATAAGTAATTTTATTATGCTAAGGTAACAATAATTAACTACCTTTCCCCTTTATCCTTAAGGAAAACAAAAATGAGATTTGGGAGTATGTGCGGACTACCGCCTCCATGAAGTGTCATGTTTCTTTTTACTTCACCATATTACATGGGTGGTTATAATGTGGAATTTAATAAATAATTACGATATTAATAAAAAAAATTATAACATGAAATAATAAACCATATTATACATTTCTCTCATTCTATGGAAAATTAAATCTTCATCCATACGTACGTGTGGACTACCACCTCCATGGAACGGTGTATTCCCTTTTTCAACACCACATTTCATAGATGATCATGATAATGGGTTTAATGTATAAATATAATTTTTATGAAATTATTAAGACTCTATTAATACAAATTAGATAAACTATTAATAATAATATCAACAAATGATCCTTGTAAATTCAACCATCAAAATCATGCGTACTGGAAGAAAAACAATTCTTTGATACAATATAATAGTTTTGTATAAATTAAAAATTATTATTATTATCTTAAATTCTAATTTATTACTTTAATAAATCCTAAAAAATATATCATTATTCCATTGGAATAATTATATAACAACTAAATCAATTCATAATCATCAATTAATTATGGTATGCTCATGTCTGGGTCGGTCTAACCACCTACTTGAACAATGCTAGTAAATAATATCATGGATGTCTATGAGAACTTAATTACTAAAAATATATGATATAAATAAGTAAATAATTATTTTATTTTGGTTTCTGAATGGTAACATTAATATTAAACTCGTTAATTAAGAAAGAAATGTCTATTTTTTAAAAATCATTGAAATGTTCTCATTGTTGATTTCATCATTAAGGATCATAACCAAAACTTATATAGAATGAAATAATAACATTAAAAGTAATTATAAAAAAACAATTTTAGTAACTACTATGATCTAGGGATAATTAAATTTTGGATAAGACTAAAGAACAACACCACTATTACAAAACTAGTTTAAAGTGTTCTATATTGCCCACACCTGATATCGAAAATCGATAATAATAAACTAATATATATATAATAATTATAAATAAAGTTTATAAAAATTTATGGGTATGAAAAGGATACTAAAATAGGTGATTAAGATAGTTATTTTTTTATAAAAGACATTAAATCACTTTAGTGGAGGTCCATAATTAAGGTAAGGGGTTCTTTGACTCAAATTTAATTTCTTGAGACATATTTATTATTATTCACAATGATATAGTTAATATGCTGTGACTACCACATAATGAATTTATTTTACCATATTGATTTAATTCATGTGGTTTGAAGATTCATATCAAGTTTTCTCTTTAAATGTATTTTGATTCAAAAGATACCAAAGTTGTTAGGGTTTTATTTAATTCAACTTCCTTAGTTGAGTTATAATACTTCTTCTTGAGATAATTTTTTCCAAGATTGGTTTCTTACACAATAATATTTTATTATATGGTAATTTATCTTCCTCTATAGTGTAAAATTTAATTTTAATTCAAATAATTTACCTTTATAAAATTTCATTCTCAAAAATTATATTATTATTTTCTCATAATTTTAAGGAAAAAGTGAAAACCTCTCAATTGAAAAAACACAAACCATGTACCAAAAGATATGGTCAAACCATTAAAATATATTTTGAGCCTATTAGATAAATATTCCTTATAAATTTTCTACTAAAGACCCCTAACCTCTATTTTTAGGTCATCCTTGATCAGATCTTCGAACCAATAGGTCATCTTATCCCTCATTTGAATGAGCTGCTCCGAACTTATATTCATTTCATTGAAACCTCTTGTAATAATAAGTACTTTCTTATTGTGTTAGTATCATTTATCATTATTTATTTCCAATAGAGTTAATATCTCATATATTAGGTCAGAAACCTCATTATGTACCTTAATTAGAAAGACCACCTCCAACATTTCTTTCTCTAAGTGATTGATACGATCCCAATTTGACATATCCTACTCCACCTCCATGTCTACCTCTCTAATACGGTCGAATAACTTGTAAAGAGCCTCACTAATAGAAATACCCTCCACCACAGATTCAACCTACATCCTATTGGGATCTTCCATCACACCATTTACTTTCTAAAGTTCCTTAAGAACTCCACCTTTAGATTCCTTCTCTTTAATCATGAAGACACGGTCTAGTTATTTGGTCTACAATTTTAAGGTAGATCTTGTATCCATGGGTTTGTGAAAGTAAGAATAATCCTTTCTCCATTTTTGCATATTCCCCTTAGCCAGAATTCAACTCCCCAAGTCTTTGATTCCTTTCCTCCCTTTATTATTTCTTGGGCTATGAAGTTGTCTAATGTAAGAACTCGGTTCTTATTCTTGAGGTACGGGTTCCTTCTTTTCCTTTTTCCTTAAGTGTTTTTGAGAAAATAAGGAAAATGGGTAAAATCCCAAATTTTGTGGGTACACTCCGTGTACTTTTCCACACGCTGTGTACTTTGGCCATGTGGGATGAGTACACAGGGCGTGTAGCCCTGTCGGCAATGAAAGGTGTAAAAACCGACTACACTCTGTGTAGTGGGTATTTACACGTCGTGTAGTCAGTCGGCAGGTGAATAGAAAGGCGGTGGAAGTAGTTGCTAGCTGAGTGATGGTACACGCCATGTATTCAGAAAATACACGTCGTGTACTCATGTCGACGGATGAACAGTTCAGCGGTGGAAAAGTAGCCGCTAGAGGAATAGTTAAATGAGAAAAGTATACGTTGTGTACTTGAGAGTACATGCCGTGTAGTTTTTTTTTGGCTTAAAATGGGCAGTAGCCTCCTCTATTCATAGAGGAAGCTTAGAATGTTGAAGGATAATGGGAGAGACAGCCGGATCTTGGAGGATCTCCCGACCGCACACCAGGAACCCGATTCAGTAACGGTCGATCTCCTTGGAACCAGGTGGGTAAGCTCTTCCTTCTCCAAGATCCTTTATTACAAATTCTTTCCCAATGGAAAGTTATTTGAGTTTGAATGGGATTATTTTCACCTCAGATCTTCTTCATTCTTAGACAATTTGGGAGGCGTCGTTCACGTATACCGATCAGAGACGATCGAGGTAGGTGGTCTGGAGTTTAAATTCCAACTGTTGTGTTTTTTTGTGTACCGTTGTGCTATGAACCCATGTTGGGGTGTCGTGTGGCTGAGGCCTTGGCTATTTTAAATACCTATAATTGTATAGGTAATTAAATGTAATTATAAACTGCTGTTTGGGATCACTACTTGGATCCAGGACCACCCCGGGGGTGCGTTCCTCTATTTATCTGTTTGGACTGGATACCCGAGGGTATGCCATGATTATAATGTGTATTTATTTTTCTTGAGAGAAAGTGTATATAAATTATATGTTTATGCTTTGGGCTCGGCCCAGTTACTTTCTTAGCCTACAGGCAGTGTTTCCTTTAGCCTGAGGGCAGTGGTTCTTTTAGCTTGAGGGAAATATTTGTTATGCCTGTGGGAAGAAGATTATATGCTTGCGGGCGACACTTCGTACGCCTGAGGGAAATATTTTTTTGCCTATGGGCAATCACCTGCGGGTTTCGATTCTGGTTACCTGAGGGTATGTATGGTATATCTGAGGACAGTGTTATCATGAATAATCACCGTGGTGATTTTTATATGTATACCTGCCAAGTTAAAGAACGAGATTAGCATGGTTAAATGAATAATAAAATGGAAATATAACTGGTAAATTTAGTTACTTTTGAGTACTTCTTAGTTTATTTCATTTACTACTGCACACTGATGTTGCACATTTTCACTAACAGTTGGGCACGAGCCTTTAGTGGGTGTCTACTGGGATTTATTTCTCACACCTTGTTTGGGTCATGTCTTCAGCCCAAATATACTATATTGTTGTAGGTGTCGATAGGGGAAAGGTTCCCTACACAGGTACATGATTGTTGCAGAGGAGTAGGAGAGAATGGGACCGAGCTTAGGCTCGTGATACTGATGAGTTCCTGTTGCACTGTTTTGTTTTGTTTAGTTATACCTTGTACTTTGAGTTGTATTGTATTGTTTTGCAGTGTATCATGTTCTGGCTATTTTCGTAGAATCTGTGACATGATGCATCTCTATATATATGACTACTGGTTCTCTTTTACTTTAGTTGTGTGTTGTTTACTACTTCCGTTGTTGCATGTTGTATGTTATTTATCTTTTCTGATGTGCTACACTTTGACAAATAAGGGCATAGTTTCCCCACTATCAGACCTGGGCCCTCGCTGCTAGTCGAAAGCCTCTGGCATTTGGGGAAAAGTGCTTGAGGTCATGTGACCAATCGGGTTCGGGGCACCTGAGGTGTGGCACCTGGATCTGGGACTTTACAAAGTGGTATCAGAGGAGTTCTTTTCATTGAATTACTATTTGGAGCCTTAGTCAGGGATAGGACGGAAATGGTAGTTGGTAATAAGTTGTGCCCAAGAGTAGATAAACCATGTAGAAGGAAAATACAGTCTACCTCGGTTATTGAAATTTTTCTAATTTTGAAATTTTACAGTTGATTTGATTTTCACCATTGGGTGACGCACTTGTGGTGTGCTGTTTATATGTTATACTTGGGTTCTATTTAGTTGCAACCCGATGAGATGAGGGTATTCCATCTCATGCATCATTTAGGCACATGCTAGAAATCACATGTCATGCATTCTTCCGTTCCATGTAGGTGCATTAGAAATTACATGTTGTTGTGATAGTGGTTGTGCTAGAAAATCATGTTGTTGTGATAGCTACTTTGATAAATACCTATTAATTGATAGGGTCTTTTTGTGTGAGGTTGATAAAATGAACGCCAAACTTTGGTTCTTGAGGAGTATGGTCCCTCATTGACTGGAGTTTGGTGGATCATTGACTATTTATCTTGTTATAACATTCATAAGATTCCAAACTTTGATTCGTAGAGAGTATGGGCCCTCGCGGATTCGAATTTGGCACTTAGGTGTTGTTTTCAGTGTTTTTCTGGGTGCGGAGTAGTTTCTAAGGCTTGCTGTCTGAAAAAAAACATAGAATAAAGGTCGTGTATTTTTTACTACACGCCATGTATTCTTTTGTTTGGGAAGAAGAGAAAAATTTGAGAGTACACACCGTGTATCCTAAGTACATGTTGTGTAGTAGCTAACCGTGTCATAGGCCGCATGGGCAGAGACACGAGACAGGGAAGTTCTAGAGGGAACACGTTGTGTAGTTATTTCACACTCCATGTTGTGGGGACCCTATGTCTGCCCGTGTAACTAACAACACGGATGGAGGAAATATTTTCTCGTATACGTCGTGTTAGTGATGAACATGTCGTGTAGTTTAACCTGGGAACCCGGCCGTGTAGCTAAAAAACATGGGTCAATGTTACCTCTTCTTGAACACGTCATGTACCTGTGGGACACTTCATGTAGTCATGACCGGGGAAAGACCATGTGGACCTGGTCGTGTGGCTAGGAAGACGGAGTGGTGTACAAGTTGTGTGCGGGTGTAACACGTCGTGTAGTGTCAGCTGAGTGGTCAGATGTGTCACTAACAACACAGGCAGTTGGAAATTAAGTCGTACATGATGTGTCTACCTGGGAAATGCCGTGTAGTTTTGTTTAAAGGAGATTGGTGTGTCTAAGCCATGTTGAAGGACTCGGGCAGGAAAATAGGATTCAAGTACATGCCATGTGTGTGGACAACACACCGTGTGGTTGGGGTGTTACGCGATCACTTTTGGCTAGAGTAAACTCCCATGTGAATGACTTGTGAGAACACGTCGTGTAGCATTTATACATGTCGTGTAGTCAAGTTTTGTAAATCTTGAATGCTTTCTTTATCCTGTTCCCTTATTGGTCTCCTTGTTTTCTATCTTTATTAATCTTGATCTAAGTTGTGCATTTGACCTTTTAGGGTCATGCCACCGAGACGACCAATGGTTGTTCACCAAGAGAGTGGTGACAATTATACTCCTGAGATGGTAGGCCATGGGCTACCAGTTGATCCTCCAGCAGTGCCAGGTGTGGTGCCGGCCGTTATACCAGACGCAGGCATAAAGGCGCAGTTCCGTGAAGGCTTTATGCGGTTTATTCAGACCTTCCAAGGAGCACCACAGGCCGCCACATCTATGGCAGAGCTGACGCGTATATTCTAGCAGTATCAGCATCCGCCTATGTTTTCAGGGGATGGTGGACCATAGGCTGCAGAGTCATGACTGGATTCAATGTAGACTATTTTCGAGCATCTGGAGACGCCTCCAGGGTGGAGGGTCAAGCTTGTGACTTATATGCTGCGTGATTCCGCCAAGAGGTGGTGGGATATTACCACCCAATCTGAGCATCACCGAGACATGGTGTGGGAGGATTTTCAGGCAGTCTTCTATGACTTATTCTTCCCTAAGATGCTGAGGGAGGATCGAGCTTGAGAGTTCATGAATCTGCAGGAAGGTGCCATGTTAATGATGGATTATTCTGCTCACTTCACCGAGCTTCAGCGTTTTGCACCCGTTCCGGTGGGTGATGAGACGTTGAGGGCCAGACTCTTTGAGGATGGTCTTTTATATGACATCCGAGCTTTGGTGAATGTTTTCAGGTTGCCTACAGTGCATGCTATTTTGAACCTGGTACTGATTACTAAGCGGAACCTTCAGGAAGCTAGTGGTGTGGGCTAGGGCAGTTCGACACCAGTTTCTGGTTCTATTTTTAATGGTAAGAGGAAGAGGTAGATGGATTTCTCTCACGGTGGTAGTGCTAGTAAAAAGAATACTTCAGGTGGCCAGGGTATTTTCTACTAGTTTGGTAGAGAGGGGCACAAGAGACCTCAGTGTACCTGAGACCCAGTGGAGTGTCGAGATTGCAGCAAGATGGGTCATCTGTATCGCTTTTGCAGGGTGTTCCCACCAGTGTCTAGTGAGAGGGGTTCTGTGTAGACTTCGCATACGAGAGTAGGACCAGCAACTTCTTACCATTCGGGAAACTGGGATACATCAGGACATACAGGCAGAGGTGGTGGTCGTGGCCATGGTATCCAGACACTAGGATCTCAGAGGCAGCATGGAGGGACAGCTCAGGGTATCCAGGCTGTGTCATAGGGTTGCGGCACTGGGCAGGCATATGCAGTGCAACAGACCCAACAGAAGCAGGATCCCGAACTTTCTACTGTCAGAGGTACTATTCTAGTTGCTTCTATTTTATCTTTTGCACTTTTTGATACGGGTGCTACACATAGATTTATATTAGTGCCCGTTGTGGAGATCCTTGGGCTCAGTTTTTCTTCTTCTGATGTTATGACGTTAGACACTCCGTTGGGAACTAGAACGACTGGTGTGCGTCAATGCAGAGAGTTCCCCCTAGAGGTTGGTGGGTATCACTTTCTATGGGACCTCTATGTCTTAGAGATAATGAGCTATTATGTCATTCTCGGTATGGATTGGTTGGTACCCTTTCAAGCCTTTTTAGATTGCTATCGTTGTAGGGTGAGTTTTACATCACCAGAGGGTGGAGAGTTCTTATACAAGGGCGAATGGGATGTCCAGGTGAACTGAGCTGGACCCGAGCATCGTGGGTGATGTGGAGTGATAGCCCAAATTGTGAGTTTATATCTGGATGATCAGGGAACTTTTCAGAAGGATTTCCCTCCAGTAGTTGATCGTTTCAGGGATGTCTTACCTAATGACTTTTCAGGTCTTCCTTTGGAGTGAGAGATTGATTTCTCTATTGAGCTTGTGCCAGGAGCGGCACTGGTTTCCATTTCTCCTTATAGGATGGCTACACCTGAGTTTCAGGAGCTCAAGAGACAGTTAGAGGAGTTACAGGAAAAGGGTTTCATCTGACCCAGTACTTCTCCTTGGGGTTCACCTGTCCTTTTTGCGAAGAAGTCGAACAGTACTCTCAGACATTGTGTTGATTATCGAAAGCTGAACCAACTGACGGTTAAGAACTGATATCCCTTACCGAGGATAAATGATCTTTTTGATCAACTTTGAGGAGCACGGGTGTTCTCGAAGATTTAATTGAGATCTGGATATCATCAGTTACGCGTTAGACCATCGGACATACTGCTTATAGCTTTTCAGAGTAGATATAGTCTATACGAGTACTTGGTTATGTCATTCGGACTCACGAAAGCGCCAGTAGTTTTCATGGATCTCATGAATTGATTTTTCCATCCTCATCTATATTCTTTTGTGGTAGTCTTCATGGATGATATCTTGGTGTACTCTCACACTCGACACGACCATGTCACCCATCTTGAGATCGTTTTGAGTACACTGAGAGAGAATCAGCTATATGATAAGCTCTCAAAGTGCCACTTTTGGATGGACCAGATACACTTCCTGGGTCATATCATCTCAAAGGTAGGAGTTTCCGTGGACCTAGAGAAAGTGAGAGTAGTAGTTTCCTGAGAGCACCCTAAGAACGTGTTTGAGATATGGAGTTTCTTGGGGAAAACTTGTTACTACAGGTGCTTTATACAGTAATTCTTCTGCTTAGCAGTGTCGTTGATGGGTTTGACTAAGAAGGGTGTGAAGTTCGTTTGGACATAAGCTTGCGAGATAGCCTTTCAGGAGCTGAAGGGAAGGTTGACATCAGCACCAGTCCTGATACTTCTAGAGCAAGAGTAAGGGAAGAGCTATACAGTTTACTGTGATGCATCAGGTATTGGGTTGGGAGTAGTGTTGATGCAGGGCAATCAAGTTGTTGCATACGTGTCTCGGTAGTTGAGTCCACATGAGTGGAATTACCTGACGCATGACCTCGAGTTAGATGTAGTTGTTCATGCGTTGCGCTGTTGGAGACATTATCTCTTGGGAGAGCATTTTGTGGTTTTCACCTACCACAAAAGTCTCAAATATATCTTTACTCAGCGTGACTTGGACCTGAGATAGTGAAGGTGGGTTTAATACCTTCAGTCCTTTGACTTTGAGCTTTCCTATACACTTGGTAAAGGTAATGCAGTGGCTGATGCACTGAGCAGGAAGACTGAGATACAGGCAGTGCAGGAGGCCAGTGGTAACTGGCAGCTTATGGCCTTGTTCTCTGAGATGCATTTTGAGATACATGATAGTCAGGGGAAGACCTATCTTTCTTCCTTAGCTATGACCTCTACCCTCTTGGATAGAATGAGGATGAGACAGCTATCTGATTCAGAAGGCCTAGTTCTACGGGAGTCGGTGGCAAGTGAGGACCCTCCTCCTAGATGGACGATAGGCGATGACGAGGTACAGTGTTTCCATGGATGAGTGTGGGTTCCAGGGGATATACACTAGGATCTAATTTGAGAGTTTCATTCTTCATCTTAGGTAGTGGATCCCGAAGTTATCAAAATGTACCGTGATTTGAGACGTCGGTATTGGTGGTTGAGTATGAAAAGAGAGGTAGCTGGTTTTGTTACTAGATGTTCCACCTATCAGTAGGTGAAGGCAGAGCATCAGAGGCCATCCAGACTATTACAGTAGTTACCCATTCTAGAGTGGAAATGGGATGATGTTGCAATAGACTCCGTGACCGGGTTGCCGAGGTCACCTCGAGGCAATGATGTCATGTGGTTTGTTGTGGTCTGACTCACAAATGTAGCTCACTTTTTGCCGACCAAGGATACCTTCAGTGTTGATGAGATCAAGAAGTTGTATATCTGAGAGATAGTGAATTTTCATGGGGTTCCTCGTTCTATTGTTTTAGAAAGGGACGTCCGCTTTACGTCTCGTTTCTGTCAGAGTTTTTAGAGGGCACTGGGTACACAGGTGATTCTGAGCATAGCTTACCACCCTCAGACCAATGGACAGTCAGATCATACGATAAAGGTGCTAGAGGACATGTTGTGTGCATGCATCCTGGACTTTGGGGGCTCTTGGGAGAGGCACATACCCCTAGTCGAGTTTTCCTATAATAACATTTTTCAGGAAACTATTTAGATAGCACCTTACGAGGCTTTATATGGTAGGCCATGTCGATCACCCTTGTGCTGGTTAGAGGCAGGTGAGGCAGCTTTACTAGGACCATGTCTCGTACAAGAGACTTCAGAGCAGGTCCAGTTGATTCAGAAGAGGATGGCTACTACACAGTCTCGTCAGAAATCTTATGTTGATCGTCACAGACGACCCTTGGAGTTCATGGTCAGGGATCAGGTTTTCTTGCGTGTTTCACCAAGGTTGGGACCCAGGTGAATCAGGAGACAGGGTAAACTTTCGCCGAGGTATGTGGGGCCATTTGAGATTCTAGAGAGAGTCGGGTCGGTTTCCTATCGGTTGCAGTTACCACATAGGTATCGGGCCATGCACGATGTCTTCCATGTATCTCAGCTGCGCCATTATCACTCAGACCCGTCTCAAGTTTTTCAGCCTGAGGAGGTTGAGCTTCAAGTCGATTCATCCTTTGAGGAGCATCCAATTTGTATCGTTGATAGGAGCACGAAGGTTCTCTAAGGCCAGTTAGTTCCTCTCATATGGGTGTTATGGCAGCATGGCCGAGTGTAGGATGAAACCTGGGAGCGGGAGACCGACGTACATGCTCAGTGGCTAGAGTTGTTCTGATATTTATCTTCACCACCCTTGGAAGGGAAATTTGGGGACTAATTTCTTTAAGGGGGGAAGTTTGTAAGAACCCAGTTCTTATTCTTTAGGTACGGGTTTCTTCTTTTCCTTTTTCCTTAAGTTTTTTTTAGAAAATAAGGAAAATGGGGGAAAATCCCAAATTTTGTGGTTACACACCATGTACTTTTCCACACACTGTGTACTTTGGCCATGTGGGATGAGTACACAGGGTGTGTAGCCCTGTCGGCAATGAAAGGTGTAAAAACCGACTACACGCTGTGTAGTGGGTATTTACACACCGTATAGTCAGTCAGAAGGTGAATAGAAAGGCAATGGAATTAGCCACCAGCTGAGCGATGGTACACACCGTGTATTTAGGAAATACACACCATGTACTCATGTCGACAGATGAACAGTTCGGCAGTGGAAAAGTAGCCGCCATAGGAAAAGTTAAATGAGAAAAGTGCACGTCGTGTGCTTGAGAGTACACACCGTGTAGTTTTTTTCTCTTAAAACAGGCAGTAGCCTCCTCTGTTCATAGAGGAAGCTTAGAAATTCGGAGGAGAATGGGAGAGATGTCCGGATCTTAGAGGATCTCCCGACTGCACACCGGGAACCCGATTCTATATCTGTCGATCTCCTTGGAACTGCACGGGTAATCTCTTCCTTATCCTAGAGCCTTTCTTACCAATTCTTTCCTGAGGGAAAGTTATTTGAGTTTGAACAGGATTATGTTCACCTCAGATCTTCATCATTCTTGGATGATTCGGGAGGCATCGTTCACGTATACCAATCAGAGACGATCGAGGTAAGTGGTCTAAAGTTTAAATTCCAATAGCTATGTGTTTTTGTGTACCACTATGCTACGAACCCATGTTGGGGTGTCGTGTGGCTGAGGCCTTGTCTATTTTAAATACCTAGAATTGTATAGGTAATTAAATGTAATTATAAACTACTGTTTGGGATCACTACTTTGATCCAGGACCACCCCGGGGGTTCGTTCCTTTGTTTAGCCGTTTGGTCGGGATACCCGAGGGTATGCCATGATTATAATGTGTATTTAATTTTCTTGAGAGAAAGTGTATATAAATTTCATTTTTATGCTTTGGGCTCGACCCAGTTACTTTCTTAGCCTGCGGTTAGTGTTTCCTTTAGCCTGAGGGTAGTGATTCTTTTAGCCTGAGGGAAATATTCATTATGCCTGAGGGAAGTAGATTTTGTGCCTGTGGGTGACAATTCGTACACCTGAGGGAAATATTCGTTTTGCCTATGGGAAATCACCTGCGCGTTTCGATTCTGGTTACCTGAGGGTAAGTATGGTATGTCTGAGGACAGTGTTATCAGGAATACTCACAGTGGTGATTTTTATATGTATACCTTCCATGTTAAAGCATAGGATTGGCATGGTTAAATGAATAATAAAATGGAAATATAACTGGTAAAGTTAGTTACTTTTGAGTACTACTTAGTTTATTGCATTTACTACTACACACTGTTGTTGCACATTTTCACTGACAGTTGGGCATGGGCCTTTGGTGGGTGCCTACTGGGATTTATTTCTCACACCCTGTTTGGGTCATGTCTTCGGCCCAAACTGACTATATTGCTACAGGTGTCGATAGGTTCAAGGGTCCCTACACAGGTACATGATTGTTGCAGAGGAGTAGGAGAGCATGGGACCGAGCTTAGGCTCGCGATGCTGCTGAGTTCCTATTGTACTGTTTTTTTTTATTTGTACCTTGTACTTTGAGTTGTATTGTATTGTTTTGAAGTGTATCCTATTCTGGGTATTTTCATAGAATTTGTGACATGCTGCATCTCTATATATATGACTTATGGTTCTCTTTTACTTCAGTTTTGTGTTTTTTACTGCTTCCGTTGTTGCATGTTGTATGTTATTTATCTTTTCTGCTGCGTTACACTTTGATAAATTAGGTAATAGTTTCCCCACTATTAGACCTAGGCCCTTGCTGCTAGTCGGAAACCTCTGGCATTTGGGGAAATTCACTTGAGGTCATGTGAACAACTGGGTTTGGGGCACCCGTGGGGTGGCACCCGGATCCGGGACATTACATCTACTGATGTCTCCCTTGACACTATCTCCAATGAAATGATCAGAATCACCATCACATAATTCTGCTTCAAACCATCCTTTCCCTTCCATAAAGGTATCATCATGCTCATCTTGGTCCTGAACACACTCAACAGTTCCCAATCCATCAAAACAAATACTGAGATTTAAACTAGGAAAGGTCCTTTTTGACTATACCCTTTCACATCATTCACCCATCCATCTAAACATTCCATTTAGATCTCACTCCTTTTGAATCCCATTAAGTTACCCTTTCTTGATTCTTGACTCACCACTTCAGGATAAATTCCACATCCAGACCGCACAGCCCTAGTATAAGATCACAAATTCATAGTAGGCTCTATAGTAGTAGTATCCAACACCTCATGGGTTTCCACTAGCACCGAATGAGCTTTCACACTTGGCTATAGACCAGACATATCATTACTTAGATGCTTGAATATTTAAACCACTGTCGGTTTATCAATTCTATGTCACATATCTATCTAATTAGAATGGTCCATACCATAGCTATAATTAAACACCTTGTTCACTATTGGGGTAGTATCCTTCTTCTTAATGAGCAGTTGTTGAGCCATCGAATTAGGAACCACAAACCCCTCGTGTCATCCTCAATGAAAATTCAAAGTAAGGTTTCCCATATGCTTATAGTAAAGACAATAATCTGACCAGGATTCAAACACCACTGATTTTTTTCATTTAAACTCTTCCCTAACTTCGATCCATATACACTCCACTGATATTTTTTATATATCGACATCAATGTATAATTGGGATAAATCTAATGAGAGGTTGAATTTTATCTTTTATCCACACATAGGAATCTTCTGACCAGGCTTCCAAAAACATGAATAATTTAAGGGTTTTGAAATGGTAAAGGAATCTTGGGTGAATATACCCACAGTGCCATTGAAGGAGTCAATCGTTTCATATGGAAGTCATAAGACCATGTAAAGTGGAAAAAGTTACTCCCAATTTAGTTGTGTGGAGCACTAGACTATGCTTGAATTAGGTCCTTTTACAAAGAAAATCGAACCATAAAGTACCATTTTTTTAGAAGACCCTCCACTATATGACCCTAAAAATCCTAGGAACTAGATATGAACTGATAAAAAGTGAAAACTAAATGCTGATGAGACTTAAAATGAGCCACCAGATTCAAATCTAGGAGACTTGATGCATCTATGGACTCTGCACACAAAAGTGAGACCAAAGTCGCTCCCTTGAAAAGGGAGGAAACCTTCGGTCAAAGGGCAATTGATAAGAACATCATGAGAGAATCAAGGTGAGAGAGAGGGGAAAAGTAAGGAGGATGGTATATAGGGTAATACATAGGCAATTCTCCCCCCTCCCCTATCTAATGATTAGGGGTGAATGAATTTGATGCCGTCGCACCTAGGGCATCACCGAGACGAAGTGGGAGTGGCTTGAGAGAGCCTCAACAAAAGTATATCATTGTTGAGAATAACTCTCATTCACTTTAATGATGGTTTCCCATATAGGCCCATATTTTATTCCATGACAATGTTCTTCTTTATATTTGGAAGTCAAATTATATGTTATTTCATTTGAATATAATATTTAAATTTTCTTATTTTCAAAATGAATATTTGTTATCCCTTTTTTATGATGTGGTCTACAATAAATATATTTTAAAAGGTTTTACTTCCATGATCATTTATTTTATTTTTCACTCCATATTTCCTCGTCATTGAATTCTTATGATTTTTTTCTTCTACTTTCCTTCCTATGTGAACACTCTATATTTCCATTCATTTATTAAAGTTTGTTCACCTATATTTCATACATAAATTTATTAGGGAAAATATTGATTTAACCATATACCCTTTATCTATAATGTGTAAATAAAATATACTATATTATCTTGATTAAAGGGTATTTACCTATAAAGTTAATGAATATGTTTTGATACTTGTTTATTTTCCACTGGTATATCATGTTACGATTATTGATGTAATTATAGATATTTTCCTAACATGATTTAATTTGAAAAAGATATGAAACCAATTTTATTTCCGTGGGTTATATATGATATAATGATTGATTGGTTTCAAGTGGTACTCATATGTATGTATAATGACAGGCGGGGTCCTATATCTCCCTCCAATTCATTTTTTAAAATTTTACATCTCTTGAGACATGTATATATGGGCATAATTTAGTTTCTTTCATGTGTGGGTGAAATTTTGTGGCTCATGAAGTTGAATTTTCCCTATTCTAATGTTTATACCACATTTCTATGGTATCTTGATTTTAGCTCTCACGGCTCAAGTTTATTGATGAATTTTTATACTCTTTTTATTCATGCCTTATGTTATAAAAACCCTTATTCCATGACTCGTGATTTTTGATCTATAATTTTTTTGGTATGATTCTCTTATTTTATTTCCATATTCCTTGATTATAACCATGTACTCATATTATGTTCATTTTTGATCTCTTATGTTTACCCTTACTGAGTTTTTAATCTCACCCCATTTATTATGTTCTAATTTATCTAGGTTATGAAGAAAAGGAATATGTATGATGTGTATAAGATAGTATCATATGTGTAGAATTTTTGGGTGACAGTGTAGAATTATTATAGATTAATTAATTTCTTATAAAGTTGTAAAAAATCTCATTGGTTGAAAAAACATGGGTTCTATTAGTTAATGTTTTTTCCTTATTCTATAAAACTATAAACCTAAATTATAATGATAATTTATTATAATGAAATATTTTCATTAAGTCATGTAATTATGATATAGTTACAATCCTCTTCTATTTTAGTGATGTTATGATATCATCATATTGTATCTGATGATATACCAAATGTATTATAACATTTCATTTTCAATATGTATATTATATCCTATGAAATAATTATATAGTTAAATATGATATATATAAAAATATAATATGCTTTATCTTTAGGGAATATCTATCACTTTTTCAGTTTGATTTTTCAATTTCCTATTGACTGACCATCATTTTTCCATGATGATTGACATTACACCTTGATTTTTGATTTCCCCTTTTTGGTTATAAATGAAATTATTTTCTATATATATATATATTTTTTATTCTTATCTTGGACACCCTTCTTGGTAGTGATTGTTTCTTATATTCCCTTGGAATCCCCTATGATGATCTTTTACTTTTCACCCGCTATGAAATTGATTCTACATGGATCGAGGTATTATTCCCTTGATTAATTTATCTTATAAATTTATTCTATTTATTTAAGTATTATAAGACCATGATTTATATATTTATGTGATTTATGGTTGACGTGGGATATATATAGTTCATTAGGATATAAGGATTTGAATACTAAATTTTAACCTTTGATAGTGATTGGATTAAAGCACAGTGTTGTCGTATGTGATTCAAGAAGTATTTTCTATTTATTATTATTAATGTGTAATTATTATGCATTAAATTCGTTGGGTAAGAAGAGGATATTTCCAAAATTATATGAAATGAATTTAAACTTATGAGATAAGTGAGATCAATTCTATATAAGTATTTTTTTTATTTTTTTTATTGTTTGTTATGGAATATGTTATTATGAAAAATGGAAGTAACATTGGGTATGTGGTAGTGTGTGATGGAGATACTCCCTAATTACTAGAACACGTATGATTTATAAATGGTTTAAAACATATTTTATGGTATAAATATAACATATGGTATGATATATATAAACCAAAGTCATATTTTATACTTTGTTTTAGGTATATTATAGGGGAAATATAGGATATCACTCAGCTAACTTAGCATTGTATTACTATAAGATATGATAGTATTGAAAGATTTGATATGTATAAATTTTAATATATTATTGATGAGTTAGCTAAACATTTTAATATTTATTAATCTACTACAAACAGTTATTATCAGTTATGGACATTTCATAAGTTGAAATGCATGGGAGAATTAATATTGTATTTGAATAAAAAATGTATGAATGGTTTAATAGTTACTCATACATTATGTAATGTAAAATTAAATTCTTGATAAGTCTCAAGAGTGTCCTGGGGATAATATAAGCAAGTCATATCCATTGAAATAGGTGTTCCCACCTTGGAAGTTATCCACAAAGCTCTCTTCCTTCTTCTTCCTCTACCGCGAGAGATACTAGCATATCATGATTTGAAGGAGGGTCCTGCACAAATGTTGGGTAACTTAGTTATCATGTGGATACACCATGGATACAACATCCCAATCTTGATTCACTCTATAAAATTCCTAAAAAGGTGTTCACCATATGAACTCAGGCGTGCCTCCCCATATTTTAGAGGCTGCCAACTAGTAGTGGGGGTCTAGGGTATTATCATGGAGAGACTATACCTCCACATAAGAGTGAGGAACAACCAAATAAATACAATAAATTTACATAATAATAAATAATAGTATGAGAAATTAATAATGTATAACATTCTATATCAAAATTTAATGAGGACGCATATAGTCAAACAAACTCATGGTCATGCCAGCATACACACACTGATCACCCACTAGGCCAATTTCATATATAAAATTAATAAAATAATAAATAGAAAAGAATTCAATAATATCTATGATCTATAACTCATTCATATCCTAATTATTTTGAGTTATCCCACTCAATAAAGCCACTCTGGACCTTTGTACAACCTTTATAAATGATCAATGAAGTCAGCTTAGGTACCCAAGTGTTGTGGATGCCTGACTGGGGTGTGAGTACAAATCATAAGGGTAACACCAATGCAATCATATAAATAATTAGTAAATTAAGTGTGTGATCATGTGTCATGATAATTTGAATAAATAAATAGACTACAAAAGTAAAAATGTATAACAACTGTTGATCCTTTTGTTCTGACATGAAATTAGGGATCGACCCAAACCTACTTTAGCTAATGAAGTGTTTCTCCAAGAATGTCACACAACTGTTCCAACCAATAAAACTACCTATAAATAGAGAGTGTTCCTATACCCTTTTAGTAATCCATTACTTGGATCAAATGCATATTATTCTAGTAAAACTACGTTCAGAGCCAAGGTGTACCCTACCAAGAATCTATCACCTAAATCAAGGGGTGTGTGTCTCCCCTACCAGGAATCCATAAACTAGATCCAGGGTATACCCCACTAAGAAAAATATTTCTATATTCAGGGAATATCCTATTTTAAATCCAACACCTAGAGATGTGGGTCTTCCTCTCCTCTTCTAGGAATCCATCACTTATATCAAGGGGATACCCTTCTAGAAAAAATATATCTAAAACTATGGAGTATCATATTAGGAATCCATAACTTGGAATCAAGGGTGTGTTTATCCCATTCTATGAATCTATCTCATAGAGTAAGGGGTATTATAAAGACCAAATATTTTAATACATAGAAATTACATCTTAAAAGATTAATATCTAATATATTTTATAATTACATGCATGTGGACTATAAAGGTTTAATGTCTTTGGATACTAGATATACAATATTCTTATTTCTTAAAATATCCTAAACATCTCCCACATAGATATTACACCTTAATAGATGAATATCTAATATAGTTTACAAATAAATTCTTGAGGACTATAAAGGTTTAATGTATTTGGGGAGTAGATACACAATATTCTTATTTCTTGAAAGATCTTCAACATATCCCAAAAATATCTTCCCATGTAGTACTCTAATTAAAACTTCCCTACTTAAAACTCTTATTCATAACCTATGGAAAGGAAATATAAGAAAGGGTGAGCTTATATTCTCAATAAATGAAAACAATAAAGATATCATAGATCACATAAACGTAACATGAGCATAAGGGTGTGATAACACGAGATTATAATTTTAAAACCACACCCTATATATCATAGATTATAATCCTAAGTCATGGAATAAATATTGGTAATTCATAATATATGAACCATAAAGGAATCAAAAAAATGATCCATTATATCATATCATAGACATAGTTATGTTTCAAAAACATAATATTATAACATTTTGAACATGTATAAATAGAAACAGATTCACTCATTAAGCTAAGAACATTAAATGAATCCCTCGTGTAAACTTATGGACATGAAACTAGGTCGATTCATAATCTTATAGACATCAATTTTAAGTCCATCCATAAACTTCTACACATTAAATCCATGTTAATGCATAAACTCATGGACATAAAATCCAGGTCCATGCATAAACTTATGGACATGAAAGTCATGTCCAGGCATAAACTTATGGACATGGAAACTAAGTCCATGCATAAAATTGTGAACATGAAATTAGGTTCATGAATAACATATTTTAATCATGAGTTATAAAACTTTAACCAAAACATTGGAGGGATATAATGGACCTAGTTGTCATATAATCACAATCCATTCATATGTATTATACAATATCATGAAAACATTTAACATTTCATCATAACTTAACCTATGGAATAAGAAATGGGTTTTATAGAAATTACATCATCAAAACAATAAATCAAAAAGAGAAATAATAAGTATGGTATCATAGAATAAAATCCCCAATTAAACATATGTAACATCAAAGTATGTCATCATAGATGAAAATTTCTTTAAAAGATCACTTGGAACATTTTGTGAGGAAAATACCCTTTTTATTTTTCAATCACTTCTTTAAAATCTAAATATTTACAAAATATTTTATTTGAAAATAAACATTGAATATATTAAAATAAGCTTCAAATAATTAATCGTTCATGATGGTAGGAAATTATTTCCATGCCGTGTACATTAAAAAAAGATCCCTTTCACATTTTCAATAAAAATTCAAAAGTACCTCATTTATAAAACCACAAGAAGATTCCTTTTATACCATTTTATAAAAATTAAATAATGGGTAAAAATGAATTTAAAAAATCATAGTAGAATAATATTAATGTTATTTAAAACATTTTTAGAAAACATGGACATAGGAAAAAATTATTTCCAACCAAAGAGGGAAATAAAATAGATTTTATTTAAAAACATTATTTTCAGTCACATGAGTTTATAAATATAGGGAAATAAAAAAACGTGTAATATTAGGAAATGAACAACAGGGAATATAATTCAGGAGTTTTTTTAGACGCATATCCTAAAATATCATTATTGGAAACTTAATCATAAACAATTCTGATAAATAATGATATTGTAACATAAATCCCTTACATCTTTGGTAACTTTCAAATAAAAACCTCATGAAAGTGATAACCTTATATAGATATATAAATATTCATAATTTTCCTGGTAATAATAATAAAATAAACTCATGGGTATTATATACATAACATAAAAGAAACAACTTTTGAATATGGTATGTTTCCATAGAAGTAAAAGTGAGATGAAAATCCTTTGCCACTTTGGTAAATTTTTAATCATAATCCCCATGAAATAATAAATTCAAATGAAAATTTAAATATCATGAAAATAATACTATTTTGGAAATATCATGTCAAAATGGATTTATAAACACATCATAAAAGGAGATAGTTTTATATCATAAAATGTTTCCCAAATAAGATAACTTTCGATGATAAACCCTTACCTAAAATTCGACTTGCTTTGAACATGCTCTAACCTTATCTTATTCAGTAGGCCTCCTTTATATTCCTTCTTATAGACCCTGTAAATGGTCTTTTAAGAATACCAACACCTATAATTCAGGTATTGGTAATTTGATAATAGAATTTAGTATGGTTTGGTCATGATAGATGGCTCAAATGTTTGTAAAGAAGAGAAAAGAGGGGTACCCTTTTATAAGTGAGGAGAGGGGCACTCTTGGAATTTCTTACAGGATTAAAATATAATAAATTCATTCTAAAAAAAACACTTCCAAATGGATAGATACTCTAGTATAAGGTTTCATGTGGTTTAAATACCATCAACCAATAAAATTTAGATAGGTATATGTGGTGTTTTAAACCATACCATTTCGTTTAACCTCTTAGTTAACCTATTTTAACCTTAATCGCATTAATGCCTTTTTTACACTTAAAGGGTTATAATTTTGATTATAAAGTAAAAATTGGATTATAAATGGAAAAAAGATGGTAATTTTAAAAATTTATCATCGTACTTTTCCTCTTTCATCATTTTTAGTATTTTAAAATAATTTAATAAAATATTATTTTTCATAAAATATTATTAATTTCATTTTAAACACTATTCACAGAATTTGACTTTTAACACATAATGAATGAAACTTGATTCAAACATAAATATTTCACACAACACTAATATGTTATATTTATCTATAAAACTCTTGGAACAAAATAATTCATCCATATTATATTAATTAAAATATTTTTAAAATCATTTATTTTATTTTTTATATTAATTGAATAAATATTATGTCAGTGTTGCATAAGTATTTAGGATAATTATTCAATCACAAAAAAAATTAAAAAAAATACTATGAAATATAAAATTAATTTAACTTTTCAAAAACATTTATAAATGAACATAAACTCTTTTTACCCTTATGATAAAATATTGTTGATATTAAAGTCAAGAGTGTGACATAATTTAACTTTATCATTTACTTATATTAATATAATTGTCACAATCAAAGAAATGTGGAAAAAACTAGAAATATATTCAAGAATTGTATGAAAATGGATGAACTTTATCCATCCAGCAGGATAAATTCAAGTGTTAGAAAAATTTTAAAGCCTTATCCCAATGTTTTAACCCTATTTTACCCATTTTACACTTACCGTGGGGAAAAAATTACTATTGTTACTACTAATATTGAAGAAAAATAAAATGGATATATTTAAAAAATTTGGAACTAATGGTTCTAAATATGGAACTTATTTTTCAAGATTCAATTTCTAGAAGTGATAGGAATTAATTTAAGATAAAAATGTGAAATGCAATGAAAATTTGTTTTTCAATTAAATAACTTTTTATGTATAAAGATATTTTTATACCAAATTAAACAATAAAATTTACTACAATGAACATAATTGGATCATTAATAATATAATTTAACTAATTTTACTTTTTAACCATTTAAAAAAAATAACCTTTGTAAATGCTTGAAACAAAAATATGGTTTTCAATAGAAATCTTTATTTTTTACTATTAATCAAAAAATTAATCTTTTTAGAGAATTAATAAAAATTAACTATAAAATAATTTTGAAATTTTTATTTCAAAAATTAATTTTATCATATAAAAAAACCAAAATTATCAAAAATTAAATATAATTTTTTCTCAAAATGAGAAATAAAAATCATGTTTGAAGGAAATGATTTTTGAAGCATAATATGACTTTACTAAAAATATTTATTATTATTTAATAATAATTAATCAAAAAAATATTAATTAAGACCTTTACATATATTTCATGATGTGTTTATACCTATTCTTACCTACCAATTCAATGTATAGGTTATAACTGTCATATTTAATTAATAATATTTCATTATTCATTTAAGCTTGGTGTTGCATGTTGTATATGCTATTGAACATAATGTTATTCTTTTAAAATCTCAATATGTTATTGTTATACCTCCCCTTATAGAAATCCATGTGGCTTATATACATACCAATGGAAAAATCATCCCTCCCAATCATCACATGGAACAAATCTAGATGAGGTTGGACATCTACCTAAACCCATCACACAAATCTGTAATCAGCCTCTCAAGTGTATGACCTATAATTGTCATGGCCATAATAGTATCATTGTCATTTAAGGTTCTAAAATGAAACCCAAAATTATCCCTACCCATTTCCCTTACACACCTTCTCAGGGTCAACAAATCACTGGGGAACCCACTGGGGTCCCCTGGGTATCATCACTACTAAGACACCCCACATGGGCACCTCTATCACATTCTCATCTCATGGGACAACTCCCATCACTTATATGGAATAATGTCCCCTAGATTCCTTAATATCTCATCAAATAGACACATTATCCTTATAGGTAATCCCATATCAATAACATACAAAGGATATGGCCTCATGACCATCCACTTCCCAAGTCAGTGGGGGATGACCACTCACCCCATGGTAATCATAACTCACTCGAAGGATCTAAGGCATCTCAATGTTACACATGGATATTTCCTTGTCCATTCATCTCAATTCATCACTCACCTATACCTATATGTCACTAAATAAACCTATAATTAGGGCTACTACAAGTACTATGTTCCTTTCCATTTCACCCCTTAGGTTCCATGAGTCATAAGGCATGTATTTATGATCATGGCCTTAGTCATTAATGATTGAGGTAGTCAATCTAGCGTAAAAGGGTCTAATGTGGCCCCAGACAGATTTTTCACTCCATGCATTTCATTTTAATTAAATAATTTCATTTAAATTGATAGTGTTGGTTTCCTATCAGTGGTGAGACCACATCACATTCCAAGAATAAATATATAAAATCAGATATCATGGTGGTGTTCTTAAGGGATCATATAACTTAATTTATATTTATTCTCATTTATCCACTAATAATAAAATCTTCCTATAATCTTTCAAGTCTAGTCAGGCAACATTAATACACACAAGGCCCTAACTCATGTCATAAAATCCAAAAAAAATTATTATAAAAAATATAATCAATTATAATTTAATTAAAATAGTCCTAAAATCCTAAAAGATCACCAGAAAACCTCATTGCACCAAAATCATGACCAACCACTCATAGAAGGTCCTTAAAGTACTCTTACCACTACCTCTGGTGAAATCACTAACATGCAATGTTGATTTAATATCAATTTTAATTAAATTTAATAAAAAAACCCTAAATAAATCCATCAGGTGATGTACCTTTGATGAAATTGTGTTTGATGGATTGTGATCATCTTTATGGGATATCCTTTATCCATCATATATAAAATCCTCATCATATCAAATGATTTCCACCATACTCCAGTGGAAATCATCACCAAACCCTAATCAGTTCGAATGAAATTTAAAGAAACAAAAGAAACCAATAATGGATAATAAGACAGGATAAATCACCTTGAATCTTACAATAGATGACACTAAAAACACATCGCATCCATGGGGGATAAAGGAGAATGCATAGTAGGTCAAGAGACTTGAGATTTCATGACAGGGAATCGGGGTCTGATCCCTTAAGTAATCAAAGGATGAAAATGGGGTATCCTTGAAAATTTTAAATGTATGAGGAAAATTGTATTACACCATGGCTTGCCCCACATTGTGGTGTACCTCCTAGAAACCCCTAAGGAACCCTAAAATGCTTTTCACCATGCCCATCCCATCCTCTTTATTTTTTATAGGTGGTTCCCATCAGTTTCATGATCTCAAAACACTCAACCCCTATAAACTACATCATGTTGGGATACACCCCCATAAAATCCTAGAAAAACACTTGACCTAGGTATTTTAAATCCTCATATCCCATAGTTTTATCTCCTAAGAACCTATCCCAAGACAGATCTCTATTCCCTTAACTTTGGATATTTTTCCCTCCACCATGGGGTCCACCACACCATGGTCATCCCAATGGTGGTGCACCTGCAATGAATTTATACTTTAGGTTTATCCAAATTCCTCCATTATCATTTCTCAAGCACATGAACAATCCCCAAACCTCGTTCTAAGACTAATAACATATCCATGAAATGTTAAAACATACAAAATATCAATCGGAACATCATTTCTCAAACCAAACCATTATCCAAGTTAAAAAAATTAAATTACCCTAGAATTTACTAACCTGTATAAACAAGGGGTTTTAAAACTCACCTCCAATATAATTTCTCATCCCTGAGAAGCCACAATATCATTATGCCACAAATCTTGAACTATCTCAATCACTGATTCATAACTAATTTTTTGTATTATACTCCAGAATGAAAACCAAGATTTTGCTGCACACTCTAAACATGAGTCATGTTATTCATCAAAATTTGATCTTCCACTCATCACTATCACCAAAACACTAAGATAGTGCTCACCCATTTCTTTCTATCTCAAGACACCATAGTGTCATCACTCAGTTCATATTTTGACTTATGGTGCTCCCCATCATAGGCCTAAACTCATACATGATGATTCCAAGTCATGGAACTCCTCACCACTAGAATATCCTACTAGAATACATTTATCATAGACCAATGACTCACTTGATGCAGTTTCCCACTCATGGCACCCAATCATATTCAAAAACACTGGTTTGACCTCCTCTGGGTGAATATTCTTGAGAACACTCAACCACACCTATAAAAACATTCTCAAATCACCTAATATTTATCCCTAGTCCTCATAGGTATCTCAAGATCATATCAACACCCATACCAAATTCCAGACCTGAATTTCAATGAAATTATATAATTGGGTACTTAACCAACCAAAACTTCCACCATGCTCTCACCCAAGAACTATCACACCTCTAATCTAACTAACCCTTTAGTTACACCAAGACCATCATAATATTAATTCTAACAAGTATATTTTATCCAAAATCACATAAGAATTATGAATCAAGTATTTATATGAGATTAGAGGAATCAAACTCACCTAATCACTGATATCCAATCACTACCTCGGCCATCCAATGACCTATCCCATACATCCATGACCCTACCCATACTTGGATTGTATCTTTGTATCCCATGATCTATACATTACCACATTTACTAAATTAACACGGTCTTCTTACTCATAACTAAGTGTCAGCAAAAAAAATCAAATGTTACCCTTTCTTGGCTCACGGGAACATCATCCTAAGAACCTAATGAAACTCTAACCATAATGATGGTTACACCTTAAATAATTGAATAGTGCACCCCATAATATGGTTTCCCATACACCACTCCTTAAGTTTAACCTCTATAGTTTTTATCATTTAATGTGTTTTGTGCCTCTAGAGTAATGATCACCCATCCTATTAATACTAACACCATGAAATACATGGTGTCACCACCACCATATAGGTAATACCTCTAATTCTCATCTAGACCTCAAATATCCAATTCTTGAAATAGTTCATCGAATCCAATTGTCCTCATCCTTCTCATGTTCATTCACTGATTTTTAATCCAAATGAAATAACACATACAAATAATGAACTATCTCAATCTCATCCAACTATAGTGAGTGTATTCTCCCGTACCACTCAATCATATAACTCAACTCATGATTCCCTGAGTCACATTTCATCATACCTAAAATCTTGCCCCTAAAAAATGACCATGGTCATCATGCATGCCAATATCATCAATCCAAAATCCCCTTATTATCTTTTTCTAATAAGAATGACATTACTCACACGTTGAGGTCAATCCCATGATCTCCCACCAACTGGTGATGTTTCCAAAAATCACTAGTGTGAAACCACTCTCTCAAAATCCCATTAAAATTCATACAAAATACATATGGTTGGGTATCTTGTTAATATTATCCTTAATTTCCCACTTCAATACCAAAATAAACTACGTGCTTTAATGTTCATGATCATATAAGGCATTACCATGCCTATACTGCATACCTGATATCTCTTCCATGCATTGATCCTATAACTTGAACTACATACACTTTTTTTAAAAGGTTGGGGCCGAAGCCTCATTTTATTATTAAAGAAAATCAAAGACCTCTTTTAACTGGGTAGAGGAAGACCCATTACATAGCCCGAAGGTCTAGTGGGATTGTAGCCCATTACATAGCCTGTAGGCCCAATTTTTTGGCCCAATTACCATTCTGTGAATAGTAACCCGGCTGCTATAGTACCGCACAGTACCACCGCTGCTACAGTGCCCTGCCACTGCTACAGTACCCGCTGATCTACAATGCCATCACTGCTACAGTACCACTACAGTACTGCTATAGTTCCTGTGCCCAATGGGTTTTGAACCCCCTCTTTTAACTACATACACATTCTTCCCTCATTTTAGGCATTCAAAAACTATTCTAACCTCTCTATCAGGTTAACCTTAAGATAATAATGTCTCATTTCATCTATAGTACCTATTGCGCTAATCTCCTAAGCTACATCTCAAAATGTTAATCTCTCCTTCCTAACCCATAAGTCATATCTCGCATTTTTCAAAACACGCAGGAAAAATATCTGCACCCATATCAAACATCACTCAGTATCTCATGTGCCAAAATACCCACTATAGAGTCTCATATTACCATATTCAGCATTACAATCCAAATAATATGATTGATATGGCATTTATTCTCACCAAGAACCAACATATGAGACTACCCCCTTGAGAATTACAATCTAAAACTGATTTTCACCAAGACTCTATATATGATAACCACCCCTTTAAGGATACAATTCTCATATATCAACACATATGTATATAATAGAATTGTTCTAGATGATCTGTTTTGGTAATATCATAGTAATATGGTTTAGATAAGTATAATTCAACCGAGAAACTATATGAGAAAACACTATATAGGTTGTTGTTGATACTTTAAATAATCAAACCTATTATCTCTCAGAAGCAGTTCCAAGGAATCAAATGCCTATATCAACTAACTAAGATTCACTATACATCCCTTATATAGAGGGAATACATAGTCATCATCATCAAACATCCTTCTGTAAGATCCACATGACCAGTCATTAGAGAAGACATACTATGGTTTAGTTAAGTATAATTCCACAAAAGAAATATGGTAAAACACCATATATGTTTTTTTTACTTTAAACAATTAAACTATGTCATCAGTTATAACAATTAAAAGCAATCACATGTATTTCATATGAATCCAATGTTCCAAATATGATGCATGTTCATGGCCTCTTTCCAATGGGCGAAGAGATAAAACCCAATAAATCATACTCTAAAACTCAAGTGTGCCATTAATAGAGAAATTATACAACCATAACGTTGAAAGAAAAGGAATATAAAACCTATATCATTGGTAACCTATACTTCCAATCAGAAAATATGTCCATGAAATTCCATTTTTATATCCATCACAAACTTTGACACATTCTTATGTCACTTATCTACCATCTCCCCAAATAGTAATAAAAAATAAATCTCTACTACACTATGTGATATCATCTATAAAGAATCATTAATACCACTTGTAACATCACTAACCTAGTACAATAAAAAAAAAATCTAGACCAATTGTTGCTAAGTGGCCTTAGTTGTAACTTCTTGTATGCCAGAGGCTTCCGACTACTAGAAGGTGTCAAGGGTGTTACCATAGGGAGAATATACCCCAATATCAAAGTGTGAAACAATCAAAAATATTTCAATAAACATACACAATAATAAATTATATTAAGTGGAGGTAATAAATTATAACATGTTATATCAAAATGTAATGTGGAAACATACAGTCAAATAGAATCATATCCATGCCAGAATATTAATGTTGATTTCCTATTAGGCCGATCTGATATAAAAAATAAATAAAATAATAAAGTTGTGAGGATATACTATTATCTATGATCCAAACCACATTAATATATTTACTCCATCAAACTATCCCACTCAATCATGAAACTCTATGTAAGAACACAATTTCTAGCTATAAAAGACTTTATAATAATCCTGATATTATTCCAGAGCAGCGCCTTCAGACGGCGTGCAATTCTGAGCCCCGGTGTGGCCGGAATTAAGTTTTCAGTGCATTCACACTAGGAACGCCAAATAAATGGGACAACTCCTAAATGGAGTTTTGGATCAGATATCTGAGTGCACGGATGGGTCTGGAATGGGGTTTCTACCGTAGGAACAACATAAAACATGTCAGTTCGGGATGTTTGGACCCCTCACCCGTTGACGGAACATTAAACGGAATAATTAATTAATTAATTAATTAATTCGTTTAATGGTTAAACTTAAGTATCTCTTAAATGGTGGCTCGGATTAGAAAACCAAGGGCACCGTTGAGTTTGGAATGTTCCGTTTACCCTAGGAGAGGTATAAGTTTCGTGGGCGCGGGCCTTCTGTGAAAAATGGCCCCAGGGGCATTTTCATAATTTGGAAGCCTCAGGAGTTAAGTTTTAATAACTTTCAAACGGAAGCTCGGAATCAAATTTTGAGACCTCCTTTGTGCTCGGAATGTGGTGTTTGCCCTAGGGGAGGCTTAACCTCGACCCTGCTGAGGGTTCGGGTTCAGGCCGACGGGCGGGCGGTTAAGCGTGTTTTCTATTTAAACACTAAACCCCCTCCCTCTTCCCCCATTGTCCTTCTTCCCTGGAGCAAGGAGCTCCCAACGAAGGAGGAACTCCTCCTCTCCGGTGAGGCGCGGAAACTCTGGCGGACCGTCGGTGAAGCTCCGGGCTACGCCCAAAGAGGTAGGAGATTCTCGTTTTACATTTTAAATTCCAAACCCTTGTTTCAAGTTAAATTATGGTGTCGATTTTGCTATTAATCTTCAAACTAATCCCATAAATGAGTAGTATAAATTCCTAGCTACACAACTCACCCCTCGGATTTAAATTTGGAGGCCCGAGAAGTCCACGACTGCAATTCGAACTTAGCGGGTTTTTAGGTGTTTCCTGCGACGTTCCGGCCATCCGGGCGGCGGCGGCCCGGGGTAGCGGCGGTCCGGTGGCTTCGCGCGCCGGCCCGATGGTCTAGGGTGTGCAGAGCGGTGGTCTTCAGGTGGTGGCAGGCCAGTTTCCTTGAGGGCGTGCGAGTGGGTGGGCGGCCAGGGCTCACGATCGAGCAGCACGGTGGGCTGGCCAGCGGCGGAGGTGAGCGGAGGAGCTGGCGCGGCCGCTGGCTTCAGGTGGAGCGGAGCACGGCAGTGCGGGGCCTCAGCGGAGCGACGTCAAGCAGGCGAGGCCATGACACCAGCGGCCAGTCACGGTCAGCGGAGGAGGACCCCGAGGTCGCGCCTCGGGGTTGCAGAAGGAAACAAGGACCCGCTGTTTACGGGTCCTGCTGGGGCGACCTTAGGAGACCGGCCTTCGGCCGGTCTGTTTGAAGAGCCGGACCTGAGGGTCTGGCGGTTTGAGGTGGGCCATGGCCAGCGAGCCGTTGCGGGTTGAACTGGACCCGCGTCTGGGCCGCGGGTCGGCCGGTCTGGACCGGCCCATTTTGGGCCCCCTTACATTCGGGGGGTCGTAACTTGCAAACGGCGCGTCCGTTTGACGCGCCATCAGTGGCTATAGGATCGTGTTAGCAAGGCGGCCTTGTTGAAGTTGGTTTCGGGGTTCTGGGGTTTTGTGCCCGAAGGTGGGTGACCGAAACGCGTTAATTTAATAATAATAAATTTTTTATTAATGTTGCGACGGACGTGGCTCGCAAGTCGGATGTCCGTTTGAAGCGCCGTTAGAGGCGTAGTGGCCCCAGAGCTGAGATGAACCTTCCGAAGTTGGTTTGGAGCCCTTGAGATTTGGTTTCGTTGCTCGGTGGCAAGAAGCGCTTTATACGAACAATTAATTAATTATTTAATTAATTAATTAATTACTACATCAGACCTAACTCCCGCTTGGGATGTCCGATTGATGCGTCATCAGCGGCAATGTCACCCCTGACCTCGTGCAGACTTTTTGAGATGCTTTCTGAAGCGTTCAGGTTGGAGATAAGGTGTGGGCCCCACAGGGCCTAGTTTGCACATTTTACGGCGAAACGTCACTTTTTAACCCGACATTTGTTTGGGGTGTTTGAGTAATCGTTTCTGAGTGTTTTTCTGAGGGGATTGCAACGGTGCAATCTACCTGCCTAAATTCGGGCTAGAAGTGCGGGCCCCACGGGGCCCCGTTTGCGTATAACGCGGGGAGTTGCAGCTTCTGCATCCGGAGTCCATTTTAAGCGTCGTCAGCGGCATTGTGACCCTGGCATTGAGACAATGTAGTCCAGGGTGGTTTCAGGGGGTGAAGTCGGAGTTGAGACCTGGGCCCCACGGGCCGTCCTTTGAGCTTAGTGCAGCGTATTGCGACTTTTTCATCGGGCGTCTGTTCAGGGAGAATAAATAATCGATCTAATGTGTTTTTCCGAGAGCATCGTGATGGCGCAGTTCGCCCGACCTTTTTTGGGATCGTGGTGTGGGTCCCACCCGGGTTGGTGACGGTGAATAATATCTTTTTCATCGGGTGTCCGTTTTGGGCGATTGAGTAGTCAATCCCCTGTGTTTTTCTGAGGGGATTGTAGTGGTGTGATCCGTTTCTTCAGTTTCGGGATCATGGTGTGGTCCCCACATGGGTTGGCTATGGTGAATAGTACCATATTCACCGGTTGACCATTTAGGGCGAGTAAGTAGTATATCTCACATGTTTTCCCATGAGGATTACAACAGTGTAACCTGTTTAGGCGAGCGAAGCCGCTTACATGATCTTATCAAATGTGGAAATATGAAAGGGCGTAAGTCGGAGGCTTCTTTGGGTATACTCCAAACCTATGCACGGTAGCGGTGCTATTGACACTCAATGGTGGTGGGTGCTGAACCTCTACTGGGTGAATTGTTCCAGAGTTGGGTGGTTGCGCGATGCCCACTTCGTGTTCGGTTGGCCAATGTTGTACCATCCAGTAGAGATGGCCAGAGCAGTTCTGGGCTTACCCTCCAGTGGGGCTGGGCAGTGGGTTACTCATCGATTTCCTCAGTTTTACCCTCTAGCAGGTCTGGGCAGTCGGTTTCTCATTGACTTCTCAAGGTTTACCCTCTTGCAAAGACTAGGCAGTGGGTCACCCAACAACTTTTGAGGGTCTACCCTCCAGCAGGGCTGGGCAGTGGGTCGCCCATTGTCTTATTTCAGGTCTACCCTCCAGCGGGGCTGGGAAGTGGGTCGTCTGTCGACGTATTCCAGGTCTGTCCTCCAGCAGGGTTGGGCAGTGGGTCGCCTATCCACCTCTTAGGGTTTACCCTCCAGCAGGGATGGGCAGTGGGTCACCCGACGACCGCTTAGGGTCTACCCTCCAACAGAGACTGGGCAGTGGGTCACTCATCGACCTCTTAGGGTTTACCCTCTATCACGGCTGGGTAGTGGGTCACCTGGAGACCGCTTAGGGTCTACCCTCCAGCAGAGACTGGGCAGTGGGTCACCTGTCGACCTCTTAAGGTTTACCCTTCAGCAGGGCTGGGCAGTGAGTCGCCTGATGATGTATTACGATTTACCCTCCAGTAGGGCTGGGCAGTGGGACACCTATTGGCATTCCAGACTCAGTCCTTTCTACTAGGATAGTCTTTGGCTTTTCTCTGTGATTACCAGAGTGGAACCCTTGGTTGTACAGGTCAGTGATGGAACGACCATGACTTTGAGCAGACCTCTCGACTGCGGGGCAGTGACGAGGTGTGGTTTGACTTTCCCCGAAACTCTGAAGTATGAGGGGCACTTTCCCCACCGAGACGCATCCTTGTGACGTGACTTAAAACTGTTCGGGTGAGTCAGTGCCACCCAAAGTGGATAGTATCGAGGTGCGGTGATTTGAGCCCCTTGACTTGCAGTTTGGGACATACGTGCGGGATGCTGGGCATCGATGGTGTTTACTTCTGGAAATGTTGGATACTCACTTTCTTGGGCTGAGCTACGGGATGGAGATCCCCTTACGAGCTTGTTCGAGCTTCTTTACAGAGCATATATATAGGTATATACTTTGTTCCAGTACCCACTCCTTGGGTTTTGGCTACTCTCCTTCTAGAAGAGGCGAAGACGCGTGGGGTATGTCACGTGCTTTCCGTGTCTAGCTTCTCGTGGTTGGACGAGTCTACTCTCCTGCTATAGGTAGCGAAGAATCGACAAGAAGTTCATCTTCTCACTATTTCCAGCTCCTTGTGTCTGGACGAGTCTACCACCTTTCCCTTGTTGGGTTGAGATGCACTCTCTACTGTACTCTTTACTGCACTCTCGGTTTTACTCCTTTACTTTTCCTGTTCGATCTACTGCTCACCCTTCGGTACCTCCTTTGTTGATCCCGTGAGCCTTCGGGGTATCCTACTAAGTATTTTTATACTCACCCCTGCTTGGGCTTTTCCCGCATTTGGTGTGCCCTTACAGAAGACGGACAGGTTGGTTGTGACGACAGAGGATCTTAGGAGTTCGGGAGCTTGGACCGCATGGGTGGTCGTAGTTGGGTTCTAGGTGTGGGGCACTCCCATTTTTTTTAATTTTGTTTACCTGTTTCCTGGTTATGTAACTTTTATGGTTGGGCGCATGTTTTGCCCCTTTTCTTTTAGTACTTTATTTGTACTATTTATAGGTCGATGCACTTTGTGGTTTATTTATAGCAGTTGGTACTTTACTTTCCCTTTTACTCTGCACTTATGCATTTAGTGTGGTGTGTGTGTGTGTACAGGTAATTAGGAAAAGGCCTCCCCGAGTAGTTGTGCCTTCGGTGCTGGTCGCCAGCCCCTGGCCTATGGAAGTGGCCTTGGGGTAGTTGCGGCTCGAGCCCGGGTAGGTTCGGGTCATGACAAAGTGGTATCAGAGGTGGTTCATTCCTTGGGGTGTTTTTCGAATGTCTTTAAAAAGGAATTGGTTGGGATTTAGGTAAATGGTGATAACGTGTCTCGAGAGTAGCTCTCAGGCCAGGGAGTCTAGTGATGGTGCGGCGGCCGACGTATCCATTCACCAGGACCCTGATAACCCGCTTGTCGACTCGGCATTCTGAGACACTTGTTGCAGGGAAAATTGGTTTGTGCATCACATAGGATTGAGTCTTTGACTATCCTTTTTGAGTCATCTCCCCATCATTGTTGTTACCATTATATACATATATGCTCATCTGACCGTGGCACTCCTTGATAATATTCAGGATGTCTCTGCGAAGACATTCATCCAGGACTACAACTTTGGTTCGTGATGATGACCATGTGAGCTACGAGGCCTCAATCCAGGACCCATCATGAGAGCCCCTTTCTCTGGGTGGGCCGGTAGCAACACCCCCACCTATTGAGCAACAGAAAGCTCCAGCAAAGCAGACTAAGTTTGACTTCAGGTTGAGCGTGCTCCGCGAGTTCCAATGGTAGAGACCGCTGAGGTTCAGTGGTGAGCCAGATCCTGAGGTAGTAGAGGTTTGGTTAGAGACAGTGGTTAGCCTTTTCAGGCTTGTGTAGACGCCATCAGATCTTATGGTGGCTTTGGCCTCCAACCTTTTCCGTGGATCAGCTTGGCGTTGGTGGAGTCTGGTGACTCAGTTTCTTGATGAGTCATCGCTTTCATGGGGTGACTTTTAGTTGTTGTTTCATGAGGAGTTTTTCCCCTCCTGCTTGCGCTCCGTTCGAATTCAGGAGCTCCTGCATTTTCAGCAGGGAGGGATGATGGTGGCCAAGTATGCAGCTAGTTTCGCAGACCGTGCATGCTTTTACCCGGACTTGGAAAATGACGACAACATCCGAGCATGGAAGTTTGAGCAGGGTCTCCGCCGAGAGATGTGTGCTGTCATAGTACCCTTGTGCATTTCCACATATGTCGGGGTGCTAGAGTAGGCACTGGTGACAGAGAGCTTCCTGTCACGTTCTAGAGTTGGTGGTGGCAGTAGGCACGTTGGATCCGAGACGTCTGTCGCAGCTAGCGGGCGTCGGCAAGCAGGACCTCGACGCGGGTGGCTTTCCGATAACCGGACTCAGGAGCATGGTCGTACACCATAGTGGCACCAGAGGGCACTAGTGCAGCCTGAAGAGAGTTGGTGCTATGCTTGCGATGGGCGAGGTCACCTGGCACGAGACTACCCGACTAGGCATGCGGAGAGCTTCGGGCAGGCAGCAGGTGCACCACCACGACGGAGGCAGCGCCATAATCAGAGTAGTACCCAGAGAGGTGGTGCTAGCAGAGGAGCGGGAGGAGCTATAAGTAGAGTACGACCTTACGAGGTCTTCACATCACCACTAGGTTGTCCACATCAGGCTCTGGGAGCTGACAGTTGGGACTGCGGATAGCCGCGAGCTTTGGATGTCTTTGATCCTGCAGAGCATGAGGTGATAAGAGGTATGATCTACAGCTCTTCTACTTTTTTCATTAGAATTATTAGACTCTATGTGTGAAATAATTTCCTCCCTTCTCCTTATTTGAGTTGTCACCAGGGTGGTGCGGGGCGTCGGTGTAACCCTGTGTTGGTAAAGTAAAAGGCGTAGGACCTTTCTCTTTAGTTGATGGCATTTAATCCTTCGCTTCTAAGCGTATAAAAGGGTCTTGGTTGTGGGACATCGACTGTAAAACCTTGTGTGACCAGATATCCTTGGGTGTTTCACCATATGGATATTTTGAAGGAGGGAATCACTGGCCTTTGTCCCAGGTCCAAACGGTGATTCCAGTCACGACGTGCGATGTAGAGGTTCAATCGGGGAGGTGAGCTACCCCTGAGGTCCTTCGGGCCATTTGAGAACATGCGAAGGGATGGTGAGGTTCCCTGACGCCTTGCCCTAACCCCAAAGTCTAGAGTGGGTTCATGACGTCTCCCACGCGACTAACCTAAGAAGAAGTGTGAGTGCTCCAATACACGACCTCGGTGAGGGCAGACCTTGTGTGAACAGATCAAATCCTTTGGTCTATGTGCGGTGGCACAGAACTATGCATGAGTTCTTCTAGGTACGGGAGAGCGAGGTGTGGGCTTAGTACCCTAAGTTGTTCCCTGGTTTTGCTTTTCAGGGACGAAAATCATGAAGGAAGGAATGATGTAAGAACCTAGTTTCTGGTTATAAAAGACTTTGGAATATTCTTGATATTATTCCAGAGTAGCGCCTTCAGATGGCGTGCGATTCCAAGCCCCGGTGTGGCTGGAATTAAGTTTTCAGTGCGTTCACACTGGGAATGTCAAATAAATGGGATAACTCCTAAACATAGTTTTGGATCAGAGATCTGAGTGCACGGATGGGTCCGGAATGGGGTGTTTACCCTAGGAATGACATAAAACATGTCGGCACGGGACGTTTGGACCCCTCTCCCGTTGAAGGAACATTAAACGGATAAATTAATTAATTAATTAATTCGTTTAATGGTTAAAATTAAGTATATCTTAAACGGTGGCTCGGATTGGAAAACTGAGGGCATCGTTGAGTTTGTAATGTGTCGTTTACCCTAGGAGGGGTATAAGTTTCGCGGGCGTGGGCCTTCTGTGAAAAATGGCCCAAGGGGCGTTTTCGTAATTTCGCAGCCTCAGGCGTTAAGTTTTAATAACTTTCAAACGGAAGCTCGAAATCAAATTTTGAGATCGCCGTTATGCTCGGGAGGTGGTGTTTTCCCAAAGGGAGGCTTAACCTCGACCCTGTTGAGGGTTTGGGTTCGGGCCGATGGGCGGGCGGTTAAGCGTGTTTTCTATTTAAACACTTAACCCCCCTCCCTCTTCCCTCCTTGTCCTTCTTCCCTGGCGCAAGGAGCTCCCAACGAAGAAGGAGGAACTCCTCCTCTCCGGTGAGGCACGACAACTCTGGTGGACCGTCGGTGAAGCTCCGGGCTATGCCCAAAGAGGTAGGAGATTCTCATTTTACGTTTTAATCTCCAAACCCTTGTTTCAAGTTAAATTATGGCATCGATTTTGTTGTTAATATTCAAACAAATCCCATAAATTAGTAGTATAAATTCCGAGCTACCCAACACACCCCTCGGATTTAAATTTGGATGCTCGAGGCGTCCGCGACTACAATTCGAACTTAGCGGGTTTTTAGGTGTTTCCGGCGACGTTCCGGCCATCCGGGCAGCGGCGGCCCGGGGTAGCGGCAGTCTGGTGGCTTCACGCGCCGGACCAACGGTCCAGGGCGTGCGGCACGGTGGTCTTCAGGCGGTGGCGGGTCGGTTTCCTCGAGGGCGTGCGAGTGGTTGGGGCACGGCTGGGGCTCGCGGTCGAGCGGCATTGCGGGTTGGCCAGCGGCGGAGGCGAGCGGAGGAGCTGGTGAAAACGCTGGCTTCAGGCGGAGCGGAGCACGGCGGTGCGGGGCCTCAGCAGAGCGGCGGCGAGTAGGTGAGGCCACAACACCGGCGGCCGGTCACGGTCAGTGGAGGAGGACCCCGAGGTCGCGCCTCGGGGTTGCAGAAAGAAAAAGGACCTGCTGTTTGCAGGTCCTGCTGGGGCGACCTTAGGAGACCGTCCTTCGGCCGGTCTATTTAAAGAGCCGGACCTGAGGGTCCGGCGGTTTGAGGTAAGCTGCGGCCAGCGGGCCGCGGCGAGTTGGACCGGACCCGCAGCTGGACCGCGGGCCGGCCAGTCTGGACCGGCCCATTTTGGGCCCCCTTACATCCGGGAGGCCATTACTTGCAAACGGCGCGTCCGTTTGATGCGTCGTCAGCGGCTGCGGGATCGTGTCGGCGAGGCGGCCTTGTTGAAGTGGGTTTCGGGGTTCTGGGGTTTCGTTCCTGAAGGTGGGTGACTAAAACTCGTTAATTTAATAATAATAAATTTATTATTAATGTTGCGACGGACGTGGCTCACAAGACGGACGTCCGTTTGAAGCGTCGTCAGAGGCACAGTGGCCCCGGAGCTGAGATGATCCTTCTGAAGTTGGTTCGGAGCCCTTGCGGTTTGGTTTCGTTGCTCGGTGGCATGAAACGCTTTATACGAACAATTAATTAATTATTTAATTAATTAATTGATTATTGCATCAGACCTAACTCCCGCTTGGGATGTCCGATTGACGCGTCGTTAGTGGCAGCGTGACCCCAGTCCTCGTGCAGACTTTTTAAGATGCTTTCTGAAGCATTTGGGTTGGAGATAAGGTGCGGGCGCCATAGGGCCTAGTTTGCACTTTTTACGGCGAAATGTCATTTTTTCACCCGACATTTATTTGGGGTGTTTGAGTACTCATTTCTGAGTGTTTTTTCGAAGGGATTGCAACAACGCAATCCGTCCGCCTAAATTCGGGCTCGAAGTGTGGGCCACATGGGGCCCTATTTGCGTATAACGCGGGGAGTTGCAGATTCTGCATCCGGAGTCCGTTTTAGGCGCTATCAATGGCATTGTGACCCTGGCATCGAGACAATGTAGTCTGTGGTGGTTTCAGGTGGTGAAGCCGGAGTTGAGGTGTGGGCCCCACAGGCCGTCCTTTGAGCTAAGTGCAGTGTACTATGACTTTTTCATCGGGCGTCCATTCGGGGCGAATAAATAGTTGATCTGATGTATTTTTCTGAGAGCATCGTGATGGCGCAGTTCGCCCAACCTTTTTCAAGATCGTGGTGTGGGTCCCACCCGGGTTGGCGACGATGAATAGTACCTTTTTCTCCGGGTGTCCGTTTTGGGCGATTGAGTAGTCAATCCCATGTGTTTTTCTGAGGGGATCGTAGTGGTGTGATCTGTTTCTTCATTTTCGGGATCATGGTGTGGTCCCCACATGGGCTGGCTACGGTGAATAGTACCATATTCCCCAGTTGACCGTTTTGGGTGAGTAAGTAGTCTATCTCGCGTGTTTTTCCATGAGGATTACAACAGTGTAACCTGTTCAGGTGAGCGGAGCCTCTTACGTGATATTATCAAATGTGGAAATATGAAAGGGCATTAGTCAAAGGCTTCTTTGGGCATACTCCAAACCTATGCACGGTAGCGATGCTAGTGACACCCAATGGTGGTGGGTGCTGAACCTCTACTAGGTGAATTATTCTGGATTTGGGTGGTTTTGTGATACCCACTCTGTGTTCGGTTGGCCAATGTTGTACCATCCAATAGAGATGGCTAGAGTAGTTCTGGGCTTACCCTCCAGTGGGGCTGGGTAGTGGGTTACTCATTGACTTCTTTGGGTTTACCCTCCAGCAGGGTTGGGCAGTGGGTTTCTCATTGAATTCTCAGGGTTTACCATCTAGCAGAGACTAGGCAGTGGGTCACCCGATGACTTTTGAGGGTCTACCCTCCAGCAGGGATGGGCAGTGGGTCGTCCTTCATCTTATTCCAGGTCTACCCTCCAGTGGGGCTGGGAAGTGGGTTGCATGTCAACGTATTCTAGGTCTACCCTCCAGCAGGGTTGGGCAGTGGGTCGTATATCGACCTCTTAGGGTTTACCCTCTAGCAGGGCTGGGCAGTGGGTCACCCGACGACCGCTTAGGGTCTACCCTCTAGCAGAGACTGGGTAGTGGGTCACCCATCGACCTCTTAGGTTTTACCCTCCAGCAGGGCTGGGAAGTGGGTCACCCGATGACCGCTTAGGGTCTACCCTCTAGCAGATACTAGGTAGTGGGTCACCCGTCAACCTCTTAAGGTTTACCCTCCAGCAGGGCTGGGCAGTGGGTCTCCTGATTATGTATTACGATTTACCCTCCAGTAGGGCTGGGCAGTGGGACACCCGTTGGCATTCCAGAATTAGTCCTTTCTACTAGGCTAGTCCGTGGCTTTTCTCCGTGATTACTGGAGCGGGACCCTTGGTTGTACGGGTCAGTGATGGAACGACCTTGACTTTGAGCAGACCTCTCGACTACGGGGCAGTGACGAGGTGTGGTTTGACTTTCCCCGAAACTCTCAAGTACAAGGGGTGTTTTCCCCACCGAGACGCGTCCTTGTGACGCGACTTAAAACCGTGCAGGCGAGTCAGTTCCGCCCAAAGCAGATAGTATCGAGATGCGGTGATTTGAGCCCCTTGACTTGCAGTTCAGGACAGACGTGTGGGATGCTAGGCATCGATGGTGTTTACTTCTAGGACTGTTGGCTACTCACTTTCTTGGGCTGAGCTACGGGATGGAGGTCCCCTTACGAGCTTGTCCGGGCTTCTTGAAAGAGAATATATATATGTATATACCTTGCTCTAGTACCCACTCCTTGGGTTTTTTCTACTCTCCTTCCAGGAGAGGCGAAGACGCGCGGGGTATTCCATGTGCTTTCTGTGTCTAGCTTTTCGTGGTTGGACGAGTCTACTCTCCTGATATAGGTAGCGAAGACTCAACGAGAAGTTCATCTTCTCACTGTTTCCATCTTCTTGTGTCTGGATGAGTCTACCTCCTTTCTCTTATTGGGTTGAGCTGCACTCTCTATTGTACTCTTTACTGCACTCTCAGTTTTACTCCCTTACTTTTCCTGTTCGATCTACTGCTCACCCTTTGGTACCTCCTTTGTTGCTCCTGCGAGCCTTCAGGGTATCCTACAAAGTATTTTTATACTCACCTCTTCTTGGGCTTTGCCTGCACTTGGTGTTCCCTTACAGACGAAGGATAGGTTGTTCGTGACGACAGAGGATCTTAGGAGTTCGGGAGCTTGGACCACGTGCGGTGGTCGTAGTTGGGTTGCAGGTGTGCGATGCTCCCAACTGTTTTACTTTTTTTTACCTATTTCTGGGTTGTGGCACTTTTCTAGTTGGGCGCGTGTTTTTTCCCTTTTCTTTCAGCACTTTTTTTGTACTGTTTAGAGGTCGATGCACTTTGTGGTTTATTTATAGCAGTTGGTACTTTACTTTCCCTTTTACTCTGCACTTTTGCATCGAGTGTGCTGCGTGTGTGTGTACAAGTACTTAGGCAAAGGCCTCCCTGAGTAGTTATGCCTTCGGCACTGGTCGCCAGCCCCTGGCCTATGGAGGCGGGCTTGGGGTAGTTGCGGCTCGAGCCCGGGTAGGGTCGGGTCGTGACACTCTAAGAATCTTCCCAACATGGACCTTCAATCGATGAAGTCTACCTGGGTACCCAAGTGCCTTGGTCTCCAAATCATGGAGTGAGTATAACTCAATAGGGAACCAATAATTTGGTTTCATACATAATCGATAAATATAGTGTATGTGTATATGACATACTCATATGAATAAATAAAATAAACTATAAAAGTTTAAATAAATAAAGATATTTAATCATCATGTTCTAACATGAAACCCAGGATTAACCCAAGCCTACTTTGGCTAGTGCTAGGTATCTCTAGGAACATAACAAAACCGTTCTAACCAATACCACTACCTGGAGCATGGGTTTTGCCTATACCCTACCAAGAATCCATCACCTAGAGCATGGGCATGTCATGCTAGGAAAACTATATCTATAGTTTCAAAATACCCATTCAAAAATCATTTTCTTGGAGCTAGGGGTGTGCCTATTCCCTAACAGGAATCCATCACCTGGAATTAGGGAATACCAAACAAGGAAAACTGTATCTGAATCCAGGTAGTACCCTACCGAGAATCGATAACCTAGAGTCATGGGTGTGCCTCTCCCCTTCCAGTCATCCATCACCTAGAGCTAGGGAATACCCTACCTGAAATACTATATACGGAGTCAGGGAATTCCCTTATAGGAATCCATCACCTAGAGCCATAAGTGTGTCTCTCTCCTACCCTGAATCCATCACCTAGATCCATGGGTGTTCCTCTCCCCTACTAGGAATACATGTATCTCAAATACATCTCAATGGGAAAATCATTCCACCCAATTTCCATATATAATACATCCTGATGAGTTCATCCATTAACCTGAACCCATCCCATATATCTATAGTTGGCCTCTCATGTGCATGACCTACCACTATCATAGCCATAATAGTCTCATCACCAATTCAGGTAATAATTTTATCACTTATAATCACCTCTACCCATTTTCCATACACACCCTCTCATGATCAACATATCACTAGGGCACCCACTAGGGTCACCTCGGTCTCATCACTACCAAGATACCCCATATGGTCATCTCTATCATGTTCTCATCTCATGGGAAAATTCCCATCACATAGGGGGAATAGTGTGCCTTGTTGAAAATTATGGTATTCTATCAATGGGGAGACCGCATATCACATGTCAAGTATAAATAAAAAATAAAATACCATAAGGGTATAGTCAAGGGAATTTTCAACTTAATTTTAATTTATTCTATTTTATCTACCACTTGGTAGCTCTTCCCAGAAACATCCAAGTCCAATCAACTAATGGACATCAAAAAAAGTCCCTAACTCAAACTATAAAATCCAAAGTAATTAATTATAATAATTATAATTAATTCTAATTAAATTAAAATTGACAAAAATTCCTAAATTATCATCAATAAACTTCATCACATTGAAACTGTGACCAACTACTCATGGAGGGCCCATGGAGTTCTCTCTCTACTACCCAAGGTGAAATCCCTAACACGCGACATTGATTTAATATCCATTTTAATTTAATTTAAGAAAAAAAATAGAATAAATCTACTAAATGAAATACATTTGAAAAAAAGTGTAATTCTATCATTAAATAATATCCTATAACAATATAACATGAAACACTCATCATAATGGATGATTTCCACCATGATATGGCAGAAATCATCATCAAAACCTAACTGGTTCACATGAAATTAGAAGAAATAAAGGAAATTAAGAATGCATAAGAAAAGAGGATGACTCACCTTAAGTCCTAAAAAATATCTTACCAAAAAACTACATCCATGGGGGATCAAAGGGGAATGAGGAAGAGATTAGTTGGCTCTATCATGCATGGGAAGGAAGAAAAGTGGGGCTCGAGCCCCTAAATATTCAAAGGCGAAAAGGGGTTTTCCTCTGAAAACTTAAAACATGTTGGGAAAAAGGTGTTTCACTATAGCTTTCCCCACACCATGGTGAACCTCCTTAAAACCCCTATAGAACCCTAAAATGTCCATCATAACACCATCCCCACTTCATCTTTTATCACATGAGGCTCCCCTCAGCTCTATGATTACTAAAATGCATAACGCTCAAGAAATAGGTCATGGTGGACTAAACCACCACCACGCATAGAAAAAACAACCAAAATGGGAATTTTGGATTTTCATTTCCCATGGGGGAGATCCTAGTAACCATGACTAGGACAAGGATCCACTCCCTCTACCCTATGAATTTTTTCCTCTATCATAGGGTCTACCACATTATGGTGCTCCCTATTGTAGTGTAGCTACTGTGAATTTTCATTGCAAGTTCACCCAAATTCCTCCAACATCATTTTTCAAGAACCCAAACACTCCCAAAGTCTCATATAAAGTATAAAAACATCTAATTAAAATGTTAAAACATCCAAAATATCAATCTGAATATCAATTCTCAAACCAAACCTCACTCCAATTTCAAGAAACAAAATTTCCCCGAAATTTCCCAACCCATACGGACATAGGGTTTTATAACCTCCCTACCACAGAACTTCTCATTATTGATAGGAATAAATGGAATTATACCAAAAATATTGACCTATCCCAATAATTTATTTACAAAAAACTCATTTCATTATTCTCTAGAATGATAATTGGTCTTCTATTGCACACTTTATACATAAGGTATGCTATTTATTAAAATTCGAGCCACCACTCATCATTATCACTGAAACACGGATATAGTGCTTACCCATGTCAGTATATCCTTAGAGAACATGTTATTTTTAACCAATTCATCATATGAAATATGTTGATCCCTATCGTAGGCCTTAGTACATATAGATTGATTCTGATTCATAGTGATCATCACCATCATAATCGTCTACTTGAATACATTTCTAATGGTTTTATAACTTTGTTAGTTCATTTTTTCACTCATTTCAGCCAATCATACATAAAAAACACATGTTAAACCTCTTATGTTTTACTATTCTAGAAAAGGCTCATTCACACTCACCGACACACTATAAAATCACCCAATCCTAATTCCCTAATTCTCATAGGAATATTAAGATTATTTCAACACCCACACCAAACATCAATCGAAAGGAAAAAATTTGAATTCCCTCATAATTTCCCAACCTGTGAAGACGTAGGGTTTTATAATGGAGAAAGGAACCTGATGGTTACTTCTAAGATATATTCATAAGTTATATTATAGTATCTAAGGCTATCATCACTACAAGGTTCACGTTATTGACTGAAAATTGAAAAAAATTATTTAAGAGCAAAGAAACAAAATAAAATAAAAATACACAACAAGTGAATAGGGGGTCACGGGGAAGAAACTAATGAAGTCTAAGGCCTCCCCTTAGACAATATTAGTATAATAAACTAGAAGTGAACCAATACTTAAATACACTATAAGCCTCTATACCTGGTTACCTTTGGAAACAAGAAGATCTACCGACATGTTACCCTCATGCCAAGAGTGAATAATATTCATGTCAATTTGAAGAATGGAGTTACAGGTTCTAATGTTGTATATGATGTTCTATGGGAATACAAAGTGACCCTTTAATGTGTTGAATATAATGAGATATTTGTATTTATTCTATGTTAAGGATAAAGTATGAGACTTATAGAGATTAATCCCTTGAAGCATCACCAATGCCTCAGCTTCAACTAAATTTCCCTCCATAGAGAATGTTGAGAAATCCAGGATGAATGAACTATTGGAGTCATGAACAATTTAACCACCTCATATAAGCCCTTGGACACAAGGACCATCTATATTTTATTTCAAGGCATGAATATGGCATGTAATTTTATCTTGTAACCCACCACCCTTCATTCATGGGGATACGTTCCATAAGGAAGTCTGTTTGATAGGAGATGGTCCTACAAAGCCAGATGCAGGTTAACATTCTTACATTTATAAACTATAGAGTAAAGGAGATATAATTATTTGGTTCTGATATAATAGAGGCTAGGAATAAGAACATTATGGAAGACTGTATTGAGGGTTTCCCAAAAAACCCAACAGGTAGTAGCGATAGTGATGCTCTATCCCTTGGAATGAACATGGGACCCCCTGGTAGTCCCAGATTGAATGGAGAAATTTTTCCACTGATCTTACACTATCAATATATCTCGTAATTCCCCCATAATTATACCACAAGTGTAGGTACATGTTATTCATTTATTTTATACATTTTCTTGGTTTTTCATATCATGTTGATCTTGAGTTTGAGGTTTATGAAGTCTTATTTTGGGTTTAATAAGTGTTATTTGATCTTTAAAACCTCTTAATGGTATTAGATCATTACATTATTCTTGATTCTAAAAATCATGTTTAAAAAATAAAGATATTTTTTTATTTTTTTAATTTCATTAGCTATCAAAAAAATGACATATATTTTGTTTTGTAGAGGAACTTATGATATGAGATATTGTAAATTGTGATATGGTCATTCCATGTGATATATGATATCATAGGTAGTAACATAGTGAAAATATTTCAGTTTCAACATATTTTAATATATTATATGTGGTAATAAAATGTTTCAATGAGAATTCTTTCTCTATCATAGCTTATGATTGAGCTAATCTGAATTTATAATAGAGTCAATTGAAGGATGCAAAACTGAGTGTCATATAATTAAGGTAACACTAATATTATTGTGATCTGAGGTAGGATATACATAGATTAATGTATTTATATACCATAAAATATGATAGAAAAACTACTTTATCAATTATAGTCCACAATACACTAAGTCGTAAGATGTGATATCAGTTTTGAACTAAATCATGCCTTATGAAATAGGAAATTTCATAAAATATGACATCAAAAAAATATTTTTCATTAGGTCCTTGATTCCATTTATAATCATTGGTTTTTGTCATGACCCATCCCAGTGGGGCACGTGCCACGACTCCCCAAGCCTACCTCCAATAGGCCAGGCACTGGTGACTAGCACTGAGTAGGCTTACCACTAACATGGAAGGTATTTCTTAAGTACTTGTACACAAGCCCACATCTCCAAGCCCTAAAATTCTTAAATTTAAAAACCCCTAATGAAAAAAATGCATGCATACAACTAAACCCAACCAATAGAGTACAATGGAAAGTAAAGTGAGGAAAGTAAATTGGACCAGAATACAAGCCCACCAAAAGAAAGAGTCTACAAACTACAAAGTACAACCTATAAGCAAGAAATAGGTACTGGGACCGCTTCTCATAGGTGTAGAAACAACTCGGCCTATAAGGAAGCTCAAAAATCTTGGTTTGGTCCTGGTCTACCCTGTACTCTATCAAAAGGCCACACGTTTGCACAAGACATGACATGTGCAGGAAAAGCCCGTGTAGGGGTGAGTATAGCAATACTCTATAAAGGACCCCAAAAACCACAAAGCAATACACAAAGTATATGTATAGTAAAATTTATGCATTATATGTCTAAATAAAATATAATAAGAGAAACATATCTAGATATACTCAAAACCCATACTCGTAGTCTAGAGGTAAGTCACAACGACTGCATACCCATGCTAGGGATTCAGTTCAAAGATTCCACAAAGAAATCATACAGGAGAACTCACTCCATGAGTCTGATAGCTATTAAGATGTCCATCCAAGAAGTAAGTTCATCAGGAAGTGTCACGAGAGAGATAGAATCATTGATAGATCTGAAGAGAGAATGGATATACTCATTCCAGGAGAACTCACACCTGCGTGAGGAAAGATCACAATACACAGATGAGAATCACTGCTAGGGAATTGGTGTATACCATGACTCATATGGATTCACCTTCTAATTATAGGATCAGTGTCCCATAGGATTGGTCATGTCGATACATGACTCTACCTAGGGCCAAGAATGGGTAGAGGATCTCACTTCGGGCCTCTCGGAGGGATTCTGACTCTATCCAGAAAGTCCTGCTGAAGGGATCATACTCATGTGGATGGAAACAATACCTGACCTTAAGGGTAATTAGAAAAGGGTGAAATAACCCAAAAAAACATGTTCAGAGAACAGTGGATAAATAGATCAATCCATGTAGAAGATAGTACACGACGTGTATCAAGGTTTCACATCGTGTCCCTTGACTTTGGGTACTGCCCCTATGAAAATGGCCTGAGTCAGAAGACATGTCTTGTAAAAAGTGCATATACAGTGTGTAGTTATAGTAACATGTTGTTTCCAATTATCTAGGGTCCACTCCATGTATTCTGGCCATGTTCTCATACATGGATTCGACCTGTGTATTCCAACCCATGTACCAGTACACGGGGTAACCCGCTTAACCAACCCAGTCTGGCCGTGTGGTGGAGTACATGATGTGTACCCCACCTCATGTTTGTGTATCATTTGAGATACACACTGAGTATCGTGTAAGGACCCACACACCGTGTGACAGTTTTCAAACACATTATCATCACTTATTGCATCGTGAAACCCTATCCACTACAGATCCGACCCCACATGTTGTGTTCTTTGGAGAGCACACCATGTTCTTCACGATTTTTCAAAATCATTTATCTTCCTCTATGCACCTTTTGTGATCTTAGATCTATCAGTCCATACATTTATTTCTTCAAAAATCAAGATATGAGGTCGCTCTTCCATGTAAATTCCGATTCAGTAAGTTTAGGGCATCTGATTGGCTCCAAAAACATGTTTTGATCATCCATGCGAAGAATGGTCGAAGAAAGGTTTCATCTGATCTATTTCGATTCATAATTCTCCATCGCCATCGCACCTCCCCTGGTTCATCATGATGTGAGATCTCTAATTTGGGATTGTTACATTGTGAAACGTACTCATAATGATCTATTGTTCATAACCCCATTAAGAACACAAAGAACATAGGATCAAAAGGGGGAGAAGAAATACAGATAAAAAATTGAGTAATGGTCCTCTTCCATCATTCGTTATGGTGTTGATCCTATCCCATTAGAAGGATCAAGTGGAGAAAATAAAATATAAATCAAATCAATCATGGATCAATTCCCCAAAATACACCTGAAAAAAACCCTCCTTCAAGAATGAATGATCTGCAATTCAATATGTTCGTGGGTTGATATGCATCCATAATTTAGTCAAATAATGAGGAAAAATTAAATCAAAACAATAACCCCTACCTCGATCATCAATGAAGAGGAAAATTGTTCATCGGTTCGGATTCAATCTCACTACGCAATGATCCACGCATCATCACTCGTCGTCATTCATCAAGATTCCTCCAAGGATGGCTCCTCTCTAAAATTCCAGAGTGTCCAAGGAAATTTTTCTATGGTTATGAGACTAACCCTAGGATCCTAGTTATTTAGAACCAAAAAATGTGTCATTATATTAATCAAAACGTTTAAAATAAAATAAATTATTAGTTTATTTTATTTCCTTTAAAATTTCCAAAAAAAATAACTTCTTCAGTCGACCCGCACCTATCAATTTTAGGCCTGACCTAAGGTAAAGTCACTACTCTGAAAGCAACGGTGCCCTCAGATTTCTTATTTGGGCACCTATTTAAATTTTATTCCACTTTTTTAGGAAAACTACAGGTGCATGCTATTTCAATGTTTAATTATTTCAAACATTTATTTCAGAAACTTCGGGCCTCGGAATCACACTCTGTCATAAAGCCTAGTCTCCTAATAATTCCATATATTATTTAAAAATGATACAAAAAAATACAAGGCATTACATTCTCCCCGCCTTAGGGATTTTACATCCTCAAAAATAAAAAATAAAAGGTTGCTCAAACAGATGTGGGTACTGCGCACAAATCTAAGCCTCCCGCTCCCACGTGCTCTCCTGAAGATTCCTATACTACCACCAGACACACACCAAGGTAATCTCTCTCCAATGAAGGATCCTCCCCTACTGATCCTCAATCTCCACTGGGTACTCTGAAAAGGTCACTCCATCCTCGATGTCCATCTTGCCCCAGTCGATGACGTGCAATGAGTCATGCATGTACCTCCTCAGCTGCGATTCATGGACGACATCATGTACCTGGTTCAACTATAGTGGAAGAGCTAGATGGTACGCCACCTCTCTAACTCTTCACAGTATATAAAAAGGGTCGATGAACCTCATAGAAAACTTGTCTCCCCGGCCAGATCTCTGCAACCCTTGTTGAGGTGAGACCCGATGGAAGACATGGACTCCCTCTTCAAACTCCAGAGGTCTATGTCATCTGTCAGCATAAGACTTAAGTCAGATTTGTGCAGTCTTCATCCACTCCTTTATGATCTTCACCTTCTCTGTGGTAGCTCTCACCAACTCTAGACCCATGAGTGCTGACTCTCCAGGGTCATTCCAACAAAGAAGTGACCAGAAGGGTCGCCTATATAAATCCTCAAACGATGCCATACCAATGGTGGAGTGGTAGTTGTTGTTGTACGAAAACTCTACCAGTGGTAGGTGGCCCTCTCAACTATGACCAAAGTCCATGATATAGGCCCGCAACATATCCTCCAAAACCTAAATATTTCTCTCTGTCTCACCATATTTCTGGGAATGGAATGTGGTGCTCAAGTGTAGCTGAGTCCCAAATGCCTCCTACAATCCCTTCCACAACTGGGATATGAAACAAGAAAAGTGATCTAAGACTTTTGTTGAAGGGACACCATAAATTCAAACTATCTCATGGATGTAGAGGCATCCCAATCTCTCTACAGAACTCTACTCCTTGATAGCTAGAAAGTGGGATGACTTGGTGATTCGTTCAATGATCTCCCAGATGGCATCGTGTCCCCTGGATGTTCAGGATAATCTTATTAAGAACTCCATTGATATTCTATCCCACTTCCAATCTGGCACATCCAGGGGGTGAGATAACCCTACTGGCACTTGTTGCTCAGCATTCACCTACTGGCATGTAAGACATCGAGAAACAAACTCTGCTATTTCCTTCTTCATACCTGTCTACCAGAACTGACATCAGAGGTCCTAGTACTTTTTTTCAACTCTAGGATATACCTCCAAAGGGGATGTACCTCATTCAAAGTTGATGGTATAATGTGTCCTCTGAAAAGGACAATGTGCTCCCCACCTTTCTAATATCCATTAAGAGCATGTCCTATGAATAACTAAGCACGTGAAGTCTCCCAGTCGACATCCCCTAGTTGTGCCTCCATAACTCGCCGTAAGAGTGGAGGGGTGACTACCATCGACTGGAGATAAGCTACATCATCTTCATCCATGAAAGATAACTATAATAAGGCCAACTGCTCTAACGCCTTTCCCAACAGCTATGAACTCGATCTCTGATTGAGAGCATCAGTTACTGTGTTCCCCTTCACTAGAGTATATACAATCTCAAAGTCATAATCTTGGAGAAACTCTAGCCATCGATTTGACCTAAAATTCATATCCTTATACAAGAATATGTACTTTAGGCTCTTGTGGTTAGAGTAGATGATAAACTGCTCACCCATCAGGTAGTACCACCACATATTCAACGCGAAGACTACCGCTGCCAACTCAAGATCATGGGTCGCACATTTATTCTCATGCAGCCTTAGCTATCACAAACCATAATAAATCACTACTTTTCTTTACATTAGGACACAACCAAGCTTGATCCCCAATGCGTTGTATAAAACTACGTACTCGACACCCTCTTCTAGAAATATCAAGATCGGTGTGCTCGCCAAACTCTGCCTCAACTGCTGGAATGCCTGCTGGAACATCTATGTCCATATTAAAGGATTCCCCTTCTGGGTCAAGGATTTCATTAGTGCTGATATTTGGGATAAATTCGGAATAAATCTCTGGTAGTATCATGTCAACCCAAGGAAGCTATGCACCTCTATCACACTCCGGGGTGGCTCTCATGCTAACACCACATTCACTATGGATGGTTCCACTACTACTCCAATCTACTAAGAAAACATGTCCCATAAAGTGAAACCCCTATATCCAAAACTGGCACTTTGAGATCTTCCCATAATGCTGGTGCTCTCGAAGTACATCTAGAACCATCTGCAGGAGTCTTGCGTGCTTCTCCTATAATTTTGAGTACACAAGAATGTCATTGATGAAGACCACTAAGAACCGGTCTAAGTATGGATAGAACATCTGGTTCATAAGTCCCATGAACATTTCAGGGGCCTTCGTCACACCGAAAGTCATCACCAAGTACTCGTAGTGACCATAGCGGCATCTTAAAGTCGTCTTTGATATATCCTCATCTCGTACTTTTAACTGGTGGTAACCCAATCAAAGGTCAACCTTTGAGAACCATCACGCCCCTCTCATTTGATCGAAGATGTCTTCAACCCTCAGTAGTGGATACTTTTTCTTCATCTTTACCTGATTCAGGTGCCGTTAATCCATTCACAAACTCAAACTATTATCTTTCTTATTGGAAAACAAAACATGGCCTCCTAGAGTGAAACACTGGGTCTTACGAATCCCTTCCTCTAAAAATCATCCAACTGCACCCTCAGCTCACAAATCTCTATGAGATCCATCCAATATGTTGGTGAGGATATCAGTGTCATCATGGGGTTTAAGTCGATGCAGAATTTGATTTCCTGATGGGGAGGTAATCTTGAAACATATTCTAGAAACACGTCCTTGTACTCTGCCACTACTCTTAGGAACTGAAAGCTCACAACATCTGCTGCTTTGAGGGTAAGGCTAGCCAACTCATGAGTGATCGACTAAAACCTCCTAAGCATGATCCCATTCTGTGATGTCTGGGTTTCTTTTTCACCAACAAAGGAAAACCATGTTCCATCGTTGTGGACACACCACACTCTTCACCTAAAGCAGTCAATATGGGCATTGACCGAAGATAACCAATCCATGTTGATAATGACGTCATAAGGCCTTGATGCTGCCACCAAGAGGTTCAAACCAAAACTCTCACCACTAAGGATATGATCACACTATCAGAAAAGATGTGTGGTCATCGAGTCTCCTTCTGTAGGTGTCTCTAAGCATAAGGTTGTAGTCAACATCTCCACCATAATCTCAAGGTTTTGCAAAATACATGTAGAAAGGAAAGAATGAATGGAACCTGTGTCTATAAGTACAAAAGATAAAGTAAAAAAGACACAGATTGTACCTTGGATCATCCCTTGAGTCCATGGGTTATATGCCTTGATCGCATGTAGCTACCCCTACCCCTGTCCCCCAGCTCCCTAAGCCTGGTGTGTACCTCCTAGGGGTGGTGGTGGAAGTAGTTAAAAGCATTTTCCACCTCTTGCATCTCTCCCTACTCCTATTCCACATCCTCCACCTGGTGGGTCTACCTGCTCCACACTCTGCCTCTACCTCAGTGGTCCATCCATCGTGTCCCTATCAGTATCTTGATAGGTTGGATAGTCTCTAGATATGTCCTATACTGTCTCATGAGTAGCATCACCTCTCCCTAGGCTGACTGGATCCAGCCTAAGAGCCATGGATCACAGATCCCCTGTCATGGTTTCTCCTATGATATCACCCACATCCCAATCCTTGTGCTTGATATCAGCTTCCTACTGCTAAGGTTTCTGCACCTATCTACCTGCTGCTGACTACCATTGGCTATCTCTGCTCATCCAAGAATCTCTCAACCATTAAAGCTCGCTCAGGCACTCCTGTATAAGTTTAAATGCATAGAGGCATGACACTATCTCGGATGTCCCATCGTAGACCTCGCCCGAAGGTCTGAGCTCTAAAGTACTGATCCCTAACCGCATCCATCGAGTACTTGGTGAGGTTGGTGAAACTTGATGAATAGTCATCCATCATTAAAATACCCTTATAGAGTTGAAGAAGCTCCTGGATACACACTGATCTCAGCATAACCGAAGAGAACTCCTCCCTAAAGAGTCACTCAAAATCTATCCATGAAAAAATATCATCTTTGTTAGTCTTCATTGTCAAACTCTGCCATCGTCCCACCGATCCTTGAAGAAGGATCACTCCCAGGATCACCATCTAGTCCATTGGTTTCCTCACTAGGTAGAAAACTTTGGTCACTGCCTCAAGAAAATCCCCAATCACCTGAGGTTCGGGCTTTCCTTGGAACCTGAGGGGTCTCTGTCACTGAAATTCATGGAGCATGCTCAGCCTACACTCCTTGTCTACTAGTACTACAGGCAGCACATGTTTCTCCACTGGTGGTCGTATAGTAGGTAAACCACCTCGAGATAACACCTAGGGAAATGGTCCCTGATTCAAAGTCTCTTCACTAAGGGGGATCATCCTTATGATCAAGCTACTGAATCCTATCTGCTATGAATCAAGGAGGCATCCTATAAGAAAACAATATGTACCATGGTCAAATAGTATATCTGGATAGTTGACGCTAAAGGACATGGAAAACACAACCCATTCTTATATGATGCATGTACCATTTTTTTGGTATCCCTGCAACTAGTGTTCTCATGTACTTTGAAAAGTAGGTTATCAGAGTCCTAGTGTATGAATATGCCGGCTGCCCGCACCAACACTAGAGTCCTTGGCCTAAAATCTAAAATCAAAACACTTAACATTGTTACCCCATACCAATCTCACAGGCTCTTGGTCCTAATGTAGAACTGACCACCGCTGATACCACTTTGTCATGAGCCGTCCTAGTGGGGCTTATGTCGCGACTCCCTAAGCCCTCCTCCAATAGGCCAGGGATTGGTGACTAGAACCGAGTAGGCATATCACTAACTTGGGAGGCATTGACTAAGTACCTTTAAAAACACACACATCTCCAAGCCTGCAAATGATGAAATGTAAAAACCCCTAAGGAACAAAATGCATGCATATAACTAAACCCAACCAATATAGTACAATGGAAAGTAAAGTGCGTAAAGTAAACTCAGCCAGAATACAATCCCACCAAAATAAAGAGTCTAAAAACTACATAGTACAACATGTAAGCACGAAATAGGTACTAGGACCACTGCTCGTACTCGTAGGAACATCTCGACCTGTAAGGAAGCTTACAAAGCTTGGTCCGGTCTGGGTCTGCCCTGTACTATGTCAAAATTTCACTCATCTGCATAAGACATGACATGTGCAGGCAAAGCCCGTGCATGGGTGAGTATAAGAATACTCAGTAGAGGACCCTGAAAACCAAAAAAGAATACACAATGTAAAGGTACAATCAGATTTACAAATTATATGTCTACAAAACATATATCAATAGAAACATATCTAGAAATACTTAAAACCTCGACCCATAGTATAGAGGTAAGTCACAATGACCACATACCCACACTAGGGATTCAGTTCGATGATTCTATTAAGTACTCATCTGGGAGAACTCACTCCACGAGTTTGATAACTCTGATGACATACATACAAGAAGTACGTTCTTCGGGAAGTGTCATGAGAGAGATAGATGCACTGCTAGATCTAAATAGATAATGGATACACTCATTACAGGAGAACTCACTCCTGAGTGGGGAAAGATCATGATACACAGATGAGGATCACTGTCAGGGCCTTGGAATATAACACGAATCCTCTGGATTCACCTGTTAAGTAGAGGATCAGTGTTCTGTAAGATTGGTCATGTCAATACCTGACTCTACCTAGTGCCAAGAATGGGTAGAGGATCTTTCTCCAGGCCTCTCAGAGAGATTCTGAATCTATCCAGAAAGCTCGGCTAAAGGGATCATACTTCTGTGGATGGAAACGATACCTGGCCTTCAGGTAAAAGATAAAAGGGGGAACTAACCCAAATAAAACTTTTCCAAGGAATGGTGGACAAGGAGATTAAGCCATGTAGAAGAGATTACATAGCGTGTATTAAGGTCACACATTGTGTCCCTTGACTTCGGGTACTACCTGTGTGCAAACAGCCCGAGTCAGAATACATGTCATGTAAAAAGTGTATACATTGTGTGTAGTTACAGTCACATTCCCTATTCTATTATCTAGGTTCCACTCCGTGTACGATTTCCATGAGCCCATACATGACTTCGACCCGGGTATACCAACCCGTGTATCAGTACATGGGGTAACCCGTGTAACCAGCTCGGTCTGGCTGTGTGGTGGAGTACATGTCATATACTCCACCCCATGTTTGTGTATTGTCTAAAATACATGTTGAGTCCCATGTAAGGACCCACACACCTTGTGAAAGTTGTCACACGCTGTTTCATCTCTTCCTACATTGCGAAACCCTAGCCACCATAGATCCGGCCCTACACACCATGTTCTTCAGAGAACACACCGTGTTCTTTATGATTTTCAAGAATCATCATTCTTCTTATGCATGACTCTGGTGATCTTTGATCCATCGATCTAGCAATTTTTTTTCCTCAAAACTCAAGATTTTAGGTCGCCCCAGCATGACAATGTTGATTCGGTAAGTTTCAGGTGTCCAATATGCTCCAAAAATGTGTCTTGAACATCCATGTGAATAAAGGTCGAAGAACGATTTATTACAATCCATGTTGATTTGTTATTTTACATCATCGTCGCACCTCCAATAGGCCACTATGATTTTGGATCTCTAATTTGGGATTGTTGCATTGCGAAATGGATGTGCAACGATCTGTTGTTCATAACCCCATGAAGAACGCGAAGAACGCGAGGTCAAAAAGGAGAGAAGAAATCCAGAAAACGAATTGAGGATTGAACCTCTGCCATCATTCATCACGGAATTGATACACTCTAGTTAGAAGGATAAAATGATGAAAATAAAATATAAATAAAATAAAACATGGATCAATTCCCAAAAATAAACCTGATAAAAGACTCTCCTGCAAGAATGAACAATTTGCGAGTCAACCTGTTCATGGGTTGATCTTTGTTCATCATTTAGTTAAAGAATGGGGAAAAGGAAATAAAAACAATAACCCCTACCTCGATCGTCAATGAAGAGGAAAATCGGTCATCAGTTCAGATTCGATCTCACTGCGCAACTCATCGTCGTTTGTCGAGATTCCTCCAAGGATGGCTCCTCTCTGAAACTCCAGAGCATCTAAGGAAAATTTTCTAAGGTTATGAGCCTAACCCTGGGCTCTTGGTTATTTAAAACCAATAAACATGTCATTGTATTAATTAAAATGTTTAAAATAAAAAAATTATTTGTTTATTTTATTTCCTTTAAAATTTCCAAAAAATTAACTTCTTCAGTTGACCTGTGCCGGTCAATGTTAGGCCTCATCCAAGGTAAATTCATTGTTTCTGAATGCAACAGTGCCCTCAAATTTCTGATCTGGTAACCTCATTTAAAAGTTATTACACTTTTTTAGGGAAATCGCTCATGCACGCTATTTAAAATTTTAATTATTTCAAACATTTATTTCGGGCACTTTGGGCCTTAGAATCACACGCCATCATAAATCCTAGTCTTGTAATAATTCCATATAATATTTAAAAATAAAACATGGAAAATCTGAGACATTACAATCTTCCTATTTCCAAAAAATAGTTAAAAATAATTATAAATTTTTTTAATCATTTAATAAAAAAATATCCATAATATCAAATACCTTTGAAATTATATGGAATTAATTATAATTTGGATATAAATGGTTTATATAAAAATTTTAAGGTGATTTATAAAGTAATTATAAATAATAAATTAAAAAAATATAAAGGAGATTATATTTTAAAATACGAATTATTTGAAATATTAAAATTAAAATGCCTTATTTGAGAAAATCATTTAAACCATGTCAAAATGAGATTTTACAACTGATATGATCAAGGTTTAAATAATGTAAAATTAGTGATATTCTGAATGTTTTCATAATATTTGAATAGCTCATATATATAATTTTTATATTTCATATATTATATATATAAGGAACAATTCCATATAAAATAATGGTATGAAGGAATTCATATCAGAAAGAAATATAAAGTATGTATATTTATTTAATTTTTTAATCTTCATAATGCATAACTAAATTATAAAGTTTGTATTATTTATTTTTCTATAAATTGTTCATAAATTTATATCTCATGGCTAAATTTATGAAGTTTTTTTTATTTAGTTTATTCCATGTTTAATTCATGGATATAATTATAATATTATGAATATGTGTATGCTTTAGTTTGAAGTGTAACATTGCATATTTTAATTATTTTAAATTAATTTATTCAATTATATTATAGGTATGATAATTTATTTAGTTTTATTCTACCTTAAATTTGACTTATTCATGAGTTGTGTAAAGAAGTAAATATAAATATAATTTGTTTTCAATAATATTGTCAATGTAATTGTGTGAAGGAAAGTCAATTTATGGTGACGTTGGTTAATGGAGTGAGAATCCACAGATGGACATGAAGTTGTTTCCCATGGATTATGGGTAAAGTATAATGATGATGGAATCCATTAAATATAAAAAGTAAGATTCATATGACAGAAAGGAAAAAAGCAAAGGAGAGTATTTTTGGTGAGTATCCGTCACATAAGATGATTTTTTAAGCTAGTATTCATGAAACAAAATGTTTAAGGTGAAATAATATTTTCTATAACATGTTTCAACTGAATTTATGATGATAGATTATAGGGAGATTGAATAATATATGTTATTTTATAGAAAATCTAGTTAGAGTGTTGTATAATCCATCCTAATGTTACTAAGATTGAAGGTTGTGGAAATATATGAGGAAATGCACTTGGATTAAGTTTTAAGAAGCTTCATTTGAAGGATGAAATGGAAGGGAAGAATACTACTTGAGAAACTCTATTTTAAGTATTTAGCTACTTATAAACATCTTTGAAATAAGATAAAGTGTATTGTAATTATTTTAATAATCCCCATAATTATTTGAATATATTATAAGGTGATTAGAAGTGTTTGGAGAATCCTAAATTTGATTTGAAATGATTCTTACTTAGTTTTAAGAAATATATAATTCTGAATTTTCATCTATTATTGAAAATTTTTCTAGAACCTGATGACTTCATAAGAGTATAAGCCAAGTTTTGAAGAGTAAACTCAGAGTACAGAATATTTATTTGATAACTTTGCAAAAGAAAAGTATGGAATTCATAATGGTAAAGAAAAATATCAAAATAGTATCATGTCTCTTTGTATGAGTTAATAATTACTTTGGAAGAGAAACTATTAATTTTAAAGGGTAAATTCGCAATTTTTAAAAGTAAAACCTATCTTCAGAAAAGTCAACACATAAAAATATTTGAGAATTATCCTGGGCGAAAATATAACTATTTATAATTTAAATATTCTGAATAAAATTATATAGGATAATGATTAAGTCATTATTCATTGATTTAAACATCAAAACCACTCAAATTGACATGTGATTCCTGAAAAATAATTTAGTGAATCCGGTCTTTATGATTTTAAAAATAATATCAAAGAAAAAAAAAAGAATTCTATAATTTAAAAATAGTTCAAATAAAGAAATTATAGATTATGAAGGACCTATATCTATTGATGTTGTTTTAGTTCATTAGTTTTTATGACATCACAAAAAAATTGATTCAATATGGATGTCTTGGAATAAAGAGATAAAATCATGATGAATATATTAGATTTATATTATCTTAAATTGATGAAACTATAGATTAACTAAATATGGGATTTAAATATATGAAGATTCATGAGTTGTTCCTAAATGAATATTTATTAAATATCCTTCTTTATTCTTACTAAATGAGTTAAAAATATAGTGATGAGTTGAAATATGATTTTACAAGTTCAATGTAAATCTATATATATTTCATGTGAATCTCTCAAGTTTTCAGAGTGAGTCCCACACTACAAGGTTTTTTTGTACATTTTTAATATACAATTTTGAATAATGATTTATATATGGGATTCAATGGAATTATGAGACATAATTAAATATACTCGAGCCTATATAGAAGAATATATAAGTATTATTTGGATGAGACAAACAGACAAGTTGGGGAAAATAAAAAAAAGATTCATTTATAGTGTTGAAGACAAACGGTGGAATAAAAAAGAAAGGAGATCATGGGAGACACTCATATACAAATCATTGACCAAATATGATAGAGGGTCACTATATATATCTAAAGTATTTTTTCTATATTCTAACAATATAAAATATGTTTTATGATGACCTAAGTATAAAATAAAAATTGAGAGAGATGAAAAAATTGAATCAAAAGATACTGAGAGTTGATAACTAAGAGAACAACAAAGCACTTGAAGGTGAAGTAAAAGGAAATATTGATCCTATTTTGAAGAAGATTTAACCTCTAGGTGTCAAATAAAAAGGAAGAAGAAGATCATATGATATCCACTATAGTAAAAGTTTTAGAAGAAGAAGAAATAAGAAATGATTGATTATATACTAACATTGTTGTTCATGTTAATGATACTTGTTTCATGACTTTCAGATATTAAGGAGATGTTAAATTTTTTTATGATCACAGGATATCATTTGAGTTTTGAGTGTATAGAAAAGTGATTCTAAGAAATATAAAGGAAATTTTTCTATATTCAAATACTAAGATGCATGTTATTCTTGAATACTCAAAGTAATTCAAAGAACCTATGAGAACAAAGATCGGATTTTTTGGTTATAGAGGTGCCATATGATAAAAGGTGATTGTACTTAAAAGTGTTTAGAGTTTTATAATATAGCTTGAAATAATAATTTTTTAATTCTAGTGGTATTCTAGAAATTGTAAACATAGTGGTATGTTGTGTTGGTGTTTGGTTCACTATGGGTTGAGATGATGACTTACCGTGCCACTTATAATTGATCAGAATATTTTAGGAGTTTAGAAAACTTGGTCTTAATATTGTATAATAAAAATAATGTGGAATTATAAAGGTTCCTTGAAATTTCAGGTGTGAATATCACCATGTGCATCCACTTCGACTAAAGATGAGTAGAAATCATGGATCACAAAAAAACACATATATCTCACCTCCACGATCTCTCTTTTTGACAAGGTATAAACTAGTTGATTAGCCTCCCTGTATGAATGTATAACATTAAAGGTTAGTTGATTTATCATTTGAAGACAATAAATCTAGGGTAGAAGGAGTATCCATGGAACATTTCAAGATTGGGCCTTCAGTCCTTCTATAGCAGGGGTTGAATTAGATTCAGTACATAGAATCTTCCATCCATAAATAATATCACATTTGACATCCTAAATCATATCCCATAATGCATATTCAAATGTTATTTCATTCCCAACAAAGTGAAATAATTATCCCTTGATAAATCCATGATGGTTATGGAAGACACCAAAGGTTTTTTGTCTTATTAGATACACCAAGAAAAGGTAATGTGATAAGATCAGATAAATGATTCTTCCTCAAACATATTTATATTTTGGAGGTTGCAATCATATCCTTGTTAATGTTGGTGGTACCCACATACAATATGGGAACACAATTCTTAAAGGCTATCCCATTCCTCAAACTTCATGTGGAAGTAATGATAGAAGCATTGGCTATAAGAAGTATGTTAAAAACCTACTCACTATAGAGAGAAGCATTGATAGATGTTATCATGTCAAGAAAGTTTTCTATATGAAAATTGATGCCAAAAAGGCCCTAAATATATCTCTATAGCTTAGAGAAAAATTCACAGGTGAAAAATATATGATTAATACTTTCCATTGAATCCAAACACAATTGAAAATATGGGGAAATTTACAGCCAGTTTTCTAGAGAAAATCATGAAGGGGTTGATAGCCGATCCAAATTCGCTAGATTAGTAGTGTTCTTTATGGTGGTATGAAAGGCCTTCTAAATTATATCATTCTTAGAGGAATGATGATGTTTCTCTCATACTTATACCTATATAATTCCCTATCATTTAGTTAACCAAACATATTTGGTTCCCAAATGAGATTATCCCTATCAACATACTCATATCTCTATATTTACATCAGAATATATGGAGTTACATGGAAATAAATAGTATAAACATTGTAATTCATTTCAGAAATAGTAATTCATTTAATTCCCTAAGGAATAGACACACCTTCATTCAAAGGTCTGTCCATCCAAGATATAGTCCAGTAGTTAATATTGGAGTGCTTTTATTCAATCTATTTATAGTAGTTCATGATATAATTATACGATTTCTTGTTAGCTAGACAAAAAAATGAGGAAAGGTAAAAAGAGTATCCATTCTTCACCTTAGTGATAAATCTATTTTAAATGAATTATGGGGAAACATCATTAGTGATCATAAGATACCATGTGAATTTATTGAGAAGAACTTCATCGAATATCTTGATAACCTTTATTCCCAAGCCCCACATGTCAATGATATTGATGAATTCTTTCCATGAAATGGTAATTAATTTCGTTTCATGTATAGATCTTGTCTAGTTAAAATTTATAATCAATATTTTATGATTTTTTATCAAGATTCTACACCATATATACATAGATAATGTATAGATAAACATTTAGGTAGTAATAGAATTGACTAAGAAGATTCTCCCTGCTTGGAACATTGTTTTAGATTTCAAATTTTTCATCTCTTCAATGATTCCATAGTAGATATTTTCCAAGTAGTATCCTTTGACCTTACCCTAAAATAGTATAACACCAAGATATATGAAATGTGTGTCCTCTTTTCACTCTATGGGTTTTGGAAATGTTATTTTGTTTTGATATAGACACTTAATTCCCAAAAAAATGATTTGTTTCATCCTATAGCTTTCTCAACAACCTCCTCATAGTGTTCAAAGATAGATTTGATGGAAGAGATTGTTCTTCTAGAGAACTGATCAAAAGGATGGATTTAATTAGTGTACAAGAGATATGAGAGGGCGTAAAGAATTATTCTAGTCATAATCTTCATATAGATACAATCCTGAACAAAATTATTAAGATATATACTCACATAATCTTCAATAATAGAAAAAGGAATGCCAAATATAGTTTATCCCTACCTGAACCCTCTAAAACATTGAAAATTTACTTTAGGGGATCCATTGATGAGGATAGATATCCAGAAACTTTTAATAATGGTATTAATAAAATGTATAAAGGCATTGGAGAATACATACTTCCTAGGGATGGAAAAGGTGAAGAACTATTTTATCATGTAGAAGGCTTTGGAAATGTCAATTTTAAGAGAAAATTTTACATCTTTCACTTTATTCTTCATGATGCTACCACATTCTAAGTTAGAGAAAATTAAATTTTTATGTTCTTACCAGGAACAAATCAAAAATGATTTGGAGTGATAAGATCTCCTATAATATTCCCTATTCTTATAATAATAATTTTACTTATGATATTGGGAACCATGTTTCAAGTTATAATCAGTATGAAATTTATAATATCCACATCATTTTATTTCTTGGGAATTAGAGAAATGAAATTGGATTTGGATTCATGTGGAATAGATTCATGGATGAATAATTCCCTCACAAAATTTTTAACCTCATGATGTAAAATATCCCTATAGAATATAAAAAAAATATTAGTGAAACTATATGTACCACCATAACTATCAAAATTCAAAGAGAAAATGGTTGACTTAATATTCTATTCAAATTAGACCTCAGTTATATAAAAAGTGTGATGTTATTCAACACTAGGGATAATATTTTCAATCAATTTAGAGGTGTTTCCATTACCATAATCAGAGTATAGTCCTTGAAAATATTCAACCACAACATTTGAGATGTCATTTTTAGAGGTGAAAGGCGTTAATTGATAGTGAGGGTAGTATCACCTCACCTAGCCTTTTTCTATTTATGTAATAAATAAAAATACTTGTAGATTATATAATCATCTTGGATCCACCTCACATTGAATTGGATTTTGGTTATATTTTCTTTGGGGGATAATAAGTCATCAAACTTGACTAGGTATTGAATTTCATCCTGAGAGAGAGCATCCTAATATTGACTACTATCTTGGTAGTATACAAGGTGATATTCAGAACTATTAATTTCATCATCAAGTTTGGAGAAAGATACTTTCTACACTAACTTAAGAGGGATTCAATGTATTTCAATTTTTTGGCTGATATCTTGAGGTGGTAACCAAGGTACTATTTTTTTCAAGCATTCGGGATCACTTCCCTGTATCTAGGAATGACAATCCAAACATTGTAGAACATTAAAGGGAGAGGTTCTAGTCTGTTCATGGTGGTGAAAATATCAACCACTATATTATTATGATTAGAGTGAAATTTAGGAAGAGTGAATCCATAGACCTCAACAGCATCCCTACTATGATCATCATGGACAAAGAATGTATCTAATTTACAAGAATGATTCAAATTTGTAGTGTATCTACTCCAAGTGAATTATTCTCCAACAATAGGTACTTTAACATGATTTCATGGATCAATTCAAGATAAAAACTCATATGAATCTATCTCGTAGATGTTGGTCCTATTTTTCTCATCCGGCCTTAAAATAGTGTTGAAATCGGAAATAATTATACTTTATTGAGAAATATTCTAAGATATCAATCATAGGTCCCTCTAGAGATCTCCCCTTCTAGAATATTAGGTGGAGTAATATACAAAGTATAGGGTTAGGGTAGAGGTTTTAATTTTAACTGATAAAAATACATCTTGATGACTTTTTTTACAAAATAGAATTTTAATATCATCAAGTTTTAACACTCAATGTATCTTCATACCACTTTAATGGGAGTTCTAAGAGATAAATATATAGCTATGGGATTCCCACTTAAAGTATTTTTAGTTTTCAAATTTCATTTTAGGTTTTTCTAAACCAGTCAACAGTTGAAAATTTTATAATTTAAAATTGGTATCAAGGTTCAAATGGTACCATACGTGTTTGGAAACAACCATGGTGAAATATGAATAGAATCCCTTAAGTAGGAGAAAAAAAAAGAATTTAAGTTGTTAGAAATTTATTTAATTTTGTTAAATCTGAAAATATGGATATTATTAAATAAATTCGATGCTTTAGGAATGATGTTCACTTTCCCATGTTTATTCGTATTTATAATGAATATAGTTATAGAGGGGAGAGACTCTTATGCTAAATTGGGGGGAAAACTGCACTTGAAATATTTTTAGGTGTTTGTTCAAGTTCAACATAGAATCATAACATTTTTGAAAATTAGTTTGAATAGCCTCTGATAAGTGATAATTGAGTTGGTATCACAATTTTGTTTGTTAATGAACATATTTTTTGTCTAATTTGATCACTCCTTTTTATAAACTAAGTTATTCCACATAAACTTAGAGTTGATTAATTGATGGAACAATGCTAAGATAAAATGTGGTATCACACTTCTCTCATGTAATTTAACAAATAAATAAGGGGGAGAAAAGATTTTTAAAGAATCCTTATAATGTAAATAAGGGTGAGAAGGACCTTAATCCATTGTATTTATTTTGAATTTAGAGGATAAGAATTATATTGACTTTAAAATTATTTATAAGTTAATTTGGAATTAAGAAAATTACAAATGGGATATTAAAGTTCTTTATTGGTTGAAATTTTATTTGTTTTTAATAATATTTTCAATGTAATTGTGCAAAAATTCAATGTGTAGTGATGTTGGGTGAAATTGTGAGAATCCACCCACTAAACATGAAGGTGTTTCCCATAAATTATGGGTAAAGGAGAATTAATATAGATTCCATTTAATATACAAAATAAGATTCATATGATGGTGGGGAAAAGAAAAAGGAGAATATTATTGGTAAAAATACATCACATCAAATGATTATTTTAGTTGTTCATCATATCGAAGACAATTTTTGAAGTAAAAATAATATGATCTACAACATTCTCAAAATAAAATGAAGAAACTATATTATGGGGAGATATAAGACCTAATACTATTTTAGATAAAGTATAGAAAGAGTGTTGTAGAATCCATCATAGCAATACTAATCTTTAAGGATAATTAAATATATGAGGAAGTACACATAGATAAATGTTTAGGAAGGATTATTTGAAGGCTAAAATGGAAGGGAATTAAACTACTTGAAATACTCTATCTTTAGTATTTATCTTCTACTAAGAACCTTAGAAATTAGCTAAAGAGGTTTGGAAATATTTCAAGAATACCAATAATTATTTAAAGATATTATAAAGTGATTTAAATTATTTGGATAATCCTAAATTTGATTTTAAATGATTTTAAATTAATTCGATAAAATTTATAATTCTGAATTTGTAGATGTTATTAAAAATTTGGCTAAGTCATAAAGACTTTGAAAGAGTTGAAGCCAAGTTTTTAAGAGTAAATTAGAGTTTTGAAGAGTCATTTGATGACTTTGGAAGAGTAAAGTGTGGACTTCAGAAGAGTAAACCTAAAATTCAAAAGTGTAATATAGAACTTTGTAATAGATAATCAATAATTTGGAAAAGTAAATCTAAATTTGAAAGATTAAAATTAGATTTTGGAAGTGTAAAACCTAAATTTGTAAGATTCAACACATAGAAATATTTTAGAATCTTGTTGGGTAAAAATATAAGTTTCCATAATTTAAATATTCTGAAGTAAATTAGATGGGATGATGTTTAATCCATTTTTTATTAATCTAAACATCTCAAACACTAAAATTAGTGTGTGGTCAAAGATAAATAACTAATATAGGTTGGTCTTTAATTTATGTAGAAGAATATAAAAGTAACAAGTAATTATATAATTTTAAAAAAATTAAAATGAAGCAATTCCAGAATATGAAGGATGTATATTTGTCAATATTGGTGCTATTATTCAGTGTTTATAGCATCAAAAAATGTTTTTATTCAGATAGTTATATGGTAATGAGGAGATAAAATGAGGACAAATTTATAATAATTATATTGAGCTAGAATTGTAGAAATTATAGATTAATAGAATATGAAATTTAAATATGTGTAGATGCATGATTTGTTCTTAAATGGTTATTTAACACAAAAAATTTGTGATGCTTTCAGAATTATTTGATGTCAAGACTCTTCCCCCAGGGCCTGTGTCATGTCTACCCCAAGCCTGCCTTCCATAGGCCAGGGGCTGGTGACTAGCACCGGAAAGGAGAAACCCTAGAATGGGAAGTCATTGCCTTTAAACATGTAAAAACATAGATATGTCACACTGCACACAAGTAAAACACAACTGAAAAGGGAAAATACACCCACTACTAAAAACCACCACTGAGAGTAAAAGTAAGTGATGGAATTAAAAGGTCCAATATACAATCTCAATATGAAAGAAAGTACAACAAAAAGGGAAAACATGCTATGAAGGTTGTCCACCAAGTATCCTACCTGAAGGGTAGGTACAGCTCGTCGTTTGTCGTCACTGCCACTCCTCACGTCTAACAATCACCTCAAAGCTCCATCTAGCCATGGCTACCCAACACTCAGTCAATATTTTCATCATTTGCACAAGAAAAAACAAGGTGCGGGTGAAGCCTATGCAGGGGTGAGTATAACATTACTCAGTAGGGAACCAGAGACCCCTGAAGGTCTCTCAGAATTCCACAAAGGAAAAAACACAAAGCAAGATCTCAATCGCAAAGCACAAAGTAAAAGACAGCTCACACCGGGTATATAACTTAAAGAACAGGAATAATGATGATTATTCGTAAAGCTAATTCATCTTATTCCATTGAGAAGTTCCACTTTTTAACCATGAAGAATTCGCTCTGTCACTGATCCACACTGGGTTGTAAGTCACTGATCCACATAGGGTCATAAGTCGTTGATCCACATAGGGTTTTAAGTCACTGATCCACAACGGGACACTCTAAGGCTGGTCCTCGTTTGGTCGTGCTACTGCTAATCCACATAGGGTCATAAATCTTTAATCCACATGGGTTCGTAAGTCATCGATCCACACAGCATCCTAATTCGTCGATCCACAAAAGGTCGTAAGTCATCGATCCACACAGGGTCGTAAGTCACTGATCCACATAGGGTCGTAAGTCGCTGATCCATGATGGGCCACTCTAAGGCTGATCCACGTCGGGCCGTGCTACTTCTGATCCACACATGGTCATTATGATACCAATCCACAAAGGTTCATTTTGATGTTGATCCACAAAGGGTTGTTCTGATGGTTGACAGCCAGCCAGAGGATTCTCACACTAAGCACGCTTGATTCCTGGAGGATTCGCTCCACAAGCCATCAATCGTATTTCAACTGCCATGAAGTCCCATGAATAAGTAACCTGAATATCCTCTATGTCGTAAGGGTTTTAATGCAATAGATGGCGCGTCAATCAGGTGCTCGGTCTGTAAGTTATAGGCATTTTAGTATTAAGAACACAATTTGATTCAAGTCTGATCCAACCCGGCCATACTCCATTGTTCTTCAAAACCCAAGTGGAGTATCTCAAAAGGACCAACTCATCCTAAGGTTTCCAGTGTCGTAGACAGTTCTTCAAATGGACGTCTGGTTTAGAACATAAGCCCCTTTAAGCGAAACTTGGCTAAAAAGGGTCTGAGTCCGGTATGACCCGGTCCGACCCAGTCAGACTGACCCGACCCAGTCCGCTGAGCCCACCTCGAACCAGCTAGGCTCGGCCCGGTCCAGCTAGGCCTGGTCTAGCCCACTGGGCCATGCGCTCGGCCTGCTGGCCATGGGCTCAGCCTGCTGGGCCGCGGGACCTGCCCGGTCTACCTAGCTGGGCGCGGCCCACCAGCTTGGCACAGGGGTCCACTCCCCTCCCGAATAGACTAAGTCCATTCGGGTTCCACCATCAGCGGTGCTAGTTCGCGCCGCTCCACTTGACCTGTCCATGTGGATCGGTCAACAGCGGGACCCGTGGGCACGGGTCCACCCGCCATCATGGCTCAGAGCCATGGCCCTCCTCAGCGGTGTGTTGTCATGGTGCGCTACCCACTTCAATGCAGTTGGAAATGTTCGGCCACCCCCCTTTGTCCGCCATGGCACCTTCGGGCTCTGCCACCTCCTTGCAGCTGGCGATGGCCGGCTGTCACCGTCGGTCGCCAGCGCCACTGCACTGGTGGTGCTGCACAGACGTAACTTATGTGGTCCACTGGTGATGTTATGGTGGTCTGATTTCATTTCTGTCTAGGCCTACAGGCCTCCCGGGATGCCACCTATACTGCATGGCACTCGATTTAGCCTTACCTTCTTATTTCTCGGTCACCCACAAAGAACGCAACCAAACCAAGAAAGGAAGAGGGTCTGGGCCTTGTTGGATTCAGCCTGCACCCTCCGTGTTAGCGTTATAACAAGGGAAGAGTTCAAACATCATCAAGAGAAGATGAATTCATAAAACTATTAGAAATAAATCAAAACAAACCCCTACCTTGAACTCGTTGGAAGACACCGCGGATGAGAAAGCAAGGTTTGTGTTCGAAGATTTTAGTCGGCGTTCGTTCGTTCCTCATTCTTCATTGGAGTAGGTTTCTGATGGCATTTCTTCAGAGATTCCTCACATCGATCCTCAAAACTCATGCCAATGCTTTGTTTAAATAGAAGAAAAGGAACAACCCACATTGCATTTTTTAATTCGGTTCATTAATAAACCGTAATTAATGTTTAATTAATTCAACGAATGTCATGGTTATCCAACCCAAGGGTCATGTCATTAAATGACTCTCATTCAAACCTAACATTACACCACATTCCTACCATCCACCACTCAACAGTGAGAAGAGAATAAAATAACTCATTGAGTTATTTTATTATTTTTTGTAATGTCCAAAAATTAACTTTTTTCGACCCTTTCCAGTTGAAGTTAAGCTTCACCTAATCAAATCCCAGTGCTGTGAATTCAATAGTGCCCTCATATTTTTAATCTGAGCACTCGTTCAAAAGATATAAATCACCGCTCGCACGTTTACTGAACGTACCTTAAAAAAATTCAAAAATTATTAATAGTCACCCTCAACCCGCGCCAGTCGAGGTTAGGCTCCGCCTAAGGGGAGCACGCCCTCACGAGCTCAATGGTACTCTCGGATTTCAAATCTTAGTTACCATTTAGGAGTTATAAGGATTTTACAATAAAACAATTGTTACTTAATTCTTTTATTTATGGCCAAAAACTAACTTCCATTATTGGCCTGCACCAACCAATGTTAGGATCTTCCTAAGGAAATCATACCCTCACGAGTTCAGCGGTGGTCTCATATTTTTATTCTGAGTCACCATTTGTGAGTTATAAGCATTTTAAAAATAAAATAATTTTATTTAATTACTTTATTTACTGTAATTCCATTTTTAGGTTTTCTCACTGGGGGCCTGCGCCAACTAAAATTAAGTCGCGCCTAGGGTAAACCCACTATACTGAATGAAATGGTACCCTAGGATTTCTGATCCAAGCACCCGTTTAAGAGTTATTACACTTTTTCAAGAAAATTGTTCATACGCGCTATTTAAAGCTTAACATTTTTCAATGGATCATTCTGGGAACTCCGAGCCTCGGAATCACGTGCCGTCAAATTTCAAAGTCTCGAAATAATTACATATAAGTAAAAAAGTTATACATAATTCCTAGGTCTTTACATTCTCCCCGCCTCAGGGCTTTACATCCCCAAAATCCACAACAAAACCTAAGTTAACAAATGGGGGTATTGACCACGAATCTGAGCCTCTCACTCCCATGTGCTCTCCTAGAGGTTCTCATGATACCACCAAACTCGCACTAGAGGGATCGACCATCCACAAAATACCTGCTCCTGTTGATCCTGTATATCTGCTGGGAACTCCATAAAAGTTACCCCATCGTCAATGTCCAGCTTTCCCCAGCCGATGACGTGTAACTGATCATGCACGTATCTTCTCAGGTGTGATACATGAAAAACATTATGCACCTGATGCATCTAGGGGGTAAGAGTTAGGCAGTACGCCACCTCGCCAACTCTTCTGAGGATCTGAAAAGGTTTGATGAACCTCATAGATAGCTTACTGCCCTAGCCAAATATCTACAATCCTCTTCGGGGTGAGGCTCGTAGGAAAACATGGTCTCCCTCCTCGAATTCAAAGGGTCCCTGTCACCTATCGACATAAGACTTATGTCTATTCTATGCAGTACTCATCCACTCCTGGATGATCCGCACCTTCTCAGTAGTATCCCATACCAACTCTAGACCCATAAGTGTTGACTCCCCTAGGTATTTCCAGCATAAAGGTGATCTGCATGGTCGCCCCGTACAAGGCCTTAAACAGTGAAATTTCAATGGTGGAGTGATAGCTATTATTGTACACAAACTCCACCAGTGGTTGGAAGTCCTTCCAACTTTGACTAGAATCTAGGACATAGGCACGATGCATTTCCTCTGAGTTCTGTATGGTCTTCTTCATCTGACTATCTGTCTGAGGGTAAAAGTTATGTTCAAGCATGCTGGAACCTGATGCTCAGCTCTCATTTTCTAAAAAATGAGGCATCGTAAAACGAACTCTACCACTTCTTTCTTCATCCCTAACAACCAGTACTAACATCCTAGGTCCTGGTATATCTTCTCCACACCAGGATATACTACCAAAAGGGATGTATGGAATTCCCTCAACACCTCCTCCCGTAACATCACTGGTACCAAGGTGTGTCCTTGGGTACAAGCCAATGCAGAAGTCCCTCTCCCTGTAGGGAGGTAATCCTGGAAACATATTTTGAAAGGATGTTCCCACACTCTTCCACTACTGTTGGGAAATAAAAAATAAAAACACCTGTTGCCATGAGGGTAAGACTGGCTGACTCAAGATTGATCGACTGCACCCTCTTATGCATGATTTTATCCCATGCTTCATGGGTTTCCTTTTTCGTTGACTAAGGAAAACCCCATTCCAATGTTGTGGCTATACCATATCCTTTTTGCCTAAAGCAGTCAATTTGAGCATGATCTATAGATCATCAGTCCATACCCAAACTAACGTCGTAAGGCCTCGATACTGCCACTAAGAGGTTCCAATCGAAACTCTCCCCTCAAGGTTCAGATCACACCATTAGCATAGGTGTTATTAATGAGTCTCCTCCCATAGGTATCTCCATATGTAAGTTTCAAGTCAACAGTTTAACTGGAAACTCTAGGTCGTAAACAAGATTCGTGATAAGAAGGAATGATTAGTACCTATGTCTATTAATTACAGTAGCTAGTAGTAGACACAGACCATATCTCAAATCATTCCTGGAGCCCTTGGGTCACACTCATTGACCGCATACAGCTAATCCCTTCCCCTATCCTCTAGCTCCCCAATCCTGGTGTGGACCACATTGGAGTGGTGGTTATAACATGTAGAAATGTACACCACCTCCAACTGCTCTCCTATCTCCCCTTCCAAGTCTGCTACCCTGAAGATTCATCTATCTCTATCATTTCCTCTTCTCAAAACATTTTACACATCCAAGTCTATGAGACTGACGTCGGTTTCCTGCTTTCCCAATGCTAACATTCACTGGTTGCATCCACTCATCCAAAAAAATTTCAACCACAAAGGTTCTTTCTAGAACCCTAACATAAGTAGGAATTCACATAGGAATAGTTCTGTCTTGGATGTCCCTAAACACATCTTTCTTGGAGGTCTGATCCCTAAATAACTGGTCGTATCGTATTCATCAAGTACCCGGAATGGTCGGTACACCTCGACGAATACTCAAATGCCGATATGTCATCTTGTCCAAACTGTATATTCTCTTGGGAACACAACCCCCTTAGATTTTCATGGAAAGCGACCCCCTTCTATGAGGAAGGTTCTCAAGCTCTATCCACGGAAAAAGTCACCTCATCGTAAGATAGGGATCATCTAAACCCTTCCATCGCTAGGACTGCCATATGATCTAATGGTGCCCTCGCTAGATGGAAACTCGGTCACCACCTTAGGCCAGTATTTAGACACCTATGAGTCAGGCTCGCCTCAAAACCTGAGGGGTATCTGTCACTAAAACTTTTGTAAGGAAGTAAGCCTACATGTGTCCTTTACCGATAGCGCCAGTAGTAACTGCTGACCAACAGGAAGTGGTATCGCTAGGACACCTCCCGAAGGTACCATCTCGAGCAACAGTACTTGTACTGAATCCTCATCACTCTGTAGACCATTCTCATGGTCGCGCATTGGAATCCTGGCTGACTATCTACATGGAGGCATCTTGAAAGAGTATCAAGATGAACCACGGTCATTAAGTTATACCTGGTGAGCTGACTCAAAAGAGATCAATAGAAAAAACATTTTTAAAACACATACAACTAGTTCTTTCGTGTACCGAGTCGTAAAACAAAATTCAAGGTCCTGGTGTATGGATACATCAGCCCTACACTAACACTGGACTCCCTAGACTAAAATCCAAACTCAGGATACTTAAAACTATTTCTCCCATTGAAAATACACTCTTATTTCTTTGAGTAGAACCGACAGCCCTCTGATACCACTTTTTCATGACTCGTACCCTAGGCCATGTGTCGTGACTACCCCAAGCCTGCCTTCCATAGGCCAGGGGCTGGTGAATAGAACCGAAAAGGTGAAACCTGAGAATGGAAATGCATTGCCTTTAAACCTGTACAAACACAGATAGGGAACACTGCTCACAAGTAAAACACAACAGAAAAGGGAAATTACACCCACTACTAAAAACCACCACTGAGAGTAAAAGTAAGTACTGAAAGTAAAGGGGCCATTATATAAGCCCAACTAGAAAGAAAGTATAGAAAAAAGGAAAAAACTTCCTTCGGAGGTCGTCCACCAAGGATCCTACATAAAGGGTAAGTACAACTTTTCGTATGTCGTCACTGCCGCTCCTCACATCTAACAATCACCTCCAAGCTTCGTCTAGCCCTAAATCCCTAAGACTCAGTCAAGCTGTCTGTCATCAGCAAAAGACATAACAAGGTGTGGGAGAATCCCATGCAGGGGTGAGTATAACATTACTCAGTAAGGACACTGAGACCCCCGAAGGTCTCTCATAATTTCACAAAGGAAAAACCACAAAGCATGATCTCAATCACAAAGCACAAAGTAAAAGACAGCTCACACCAGGTATATGTAACTTAAAGAATATGAATAATGATGATTAGTTATAAAGCTAATTCATCTTATTCCATTGAGAATTTTCACTGTTGAACCACGAAGAAGTCGCTCTGTTGCTGATCCACACAGGGTCATAAGTCACTGATCCACATAGGGTTGTAATTCGTCGATCCTCACATGGTCATAAGTCACTGATCCACGACAGGCCGCTATAAGGCTGGTCCTCATCGGGTCGCGCTACTTATGATCCACACAGGGTCGTAAGTTTTCGATCCACACAAGGTTGTAAGTCGTCGATTAGCGATGCAAAGCGGGCTTGCGGCCCGTGGGCTTTGCGGGTATGGGGCGGATGTGGGGTGGGGTGGGCCTAAAAATTTTGACTGTTTAGAGTGCGGCCCAATGCGGGTTAGGTCCGCGCGGGTGCGGGCCAATGCGGGTTGAGCCCGCGCGGGTGCGAACTTGCCCGCGGGCCTGATTTAAAAAAAATATATATTAGTTTTACAATATATTTTTCTTTAACATTTTAGTTTTTTTAATAAAAAAATCACGATTAAATGGTGACATATGATTTTTCACCGTAATAATCATATTAATTCACCATTTATTCACATTTTAATTTTAAATAGGCCTATATTTATTGTTTTAATATGATATTATATTATTTATATAGTAATTATTAACCATATTCACATGGTGTGTCAACCCATCTCTCAAAAAATGGAACTCATCACCCCTACTTATAGTTTTAATTCTATAAGAGTTATTATAATCATAATATTTTTTTAGGTTGATTTAATTTTGTTATTATTTAATTTTATTTTGTTATTAAGAGAATGGGATATAACCTCATGAAAACACTATTAATAGCTTCCTCTGAAACTGATCGTTACCTGGAGAGACTTCATTCATTCACAGGTTTAGTTGTTCACATCACCACACAACCAACATTATCATTCATCACCCATCACCCATCACCCATCACCCATCACTCACCTAATTTCTATCACAACAGTTATCCACCACATCGGCGTCATCGCATGCCACCATTAACCCACAAAAAAATGTTACATCACATCCTTTAAAACTCTAGTTATTCTTAATTCACACTTCTCCCCACAAATACCTTTAAGAATGATAAAAAATATAGTATTTAAATGTATTTTTTTTTGTAAATGTGGGTAAGCCCGCGGGCAACCCGCGGGTTTATGCGGGGTGGGGCGGGCTTTAAATTTTTTGTTTGCATTATATGTGGGCTTTTGTAGACAAACCCGTGCGAGCTCAAACCCGCGCGGGCTTGTCCCGCCCCGCCCTGGCCTGCCCATTTCGCATTACTATCGTCAATCCACACAGGGTCGTAATTCACCGATCCACACAGGGTCGTAAGTCACTGATCCATGAAGATTCGCTCTAAGGATGGTCCACATCGGGTCATTCTGATGTCGATCCACACAGGGTCATTCTAATGTCGATCCACAAAGATTCATTCTGATGTCGATCCACAAAGGGTAGTTCTGATTCTTGACAGCCAGCCACAGGATTCCCACACTAAGCACGCTTGATTTCCGAAGGATCCGATCCACAAGCCATCGGCCGTATTTTAGCAGACACTAATTCCCAAGAAGAAATAATTCAAATATCTGCTATGTCATAAGGTTTCCAACACAACAGACAGCGTGTCAATCGGATGTCTAGTCTGTAAGTTATAGGCATTTTAGTGTCGAGGGCCCAGTTGGATTCAAATATGATCCAACCTGGACATAGTCCATCGTTCTCCAAAACCCAAGTTGAGTATCTCTAAACTCCCTCCTTGTCCAAAGGTTTCCAACTCCATAGATAGTTCAACAAATGGATGTTTGATTTAGAAGATAAGCCCCTTTAAGCGAAACTGAACTAAAAAGGGTCCGGGTCCGGCCCGACTCAGTCAGACCAACCCGACCTGGTCCACTGGGCCCGGCTTGAACCGGCTGGGCTTGGCCTGATCCGGAAGGGCCTAGTTTGGGCCACTATACTATGCGATCGTCCCACTGGGCCGTGGGACTGGCCCAGCTTACCCGGCTAGGCGCAGCCCGCCGGGCCACTCGACCAGCCCGACCCTCTGGTCGGGCGCAGCCCACCAGCTCAGTGCACGGGATCCGCTCCCCTCCCAAATGAACTAAGTCCATTCAGGTTACACCGTCAAAGGCACTAGTTGGTTCCACTCCACCTAACCTATCTACGTGGACCAGTCAACAACGGGACCCCGGGGGCGCGGACGCCCTCGGCCACGTCCCTCCTCCGCAGTGCGCTGCTGTGGCAGGCCACCCGATTCAATGTGGCCGGCAATGTCCGGTCGCCCCCCTTTTTTCACGGAGGCACCTTTGGGTTCCACCACCTACTTTCAGCCGACAATGGCTAGATGCCACCATCGGTCATTGGCGCCACCGCACCAGTGGTGTTGCACCAGCGGAACTTCTACGGGCCACCGGTGATGTTCCGGTGGTCCGATTCCATTCTCGTCTGGGCCTACAGGCCTCTCAGGATGCCTCCTACACTTTTTGTCACTTCATTTAGCCTTTCCTTCTTGTTGCTCAACTGATCACGAAGAACGCAACCAAACCAAGAAAGGAAAAGGTTCCGAGCCTTGTTTGGTTCGGCCCGCACCCTCCGCGTTAGTGTTATAACAAGGGAAGAGTTCAAACATCATCAAGCGAAGATGAATTATTAAAAATCTTAGAAATAAATCAAGACAAACTCCTATCTTGAACTCGTTGTAAGATATTGCGGATAAGGAACAAGGGTCTGCGTTCGAAGATGTTCATCGGCATTCGTCCGTTCCTCATTCTTCGTTGGAGTAGGCTTTTGTTGGCGTTTTGTCAGAGCTTCCTCACATCGATCCCCAAAACCCATGCCAAATATTTTTTTTAAATAAAAGAAAAGGAACCACCCACGTTGCATTTTTTTAATGTGGTTCATTAATGAACCGCAATTAATGTTCAATTAATTCAATGAACATCGTGGTTACACAACCTAAGGGTCATGTCATTAAATTACTTCCATTAAAGCCTGTCGTTACACCACGATCCCGCCATCTGTCATTCAATGGTGAGAAGAGAATAAAATAACTCATGAAGTTATTTTATTATTATTTTTTAAAGTCAAAAAATTAAATTTTTTGTACAACCCTTTCCAGTAGAAGTTAAGCTTCACCTAAGCGAATCCTGGTGCTATGATTTCAATGGTGCCCTCGGATTTTTAATTCGAGCACTAGTTTAAAAGATATAAATCACTACTGGCACATTTACTGAATGTAGCTTAAAAAAAGTTCAAAAATTATTAACAGTCACCCTCGACCCATATCATTCAAGGTTTGGCTCCACCTAAGTGTAACACGCCCTCACAAGCTCAACGGTACTCTCAGATTTCTAATCCGAGTTACTATTTAGGTGTTATAAGGATTTGACAATAAAATAATTGTTACTTAATTATTTTATTTACGTTCAAAAACTAACTTCCATTGTTGTCCCGTGCCGGCCAATGTTAGGATATTCCTGAGGAAAGCATAGCCTCATGAGTTCAGCAGTAGTCTCAGATTTTTAATCTGAGCCACCATTCGTGAGTTATAGGCATTTAAAAAATAAAATGATTTTATTTAATTATTTTATTTACGGTAATGTCATTTTTAGGTTTTCTCACAGGGGGCATGCGCCAACTAAAATTAAGTCACACCTAGGGTAAACCTACCATCCTAAACGTAATGGTGCCCTTAGATTTATGATCTAGGCACCCATTTAAGAGTTATTCCACTTTTTCAGGAAAACTGCTCACGTGTGCTATTTAAAGCTTAACATTTTTCAATGGATCATTCCAGGAACTCCGGGACTCGGAATCACGTGTCGTCAAATTTCGTAGTCTCAAAATAATTCCATATAAATGAAAAATATATACGGAATTTCCATGTCTTTTCATTTGATAATATTTTTCTAAGTTGTAATATGATTTTATAATTTTAAGATGAATCTGAATAGATTTCCTAGGATGATCTCAATCTATAGGAGTGAGTATAACCCAACATGTGACAATTTTGTAAATTTTTAAAATAACTCTTTGAATAATGATTTAATTTCATACTTTAGTGGGAATATATGAAAGAAATGAAGATACTTGATCCTACTTTAGAAGTGTATGGATGACTTATTCTGTGAAGACAAAGATAAAAGGGGGAGAAAATAAATGAAAATTCATTCATATAAATATGTTAAAGATAAGTGGTTGAGTCAAAAATCAAGAAGATCATGGGAGACACCCATATACAACCCATTGATTAAAAATAATAGAGGGTCTCCAAAAATAATCAAAGGAGTTTTTATATATTATAAATATAGAAAATATATTTGTTTTTGACATAAGTATAAAAGATAAAATTAGATATATATATATATATATATAATAAAAAGGGATTAAAAAATGAAAGAGACTTGATAACTAAGAGAATAAAAAATATCTCAAAGAAGAAGTGGAAGGAGATGTTGACCCTATGAGGAAGATGATTCACTATCTAGGTATCAAAGAAAAGGGAAGAAGAATGTCATATTATATCCACTATTTTAGAAGTTTTATAAAAATAATAAATAAGAAGAGACTGAGGAGATACCAACACTTCTATGATTTTTTATGATCTAGATTTCATTCCTTTCAGAGATTGAGGAGTTACTGGATTCAAAAAGATCGTAGGATTTCATTTAATCTGAGTGAGTCTATAATAACCCAAACTAAACATGAACATTAATCTCATGGTTTAAATAGTAAATCTCACAAATATTCACACAACCTAAAGACCAAAATGTTTAGTGTATTATAGATTAACTACATAAATAAATTATTTTAAAAAACTTTTGAAATTTTATCCAGAATAATTCTACTATAGACCCTTTCTAGACATATCACATGATACAATCATTTTAATAACCTATAGATTAGAAACATAAGAAATGTTTGATCTCAAGCACTCGGTAAGGGAAAAGATATATAAAAAATAATTAGATCATAAACATGATTGAGAATATGAAGAATACATAAATATCTTAATAAAAGATCAAAATACCAAGGATAATAATCATAAAACATGATGTTTTATCATAATATCATAAAAATATCATTAATAAATAATAAAAATATGATCTGGATCAAAACACATATTAATAATCATAAAACACGTGATCGTGATAAAAGTGTGAAATGATTTAAAAATAAGGTTTAATCATCAAAACATGGAATTTAGTGGAAATGAAATGCATCTTGAGAATTTTTACATAAATTGTTAAACATTTAAATGTGTCCCATCCATAAGAATAAAAAAAATTAACAAAAACTTTCCACATCACGTTCACTCGTCAACTTGTGACAAATCTCCATGTATCACATTCACACAAAAAACATTTGAACAAATATTACCATAAATCATTCATATAATAAAATTGTGAACAAATATTCTCATATCTCATTCACATAACAAACTTTTAAGAAAATATGTACACAACTAATTCACACAAAATTATATCATCTTATGTGATATTAAACCTTAAACAATGAATTTTATGGCGATATAGGACCCCACCGATCATCATAAAAACATATTTGAACCATTTAAAATCAATAATCATAATATATTATACAACCCATTGAAAAAATATTTATTTTATTAAAATTTCCAAAAGAATCAAATACCACAATCCTAAAAGATCATACATTATAAAAACTCTCTTTTTTTAAAATAATTTATATCATGATAACACGTGTAGGGTAATAAAATAACCAATTCATAGAAGATAATCCTTATAGGTTAAATAGAAGTCAAAATAGAAATTTTTTCACAAAACCTTTTAAAACATTGAATTATAAATTATTTTCAAAAATAAATTTTTTTGAAGGGAAAGATAATATTTTTGAAAACCTTTTTATAAAATGTTTCAAACAAGAGATTCTTGTAAAGATAAAAATGTTTCAAAATAACATTGAAAATACTTTTAAAAAGTTTACTTTTGAAAAGAAAATTTAATAATAGAAACTATAAAAATAAATAAAGTTTTCAAAATAGAGGAATTTGAAATAATTTGAATAATTTTACTTCTAAAAATAATTATTAATAATGGAAAATTGATAAATACATAAATTTCCAAAAATGGTAAGATGAAATACTTTGAAAAATTTTACTTTTTAAAGAAACTTTAATAATAGAGACTTAAAAGATACATAAATTTTTCCAAAAAGTAAGTGAAAATACTTTGAAAAATATTATTTTTTAAAAAAATATTTAATAACATAACCTTGAAAAATATATAAAATTTATCAAAAGATAATTTATAGTGGATGACAAAACTTTTTATATTGAAAGGATGGGAAAACCTTTTAAACATTTTGAAATAACTTTTTTAAAATGCCACATCATTTAAAATATGATGAAACCATTTTAATAAAATTACTAAAGTGGATAAAAGGGATTATTTGAGATAAATTTAATTTGAGTTTCCACTAGGTAAAAGTGAACATTGGTGGAAAGTAAAAACAGGGATGTGGAAGAAAAAACCATTAAAAGTAATGGGAATTATTCTTACCAAAAATACATTTTAACAAAATAATAAAATCACCATGGAGCATGAATTTTGTGTGAAATGTGATTTTTCATATAAAATAATGTGTGAATACAACTTAAAATCATCATAGTTTATAATATATCATTATTGAATGATAATAGTAAAATAAGAGTTATTATAACCCAAGGAAAATATTTGATTCAAGAAAATCCCTTACAACCTTGATATCAATTGAATCAAAACCTCATGAGAGGTATAAATTTAATTATAAAATTTAATATCATTAGATATAAAATAATAATGATAAAAAAATTCAATAGGATGGTATTTACACCATTTAAAAGTAAACATGGTGCAAAACTTAAAAATTTCTTAAGGGGTTCAAATTTTAGAAAAAGAAAACCTTAAAATTTTAGAAATGAATGGATTGAAAGAACATGTAGAAGATATTGTGAAATAAACATTTATATCTCCTAAAAATGGTGATTTATTATGTAATGATTCATTTTTGTATTTGTTATATCATATCAAATAGAAATAGGTACAAAACATGAAATCATGCCTCAAAGAAGGTGAACTTGGGACAACAAACCCTTACCTTGTTTCCTTACTTAGTTGAGGGCACTATAGCTTCCTGTAAAAAAACATTACTATATTAATAATGTATTTCATAACCTTATTCATATATGTTACCTTTTATATCCATCATTTATTATTATTTATTATGGTTATATTGGTTATGTATAGCTTATTTCAACCATCGGGTGTTAATAACTTTCACCATTTGTGCATATTTTATAATGTTTATATCATTACCCATTCATTGATACCAAGTTAATAATTAATATTTAATTTCAAATAATATAATATATAATTTATATTGGTTTATAAATCTATTATATCATTCCAAAAGTGTTTTAGTTATGCTATGTGAAAATAGAATCGATGTTGGCTTTGATTTTAGCGAGTGAAGATGATGCTTTAATAACAAGTTAAATACATAATATAATATTTCTAGAAAATCATACCAATAATTATTTTCTTATTATATTATAATATTATTATTTATGTTCTCATATTCATCCATGATAGAGTATTATAGCATCGTCTATGTTGGTCGTTAAATGGACCCAAACTTGAACACACTTTAACTCGATTGGAGAGTATGGTTAAGGAGGAGTTTATTTTGACATAATATCATTATAAAATAATCATTATGATATTATTTTTATTTTTTATTTTTTTAACCATTTTTAAATATTTTTGGATAAATAATGAAAAACTATAATAAAACGAAAAAATGATTCTTCGAGGAGGCAATAGTTCGCACACACGCACGATTGGAATTCCTTTGTTTCTCTAAGTGGATAGAAATGAATAAATAAGGGTTATACCATTAATATAACAACATATAATGTCATGAACCAACCCAGGTCGACTAGAGCTAGTCACCCGAGCCGGTCCAGAACATGACCCGAAGGGCGTTCCTGATCCCAACGTGCTGGCAACCATTGTCTGGCATCAAAATAAAACAAGAGGAAATGATTTATCCCAATAATAATAGGATAAAAATATACAAAATTGAAAACGTAGAAGAGATAACCTCAATTGAATCTCAATAAAAGAACAATCCAGTCTAATACGAATAAAACTAAATAAAACGAACACTGAAAGAACTAGAAGCTACAACAGAATAAAACAACCAGCTATTATCACAATCTCCATGTGACCTCTTGGTCACCTCCAACCATAAGACCACCCTGCTTCAAGAGATACTCGAACCAGAAAAACCTGAACAAAATATGAACCTGCAAAACAGTTCGGGTTTACCGACACCGAATGGTACAAGTAGGGTGTGATCTAGACATCTCAGTAGGCAATCACCAAAGAGTCCATGTGTTTACTTTCCCAAGACAATCCATTAACACTAGTTTAAAAATAATTCTATAAAAATAGGTTTTTTTTCTTTTTATAAATAAACAAATTTCATTCCCTTCTTCCAAACTAAGCACACCATGTTTCCACATTCAAAATAGACTTTACATTTTAAATAAAAAAACAAATCAACAACACCAAGGCTATACTGAAAATAAATGAACTAAATGACTGAACATTCAATGTAGCATAAAGTAAACAAGAAATACAGATAGTAACCATGGGTGATCCTAAAAATCCCTAGAAGACCCCCGGATGTACTCAGTTTCGGAACCACCTGTTGGCGTATGGTGAAGCTCCTAAGTCTATAACCAACTGGTCGCCCTAACTGGCCAATCTAGTGGAAAATCCCGCTTGGCCTAACAAAATCCAGGGGGTACCAACCCATCTAATCAGGGTTGATCAGCAACTGTCACTCGATCATCTAAAAGATGCACAAGAACCCATGGTGGTGATAATAATACAGTGTAAGTAGGAAGGCCCTCGCACTCGTGACTCATCTCACCGCACTTGCCAACCCCAAACACAGACGCTTCCTATAAGTTCACCCATAAAGGTTTACCCTAGATAGAAGCACCCCATAAATACACATTCGATCATTTCATATCAACAAAGTGCCAACTGGGCCATCACACCATTTAACATTCAAACCATTTTATAAAATGTTAAAAGTTGCCCACCAGGCTTTCACATTTTCTAAATCACATTTTTTTCTAGAATCAACACAAAAGATCACCTTTAAAAGTACAATGTCAAATGGGCCTTCAATATTATTCACCCAAATACATTTACTAAAGCACTTCTAAATCATTTCTAAAGCCATTTCCATGTATACAAAGACAAATGGTCCATTAAACCGTTTGAAACCAACCATGTCCCAAAATATCCCACGGTTCAAATTTATAAGAAAAAAAATCAATATAAATCCACATTAAATACCAATACACTTTTTAGAAATCAAGATCCATTTTAGAAGGTTGATAATGGGAGAGAGAAGAGATGACATTTGATAAATCAAGGTTCATGTGTAACATCCTTTTTAAGTGTCATTTTCACTTGAATGCCCACCCATGTGTGCACCTAGTGCACCCATGGATGCATGAACATCCAATGAAACCCTTTGAAGATATATATTAATACCCAAAAACATTTTTCCAGAAATACAACTTCCCTTAAAACCAACACAATTGCAACATCTCTTCTAAACATTTCAAAAACCCGAAGTACTTTTCCAAAACATTTCACCATGAATAATCAAGCCATAAATAGGCTCAAAAATATCTTTCAATGCTACAATTCATGTTTCAAACAATAAAATATATAAAACAAAGTTTAAAAAATACAACAAGGGCTCAATTTCCTTTTTATAAAACAAAAGGCATTTTATCAAACACTTCAAAATCACCAACACATAGACATAGTCAAGGAATCCTTTTAAACGCCATTTTTAATAATTGTAACCAACATAAAAACAACAAAATAAGTTAACTATAATACTTATGTAGGTTTTAATCATGTTTAAAAATTAATCCAAAGTGTTCAAGCATCAATGGTTTGCAATGGAAAGGAAAATCATGGAAACACCTACCTCAACGGTGTGTGAATGCGATGAAACTTCAAGGGAAGAGATATATAATCCCCACGGACCGTCCCTACACCCTAGACATAAGAAAAACATACCAAATGATCCAATACTAACCCTAGGTTTTGTCCAAGGGAGGAAACCCCAAAGAAAACCCAAGAAACAAAAAGGGGAAGAGAAGGAGAGGAGATTCGGTGAAGGAAACATGAAGAATCACCAACCACTCTTGATAAATCGCCCCAAAATCGCCCCAAATAGAAACAGGAAGGAGGGGAGGCTCCTCTGGTTGATATCCCACACTTGGAGATTCATTTGAGAGGTGGAATCAAAAAAAACGAAGCTCCATGTCAAAATTTATAAAGTGCGCAACTGGCTGCACGGTTTTGCTGCACGGTTTGTCAAACCGTGCAAAAACCGTGCGAGGGATACTGGAAAACTCCTGGAACTTCGCATGGTTTGGTTGCACGGTTTGGGAAGGACATGCTCAAATAGTGTGACCCCAAAAATTGTCCAAAAATCCCCAAATTACACCCCAAACACTAGGGAAGTCCACCCAAATATCCTTCAATGTTTTAACTAAATATAGAGACACTGAGGGCATCACAAACTCTCCAACATGCCACTTTTCATCCTACAACATTCACAATAACCATGAATAGGTCTATAATAAAACTAATACAACCAAATCACAAGGAATTTTTTGGACACCCAAATCAAACCTCAACCAAAAGATTCAACATCGAGAATAAAAAAATGGAGTATCCGAGGTCAAGGTGTGACAATTCTCCCCACCACGGACACTTTCTGTCCCCAGAAAGTCACCCAGCCGACAGTCAACCAAAGCTCAAGTCCATTCCCAAAAAAAACAAGGGGGATCCATGAACCCTGGGATTACTATTCACTTCAAAAGTCACACTGGACCGATCAAGAAGAAACCACCATGCCTAAATGAGGATTAGGGGAGAACACATGAGGGTTCTCCCCACCACAAGAACTCCAATAATGCAAACAACATTTAAACCCAAAACAATACCCACACTGCAATCAAGAACAAGGAATTTCAACATTTTAAATTTCAAGGTAGCTCGCATGGTTTGGCAGCACGGTTTACCAAGTCGTGCGCCAACCGTGCGGGAACTACTGAAAGGAATGGGCACCCCGCACGGCTTCACCGCGTGGTTTCAAAACAATGCACCAGTCGTGCCAACTCCTCTGCCCGAAAATGACACCAAGCCACATAGTTATAGGACATACCTCACGACTGTGTTCTTTATGTGTAGTTGGTTCTGTCAGTATGGATAGGGTCGCACAGTTTCGACTAACCGTGTGGTAACTATGCGGTAACTGCGCTTCACCTGGAAAGATCTCTCGAAAACTCCAAAAACCAAAAATTTTGACTTGGCTCAAACCTGAAATTCCATGTAAAATATTGACACTACCACCACTGAATCAAGGAACCTCCCACATGAACCAAAACCACAATACATCCATTCTAAAAATCTTTATCATCTCCAAACGAGCATTGTAGAAAGTTAAAATTATGACCATCTTACACAAAGGCAAGACACACTCAAATGAGAATGAAAATTTTTCAAAGGACACATTCAGATAGACTCAACTGTTTGGGTTACAAGAGATCTAGTTAACCGCACAATTACCATAAAAGGTTTACTTACAAAATCAAGTTAATAAGATTAAGGATATGTTAAACATTTCCATCCCAACAAAGAAAAAAACTAGGTTGGGTTTCACACCCCCTCCCTGTCACTCCTAACTATGTGTGAACTTCACCCTGAGACATGTGGTTGGGGCTCTGATGGATGAAGCATCTCCTACCTCATAGTAAAGAAACACATCCTCTGACCAAGACTTCCTTTTCAGACAACACCCCCTGCATAACTTCTTCAAAAGACCCCAATGGCCACAGCGGTGGCAAGTCTTCAGAGGAATACGATAAGAAGACTTTGAGTGACCAAATCGGTGTCACTAGAAACATACAAGCTAACGGACCGTCAAACTGGAAGCCAAAACCGATGAAGGATATTTTCCAGAAATAGGCTCCTTTGGCATACCCCACTCACCATACGGGAAACCTTAATGAGAACCCACTACCATCGGTTTCACCCTGAAAACCAATTCAGCCATGAATGCCTCATCCACCAAATTCTCAAAAGAGGTTTCATTGGATGAGAGCATTTTCTCATCAATTTCAGGAGGAAGACCCCATACAAAGATAGGGGCCTTCATCTGATCCTCCAATACAACTTCCAAAGAGTGTGGGACCACCTCTCTGAAATGGTTAACATAAGAATTTACGGATTGCTGGCCCTACTGAACATCCTATAGCTCTACCACCTTCCTCTGCTTCACCTCCTCCGATATGAACCGTTGGATGAAAGTGGTCATAAAAATCTCCCATGACATCTCACCTTCCATCGATGATGGGGAAACCGACCCCCACTAGTCCAATATTGGACCCTAAAACAATCCTTGAACTACACGGACTCTAATAGCATCGGGAGTTCCCAATGACTTAAAAACACACTCAAATTATTCAACCCACTACACACCCTCAAACAAATATCGATCACCACGGAAAACAGGAAAAACATTCGAAGGAAAAGGAATCGGGCATGACTCATTAAGAACATTAGGGACCTTTCTGGGTGGCATTTTCTGAACAACACGAAAAATGCATACCAAATCCAACATCAAACTGAGGCAAAAACAAAGAGGAACACCTCAAACCCAAACCAACGGGCTCAGAAGCCAAGTAAAAACAAACACAAAAAAAATATCCTTTTTCAAAAACCATCATTTTTCTTTTAAAACTCAAAACTGTCTTCTTCCAAGGATAATTCCCAAATACCAAAAACCCATTTTTTAAGAAAAAAACAAATTTCAGAAATCATTTTCTCATTCAAATCCACTTTAGGAAAACCATACCAAACCATTAACTCGAAAACCCAACCCATGGTATCTTATGAACAATTACATGTTTGTTGATCCATCTCCAATGCCATGTGCCAGTACTCACTTCCCACACATAACCACACACATGTCAACATCCATAAGAAATACCAAGGGCCGCATTCCATTAACATTCTCAAATCCAAAACACCTTTAATGTTGGAAAACCCACTTTACCAATTTAAAACCATTTCATGGAAAATAGTTATGTTTTCAAATCCATTTTCATTTCAAAATACACATTAATTTTAAACATATAGTTACACCAACTGAAACCAAAATGAAATACAACCAACAATGGACCACCGGAATGAGTGACTAGTTCCTATGTCGAACCTGACGACATGGTGGTGGGCCATTCCCCAAGTCAGACATAATACTAAGAGGACCTTAATCTGGGAACTAGGTCTCCACATGGGTCACCACTCCATGTGAGGCTGCAAAGTGAACTGATTCGCCTCCATTGTCATCCCTTCTTCCAAACTAAGCACACCATGTTTCTACATTCAAAATAGACTTTTCATTTTAAATAAAAAAACAAATCAAAAACACCAAGGCAATGCTAAAAATAAATAAACTAAACAAACAAACATTCAATGTATTAGAAAGTAAAAAAGAAATACAGATAGAAACCATGGGTGATCATAAACATCCCTAGAATACCCCTGAACGTACTCAGTTTCGGAACCACCTATCAGCGTATGGTGAAGCTCCTAAGTCTATAACCAACTGGCCGCCCTAACTGAAAAATCCAGTGGCAAAGCCCAACTAGCCTAACAAAATACCGAGGGTACTAACCCATATAATTGGGTTTGATCAGCAACCATCACTCAATCATCTAAAAGATGCACAGGAACCCATGGTGGTGATAATAATATTGTGTAAGTAGGAAGACCCTCGCATGTGCGACTCATCTCACCACACTTGTCTACCCCAAACACGGACGCTTCTTATACATTTACCCATAAAGGGTTACCCTAGATAGGAGATCCCCACAAATACGCATTCGATCATTTCATATCAACAAATTTCCAATCGGGTCGTCACACCATTTAACATTCAAACCATTTTATAAAATTTTTAAAGTTTCCCACCAGGCATTCACATTTTCTAAATCACATTGTTTTCTAGAATCAACACAAAAAATCACCTTTAAAAGTACAATTCCAAATAGTCCTTCAATATTATGCACCCAAATACATTTACCAAACAGTTCCAAATAATTTCTAAAACCATTTCCATGTATACAAAGAAAAATGGTCCATTAAACCATTTGAAATCAATGGTGTCCCAAAATTCCCCACGGTTCAAATTTATAAGAAACAAAAATCAATATAAAGCCACATTAAATACCAATACACTTTTTAGAAATCAAGATCCATTTTAAAAGGATGATAATGGGAGAGAGAAGAGACAACATTTGATAAATAAAGGTTTATGTGTAACATCCTTTTTAAGTGTCCTTTTCACTTGAATGCCCACCCATGTGTGCACCTAGTGCACCCATGGATGCACGAACATCCAATGAAACCCTTTGAAGATCTATAATAATACCCAAAAACATTTTTCCAGAAATACGACTTCCCTTAAAACCAACACAATTGCAACATATCTCCTAAAAATTTCAAAAACCTGAAGGACTTTTCCAAAAACATTTCACCATGAATAATCAAGCCATAAATAAGCTCAAAAATCACTTTCAATGCTTCGATTCATGTTTCAACCAATAAAATATATAAAACTAAGTTCAAATAATACAACAAGGGCTCAATTTCCTTTTTATAAAACAAAAGGAATTTTATCAAACACTTTCAAAGCACCAGCACATTGACATAATCAAGGAATCCTTTTAAATTCCATTTTTAACAATTGTAACCAACATAAAAACAACACAATAATTTAACTATAATACTTATGGAGGTTAGAATCGTGTTTAAAAATTAATCCAAAGTGTTCAATCATCAATTCTTTGAAATGGAAAGGAAAATTATGGAAACACCTACCTCAACGGTGTGTGAATGCGATGAAACTTCAAGGGAAGAGATATCTAAGCCCCACGGACCATCCGCACACCCTAGACACAAGAAAAACAAACCACATGAGCCAACCCTAACCCTAGGTTTCGGCCAAGGGAGGAAACCCCAAAGAAAACCCAAGAAACAAAGAGGGGAAGAGAAGGAGAGGATATTCGGTGAAGGAAACATGAAGAATCACCAACCACTCTTGATAAATCGCCCCTAAGTCGCCCAAAATAGAAGCATGAAGGAGGGGGAGGCTCCTCTAGTCGATATCCAACACCCAGGGCTTCATTTGAGAGGTGGAATCACCCAAAACGGAGCTCCATGTCAAAAGTTATAAATCCCTCAAGTGGATGCACGGTTTTTCTATATAGTTTGTCAAACTGTGAGCAAACTGTGCGAGGGATTCTGGAAAACTCCTGCAACTTCGCATGGTTTGGTTGCACAGTTTGGGCAGGACATTATCAAACTGTGTGACCCTAAAAATTGTCCAAAAACTCCCAAATTACACCCCAAACACTAGGGAAGTCCACCCAATGATCCTTCAATGTTTTAACACAATATAGAGACACCGAGGGTATCACAAACTCTCGAACATGCCGCTTTTCATCCTACAACATTCACAATAACCATGAATAGGTCTAGAATAAAACTAATACAACCAAAACACAAGGAATTTTGTTGGACACCCAACTCAAACCTCAACCAAAATATCCAACATCGAGAATAAAAAAAATGAAGGAGTATCTGAGGTCAAGGTGTGACAATTCTCCCCACCACGGACACTTTCTACCCCTAGAAATTCACCCAGCCGACAATCAACCAAAGCTCAATTCCATTCCCAAAAAAACCAAGGGGGGTCCATGAACCCCGGGATGACTATTCACTCAAAAAGTCACACTGGACCGATCAAGAAGAAACCACCACGCATAAATGAGGATTAGGGGAGAACACGAGAGGGTTCTCCCTACCACAAGAACTCCAATAATGCAAACAACATTTAAACCCCAAAAAATACCCACACTGCAATAAATAACAAGGGATTTCAACATTTTAAATTTCAAGGTAGCTCGCTTGGTTTGGCCACATAGTTTACCAAGTCGTGCGCCAACCGTGAGCGAACTACTGAAAGGAATGGGCACCCTGCATGGCTTCACCGCGCGGTTTCAAAATAATGTGCCAACCATGCCAACTCCTCTGCCCGAAAATGACACCAAGCCACACATTTATGAGACCTACCACACGACTATGTGATTTATGTGTAGTTGGTTCTGTCTGCATGGCTAGGGTCGCACGGTTTCGACTAACCATGTGGTAACCGTGCGGTAACTGCGCTTCACCTGGAAAGATCTTGAAAACTCCAAAAACCAAAAAATTTGACTAGGCTCAAACCCGAACTTCTATGTAAAATATTGACACTACTACCATTGAATCAAGAAACCTCCTACACCAACCGAACCCACAATACATCTATTTTACAAAGCTTCAGCATCTCCAAAAGAGCACTGTAGAAAGTTAAAATTAAGACCATCTTACACAAAGGCAAGACACACTAAAAGGAGAGTGAAAATTTTTCAAACTACACATTCAGATAGACTCAACTGTTTGGGTTACAAGAGATCTAGTTAACCACACCATTACCATAAAAGGTTTACTTACAAAATAAAGTTAATAAGAACAAGGATATGTTAAACATTTCTATCCCAACACAGAAAAAAACTTGTTTGGGTTTCACACCCCCTCCCTGTCACTCCTGACTGGGCGCGAGCTTCCCCCCGATACCTGTGGTTGGGGCTCTGATGGCTGAAGCATCTCCTACCTCACAGTCAAGCAACACATCCTCCGACCAAGACTTCATTTTCAGAAGAAAAAAAAAACCCTACATAACTTCTTCAAATGACCCCAATGTCCACAGTGGCAGCAAGTCTTCGGAGGAATACGACAAGACGACTTTGAGTGACCGAACCGGCTGCACTGGAAACATACAAGCGAACGGACCGACGAACTGGAATCCAAAACAGATGAAGGAGATTTTCCAGAAATAGGCTCCTCTGACATACTCCACTCACCAGATGGTAAATCTTAATGAGAACCCACTACCATCGATTGAACCCCGAAAACCAATTCAACCATGAATGCCTCATCCACAAACTTCTCGAAACAGGTTTCATTGGATGAGAGAATTTTCTCATCAATTTTAGGAGGAAGACCCCAAACAAAGATAGGGGCCTTCATCTGATCCTCCAATGCTACTTCCAAAGAGTGTGGGACCAGATCTTTGAAATGGTTAACATAATACTTTATGGATCGTTGGCCCTACTGAACATCATGCAGCTTTGCCACCTTCCTCTACTTCACCTCCACCGGTATGAACCGTTGGATGAAAGTGGCCATAAACACATCCCATGACATCTCACCTTCCATCGATGACGAGGAAACCAACCCCCACTAGTCCAATATTGGACCCTCAAACAAACCTTGAACTGCACAGACTCTAACAGCATCGGGAGTTCCCAATGACTTAAAAACACACTCAAATTCTTCAACCCACTACACACCCTCAAACGAATCTCGATCACCACAGAAAACAGGCAAAACATGAGAAGGAAAAGGAATTAGGAATGACTCATTAAGAACATTAGGGACCTTTCTGGGTGGAATTTTCTAAAAAACACGAAAATTGCATACCAAATCCAACATCAAACTGAGTCAAAAACAAAGAGGAACACCTCAAACCCAAACCAATGAGCTCAGAAGCCAAGTAAAAACAAACACCAAAAAAATATCCTTTTTAAAAAATCATCATTTTCCTTTTAAAACTCAAAACTGTCTTCTTCCAAGGCTAATTCCCAAATACCAAAAACCCATTTTTCAAGAAAAGAAACAAATTTCCAAAATCATTTTCTCATTAAAATCCACTTTAGGAAAACCATACCAAACCTTTAACTCGAAAACCCAACCCATGGTATCTTATAAACCATTACATGTCTGTCAATCCATCTCCAATGCCATGTTCCAATACGCACTTCCCACACATACCCACACACATGTAAACATCCATAAGAAATACCAAGGGCCACATTCCATTAACATTCTCAAATCCAAAACACCTTTAATATTGGAAAACCCACTTTACCAATTTAAAACCATTTCATGGAAAATATTTATGTTTTAAATCCATTTTCATTTCAAAATCCACATTCATTTTTAACATATAGTTACACCAATTGAAACCAAAATGAAACACAAACAACAATGGACCACCAGAATGAGTGACTAGTTTCTATGCCTAACCCGACGACATGGTGGTGGTCCATACCCCAAGTAAAAAATTATACTAATAGGACCTTAAACTGAGCACTAGGACTCCACATGGGTCACTACCCCATGTGAGGCCACAAAGTGAATTGATTTTCCTCCATAGTCATACCTCAATCCAAAACAACCAAAGAAAAGAGAATCAAATCCCAAACTAACCCTGGAAATTCAGGTCTCATCATGAGCGGTGGTGATCAGGCACCGACCCGTAACCTACCTTCTAAGCCCCAACAATACTAATCTTATTCTACCAGGCACCCCAAATAATAAGGGCCTCCTCTAATACCATTTTTTCATGAACCAACTCGGGTCGACCAAAGCTGGTCACCCGAGTCGGTCCACGACATGACCCAAAGGGCATTCCCGATCCCCACGGGCTGGCAACCAGTGTCGAGCATCAAAATAAAACAAGAGGGAACAATTTATCCCAATAACAAAAGGATCAAAATATACAAAATTGAAAACGCAGTAGAGTTAACCACAATTGAATCTCAATAAGTCTAATACGAATACAACTAAATAAAACTAACACTAAAAGAACCAGAAGCTACAACAGAATAAAACAACCAGTTATTATCACGATCTCTATGTGACCTCTTGGTCACCTCCAACCATAAGACCACCCTTCTCCAAGAGATACTCGAACCAAAAAAACCTGAATAAAATATGAACCTACAAAACAGTTCGGGTCTACAGACACCGAATGGTACAAGTAGGGTGTGATCTAGACAGCTCAGTAGGCAATCACCAAAGAGTCCATGTGTTTCCTTTCCCAAGACAATCCATTAACACTAGTTTGAAAATAATTATATAAAAATAGGTTTTCTTTCTTTTTATAAATAAACAAATTTCATTCCCTTCTTCCAAACTAAGAACACCACGTTTCCACATTCAAAATAGATTTTTCATTTTAAATAAAAAAACAAATCAACAACACCAGGGCTATGCTGAAAATAAATAAACTAAACAAACGAACATTCAATGTATCATAAAGTAAACAAGCAATACAGATAGTAACCATGGGTGATCCTAAATATCCCTAGAAGACCCCAGGACATACTCGATTTCAGAACCACCTGTCGGCGTATGGTGAAGCTCTTAAGTTTATAACCAACTGGCCACCCTAACTGACCAATCTAGTGGCAAAGCCCACCTGTCCTAACAAAATCCAGGGGGTACTAACCCATCAAATCTGGGTTGATCAGCAACCATCACTCGATCATCTAAAAGACACACAAGAACCCATGGTGGTGATAATAATATTGTGTAAGTAGGAAGGCCCTCGCACGTGTGACTCATCTCGCCGCACTTGCCTACCCCAAACACAGACGCTTCCTATACGTTCACCCATAAAGGGTTACCCTAGATAGAAGTGCCCCAAAAATATGCATTCAATCATTTCATATCAATAAAGTGCCAATCGAGCCGTCACACCATTTAGCATTCAAACCATTTCATAAAATGTTCAAAGTTTCCAACTGGGCATTCACATTTTCTGAATCACATTCTTTTCTAGAATAAACACAAAAAATCACCTTTAAAAGTACAATGCCAAACGGGCCTTCAATATTAAGCACCCAAATACATTTACCAAAGCAGTTCCAAATCATTTCTAAAACCATTTCCATGTATACAAATACAAATGGTCCATTAAACCATTTGAAACCAACCGTGTCCCAAAATGCCCCACGGTTCAAATTTATAAGAAAAAAAATCAATATAAAGCCACATTAAATACCAATACACATTTTAGAAATCAAGATCCATTTTAGAAGGATGATAATGGGAGATAGAAGAGACAACATTTGATAAATCAAGGTTCATGTGTAACATCCTTTTTAAGGTTCTTTTTCACTTGAATTCCCACCCATGTGTCCACCTAGTGCACCCATGGATGCGCGAACATAAAATGAAACCCTTTGAAGATCTATAAGAATACCCAAAAACATTTTTCCAGAAATACGACTTCCCTTAAAATCATCACAATTGCAACATCTCTCCTAAACATTTCAAAAACCCGAAGGACTTTTCCAAAACATTTCACCATGAATAATCAAGCCATAAATAGGATCACAAATCACTTTCAATGCTTCGATTCATGTTTCAACCAATAAAATATATAAAACTAAGTTCAAATAATATAACAAGGTCTCAATTTCCTTTTTATAAAACAAAAGGAATTTTATCAAACACTTCTAAAGCACCAAGACATAGACATAATCAAGGAATCCTTTTAAATGCCATTTTTAACAATTGTAACCAACATAAAAACAACACAATAGGTTAACTATAATACTTATGGAGGTTTGAATCATGTTTAAAAATTAATCCAAAGTGTTCAAGAATCAATGGTTTTCAATGGAAAGGAAAATCATGAAAACACCTACCTCAACAGTGTGGGAATGCGATGAAACTTCAAGGGAAGAGATATCTAAGACCCACGGACTGTCCGCACACCCTAGACACAAGAAAAACATACCACATGAGTCAACCCTAACCATAGGTTTTGTCCAAGGGAGGAAACCCCAAAGAAAACCCAAGAAACAAAGAGGGGAAGAGAAGGAGAGGAGATTCGGTGAAGGAAACATGAAGAATCACCAACCACTCTTAAGAAATCACCCCAAAATTGCCCCAAATAGAAGAAGGAAGGAGGGGGAGGCTCCTATGGTCGATATCCAACACCTGGGGATTCATTTGAGAGGTGTTATCACCCAAAATGGAGCTTTGCATCAAAATTTATAAAGCTTGCAAGTGGTTGCACGGTTTTGCTGCACGGTTTGTCAAACTGTGCGCAAACCGTGCGAGAGCTACTGGAAAACTCCTGCAACTTCGCATGGTTTGGTTTCACGGTTTGGGTAGGCTGTGCTCAAACCGTGTGACCCCAAAAATTTCCCAAAAGCCCCCAAATTACACCCCAAACACTAGGGAAGTCCACCCAAAGATCCTTCAATGTTTTGACACAATATAGAGACACTGAGGTCATCACAAACTCTCCAACATGCCGCTTTTTATCCTACAACATTCACAATAACCATGAATAGGTATAGAATAAAACTAATACAACCAAAACACAATTAATTTTGTTGGACACCCAACTCGAACCTCAACCAAAAGATCCAACATCGAGAATAAAAAAAAATGAGGGAGTATCCGAGGTCAGGGTGTGACATATCAATATAAAAATTTCATTGAATTAATAATAATATTATGGTGATAATATGTTTATAAGATTTCTATTAAGAATAAAATCTTATAGAGATAATACTTACATAGAGACTTGATTTTTCCCCTTGGAAGTCCCCTTGAAATTGAAGGTCTTAGGCTAACTATGAGTGACTAGGGGATAATATTTTTGATATGGGGTTACAGGGAGATCATAATGTTATAAATTATTGTATTAATTCTATGTATAGGTGTAAATCTGAAGGGTGTAAGTGGTATCATTTTATAAGAGGATAAAAGGGTCACTTTTGGAAACACTCATCATTTTTCAATAATTTCATGACACAATTCAAGGGTCAATGGATAAAAAATGGATAAAAGTATATTGAGGGGTATTTTTGGGCATAGAAAGGCTCAACCAAATTTTTCCATGCATGTTTTAAACATGTTAGGATGTTTTTACCGTTAAGTCTTTACACTTTCCTTTTTTACTTTTGAACTATGTAACTAATTTTAAATTAAGTGATTTTATGTTTTATTAATCATATAAAATAACACATATAATAAAATTTTGGTTTTATAGAACTAAAATTAACCTCTATTTAATTCTATTCAATTTATAAATACTATAAGATTAATTTTTAAATTAAAATAGATAATGTGTAGAAAAACTATTTTAGTAGAAAAAATGGAAATTGACCATTATGTATTCTTAATCTTATTTAGTATTTGTTACAAATTAAATGAGTATTAATATATTTATTTATTTGTTTATAAATCAAAGTGGATTAATTATTTAAATGATTTAAATTTAATTTACATGATATAAATTCAATGATATTAATAAAACAATAATTTTAAAATAATTGTTTCTCTATTATCATGGTAATTTTTTTTAATCCCTGTAATATAAATTTTATAAATTAAAATGAAATTGATCATATTAAATAATATTAACATTATTATCTCAATTATAAGAAAAAAATATCAAATTAACATTCTATGTTTAGGGAAATTAATCTTGATGTTAGTGCGTAAAAACCCATTTGTTAAACATGTTTATTTTTAAGCAAAAAGATTTATGATTATGATATAATTATCAATGTCATTTATTATAATGAATTTAAAATATTTATTACCATTAAAATAGTATTAATTTAATAATAAAATAAATTAAAAAGTCTAAATAAATTTTTAAAACAGTCTAGCATGGGTTTATAATTTCAACATATTATTTTGAAAATGTTGATCATGGGCTTATAATTTCAACATAGTATTTTAAAATGATTCATTATAATTTATAATTTATAATTTAATATTAAATTTTTTCCAAAAAAACTTTAAATGTATTAAAATAATATAATAATTTCATAAAAGTGATAGAATTAATAAAATCAGTATTTTTTTACTATTCACATAAAAATTGATTATTTTAGAAAAATATCAAAAAATACATACTAAGATAATTTTTTTTGTGAATAATTAAAAAATTAATTTTAATTTATCAATTTTAAATTATAAAATTTTTAAATTTTTCTTTTTAAATGAGAATATCTAATATAGAGAAAATGGATTTTATTAAAAAATAACCTATTTGATATTAGATTATATTAATTATTTACTTTCTAAAGGTAATAAATATTAATATTTTACCATATTTTTGTGAATTATAGATTTATTAATAATGTCCTATTTATATTATTTGGTATGTTTACATTGGGTGTAGTTTTTGACACAAGTTATAGAACATGGTATTTATTTTAAAGGATATGAAATCTCAGGTTGTTACATTCTACCCCCTTAAATAAATTGTGACCTCGCAATTTAATTACTGATTACTAATGAATATAGAAAGTGAAATTATAATTTAAGATATAACATCTAATGGGAGATATATATTACTATCCTAAACTAGATTAAGATACTTATCTTTTTTCACAAACAACATTATACAATAATATGACCACATATGTATATACCATATTATATATTCTCTAGAATCTACCTTTCTAAAAACCACCTTATTAACAAAGACATAAAACTACAAAGAAATCATATATTCTTATAAAAATCAACTATATCTTGAATTATCAAATGGTATTAATCACTAGGCCATAAAATCTCATATTATCATATATATATATATATATATATATATATATCTTAATTCCAAAATGTGTGTAACCTCAAAAAATATCATGATCCAACTATCAATACAAATGTTACAAATATTATCTTACTTTCTTTATCAAAATAAAATTTCTTAAACATATATTAATCCTAAAATATAGTCATACCTTAATCATGTTCTCTTTAATAGTTATCTCCAAAAATATAACCATATCATAAAATCACATTTCAAGTATATTGATACCATTTAATACCTGATTCCAAACCTTTTATTCAATAATAATGAAGAATAGTCCTTAGGTATTTAATATTATCCTCAATAAAATTTATAATATTCCAAAATATCATTAATAAATATTATTTCACCTATGTAATTTTCTAAGTGCATCATGGTTTGACATTTTTTAAGTCATGAACCTTACTATCTTAAGTATGACTAGAAAACTTTATTTTATATCATACAAATCATATACTATGATTCAACCATTTAAGTGTTCTTCCTTATTTTATAATGATACATAGGTGTTTCTAGATATTTAACTCTCTCATATTATTTTTCTTAATCCTATTTTAAAAAAATATAAAAACAAAAAATAATTATGATAATGTCCAAAATATTAATATAAAAATCATCTTTAATGGGTATTTTTTGTCTTCTACATTTTTAATCTATTTCAATCATTGGATGGTGTAACCTCATTACACCTAATTTTTTCATTGTAATTTATCTTTATTTAATATATTTTTTAGTTTAATGGTATGGGTGAAAAACTCATGCCTTGGATTGTTTTGGATTAATATGAAAAATTCAATAAAAAAGATGTATTCTCCAATGATACCTTCAGTATAAACTATGACATAATTGGATCAACCTATAACTCTATCTAGGTTTTCTAGGATAATTTTATCACTAGGTTTTCAAAACATACTAGTTAAAATCTCACTCAAATACTTGATAATGGTTTATAGAGAATACATTAATTAACTGGATCATATCCCTTAGGAGTGTCTTTCTATGTACACAACAAGGTCCCATTCACCATGCAAAAAAAATTATGGTTAAGATATAATCAACCAAATATTTTTAGGGTTATTACTCATAGATTAATCTATGTCAAAACCATGTCCACTTAAAATATCCAAAACTATAATTACTAATAAAACCCACATAATCTATAATTTACCAAAACATCTTGATGTTCTTCTGCACTTGGGATTATCCATAAGGTTTTCACTGGAATTATTTTTAACCTAAACACAAAGTGTTCAAACTAATTTCCAAAAAAAACTAAACTATACTCTGATACCAACTATATAGAGTCAAAATAAACATTTATTAAATAATATATTAATCTCATCATTCAAATAATACATCTCACAAACTATCGCAAAACCCAAAGACCAAAAGGTTTAGTGTCATGGAGATTAGCTGCATAAATATTTTACTTTATAAAACATGAAAACCTTTATCTATAATTGTGCTCATTTAGAACCTTTCTAGACATCTCATAAGATATGGTCATCTTTATAACTTAGTGATTTAAAATATAAGAAAGTGGTGATCTCAAATGCTCAATAAGATAAAAAGAATGTCAAAAAGAATTAGATCATAAGCCTGATATAGAATATGAGTAAGACATAAATATCTTACTAAATGATAAAAATATCATGGATAACAATCATAAAGCATGATGGAGAAACATAATATCATAAAAATATTATTAATGAGTCATAAAAATATGACCTAGATCAAAATACATATTTATAATCATAAAACATATAAAAATAATTTAAAAATAAGGCATAATCACAAAATCATAGCAGTTCATAGAAATGAAATGCATCTAGAATATTTCACATAACATAATAAAAAACTTGAAAATGTGGAACAACCATAAGCATAGAAAATATTGTGAACAAATATTTCCATATCAAATTCACACTTTAATTGGTGAAAAAAACTTCTTGCATCTCATTCACACAAAAAACTTGTGAACAATTCATCCTGCATCTCATTCACATAAAAAAATTGTGAATAAATCTTTATGAAACTCATTCACACAAAAAAAATTGTGAAAAAATCATGCCAAATTACATTCATGAAACATTACATAATTTCACGTGATATTAAACCTTAACCAATGCATTGGATAAAGATATAAGACCTCTTACTTCATTATTCATACATATGTGTTCCATATATAATCAATCATCATAATATATAATATAACCTTTGGAAAAAATAATGGTTTTCATAAAAATTAAAAAAACATGACATAACACAAACTTAAAATATCATGGAATATCAAAACTATAATTGTTCTAAATAAATCCAATCATAATAACTTATAGAGGGTAATAAAAACAGCACTTCATGAAAGATAAACCTTGGGAGGTAAATATAATTGAAAATAGAAAAAATTTCATAAAAAAAAATTTAAACGTTGAAGTATGAATTACATTAAAAATATATTTTTTTAAAGGTAAATAGAATATTTTTGAAAACCTTTTTATAATGATTTCTAAAAAATAGATTCTTAAATAGACATAAAGGTTTTAAAAATGGAATTGAAAATAATTTGAAAACTTTTACTTTTAAAAAGAATATTTGATAATGGAAACTTGAGAAATACATAATGTTTTGAAAAAATGGGAAGAGGAAATACTTTGAAAACATTTACTTTTGAAAATAATATTTAATAATATAAAATTTAAAAATACATAAAGTTTTCAAAAAATTATAATAGTAAATACTTAGAAAACATTCAATTTTAAAATAAACTTTAATAATAGAGGCTTAAAATGACATAAAGTTTTCCAAAAGGTAAGTGAAAACACTTTGAGAAATTTACTTTTAAAAAAATATTTAATAATAGAACCTTGAAATATACATAAAATTTATCAAAAAATGTGGAGTAGATGATAAAACTTTATATTTTAAAAGGATGGAAAAAACTTTTGAAAATTTTGTTTTAACCTTGTTGAAAACCCACATCGTTAAAAGGATGATGAAATCATGGTTTTAAATTGAATAAAGGGGTGAAAGGGGATAATTGGAGAAAAAAATGAGTTTCCTTTAATGAAAGGATAGTTTTTTAATAAAGTAAAAACATGGACATATAAGAAAATTCATTAAAATTAATGGGAAATATTCCTAACAAAAATTAATTTTAACAAAACAATAGAATCACCAAGGAGGATGAATTTGGTGTGAAACATGATTTTTACTAGAAAATAAGTTAGAAATACAACTTAAAATAATCATATTTTATAATAGAAAAATATTAGAATATAATAGTCAAATAAGAGTGATTATGACCCAAGGAAAATATTTGAGTCACAAAAGCCCCTTACAACCTTTGAATTATTTGAATCAAAATTACATGAGTGGTATTACTTTAATTATAATATTTAATATAATTAAATATAATATAATCATGATACAACATTCTAATATGTAATTATTTACACCGCTGATAAGAAAACATGATGTACAACTTAAACATGTCTCAAGGGATTAAAATTTGAAACAAAGAAACCCTTATAATCTGAGAAGTGAATGGATTGAAGGAACATATATGAGAGATTATGAAGAAAAAAAATTATATCTCTTAAAAAATTTTGGTTTATGATTTAATAATTAATTTGGGAAGTATCTATATCACATCAAATATAAATATGTGTAAAACATGAAATCATGCCTCAATGAAGGTGAACTTGAGACAACAACCCCTTATCTTGTTTTCTTGCTTAATTGATGATACTCTATCCTCATGTAAAACAAATTTAGATACATTAATAATATATTTAATAACCTTATATATATATATATGATACCTTTTAAATCCCTTATTTATAATTATTTATTATGGTTATATTGGTCAGGTATAACGTATTTCAACCATTGGGTGTTAATAACTTTTACCGTTTATGAGTTTTTAATAATATTGATATCAATACTCATTAATTGATACTAATTTTATAATTAAGTATTAAATTTAAGATAATTTAATATATAACTTATATTTATTTATAAAGATCTTATATTATTCAAAAATATTATTAGTTATGTTTTGTGAAAATTGAATCAAGGTTGTCTTATTTCAATAATTTTAGTGAATGAAGATGATACTTTAATAAAAAGTTAAATACAAAATAAAATATTTCTAAAATCACATACCAATCATGATTTTTTTATTATATCATAATAATATTACTATTTATGTTCCCATAATCATCCTTCATATATTTTTATAGCATATTTTTTATTAGTAGTTAAACAGACCAAAACCAGGACACACTTTAACTCGATGGGTGAGTATGGTTAAAGTGGTGTTTATTTTGACATAATATCATTATAATAGAATAATATTATTTTTATTTTTATTTTTTAAAATGGTTATTTTTTTAATATTTTTTGACAAATATTTAAAAATAATAATAATAATGAAAAAAAATTCTCTGTGGAGGTGATAGTTTGTGCACACACGCGATTGACGTTCCTTTATTTTTCTAAGTCGATGAAAATGAATAAATAAGGGTTGTTCCATTAATATAATAACATATCGGTGTTATAATTAAAATTAATTAATCATATTATTATTGTAACACCCCAAACCCTCTAGACCGAAGTCGGTGCATTACTTGTTATATTGGCATGATTAGAAGGAATGAAAATCCCGAAGGAACGATCGGTTTAGTAGTCTTGGATAAACTAGATATAGAGGGGTCGAGGTGTTACAGTTGGTATCAGAGGAAGTTTAGTAGAAAACTTGGAAACTAGAGTAGGAAATGTATAGTAGGGAACAAATCCCTAAGGTAGTATTTTAGGATAAACGTACAAGAATATACTGGTATTTTGTAAAGGAATAGATTACGTGAATCCTTCTATAAAATACATCCATGTCTGGATATGAGCATGTAGAGGTGGCTCTGGCACAGATGTACCTAGGAGTGAAAGCTTCGACAAGAGTTTCGGGCTTGACCCTGGGTATCCTGGTACACGACAATGGGTCTTGCTGCACTATTGGTTAAGACACTCTCGGGGGATATGATTAGGATAATTCATGTTTTCTTTACAAGTCATTATGAATGATTGAAATGTAAATTATTCCTCAAAGAAACCATTTTTCTGATTATGGGATTATCCATGCATAGGATATCAATTTATGCTAAGTATTTTGTTAAGTTAAGATTATACATTATGATTCATACCCTAATCTAGTGTGTGTCGTTATTTAGAAATGGCGTCTAATAGAAGAAGGGGAATCAATACTCATGGGCAACGTAGGGATCTCCCCACTGAGCAAGTCAACACAGTCAATGTTAGAGCAGATCAGATCATGACCATATTGGAACAACTTACTCAGGTTGTAACGAATAACCATTCCACACCTGTGTTGGATCATTTCATGCGACAGAAGCTCGCATCATTCAGTGTGACTACTAATCCAGTGTTTGTTGAGCAATGGATCAAGTACCTTGAAAATATATTCATGAAATTAAGATGCAATGAAAATAAAAGGGTAGTACTGAAAGTATATTATCTTAAGGGTAGCGCTGATCAATGGTGGTCCTTGATTCAGAATACCATGGAGGAAGAAGAAATACAGTATATGGAATAGAGGACTTTTAAGGAAATATTCTTTGAAAAATATTTCCCTCGTGAGAAAAAAACTGAAATGAAGAGGAAATTCCTTGTCTTAAAGAAAAGGTAAGAAGACAGTGTTGCAGATTATGAGGCTACCTTCACAAGGCTATCCAGGTATGTCGTAGATTACGTATGTGACTCAGCAGACAAGACTGATCATTTCTTTGAAGTTCTTAAGCCAAATCTTCGAAGGGCACTGGATTCTCAAACATTTTCATCATATGATGAAATTGTATCGAGTACCATTAAAATAGAGAAGGAATTTTCTAGATCAAATTTGTTCAAGGGGAACCAAGATAAGAAGAGGTACTCTGATAACCAATGGAAAGGTGAAGCACCAAATAAGAACAAGAAAACAGAGAAATCCCCATTATGCGAAAACTGTGGAAAGAATCATCTTTGGAAATGCTTAAAAGGCATGGTATTCTACCATAAGTTTAGAGAAAAGGGTCATCTATCTCATGAATGCAAGGGGAAGAAACAATTTTATGATGTTCAATGCTATAATTTTAGAGAGATGGGACACTATGAAAATGAGTTTCCTAATCACCAAGGAAACATTCCTCATAAAAAGCCAAGAGAACAAGGGATAGCTTATGCGATTACCACTGCAGAAGTTGAAGTTCCTAATGGTGTGGTGGAAGGTACTTTAATTGTTTCCTCAAACTTAGCCAACACTTTATTTGATTCTGGATCATCACATTCATTTATATCTTCCCAGTTTTCCAAGAAAATTAGACATGTCCAATTTGATTTAATAAAGGATTTATCAGTCAAAACTCATAGGGGATGCATCATTTCAACAAAGGCATGTCAACTAGTTCCCCTCATGACACATAAACGTGCTTTACTTTCCAACCTAATCATTATACCAATGACTGACTTTGATATAATTATCTGTATTAATTGGATGTCAAACTATGATGTGAATATTTATTGCAAGAAAAATGAAGTTACAATTTTTGAAAATGGTGCAGAATCTCTTATCTTTAGAGAGGAGACCTCGCCATCTGATTCTTATCTAGACCCACCTCCAGTAGATATATTTAATGCAATTCTTGGAGAGGAAGAGAACCCAATATCTATGGGTGAGGAAAGAAATATTCAAATTGAAGATGTGCATATAGTGAAAGAATACATTGATGTGTTTCCAGAATATTTACCTGGACATCCTTCATAGTGTGAAAATGAGTTTTCCAATGACTTAATTCCTGGTGAAAGACCTATATCAAAGACCCCCTATAGAATGGCCACTGTGGAGTTAGTGGAGCTAAAGAAACAACTAAAGGAGTTGAATGAAAAATGATTTATTCAACCTAGTGTTTCTCCATGGGGAGACCCAACCTTGTTTGTCAAAAAGAAAGATGGATCCATGAGGCAATGCATTGATTATAGGGAAATCAATGATATTACAATAAATAATAAGTATCCTCTTCCCTAGATTGATTATTTATTTGATAAAATTCATTTAGATCAATACTTTTCAAAGATTTACCTTCGATCCAGATATCATCAACTGCGTGTGAGGAAGGAAGATATTCCAAAGACATCATTTCGAACTAGGTATGGGCATTATGAGTTTACAGTGATGCCTTTTGGACTGACGAATGCACCATCTGTTTTCATGGATTTAATGCATAGAGTTTTCAAGGAATGTCTTGATAAATTTGTTGTGGTATTCATCGATTATATCCTGGTATACTCAAAAATTTATGAAGACTATGAGGACCACTTGAGGATTATTCTGAAAACTCTTAGAAGAAATGAATTATATGGGAAGTTTAGAAAGTGTGAATTATGGATCCAATCAGTTTCTTTTCTAGGTCATATTTTCTCTAAGGATGGAATCCTAGTTGATCCTGCAAAGACAAAGGCAATCCAAGATTGGCCCATTCCAACAAACATAACCGAGGTATATAGTTTTACTGTCTTAGCAGGTTACTATCGGTGTTTCATTCAGAATTTCACCCGACTGGATAACCTACTAACTAAGCTCACATGTAAAGGAGTTAAGTTTGTGTGGAAAAAATAATATACAGAATGCTTCGAAGAATTGAAAAGAATATTGGTCAATGCTCCAATTTTTACTTTTCCATCTAGAAGTGATGGATTTTTAATATACAGTGATGCGTCAAAGAATGGTTTGGGTTGCTTACTTATGAAAAATGGTAAAGTTATTTCTTATGAATTAAGGCAGTTGAAGACTCATGAGAAAAATTGTCCAACACATGATCTTGAGTTAGCAGTTGTAATCTTTGCTCTAAAGATATGGATACATTATCTTTATGGTGAAAATGTGAGATATACACATATCACAAGAGTTTGAAATACATTTTCTCACAAAAATAACTCAACATGAGGCAAAGAAGACGGATCTAGTTACTCAAAGATTGTGATTATTAAATACACTACCACCCAGGAAAGGAAAATAAGGTGGCAGATGCATTAAGCAGAAAAGATCATGGACTTCTGACTCAAATGAGGATTAAGAGAGATCTTATATTCATGGATATACTAAATATGGATATGGGAATTGTTAAGGAAGGGGAAACATCTTTCCTATTTCAAATGATTGCTAAACCATATTTACTAGATAAGATAAAAAAGATCTCAATCTGATGATGAAAATCTACACAAGAAAATTATTGTTGTTAAGGATGTCGGATTGGAAAAATTCGTGTATGAGGAAGGAGTTCTGAAGTTTGGGAAGAGGTTATGCGTTCCATCAGTACCTGTGATAAAAAGGGAACTATTAGATAATTCTCATAGCTCAAATTTCTCTATACACCCGGGTAGCACAAACATGTATAGAGATCTGAAGGAATATTTCTGGTGGGATAATATGAAGTGGGAAATTGATGACTATGTGTTAAGGTGTCTAGTTTTTCAACAAGTTAAGGTAGAGAGGAAACATCCTATAGGAGTTATGAAACCTCTACCTATTCCTATGTGTAAGTGGGATAACATTACAATGGATTTTTTCACTGGACTACCGAGGACATCTAGAAGGAACGATGCAATATGGGTAATTGTTGATCGTCTCAAAAAATCAGCACATTTTCTTCCAATAAGAGAGGATTTACCACTTGAACGCCTGGAAATACTTTATATTAATGAAGTTATAATACTTCATGGTACACCTCTATCGATTGTGTCCAATCGAGATCCCCAGTTTACATCAAAATTTTGGAAAAGTATTCAGAAGGATTTGAATACTGATCTTCGTATTAGTACTTCTTATCACCCCCAAACTGAAGGACAATCTGAAAAGACTATTCAAACTCTAGAAGATATACTGAGGTCATTCTCTTTTGAATTCCAAGGTACGTGGGATAAATACTTTCCTTTGGTGGAATTTTCATACAACAATAGTTTCCATTCTAGTATTAAAATGGATCCATATGAAGCATTATATGGAAAGAGATGTCAAACTCCAACTTTTTGGGATGAAGCTAGTGAGAGGAAACTTATAGGCTGAGAACATATTGAAGATACCATGACAAAGGTGAAGAAAATCCAAGCCCATATTAAATCATCCCAAAGTAGGCAGAAGAGTTATGATGAAAACTGGAGGAAGGATTTGGAATTCCAAGTGGGAGATCATGTATTTCTGAAAGTATCTCCATGGAAGGGTGTCTTAAGGTTTGGTAAGAAATGGAAACTGAGCCCCAGGTACATCGGACCATTTGAAATTCTGGAAAGAATCGGAGTTGTAGCTTACCGATTAGAAATGCCGCCAATTCTCTCAAAATTCCATGATGTATTCCATGTTTCATTATTGAAAAAATACATGCCAGACCTAATGCATGTACTCACCTATGAAGAAATAGAAATGGAACCTGATTTATCATACTGTGAAGAGCCTATCAGGATTCTTGACACAAGGGAGTAGGTATTGAGAAATCGGATGACGCATCTAGTAAAGGTTCTTTGGAAAAACAGGAATATGGAGGAAGCAACATGGTAACCTAAGGATGTTATGAAGAATAACCACCCACATCTTTTTGGTCGGATTTAACATTAAATTTTGAGGACAAAATTTATAAAGGAGGGGATAATATAACACTCAAAACATTTTATGGTATGTTCCTCTTAAATACTTTCTATTCATTAGATAGCCTATATTTCATGAATCACTAAATCTTTTTTGAATCAAAAAATTATAGGAAAAAGTTATAAGTTATTCAGTAAACATAAATTTTCCACTTCTTTGTTTTGAATTTCAAGAAACGGTCATCTAGAGTTATGACCAGTAAGTCATTTGGAGTCTGATAGAACCAACTTGATTTTTTGAAGAATAGTAACATACCCTTATGAATAGTAATATGACCCTTATAAATAGTAAATAATGATTATATTTTTTTAAGGTAATAAGATGATGAGATCTTAATTTATTTTTTTAATGTGATATAGAACTAATTATACCTTTAAAATTTGTTTTTTTGAATTAACTGTGATTTTATTAAAAAAATAAATAGAAAATACTTAGAAAATTATTTTCTAAAAATGGAGTTCATTTTTGAATTCTAAACGTCAAAAAATGGTTAGGGTGAATTTTTGGGATTTTTCTAAAATACTTGAATTTTTCGTCAATAGTAAAAATACATATTTGAGTTTTCGGTAGTTTAATGACATCATAATGATGTAATAATTAAATATAAAAGTATGGTCGACTTTTATACATTAACTTATGATATGAGGTGTCCCAAGTGGCTAAAAACATGTGAAAATACTATGGGAAATCCCATGGTTTGGCAAAAACCACTAATGAGGTGTCCCTTTTAATTAATAAAAAACTCTCTCTTAATTACTATAAATACCCACTCACCCCACCTTCGTTTTATTTCATTCCAAACTCAATATCCTCAAAGATATGGTGGTATTAACTCCCTAGTATTCCTCCCAAGGTGTCCTTAAACACCCAAGTTCCCAACCTTCATGTTTTGGGAGTTACTCTACAAGGTAAGAGAATCAACCACCCTTCTCTTTTCTTAAATATTTCATTTTATGTATTATATTTTATTTTAAATTGGATTATGTGGGGATATTTCATTAAATATTACCCTTACTTCCCATATTATGTAATATTTATGAGATACCCCCTTTCTCTCATCAAACTATTTTATTAAATTTTAGGTGACGTCGTTAGGCTGCTGAATTTTCATAAGAGATTTCTCAATTTTTCTCTTATTTTGAGTTCCTTTATTTTATACTTATTTCCTCATCTACCTCATACAAATGATATGATAGTTCCAATACCTTACATTAACTGTAATTATATTATTCTAATGGAATATTTTATCATCATCTCTCTTTCCCCCTCCTCTTATACTAAAAATAAAAACACTGTCTGAGATGTGTTAATTTATCACATTCAAGGACGATGGGTTCTCAATTTTCATTACCATCTTTAATTATGGTCATGAAACCATTTTTATGTTTGAACCATATAAGAATATATTTATTTCATATCATTAATGTTCTTTAATCCCTACACACTCATAATATGGAATAATAATACAAAACAAGTTCATTGTATATAAAACTACCAAGTTAAATCCAAGCGTTTATCAAAAACTTTTAACTAATGATTCATCATCAAGTATATAACCCAGAATCATTATAAGATAATTTATATCTATTTAATGTTAAAAATAATATATATTAATAATTCTGTATGTTTAACCACATTTCAAACGAACTTCCTTTCATGAAAGCAAGTAAACGAATCATGAAAACCAAGGAAGAAAATGCTTCCAAAACAATAAAATTGAACCTATTAAAACCATTAAAAGGGCCATGAATGAACCTAATAAGATTATACTAAACCAATTAAATGTATAGGATTTTCTTTAATTATTAATTAATTAATCTAAATTTTATTATTCAGGTCATTAAAACAAACTAAGAACACACTCGATCAAAAGGTAAGGGGTTTCTCATCTCACTTTCATTTATGTGAGATTTCCATTGTTCGCCAATTATTTATTGTATATGGTATATGTGTACTTACACTTGATATATAATAACATTATTATATTTATATTCATGGTATTAAATGACTCATTTTAGGGTTATTAAGTTCTTTTCATATGATTCGATCGTTTACATTGTGGTAAGAGACTTTGTCTCAACTACTATTTTGTTGTGACTAACTTTGCATTGTGCACCTAATAATCCTTATGTGTTGTACCTACTTCCCATTTGAGATCAAATTTCATTTTGAAATTATATTTATATTAAATTTCTATAGTCTCATATCATGGATATGTTTTTTGTCTAAACCGTATACCATTTTACATACGGTGTATATTTGGAAAGTTATTTTAACTATGGAAATATTGATGAATCTGTATACTCTACTATATATGGATATTGAAAAGGCATATTGCTCTTGTATTCTATCAATGTATAAATAATTATTTGGAAATGTAGTGGCGGGTGGGGCCTGCTATAGCCCCTCGATGCATCGGTAGGTATCATGAGACAAATCAATTGGCGACAAACCCTTTGAGTTTGTTTCCAAAAATAAGACGGGTTTCTACCCATAGAACTAAACCATTTTTACAGTATTATGGTATCATGTGCTAGATACATGACATCAAATTAATAATAATTATCTTTATTCATTATCAATTATTTCTATCCATGAGGTTTTCACTATGACAAAATCTATGGATGCGGTTTCATTCTCAGTTTATTAATGGCATGAGTTTTTCATTTATTCACCATGCCATATTGATTATGTCAAATTGTTTACAATTCAGTTTTATTGATTCATGCTCCCACCATTTGTAACCCTTATTGAGCATTTTATCTCACCCCTTTCATTGTTTACTTTCAACAGGTGACAAAGAGGATATCATTTATTGAGTTCTTGTGGATGCAGTCTTTAGTTTTTGTTATGTATTGTATTTTGTAACCTTTTCCAATGTAATTTGAGTTATATATATGTATCCAGTTTCTTCTGTTGTACCTCTCGTACCCCTCGTGGTTTAATTTTCATGATCACAATCACTCTCTTATTTATCTAATCTTGTTTTAAGTGTTTTTGGATGATAGGCATGATTTCAGGTTGCCAAGGAATTGGGCCAAGAAAGCCAGAAGGCAAAAGTGGACTGATTTCAGTCCACCAGCCAACCGGTGGATGACCACCGGCCAGCCGGTGGAATCTTGACAGAAGGCATCCCCTCTGTCCAGACCACCGGCCAACCGGTGTCCCATCACCGGCCAGCCGGTGGAACCCAGACAGAAGGGACACCTACTGTCTCACCACCGGCCAACCGGTGGCCTCCTCACCAGCTAGCCGGTGGTGCCTGGGCAGAAGGCCTCTCCATTTTCCTAAGCACCGGCCAACCGATGGCTCTGTACCGGTCAGCCGGTGGAGCCAGTCAAACTAGCCGTTGGGCTTTGACCAGCCTGCTCCCAACGGCTCCGAAGACTTTTCCAACGGCTCTGAAGACCCCGAACGGCCATATGAGGGTTCCCCTCCATAAATAAAGGACTAGGAAGCCCTGGAACAGTAGCGGAACCATAACCAAGCCAACGGAAGCCAACGAACACATTTTTCATCATTTGGCAAACCTCCGGCGGATTCCTTCAAGGAACCTCAATTGCTCCAACCCATTTCCACATCCAAGGAGCATCGCCATAGAAGCTTGGGAGCGCTCTTCATCAACTCCAATCAATCCATTGGCGCCCAAGACTTCTCCACATTACGGTTTTTCTTGTTTTATTATTTTGAGCATTAATTTGGGTTTGTGCCTACAAACCCCTCTTTCTCTCATCCTCTCTTTGTTTGGGTTTTCACACCACCTTCAAGGTGTGAAGAGGTTAGTCAAGCCTTCCCTTTAAAAGGCTTGAGTCATAGGTGAGCTAGCCTTCACCTATAAGAAGGCTAGTGGGTTCTTGCTCAACCATTAAAAGCAAGTTGTAATAGGTTCTAGACTACCTTAAAGTCTAGTGGGTTTCTTGCTAAAACCATTAAAAATCAAGCGGTAGTAAATCTCTCAACGGTTGAGTTGGGAGTGGAGACGTAGGCTTTGGTTTAAGCCGAACTCCGTTATCAAGTTTTGTGTCTTGCCTCTTTTATTTCCTCTGCACTTTTTACTTTGATTTTAAATTGTTAATTATTTTTTAAAAGGCAATTCACCCCCTTCTTTCCATCACTCTCCTCCCCAACAATTGGTATCATAGGAGGTTTTTGTGTAATACCCTAACCGGTTACAAATTCAAGATCCATTGTGATGGCTTCATCTTCTTTCGCCCCCGAAGGTTATTCATTGGGTCGTGCTCCTTTTTTTGATGGAACTGATTATACCTATTGGAAAACCCGCATGTCTACTTTTCTTAGAAGTATAGGTTATCCTATTTATAGAATTGTCATGCATGGTTACTCTCTCTCTTCTCCCGATGAATCCAAATGGACCCAAGACGATATTAAAAATTTCGAGCTTGATGGCAAAGCCATGAACGCTCTTCATTGCGGCCTTGATCGTAATGAATTCAATCGAGTTTCCACATGCAATTCATCTCATGAAATCTGGAAACTTTTGGAGGTTACCCATGAGGGGACCAACAAAGTTAAGGATACTCGATTGGATATGTACCGTCAAGATTTTGAGTCTTTTACCATGCATCCATCTGAAAATATTACTGAAATGTTTATTCGTTTTACTGATGTTTGCAATGGAAGAAAATCTCTTGGAGATTATGTTTCTGCAGAAATGATGGTCAAGAATATCCTTTGGATCTTACCAAGTTCATGGGCACCGAAAGTCACGGCAATTCAAGAAGCAAAAGATGTCAAGAAAATGCCGGTCGAAGAGCTCATCGGATCCCTCATGACCTACGAAATCACCATGAGGAGTCAAGCTGAAAAGGAAGGCAATCTCATCAAAACTCCAAAGAACATCGCCTTCAAAGTTCAAAAAGAAGAAAGATCCTCATCCTCATATTCTTCCTCTTCAAGCGGCGATTCAGAAATCGAGAACCTTGCCCGCAAGATGCACAAATTCATGAAGAAGAACAAAAAGAAGAAATATCGCAAGGCTCGAAAGGAAGAACTCGACGAAAAATCCGAGCCCGAGGTAACATGCTATGGGTGCGGCAAGAAAGACCATTATAAGCCCGATTGCCCACTCCACAAGACAAGGGCCAAGCAAAAGGAAAAGAAAAAGGCATTCAAGGCCACTTGGAGTGATAGCTCCTCATCCTCCTCCTCCTCAAAAGACGACGGTAAAAAATGTATAATGGCATTTCATGAGGTAACCTCTTCTGACTCCTCTTCCTCTTGCTCTTCCAATTCATTCAATCATTTATCTTACGAGGATCTCCAACATGCAAGAGATCAATTGGAAGAAGGTTTTCACGAACTTTCTTCCAAATTTATTGCTTTAAAAAAGAAATTCAAAATTCTTTCTTCTGAAAAGGATCAACTTCTCAAAGAGAAGGAAGAGTTGTCCCTCAAGATCCAAAACCTTCCCGATGTTGATTCTATGGAATCAACAATCAAGGATTTAAGGGAATCCCTAGCTAAGTTCACCGAAGGTGAACATAACCTTTCGAAGCTCCTTGGTTCCCAATGCATATCTAGAACCACCCAAGGGCTTGGCTATTCCAAGCAAGCTTCCTCTTCCCATGCTCCTACTATTTTTGTAAGGGGGAGCTCCCAATATAAATTTTGCAACTATTGTAAAAAACCCGGGCACTTAATTTATGAGTGCGATTGCAAAAATGCCCGGTATGGAAGGCCCAAAACCATTTCCTTTAATGATGAATTTCATAGCAGAAGACCCGCCACTAGACAAGTTTGGATTGAAAAATCCCTTTTAGCGAGTCTCTCCGGACCAAAATTTGTCTCGGTTCTAAAATCCTCTCCCCGGTGATTTGTTGTTTTTATTTAGGGGGAGTTAGGATCGTCTAAGCCTTTTTGCGTTTTTTAATTCAAAACTTTCAATTCAAAACATTCAATTTCAAAAATTTCATTTCAAAACATTCAATTCAAATTTCAAAAATTTCAATTGGTTTAAAATCTCTATCTTGTTTTTCAATCCTTTCCCTCAATCAAGTTTTATGCCCCGTGCTATTTTGATAATCACAAAGGGGTAGAAATTCTTGGTTGATTGGGGGAGAAATCTTTCTCTCATGCTTTGCTTTACTTTTCAATTTATCCTTTAAAGCATGCCTTTCATTTCAGTCTTTTACATTGCTTGTTTTGGTGATTGTGATCATCAAAATAGGGGGAGATTGTTGTACCTCTCGTACCCCTCATGGTTTAATTTTCATGATCACAATCACTCTCTTATTTATCTAATCTTGTTTTAAGTGTTTTTGGATGATAGGCATGATTTCAGGTTGCCAAGGAATTGGGCCAAGAAATCCAGAAGGCAAAAGTGGACTGATTTCAGTCCACCGGCCAACCGGTGTATGACCATCGGCCAGCCGGTGGAATCTTGACAGAAGGCATCCCCTCTGTCCAGACCATCGGCCAACCGGTGTCCCATCACCGGCCAGCCAGTGGAACCCAGACAGAAGGGACACCTACTGTCTCACCACCGGCCAACCGGTGGCCTCCTCACCGGCTAGCCGGTGGTGCCTGGGCAGAAGGCCTCTCCATTTTCCTAAGCACCGGCCAACCGGTGGCTCTGTACCGGTCAGCCGGTGGAGCCAGTCAAACTAGCCGTTGGGCTTTGACCAGCCTGCTCCCAATGGCTCCGAAGACTTTTCCAACGGCTCCGAAGACCCCGAACGGCCATATGAGGGTTCCCCCTCTATAAATAAAGGACTAGGAAGCCCTGGAACAGTAGCGGAACCATAACCAAGCCAACGGAAGCCAACGAACACATTTTTCATCATTTGGCAAACCTCCGGCAGATTCCTTCAAGGAACCTCAATTGCTCCAACCCATTTCCACATCCAAGGAGCATCACCATAGAAGCTTGGGAGCGCTCTTCATCAACTCCAATCAATCCATTGGCGCCCAAGACTTCTCCACATTACGGTTTTTCTTGTTTTATTATTTTGAGCATCAATTTGGGTTTGTGCCTATAAACCCCTCTTTCTCTCATCCTCTCTTTGTTTGGGTTTTCACACCACCTTCAAGGTGTGAAGAGGTTAGTCAAGCCTTCCCTTTAAAAGGCTTGAGTCATAGGTGAGCTAGCCTTCACCTGTAAGAAGGCTAGTGGGTTCTTGCTCAACCATTAAAAGCAAGCTGTAATAGGTTCTAGACTACCTTAAAGTCTAGTGGGTTTCTTGCTAAAACCATTAAAAAGAAAGCGGTAGTAAATCTCTCAACGGTTGAGTTGGGAGCAGAGACGTAGGCTTTGGTTTAAGCCGAACTCCGTTATCAAGTTTTGTGTCTTGCCTCTTTTATTTCCGCTGCACTTTTTACTTTGATTTTAAATTGTTAATTATTTTTTAAAAGGCAATTCACCCCCTTCTTTCCATCACTCTCCTCCCCAACATCTTCAAGACTACTAAACTGGTCGTTCCTTCAGGATTTTCATTCCTTCTAACCTTGATAATATAACAAGTAATGCACTGACTTCGGTCTAGAGGGGTCAGGGTGTTACAATTATGGTGATAATATATTTGGAAGATATATATTAATAATAAAATCTTAATAAGGATATAATACTTACATCAGAGACTTCATTTTTTCTTTGGAAGTCCCCCTGAAATTGAAGGGATTAAGCTAACTATGAGTGATGAGGGGATTATGTTTATGGGATAGGTTTATAGGGAGATTAATATTTTATATTTTAAATGGGGGATTTTGTGGATAGTTTTAAATTTGAAGGGTAGAAGTGATATCCTTTTATAAGAGGAGAAAATGGGAACTTTTGGAAACACTCGACATTGTTCTATAATGCCATGACACTATTCAAGGTTTAATGCCTCAAAAATGGAAAAATGTGTAGTTTGGGGTATATTTGGGTCTATCAAGGCTCAAAAAAGTGTTTCCAAACTTATTTTAAACATTTTATATGGTTTTTAACATTAATAATTTATACTTTATTTTTTAGTTTTAAACTAGGTAACTACTTTTTAATTAATTGATTTTATGTTTTATTAAACATTTAACATATCAGATATAACCAAATTTGGGTCTAATAAATCTAAATTTTACTTCTATTTAATACAATTCAATTTATAATTACTATAATATTAACTTTTAAATTAAAAGAGACAATGTTTAGAAAAACTATTTTTGTAGAAAAATTACATTTAACCATTATGGATTCTTAATCTTATTTAGTATTAGTTACCAACTAATGTGTGTTAATATTTTATTTATGTGTTTATAAATCATATTATATTAATTATTTAAAGGATTTAAATTTTATTGACTAAAAATAAATTCCTTGTTATTAATAAAATAATAATTTTAAAATAATTGTTTCACCATCAACGTGGTAATTAGAATTAATACTAATAATCTAAATTTTATAACTAAAAATTAAATTTTTCATATTGAATAATTTGAAAAGTATTATCTAAAATTTAATAATCATTTTATAAAATTAACTTTACATGTGTAGAGAAATTGATCTTAATGTTAGAGCATAAAAACTTTTTTTTTAAAAATGTTTATTTAAAAAAAAGATTTATGATTAAAATGGAATTATAAATTCTTTTGATTAAAATGAATTTAAAACAATTATTAATATTCAATGATTATTTACTTAAAAATAAAATAAATCAAATACTTCATTTCATCAAGTTATAATTAATTAAACAAAATAGTCGGAAACTAATTTTATTAAAACATTACATAAATTTTCAAAATATTGAGCATGGGTTTTTAAATTCAACATAGTATTTTAAAATTATTCATTATACATTAACATATATAATTTAATAAGAAAAGGTTTCAAGAAAAAAGTTCAATTTATTCATATAATAAAATAATTTCATAAAAGTTCTGGCATTAATAAAATGAGTATTTTTTAACTATTCACCTAAAATTCGATTATTTTAGAAAGTCTCAAAAATACATCCTAAGCTATTTATGTTTTAATATATTAAAAAATTAATTTTAATTTATCAAATTTAAATTCTAAATTTTTTTAAAAAAAGAATTAAAATAAAATATATAATATAAAGAAAATAGCTTTTATTGAAAATATCCTTTTCAATATTACCTCATATTATTATACCTTTTGAAGGTAGTAAATATCAATGGTTTACCATATTATTATTTATTATATCTTTATTAATAATTTATTTTTTAAATATCATGGTTTTTTTACATTGGATGTAGTGTGTGACACGATTTATAGATCATATTATTTATTTTAAAGGATCTAAAATCTTGGGACGTTACAGTGGCCATCAAACAAATTCTGAGAAAGAAATGGGTAGTTGTGTTGTATTCATAGATCAAGATACATGCTATTATTTAAGATTCAAATTCATTCTAAGACTCTGTGAGGAAGAAAATTAGATTTTTTTTATACAATGATGTATTGTGCTAAAAGGTGGTCTGCTTTGAAGTTTTTGGAGTTTGAGCTTATAAACTATAGTGAGAAGATGAGAAGTCTAGTGGGATGTTTGTAGTTGCAAACATAGTGGGATTTTATATTGAATAATGATTCAATATGGGTCAGGATGATAATTGGATACACTATATGTAATTGATGATAAGATTATTAGAGGATATTTTGTGATCAGAGGGAATAACCTATCACAACAAGGATTATGTTTCCCACATCAGGGTTGAATTTTTCTAAAAACACTTGTTTCATATTGATTTTCTATAACACCCCAATATTTTATGGTATTCATATTAAAATTTAATATCTTTGATATTTTATTCTTCACACAACACCGAGTTTAAAACTGTAATATACTATTATATATGATCATTAGAATAGTAATGTGACCATTAAAAATAGTAATATGACCAATAAAATAGTAATTTCACCTATGAAAGTATAAATTAAATTTATTTATCTTATAAATTAAAATATGATATATTTATATAATCGAATAAGTAAATAAATATTTTAAAAATGATAAATTAAGTGTTGGTATTTTTATGAAACATAAATGTTTATTTACAATTTTATAATTAATATAATGATTTAAAAGAAAATATATTTTCATAAAATAGACTCATAAATTAATATTTTGTTTTCTTATGATTATAAGATAATTTTATGAGACATTAATTAATTTTTTAAGGTGTCATAAAACCAGTTATAATTTTAAAATTGGTATTTTTCGAATAAATGATGATTTTAATTAAAATTAAATTTATTATATTTAGAAAATTATTTTTATAAAATTTAATTAATTTTTAAAATATACACATCGAAAAATGTTTAGGGTGAATTTTTGGGATTTTTCTGAAATAGTTGAATTTTAGTGAATAGTGAAATACGGTAATTTTTTGTATTTTACATTTTAGCCAAATATATGAATTATTGAGTCATGGATGATTTATGGATGAGGTAAGAACCCATTGGTTCAAAATTATATGAATTAGTTACTATATTTAGTCATGTAATCATCATTATTTCTTATCTTGAGCTAAAATAATAAACAAATGAATAAACTAATCAAAAACACCCCTCTCCTCCACTAAAAATATCACCCCTTCTTCTCACACCTTCAAAGCCTTGAAGTTTGTCCAATTTCTGACAAATACTCTTCCTAAGACTATTATCCACGTCTAAGAGGTTCTGGTATCAAAAAATAGCAAAACTAATTTCTTTAAGGAGGTTCTCAAATAGAAGAATTCAAGAGGTAAAATTCTCTTTTGCTTTCTTTATTTTCTTTTCACTTTCTTTCCTTTTCATATACTCTCATGGCCTCATCTGTCCAAACATGCATGATAACTGTAATATATTATATATATTGAGATTTTATTATTTCAATTTAAAATCAACCACCAAGACTCTTCACCTCTTCCTTTTATTCTAAAAATGAAAACAACATATGTGAAGTGCCAATTTACCACCTTCATGGGTGATATGTTTTATTTTTTAAATTCCCCCTTAAATTTTGTTCATAAAAACATTTTTATGGTTAAACCAGATTATAATATATGTATTAAATCTTATTTAATGTTTTGGAACCATTATATATACATACATTTAATTAATGAGACAAAATTAGTTTGTGATGATCAAAACCCCCCAAAATAATTTAAACTATTATAGCTAACATCTTATCTAATGATTCATCCTCACCCCAAATAACCAAATTAATTATATAAAAATTTAATCTTATGTTTGTTAATTAATAATATATAATTTAAATTTTGGATAACTATTCCCATTTTACATGATTTTTCGTACATGTATACAAGTGAAGCAATCATGAAATTCAAGGAAACGAACACTTATAAATGACAAAATTGAATCATAAAACTCATAAAAAATACCATAAATGAACTTAATAAAATTATACTTAATCAAGTACAATTTGAATAGGTTCTGAATTAAATTATTAATTAATCTATTTTCATTATCCATGATGTTAAGTATAAGTGTAGAACACTTTTAGACATAAGGTAAGGGATTTCTTAACTCAATTTACATTCATTGGGTTAAACATCTAATTCATTGATTATATTATTCCAAGATTTTTTATGTAATATAATGTTTATTTCTTTTTTTATTCCCACTTAACACTTTTTTTATATGATTTTGTTACATGTAATCACCCCATTTATTAATTCTCACCTCAATGATACAAACTTTCTAAGGGTTTTCTCATCTCACTTTTATTTCTGTGAGATATGCCTTATTCACCACTATTTTCTGTATGTGGTGTATGTATACTACCAATTGATGTATCATATAATGAATCTATTTATCTTCATGGTATTAAATATTTCATTTGATGATCATTAATTCTATAGTGAAAATGGGTTGACTATTTGCAAAGTGGTAAGGGATTCTCCCTAAACCTCCAATTTTCATTCGAGTTATGCTTTATCTCTATTTACCCCAATGTAATTCTCCATTATTATTATATAATTCTTCTAAACTATGTGTATATATTCTAAACTCATGTATTCAGATCATTTCATCTTTCTTATATGGGTAAATACATGTTTTATAAGGTTCCTTTCTAATTCCTCCCGATAAGAAAGCCCGATCAAGGGGTACTTTCCAATTTCTTACCTATTATCAAGTACACTCCATAATATATTTTAATACATCAATGTTTTTCTGAAATAAATATTTTTATCATGAAAAAATCTCTTATATATTTTTTGGTTTTATGGAAACAATTATTCCTTTTTCTGCTTTAAAGTCTCAGTTATATTTTCCCTTAAACCACATCGAAGTGGCTCATTTCTAAAGTTTCATAAACACTCTTTTTACATGTTTTCACTTCATTTGTCAAATTTCAGTATGAATATTAATTTAATATTCCTCAAATATAATTCCCTATTATTTTCTATGATATACATGTTTATAATCTGATTTTTATGACAAATACAATTAATTTTCTAAAAGAACTCTTCTTTCCTAAGTAAAAGGGTATTTCTACCAAGAATTTCTCTATGATTTTATTAGAGTGATTCCATCTATTTAAACACCCTTTATTTAATATTGTGATTAATTTATATTGGTATCTAATTTTTCCATCAACCATATTTTATTGAATGGCTATGACTATTTATGGGGATCTACTATCATGATACCATTCCCCATATTACTCTGTACGGTTTATGATTATGTTTATTGTATAGGGAAAGTTATTAACATTTCATATGCTGATTTCAATATGAATGTATATATTGATTATGTTTCACCCCTTTCATATGATAAATTCATTTGACTTAGTAAGTGATAGGCGGCACCTGTTATATCCCCTTGATGCATCGGTAGGTCTCATGAGACAAACTAGACTGGGTTTTTTACCCATATATGTATGGTGTCCTGGTCGAATCCTTAAAAGGATGTTTATGATGTCTGACATTATTAATTCCCTCATTATGATATTAGAAATTGATAATCCATGTGATTATTTGACTCATATAATATTTATGGTTATTTTTCATTCTCATGATATTATTTATATGGAATTATTTATTCCATTTTTATTCCTTCCATATTATGCTCAAAATTATTTTAATGGAATGTATTTTTAGTTATTCACCTTACCTTATTGTTTATGTTTATTTATGTTAGAATGATCTATATTGCTTACCCTTACTGAGCATATGATCTCACCCCTTTTTTTAATTTTATTTTCCCCCATGATGTAAAGATGTGTATTATGAATGACTTGCAGGGAAAATCTAGAATTTTATGGGTTTTTTCAATAGAGTTTCTATGTTGGTTTTCCTTTCAAGTTGTAATGTAAAAATTATGTATGTATTTGGTTTTTCAAATATGCTAATCTATTTGGTCCTTTTGGATGCATTCTCTTGTTGATATTACCAATGTAATTAAGTAAGGCATTGGATCCAGGCTACTAGGTTCGAGGTATTTATAGTCGATATCAGATAAATTTTAGTAGAATCTTTAGAAACTAGATTTAGAAAACATATATTAGGAAACATAACCCTAAGATAAACTTTGAGAATAAACATAGAAGAACGCCCTAAAATTTTTGTAAGGTATATATTATGTGGGTCTTCCTAGAAATAAATCCTTATCTGGATACTACAAGTGGATGTGGTTCTAGCACAGATGTACATAGAGGTAACAACTCTGACAAGGTGTGTCAGGCCTGACTTTGCATAAACTGGTACATGACAATGGGTCTTACTGTGTTCTTGGTTTGACACTCCCAAGGGATATTCTTAGAATAATTCACATTTTATTTAAAACCCATTATTAATGATTTAAAATTAAATATGTCTCCAAAGAAACCATGTTTATGATTATGATATTTGATATGCATAAATTTCCAATTAATGTTATGTTTTTTACTAGTTTTGGATTATACATTTTTTTCATAATGTTATGATATAATCTAGTGTATTCTATTATTTATAAATGGTGCCTATTAGAATTAATGGAAACCTTGTCAATGTACATATCCCATTTAGGTATTTCCCTTCTATGTAAGATAATGACATTGAAACTAGAGCTGCAACTAGAGCTAAACAACTTATAACTATACTGGGACAACTAACTCAAGTTATGAGAAATAACCTTACCTGAATAGAGCATCCTGATTCACAATGCATAGGGATGATGTTAGGCTGCTTCATGAGACAACAATATCCAGCATTCAATGGGACTATAAACCCATCTTTAGCTGAGAAATGGATAAGTTCCTTAGAGAAGATATTTCTCTCTTTGGGAAGTAAGGAAAGGAATACGTTTATCATGGTATTTTATCATCTCTCAGGAGATACTGATCAATGGTGGTTATTGATCCAAATCATAAAGTAGGAGTAATAAATTCAAAATATAGAATGGAATTATTTTTAGGGAAATTTTCTTGGAAAAATATTTCTCTTTGGAATAGCGAGCAGATATGGAGAGACAATTCTTTAGTCTGAGACAAAAAAGAGGATGAAAACATTTCCAAGTATGAATTCAACATTACAAGGTTATCAAGTCATGTTGTGGACTACATATTTAATCCAAGGAGCATGATTTAATATTTATTTGATGGAATTAAGATTATTATACAAAGGGAACTATTTTTCCAAACATTCTCATCATATGAGGATATATTCTCAAGTACTATCAAGACATGGAAAGAATTATCTAAGTCTTATAACTTTAATGTAAATAAAGAGAAGAATATGATGGTATAGAAAGATATGGATAAAATGAAAAATAGAAAGAAGTATTTTCCCACATGTGATAATTGTGGAAAGAAACACCTTGGTACTTTCCTGAAGGAAATAGGAGTTTGTTACAAGTGTGGAGAGAAAGGTCACCATGCCCATGAATGTATGGGAAAGAAAGAATTATAAATGTGAAACTTTTAAACTATAAATAGATGGGTCACTAAAAAATAAATTTCCCAATAGTCAAGTAAGTATAGATTGGAAAATCAAAGGGATCAAGGTCAAGCTTATGTTGTTACTACATTCAAAGTTGAATAATTAATGTTTTTTTGATATTCTGGTTATAAGAATCATGAGATATAAAAGGATTCTACTATAGTACTTCTTATTTATAGATTTGGAAGACTGCATGTTTTCATTAAGGTTTTAATGTGTCATGGTATTCATATATTTATTATGTGGGATTAAGAGTTACATTATTTAAAGAATCTTATGTTAAGTTGATTTTTTAAATTTAGTGACCTTCCTTCTAAATTTTTGGTCGTTGAATGTGGATAGACATGTTTTAGATGAGTCTTAAGATTAACTACTTGTGGAATGAATCAAATTAAACTTTAGAAAATATAGTTCATTGGTAATATATGTTAACCTAATTGGTTTTAGTTAACATTTTAAGGTAGAAGGAATGAATTAAGGATTATATGATTTATTAAAAGTGTTTTAAGCATGAAAAAATCATCTTGAACATTCATTTAAAGGTGTAAGCGACAAAGTGAAAATATATCAAATCACAAAAAAAGGATGAGATTATGATTATGAAAAATAAATTAATAAATTAATTTTATTTTCTCAAGTTATAATCTGAATATTAAAATAATCCCTCGACTCTATAAAAAATATTTTGGAAAAAAATGTTATCCATTTAAATTTATTTTTTCGAAATCAATGGTCTTTTAACCGATCAAAATATTTAAGGTTTTGTAATGCTTAAATTTATAATGACCATGTTCTCTATCACTCTCCATCAGAGCTGGATAGTTATATTTCTCTTCCATATCCATGTTATCATTTTCCACTAATAGTTTCCTACTCAAAATCCTAGTTTTGTGGTGACCTTTGTATTTCCCTTTCCCTTTTATTAATAGGATATTTTATTAACCCTATTTTCAATGTGGGTTTCCCACAGAAGAAATTTTGAAGTACCAAACTTCGATTTTAGAATTATGATTTAAAATTAAGAGGACATAATTTATTGAAGAAGGGGATAATGTAACACCCCATGATTTTATGGTATGCCTCTTTTAAAATTTAATATCTGTGATAGTTTATGCTTCATGCAACACTGAGTTTAAAATTGTAATATACTATTATATAGGACCGTTGGAATAGTAATGTGACCATTATGAATAGTAATATAACTAATAGTATAATAAATTCACCTATGAAATTATAAATAAAATTTATGTAACTTATAAATGAAAAATGGTTTGTTTATATAATGTAATAAGTAAATAAATGTTTTCAAAAGGATAAATTAATTGTTGGTATTTTTATGAAACATAAATGTTTATTTATAATTTTATAATTAATACAATGATTTAAAAGAAAATATATTTTCATAAAATAGATTCATAAATTAATATTTTCTTGTATTCTGATTATAATATAATTTTATGAGACCTTAATTAATTTTTCAAAGTGTCACAAAACCAGTTATAATTTTAAAATCAATATTTTTTTAATAAATGATGATTTTAATTAAATATTAATTTCATAATATTTAGAAAATTATTTTCATAAAAATGAGTTCATTTTTTAATTCTAAATGTTTAAAAATGGTTCGGTTGAATCTTTGGGATTTTTCTGAAATAGTTGAATTTTTGGTGAATAGTGAAATACAGTAATTTTTGGTATTTAACATTTTATCCAAATACATGAATTATTGAGTCATGACTGGTGTATGGATGAGATAAGAAAACATTGTTTCTAACTCACATGCATTATTTACTGTATTTAGTCATGGAATTTTCACTATTTCTTGTCTTGATCCAAAATAATAAACTAATAAATAAACTAATCAAAAAACACCCCTCTCCTCCACTATAAATATCACCCCTTATCGCCCCTTCTCCTCACACCTCCAAATCCATGAATATTTCTAATTTCTTCCAAATACTCTTACCAAGCCTCTTCCCCATGTTTATGAGGTTATGTTATCAACAAAAGACCAAAACTAATTTCCCTAAGGAGGTTCTCAAATAGAAGAATTCAAGAGGTAAAATCCAATTTTTCTTTCTTTATTTTCTTTTCACCTTATTTTATTTTCATATACTCTCCCCAAATCATCTTTAAAAACATGCATGATAACTCTAGTATCTAATCTATATTTTGATGTTATTATTTCAATAGAAATACACCATCAAGTCTCTTCTCCTATTCCTTTTATTCTAAAAATGAAAACATCATCTGTGAGGTTCTGATTTACCGCCTTTATGGATAACATGTTTTTGTTTTTCAATTCCACCTTCACGGATAGTCATAAAACCATATTTTTGGTTAAAAAATATTATAATATATTTATTATAACTTATTTAATGTTATGAAACCAGTATATATACATAATATTAATTAATGAGACAAAACAAGTTTGTGATGATCAAAAACCACCAAAATAATATAAACGGTTATCACTAACACATTATCTAATGATTCACCCTCACCTAAAATAACCAAATCACTTATATAACCATTTAATATTATTTATTTTCATTAATAATATATAATTTCAATTCTATATAACTATTCCCATTTTAAATGATCTTTCATACATGTATACATGTTAACTAATCATGAAATCCAAGGAAACGAACACTTCTAAATGATGAAATTGAATCTTATAACTCATAAAAAAGAACATAAATGGACATAATAAAATTATAATAAATAAATTAAAAGTTGAATAGGTTCTGAATTAAATTATTAATAAATCTAATTTCATTATCCATGATTTTAATTACAAGTGCAGAATGCTTTCAAACATAAGGTAAGGGATTTATTAACTCAATTTTCATTCATTGGGTTAAACTTATACTTAATTGATTATATTCTTCCAAAATTATGTATGTAATACAATATTTATTTATTTACATCGTATTCCCACTTATCTGTTTTTTTATATGATTTTGTTACACATAATCACCCTATTGATTAATTCTCACCTCAATGATATGAACTTTGTAAGGGTTTTCTCATCCCACTTTTATTTCTCTGAGATATGTCTTATTCATCATTATTTATTGTTTGTAGTGTATGTATAGTACCCATTGATGTATAATATCATGAATATATTTATCTTCAAGGTATTAAATGTTTCATTTGATGATCATTAATTCTATGGGGAATACAATTTGACTATTTTCCAAGTGGTAAGGGATTCTCCCCGAACCTATAATTTTCATTCGGATTATGATTTCTCTCTCTTTAAACCAATGTAATTATACTTTATTATTATATAATTATTATAAATTATATTTATATGTCCCAAAATCGTGTATTCAAATAATTTCATCTTTCTTTGATGTGGAAATACATGTTTTATAAGGTTCCTTTTTAATTCCTCCCAATAAGGAAGTTTGGTTAAGGGGTACTTCCCAATTTCCTTCCCATTTTCAAGTACACTCCATAATCAATTTTAAGACACCAATATTTTTATTAAATCGCACTTTTTATCATGAAAAACTATCTTAGTTTTTTTTGGGTTTTATGAAAAAAATTATTCCTTTTTTTCTTTAAAGACTCATTTATATTTTTCATTAAACTGCACTGAAGTGTCTCATTTCTAAATTTTATTAAACACTCTTTTTACATTTTTTCACTTCAGTTGTAAAATTTCAGTATGAATAATATTTTAATATTCCTAAAAAATAATTCACTTTTCTTTTCTTGGATATACATGTTTATAATCTGATTTTTATGAAAAATACAAATGATTTTTCAAATGAACACTTCTTTCCAAAGTAAAAGAATATTTATATCAAGAATTTCTCAATAATTTTATTAGAGTAATTTCTTCTATTTCAACACCCTATGTTTAATTTTATGCTTAATTGAGATTTATATCTTATGTTATCATCTACCATATTTTATTGAGTGGTTATGATTATTTATGGGGATGTACTATATTGATACCAGTGGCCATATTACTCTGGATTGTTTATAATTATGTTTATTATTTGGGAGTTATTAACATTTCATATGGTAGTTTCAATATAAATGTATATGTTGATTATGTTTCACCCCTTTCATATGATGAATTAATTGGACTTAGTAAGTGAAATTTGGGACCCACTATAGCCCCTCGATGAATCGGTAGGTCTCATGAGACAAACTAGACCGAGTTTTTTACCCATTTATGTATGGTGTCTTAGCCGATGCCTTGACAAGAGATTTATGATGTATGTAATTATGCATTACCTAATTATGATATTAGTGATTAATAATCCCTGTGATTATTTGACTATTATAATATCCATTGTTAAGTTTCATTCTCATGTGATTATTTATGTGGAATTGTCTATTCAGTTTTTATTTCTACCATATTATACTCAAGATTATATTTTAATGGAATGTGTTTTTTGTTATTCACCTTGAATTTTTATTTATGTTTATTTATGTTAACTTACACTGTATTTCTTACCCTTACTAATCATCTGATCTCACCCATTTCTTATTTTTATTTTTCCTCAGGATGCAAAGATGTGTATTATAAATGACTTGTAAGGATAATATTAAAGTTTATGGGTGTTTCCAAGTTTCTGTGATGTTTTTACTTTCATGTTATAATTTAAAACTTATATCTATATATATATATATATAAAAATCTAATAAGCTATTTGTTACTTTGGGATTTGATCTATTGTTCATAGTACTAATGTAATTAAGTAAGGCACCAGATTCGGGCTACTAAGGTCAGGGTCTTTACATTTTCTATATTTCATATGGTGTTTGTGATTGGTAAAATAAAAATCAGATACATTTGTGTCTTAACTAGAAATAGAGGTTCAAATAAAAAATTATTAAGAGATAAAAATTATATTTTGGATTTGGTGAAAATTTAGAGACACCTGATACACCCCCCCCCCCCATGTGTATACACCATCCCACTAAGACTCTTAGTTATTCAATATCATCCATCTTCATTATCCTATACCCATAATGCATTATAAACACCTTCATGTTTAGTGGGTGTATTCTCACTCCATCACCTAACATCACCACACTTTGAATTTCCTTCACACAATTACATTATAAAACTTATTGACAACAAATAAAAATTTAACCTATATAGAACTTTATGTATGATAATTGATTTAGTTTTCTTATACCATAACATTGACTTATTTATGATTTTTATTAATATTTACAAATCAATATAAATTTAACATATTTATTTGGTGTAAGGAGTAGGGATACCAAACTAAAACATTAAAATTATACATGAATGTAAAAGGAATACATAATATAGGATGGTAATATTAAATATAATTTAAAATATTAAGTTTCATATTCCTTATAAATCAGAAACTTTCCAAGACCATGATCATCTAACTATCTAGGTTTTCCTAAAGTAGGGATCCTCTGGATTATCTTGTGGAAGGAAAGAAATTAATGGGTAAGCCTAATAGAATTAGGTTCCCATTATTATAATTTACTTTGGGTTACACTTATTTGAGAGAACCTAATATGATTAGGTTACTAGAGGAATAATATTGAGTGAATCAATATGAAGGATTAGTGTATAGAGTTATCCTCTCAACTATCTATGTGTCATATCCAATATGATTTTCATGATTGTATAACTAAATATTTATGTGGTGTGAGAAATGATAAAATGACCCAAATCTTAGTGAAATATAGATCTCATCTCACTAAATAATATGATGTAATTAAAAGGAGACATCATTTTAGTGGGAGGACATTTAATTAAAATCCTTATTAAATGAATGTAAACCATGATACTCATTTGATAAAAGATTTTATTATAGATAAAATGGAATAATCATCATAAAACATTACTTAGAGATAAATCATAGAGAAAGTTTAATCATAATTTAAGAATATTCTTGGACTAGTATAAAAAAATTAAGAATAATTTCTAAAAAGGAATAAAAAACATATGTTTTATAATAACCCCTTCTAGATTAACATACTATTGAAGTTGTTCAATAATTATATCTAGATGTTTATGAGAATCATAAAAGGTTTCACTTAAGGTTTTAATGTAATTTTATTCAATACAACTAGAGTAACTTTATACTCCACTCATATACTCAATATGACTGAGTATTCCAATGAATTGGTGAGATTGAAGATATCCTCTAAGGCTTTATCTGACTATTTAATTAATTTTGTAATAATTGTTCAAAAAATTCCAATAATTTGAATGATTTTAATAAAATATTACTTATTTTCCTCAAGGTATTGAGGATAGATGATCATCACATGTGATATCTAGGATCTAGTACTAATTGGAAATACAATGGGGTAAATTTTTGATTTGGATAAAGAAGATTGGACTTTTCCAATAATTATCCTTGGTCATTAAAACATAAGAGAGGTGTAAATAATTAGGAGTAATGATTTTATATGTGATGGAATTTTTCATAATACATGAAATTGGTTTGAGAAAATATATAAAGATTCTATGTCAGGTAATGATGTTATAAAAATCAATTCTTTGATTTTAAAGGGTATATGATACCAAATGTATATTTTACATATGTTATAAATATGAAAGAGTTTAATTTCCAGGAAAAAAATTAATGTGTACTGTAGTTTACATTAAAATGATGAAACAACGGGTTTTTTAATCATGGATTTGATTGTAAATAAATATATCAAGCTTAGATATATCTGAATAATGAGTGTGTATTTTCACCTTATTTATCTTATGTAATAAGATAATTTTTTTGTAAACATAGAGTTGTTATGAATGATATGAGATGATTATTTTAATACACATGGTTTATGATTCCTCAAATATTATAACTTACTTGAAATGTGGATAAGGACAAATGGGTTTTTATTTAGGATAAAGAGTTTAACCTAGATATTTGTTAAAATGTAAGGGATATGATCCAACCACCCATCAATGGAATATTTTAAAGAATAAAATATCCTTTTTAAAATACTAATCCTTTCACATAGAATACCATATATGATATAGATATAGTATTTTATTTGTTAAATGTTCCCACAAAAGGAAATAAGTGTTATTTCCTAACATGGTAGAGTTTGTGTATCTTATCATGATATTTTGGAGAAGAATATAGTTCCTAAGAGGCTAGTGGGAGTATGTCAAGAATTAGAGATGTTTAAATTGTAAAAAATAAGATATTATTCCAGTAAAACTATAAATTTAAATTCAATTAATATCTTATAATAATTTATATAATGTAGATAAAGATAAATATAAAAGTTATATCCAGTTACCCTAACAAATTTAATGACACTTTATATCCTAAAGAGTTTAAAATGTGTTAGAAAAGAATAATATACTTAATTTCATTAGTTATAAAGAATATTAATAAAAAATTTAATGGTAAAGATTCAAGATTGATAATGATGATGAACTTACAAAGAGTTCTAAGTAGACAACAGAAGTTATTAACATTGGAACATTGGATGTTGTGAAGAAATTTCATTAGAATACTATGTTCAAAGAGTTAATAATTAGGGATATAATTTCTAAATCTCTCTATTATTAAAATATACTTTATTTATATATGTTACTAAATATTTTAATGGGTGGTCTTATCATATGGTAACTTTGAGATCTAAAAATAATTACGTAGAGATATAATGATTTTAAACTAAACATTTAAAGTATATAAAACATAAGGTAGATCTAGTGGTCTATCATATGATATATGATTAGATGAAAACTTATGTATTATTATATTAATTATTCTTAAATAATTTTAAGAATCTAAAATTTATAATTTTATATAAAAAGGTAGCCTCCACTTTGTCATTCACTCATGCCGGTTTCATATATTACGTGAAGTGAAATAATAATTAACTTCTCAAAGTATGACATTGTTTTATCCCTAAATGTAGTTCATCATGGAGTATTATGTGTTTTAATTAAATTATAATGTTTTATTGAATTAGATTTCATATAGATATGTGGAATATTTTCATGAGGTACAAAATGATTTTTATGTGATAGATGGTCCATTTAGTATACCACATAGAGTGCCATGCACTATTTATTTGGTATACTAGGGGTGCATGTTTCATATTGAATCCCCATACCTAATTTTCTAAAGATACATATAATGATAACCTTTTATACTTTGATATGTTTCTTACACAAGCCTAAAGGATTAATTAATCAGGGTATGGTTTGGTATGTTTTTGATCATGTCATCAGTTGAGGCTTAACTAAGATAGGATCCTTCCTCTCATATGAAAAGTATGAAATTTATTACCTAAATTTATATTAACTAATGAATTTTATATACATACCTATATAAATTTCATGTGATTTGCTTATATATTTGGATGAGGGGCATGTGATGTGATCATCTTCTTAAATGAATGATATATGATGTATTCGTTGACCTAGTTAATATATAATCATAGAATTGAGAACGTATGAGTAGGATATATGGGAATGACATACTCTATATCCCATGTTTACTAGATCTCTTAGAAAAAATATTATATGATTATTCATATATTTATATGACACAACTAGTGTACAAAGGTATATAGATATATATGTTTGATAGAGATCACTTCAAATCCTTTTATAGCTTCAGTGGAACTTATTCATTTCTAGAGTTTGTTATTTGGTTTCATTTATGAATTTGGGAATTTTTATTTGTTATCAATGCTAAAAAGGAACATGGAAACACACTTTGTGGTTGACTAAATGGGGATTGAGTTTTATAAAACTTATAGAGCTACTCTATTAGGTGTTTTTAGAGTTTAACTAAAATAATTTTTGGATGGATATTCAAAATTTATTTCATATGATGTAATAAATGGTAAATTTGGTGATAAATATAACATCCTTGAATTTAAATGTATGTTTTATTTTAGTTTTTTCGCATCTTAAGTGACTTTATTCAACTTTTGAAGTGTTAGAGGTGTTAAAGAGTCTGTATTTATGAGTTCTAGGATTGAAGGATTTAACCATAAGCTTATGAGCTTCTAGAGGACTACCAAATATCTAGTGGATCATCTTGGGGATCCTATATCTCTTCATATCCCATAGACTATCTTGTAGTATATACAATAGCCTCAATATCTTCTTAGAGCTACCATCCAACCAGTGGTTTCTAGAAAAAATTTTATGTGGGGGAGACACTTCTTTTTCACTTTGTAACCGCAATTTGATATCCCTCTCACCTCTCTTGATGATCATTCAACTATAATGAACAAAGTATCTCTCTCTTGGCTAATTTTGATCCATTCTCCCCTCTCCTTCATTTCTTAAAGAATCAATCGATCATGTGACTTTCGTATGGTAAGGTTAAGATGTATTAATCATAATTTCCTCTTTATCTTAGGATGAATCATAGATATATGATGTTATAAATAGATCTACAGATTTTTATATGATTTAATAAATAATTATTGGATCATTGATGGATCAAAGCCTGGATTTCATTGAGGATCGTTTTCTATCTCTTGATAAAATCTATATCCTTTGGTGATGGTGGTTCTCATTGGGTAAGTCTAACTAAATTCTTGACCTTATCATGTTATTCTTCTTGGATCTTTATTCTATAATCATTGTGTGATTAATTTAGTATGGTTATTGGTATTTTTAGTGTGTGGGATTGATCTAAGTGGAAATTCTTGGCTTTGGGAATTTATACTCTTGAGGTAGGAGTTCCTTACCATTTAGGGCCTTCGTATGAAATTGTATATTCTAAAACTCATGTGGGTGAATGTATATACCATGAAACACTTTCTTGATATTATTTTTATGTGGTTATATGTGTATCTTGTGATACCTTTTTGGATACAACATGCTCATAAATTGCTATTTTTTCTTGTATATAAATGTGTTCATTTCATGTGAAAATTGTACTTATACTATCTAGTAACTACTGACATGTGGACACTTATTGGATTTTTTAATCCCTTATAGGGGTATTGTGTGTGACATGATGCATAATTGTTGTGTTGGGGTCTTGAATGGTAGATGGAAGGGTATGATAACCTTGAGGATTGACATAAGATTAGGCAGTGGAGAATGACGGCCTTATAACCCAACCTATGATAGTCAGTAGAGAATGAAGGCTCTGTGACCTGACCTAAGTCATGATTATCATGTCACCTATTCCAATACTTATATTTACCCTATGGCCTTATGATATTAGACTTGACTTATCTTATTGTATTGAGTCAAATTATGCAGAATCAAGATTTATAACATCTTGGTAAGTACTCAATGACTTAGAACTTGATTGTTTATTAATAATATACTTTATCCACATGGAATAAACTTATATATATTGTTTCACTTATATTAAGGATGCATTGGTGCAATCCTAATGGGTTTATACTCACACTCTGCATTGGAATCCTGGTGCTCGTGTAGACTTTATGGTTAGGCATCCAACAAAGGTAAAGGGACCTATGTTGGGTAGCTGAGCAGGTGGACCTTGTGTAACACCCCAAGCTTCTATGGTACGTTTCCCTTCGAATAATGCGATAGCGTGTGTTGTACGCAACCTCGAGTTCTAACACACACCACAACTAATTAAACTAGCCGTTGTGAATAGTAATACCTACTTTTTGAAATCATATATATTCTATATTTCAAAATGGACTTCATTTTTGGATTCGGAATATCAAAATTAGCCTAGGGTGAAATTTTGGTACATTTCGGATAACTTTCATATTTTGATGAATAGTGAAAATTACTAAATTTTAATTAAAAACAACTTTTTTAATCAAAACAATTAATAGTGATAAATTGTGAATTTGAGTGGTTTTAAAGTATATTTAGAATATATTTTTACCATTTAATATAATCTTGATCATTGGACATAATTTTACAATTAAACCGAACATAAACAAGTGTCAATCTTTTGATAGTTATTATCTCTTAAAAACACGCTTTTTGTTTTGACAGCGGGAATTAATTTTAAATTAATTTCTGCCACTTCTGTGTTTTGAATTTAGAAAAATGGATTCCATATTTGGAATCAGGATGTTCAAATTGTGTAAATAGGTAACTTTTATTTTTAGACATTTTGAATAATTACTGCGGTAAATATTTTATTTACCATGGTTAAGGGTAAATCCGGTAAATAAGGGTTAAAAAAAATAATATTATAATAATACTAAATTACCCTAAAACGTGTCTCAACCCTATTGGTTGATACATGGTCGACCATGGGCATCTTTGGGTCTATTTTGGGACCCCATGGATCCACTTGTAAGTGATAATGACACATTATATTAATAAAGTTAAAATAAAAATAAAAATGCCATAAGCTTATATCTTTTATAAGAACAATTTTTACATAGGGTTATACATGTTGGATTTTCGATTATAAATATTCATTAGAAAGCTAAAAAGATTTCCTACATAATGATATTTTATTTATAATTTTTAGACATTATATAATTTATTTTATTTATGACACAATGATGATGCAGTAATTACTAAAATAGTGAAAAATAAAAATAATTGATCTTATAAATACCCAAATAATTATAATATGAAACTTTTAATGAATTAAACTAATTTTATATGATAATATGATATATTAGGATTGATTTAATTAACTTTTTTCGAAGTAATCAATCTGTTAGGAGTTTCACAAAAATCAACTATTGAATAGTGTCAAAATTGACATAAAAGAGTTCTTAAAACAAATATTATATTATTAATTGATATTAAATTCCTAAAAATCTAAGGTTCGGCCAAGAGACTTATATTATGATAGGTTCCTCATTAATGGACCACTTGGGGGTCGCTTGGATGTATATAGTAAGTTTATTAACCATATTATATAAAAATACAAAGAGACATTGTAAAAGTGAAACTAATTAACTTAGAGTTAATACTTAAAGATAAGGTTAATATAAGTACCCAAACCTGTATAAATTCTATTGGATGAGTTGTTTTCGACCTATCCCCACCTCATCCTTTGAATAGTCAACTTTGGAGCCTTTGTAAACCGAATATGAATTTATTATAAATTAATATTTCTAACTTTTCCAAAGGTGCCCCTCACCCCTCTTATAAAAGGGCACCCCTCCTTCTCATTTCTTCACACCTTCAAAGCCTTTTGGTTCGGCCAAACTCTTCCCAAATACTCTCCCAACATCCCTCACTACAACCTAGAGGCCTTAGTTTGATCATAAAGCCAACCTAAGGAGCCCTTTTGATCAAATCAAAAGGAAGAACCCGAAGAAGAGGTAATGATTTCACCACCCTTTTCTAAGTTCATTTCTTCTTCCACTTCTTCTTCCTTTGTTCTTACCATTCTGAAATAATAACTCCAGTATCTCACATATACTGTGATGTTATTATAAATATGGTACAATCATATTCAGTATTCTATCCACCCTTTGAATAACATGTCACCATACGTGCGTACGTACGGCTTACCGTCTCCACGTCGTGGTGTAATTGTTATTCAATATAATATTATTTGGATGGGTATAATAATGATGTGTAACTCATGTAAATAATAAATATAACATGTTAATGATTCTGTATATATGATATACCATTCATTTATATATTATTTTAATATCAAAAGAATGATATTGTCGCTCGTGCGTACGTACGGACTACCGTCTCCACGAACGCGATGAGATTCATTCTCCATCGTATCCATTCAAGTATAATTATCATTTGATGATTTAAAAATGATGTTTAAGGACTGTATATCATTCTGGATATGAATAAGATACAACAACCATGGCTTATTTAACAAAACATATAAAAGAAAATGAGTAAGTTAACTCCCGAAACGACGATAATTCTAAGATATTATTAACAAATCAATGTTAAAAGATCATATATGATATCATATTAATATATATGATTCTTGTATAATTTAATAACAACTATTTCACCATTATACAGGAGGTTAACCTACCCCAACCAAGGAAAAGTACAAGGTAAGGGTTATTTCACAATCTCTTCATTATCCGAGGTTGTATTATACGTAATAATCTACTGGGATATCTTTATCATCCACATCCATGTTTCTTAAAAATGTATTTCAAAACATTTTTACTATTTACAAGAATATGGGTTAAAGTCATTTATACCCTTGTTTGACTTTTTATAAGAGGTTTATAAAGGAATCTTTCCATCGTTTTCAAAACAAGGTCCTTTTTAACCTTTTCGACAGAATTGAGGTAAGAATGTTTTTTTTTAACTTATACGGCGGGTGCGGTTATTTTCCGCCGTTATAAAATCTTCGAAGCTTTCCATACAAGCTTATAAGAATATTTTCAAAGAAAATGTTTTATTTTATATGGATCTTAAATGATTTCAAAATAAAAGGAGATACTTCTTTAAAAAGAATTTTGATTTCATCTATGTCAACATCCTTTGATGGATTTTAAGATTATTTGAAGTTGATTTATTATGATACAAAACTTCTATATTGTATTGAAGGTTTTGTGATATGTTTGACTGTGGATGTGCTATTTTTATACCATTCATAGTTTATTGTGAAAGTATTGACATTTCGTATGCTAGTTTTAATACGAATGTTTATGTTATGTTTAAACCTTTTCATATGGGAATGCATTGGACTTAATAAGTGACGGGTGGAGCCCGCTATAGCTCCTCGATGCATCGGTAGGTCTCATGAGACAAACTAGTGTCTTGGCACAAGGCCTTGACAAAATCTTATTTGTAGTCTTGGCACGAGGCCTTGGCTATGTGGTTATGATAGTCTGGCATTATGCATTCCAACATTATGAAAGTGGTTATTTATTTTTGCATGTGATTATTCGATTAGTAGAATATCCATGTGAATAAGTAAATGGCATTATTTCATTTTATTTATGCCATACCATGTTGAAAGTTCATGTTTAAAAGGCTTTTGTTTTAGTTATACATTGCCTTAAATGTTTATTCTTATTGATGAAAGTTTCCGCTATATTGTTATCCTTACTGGGCATTTGAGCTCACCCCTTTTCTATGTTTTATTTTTCCCCAGGATGTGAAGAAGTAAATTATGAATGACCTGCAGGGATATTATGAGGAGATAGTAGTGTGGATTATGGAGACATTATGTTGTTGTAGTAGTTTTTCATTTTATGATGTAATGTAAAACTTATGAATATATCTAGTGTTTCCAAGGCTACTAAACCAATCGGTCTTTCGAGATTTGATCTTTCTTGTGATCATGCCAATGTTACGAAGTAATGCACCGACTCTGGGTAGCTGGGGTCGGGGCGTTACAGTTGGTATCAGAGGAGGTTTAGTACAAACCTTGGAAGCTAGATTTAGATAAACTCTGATTAGAGCACGTAGACTTAAGATGAACTTTGAGGATTAGTATAGAAGAACTTCCTAGAATTTTGGTATTGTAGAGATTTTGTGAGTTTTCCGAGCAATACATCCCTGTCTGGATACGAGCAGGTAGAGGCGGCTCTGGCACAGATGTACCTAGGGGTAAAACCTGAAAACACCGCTTTGAGCTAGACTCGAACGGGAACTGGTGCACGACAACGGGCCTTGCTGCACTCTTGGTTACGACACTCCCGGGGGATATGCTTAGGATAACTCTCATTATCTTTACAAATCATTATGAAGGGTTTATGAGTATATACTTCCTCAAAGAAAAACATTTTTATGATTATGGATTATATCCATAAATAGTTCAATTTATGTTTAGTGTTTTATAAGTATGGGATTATGTATTTTGATTCATAAACTGATCTAGTTTATGCCATTGTTTAGAAATGGCGCCTAGTGGAAGAAATGGAAACCGTATCAATGCGCGCACTCCATGTAGGGATTGCCCTCCTGCTCAAGATAATTATAGTGGGGCTGGTGATGCAACTGGTGCTGATCAACTAATCACCATACTGGGACAACTTACTCAGGTTATGAATAATAACCTTACCCGTATGGAGCACCCTGATCCGCAGCGTGGAGGATCAATGTTAGATCGATTCATGAGACAACAACCACCAACGTTCAATGGAAGTACAAATCCCTTAGTAGCTGAGCAGTGGATATTTTCCCTAGAGAAAATATTTCAGGCTTTGGGGAGTAGTGAAAGGGAAAAAGTTACCATGGCAGTTTACCGCCTCACTGGAGATGCTGATCAATGGTGGTCATTGATTCAAAACATGAAGGAAGATGATGAAGTATCAAACATGGAATGGAGGGAGTTCAAAGATCTGTTTTTAGAAAAATACTTTCCTCGCGACCATCGAGCAGATATGGAAAGGCAATTTCTGAGTCTGAGACAAAAGGAGGATGAGAATGTCACAAAGTATGAGGCTAACTTTACAAGGTTAGCGAGGTATGCTGGAGATTATATTCTCAACCCAAGAAGTAAGATTGATCGTTTCTTTGATGGGTTAAAACCATTTCTCCGTCGAGCATTAGTCTCACAATCCTTTTCGTCGTACGAAGACATTGTCTCATGTGCTATCAAGACCAAAAAAGAATTCTCTAAGTCTTATGACTTTAAAGCGAAGCAAGAGAAGAAGAGACCTGCTGATCAATCTGGGAATGGAAATAAGGGGAAGAAGGGAAAGGTTGAATATCCATCTTGTGGTAAATGCGGGAAGAAACATCCTGGTGCTTGCCTGAAGGGAATGGGAGTCTGTTACAAGTGTGGTGAAAAAGGCCACCAAGCTCATGATTGCAAGGGGAAGAAGGAAGCTACCAACGTTCAGTGCTACAATTGCAGGGAGATGGGGCATTATGCAAATGCATGTCCTAAGCGTCAGGAGAACTTACCTCAGAAAAGGCCAAGGGATCAAGGCCAGGCTTATGCTATCACTACTGCTGAGGTAGAAGCTCCGAAAGACGTGGTGGCAGGTAATTTAATGGTTTCCTCAAGTTTAGCAAATGCATTATTTGATTCTGGATCATCGCATTGTTTCATATCTTCCCAGTTTTCTAAGAAAATTAGATATTTCCAATTTGATTTAATAAGGGAGTTGTCAGTTAAAACTCCTAAGGGAAGTATCGTTGCAACAAAGTTTTGTGAATCAGTCCCCATTAGAGCACATAAATTTTCTTTATCTGCTGATTTCATCGTCATACCTATGATTGAGTTTGATATAATCCTCGGTATGGACTGGCTTTCGGACTATGATGCGAAGATTTATTGTAAGAAGAAAGAGGTTACGATTCATGATGATAATGATAAGGAGCACCTTATTTTTAGAGCAGAATCGTCACCACCTAATTCTTATTTAGACCCACCCCCAGTAGCTCAACTTAATTCAATTATTGGGGAGGAAGAGAATGAAGTAACTATCGGTGAGGAAAGGAATGTTCAAATAGAGGATGTACCTGTTGTGAAAGAATTTGTAGATGTATTTCCAGAAGATTTACCTGGACATCCTCCAGAACGAGAAGTTGAGTTTTCTATTGATTTGATTCCTGGATCAAGGCCTATATCGAAGACCCCTTATAGAATGGCCACTGTAGAGCTAGTCGAACTAAAGAAACAACTAGAGGAATTGAGTAATAAGGGATTTATTCGCCCTAGTGTTTCTCCATGGGGAGCCCCTGTTCTTTTTGTTAAAAAGAAAGATGGATCTATGAGGTTATGTATCGATTACAGGGAGATCAATGCTATAACGATAAAGAACAAGTATCCCCTACCTCGTATTGATGATTTATTTGACCAACTGCATGGAGCTCAATACTTTTCAAAGATTGACCTTCGATCTGGATACCATCAGTTGTGTGTAAAGAAGGAAGACATTCCGAAAACAGCATTTCGAACCAGGTACGGGCATTACGAGTTTACTGTAATGCCGTTTGGATTGACTAATGCACCCTCTGTATTCATGGATCTGATGAATAGAGTTTTCAAGGAGTATCTCGATGAATTTGTGGTGGTATTTATTGATGATATCTTGGTATACTCCAAAACCTACAAAGATCATGAAAATCACTTGCGCATTATCTTGAAGACTCTGAGGAGGCATGAATTATATGGGAAGTTTAGCAAGTGTGAATTCTGGCTTCAGGAGATTTCTTTTCTTGGCCATATTGTCTCTAAAGATGGAATCTCTGTTGATCCTTCTAAGACCAAGGCAATCCAAGAATGGCCAGCACCTACGAGTATAACTGAGGTACGTAGTTTTATTGGTTTGGCAGGTTATTATCGACGTTTCGTCCAGAATTTTGCCCGATTGGCTAACCCATTAACGAAGCTCACACGTAAAGGGGTTAAATTTGTTTGGACAAAAGAGTGTGAAGAATGTTTCGAAGAACTGAAGAGAATATTAGTCAATGCTCCTATATTGACTCTACCATCGGGGAATGATGGGTTCGTTATTTATAGTGATGCATCAAAGAAAGGACTTGGCTGTGTCCTTATGCAGAATGATAGAGTTATTGCCTATGCATCACGACAGTTGAAAATTCATGAACAAAACTATCCTACTCATGATCTTGAGTTAGCAGCTGTGATCTTTGCTTTGAAGATATGGAGGCACTACCTCTATGGTGAAAAATGTGAGATTTATACTGATCACAAGAGTTTGAAGTATATTTTCTCACAAAAAGAACTCAACATGAGGCAAAGGAGATGGCTTGAATTACTCAAGGATTATGATTGTACGATACACTACCACCCGGGGAAAGCAAACAAAGTAGCAGATGCTTTGAGCAGAAAAGACCATGGAGTTTTGAACATGATGAGAATTGAAAGGGATCCAATTTTCATGGATCTAGTGAAGATGGACATGGGAATAACCAGGGAAGGTGAAACATCAATGCTTTTTCAAATGGTTGCCAAACCATCTTTACTAGAAAGGATTAAGAGTTCTCAGACCGATGATGAAGAATTTCAGAAGAAGATTAAAGCTGTGAATGATGGGAGATTGAGAGACTTTGTGTATGAAGATGGAATTTTGAAATTCGGGAAGAGACTTTGTGTTCCCAATATACCTGATCTAAAAAGGGAATTGCTGGATGACGCTCATAGTTCCAATTTCTCTATACACCCTGGGAGCACCAAAATGTATAGGGATTTGAAGGAACATTTTTGGTGGGACAACATGAAGAGGGAGATTGCTGATTTTGTGTCAAGGTGTATGGTTTGTCAACAAGTGAAAGCTGGAAGGCAACAGCCTGGAGGAGTCATGCAACCTCTTCCCATACCGGAGTGGAAATGGGACAATGTTACGATGGACTTTGTCATGGGGCTACCAAAGAATCCTAGAAGGAATGATGCAATATGGGTGATTGTTGATCGTCTTACCAAGTCAGCACATTTTCTTGCTATAAGAGAAGATCTACCCCTGGAACGTCTAGCAAGACTATATATTAATGAAGTTGTGAGACTTCATGGAGTACCCCTATCGATTGTTTCTGATCGTGATCCCCATTTTACTTCAAGATTTTGGAAAAGTCTTCAGAAATCCCTGGATACTGAACTTCATTTGAGCACTGCTTACCACCCTCAGACAGACGGACAATCAGAACGGACTATTCAGACCTTAGAAGACATGTTGAGATCTTGCTCACTTGACTTTCAGGGTATGTGGGATCAATATTTACCACTAGTAGAATTTTCCTATAACAATAGCTTCCATTCGAGTATTCAGATGGCACCATATGAAGCGTTATACGGAAAGAGATGTCGTACACCAACCTGTTGGGATGACGTTGGTGAAAGAAAACTTGTAGGCCCAGAACTGGTGGAGGAAACGGTGGAAAAGGTGACGGTAATCCAAAATCACATTAAAGCAGCTCAAAGTAGGCAGAAGAGCTATGCCGATAATCGAAGGAAGGATTTGGAATTTCAAGTCGGTGATCATGTTTTCCTAAAGGTATCTCCGTGGAAGGGAGTCATACGTTTTGGTAAGAAAGGTAAATTGAGTCCCAGGTACATCGGACCTTTCGAAATTCTAGAACGAATTGGGGCTGTAGCTTACCGATTGGCAATGCCGCCAAGTCTCTCCAAAGTTCACGATGTGTTCCACGTATCTCTGTTGAGGAAATACATGCCTGACCCAACGCATGTACTCACCTATGAAGATTTAGAACTGGAACCCGATCTGTCTTATTGCGAAGAGCCCATCAAGATTCTTGATACGAGAGAACAAGTGCTGAGAAACCGGACGACGCGTCTGGTAAAAGTTTTGTGGAGAAATCATAAGATGGAAGAGGCAACGTGGGAACCCGAGGAACTTATGATGAAGAACCACCCGAGTCTTTTTATGCAGTAATACCCTAGAAATTGCGAGGACGCAATTATTTGAAGGAGGGGAGAATGTAACACCCCAAGCTTCTATGGTACGTTTCCCTTCGAATAATGCGATAGCGTGTGTTGTACGCAACCTCGAGTTCTAACACACACCACAACTAATTAAACTAGCCGTTGTGAATAGTAATACCTACTTTTTGAAATCATATATATTCTATATTTCAAAATGGACTTCATTTTTGGATTCGGAATATCAAAATTAGCCTAGGGTGAAATTTTGGTACATTTCGGATAACTTTCATATTTTGATGAATAGTGAAAATTACTAAATTTTAATTAAAAACAACTTTTTTAATCAAAACAATTAATAGTGATAAATTGTGAATTTGAGTGGTTTTAAAGTATATTTAGAATATATTTTTACCATTTAATATAATCTTGATCATTGGACATAATTTTACAATTAAACCGAACATAAACAAGTGTCAATCTTTTGATAGTTATTATCTCTTAAAAACACGCTTTTTGTTTTGACAGCGGGAATTAATTTTAAATTAATTTCTGCCACTTCTGTGTTTTGAATTTAGAAAAATGGATTCCATATTTGGAATCAGGATTTTCAAATTGTGTAAATAGGTAACTTTTATTTTTAGACATTTTGAATAATTACTGCGGTAAATATTTTATTTACCATGGTTAAGGGTAAATCCGGTAAATAAGGGTTAAAAAAAATAATATTATAATAATACTAAATTACCCTAAAACGTGTCTCAACCCTATTGGTTGATACATGGTCGACCATGGGCATCTTTGGGTCTATTTTGGGACCCCATGGATCCACTTGTAAGTGATAATGACACATTATATTAATAAAGTTAAAATAAAAATAAAAATGCCATAAGCTTATATCTTTTATAAGAACAATTTTTACATAGGGTTATACATGTTGGATTTTCGATTATAAATATTCATTAGAAAGCTAAAAAGATTTCCTACATAATGATATTTTATTTATAATTTTTAGACATTATATAATTTATTTTATTTATGACACAATGATGATGCAGTAATTACTAAAATAGTGAAAAATAAAAATAATTGATCTTATAAATACCCAAATAATTATAATATGAAACTTTTAATGAATTAAACTAATTTTATATGATAATATGATATATTAGGATTGATTTAATTAACTTTTTTCGAAGTAATCAATCTGTTAGGAGTTTCACAAAAATCAACTATTGAATAGTGTCAAAATTGACATAAAAGAGTTCTTAAAACAAATATTATATTATTAATTGATATTAAATTCCTAAAAATCTAAGGTTCGGCCAAGAGACTTATATTATGATAGGTTCCTCATTAATGGACCACTTGGGGGTCTCTTGGATGTATATAGTAAGTTTATTAACCATATTATATAAAAATACAAAGAGACATTGTAAAAGTGAAACTAATTAACTTAGAGTTAATACTTAAAGATAAGGTTAATATAAGTACCCAAACCTGTCTAAATTCTATTGGATGAGTTGTTTTCGACCTATCCCCACCTCATCCTTTGAATAGTCAACTTTGGAGCCTTTGTAAACCGAATATGAATTTATTATAAATTAATATTTCTAACTTTTCCAAAGGTGCCCCTCACCCCTCTTATAAAAGGGCACCCCTCCTTCTCATTTCTTCACACCTTCAAAGCCTTTTGGTTCGGCCAAACTCTTCCCAAATACTCTCCCAACATCCCTCACTACAACCTAGAGGCCTTAGTTTGATCAGAAAGCCAACCTAAGGAGCCCTTTTGATCAAATCAAAAGGAAGAACCCGAAGAAGAGGTAATGATTTCACCACCCTTTTCTAAGTTCATTTCTTCTTCCACTTCTTCTTCCTTTGTTCTTACCATTCTGAAATAATAACTCCAGTATCTCACATATACTGTGATGTTATTATAAATATGGTACAATCATATTCAGTATTCTATCCACCCTTTGAATAACATGTCACCATACGTGCGTACGTACGGCTTACCGTCTCCACGTCGTGGTGTAATTGTTATTCAATATAATATTATTTGGATGGGTATAATAATGATGTGTAACTCATGTAAATAATAAATATAACATGTTAATGATTCTGTATATATGATATACCATTCATTTATATATTATTTTAATATCAAAATAATGATATTGTCGCTCGTGCGTACGTACGGACTACCGTCTCCACGAACGCGATGAGATTCATTCTCCATCGTATCCATTCAAGTATAATTATCATTTGATGATTTAAAAATGATGTTTAAGGACTGTATATCATTCTGGATATGAATAAGATACAACAACCATGGCTTATTTAACAAAACATATAAAAGAAAATGAGTAAGTTAACTCCCGAAACGACGATAATTCTAAGATATTATTAACAAATCAATGTTAAAAGATCATATATGATATCATATTAATATATATGATTCTTGTATAATTTAATAACAACTATTTCACCATTATACAGGAGGTTAACCTACCCCAACCAAGGAAAAGTACAAGGTAAGGGTTATTTCACAATCTCTTCATTATCCGAGGTTGTATTATACGTAATAATCTACTGGGATATCTTTATCATCCACATCCATGTTTCTTAAAAATGTATTTCAAAACATTTTTACTATTTACAAGAATATGGGTTAAAGTCATTTATACCCTTGTTTGACTTTTTATAAGAGGTTTATAAAGGAATCTTTCCATCGTTTTCAAAACAAGGTCCTTTTTAACCTTTTCGACAGAATTGAGGTAAGAATGTTTTTTTTAACTTATACGGCGGGTGCGGTTATTTTCCGCCGTTATAAAATCTTCGAAGCTTTCCATACAAGCTTATAAGAATATTTTCAAAGAAAATGTTTTATTTTATATGGATCTTAAATGATTTCAAAATAAAAGGAGATACTTCTTTAAAAAGAATTTTGATTTCATCTATGTCAACATCCTTTGATGGATTTTAAGATTATTTGAAGTTGATTTATTATGATACAAAACTTCTATATTGTATTGAAGGTTTTTTGATATGTTTGACTGTGGATGTGCTATTTTTATACCATTCATAGTTTATTGTGAAAGTATTGACATTTCGTATGCTAGTTTTAATACGAATGTTTATGTTATGTTTAAACCTTTTCATATGGGAATGCATTGGACTTAATAAGTGACGGGTGGAGCCCGCTATAGCTCCTCGATGCATCGGTAGGTCTCATGAGACAAACTAGTGTCTTGGCACAAGGCCTTGACAAAATCTTATTTGTAGTCTTGGCACGAGGCCTTGGCTATGTGGTTATGATAGTCTGGCATTATGCATTCCAACATTATGAAAGTGGTTATTTATTTTTGCATGTGATTATTCGATTAGTGGAATATCCATGTGAATAAGTAAATGGCATTATTTCATTTTATTTATGCCATACCATGTTGAAAGTTCATGTTTAAAAGGCTTTTGTTTTAGTTATACATTGCCTTAAATGTTTATTCTTATTGATGAAAGTTTCCGCTATATTGTTATCCTTACTGGGCATTTGAGCTCACCCCTTTTCTATGTTTTATTTTTCCCCAGGATGTGAAGAAGTAAATTATGAATGACCTGCAGGGATATTATGAGGAGATAGTAGTGTGGATTATGGAGACATTATGTTGTTGTAGTAGTTTTTCATTTTATGATGTAATGTAAAACTTATGAATATATCTAGTGTTTCCAAGGCTACTAAACCAATCGGTCTTTCGAGATTTGATCTTTCTTGTGATCATGCCAATGTTACGAAGTAATGCACCGACTCTGGGTAGCTGGGGTCGGGGCGTTACACCTTGGGTGATAGAGGAGTTACTCTAATTTGTTTTCATTATGTTTCATTTATTTTTTCTTATATTTATACACTGGATTGATCTACCAAATTATGGATCCCTTTGTTTTTCTAATATAATATGTATTCCATTTGTTAGAGTATAAATATTATTATTATATTTTCATTGATTTTTTGTTCTATTTATCTATATTTCTATATGCATGGATATTGAAACTAAGGTTATAGTCTCCCCATGACACCATTTAGTACCTCTACGCTAGCTGAAAACCTCTTGTGTATGGAGATGCGCACATGAGGCTATGTGGCACTATGGATTGGACTTAAGGATTTTGGTGGGGTGTTAAATAGTTGTATTAGAGGTTAGATTTATTGTATTTTCTTTTTTATTATGTTTGGGGCATGGTATAATGGAGATAATCTTTGTATAACATGGGTAGGCAAGTTACATAAGTTTCTATCCATCTCTTATGCAACAGATCTTCGAGATATTGGGGTAAGTATGATTTCTATTACTAATTATGGTATTACATTTTTGTGTTTATCTCAAGTATTATCATGTAGTTACATTTTATAGGATTTGGGTGTGTTCATGAATTATGAGTAGGCACATAGGTTCACATTTGTCTATATTTTTTTTCATTGATAGAGATTTAATTAATTAAATTTTAGTAGAAATCTATGTTTCATGCTTCTATAATAAATCTATTCTAAAATTTAAATTACTTGAACCTAAGAATGATATGTTTTATTATATATATGCATGTGATTAATGTGTAGGTGCGAAAGTCTTAGATTGGTCCATGGGTAGTACTAAAGGGGTTATGACTTATAGAAGTGTGTAACTTCTTAGGATGATTTTTCTTGTTGTGATAATTTGATTATGCCTATGAATTTCTTGAGTGGTGTAGTCTTTTAATTTATTGAACGTGTTTCTAAGTATTTATTTTTCACTTAAGATAATTTCATTTCAATATCACCTTACAATACCAACTAGGGAAGTGGTTCAGAATTCTCCTATAAGGGAGGTTTCTCTTATAATGCCTCTGGTCATATAGAAGGGTGAATTTAAGCATGCTCTAATAGTCACTTTATTAGTCTAGGTAGAGGATATACTTCATGATAGAGTCTTTTGGATTGTGCCTATGCATGAATAATGATACCATGAAGGTGGGCCAAATATGGTCAATTTTTATTTAGATTTCTAGCTTCAATATCCCCCAGCCTTTCAGGGCACTGGAGGCTCCTAGGAAACTGAGGATTAGATAGAAATTGTCAAGGGAATATTTGAATTGGTGGAAAATCATGATTATTAGTGGGTGATATTGGATATTTTTATGCTTTAGGTACCTGATCATAGATAGTGGAGTGGGATGGATCAATCTGGAAGGCAAGAAGGTCTAACTTGTAATACCATTGAGGAAATTTTATTTGATGATTTCTTCCCTGATATGATTAAGTTAGATTGAATGTAAAAGTTTATGGAGCTTCAATAGGGAATGATGGCAGTGACTACTTATTCTTCCCATTTGATAGAGTTTCTTCATTTCACTTCTCTTATAAATGGGAATGAGGTGTAAAAGTATTGGAAGTTTAAGATTATCCTTTGACCCAAGATGATGTTCTAGGTCAGGAATTTCGACTTAGAAATATACTATGATGTCCTTCACAAGGCTCTCATGATCAAGAAGGGAGTGGATGAGGATAAAGTAGTAGGTTTTATTCCATATCTCACTGGAATAGTGAGTGTAATTTCTAGGGTGTTTTAGGTTTCTTTTCTAGTGGAAGGAATAGAAATTCAAAGGATATGTTCCAGGGTATTGAGAGATATCCAAAGTAGATTAAGGTATCTTCAGCTGACTTTATGGGAGGAGGTTCTCCCCATTGCTTTAATTATTGATAGATTGGACACTATCATAAATTTTTCCCAAATAATCAAAGGAAGTGCCATTATTTTGGTAACATGGGACATCTATAATGTTTCTATTCAAGAGTTTCATGATCGAGTTCACATAGGAATATCGAGTAGACACACACTCTAAGGGCATGGCTAAGATAACCTCAGATAGGGAGTCCGATTAATTTAAAAGGATAAATCCATGGAACGTGCTAGGGGTCTAAGTAATAGTTACTGCCTATAGGGTTTAGTTAATTAGGTAAACCAGGTCTCGCAAGGATAGTGTCTTAGATCTGATATAGGTAGAGTCTATTCATTGAACCAAATTTTAATTGATATTGGATAGGGGACCTCGATGGTTCTGGGTATAGTTTTGATCAGATTTACACTCTCTATTTCTTTATTTGATTTAGGAGTTACTCATTCTTTCATATATACTCTTATTGTGGCAGGTTTATACTTACCAGTAATTATCCCATGAGTTTATTTCTCTTGAGACACCCATAGGAAAGAAGGTAGATCGTCTTTAGAGGTGTCCAAAATTTATTGTAGTGGTTTCTAGTTTTGGACATAAATGGGATTTAATTATTCTAGAGATGAATCATTTTAATTTAATATTTGGTATGGATTGGTTGACTAGATATAGAGATCGTGTTTATTTTTATTAGAGAAGAGTGACCTTTACCACTCATTAGGGATAAAATCAAGTCTTGAATGAATAATGGGATTTAAAATCAAGTAGATTGGGACCGAACCTTATCCAAGTTGGGGATATTATAGTGAAAGTGGAAATTATAGATCCAATAGAAGATTGGGAAACATTTTCATCCTCCAGTCCTCCCATAGTAGATCTTTATCCTAATGTTTTTCTGGATAAGTTCTCTACTCTTCCTCCTGAAAGGGGGATTGGGTTTGTGATTTACCCCATGCCAGGTGCGCAACTTATATTGATTTATCCTTATCATATGTAATCAACCAAGTTTAAAGAACTAATGGTGAATCTTGAGGTTTTAAAGGAGAAAGTATTTATCCAACTAAGAACTTATCCTTCAGGTTCTCTAATTTTGTTCACTTAGAATGAAAATGGTATCCTTAAGCTGTGTATAGATTATAATAATATGAATCATTTCATGGTAAAGTACAGGTATTTGTTTCCAAGGATTAATGATAGGTTTGATTAGTTGAGGGGATCATAGTGTTTCTCCAAGAATGAATTTCATTATGGATTCCACCAGCTTCGGGTCAGAGAAAATGACATATCAAAGAAAGTATTTAGTATGAGATGTGGGTTTAATGAGTATATAATGATTCATTTTGGGTTAATTAATGCTTTATTAGGGTTCATAGATATCATGTAAAGGATCTTTCACCCATACCTAGAATCTATAGTCATTGTATTCATTGATGATATTCTAATATGTTCACAAACCTCATAGTCATTTTCTAGGAACCTTAAGACTATGTTGAGGGCACTTTGAGCACATTAGATTTATGGAAATATTTTAAGTATTACTTTTAGATCAAAGAGGTACATTTATTAGGGAATTTAATTTATAATAATGGAATATTGGTTGATCTAAAGAAGGTGGAGGTATTTTTGTCTTGAGAATGACCTGGGAACATGATCAAGATTCAAATTTTCCTTTGTTTTACAGGATACTATAGGAAGTTTATCCAGGACTGCACTTATTTTTTAATGCTTATGACTAAACTTACCAAAAATTAAGTAAAGTTTGAATGGATAGACTAGTGTGAAGAGGCTTTAAAATAGCATAATAGAATGTTAGAATCTTCTCTTATTTTGGTTTTACCTTAGCCTAGGATCGGATATTCAGTTTAATGTGATGCTTCAAGTGTTGGATTGTGATATTTTTTAAAGTAGATAGATCAGTTAGGTACTTTTGGGACTCATTATCTATAACCTAAAGAGTATAACTACCCTACTGATGATTTGGAGTTTGTTGAAATGGTCCATGACTTGAAATGTTTATGACTCTATCTTTCTAATAGGAGATTTTTCATTTATATAGACCATGATATATTATATTATATCTTATCTTAGTGTGAATTAAACCTTTGGTAGAGGCATTGAGTTGAGTACATGAAAAATTTTAACTTTAAGATGGATTATTCTCTTAGAAAAGGGAATGTTGTTTCATATTCTCTCAGTAAAAATACATAAGATCTTAGAGAGTGATCATCAGAATAATGGTGGGGTTCATGATCTTATTATTTGATTTTTTTTATGGGTGAATATAAGGTTAAAAGAGTAAATACTCATGCTCCCTTAGTTATCACTTCTTTGGAGGACCAAGTGAAATACTTCCAAAAATCTGATCTAGAGTCTTTGATGATGTGGGAATGAATGGTAAGGAATGACCTAGTTCCATGATAGTCTTTGAATGTGGATTATTTGATATACATTCATGACAGAAAGGTGATTCCTACTTCGATGAGGGAATAGATAATGAGAGATTATCATTCATTCTAGTGGGATGTGCACCGAGGATCAACTAAGATATATTATGATATTAGATGAAAGTTTTGGTGGATGGGTATGAATATGGATATTGCGAGCTTCATCTATTATTATCTTACCTATCATAGGATTGAGGTTGGGAATTAGATACTAGGAGTATTGTATTAACCTCTTCTAGTTCCAATGTGTAAGTTGGATAAAGTGACAATGGATTTTTTTTATAGGGTTACACAAGACCCTGAGAGATCTAGATGTGATATGGGTTTTGGTCAATCAGTTGATGGTGGTTGCTTATTTATTATTGATTCAAGAGACCCATTCAGTAGATGAGTTGTAAAATCTCTATGTAAAAGATATAGTATATCTATATGGAGTTCCTACGAGTATAATATCAGACTGAGATGATCATTTTACATAGAGATTTTAATAAGTATTGTAGAAGGTGGTGGGAATATAGTTGAATCTGAGTATATAATATCATCCTCAAACTGATGGAAATTTATGAAGGATGATCCAAATTTTAAAGTATATTCTTAGGGCATGTATTCTAAATGTTTTTGGAACATGGAATGATCATATTTCATTGGTAGAGTTTCTATATAATAACAGTTTTCAATATTCAATTCAGATGGATCCATTTGAGGATCTCTATAGTCAGCCTTGTCATTAACCACTATATTGGTATGAGGTGGGTGATCCAGTTATCGTTGGGTTGAGTCAAGTGCAGGAGAAATTCGACCAAGTGAAATTGATTCAAAAGCAGTTAGTTACTGCTCAGAGTAGACAATGATTGTATATTTACCATAGATCATGACCCTTGAAGTTGTCTATGGTCAATTAGGTCTTTTTGTGGGTGTCTTCTCATGTGGGGAATTAAAAATTACAAAAACAAGGAAATTTAGAACCATGGTTTGTGTATCCATTTGAGATTGTCAAAAACATTAGGATAGTGGATTTTCTACTAGATATCCCTCCATAATATTGAGGTATGCATAACATGTTCCATGTGACTCAGATTTAAAAGTATGTTCCTTGTATTTCACATGTGATCAATAGCAGGGATGTTGAATTGGAACCTGATGCATCATTTATGTAGTGGCTGTTTCAAATTGTGAAGCAAAGTGAGAAGGTGTTGTAATGAAATACAATGCCCCTTATTTTAGTTTTTTAGAAGTATGGACATACCCAAGAGGATACTTGGGAGTGGTAATTATACATTCAGGCTCATTTTTCTAAGTTGTTTAAGAAATACTTCTAGAGATATATATTGAGGATGATAAGTCATTAGTGGGGTAGATTTGTAACATCCTTAAATTTTAAGGTATGTTTTATTTTAATTTTGGAATATCTTGTGTGTCTTTTATTTAGCTTTTTAAATGTGTTAGAGGTGCTAAAGAAAATGGAGTTTAGAGTTATAGGAAGGTAGGATTAAACCTACATCATAGATATTGTTGTAGGTCTACTAACTAGCTGGTACATCACCACCCATCATTCAGTGTCTAGGATAGGGGCCATGTATCCCTACAGAGCCTAACAACTGACCTGTGGGGAGCCACAAACCTGCCAGTAGTTCCTATATGATTTTTTAAGTGGGGAGACCCTATATTTTCACTCTGTAACCTCTATTTAATATTCATATCACCTCTATCAACCCTCATTATAATATAATGAATGTGTGGGCTCTCTCTTGAAGAATTTGGATCCCTTATACCATCTTCTTCACTACCTGAATATTTAATCAATTTGGTGACTTATGTTTAGTAATTTTAAGTCATTCTACCCAAAATATCCTCTTTCTCTTGGGATGAATCATATATTTTTGATTTTATGGACTGTTATATGGATTTCTATAAAATATTATGGATAATACTTAGATCATTGATGTATTAGAGCTCAAATATATTGAGGATCACTTTTTCTGGTGATAGTAGTTCTCGTTGGGTAAGTATAACTGAATTCTATCCTTTATCATGTTCTTATTCTTAGATATTGATTCTAGAGTCCTTATAAGATAAATTGGGGATGTTTTTATGGATATTTATTTTATTGGATTGATCTAGGTGTAAATTATTAGATTTTTTCATTTATACTCTTAAGGTAGGAAATCCTTACTATTTATAGTTTGTGTATGAAATTATATGTTTTGAATCGCATATGGGTGTATGTGTATCCTGTGAGACCCTTTATTGGTATAATCCCAATGTGGGTTCATGTGTATCCCATGAGTCCTTTCCTTATACAACATGATCATTCCTTGTTATGTTTTCCTCATATTTGGATGTATGCATTTCTTTTGAAAACTCTACTTCTGCTATCTAGTAACAAGTGAAAGGTGAAACCTTCTTTGTTCAGTTAATCCATTAGAGGGGGAGCATGTGAAATGTGATGCATGATTATTTTAGTGGGGTATTTATTGATATATGGTTGTTTATAATGAATTTAAGGTCTGGCCTTAGATTGGAAAGTGGGGCATGATGGCCTTGTCTCCCGACTTGAGATAGTTGGTAGGGTATAATGGACTTGTGGACTGATTCAAGGCATGATGTCCTTGTGGACTATTTTGAGACTTATGTTGGCCTTATAGATTATTCTAAGATTAATGCAATTAGATAAAACTTTTATTCAAACATGAAGTCGAATTAGGTAGATTCGGGATTCGTGGAAGCTTGGTTAGTGAATAATGACTTGTCACTTGATTGTTTATTTATACATTTACATTATTACCATGGAATACACTTTTATATATTATCACACATTTTTTAATGATTAATTGGTGGTTTCCTATAGGTTTTATACTCACAAACTACATGGTAATCTTGGTTCTTATGTTGATCAGCTAAGCAGGTGGATCTTGGGTGATGGAGTTGATGTCGGGATGGACTCCATATTTTTTTGTTGTGTTTCATTTATTTTTTTCTTATCTTTATACATTGGATTAATCTACCACATTGGGGGTCCCTTGGTTTTTCTTGTATGACTTATATGCCATTTTTTACGACATGGATATTATTATTAGATTCTATTTGTAGATTTGGGTCATTTATCTATGTTTTGATATTGACACCGAGTACATAGTCTCCCCCATGGAACCATTCAAGCCCTTACCTCTAGTCAGCATCCTTTTGCATACAAGGAGGAGTGTATGAGGTTATGTGGAACTCTGGATCAAGCTCAGTGATTTGGTTCAGGATGTTATAATAGCTTTACCAAAGTGTTTTTGTCAATATCTAAAAGGTTTTTTGGATATTATTTCACAAGTTATTGTATGTGATACAATATGAGGTGAAATGGAACAAAGTATTTATTAATTTAGTTTAATTTTTATGTTGATAAAGATATTCCCTAAATCCATGGATGAATATGATGTATAAACAATCTATATCATATTATATGATATATATATATATGTGTGTGTGTCATATGGTATGCAATATATAAACCAAAGGAAAATATTATGATTTGGTTGAGGCATATTATTGGAAGTGATATAGGATATTGATCAACTACCATAACTTTGTTGTATTGTACAATGTTGTGATATTTTAGGTTATGATATGTATCAAACATGTTGTATGATTTAGGGGTATCAAAACATTTTAGTGTTCAGGTTTCTTTACCAAATAGATATTATCAATTACTGATGTTTCATAAGATGAAATGCATAGGAGGATCAATAGTGATTTGTAATAAAAAATGTGTAAATATCTAAAGCAATAGACATACATTATTTAATGTGTGGGTAAATTCTTAAAAAGGATCCAAAGTGTCCTAAGGCCTATATATGTAGGTTATAACCATTGATATGGGTGTTCTCACCTTTTAGATTCTCCTTGAATCTATTTTCCTTCTTATTATTTTTCCTTGAGAGATAATTACATATCATGGTGTGAAGGAGGGTCCTAAAAAAACATTGGGTGATCATGTTAGCCTATGGATACACTATGGAGAAAGGAAATAAATGGTTACTTTTTAGGGATGATCATAAATCATAGGATTGAAGGAATTAGTTTAGGCTATCATTGATTCAAGGTACATGTTCTTCTTTTAGGTTATACATGGTTTTGGTTTTTCATAAAATGGTGATCTTGGGTTTCATATTTCTAAATGATTTCTCTATGTTTAATAAGTATTATTCCATACTCAAAAAACCCTTTAGTATGATATATATATATATATATTGTGTGTGTGTGTGTGGTAATTTAATGAGGTTAGTGTAGTTAGATTTTTGAGTTTTCTTTCCATGGATATGGATAAATAATAAATGAATGAATAAAGTGAAGTACTGAAAAGGGTTGGTATATCTATTAATAAATTAAATAAATTAATGAAGTATTTGAAGTAAGAGTTTAATGTGATAATTAGTATAGGTGGTAATTGGTAAATGAATATTAATTGGAATAATCTACGTGTTAATTGTTAAACTAGGTTGTGTGGTTGATGTGTTGAATTTAGGTATGTGGGGATAAAAGAAGTGATAGTAATTTCATGGTGGTGATGTTGTGTGTGGTGGGATGGTTGTAGAGATAACCTTGATTTGAGACCTAGGATATTATTTTTGATTTATATATCATTTTATATTTTTTTAATTATACACACCACCACCTGAGTTAGAAAACCTAAATGAAACCCATATAATTTTTTGGGTACCAAATGAACCCCTAACATCTAGAATGTAGTAGAGATAGATAGTAAAATACCTCCCCTATCCTAATATTCCTTCCATCCATGGATAAGGTTAGGTAGTTTTAGTTATGTGGTTTTGATATTAGGTTTAATAGGATGTGTATTTGGTATTCTAAGGTTTTGGATAAGGTATGATATGGTATGTGGATATGGGAATGGATGAGCGGGTTAGGACATGTGTCGTTAAGACTTGAGGGAAACTAGATTGTTGGGTAAGTGGGTGTTGGATGCCATCATTGTTATATTTTCTAGGTTTCATTAAACTAAAACTATATAATAATATTTTATAAAGTGTTATTGTGGTTATATGAGTTTTTATATTTACTTGACAAAGAACACATGTCAGTTTCATTGTTTGCTCATTAAATTTTTAGTATGCTTCTTCAACATCGACGTGTGAGTTTCTAGGGAGGAATATATTAAGTATGCTTATATTTTCAACCCTGGTTATATATATATATATATATTAAAAAAATAGGATATTTTAAAAGTGAATTGGTGATTGGAGGATATTGGTGGAGTTATTATTTTCTTTCAAAGATCATTTTCTTGGTATTGACCAATATAGTTTTTATGTCTTCGTCCTTGGTTTTGTATGGTATTACATTCATTTAGTGATTAATTATATAGTTGGGTTTATTTTACCTTTGGTGTTTGAGTGATGATTGGTTATTTATCTTATTTATTACGATTAGATATGGAAATACATCCTATATTTCATTTTATATGCCATTACTGATAGTTTTCAACTCATGACCTGTTGAAGGTGGGATTCAGAGGCCACACTCGGTTTCACTACCAACCCAGGAGGTGTTCTTGAGGAATCAAGTTGTGACATATGAGATAATTGGGCCAATGGATGAGATATGTGGGAAATTTTGGAGGGATGGAGATGGTGTTTGGGCTGGTTATTTCCTAGTTGACTGATTAATTATCTTCCCTTTTATTGATTTTATTTTTTGAATTGTGAATTAAATGTGATGACTTCTCGATAATGGGTATGTTTACAGGATAGGTAAAGGGAAGTATTTTATAGTCAGATAGAGTTAGGGTTATCTTAGATTGATAATTCCTTGGGATTGATTTATGTATTTTATATCTTTTGATGTTGTTTCTATATAATAGACCGGTGACTAATATCAAAGGTGGGCTATATTATGGAAGGACCCTTGTGATTGAACTAAGGATCGACTATGTTATGTTGTGGCCTATGATTTGATATACATTTTGTGATGACACAAGATGAGTATGTTATGTCGTGTGGCCTATCTCGATATAATATGAGTGAACTAGGTTGTGTCTTATCTCTTGACATGATGTGATGCAAGTCATCTACATTACATCATACCTCCCAATATTCTATAATATGATCCAACTATGTTACACCAATAATCTTAAAATTATGTGAAATAGGTTAACTATTTTACAATGCCACTCTAAATATAATTTGACACATTCCATTTCTGTTACAACATGTACCTCAACATGTTATATTATATCAGTGCAGGAAGGGGGAGAAACAAAGAAAATCTACACTACATGTGCATGGGGAGGCTTGAATCTAAGACCTCCAAAACACTTACATAGGGATGTAACCACTAGGATGAACCCTATGGGTCACCCTTAACATGATATAATACATATTGATTGTGTTACATCATCACTCCTAAGATGATGAGGAGGTACATGATAGATATGGTACGTTCAGATTCTCGATATTATTTGATGTGATCTTATGGTACTACAAAAAATATGACAAACCAATAATGGTTGAATTAGGTAGGTTTGAGATTAATGGTGGATTAATAAGTATAAGTTGGTCCAATTGTATTGTGTGATGTTTATCTATTATTTAATTGCATCCATCATTATATATGCACTTACACATATTTTGGAAAATGTTAAGGGTTCATTAGTGGCATCCTACTAAGTTTCATACTCACACATTGCATGTGAATCTTTGTGGGTGTGTAACCTAAATTCCTTATGACAAAAGTGATGATTAGGGACTTATAATAGGAGGTAAATCTAGTAAAGTATTGATAGGATTTGGTCTAAGTACTTGATTTGGAACAAGGTTTCTTAGTCCATGACAACTCCATTATTTTTTTCCTTTAACATATTGTATTGTATATGTTTGACATGCGATTTTATGTTTATTTGTTATGGAATTTCATAAATCATTATACATTCACTCACACATATTTTTAGGGGAATTTTTTCTAACAGATATTGTTTGCATAAACCTTAAAGGACTAGATTTGGTCTTTTGTTCACAATTTTTGAATTCAAAGGAAAATGGGCATTCAATATGCAAGAAAGTAAGAAATAAGTAAATGGAATGAGATGATTTTATGTGATTCGGTCTCATTGGGGCCTATATGCATGGAAAGAACACCATCCACACACACACACACGCATTTTATTAAGATCGGAATAATAATATTTGTAGTATACAGGATTAACAAATAAAGAAATAGGAACTGAATATTTATATAAATTAAGATACAAAGATGAGAAATAAGAACTTAAAACTTACACTTCTAAATGAACTAGTCCGGATATCTTTTTCTATTTAAGTTGTAATTGGGAAGATGAATCAAATAGATAATATTGTATAGGTTTAAGGAGTCACCTAGTCTAGAATTCAGATATCCCTCACTCAAGAACTCAACCATGCATCTTCATCAATGAATGATGTTGTTATAACTCCACTAGAAGTAGCACACTAGTAGTGTACACCAGAGGACAACTAGAACTAAGTTTAACCTCTAAGATAATCGAACACACTGAAGCTAGGGTTTCCAAAATGAGAGGTATACCCAAACCTAGGGTGAGGAGAATGAGTGATTCAGAATTCTGAAGGATGGGTGGAAGGGTTATCAACTCCCCCGGCACACCTGTACCTCAAAACAATCCATCCAACCAGAAAATTCTATGCATAGGGAGTCGACATTACCTACATAAACAAGCATCCAAAACCTGGGGAACATGGATTCCCAGGATTAAAAGGGTGGTAGGATAATCAACTTCTAAAATCTTGTACGTGGAGGATGGATGAAATGGAAGGCCATGGGGTTTCATGGGCCATAGGAGAAATAAGCGGGCTGAATCCAGTATCCCATCATAAAAGCCTAAGTGGAAATTATACATCCCAGAAGAACAACTCATCTAGTAAGATAGAATTGAGTATAATAATAAATCTAAAATACTTTTGCATTTATATACATAAATGAATTTAAATGAAAGAATATAAATGGGCATGTTTCAAATTGAAAACAATATGAAACACCTAGTTTCACAAATCTTCACCATTTTCAATTGAAATTGGTGATGTTCTAGAACTTATGGTTATTTAATGGGAACCAAATTCTTCCTATATAAGAAATATTTGAATTTAGGTAATACTATGTATTTATTCAAACTATCAGTAGGGTTATCATCGGTATGCATCTTATTGACTCATACAATTTTGGATTCAATAACATCTCTAATAAAATGTAATATAATATTTATGTGTTTTGGATTTACCATATAATAATAAATGTTTTAGATAAATGTAGATTATATTGACCATTACTATAAATTTTAAAAATAGAATCATAAATTTTTAGTTTAGTAGACAAACCCTTGATCCATAAGGCTTCTTTAACAAACTTGGTTAATGCAATTTTTTCAAATTATGTAGTTAAAAGAGAAACCATAGACTTCATATTTCATTACTAGGATATAGGGCCTCCATGAGTATTGAAAACATATCCAGATATTTATTCTTGAGTGTCAATATTTCAGGCATAGTTAGAATCTACATATCCAACAATAATTTTAGTAGCATCCAAATTTTTACCATAACACAAAGATAAATCGTATGTACAATAAAAATACCATAGTAGCCACTTCATATCATGATAATGTGTCTTCCCTATACTGACCATAAATCTTCTAAGGCTAAAGATTGAAAATGTTATATTAGGTCTAGTGAAAATCATTTAATACATGATGCTACCAACTATATTAGCATAGGATATTTTAGACATAAACTCAATATCATCAGTATCAGTGGGTGCTTGAGTTAATGAAAGTTTAAAATATTTTCCAAAAAATTACACAAATATTTTTTAGAGATTCAAAAAGGTATTTTTTGATAAATTTTAGAATATAAGAATGTTGTGAGATATATAAGAGTTTATTTAGTCTATACCTAATGATTTCTACACCAAGAATCTTCTTCACTGCCCCTAATTAGTTCATTTCAAAAACACATTTTAATTGAGATTTAATAACAGTAATACGATTCATGTTATTTCATATAATAGGTATATCATCAAAATATAATATAAGGTAAATCATGCTATTTTTGATGGACTTGAAATAAAAAAATGGTCAAATTTATAATTTTATTTCATATAATAGGCTTCTAAAAATGGATATTGAGCATTAAAGGGTCAAATTATCTATAACACTACCTTGAGGCTTGCTATAAACCATATAATGATTTATTTAAAAGGAAAACTTGGTTAGATTTTAATTCCTTAGAATAACCATTAGGAGGATTCATGTATAGTTTCTCATTAAGGTTTCCATGAATGAAGACAATTTTCACATTTAGTTATTCAATGTAAATTTAATTATAAGAAGAAAAATAAATCATCATACTTATTGAATATTTCTTAAAAACGAGTGAAAAATTTTCAATATAGCTTATTACTTATCCTTGAAGGAATCCCTTGGCAACAACTCTAGCTTTAAATTTATTTATTTTTCAGAATTTTTATCCTCTCTTCATTTTTAAATCCACTTGCAACAAATTACATTGCCATTGGGTGGTTTATCTATGATAGACCAAGTGTGGTTTTTATTTAAGGAGTGTATTTCTTCATCCATGGAAAAGATTCACTGTTTTGAATCTTTATCATTAAGGGTATGCTTATAAGCCTAAGTATCAACATCAACAAGATCTTGAGGAACATGAAAGACATAAGAATCTATATCATATTAACTAAACTGAGAAGGAGGTATGGGGAATCTTCTTACTCTATCACTGGTCAACCGGTAATCATTATTATTAGAATGAGTTTTAGTATCTGAATTAGACTTAGAACTGGAGCTTAATTCATCTTGGGTCACAGACTGAGGATTAGGTGGAGGAGGTGATACAGTAGCCTCAAATTGGGTTGATGTTTCAGTTTTAATAGCCCCATCAATGGATGTTTCATTGCTTTCAAGTATGAAAGATTTATATTTAGGATAATAAGGCTCATAGAACACCACATCGCTACTAATTATACATTTTTGGTAACCAGGTCTATCAACCCATAGTATATAACCTCTAACACCCTCGAGATATCCCACAAAAACACACTTAAGAGCTCTAGGTTCAAAATTATTAGTCTTGATATGTTCATATGATGTGCATCCAAAGACTCTTAGGTGATTATAGTAAGGTGTTTTGTTATTCCAAAGTTCTTATGGGGATTTAAAGTTGTTATCATAGGATGTGAATATATTTATTAGATACAAGGTCATAGAGGCAGCCTTTACCCAAAAGGATTTAAAGAAACTAGAGCATGATAACATGCTTCAGACTCTCTAAAGAATAGTTATATCCATTATTTCAGTAATTACATTCTATTAGGGGGATTCAATAGTATTCTGGTGTCTTGAAATTCCCTTAGATTAACATAATTCTATAAATTCAGTAGAGAGGTATTATAATCCATTTTCAGTTCACATTGTTTTAGTTTTCTTTCTAACTAGATTTTATATAAGTATTTTATAGGTTTTAAAAGTTTAAAAAACATCATATTTTTTTAGTATGTAAATCCAAACCTTTCTATATAATTCATCAATAAAGGAAACAAAATAAGAGCCTCTTCTATGGTAGGTAGTTCTAGCTGGTCCCCATAAATTAGAATGTATATATTCTATAGGGAAAATAGCATTAAAAGTAAATCTATTGAAACTGACTCGCTTGGATTTACCCATTATAGAATATTCACAAAGGGTAAGGTTAATAAGTGTAATGTCATTAAATATCCCTTTTTCGTTAAGTTCCTCTAGACCCTTGGAGCTTACATACCCCAATCTTCTATTTCATAATAGTTTGTTATCAGTTTTTATAGTATACACACTACACAACTATCTTGAATGGGTCTTTCTATTCAAAACATACAACCCATTAAAAATGTAACCCTTAATGATAGTTCTAGAGACTTTATAGATTTTTAGGCAATATGATTCAAACCTAAAAGTGAATCCATTTTGGTCTATAATTCCTAAGGATATCAGATTTCTTTGGAGGTTAGGAGCCCACCTAACATCTAGAAAACTAATGATAGAGTGGTAATATATTTATTTTAAAACAAAACTTCTTCATTTCACTTGGAACCTACTATTATTCCCTAAAATAACATCTCCTTCTACTCTTTCTATAAAATCAAGGAAAGACTCCATAAAAGGACACATATGGAATGAGTAGCCCGAATCCAGGACCCACTCATAGGTGAGTGCATGGCTAGACACAAACACTTCAGTAGTGTCATAAAAAAAATCCACTAGAAGGGACTATTAAGTAGTTTTTTTAGTCTCAAGATATTTTTTTAGCATTCTACACTCATATTTAGTGTGCATGGACTTACCACAGTGCAAGAAAACAATTTTCCTTTCCCTATACATAGACCTAAACTTGGGTTGTTTAATATTTTCACCTTTATCTTTATTATACTCTTTATTTTTACCCCTAGATTGTGGTATTACTCTTGTGAAAATACTCTCTACCTCACCTTTAACTCTAGTTTTAGAATGCAATTCCTTGGAGAGCATGGAATATTTAAACTCTTCTAGGGTTAAAGAGTCACGACCATATATCATTTTATTTACTAAAGTGTTGTAGGCATTATCTATGGAAATTAAAAGAATCATTGCTTAATCTTCATCATCAATAGTCACATTTATGTTGGCTTGATCTAACATGACTTTATTGAATTTATATAAATGGGATTTGATTGAAATACCATGTTTCATTTTGAATTTAAACATGTGGTGTTTCTTATAAATCCTATTAAAAAGTGAAGTTTTCATATATAATTTCTCAAACTAAATCCATATACCAGCAGTAGTAGATTCAAAAGAAACTTCCTTAAGGACTTTATCACCTAAATAATGAATAAGAGAACTATTTTTCTTAACAATAACATAGGGGGATACATCTTTATAGACATTAGTGGTCATTCTAGTTTTAGAAATAGTAACAATAGGTTTCTTAGGTCCAAACAAGGCATCAATCAACCCTTAATGAACCAGCAAGGATCTCGTATTAATCTTCCATGTATTGAAGTCATTATCACAATTGAATTTTTTTATATCAAAACTTTTTGTTGATATTTTTACCTGAAATATTAGATACCGATTTGTTGTAGACAACAATATGCATACACCCTCAAGAACTGACCAATATCAATGGGTATGCATGAATATCTAATTAGGTTTTAGATGTAACAACCCAGGTAATGTTAGAATAAATCATTTTCATTTCTTATAAATATTCATCAGTTAGATATTATAGAGTTATAGTCATTAAAAAATATTAAATAATTTTTCATTCAAAAATAAAAACCATTATGTCTAACCAAAAATCGGTTTTCATAAATTATATAGTTTTATTTAAAATATTAATTTCCAAATTATATAATTTTAATTTTAAAAAATGAAATTAATTTTTTAATTCAGCGTTATATTAGGATGAATGTTTTAGAATTTTCTAAAAAGATTTATTTTTTAATGAATAGTGAAGAATACTAATTTTTATTGAAAACTGTATTTTCATTTAAAGTATTTGTAAAGTCAAATTATATTTTGGATTATTTTTAAAATTTATTCTGATATTTTTTTATTTAAAATGATCCAATTATTGTTTTTGAAATTAATTTTATAATTTAATTTAGTATAAAAACATTTTATATTTAAAAAGGACATTTTTATAAAAAACGGTTTTTCATTGCGTTTTGACTGTTTAATTTTAAATTAAATGTGTCCACTTCTGTGTTTCGGATTTTGGAAAATAGAATGCATATTTGGAATCCGTGTGTCTATATTTTGAAAATAGGACCCTTTTATTTTTTCCAATATGAATAGTAACCTTAGTAATTTTTGTTACCACGATAAAGGGTAAATCAGGTAATTAAAGTTAAAAATAAAATGGTAAGGATTATAAAATAACCCTAATAGCTACCATAGTTTTATTGGATGACTATATTTCATCCATAGTCATCCAATATTTAGTTATATGGGATTTTTCTTCCAAGTGATGAGGAAGGTGATTGTACCAAGTATTGTTTTTTATTGTCAAGGAAGTTTAAGAAGAAAGAAAAATAACATCACTCTGTATTTGGTGAAATTTGGACATCGTATTCAAAAGAATCAGGCTCACAATGATTAAGAAGTTCTATCGTATTCAGAAGATATTGGATCAAAGAAAAGTCTCGTCAGATTCACAATAAATTTGGAATGAGAAGGTCGATCGTATTGAGGAAGAATCATGCTGGAAGTAAATGGTCATCAGATTCACATGAAATCTAGTATGGAAGATTTGATCATAATGGGAGAATCAGAGTATGCATGACTATGATAAAACAAATGTGACGATGCTTTTATGATCTTGGAATTCTCATAAATCATAAGTAAGTTGTGAAACTTATGATACAAGCTTGATGGAAGAAAGAGTGAGTGAAAGAGATATTGTCAATCATATTCAGATCGATCGGGTCTGGATGGAAAGGAAAAGGGTGTTGAAGATCATATTCATTATGATTGTATTCAGGTTGAATTGGTAAAGAAGGGTGTTGCTAAAGGCAATGTAGCATTCGATCATCATCGTATTCAGAAGAAAAAGAAATTGTTAATCGGGCTCGGTGTGACATTGTATTCAGAAAAATAATTGATTGATATATAATGGAGTAACCATTACAAAGATGAATTGCATAGATTAATCAACAATTTATTCAACCATAAAAAATGGTTGAATTACTTTTTTTATCGATCAAGTGAATTGAGAGAATTGTTGAAGAAAAGAGATTGATGTTTTGTTTAGGGGAGCTTAAAATTCAAAGAATGTTTTGTTTTCCTCAATTGGTACAATTTATTGTATTAAAGAAATCAGATTGAGCCAATCATAATTGACAATTGAAATTGTATTGAGAAATAGGATTTGAACTAATGTTTGAAAAGAAAGTTGAAGGAATATTTGAAGTTGATAGAAGATTAGAGAATGATCAAGAAGATTTGAGAAGAGTTGAAAATGTTAAGATTCACCCTAAATTCTAGGAAACATGAAAATTTGGGAAATTAGGGGGAGCAGGAATGTTTTGGATATTCCCATAAAAACCTCTCATGGGTCACCTATAAAAGGAAAAAATACATTTTATTTGAGAGGGGTTTGACTCAGATGTATTGTTCACCAGATAAGAGAGAGAATCTATGAGTTTTTAGAGAGAAGAATAAGTTTCTATATTTATCTTTGTTGAATAAGTTTTTTGATGGATAAAGAGTGAAAGGATAAGAGAAAATATCACAATGTTTTATTTAGATGATCATCATATTCATTGATCACCGTATTCATCTGTTTATCATATTCTACCTGTCAATGTATTTGGATGGTCATCATATCGAGCTAAATTAATCAGATCAAGATTTTTGTATTAGGATTTCTGGATAGAGTAAGGAAGTATTCTGAATTGTCTTGATCATATTCTGGTAGAGCTACATATATCAGATTAGGTGATCGGATTTGAAGATCGGAGTGAGCAGATCGAATTGGGAAATTGGATCTGGAGAATCGAAGTGAGCATATCAGACTTGGAAATCAATCTTTAATTTTATATCAAAGTCCTTGAAGTTCTTACCATTTTTTGGGTAAGAAATTGAAAAAAAAATCCCAAAGAATACATTTATGAAAGTTGAAAACAAGCACATGTAACATGAGTTGTTACACAAACATTGTTTTACCCTATTTGGCTAAGAGGGTGCACACGTACTTTTTCATTGTCTTCAGAGTGCTACACGAGTGAAAGGGTATATCCTACTTGTTGTATTCTAAGGATTTATTTCTAGTGGATTATATGGTATTGGATCATTTCCAAACCATACCAAGGACATATCTATTCTTATTGAATAGTTAACCCTGTAAATTCTTATGTTCTTGTGGATGTGTGTTTGAATTGTTTTCAATATGGATTAAAATATTTAATAGGTAGAAAAGGTTGTTTCAAGGAAACATAAAATAAAAAGTATCATAGATTCACCCCCTCCCCCTCTAAGTGATACAATTACACTAACTGGGCACTTAAAACTGGTATCAGAGCATATATTTCCTTCACTTATTCTTTGCTGATGAAGAATTCGAATTTTGTGAACAGTAAAGGTAATCCGGTTTTTGACGGAAGGAATTATCATATCTGGAAATATAGAATGTTGAATTATCTTATGTCTATTGGATATGATATTATTGAAGCTACAACAGATGGGTTTCCTCCTATTGATTATAAATCTCCTCGTACATCTGTTGATAAGAATAATCTTCATAATGATGTAAGGGCCAAGAATGATTTATTATCATCACTTTATGAAAGTTAATTCTTAAGGGTGAAAGGTATTATCATAGCCAAAGGTATATGGGATAAATTGAAAAACATGTACGAAGGCCATTCAAAAGTGAATAAAGAAAAGTTAAAAATCTGGAGATTGAAGTATGACGATTTGAAGATGGGTGAATATGAATATATTGGGGAATTATTTACCAAGGTGAATGAAACTATAAGAAGTATTAGTGAAAGGTTAGATGATTCTATAGTTTTTGGAAAGATTTTTAGAATCATATTCAATAAGTTTGATGCAAAAGTTTCTTTATTAGAAGACAAAGATCCTAAAACATTATCTCTTGGTGACTTACACAACACTCTCATTACTTATGAAATGAGAAGTAAGAAATATATAAAGAGAAAAACAAAATTTGATATAGAAATGTCTTTCAAGGATGCAACAAAAGAAAAATCAAAGAAAATTATTATTAAAGATGAAGCTGGTGGATCTGATTATAAAATGAGTTATGTAAAAATCTTGATGATATATTATACTTGTTTTCTAAAAATGAAAAAATATGTTTAGGTAAATACAAAGAGAAACTTCCCTTGAATTTTTTTCAATGTGGAGTCATTGGGAATTTTGTAGTTAATTATCCTCAAAGGAATAAAGAAGAGGATAGTGATTAAGAAGAAAAAAGGCCAAGAAGATCTTGGAAGAGACAAGGAGATAAAGGAAATTGTATTCCATTGGGAAAGATAAAAAATTATTCAAATCCAAAAGAAGAAGTTTCTTATATAAAGATGAATAAGAAGAAGGCAATGAAGATAAATCTAAAAAATCTATTTAGTGTGTTATTGAGAAAAATTTTATTGCAATAGTAAATGATGAATAATTTGGAAACAGAAGTTCTGAGGAAGTATAAACTCAACTTGAATTTAATTTAAAAGAAGAGTTGAAATAATTTATAAGAAATATCGGAAGTCTTGAAAAGAAAAACAAAAAATTTAGAAGATGAATATTACTAAACAAGAAATCAATAATGTTTTGTTTATGAGAAGGTGAAGTTGGTAAAATAAATTGATGATTTGAAAAATTCTATTAAGGAAGAAAGTAATAATAATGAACATTTGTAAGTGAAGCTGTAATTAAAAGAAGAAGAGTTGTAACTTTTCTAAAAAAAGTTATCTAAATCTGAAATGGGGAATACAATTTTCAAAAACTCTATCTCTGAAGTTGGTGAAAGTTCCCGTAATAAGAAACCTAATAATTTTCAACAAAATTTACCTTTAAAGGTTGAGAATAATTATTGAAGTGTTTCTAAAAAGATAAAATATGGGAAAGTTATGTATGTGGCCAAAACCAACAAAGTTTGGAATTCAAAAGTTTTTAAAAATCATGAATTCGAAAATTTTGAATCTGAAAAATTTTCTAATACTTCTAGTTATGATAAATCTAAAATGAAAAAGAATATTTCGATTGAAAATAGAAATGTTAGTGGCTTATAAAATAAATACAAGAAGGTTTCTAAGAAACAGATTTACAATTCCGATTAGTATGGAAGTTTCAAAGGTAAATACTATTTCTATATCTACTAATAGTATTGGGGTTAATTTGGAAACATGAATAATATGTTCTGGTTTAACCAATAACATTACTACTAATCCATATTTTATGAAAGGTAAAGGTTTATGGGGGAGTAAATTCCCTCAAAAGAAGAAATCTAAGAAGGATGTTTGAAATAAATCTGAGAGGGTTGGTGTGAATATTGAAAATAGGTTCCAACCTTTGGAAACTATTTTTTAAAGATGTAAAAAACCTAGAAACCTTGCAAAAGGATGTCTTATATTGTTATTAGCATAGAAAAAGATTCTTAACAATTCTCAGAAGCCAAAAGTGAAGAAAAAAATAAATAAGAAAAGTCTCTTGTTGTTGAAACTGCATTGAAAGATACAAAAGGAGAACAACCTTGGATTCTTGATAGTGGGTGTTCTTATCAAATTATAGGAGATTTAAAGTTTTTAAAGAATGTGAAAGACTTTAAAGAAGTAACATATACATATAATAATGATTAATCCTTGAAAATCAAAGGTGTTAATCAGCCATAATTGGGAAAGAAAATATGAAATCCATGAAAACTTTGTATATTGATGGGCTAAAACACAATTTTGTAAGTGTTTCACAATTATGTGATGAGGTTAATAAAGTTATCTTAGGGAAATATGGGTTTTTTGTGAAAAGTGAAGATGGAAAGATTGTTACAAGAGGACAATGTATGAAAGGAAATTTGTTTCAGGTTGGTGAAATTCAAAAATCTTGTTACATGAGTATGGTGGAAGAGAATAAATTGTGGCATAAAAGGCTATGACACATGTGTAAAAGAAACATGAGTAAGTTATCAAAGAGATATAGTGTCTGAGACATTCTTGATTTTCCAAGAATAATATATTGGTGTTGCATTATTTTCCAGAAAGTAAATATTACAAACTCAGTGCATAAGAAAGTTGATATTTGTTCAAGAAAACCCATGGAGCTGATTCATTTGGATATTTGTGTTCCAATGAGAAAACAATCAAAAAATGGAGATAAGTACTTAATTACTTTCATTTACTTTGAATGGCCTGAAGGCCTTCTTTTTTTATTTTATTATGGATAATCCCCCTTTTAAGGTTTGAAGGGGAACCCGAACATGACTCGTAGGCCCAAGGCACAAGGCCCGACATGACCTGCAATACATGACCCAAAGTCCCAGAGGAATACCATGCCCAATACATGACCCGTAGTCCCAACCCACTAAAACTTCCCCTCCCCAGATTCTGCATCATTGATCTCCTAGCTCCCCACCTTGCATTGTTGATCGGCTAGCATTGCCCCGTACAAATCTGCACGATGCTTGGTCCCGTTGGCGGTTGTCATACCCTCTCATTCTTCCAATCTAGTTAGCTCTGCATCTGGTGATTGCTACTCTTGTTTCTTTGATCCTCTTCTGGGTCCTGATCTGTGTGAATTGGGCTACACCGTGGTCTTTTTGTGGCCAGAAGGCCCTGTGGCCCGAAGGCCCTGTGGCCTGAAGGCCTTTGATGGCCCGAAGGCCCTTGAGACCCATAGACCCAAACCGATGGCCCGAAGACCCAAATCAGGTGAATAGTTCTGGCTGCTATAGTACCAAACAGTACCTGCTATAGTAATTGCTATAGTACTACTATGGTGCTTCTACAGTTCTGCTACAGTACCCAGAAATTCGCCTCCACCCGGTTTTGAACCTGGGTCTCTTGGATGCCAAGCAAGAGCCCTTACCACTCGGGTACAGGCTCGTTGGCTAATTACTTTCATTTATGATTTTACTCGCATTACCTGTGTTATGTATATGAAACATAAGTCAAAAGCTTTGAAAATATTTAAAATTTTCAGAAGTAAGGCTAAGAAAGAATGTGTGTATTCAGTGAAGAAGTTGAGAGAAAAAAATAATGGTGAATACATAAGTGAATAATTTGAAATTTATCTTGAGAATCATGTAATTCAACATGAGCATAGTTCCTCATACACTTCCCAAAAAATGGGGTTTCTGAAAGATATAATAGAAGCCTGGTGGAAATGGGAAGAACTATGTTACTTGAACATAGTCTCTCTCATTGCTATTAGAGGCAATCCTTGAGTACTGCTGTTTATATTCAAAACTTATGTTTCTATAGGAAAATATCGGGTATGAATCCATATGAATTTTTTTATAGGAAAACTTCAATATTAAAACACTTTAGAGTTTTTGGTATTCCATGTATTATAAAGAATAAAGGTTGAAACTATGGAAATTTTGATCAGAATGGTGAAGATGGAATTTTTCTTGGCTATGCTTTTGAAGAAAAAGGATATAAATGTTTCAAAAAAGAAACATGAAGAATTTTTGATTCAGTTGATATGAAAGTAATTGAAAGATCTGAGGAAGAGAAGTGTATTCAGACAAATAAGGATGTTGATTAGGGTAAGGAAAGTTTTGAAAACAATTCTGATAAGGATACAGACAATTGTAATCCTTATCAAGAAGAAAGATTGAACTCATCTATTTCTAGTGGTGAGGAAGATACTCAAAAATCTCATCCTAGGATGAGAAAACAAGAGGAATCTTAGAATATCATTGGGGATCAGCATCAGAAGGTTCAAACAAGAAGAACTAAAAATTCTATTATACATACTTCTCTATATTCAAAAGTGGAGCTGAATGATTTGAAAGAAGCTTTTGAGTATCTGTAATGGGTTCAAGCCATGAATGAAGAGTTCGTTCAAATTGAAAAGAATGATACATGAAAAATCATACCCAATCCAGAAAACAAAAACATTTTTGGCACAAAGTGGGTTTTCCAAAACAAGCTAAATTAATAAGGTGAAGTGATAAGAAACAAAGAAAGATTAGTGTGCAAATGGTATTAAAAAATTGAAGTATTGATTTTGATGAAACCTTTTCTCTGGTGTAAAGATTAGGAACAATCATAATTTTTATTTCTATTACTACACAATAGGGTTACAATATCTTTCAAATGGATGTTAAATCCACATTCTTGAATGGTGATCATGATGAGTAAGTTTACATTGAAAAACCTTGTGGCTTTGTTATTGGTAAAGATGAAATTTATGTGTGCATATTGAATAAGGCATTGTATGGGCTAAAACAAGCTTCGAGAGTATGGTATTCCAAATTGGATACTTTCTTAAGTAAGATAAGTTTCAAGAAAGGAAGAGTTGATAGCAATATTTATGTCAAAGAAAGTCAAGAGTATCCCCTCATCATAATTGTTTATGTTGATGACATTATCTTTGATGGGAATGATAAAATAAGTTGTGAAATATTTGCTGAAGAGATGAAAAATGTTTTCAAAATGTCCATGCTGGGGAAAATGAAATACTTTCTTAGGTTATAAATTTTAAAAAATAAGAAACATATCATTATTTATGAAGAAAAGTGTGCTAAGTAAATTTTGAAGAGGTTCATCATGGAAAACTCAAAACCTGTTTCCATTCCGATTTTAGTGGGAACAAAGTTGAAAAAATATGGATAAGGAAAAGAATTTGATCAAAAAGAATTTTAGAAGATGATTGGAAGTTTATTGTATTTTACTGCCTCAAGACCTGACATTATTTATACTGTTACCTTATGTAAAAAATTTCATAGTGATCCAAAATAATCACATTTAATTGATGGAAAAGAATTATAAGATACATAAAAGGAACAATAGAATTGAGCATCACATATGATAGCTAAGAAATTATTTATTTGTTTGGGTATTCATATGCTGATTTGGCAGGAAATGTTGATGATAGAAGATCCACATCTGGTAGAGTATTCTTTCTGGGAAAGAATTGTGTTATCTTTCATTCAAAGAAATAAAATTCAGTAACTCTTAGTATGGATGAAGCTGAGTATATTGATTCCACTCAAGCCACTACTCAACTTATGTGGATGAAAACTCAATTAGAAGAATTACTTGTTGAAGTGAAGTTACTCTTTCTCTTGGGTTGTGACAATCAAATTACAATCAATATCACCATGAATATAGTTCAACATTCCTGTTCAAAACATATTGATATAAAATATCATTTCATTAAAGAGTATATTGAAAAGAATGAATTGAAGCTGGAATATGTTCCAACATCAGAATAAGTTGCTGAAATTTTCAAAAAATCTTTACTGAAGGAATCATTTTCAAAATTGAGGTTGACCATGGGCATCCAACCACTTTCTCGTCAAGGTTGAGGTATGTGTTTCTATCCCCTCTCTCATATTACCTTTGGATAGTGTTGTCAAGGTGGGAATTGAATTTTTTCATAAATCTATCCTTAAAAGTCTTATAAAAAGGGGGAGTTATGAGTAATCTATGAATTCAACATTGTATTATGTGTGAACTATTCTAACTTTTTGTTGGAGTGGTTGTAGGAAATAAATAATTATGTGTTCTAGGAAAGGTTAAGAAGTGGAGAAATAAAGGAAGAAAAGCTGACATTGAGGAAGTTTTCACAATCAATTCTTTTGGATAACATGGTTTTGTTATCAATGATTCTTGTTTCCTATAGTGAGTTAGCTCACATAGGCTTATAATTGTTGATAAGAGATCCATTTCTTGAGGATACAAATTTTAGTGATTTATGAAACTTGGTTGATAATAAAATCCAAAAGGGGAGATTTTTAGGACTAAGTTGATGAGGAAGGTGATTGTATCCATGTGTTTTCTTTTGTTATCAAGGAAGTTTAAGAAGAAAGAAAAATCACATCACTTTGTATTTGGTGAAATTTGGACTAACCATTGAATTCAAAAGAATTAGACTCGCAATTCATAAGAAGGTCCATCATATTCGGGAGAAGTTGGATAAAAGAAAAGTCTCATCAGATTCACACTAAATCCAGAATGAGAAGGTCAATCTTATTGAGGAGGAATCTTACTAGAAGTAAATGATCGTTGAATTCACACAGAATCCGGTATGTAATATTTAATTATAATGGTAGAATCAGATTCTACATGACTATGATAAAAAAATGTGATTATTTATTGGTTATCTTGGAATTCTCATAAATCATAAGTAAATTGTGAAACTTATGATACAATATTGATATAAGAAAAAGTGAGTGGGAGAGATGTTGTCAATCATATTCAGATTGATCAGGTCTGGATGGATAAAAAGGGTTTTTAAGATCATATTCATCCTGATTGTATTCAGGATGAATTAGAAAAAAGGATGTTTCTAAAGGAATTATAGCAGCCAGTCTTCATCATATTCAGAAGAAAAATAAGTTGCTAATCCGACTCGATGTGACATTGTATTCAAAAAAATAATTGTTTGAGATCTGATGGAGTGACCATTATAAAGAGGAGTTTTAGAGATTAATCAACAATGTAGTCAACCATTTAACAAGGTTTTAATTACTTTGTTTATTGATCAAGTAGATCAAGATAATTTCTGGAGAAAATAGATGGATGTGCTATATAGGGGGAGCTTAAAATTCAAAGAATGTTTTGTTTTCTTCAATTGGTATAGAGCATCGTATTGAAGAAATCGGATTGAGACAAATGGAATTAACAATTGAAATAAAATTGAGAAATAACTGATGTTTGAAAAGAAATTCGAAGGAAGAAATGAAATTGATAGAAGATTAGAGAAGGATCGAGAAGAGTTGATAAGAGTTGATGTGGTTAAGATTCACCCTAACTTTCAGGAAACATGCAAATTCAAGAAATTTGGGTGAGCGGGAAAATTTTGTGGATTCCCACCAAATCCTCTCATGGGTCACCTATAAAAGGAAAAAATTACATTGTACTTGATAGGGGTTTGACTCAGATATACTATTCACCACAGAAGAGAGAGAAGCTCTGAGTTTTCAGAGAGAAGAAGAAGTTTATGTATTGATCTTTATTGAAGAATCTTTTCAAAAAAGAAAGAGTGAAAGGAGAGGAGATAAGATCGTAATGTTGTATCCATATGATCATCGTATTCAGTAATCATCATATTTAGCTATCTATCAGATTTTTCTTATCATCGTATTCAGTTGGTCAGTGTATTAGGCTGAATTAATCAGATTGGGATTTCTGTATTAGGATTTCCAGACTAAGGAAGGAAGTGTTATGAATTTTCTCGGTCATATTTTGATAGAGCTATATCTATCATATTAGGCGATTATATTTCAAGATCAGAGTGAGTGGATTAGATTGGGAAATCAGATCTGGAGAATCGGAGTGAGTAGATTAGACTTGGAAATCGGACTTGAATTCTATATCAATGTCCATAAAGTTCTTACCATATTTTGGGTAAGAAATTAAAGAATTGTTTTCCAAAGAATACATTTATGGAAGTTGAAAATAAGAATAGGTAACATAAGTTGTTACACAAACATTGTTTTATCCTATTTGTACTAAGAGGGTGTACACGCACTTTTGGATTGTCTTTAAAGTACTACTTGAGTGAAAGGGTATATCCTACTCATTGTATTCTAATGATTGTTTTCTAGTGGATTGTGTGGTATTGGATCATTTCCAAACCATAATAAGGATGTAGCTATTATTATTGAATAGTGAACCTTGTAAATTCTTGTGTTCATATGGATGTGTGTTTGAATGGATTTCAACTGGAATTGAAATCTTAATAGGAGGTGAAGGTTGTTTCAAGGAAACATAAAAGAAAAAGTATCACAGATTCACCCCTTCCCCTCTCGATGATACAATTAAACTGACTGGGCACTTAAAGTTTTGAATTCTGAAAAATGGAATACATATTTTGAATCTGTGTGTCCAAATTTTGTAAATAGGACCATTTTATTTTTTTTAATACAAATAGTAACCTTAGTAATTTTTGTTACCATGGTAAAGTGTAAATAGGGTAATTAAAGTTAAAAATAAAATGGTAAGGATTCTAAAATGACCCTAAAACCTACCATAATTTTATTGTATGAGTTTATTTCATACATATTCATCCAATATTAGTTTATATGGCCTTTTTTCCATTTTAATGTGATGATAAGCTTTATAATATTTTATTTAAAGAGAAGTCAAAAATGTTGCACTCTTGTTTTTAATAACTATAATGTTTTTAACATAGGGTTAACTGGAGTCTATGTTTAGTTATAAATATTATTTTAAAATCTAAATTATTTATCTTCAACATGGTAATTTATATTTAATTTTTAGTGAAGAAATAATTAACTTAAAATTTTACACAATGTTGACGCAGTAATTATTCAATTAATGGAAAAATCTAATAAATTATATTGAAAATATTAAAAGTGATATATTTTGAGATAATTAATGTGATACAAGAATTTTCTAGATTAAAATTAAATGTTAGATATGTATTAAAAAAATTTAATTTTACTTATTGTCTTGATGTTATTAAAATCAAAGTAATGAATAATTCTTAAAACATACATTAATGATATATTATAGTAAATAATATTTCATTAAATGATGTAGAATTCCTAAAAAAAATTAGTTATCCAAGTGATTATAATATGGTTTATAATATCAACCATAGAACATTTATGGTTTGTTTTTTCACTTATAGTAACTATATTGACCCTCAATGAGTAAAAATATTTATTGTCATAGTAAGTGTGAAAGGGATTAACGAGGGGTTAAAACAAAAAGATAAGGGTAAAAATGTGATCAAAACTTATCTAATTTTTATTTTATGAGATTATTTATACCCATACTAATTTTATATTCGAAATAAATCAGTTTTGATCCATTTGGAATTGAAAATTAATTTATATTAATTTAATATTTTGAGAAATTCCAAGAGTGCCCCTCCCCTCTCTTAAAAAAGGGAATATCTTCTCATTTATTCACTCTTCAAACCCCATTTGGTTCAGCCAATACCTACCCAAATCCCTTCCTATAATCCCTCCCCTCATTATAGAGGTATTTTTTAAGCATAATTTTAATCTTATGGTGCTTAAGGTGTTAATCAAATGAGACTTTCCAAAGAAGAGGTATAGTTTTTAACCGCATGTTTTAGTTTTATTTATTCTTAGACCTCCTTAAAATATTACTTAATTGTGATTATATAATAAAAAAATATTCCATATACTATGGTTTTGTTTTTTAATGGAATAACCTATATCCATCTCCTCTTCCATCAAATGGGAAACGAAACCATCATTCGTGTGTACGGCGGACTACCACCTCACGAACTGATGTAATTCATTTTCCATATTTGTCTCTAATGGATAGATTATAATGATGAAATTAATGTTTATATATGATATTCATGAAATATTTATCATTTTTTAAAATATAATATATCATTTTCCTTCTTACGTTTCCATTCAGTAAAAAAACGATAACATTGTTCGTGTACACGTGTAGACTACCACCTCCATGAAGCGATGTGATTGATTTTTCATCACCACATCACATGGATGATATATATATATATAAGTATATATAAATAATTAATATGATATTTATGATATTATGATCATTATGGAAATATAAAATAATACTTACCTTCTTTCCATAAATATCGTTGAAAAACGGAAACGTTACTCATACGTACGTATGACCTACCATCTTCATGATTGTAGCATGATTCATTTTTCATAAACATGTCTAATGGTTGGATTTAAAAATTATAATTTATGTATAAAAATTATAATTATTTCATGATTATTATTCTATATATGATAGAATAGTGACCTCTTTGACCATAGTCAACCTACCAAAATCATTTTGGACTTATGAAGTGAATATTGTCAAAACATATGACGTAAACTTAAATAATTAAGTAATTGTTATAACATTTTAATAAGTGAAATAAAAAAGAATAATAAAATTGAAAAAAAATCTCAATAAAGTAAATAATTAACATAATTTTATTATTCAGGAAGATAAAGAACGCATGTGATGATTCATACTCAGAATATGAGACTTTCTTTTAAAAATCCTCTTAAAGTTTCCCTTAAAAATCTATTTCTCTTCCATATCTATATTTCTAAAATTTATTTTATGGATGTTTTTATATGGATATAAAATATTTATAAATGAATTTTTATAACTCTTTTGAATTTCTTTCAAAGGTTTTTAAAATGAATCTTTATACGGAATGTTTGACTTTCTTTACAAAAAAAAAGGAATGTTCTATTTTAACATATACGATGACAACGACTTTTCCCGCCATTGTAATTGTTATTTGAATTTTGGATTCCTATACAATATTTCATGTTTTTTTCAAAGAAAAAACTCAATTTCCCCTTTTATGGGTATTTTTCTATTGAAAATGGGTTTTTAAGAAGATAAGTTATTTGTATATTTGAAATGTTTTGCACACATTTTTAAAAGGGTTTTTCAAAGGGTTTTTTTCATGATAAGGTCCTTGAACATTTTTTACAAAGGGTTAAACCTCATTATAGCTCATGGGAGAGCCCGTTATATCTTATATGATGGGTGCGCCCAGATAGTGCTCCAATACATTGAGTAATGATTATGTTCTCTGAAGAATTATATTGAAAGTCGACCGTATAGTTATTCCAATTGTGAGGGTTTTGTAAGGGTTTTAAGATGATGATGTCTCAAAGCACCTACATGACTTTTTTATTCTTGCTAATGAATTTTCATGGAAGTAGTTTGATTTCAAAAGGTATGATAATGGTCTTTTTAAAAGAAAATGTTGCTCTTTCCGGATAAAAATGTATGTTTTTAAGAAAAGGTTTTTCATAGGTTTTCGTGTTTTTCTCTGGACTAACAGATTTTTTTCTTCTTATGTCCCTTATTGATCTTTTTGTGCTCATCCCACAATTTAAAATGTTTTTCACAAGGTTTAAGGATGGATAAAGAAAAACAAGAATTCAAATTGAATGTTGTGGAGATTTTTCATGAAAAGAAATCACGTTTTATTTTAAAAAAAATTATATTGTTGAAAAAACGGATACTGATTATAAGTGCCCACTTTGTATATATATGGGTTTGTTATGTAAGAGTTATGACATAACTCTCTAAAACTCTAAACATAAAAGATCTTTGGGAATGTATGAAAGTGAATTCTAGTTTAAGGTCACTATAATATGTGTTGTTTAAGGTCAGATCCTTAAATTAGAATTCAGAGAAAAAAATATTGAGGTTATAGTGTCTTCAATTATAAACAAAAGAGGTAAAGGGTGAATTAAGACGAGATCAAAGTACGGAATTAAAATAGAAATAAAATTGAATTAAGAAACAGATTTGAAAACAAAAAAGAACGTAATGAGACTCTGATACCACTTTGTTGGGGGAAGGTTCACTGGAAGAGACAATTCACATGAACCTGAAAGGATCAGATCGTGTTTTTTGTTCACATTATTCGAATTCAAAAGAAACAAAACATTCAAGATGCAAGAAAGTAAGAAAGCGATAAAAGGAATGTAAGAATTTAACTTGCTTCAATCCCATTGGGGCCTATGTGCAAAGCAAGAACACTACCCACACACACACATGTTTTATTAATCTCAAAAGAACAAGATTTATATTATATAGGCTTAACAACCAAAGAAAAAAACTGAAGCTTTAAAGAACTTAAGTTGAAATGAGAAATAAGAACATAAAACTTACAACATCGAACGCACTAGTCCAACTTCCATGTTCTCTTCAAGTTGTAATCAGGAAGCCGATGAAAATCCTTAAGCTTGAAAAGGTTGAAGGACTCACCTGGTCTGGAAGTCAGACGTTCTTCACTCAGGAACTCGGCCACACATCTTCATCAACGAATGATGATGTTGGAACTCCACTAGAAGCAGCACACCAGCAGTGTACACTGGAGGACGACAGGAACTAAGATTGACCTCCGAGAGAATCTAGCACACATAAGCTAGGGTTTCCAAAATGAGAGGTGAATCCAAACCTATGTGAGGGGAATGAGTGATTCATGATGTTTGAGGATAGGTGCAGGGGTCATCAACTCCCCTAACACGCTTTCCCCTCGAAATTGTCCATCCAACTAGAAAATACCAGGCACAGGGAGCTAACGCTGCCTACATAAATAAGAGCCCAAAACCAGGGGTACGTGGATGCCTATGATTATAGGATAGGTGACATAATCAACTGCCAGAAGCTCGCACACTGCGGATGAATAACATAGAAATTTGTGGGTGTCACGGGCCGCAGGAGAAATAAGAGGGCCTAATCCAACGACCCAACTTAATGGCCCAAGCGGAAATTAGACAGTCAAGCATAACAATTTATCCAGCAAGATAAAATTGAGCATAATAATAAATCTAATGTAATTTTTCATGCATGTACATAAATAAATTTAAATGGAAGAATATAAATGGGCATATTTCAAATTGAAAACATTATGAAACACCTAATTTCACACATATTGTAGAAAAAGTTATGGGTTTGTTAGTGGTGTCCTATTGAGTTTCATTTTCACACTTTGCATGTGCATCTTAGTGGATGTGCATACTACATGTTTTGTGACACAAGTAAAGATGAGGGCCTTATAATAGGAGGTTGAGTTGGTAAAGGATTGATAGGAACTGATCATAGTACTTGAGTTGGACCAAGTGTTTTTGTACTACACCACCTCCACTAGTTCTGTTTCTTTTAGCATACTATATTGTATGTGTTCGACTCATTAAAAGAACCATAATGCATGATTGTATGGTATTATATGACATGACATGATGATAACACATGGGTTATTTCACTATGTTCCTATTTTTCAGTTATTTCTTGTTATTGATGGTGTTATGGCATGAGGGTAAATCGCTCCCCAATGATAAACTTCGTAACCCATTCTAATCATCAATATCAATCTCTAATGATCAAGGAGCACATTTGAAGCCACACTATTCAAGTTGTGTGGTTTAATGGTGGGCTAGGTTGTTTCATTTTCTTCTGTAAAATAATTACGGTTCTTTATCCTCGATCATAAATGAGGGTTGGAAACTATTTTCTGGTGTTATCTTGAAAATAAGACCCTTAAAAAGGATAAACAATTTTGAAAAAAAATGGTATCTCTTAGGTTCGCACTTAAATTTCAAAAAAATCACTTGAATAATTGATATTAAAAAAGGTTTTTCAATGATTAATATTAGAATAATGGCACTCAATCACTCAAGGTCATGTTTTCCTCCAGAGTCATTGCACCTAAAATAAACTAACGAACGGCATGTTTCTCTGTGCAATCAATCATTGACCTTTCAAAATCGTGATGTTGAGACATTGAAATGAGGCTAAAAATTTACAATATCTAAATAAGCACCAGCATTACATTTTCTCAGGTGGTCAGAAGCTTCATTGGGACTGTAGGTCTCTGTAATCTTCTTCAACATAGCCACAAGATGCATGCCTTCACTTGAATGCCTCTCAACCCCATAGAAAATATCTGAAGCAAACCAAACAATTCTTCTCTTTTATAGAAGTGAGATTCTCTCATCTTTGAGCTTGTTAATGGAGGAATCCGAGTCTCTTAGCTTCTTCTCCAGCTGATATGTGAGCTCTTCAACTTCAGATTGTTTTCCCCCAAAGTCGGCTCTGATCTTATCCAATTTCTGCTAAGAACTAGTCAGTGTTTCTTCTAGAAATTCCATTTTAGGCTTCATGATGCATATATTATCCTTGAGTTCCACAATTATCGCATTCTTAACATCAATCTCCATCTCCCTCATAGCCATAGTCATCGCATATGGAACTTTAATCATGGAACTCGAGGATAATATATGCAGCATGAAGCATGAAATGGAGAACAAGATGAGAGACTCAGATCCCTCTTAATATCCTCTATAACGATATATTTACCATTTAGCTCAGAGATGCACCAATTTAGGTTCTCTGAGAGCTTCTCTATTTGACATCTTTATACTTCTTCCTTAGTTTTGAGGTTCTCAGAACAACCTATATGCACTTGCTCCAAATTTTTGAGCTTTCTTTTCAGCTTTCCCAAGGAAGAAAAACTTCCAGCTTCACTAATTTGAGCATCCTGAAGCTCCTTGAGAGATTCAAGCAAATCACGATTTTCTTCCTCTAAATTCACTAATTTGTATTACATGACTTTGTAAAGAGTTCATTTTGAGCTTAGTGAACTCCTCAAATTTTCAATTTCCTTTCCCTTTTGAATGGTCAAGCTTTCTACCTTTGATTTCACCTCCACACATAATGCGCTCTCAATGCAACGTTTGGATTCAGCAAGCTGAGATTCCAAAGACCTCCTTCGGCTTTCCTCTTGAGCCATAGCTTGGTTGCACATCTTCAACTGGTTTCGATGATCTTATGAGATTCTAGTTTGAGACTCTAACCACCTTTGGAGACAACATAACTCATCTAGAGACATAGATTTCTCAGCATCCCAATCATTCTTGTTGGTAAGGAACTGCTCTCGCAGCTTCTCATGAGCGTCTTCGAGATGTTTAAATTGCTCTTGCTTCTATTTTAGTTGATCTTTGATATTTTTATTTTCTTCCTCCTTTGATGTTAGCAACATATCACCACCTTTTATGAGTTCCATTGTAGTCCACAATGTTTCCTCTGCTTCTGAACATTTTAGTTATGAAAAACTTAAAACCCCTTTAAGGCCTTCAATGTCTTCCTTCAATGCATCAATCTTTTTCTTTTGCACTAAATCCTTTATATTTGTGTCTTCCAAGGATTTAACCACCTCTCCATTATCCATTTCTAGTTTCTTCAATTTTATGTCGAAGTTAACTGGCATGCTCTCATTTGTAGATTTCAAAATTTTCACAATGTCTTCTTTTTTCCTGTAGCCTCCATTGAAGATCATCATACATCTTCCTCATTGCAGCAAAATCATTTTCCCTTTCATTTGATATCATCGTATCATCCATCTCTACACATTTAATCAGTTTAGCGATGAGGATACACCCTACAACTAACATATTAAAATGGAAATCAAAACATAAAAATGCAAATGCAAATGAAAATGAAAATGAAAATGCCGAACAAAATTCAGCTAGAAGATTGATGAACACAAAATCAAACTAGAAGATGTTGATGAGAAATAGTAGAGCAAGGATATCAGATTACGGAACCTTTATGATGGCGAATGCAATAGAACACTTATTCACTGAGTGACCACAATAAGATTCCTTCTAGGACAAAATTTTTGAATCTACATTCATTTTAATTTGGCTTCATTTCCTCGGCAACCGATCAGCGCAAACTCTGATTAAAATCGAAACATGACACAAATTGGGATAAATAACAACTTATCTTCGATGAAACCATAGACATCTAAAAGGAAGAAAGAAGGAGAGTGGTTTTTAAGAGAATTGAGACTTGTTAATGATGAAAAGCAGATGAAATAATAATGGTGGAGAGAAAGAAAAGGGCAATGCGTCTTCCAGTATCCAAATCGAACCCTAGCTTCGTCGCGTTTCGTTATTGATCCCAACGGTTTCTCCACATATAAACCAAGCAAATACGAAATACCTAGCTAGATCGATAGACTAATTTTTCAGAATCTAAGTACAATATTCAGATCACTGAAATTTGTGCGTCTTCTTTGTTGGCTATACAAGCCGAGAAATATGAGAGGAAGAATGGAAGAGGTAGAAAAATTGACACACGGCACAAAGAAGCTTTCAAGCTTTGTATTTCACACAACTTCAAAATTTTTCACGATTGAAATTTCAGGCTACAATTACATCAATTTATAGACCCACAACATTAAATGCATAGCATTTATGTTGGTACAAATAAAGACCAAAACATAAAATACAGAGAATCTGTGACGGTACAAGGAAAGACCAAAATACTAAATGCAGAGCATTTATGATGGTACAAAGATATACCAAATCTTTAAATGCAAAGCATTTAAATTTATTAAAAGAAAATAAATGGAGGTTGACCCATGGAAGAAAAAAAATGTGTAAGTAATAAATGACGTCGCAGGCAGCTTTGACTCATATTTTTGGTTTGCAATTCCAACAATCCCCTTCAAACCAAAACCGGCTTCATTCCGAGCATCGTTCTGAGTCTTTTGAATGCATCTGACGGTAATGCCTTTGTGAAAATATCAGCCACCTGCTCCGTAGTATGACAATATTCCAATTTTATCGTTTTCTTCTTCACATGATCTCGCAAAAAATGGAATCGGGTATCAATATGTTTGCTTCTTCCATGCTGCACCGGATTTTTGGCAAGTTCAATTGCCGACTTGTTATCCACATATATCACTGTGGATCCATCCTGCAGATGCTGCAACTCCTTCAGCAGATTTCTCAACCAGATTCCTTCACAAACAATGGATGATGTCTCCACGTACTCTGCTTCACATGTAGACAAGGCGACCACACTTTGTTTCCTTGAATTCCACATAAAAGCAGCTGATCCAAGAAAAAATACATACCCAGTGGTGCTTTTTCTTTCATCTTGGTCGCCTCCCCAGTCACTGTCTGAGTATCCATGCAGATTTTCTTCTTCATTGTATGGATAAAAAAGACCAAAATCCACCATTCCTTTAACGTACCTGAGGATACGTTTTGCCGCTAACCAGTGGGACTCTTTTGGTGCTTCCATGTACCTGCTTAGAAGCCCAACACTATAGACAATATCAGGCCTTGTGATTGTGAGATACCTCAGGCTTCCAATTAGACTCTTGAACAGAGTCGAGTCAACACTTCTTCCTTCTCCATCTTTTGTCAGTTTTAAGCTCATTGCCACAGGTGTGTTTACAGCATTGCAATTAGCCATGTTGAATTTTCCAAGCAACTCCTTAGCATACCTCTTCTGAGAAATATAGATGCCTCCATGTTGTTGCTTTACTTCTATGCCCAGAAAGAAGGACATGAGACCTCCGTCGGTCATCTCGAACTCCTTGAACATAGCCTTCTTGAAATCATCGAACATTTGTCGACTATTCCCTGTAAAAAGCAAATCATCAACATACAAGCATGCAATGATTATATCGCCACGATCATTCTTCTTGATGTAAACTGCATGCTCATATGGACATTTGGTGAAGCCGTTCTCTTGAAGATATCTTTCAATGCGTGCATTCCAAGCACGAGGAGCCTGCTTCAACCCATAAAGAGTTTTCTTCAGTCGATACACTTTGTCTTCCTCCCCTTGTATAACAAAGCCTTCAGGCTGGTCTACATAGACCTCTTCCTCTAGAATTCCATTCAGGAATGCAGACTTCACATCCAATTGGTAGATCATCCAACTGTGATGAACAACAAGAGAGATAATCATTCTCACAGTGTCAAGGCGAGCAACAGGAGCGAATACTTCTTCATAGTCCACCCCATACTTCTGTTTGTACCCCTTTGCTACGAGCCTTGCCTTGTAGCGATCGATTTCACCATCAGCATTTCGCTTTATATTGTACACCCATTTGACACCAATGGATTTCTGGCTTTTAGGAAGTGTGGTCAACTCCCATGTGTCATTTTTCTCTATGGCGCGAATTTCTTCTCCCATAGCCATTCTCCTACATTCTTCCCTTGTGGCTTTCTGAAACGTCAAAGGCTCATGATCTGCATACTGGCAAAAAATATTTACCTCTTCAGTTTGTTCATAAATGTCGCTTAAGTTTTTCATCTTTATGGGTGCCATGGGTGAGGATGAGCTCGCCAAATTTTGATTTGATGGAGTCCTTTCAGAAGTGATGGAATGTCCTCCTGGACTCCTGTGTACTGATGATGTGCCCGGGGAAGGTGTTGCTGGCGTTTTCTCCTGATGATCACGCCTTTCTTCAAGATCTTCTGTTTCGACTGGAATCTCTTTGTTTGGTTCTTCATCATTCCATTTCCAAGCTTCTTCCTCACTAAAGACAACATCTATACTCACCACTAATTTATTGGTTAGTGGATTGTAGAGTTTATAGGCTTTAGACTCTTCATTGTAGCCGATGAAGATGCACTTTTCACCACGATCATCAAGCTTCCTTCTTCTCGCTTCTGGAACTTGAGCGTAGGCAACACACCCAAAGATTCTTAGGTGTGCTACGCTCGGTTTGTAGCCACTCCATGCCTCTTGTGGTGTCATGTTTCTGACGCTCTTGGTTGGACACCGATTGAGCAGATAGGCAGTACATGCCACTGCTTCCGCCCAGAAGTTCTTTGGCAAGCCTTTCTCCTTCAGCATGGTCCTTGTCATGTCGAGGATGGTGCGGTTCTTCCTTTCTGCAATGCCATTCTGTTGTGGCGTGTAGGCTGCAGTGTATTGCTGTTTGATGCCATGTTCCCTACAGAAATCTTGAAATGCATTTGAGGTGTATTCTCCACCTCTGTCAGATCTGAGTACTTTGATTCTGTGGCCACTTTCAGTTTCAACATGAGCTTTAAAAGTTTTAAAGACAGTGAAAGCGGAAGATTTTTCTTTGATGCAATACACCCACAACTTTCCGCTGACATCATCAATAAGGGTAATAAAATATCTATTACCTCCAAGTGACAGTGTTTCAAGTGGTCCACAGATATCGGTGTGAACCAACTGAAGTGGTTCCGTTGCTCTTCTAGACACTCCACTTGGAAATGAGTTCCTTTGTTGCTTGCCGAGTGTACATGCCTCACATACATGATTTGGAGCTTCAATCATTGGAAATCCACGCACCATGTTTGATGAGGATAGAAGTTTAAGCCCACTAAAATGCAGATGTCCAAATCGCAGATGCCATCTCCATGAGTCATTCTTCATGAGTCCCAAGAGACACTCCTCGGCCTTTGTGTTGATATGCAGCGGAAACATGCGATTCTTCGCCATTTGGACTTGAGCGACAAGTCTCCTGTGAGAATATCTTATAGACAAAAGAGAATTTTCCAAGTGTATGACATACCCCTTCTCAAGAAGTTGGCCGAGACTGGTGATATTATTTTTCATACTTGGTACGTAATATACATTAGAAATGTAATTCGACTCTCCATTCTTCAGATAGATTTTGATCTTACCTTTGCCTCTCACGGGTACCTTGGATGAGTCGCCAAAACTCACGTCTCCACAAACTTCTTCGGTGAGTTCCTCGAATAGTTGTTTGTTACCACTCATGTGGTTTCTTGCACCCGTGTCGAGATACCACACATCGGGGCGTTCACATGCCTTTTCTTGTGCGAGGAGGAGTGTGGTACCTTCTTCTTCATGATGAGATGTTTCGGCATAGTTGGATCGTTCATCATGATCCACTTTGCTCCAACAATCAGACGCATAATGGCCAAATTTCTTACAGTTGTGGCATTGAATGTTCTTTGCATTTCCACGACCACGCGTGAATCTTCCTCCACCATTCCCTCTTCCACGAAATCTGGTAGGATTTTGTTGCTTTTGTTGATGGCTTGGATAATATCCACGCCCTCTTCCTCTTCCACGATGACCGCCTCGTTGCGTGTGGCCATTCTTTTGTTCTTGTAGAGTCAACTTGGACTCCAAGGCATGCTCTATTGTTGAACCGGTATTCTTTTGCATCCGTTGCTCATGCACTTGCAACGACCCCTTCAGTTCTTCAATGGACAGTTTCTCCAAATCCTTTGATTCTTCGATTTCCACAACCACATGCTCAAACTTGGTTGTGAGAGATCGAAGTGATTTTTCAATAACTCGAATGTCCTCCATTTTTTCACCATTCCTTTTCAAATGGTTAAAAATAACAATTAATCTTGAGAAATAATCAGAAATGCTCTCACCTTCTTTCATGTGCGCTGCTTCAAATTCCGCTCTTAATGTTTGAAGACGTATCCGCTTCACTCGATCAACACCTTTGAAGATGGTGGCAAGGGTATCCCAAGCTTGCTTTCTTGATGTTGCTTCGGCAATCTTTTTGAACGTTGATTCATCCAACCCTTGATAGAGGAGGAACAACGCCTTGTTGTCTTTCTTTCTTTGATTTTTGAGGGTCGCCTTTTCTTCATTCGTGAAGGCAGCTTCTTCCGCCATAGTGGGTACAACATACCCGTCGGTAACGATCTCTCATAATTCTTGTGACCCGAATAACGCCTTCATTTGGATGCACCACCTTTCGTAGTTGTCCTTAGACAGCTTCAGAACTTGCGGCTGGATTGCGGCCATCTTAAAAAAAATTGGAGGATCTTGGTAACTTGGCCTCTGATACCAGTTTGTTGGCTATACAAGCCGAGAAATATGAGAGGAAGAATGGAAGAGGTAGAAAAATTGGCACACGGCACAAAGAAGCTTTCAAGCTTTGTATTTCACACAACTTCACAATTTTTCACGATTGAAATTTCAGGCTACAATTACATCAATTTATAGACCCACAACATTAAATGCATAGCATTTATGTTGGTACAAATAAAGACCAAAACATAAAATATAGAGAATCTGTGACGGTACAAGGAAAGGCCAAAATACTAAATGAAGAGCATTTATGACGGTACATAGATATACCAAATATTTAAATGCAAAGCATTTAAATTTATTCAAAGAAAATAAATGGAGGTTGAACCATGGAAGAAAAAAAATTTGCAAGTAATAAATGACGCCACAGGCAGCTTTGACTCATATTTTTGGTTTGCAATTCCAACATTCTTGCTCAAGAACAGGAAAGCAGGTTCCCAATGCAGGTTCTGTAGGAATCGCTGGGTTTTGAGGATTGAAAGGACGAGCAGGGGAGGGGTTACTAGCCATTGGGATTTCAGGGAATATGGATTGGGCTCGTTTAAAAAATGATCTGCCCCGCTCAAGTTGCGATCAGTCATCATATTGGGCCATTAGATCCGCACGCACTTTTTTACTTCTTCATTTTTAAATTTCAAAATCATCATTTATAAATTATTTAATCTCACCATATTCAGAAATCCTATTTGATATTTTTTTACATATTAATTTTCATTTGATATCGTAAAATGACAATAATAATACCCCATCTCCATGAAATTTTCTCCATTTGTGATCTATGCATGGCCTCTCACCCTCACCTTTCACTCTCTCCATGCCACCATAAATTATTTGGAAAAACATGGACAATGAGATGACATAGATGGGTAGTAATTAGTAGTTTTTGGAATTATCAATGAATCTTCCTTAAGATATAACAATGATGTTTTGATATTTCACAATAATTTTTGGTGGGAAATATCTTTTTGAAGGGCATAGAAAACAATAGTGTAGAAAAGAAGAAAATCTGGTGGTGGTTACAATTTTCAAAAGGGGTGAATTGAAAAACTTGATGCAAATTACAAATTTTGAATGTAAAAAAGGAAGATTACTATAAAACTCTAGTATATTCAGTATTTGAAGAAAACAATGAAAAGATAAAAGTTAAAACAACACTAAGTGAAAAACTTGAGAAGGAGAAGTTTGATAAAACAAATAACTACAAACTAACGACAAAAAAATAAAAAGTCGGCAAAAGCACAATGAACGTTGAAACATAAATTAAAGTATGGAAAGTAAAGAATATTAAAATTGATAAAGAAGTTTAGGATAAGAAGCCTCTGTTTCTCCTTTACTAGTAAAAGAACCTCATTTCCATGCTCAAAACTTATTTTCTTTTTCCCCAAAGTTGTAGGGGAATTGCATGCCCAGATTCATTAAACCAACACTAAATACAACCAGTGCTCATTTTTACAACAAGACTTCAACAAAGTCTTCTTTGTTCTAAAGAATGACAGAGAGAGATTGAGAGATACAAAATGGTTGAGTACTTCATGGTGTTTTAAAGTTAAAACAGAAAAGATAAATATGGCATAAAGGATGGAAATCAAAATACAAGGAAACCACAAATTGAATGATTTCAATCTTCAAAGTCTAAGAGCTCTTGAAGATGCAAGAGTGTTCTATGAACGAGTAAAATTTCTCAAAAGAACTTTGTTGTGGGGAGCAGTGAATGCGAGAATTCTTGATCGGTGAATTTTTTTACTTTGAAATGATTTTTTAATCCTTTACATAACCCTCTAAATATGATAATTATAGAAAGTGTGTGTTGATGTATTGAAGTTGAAAACACCACTATTTCACTGCCAAAAATCCGGGAAAGGGATGCACTGGTTTTTATCAGTGCTAAGCAAAAAGCGCCCATAAAAGGGGGGGTCTTTATCATCACTATCGAAAAGCGCTGATAAAAGTTTTTAATAAAAAAATATTAATTTATATAAAATTATTATATTTATATTCAAAAATAATGTTTATTTGTATACATTGAATAAAAAACACATATTTATAATTAATATTTTTTTAATAATTCAAATATATATATATATATATTAAATTTCATTAAATAATAAAAATATTTATTATATACATTTTGTTTATTAAATTTATATATTTATTTATTTATAATTATATATTTATAATTATATATAAAATACTTTTTAAATATATATATTTATAATTATATATAAGTACTTTTTAAATATGTATATTTATATTTATATTTATATGTGTGTGTGTTTGTGTGTTTCCAATGAATTTGGTCAATTGATGCGTGAATATAATTGACATTCATATGTTATGTACTCATCATGAATGTTCATTTATACATTACACCCTCATTAATATTCATGTTGTCCATATATATGATGACTCAATTTTTATGAGATCTATACTTTACTCGGTGTACATGCCCACTAGGCCTTTGGGCCAAATATATGTAAAGTAATAAAGCGGGTGGTTGGGTGGGTTATCCCTTGGGGGGCTATGACCTACCTTTCAGGCCTGTGTGTGTGCGGTGTGTGTGTGTTTGATGTAATTGTACCCCCAATAATCTAATATATATATGTATATGTATACCCTTTTTATAAGATTACAATAAAGACATTTATTATAATTTTATAAATATATATATTTATATATTAATATACATATATATACATATAATTATATTTATAATTATATAAAAATAATTATAAATATATATATTTATAATTATAATTATACATATATATATATATATATATATTTAAAAAATCAGAAAATTATAATAATTATATTTATAATAATTATAATTTTATAAATATATATAATTATAGAAATATATTTATAAATATATACAAATATTTATACATATATGCAAATAATTATAATTATAATTATAAATAATACATATACGTGTATGTGTGTGTGTGTAAATAATTATAAAATTATAATAAATATATTTATTATATTTATAATTATAATTATAAATAAATGTATATTTATTTTTAGTCATAAATATAAATAAATATATATTTATTTAAATTATTATGAAATTAAAATAAATATATTACTTATATATAGTCATATATATATATATATACTTATGAAACTAAAATAAATATATTAATTATATATATATTTTTTATAATTTCAAAATTATTTAAATAAATATATATTTATATTTAAATAATTATGAAATTATAATTAATATTTTTATTACATTTATAATTATAATTATAAATATAATATATATTTATTATAATTTCATAATTATTTAAATATAAATATATATTTATTTAAATAATTATGAAGTTATAAAAAATATACACGATTAATATATTTATTTTAATTTCATATGTATTTATATATATATATATATATATTTATATTTATGGATATATATAATTAATAAATTTATTTTAATTTCATAAGTATTTAAATATATATATATTTATATATATATTTATGAATATAATTAAAATATATATGTAATAAATATATATTTATAATAAATATGTAATAAATATATATAAATTCATAGTCATTAAATAATTATTAAATTATAACAGATATATACAAATATAATTATAAAATAAATATAGATATATTTAAATAATTATAAAATAATAATAATAAATTTATTATAAATTTATAATTATAAATAAATATATATTTATTAAATATGTAAATATAAATAAATATTTATTTATTTATATTTATTATTATAAATAAATATATATATTTATTATACATATAATTTTATAAATATATATATAAATATAAATAATTTATTATCATTATAGTTTTATCAGTGCTTTTTTAGCACTAATAATGATCGGTCTTTATTTGCGCTAAAATTTTAGCGTTGATAAAGACGTCATTTATTAGTATTTTTTAGCGCTGATAAAAGGTTTACCCAGTTTTATAAATAAACCCTAACAGTTTCCTCCTCCTGTCGCATGACTCAAGCTCTCGTGAAAGTCGAACACTGTCGCCGCCTCTTCCTCCTCCTCCTCTACCACCTCCTCATCCGCTACCACTGCCGCCGCGAAACCCTCATCCTCCTCCTCTGCCGCCGCGAAGCCCTCCTCCACCACTGTGAAGCTCTCATCCACCGTGAAGATCTCCTCTGCGTACCCCACCCCTACCATCGAACCCCACCTTTGTTGCAAAGCCCTCCTCCTCTACGAACTCATCTCCACCACGAACCAAACTCCTCAGGTGCTACCACTGTGAGTATTCCTGTAATGCTCTAAGTACATTTTTGGTTCGATAAGTATATGGTTAGCTATTGGATTCCTAGGGCCCAATTGATGTTTCGTGTCATATGAATTGGTTTGTTTGTTAGGTAATTTTGAGAATGGAGGCCATGTTTGGCTGGAGATCATTTCATATAATATAACCCATCTATTTTTAGTTAGGTTTTTTCAGTGTAGTTTTACATGTTTTTCATCATCTGTTTACATATGGATATGGTTTATTGTTTCTGACTGCATTCATATAGTGATGTTGGTGTTTCTTTTATATTTTATTCAATTATAGAGGAATGTACTGTTTATTTTTCTCGATAATTTATGGCATATGAATGATACATGTTGATTCTCAAGATATTTTGATTATAGCTTATCAATTTACTCAAAGTGGGAAAATTGTGCCCCACATATTAAACTAATACACTAAGTGATAGACACCATCCCTAGTGAATTGATGTACACTCTTGGGGAAGTAGTGAACTAATTCATCTATTTTGAGATTGGGTCATTATACATTCACCCACATCTCATCATACTGTCACCCATAATCATCAACTTTCATGTCCATGTTGCAGGAGAAGATTATGGATATCATTATAGCCATGGATAATAAACAAGATTAGTTATCATCCAAAGGAATTACCCCATCTATTAATATACTTTAATCCACTATTCCACCAACCCAAACCCATGAAAAATATTCTCTATAAGATTTGGAGTAGTAGAATAATGAAAAATAGGAAACTGCAAAAATGTGAAAATGGAGATACGTGGAGAAAAAGACTAAGGAAGAAGAGGAGGATGGATATAGGAAGAAAAATAGGGAAAATAATTAATAAGGTAATAATGAAACTATTCTTGGAGTCTTATCCTGACCACTTCATAACCCTGGTGGAACATGTTCATGTACTTGATCCACTTACTGATTAGATATGAGATGAATTTCTTATTAAAGAGAAAGAAATAATATGATACCTAGAACAATTCATATAACTCAAATACCTTGAGCTCCTATCAAAATATTTATGTTTTTGGTGCACCTTGAAGGGCCAACCCCAATCCATGCCGGAAACACCTCCAGGGCGTAGATCGCAACTCGAAGCCTAACCCTATCATCAATCAACAATGTAATTTTTAGTATAGAGTCATAACTATGGGCACCAATCTTTGGAATAAGTCTTCATTATTCTAGGTTTATGTGGTCATAACTGAGTATATGACAATCTATATGGTTCACCTCCCTGATGAATCATCTTGTAACCAAGATCTTTTCTTAGGCTAGTTCATGGGGATGATTAATCCAACTCACCAGTTGATTACCTAGTTATGGAATTTCTATGGACGTATCACCCAAAAATCAAAATCCTTATATGGGAAGCCTCTATGATATAAGGTGGTATTGAAGACCCACCCTAATGATATTTTAGAGTAGTAAATGACTCATTCAGACACTGTAAAATTGGTTGGGAATTTCCAGTTATTGCCATAGGGTCAACCAGGATTCTTCTTGATTAGAAGTGCTAAGAAGGCCTTAACCAAGAACGTAGTATGTTTTTTTCTTAGATGTTCATAATAGATCCTTTTAATATCTTAATGGGAGATTGATGAAAACACCAATATTATCCATAAATGATATGGTTAATGAGTATAACTTATATTGTGATGTAACATGAGTCAGGATTTGAACAATTCTAGTCCATGATGGTCATGTGGTTGCTTATGGGTCCAGATAGTTAAGGAGACATAAGAGAAACTTCTCATACGCTTTCCTAGATTTGTAAATAGTGGTTCTTTCCATGAGTTGTTATTGGTATTATATTTAGGGTGATATATTTTTGGAATACACTAAAAAGTGTTTGAAATATATTTAATCACAAAGTGAAATGAACCATTAATAGTGAAGAAGGTTTGAGTACCTATATTCCTTTAACTTTGACCTAATGTATATCCTAAATAAGGGGAACATTTTTTCTAATGTAATATATTGGAAGGATCAAGCTTAGTTAGTACATGATTCAAGCATCAAGTGGAATATGGTTGCCCACTTTGAAGAGATGTGACTTTATGTTCAAAAGTATCATGGCCAAGTGACCTTTATGTCTTTATCTATCACTTATTCACTCCTTAGTATTATTATAGAAGTAAACTATAGGATTAATACTATATATTCATGAGATACATGATAAACCATTTATAGCTTTATATTTTATAAAATGTTGGTTGTTTTTTATTCATGCATCCTTTATAAAGTGCCTCTCTTGAGATTTATATCTTTGTGAAAATGCCTAAGTGGATATTTTAAAATAATTCAAGTGTTTTGAAATGTTTCTTAAATAATTATATGTGTTCAACATACCCTTTTTTTGTTTTAAATAGTTTTAAAATTATTTAAACACTTTCCATGGACTTTGATTTCATGTCAAGTGTTTTTCAACTCACCCGATTAACTTTCATAAAGGGATGTGAATGTTTTGAAAGCTTATTTAATGATGGTTTCATTTTAAAAGGGGTGTTGATTATCCAATAAAAAAATATATTTTAATTACATTTTAATGGTATTAAATGTTCATTTTTGATCTTATGGGCCTGAGTTAGTGCATTTTCATTATGAACATCCATTCTCATCATTTGTGCATTTCATGCCTAATATACACCAATTTAGGCCCAATGAGTCATCTGATTCTAAGGAATGTAATTATCAATTTTTTAATTTTATATTTTGGGAACTTTATCTACACTTAAATGTGAACATTTTTCATTCAGGGATCAATGGAGAATTCATGGAAGAAGATGGAGATATTTTGTGATGAAAGGAAGCAATTCTAGAGAAGGCAGATTGGACACCATCCCACTGATGAGACTGTGGGGACCAACATACAGGCCCAATTAATCCCAAATTTCGTGGGATGCTATAAGACATGTATAGGAACAAATAACTATTCAGGAGATAGTGCTAATTATGTCTCTATGGTGGTCATTAAGGCATCCCAATTTAGAGATACAATTCTGGGCCAGATTCTAAGGCCCAGAAAAACAGCCCATTAATTTGATCATATCTCGGAATCCACAACTAAAAATGGGCCCAAATTTTACATGAGGTTAGAATACATCTGGAGATCCATTTTCTTCTTCTATGGACCACTCTGAGTTGGCCATCTATAAGGTCTTCTAGACGCGTTTGTTCGGTGAAGGAAAGCTGGCTGCCACCTCGGGTCAAGGGTGGAAAAATCAACTCTCCCTTACCTTCCACCCACCTATGGCCTACCAAAATTAATTGAGGAGACTTGGAATGTTGGAGTCTCGACCCAAGGGCTCAAAAATGCCTATTTAAGGCAGTGTTGTTGAAGTATTGAAGGATCTTTGGTGCTTGGTTTCATTGTAGTGTTATGCTGCCGCTTTGTGTTTGTAATCGCATTTCTTTCTCATGTAAGTTGTTTAATTCACCTTAGTTTCTTAATAAAAGTTCTTCTTATCTTATTATTCTGTTCTTCTCCTTATCACTTTGATAATGTTGGTTCAAGGTGTGAACTTTTTCATACCAAAACTTGTGATATTTATCACACAACAGAGGAGTGATCTTTTTTTGTTGTTGTTTTTACTTCTTCAATTCTACCTTTGTAAGTCTACTTCCCGCTTCTGTTGAAGACATGTCATCAATGGAGGGCTAACTCTTTTATGAGTTGATCCAAGGGAATAGTAAGGGGATGGATTGGATGTTATTTATCACTCCATTAATGGCTAATCACTTCTTTTAAATGAGACTTTTATTTGATGATTTTAAAACATCTTCATCCTTATTGAATTTAAGGTCACACATTTCAAGTGCTAATACAAACCTCTACCTTGGAGTGCTCAAAACTTTGATAATTAAAGTGTATAGGTGATTAGTATTAGGGTGTGTAGGAATTAAACTAGTAAGTGATGATTTCGTTTTATCTTCTTAAATGAATCCATCTCAATTATAAGAAATTGAAATCATTAAAAAAGTAATTCATCCAATCCACCCCGAGCGATAACATAGGATCAACTCATTCTTTTAAATTGAATTCACTTAAATATGTTAGTTATCCTTTAAACCCATATAAAATCAACCCAAGTTGGACACTTCATAGCCAAAAACAGTACATAGAATGTACGTGTCTATAGGTTTCTTCTTAGGTCCCTGAGGATTCGATAACCCAAGCTAACTACAAGGACCGTTCTACCTTCATCTCTTGGGTAAATTTGAGCGAGAATCAAATTTTGGCACCGTTGCCGAGGACACAAGTAAGTCATCTAAAACCCCATTCTATTCTCCCCCATTTCTTCTTTTCTCATCCAAATTCTCTTATCTTTTCCCTTTCTCATTTTTTTTTCTTTTGGAGCATGTCCGCCTACACCCGCGATCAATCAAACCGTCTTGTTAGGGTGGATAGTCCTGGGGTTGGAGAGTCAAGTACACCAAGGAAACTCTTTACATTAGATACTAATCTTTCTATCATCCCTAAGTCAAAAATTGAGCCAATTTCAATGGAAGGTCTTCAAAGAAACCAACTCATAAACCCGGGTGGGAACCAAAATGGAAACCCAAATGAGGCAGCCCCAAACTTGGGGAATGCAATTGATCAAACCATGAATGACTACCTCACACCTTCTTGGACCAATGCCCCCTCATGCATTAGACACAATTCCTTAGGAGATGCCAACTACATATTTAAACCCCATGTCCTAAACCACCTTCCCACATTCCATGGAATGGAGTCCGAGATGTCATACCTGCACATTAAGGAGTTCAATGACATTGTAGAAACCATGTGTCCCCCACATCAACTAGAATCTACTAAGATGAGGCTATTTCCTTTTTCTTTAAAGGATCGAGCTAAAAATTGGCTAAACAATTTGAGACCACTATCCATAAACTCTTGGGACCAACTACAAAGAGAATTCTACAAAAAATACTTTCGCCACCACAAAACAATTGCACTTAAAAAGAGTATCCAAAACTTTTTTGAAAAAGAGGGAGAGCCATTCTATGAAACATGGGAGAGGTTCAAAATCACTATAAACATGGTTCCACACCATGGTTTTTCTATTCCTGAACAAGTGAGAATTTTCTATGAAGGGTTGGGTCTGGGGAACAAACAATCCATTGACATGATGTGTAATGAAACCTTTAAAAACAAAGCCCCAAATGATGCTTACGAGTATCTAGAAAGCCTTTTTGAACAAAACCAAACATGGGGAAGTTCAACTTATTCTGAAAAGCCACAAAGAACTACTGGAATTCATACAATTAGAGAAGAGGAAAGCCTTAGGGCTAAAATCGCAGCACTCTCTAGGAAGGTTGAAGAGATAGACCTTAGGAAAGTCCATGAAATCCAAACTGTTGACCCTGTTTGCACAATTTGTGACAAACATGACCATAAGACAGACAACTGCCCAACCATTCCATCCATCAAGGATGTTCTCTTAGGAGGACCCCCAACGGAAGTAAATGCTATGAACTTTCAAAAGCCTCAATACCAAAACACCTTCAACCCAAGGTATAACGACCACCCAGGCTTCTGCTGGAAAGATAACCAAAAACCTAGCCAACCACAGGGACAAAATCCTTACCCCCATCAGAACTACCAAACCCATAACTAGTTCTAAACCCAACCTATCCAATACCAACAGCCACCGGTCCATTTTCAACAAACCGTCCCACCTCCAAAATATCCCCCTGGGATAAACCAACCTACTCAAGCACCCACCCAAACTGTTCCACAAAGCCTACTAGAACAACTGTGCAAACAAATGGAGAGGATGAACTCAGAGGTATCTTCCCTAAAACAAGAACTTCAAACCATCAAAACTGGAAAGGCACCCATGCCTACTCAGGCGGTGCCATCCTCAACTTCAAGGGGAGAGTCAAGTTGTGCTCAAACAACTCATGAACAACTAAAGGTTGTGACTGTTTTAAGAAGTGGGAAATCAATTGAGAAACCTGAACAACTAATTCAGAACCCACATGAAGATTCAAACTTGGATGAAAATTCAAATGAACCACAAGATCAAGCTGAGGAAACTGATAACAATGTGAAGGAAACAACTCTTCAACAAACAACCCCACAACCTACACCATTTCCTCAACGCATGAGGGGGAAACCCAAGCCTGAACTAAATGAAACATTGAGGGAAATATTTTCACAAGTCAAGTTGAACATACCCCTTCTCGATGCAATCAAAACCATACCTGCCTACTCAAAGTACCTTAAGGACTTGTGCACTTTTAAAAGAAAATTTTCACATAAAAACCAAGTCATTTTGGCTGCTAATGTGAGTACCACCATTCAAGGGACCATTCCTCCTAAGTTGAAAGACCCAGGTTGCCCTTACATCAATGTTGAACTAGGAGAAAGAAAAGTTGTCAAGGCCTTGTGTGACCTAGGTGCTAGTGTCAATCTCATCCCATATGCTGTGTACTGCCAGTTAGGCCTAGAATAACTCCAACCCACATCTGTCACACTTCAGCTTGCTGATCGTAGCATTAGGGTTCCAAAGGGGATTTTAAAGGACGTTCTGGTAAAGGTTGAAAACTTCATCTACCCTACTGATTTCATTGTCCTTGACAACCATCCAAATTTAGGAAATAAGGAACAAACCCCAATCATCCTTGGTCGTCCTTTCCTTGCAACAATCAACTCTGTTATCCAAGTCCGAAATGGGAACATGACCATCACCTTTGGGAACATGAGTCTAGAATTGAACATCTATAATGCAAGCTCACAAATAGGGGATGACGAGGACATTCATGAAGTAAACATGATAGGAAGCATTGATAATGAATCCATGGAACATCAAGGAATATTTGATGAATTTTTAAGTCAGGATGAGATTGATTTCCTTTGTTCATATAAATAAAGTTTATCTCATTGGCTTGAATCATTTTCAAATTGCTCTTATGATGAAGTCTTAGGTCCAACAATCAGTGAAACCTTTCAAGAAACCAATTTCATAGAGACCCCTCTAAATTCCTTCCCTAAATCTGATCAAGCCAATCTAGTAGCTGAAAATTCTACATGTGAGGAATCAATCCTATCTGAAACTCTAAAAAAAGAAATTGATCTTGATCCAATGTACCAATCTTCTACTAAAATTCTAAACCAAACTGATCTTGAATTGAAGGAACTTCCTGCTACACTCAAGTATGCTTTCCTAGGGGACAATCAAACACATCATATTGTCATTTCTTCTTCTCTTGAATCCAATCATGAGAGGATGATTCTAGATGTCCTTAGGAAGCATAAGAAATCCATTGGTTGGACCCTTTCTGATATTCCTGGGATTATCCCACTTATCGGGACTCATAGGATTGTTCTGGAATCTGATTCAAAGCCATGTCGTCAACCTCAACGGCGACTCAATCCTAATCTCATGGAGGTAGTAAGGAAGGAACTTCTAAAATTGTTAAAAGCTAGTATCATATATCCCATAGCTGAGAGTGAGTGGGTGAGACCAATCCAAGTGGTTCCAAAAAAGGCCGGAATCACAGTGATAACCAATGAGGATGGAGAGATTCTTCCAACAAGGGTGAGTAGTGGATGGAGGGTCTGCATTGACTACAGGAAGCTAAACTCAATCACCAAGAAGGACCATTTCCCCTTACCATTCATTGACCAAATCCTTGAGAGAGTGGCAGGTCATGCCTTCTACTGTTTCTTAGATGGGTACTCAGGGTACAATCAAATTGAGGTCTCCCTAGAGGATCAAGGGAAGACTACATTCACATGTCCATTCGGAACCTTTGCTTTCAAACGCATGCCCTTCGGGTTATGCAATGCCCCTGGAACCTTCCAGCGGTGCATGATGGGAATCTTCTCAGACATGGTAGGGGATTTTCTAGAGGTCTTCATGGATGACTTCTCTATGTTTGGGGATACTTTTGAGGGATGTCTGCAGAATGTGAAGAGAGTCTTGTCAAGATGTGAAGAAAAGAATCTGGTCCTAAACTGGGAAAAATGTCATTTCATGGTTAAAGAGGGACTTGTTCTAGGTCATCTGGTCTCGAGCAGGGGGATTGAAGTTGATAAAGAAAAGGTTGACATCATTCGTCACCTTCCATCACCCAAAACTGTCAAGGAAGTGAGGTCTTTCTTAGGACATGCTGGTTTCTATAGAAGATTCATCAAGTACTTTAGTTCAATATCTCGTCCCCTTTGTGCTCTCCTAGTAAAGGATGCTCCATTTTTTTGGACAGAAAGCTGTGAGGGTTCATTCCCAACCCTCAAATCCTCTCTCACCTCTCCTCCCATCATGAAATCTCCAAATTGGAACCTTCCTTTCGAACTTATGTGTGATGCCAGTGACTTTGCTATAGGAGCTGTGTTAGGACAACGTTGTGATAAAACTCCTTATGTCATTGCTTATGCAATAAAATCCTTAAATGATTCCCAAATCAACTACACCACTACTGAAAAGGAGTTACTTGCTATTGTGTTTACTTTAGAGAAGTTTAGGTCCTACCTCTTAGGATCCCCCATCACTGTGTTCACTGACCATTCTGCACTGAAATACCTCTTCCAAAAACAAGATTCCAAGGCTAGACTGATTAGGTGGGTCCTTCTCTTACAAGAATTTGACCTCACAATCAAGGATAAAAAGGGAGTTGAAAATGTTTTAGCTGATCACCTCTCTAGGATGGAATTAAAAGACAACTCAAATCACCTTTCTGTGTCTGATTCGTTTCCTGATGAACACCTATACTCTGTGAGTGACTGCACTTGGTATGCTGACATAGAAAATTTCTTAGTGACAAGATTCATTCCAAAATTCTTAGGGACTCAAGCTTGAAGGAAATTCCTTTCTGATGTTAGACACTATGTGTTTGATGATCCATACCTCTATAAATTCTGCCCTGACCAAGTCATTAGGAGGTGTGTTCCAGAATCTGAACAAGAGTCCATCCTTAAATTCTGTCATAGTGAGGCATGTGGAGGTCACTTTTTCTCTAAGAAAACATTTTCTAAGATTCTTCAATGTGGTCTTTTCTGGCCCACCCTCTCAAGGGACTCCTAAACATTTTGTCAAAGTTGTCCTAGGTGTCAAAAAGTAGGGTCCATCACAAAAAGGAATCAAATGCCACTCACTCCCATCTTAGTGGTTGAAATATTTGACTGTTGGGGAATTGACTTCATGGGTCCCTTCCCAAACTCTCGGGGATACCTCTACATACTCTTAGCTGTTGATTATATCTCAAAATGGGTTGAGGCCATTCCCACTAAGTCCAATGATCATCAAGTTGTGATTCGATTTCTGAAAAAGAACATATTTTCAAGATTTGGAATTCCTAAGGCTATAATCAGTGATCGAGGAACCCATTTATGCAACCGCCCATTCTCTTCACTCATGTATAAGTATGGTATTTCTCATAAAGTGTCCACTTCTTACCACCCTCAAACCAATGGTCAAGCTGAGTTAGCGAATAGGGAGATTAAGCAAATTCTTGAAAAAACTGACAACCCCTCTAGGAAATATTGGTCTGAGAAACTCTTAGATGCTCTTTGGGCCTATAGAACCGCATATAAAATCATTTTAGGAATGTCTCCATATAGGTTGGTTTATGGAAAAACATTCCATTTACCTGTTGAAATTGAGCATAAGGCCTTTTGGGAAATTAAGAAAATGGATTATGACCTCTCATTGGCCGGAACAAAAAGGGAATTAGATCTCAATGAACTGGAGGAATTAAGGATGGAGGCTTATGAAAATTCAAGGATCAATAAAGCTAGAGTTCAAGCCTACCAATCTAGGAATATCAAGGTAAAACATTTTGAACTGGGAAAACTTATGCTCTTGTATAGTTCAAAACTTCATTTACACTCAGGAAAGTTATGGTCTAGATGGTCAGGTCCTTTCATAGTGCATCATGTATACCCCCATGGGGCAGTAGAGATTCAAGATCCCATAAGTGGTCACATTTTCAAGGTCAATGGTCAAAGGTTAAAAACATTCATTGAATCATTCAATAAACAGGAAATAGATGTTGAGTTAATTGATCCAATCTATGAACTAGGAAAAAATTGATAAATTTGGGATCTATATCGGGCTAACGACGTTAAACAAAGCGCTGCACAGGAGGCAACCCGTGGTTTTTATGTTTCTAATCTTTCTGAATCATCTTTATTTTTCAAATAAGATTACTTAATAATTTTTATATTTAAAAATAAAAAATAGACTTTTGACCTGTTCTTCTATTATGAGTATGGATGGGTACGAAAGAGGAGCACCATATTCATCTGTGTCACGTGGTGTGATCCTTGAGTAATACCTTACCCAGAAATTTAAAAAGAAGACAATGTATCATCAGTTTATTTTGTTTTATTTTTATTATTTTATAGGTTAAGATAAAAATAAAAATATAATAATAATAAAAAAAGTCCACGCCATAGGTCGTGGGGCAAACCCCGTCACAACCGGTGAAGCCGCGGGGACTCGAACCCAGGACCGAAGGGAGACAGGGGCGCGCGCTTACCACTGACCTGCGGCTTCTTGTGCTTCCTTATTATATAATTTTTATATATATTCTTATATTTTACTTCCTTTATTATATAAATATATATATATATTGTTTGTTTTTTGTTTGTTTTGGTTGTTTTGTTTTTCCTTTTTCCACTAGGGAACTTTGCAAGCGACATGGATATCAAAGGAATAAATTCGAGCGGCAATAACTTCAAACTTCAACCACCAGGTGACTTCATTCCATGATCCTCATATTTCAATTTCCTTATTGAACTCCCCTTTTTATTCCTCTACCCCATTATAAATTTTGTTTTTACGAAACTAGGGACAGTTTCATTCTAAGTTGGGGGGTGTGGAAACAAAATGTTTGTTTAAAAAAACAATGATAACAAAAAGAAGTAAAATTCCTTTATCATTCATATAATAACATCTTTTCTCACATAAAAACTACATATCAAATAATTATTATTTCCTTGACTCTTAATTTAATTCATGATTAAGTTTAAAAGCATTTATTTTGGAAGTTTGGTTGTCCAATGAAAATTTTCATCATTTTTATTTTCATCCATTAAATCAAAATGCCACAATTCACGTCCTTTAGACTGTGGGGTAATAATTTGAATTTTTGGAGTCCCATAATAAATAGCAAAGGCTGGTTTGATTTTTATGAATAATATGAGTATTCAAAAAAAAATAAAAACAAAACAAAAAAATTAAAAAAAATTGCGTGTAGAGCAATGGATTGATAAAATGCGAGGCTTTCGGCACTTGGGGATCGTGACTCCAGAGTTGTCTAGCCCTGAGTTTTTCAATATATCTCTATTTATGGTAATATGACTTTGTTTTTGATTAATTTAACTCGAGACGATGCCCAAGTATGTGGGCTTCACTTGGCGCCCTAAGGCCTTTGAGTCTGGGAGTCATCGACAAAGTCTTGCTACATGGGTTAATTTGATTAACTGAAATCTCAATTACTATGGCAATATTGTAAAAAAAATAAAAAAAAAAGAATGAATAATACTCATATTAGGATTAAATGTGATTCCACCTAGCGCTTCCATGATTTCCCCCTTGAATGAAACTGAACCCCCATATCTATTGTGATACACAACACATCATTACACCTAATTGAGTTGGATGAAGTATGATGATGGATTTGATCAAAGGAATGGGATTGGGATTGGAATATTCTTTTAAATTCATCTTATTTTAAATTGTCTTGATAGGTTATAAAAATATATTTGTGTGCAGTTTACATTGTGAGCATTGTTTGTTATAATGTGTTTGAAGAAAGGAATTCAAATGAAATCATTGAATTATTTTCTCGGGACTAGCAAATCTCAAGTTGGGGGGTGTGATTATCTAATAAAAACATATATTTTAATTACATTTTAATGGTATTAAATGTTCATTTTTGATCTTATGGGCCTGAGTTAGTGCATTTTCATTATGAACATCCATTCTCATCATTTGTGCACTTCATGCCTAATATACACCAATTTAGGCCCAATGAGTCATCTGATTCTAAGGAATGTAATTATCAATTTTTTAATTTGATATTTTGGTAACTTTATCAACACTTAAATTTGAACATTTTTCATTCAGGGATCAATGGATAATTCATGTAAGAAGATGGAGATATTTTGTGATGAAAGGAAGCAATTCTAGAGAAGGTAGATTGGACACCAGCCCACTGATGAGACTGTGGGGCCCAACATATAGGCCCAATTAATTCCAAATTTCGTGGGATGATATAAGACATGTATATAAACAAATCACTATTCAAGAGATAATGCTAATTCTGCCTCTATAGTGGTCATTAAGACGGACCAAGTTAGAGATACAATTCTGGGCCAGATTCTGTGGCCCGGAAAAATATCCCACTAATTTGATCATATCTCGGAATCCAAAACTCCAAATGGGCCCAAATTTTACATGCGGTTATAAGACATACGGATATCCATTTGCTTCTTCTATGGCCCACTCTGATTCGGCCATCTAGAAGGTCTTCCAGACACGTTTGTTCGGTGAAGGAAAGCTGGATGCCGCCTCGGGTCAAGGGTGGAAAAATCAACTCTCCCTTACTTTCCACCCACCTATGGCCTACCAAAATTAATTGAGGATACTTGGACTATTGGAGGCTCGACCCAAGGGCTCAAAAATTCCTATTTAAGGCAGTGGTGTTGAAGTATTGAAGGATCTTTGGTGCTTGGTTTCATTATAGTGTTATGCTGCCGCTTTGTGTTTGTAATCACATTTCTTTCTCATGTAAGTTGTTTAATTCACCTTAGTTTCTTAATAAAAGTTCTTCTTCTCTTATTATTCTGTTCCTCTCCTTATCACTTTGATACCATTGGTTAAAGGTGTGAACTTTTTCATACCAAACCTTGTGATATTTATCACACAACAAAGGAGTGATCTTTTTTTGTTGTTGTTTTTACTTCTTCAATTCCACCTTTGTAAGTCTACTTCCCGCTTCCGTTGGAGACATGTCATCAATGGAGGGCTAACTCTTTTATGATTTGATCCAAGGGAGTATCAAGGGGCTGTATTGGATGTTATTTATCACTCCATTAATATCTAATCACTTCTTTTAAATGAGACTTTTATTTGATGATTTTAAAACATCTTCATCCTTATTGAATTTAAGGTCACACATTTCAAGTGCTAATACGAACCTCTACCTTGGAGTGATCAAAACTTTGATCCTTCAAGTGTATAGGTGATTAGTATTAGGGTGTTTAGGAATTAAACCAGTAAGTGATGATTTCGTTTGATCTTCTTAAATGAATCCATCTCAATTATAAGAAATTGAAATCATTAAAAAAGTAATTCATCCAATCCACCCTGAGCGATAACCTAGGATAAAATCATTCTTTTAAATTGAATTCACTTAAATCTGTTAGTTATCCTTTAAACCCATATAAAATCAACCCAAGTTGGCCACTTCATAGCCAAAAACAGTCCATAGAATGTACGTGTCTATAGGCTTCTTCTTAGGTCCCTAAGGATTCGATAACCCAAGTTAACTACAAGGACCGTTCTACCTTCATCTCTTGGGTAAATTTGAGCGAGAATCGGGTGTGTTATTTTAAAGAGGAATTTGTGTCAATGGTTGGTTTTTTTAACGGTATTTTAAGTGTGATTTTATAAATTGTTTTCAAATGAATTTGGTATTATCTTCTAAGTGGATGAGTCATATGAAATGAGATACAATGACCCGAACCTCTTTGGTATATTCCTTTGCTGAAATCTAGTGTTTGAGGTGTTCTGGGAGGTCAAGGTTACTTATCCCCAACACTGTTTCAAACTTCCAATTCTATGAATAGTTTTTCTAGTTTTGTAAACAGTACACTCAGTGAGACATTTTTATTGTCAGTGAGTCATTTGAACTATCGGTGTCGGCATGTCATTTTGAACTATTGGTGTCGGTGTGTCATTTTGAACTGTCGGTGTCAGTGTGTCATTTTGAACTATTGGTGTTGGTGTGTCATTTTTAATTTTTCATGTCCGCATGTCATTTTTAATTGTCGGTGTCAGGGTGTTATTTTGAACTGTTGATGTCGGTGTGTCATTTTGAACTGTCGATGTCGGTGTGTCATTTTGAACTGTCAGTGTCAGCGTGTAATTTTGAACTATCAGTGTCAGCGTGTCATTTTGAACTGTCGGTGTTGGTGTGTCATTTTGAATTGTCAGTGTCAACATGCCATTTTGAATTGTCGGTGTTGGTGTGACATTTGTGAACAGTGTTTCCAACTTCCTACAGTTTCTCCCTTTTGACGTTTTCTTTGACGTAAAACGTGTTCAAGGCCTTTTAAGGGATTTAAGGCCTATTCAAATCCCATAACTCCTATATTAATATTATTAAGTGTATGAGTGCCTTTAATTGTTCAACCCACATAGTTTTAAGAGATCCACCTTTAATGGTAAATCTAAAACTGTATCTAAACCGATGCTCCGTTTAGATTTTCAAAAGGCTGAGATATCTTCCACCCCTATTCTTCTTTCTTATTCTTCCCTAGTACAAGTATCCCAAATTTATTTCTCCCATAGGAGTCGTGTGATCGAAATATGATCCTTGGATCATTTTCCTTGGAGTCTTCATGCGGCAAGCACACCCCCTATTTTGGTGCAAACAGCAAGTGTCAATCTGTCATTGATAGAAGGTATGATCTACCTTTGTTGTTGTGTTTTCTTCGATCCTTATTCTCCCGTTTCTCCTTTCCATGTTATGGCATGTGATATTCATGTTTCTAATAGATTTTTCTTGGGTTTCGGTTGGTGCGGTCATGATGTGTCATCCTCAGGTGGATGCAGTTGTCACTGGGAGAGGTGATTGTGATTCGTTGTGTTGTCCTATTCATAAAGAACATCAAGAACCTTTTGAGGTAGGGGATTCATGGATTCCCTATTTTTTTACATGAAATTGTAGAGTTAGCATGTTTTAGACCACTAGATCATAATGGAATTGACATAATAAATATTTAAACCAGATAAATAAATTGGTATCAATCGTATATTATCACCTCTTGTTTTTTCTAAATAGTGTGATATTTATGATTGATTTGTTTATCATGTCGTTCTTGATTGAAATTGGTAAATAATGTAAAATGGGATTAATTTTAAATTATTTGGCCATAGATAAAGAGGCATGTAAATGAATCTGTTTATTTCTATTGTAAATGGATGATAATTAAATTGATGAAGTTAGCATGTTGATGTTTGTTGATTAAAGGCATGTTAAATTAATTGTTAAATTAATTTGTGATAGCTATGATAGCTTTATTCTTAGGTTTCCCATAGTTGGAACCTATGAATAATGAATCGATTAATTCAAGATGGATTAAAGAACCAGTTTTTTGATAAAAGATAATGCCTTTTAGGGTTTTGAGTTACCCTCTTTCTTGTAAGGCCAAGTGCCTTCTGGTTTGGAGCCATGAGAGATCGTTGTGTGTGAAGGAAGAATGCCTTTTTTAGGTCTAAGAGCCCATTTTTTTTGTTATTTTTCTACTTCTTGGGATGTGTTATGAGCCTGAATGGATGTTGTGAGATGTGGGGCTAGGGAGGCCCAGTGGTTGTGGCAACAGTTGATGCCTAGAGTGGCGAGGTGCATTGGTTTATGTTTGTGGGTGTCAGGGACCAAAGATGATGAAACCGGTTGGATGTGAATGTTGGATTCTTGTTGAATCTTGTTGGTTATTTACCTACTTTACTTTCCCCACTACTTAAGGCAGCTGTTCTTTCTTACCCTCCTTCCAAAAGAGGTGAAGATGCGTTGGGTATGCCATGTGATTTATGTGTTTATATTATCAAGGATGAATGAGTATATACTCTTACTATAGGTGGAAAAGACTTGACGGGTAGTTCACATACTCACCATATTGATCCCCTTGTGTTTGGTAGCTTAGAATGTTTTTCTAGAATGCCTGAGAATATGGGAAAGTAATAATACTAGTAATAAATGATTGAATAAATGATGTTAACCCATGGTGTTGGAGCTTGTTGGGATGCAATGCTGAGGTAATATTTCTGAGAAGCTGTGGACATGGTTTGGTTATGCATAGAGGGAATGGAACTTTGGTGTGATGCTAATAAAATGTAATATGGAATTAATAATAGTTAATTAATGGTTAAATAATTAATTAATGTAAAGTGAAATTGATAAAAAGGGATAAGTAACTTAATATATCTCTTTAAATGGTTATATGATTATAGGAAATCTAGTCTTAGTAGTGGCATCCAGGATTCTGAGAGATGTTAGATGCAGTTGAGTCTAAGACTAGGTTTTTCCTATAATGTGGTTGTGATCTGTATTATATTATGTACTTTTTTTGTTTTTATACACTACTCCACTCTGCCGGTTAGAGAAACTAATACCTCGAGGATTCTGAGACCTAGGGGTATGTTTTCCACAACATTCCGGTGAGAGGATGGATGGATGAATACCCCCTTTGGCCCCACTCTCTTCTCTTGGTAGTTACATGTGATGGTAGGCATGATGGTTAGTTTTCCCCATATATGTGTGTAGAGGGATGTAATGGCTTGTGGTTATTCACACACACATATTCTAGATATAGTTTCCTATGGAATACTATAGGTGTAATGTGTATAGGCTATGATGGCTTGAGGATCTTTACTCGGCGTATGGGCTGTAATGGCTTGAGGTATAATGCCTAACGTATGATACATGTTATGCGAGCTGCGGTGGCTCCCGGAAACTACCTGGTTACTTTGGTTACATGGAAATAATGGTTGTGTTTCATGAGGTGCATGTTGTGGTGCTACAACCAAGTGTCTGCAGGCAAGCCTTTTTTAAGAGAGATGCTTAGGATGTGAAACGTTGTGGAAAAGCGGCAAACCAGTGGGGAAGTGGTAGCAGAGCACCCTTGACATTCTTTATTAAATTATATACTCTTGTATGCGATACTTGGTGAGAGTAGCCATGGTGAGGCTGAGAACTTATTATACCTGTTTAGGTGATGAGTTAGTTTTACTTGTTGTTTACTGTGCTTCATCATGTTTTCTTTACTTTTACATGAGAGGCTCTGGGGAGGATCCTACTAAGTATACTGTTATACTCACCCTACGTATATGTAAAAAAATTTAGGTTACTTGGAGCAGGTTGGAGATCAGGATGTTCACTACTAGCATGCGGGTTTCGCAGGAGCTGTTCGGGCTCTGTGGTCACTGTCGTTTTACTTTCTTTTGGTACTTGTATTTTTCCCTTTCAGTTGTAGTAGTTCTTGCATGAAATTACATATGTGTACTTAGGATTTCTTTTATATTGTAGTCTGAGTTGGATTTGGTTGGTGTTTATCTTATCTCTCTCTCTTTCACATGTGCTCTCTTAGAGGTTAATGCCTCTTATTTGTGTGTTCACTATACCTTCGATGCTAGTCGCCAACCCAGGGCCAACTGGAGGTAGGACTTGGGGGTAACTATCTCCCTTATCACATTTCCATCCTAAGAGGGGTACACTTTGTAGGGAGTGGTTCATGATACAAAATCAAATAATAAATACCATTCAAATGTTGATTTCCCCTTATTTGAAATACCCTTTTTGTGTATTTATTTTGTTAAATATTAATATCACTAAATCAAATAGTATGGATATGAATAAAGAATGGATGGATGCTAATTGTTTGACAAAAGAGTATGAAGATGGAGTGAAAGAGTTCATCAAGTTTTCAAAAGATCATGCATATGACCCTTCTCAAATCCTTTGTCTGTGTTTACACTATTGTTATTCGAGACAAGTTAGTCCACAGGAGTTGGAAGAACACTTGATCTTTCATGGAATAGATCAAAGTTATAAATGTTGGAATAAATATGGGGAAAAAGAAAATGTAGCTAGTGGCTAGGATAGCACTACATTTTACAGATCATCTAATATGATTACAAGTGTGGACAATGAAGAAGACCGTATCAAGGACATGATTACATACGTGAATGATGATGAAGATTGTATTGAGTAAATGACAAGTGCATTTAAATATGGACGTTGTGATTACCCAAAATTGTTTGAGTAGTTAAATAGTTGTGCAAAGATGCCATTGTATGGTGGTTTCACTAAATATACAACATTGTCAATCATACTGAAGTTGTATAATTTGAAAGCAGTAAACAGATGGAGTGACACCAATTTTATGGAATTACTTTCTCTATTGAATGAAATGCTCTCATAAGATAATGATCGCCCGAGCTAAACATGCGATGCCAAAATAATGCTACATTTGATGGGTATAATATCTGAAAGAATACAAAACTTCCCAAATGACTGTATATTATGCATATTAAAGAAGGAATTTATGGGATAAAACAATCTTTGAAAGAAAAAAATAATTTATCAGTGAAATTTTGATAAATGTGTTAAAGGCCTTAAATGCCAGTTAACATCTTGGAATATTCAATTGAATATTTTTTAGAGTTTTACATTGAGGTAGTGTGAGATTCTGAGGCCTGTAAAGTCTCAGTGAAGACTAAATAGAAATATTAAATATAATCTATTAAGAGCGCAAATTTTATTCAAAATATTGAATAACTCCAAAATGGTACATAGTATGATAAATCTGAGACCACCAATGGGTTCTGAATGAGGGGTTTACCTTAGGAGGGGTATAAAATTCGAAGGATTTGGACATTAGGATGTCTCACTCTGGAGATAAAGTTATCAAAAAATATTTAATATATTATTTTATTAAAAATAATTAAATATCTCTCAAACATTGTGTTGTATGGATAATATAAGACCACTGATAGGTCCGAAACACGTTGTTTACCCTAGTAGGGGTATAATATTTGCAGGCGTTGTACGTTTGAATGCCTCACTCACAAAAATAACCCTTTTTATTTTAATTAATTATTTATTCTGATTTTTAAATAATAAATCATTAATATCTCTGAAACGGTGTGTTGTATGAAAAATATGAGACCACCGTTGGGTCTGGAATTGGGTTTTTATCCTAAACAGGGTATAACTTTCATATGCAATGGACATTTGTTATTATTTAATTTTTATACTAAATAATTAATTTAAATTTAAATAAATAAATCAAGCAACACTTCATATTGTTCTATCACTCGCCAAACACCATTGTTGACCGATCCATGATTCTAAAACCTTCATTTTTCAATTTTTTTCAACCATTTCAGTCATCAACACATTAAATGAGTTAAATTAACGGATCCACCATCAATCTTCAGTTGAAATCCAGATTAAATCGGGGGTTTTGAAATCTATGATTTGAAACACATTTTGGGTTTCATTGAAATAGCCAATCCCATTTCAACTTGGGTGTAGGTCAATTTGGTAGGGTTCGAATAACCTAGATCTTTATTATGTTGTAGCAAGAATCCTCTGGTTACTGCTCTCCTCCTTCCTCAAGTGTTGCATGATGGATCCAGGTGTGTTTCTTGGTGGGGCGATGTGTTTCATGGGGTTGAAGAAGGTGTTTTTTATTTACTCTTTATTTATCCTTATTTCAATTATTTCTTCCTTTTATTTTCATATATAATAAATCTAAAGAAAATAATGGTGGGTTTTAAATAATATTATAAAGATATAAATTATAAAATGATAATCCTAAAATATCAAATGATAATTTAAATAGGTTTTGGATTATCAAAAGATAGTTTTAAATTAATTGACAATGAACAATTGTGTAAAATTATCAAAGGATAATTATAAAGTTTTATTAAATGATAATTTCATCAAATTATTGAAAGATGTTTATATGAGTTATAAAACGATAAACATAGATTTATCAAAGATAATATTGAAGTAAATTATCAATGGTTAAATATGCAAAATTATTTATGATAATTAGACCATAAAGTAGTTAATCGAAATTATCATACTATAATTATGTGAATTAACAAATAATAACTATTAATATTATCAAATGATAATTCTTGAAATTATTAAATGTTAGTTATTGAAGAATTTATCACTAGATAAATGAAAATTTTTATTAAATGATAATTACATCATCAAAGGATATATATATATATGTATATATATATATATATTGAAAAAAAAAGAATAATTATGCAGAATACCGCCTCTATTCTCAAATTATTTTAGGGATATAAATTATCATATGAGGTTTAAAATTATTCTTGGGGATAATTCTTGTGATTTCTTGCATTGACATAAAACAATAATTCAAATATTATCCAAGAAAGAGAAAATATCATTGCATGTGGTATTTTTATGATATTTTGGAAATTATTATTCATGAGAGAGAAGATACCATCACATGTAATATTTTATTTCTTTTTGAAATAAAATAACAGGTATTGGTTCTAGGAACCCTTGACGAAGGTCGACCATTGGTGTATCGAGCTTATGATAATAAGACCATGAGGAGGCATATTGAACCACACATGGTGGTTTATCTTTACTACTAACATCGGTGACCTTGAGGTAGGTGGTTCTGTCCCAATTATCCAAAATTGATTAACCTCGAATTTCTTGATTTATTTCAATAATTTATTTAAATTTAGTTTCTTAAACTCACTTTCAATTGATGTAATAAAATCTGATTCTAGTGAATTGATAGATTTGAAATGGGTTTGGAATGAGATTTGGAAAACCCCCAATTCCATTGAATTGTGTTATGTTTATGGAAATTTGATAATTTAAATTTAAATTTTGGATTTGATGGAAATGATTTCAATTAAATTATTGAATTTAATTGTGTAAATGAATTTTGAAATGATGGAATTGGTTTTGAATGGATTTTAAGCCGGTGAAAATGGCTTTAAAATGTTTTGATAGAAACCCAATGGCTTTATCTTGTTAAAAAGACATTTTTTTTTATTAAAACCCATTCTAGTTTTAAATGGAAAATTTAAATTTAAATTGAAGTGTGATATTTAATTATTTTAAGTAGTCTTAAAATAAATTTCTCATCATTGATTGTGTAAGAGAACATGCAAGCCTTAGGTGGATTGTGAGTTATTTGGATACACTCTACAATTACTACAATGTTCTAAAACATACATGTAGTAGGTCACATACCTTAGGTGATAGCGACAAGTCCTCTCTGACTAGTGTCTAGAGGATGTATGTGTACACATTTTTCTGAGATCACTTAGAGAGTGCAGAGTCCTATAGCCAGAAATAATATCATACCTATTTGGCAGATGACCATGTTTCTCACTTGTTATTTATATTTGAGATATAAATGTATGTAAATGCTTTTGAACTTCTTTACATGCCTACTGAATTTACATAAACTGTTTTATGTAACTATTTTATTTAAGACAATATTTTAGAAACATTCCATCATTTGTAAAGACTTTGCTTCAAGTATTTTTCCATCATTTGAACTTTATAGCATGATTTTTTTAATTATGATTTAAAATTCCAAACCTATATATATTTAAAAATTTAAATCATTCCTTTGGTTAATCAATTATTGGAATATGTTATGGAATTCATGGTGATACCCTACTGGTCTTTTTAGCTCACACCCTACTTGTGCCTTTGGGTGTTTATAGATTATCTTCTTCCAGGTTCGAGCAAAGGGAAAGGGTCACTTAGATGTGGATCCAGCTACTGAACCATGGTCTTGGTGAGTTGTGTCCTTAGGGACTTGGGTTGTGTTTTCCATGTTTTAGTACTTGGGTTTTAGTAATTTGGGCTTGTTTATGGCTTATTGTATTCTGGTACTTTACTCCCAGTGGAGTTTTCTTTTTATATACATACTGTCTTACTTCTTTTACTTCTACATTATTCATGAAAAAATCATTCCCACTTACATATTGTATGATTCCAGGTTCTAGTCTCCAACCCGTGGGGATCGGGAATGCCCTTTGGGCTATGTTAGGTCTGACTCGATTATTGGGTTACCAGGGTACCCAGGCTGGTTCATGATAGTGTACCCCTACACAGACAAGACCCATGTACCAACCAAAGACACATCCAGGAAGTGAAGAGGGACCACACATCGTGTGGGTCCCCTTAAACATCGTGTACTGCTTAATATCTTCCTAGCAATCTTCAAACATTCATATCTCCTTCGTTTCAACATGTATTTTGGCCAGCAAGATGCTTATCCTGAGTGTTTTTCTACGTAGAACATGATGGTGACCTCAAAAGAGAATTTTGAGATAGGATGTGAAATATTCTGGTTTTGGAATGCACTAAGGTGACACCTGATGATGAAAGTAATCATACAGAATCACTAGAGTAGTATCAGGATTACCCTCCAGTTGGGCTGGGTAGTGGAATTCCCCGATGATAGTTATAGGATTACCCTCTAACTAGGCTATGAAGTGGAGTTCCCTGAAGATATCTATGAGTTACTCTCTAGTAGTACTAGGTAGTGGAGTTCCTTGATGTTTTGGGATTACCCTCCAGTAGGGCTGGACAATGGAATTCCCCAATGACATCTTCCAAGTGTAACCCTCTAGCGGGGCCAAGCAATGGAATTTCCTTGACGAATCATCAGACTTACCCTCTAATTGGATTGGGTAGTGGAGTTCTCTGGTGACCTTCCCCAATAGTATCCTCCATCTAGGCTGGGTAGTGGAGTTTCCCTAACAACTCACTGAGACTACCTTCCAATTGGACTGGGTAGTGGCATTCCCCGATAACCTTCTTGAGTGGTACCCTCCAGTAGGACTAGGTAGTGGCGTTCCTTGGTGACTACCAAAGTAGGACCCTCCTGTCATACTAGGGAATGAGATCCTTTCCTAAAACTAGTGAACCATTGACTATGTGGCATAGTGATGAGGTGTTGTTTGATGGACCTTTGCACTCATGATAAAGATGGATACTTTACCCACCGAGACACATTCTTGTGCCGAGATTTAAAACCATGCGGATGAGTTAGTGCTGCCCAAAGTAGATAATATCAAGGTGTGGTGATTGAGTCCCTTAGACTTGTGTGTCAAGGGTAGACACATGAGATTATAGGCATCACAGATGGACTTCCTCTTGAAACTATTGGCTACTCATCTTCTTGGGATGAGTTATGAGATATAGATCCCCTTACTCTCTTGTTTGAGTTTTTTTAACAGAGTATATATATATATATATCCTACTTCAGTACCCACTCCTTGGATATAATTACTCTCCTTCTAGGAGAGGTGAAGACGCACTGGGTATTCCACATGATTTCTGTGTTTAACTTCTCATGGATAGATGAGTCCACTCTCCTACTATAGGTAATGAAGACTTGATGAGAAATTCAGCTTCTCACTATATCAAGATCCTTTTGTTTGGATGAGTTAACTTTCACTCTCTTGTTGGGTTAAGATGTACTTCTTTATTGTACCTTGTTCTATCTACTGCTTCCTTATTCAGTTGTATCTCTTACTACTCACCCTTTAACTTTTTGGGGTGTTCTACTGGGTATGTATATACTCACCCCTTCATGGTATTTTCCCAGCACATGTTGTGTTATTTTCAGACAGTGGACAGGTCGATCGTAACTTTAGAAAATCTTATGGATATGGGGTTCATGGACCGCGTATGGTGACCGTAGTTTGGGATAGATAAGATGGGATCTCTCAACTGTTTACTCTTTTCTATTTTTTTTAGGTTGGGAAACATTCCTAGTTTGGCCATGTATTTTTTCCCTTTTACTTTTTAGTATACACTACCATGATTCGTACTATTTAGAGGTCCATTCATATTTAGTTTATTTATAGCAGTGTTACATCTTTTATTTTATTTCCCTTTGTACTTTTGTATGGAGTTGGCTGTGTTCATGTGTACAAGTATTTAGGCAAAGAACTCCCTGAGTTTAGTGTGCCTTTGGCACTTGTTTCTACCCCTGGCCTATGGAGGTAGGCTTGGGGTTGTTACAACTCGAGTCCCAACTTGGGTTGAGTCATGAAATATTGGTATCAAAGGAAGGTTCAACCCTTGGAATGTTGTTTTGGACATTTCCCTAAAAAAAATTGGTTGGTTTTAGGGAAATAGTGGAAATGTGTATCGAGTGTGGGTCTTAGGCCAGGGAGTCTAGTGATGGTGTGGCGGTCAACGTAGCCATTCACCAAGACCTTGAATACCTGATTGTCGACTCGGTATGCCGAGACATTTTTTATAGGGATCAATGGTAAATGCATCATATATGATCGAGTATTTAACTGTCCTTATTGAGTTATCTTCCCATACATATGTGTGTGTGTGTGTGTGTGTGTGTCTGTATATGCTCATATGACTGCGATACTCCTTGATAATTTTCAGGATGCCTCAGAAATGATAGCCAGCCAGGATACCAACTCTGATTCATGATGAGGCCATGGTTCAGGGTCCATCCCTCGATCCCCTTCCTCTAGGTGGGTAGGTAGCACCACCCCACCACCACTTGTTGAGTTGAATATTTTCCCAATAGATAAGGCTGAGGATGTGTGTAGGATGAGTGCACTCCGTGAGTTCCAGCATTAGAGACCGCTAAGGTTCCGCGACCTCAAGTAGCAGAGGATTTTCTAGAGTCGATGGTCCATATGTTCAGGATTATTCAAAACCTGAAGGATCATATGGGGGATTTGGAATCCAGTCATTTCCATGAAGCAGTTGGGAATTGGTGGAGATTGGTTACCCAGATGCATGATGAGTTGACACTCTCGTGGGGTGACTTCCATCAGTTGTTTCATGAGGAGAACTACCCCTTATGATTATGCTCTATTCGAATTCAGGAGCTTCTAGATCTTTAATAGGGATTGATGAAAGTGGTAGAGTACGCGGCTAGGTTCATAGACCTTACGTGATACTCTCTCAACATGATCATAGATGGCTACTTCTGAGCATGGAAGTTTGAGCAGGGACTCCGTAGAGAGATCTGAGCCAGTGTAGTGCCCTTGTGAATCCCCATCCATGTCGGGGTGCTACATAAGGTGCTTATGATAGAGATATTTATATCAAAGGGACTCCAAATAGCTGGAGCTGGCAGTGGTCTCTATAGGGATGATATATCTACAGCAGCGGGCGGGGTCCATAAATCTCAAAACAAGAGATCCTTCTGTGAGAATACTTGGGGACATGGTCATACAATGAAGGAGAAGCGTAGAACACCAAGTTATACTAGGGAGGGATAATTCTATGCTTGTAATAGGCAAGGTCACATGTAATGATATCTTCTGACCAGACGTACTGAGCATCCCAGACAGATAGCTGATGGACTGCCCCAGCAAAGATAGTGTTGTGATTAGGATGGTCCCTAGGGAGGTAGAGTTGGGAGAGGAGTAAGAGGAGCTATAGGTGAAGGAAGGTGCTATGAGGTCCTTCCACCATCACTTCCAAGTGTCCCATGTCAGGCTCAGGGAGATAGCATCTGAGGCCACAGACAGCTACAAGCTTTGGACATTTATGATCCTACGACGCACAATATGATTCGTGGTATGATCTGTATTTATTCTACTCTTGCCTCAGTATTAGTAGACACATGTTTCAGTCATTATTTTATATCTCAACTCTTGGTGTGATATTTGGATCTCCCAGCATAGACGCTAGCACAACTGCTTTTTCTTGAGGTTCCTACAAGGAATGCTTCTTCTGTGACTTTTATCTGTCAACAGTGCAAGCTATTGATTGGAGGAGAGAGGTTCATGTGGGAAATTTTGTTCATCAAAATGAAAACCTATAATTTCATATTGGGTATGTATTTACTTTCCATGGTTTGATCCCATATCGAATGTCACTATAGACTAATTAGATGCCTACGCACTGATGGGATGAGGTTCTCCTTTTTCAATGAGAGAGACCTCGTAGCAGGACAAGAAGGTACTATGAACAGGATGTTACAACCTATTAGCCCTCAGTTATCAAGCATAGCCCTTGGTAAAATAGAATATTTAGGAATCTGGGTTACTTTAGTTGTGGAGTAATAAATGGACGTCTTCCCTGAAGACATTTCGGGACTACCTTTGAGGTGGGAAATAAAGTTTTTCATTGAATTAAAACCATGGACTACCCTAATATATTCTGAAGCATATCAGATGGAACCTATTGAACTCTAGGATTTTTAGTTGTAGTTGGAGGACCTTTGTGTGGAAGGTTTCCTCAAACCCAATGTGTCCCCCTGGGTAGCCCCAATTTTGTTTGTGAAAAAGGAAAATGGGAGCTTGAGGCTTTGTGTAGATTATCATCACCTGAACCAAGCCATGATAAAGAACAAGTATCCCTTGTTGAGAATTGATGACCTATTTGATTAGTTTCAAGGTACGAGATGGTTCTCCAAGATTGATCTCAAGTCTAGATATCACTAATTGAGGGTTTCCAAGGCTGATATTCCAAAGTTATCATTTTGATGTCTCTACAGACACTACAAGTTCCTAGTGATGCCCTTTGGTGTGAAAAATTCCCCCACCATCTTTATGGCTTTGATGAACCAGATTTTATAGGCATACATAGACTAGTTTGTTGTTTTATTAATTAATGACATACTAATCTACTCTACAATAAAGGAGGATCATGCAGAGCACTTGAGGATGGTTCTTGATTTACTTCGAGAGCACCATCTTTACTGAAAGCTCTCGAAGTGCCGGTTCTGGATACAAGAGGTTCACATTCTGGGGAATGTTATTTTTGAACAAGGTTTAGTTATGGAACTATCAATGATCAAGGTAGTGATTTCTTGGGAACCACCCAAGAATGTATTAGAGGTGAGGAGTTTCCTTGGATTGGTAGGGTACTACAAGAGATTTGTGGTAGACGTCTCCAGAATCACGGCCCCTTTGACCGACCTGAAATAGAAGGGACAACCATTTACCTAGTCTGAGTAGTGACAAAAGTCCTTAGAGAAGTTAAGGTAGAGGCTGACGAGTGCTCCAGTGTTGAGGCTACAAGAGGAAGGTGTTAAGTTCGTAGTGTATTTTGATGCCTCGGGAGCTGGGCTCAGTTGCGTGTTAATGCAATGATAGGAAAACATCACATATAGGTTAAGGTAGTTAATGCCCCATGAGAAGAACTATGTGACTCATGAACTATATATAGCTTTATTAGTATTTTTCTTGAGTATGTGGAGGCACTACCTTTTGGGAGAAAACTTTGTGGTTTACTCAGACCACCAGAGCCTCAGGTGCATCTTCACTCATAGAGACCCAAACTTGAGGCAGTAATGCTAGTTGGAGTTCCTGTAGGGTTATGACTTTGATATAGTCTATAATCTAGGGAAGGGAAATGTTGTAGTAGATTACCTTATTAGGAAGTCCTAATCTCTCTTAGTGCAGAAGTTTCAGAGTAGCTAACTTCCCTACAGCTGACCCTGGTAGAGAAGGAGTGTATAACTTTTCTTCAATCAATAGTGTTGACTCCATCTCTCCTCAAGCATGTGAAGGAGACATAGATGAGATACATCAACTATGAGGTTCATCATGATTAGATATCCATAGGTGACACACTAGATGGATATTCTAAAGGATGGAATCACAAGATCTTGTTCCAGGAGAAAATAGTGGTTCCAGTCGTGATGCATGAAAGGTGGTACAAGAGTTCCACACTTCTCTCTTAGTTATACATCCCGATGTGGGGAATATGTACATATACCTTTATTGGCATTTTTGGTAGTCTTAAATGAGATGAAGCTTAGCTGAGTTTATCTCATGGTGTCTCACCTGTCAGTAGGTTAAAACTGAGCTTCATGTTTCAGAAGGTTTGTTGCAGCCCCTTGAGATCCTGGAGTGGAAATGGGGTGGCATATCCATAGACTTCATCATAGTAATTCTGCACAAAACTAAGGGAAATGATGCCATCTAAGTGATAGTAGACCAAATCACGAAGCCGGTGAACTTCCTTGCTATCAGGGAGAATATTTTGATGGAGAGTTCGGGGTAGTTGTACATACGGGAGATCGTTCGCCTTCACAGGGTACCCTCAACAATTGTCTTGAATTTTGATGTGTGGTTTATGTCACAATTATGGAGAGGGATACATGAGTCATTTGAGACCTAGTTGTAGATGAGTACAACCTTTTACCCCCAAACTGATGGGCAGACCGAGTGCACTATCTAGATGCTAGAGGATATGTTTAGGGCTTACGTGTTGAATTTCAGTCAGAGTTGAGAGGATCACCTGCCTTGGGTAGAGTTTGCATACAACAATATCTACCACTCTAACATCGGCATGATACCTTTTTAGGCCCTATATGGGAGAACTTGTAGGTCACCCTTATACTAGATGGAGATCGAAGAGTCATCTATCGTAGGACCAGAGTCGGTGCAGGCAACCACAAAGAAAGTGAAGGTCACCCATGAGCGGATGAGGACAGCCCATAGAAGATATAAATCCTATAAATATCATCTTTGTAGAACCTTGGAGTTCAATAAGGGAGAAAAAAAATCTTATTTAGAGTCTCCCCATGATGAGAAATGCATATTTTAGGCCCGGAAGGAAATATATCCTCAAGGTTCATCAATACTCTCAAGATCATATAGAGGGTTTATGAGGTTTCCTACCACCTCTTCCTACCCCCACAACTGGAGTAGGTGCACAACATCTTTTATGTGTCACAGATGAGAAAATGTGTGCATATACCTATGCACATCATTAACTGGGGTGAGCTAGACATTGAGGATGGATCCACCTTTACAAATCACCCAGTGGAGATCGAGTACTGATAGGAGTGTACCTTGAGAGGATAGACCATCCCTTTGGTTCACATGATGTGGTAGCATAAAGACTTGCAGGAAAGTTACAAGGAACAGGAGATCCATATGTGGGCTCAGTATCCCAAGTTGTTCTCCTAGTTTTTCTTTTCAGGGATGAAAATCTTGAAGGAGGGAATGATGTAGAGACCCGAGTTTTTTTCCTTATAAGACTTTTAAATATTTATAAATATATTTTTAGAGCTAGTTATTGAGAATACATTCAATTTTGAGGCTCGGTGTGTCCAAAATTAATTTTATAAAAATATTAAATATATTTTATATTGTGAATAGATGGTTAATTAAAGAAAATAAGATAACTCTCAAATTATTGACTGGATCAAAAATTTGAGATGATATCTGGGTTTGGAACATGGTTATTACCCTAGGTTTGATATAAAATTAGTCAGCACGGGATGTTCATACCCCTTGCTCATTGGTGGTGCATTTGAGTAATTTAATTAATTAATTGATTGATTGATTAAATTAATTTTTGACCTAATAAGAGCCTATATGTATGTGGTTAGGGAGAATTATCTAGGTTTGGCTCATAATTCTCCCACCATCGGTGAAGCTCTCATTCACCTTCTCTATTTGCGAATTTCTTCGACAAACAAAAAACCTCTGGATCAAGGTGGATTAAACACCACAGCTCCTCCCTAATTCGATGGAAAACACATTCTTCAACAATAATCGATAAAAAAAGAGGTAGGGATTTTCAACTAGTGTTTTTACCCTTTGATTAAATTTTTTAGTAGATAATATGTTATTCTTTGATATGCACTCCTATTGAAAACCTTTTCATGAGTCTAAGTACTGAAATATTACTTTACTAATTGCTTTCTAATATAAATTTCCCATTATTGATCTATTGGAAAAGAATTCCCAATGATCATAAAAACTTTGATCTTGGTGATTTTTCTTACCTTGTTATTTTCTTTCTTCACTGTTGGAACCATGTGGTTCCTAGATCGATAGTTTCTAGGCATCCCAAGCTCGATCGGGTGCTTGGATTTGAGGTGGATCGATGAAACATCAATGAGTATTCAAGTGGAGCATAGATATTGAATAATCACGATGAATAGATGGTAAATCTGAAGGTTTATGGACATATCATCAAGGATCATTGGTGTGGTGGTGTTTGGAACATCCAACGAAACCTAAAAACATTCTGGTGGTCGATTACTAGCAAATAATGGCTGACAAACACGATTTGTGGCTAGATATGAATATTTCTTAAGAAATCATGGCGATATATGAAGTGAATTGACTATATTTGGATCACCGATAAAGATCCATTAAAACTTGACCTTTATGAAAAAATCTAGACTACACTCCATGTAGTAGGAAGAACACATGGCATGTAACCCCCTCAGTGACGACGCTAGGGTTTTGAAAAATTTAAGGGTAAATGGTGTGTAGTTACTCCCTTACACACTGTGACCCCCTTCCCTGATTGGGAAATCTATGTGATGGGTCACATGTATGGGGAGTCCATGTTGAAGTACATAGACACGGGTTGTCCACACTGATAGTATTCTGTGTGGGCCTACACGTCATGTACCAAATTACACAAACATGGGGTCCGAGTACATGAACACAGCTAGCAGACATGGCCCGATCCCTAGATAGGTGGGGAACACTGTGTATTCTACCTACATGGTGTGTTCCCCTACATTAATGGGACCCATATACTGACCATAGACACAACCAAGTAGTGAAGAAGGACCACACACTGTGTACTACTTGAGCTCTTTCAAGAAATCTTTGAACATCCATATATCCTTCATTTGAACTTGTATTATGGCCCTCAAGATGCCTATCCTGAGTGTTTTTCACCTAAAATGCAATGGTTCCCTTAAAAGAGGATTTTTAGATACTATGTAAAATTTTACAAGTTTGGAATGCACTAAGGCAACACTTGATGATGGCATCAATCATACAGAATCACCAGAGCAGTACTGGGCTTACCCTCCAGTTGGGCTGGATAGTTGCATTCCCTGATGGGAGTTTTGAGCTTACCCTTCTACTGGGTTGGGTAGTGTAATTCCCCAATGATATTTATGAGTTACCCTCTAGTAGGAGTCGGTAGTGGTGTTCCTCAATGTTTCAGGTTTACCCCCAGTAGGGCTGGGCAGTGGCATTCCCCAACGAGATCTTCTGGCCTTAACCCTCCAGTTGAGATGGGTAGTGGTGTTTCCTTGATGGATCATTGGGCTTACCCTCTAGTAGGATTGGGTAGTGGTGTTCTCGGATGACCTTATTGAGTGGTGATTTCCAACCAGGCTGGCCAATGGCATTTCCCTAATGACTCACCGGGCTTACCCTCCAGTAGGACTGGGTAGTGGAATTCCATGGTAACCTTCCCGAGTAGTACCCTCCAGTAGGAATGGGTAGTGGTGTGACTTGGTGAATACCAGATTAGGACCCTCCTATCATATTAGGGCATGAGATCCTTTCCTAAAACTGGTGACTCCTCATCCATGTGGCACAATGACGTGGTGTGGTTTGACGGACCTTTGGACTCATGAAAAAGAGGGGTATTTTCCCCGCCGAGACACATTCTTGTGATGCTATTTAAAACCATGCATGTGATTCATTTCCACCTAAAGAAGATAGTATCAAGGTGTGGTAATTTATTTCCTTAGACTTTTGTGTCCTGGGAAGACGCGTGAGATAATGGGCATCATAGATGGACTTCCTTTTATAACTATTGGCTACTCATCTTAGTGGGATGATTTGTGAGGTGAAGATTACCTTACTCTCTCATTTGGGTCTTTTACTAAGCATGTATATATATATATATATATCCTACTTTAGTACTCACTCCTTGGGTATATTTACTCCTCATCCAGGAGAGGCAAAGACGCATGGGGTATGCCACATGCTTTCCATGTTTAGCTTCTCATGGTTGTATGAGTCCACTCTCCTTCTATAGGTAGTGAAGACTCAATGATAAGTTCATATTATCAACATGTAGAGATCCTTGTGTTTGGATGAGTTCACTTCCACTCTTTTTTTGGGTTGAGTTGTACTATTTTACTATAAATTGTTCTATCTATTGTTTTCATCTATAGTTGTATCTCTTACTACTCCCCCTTAACCTTTTTAGGGTGTTCTACTGGGTATGTATATGCTAACCCCTATATGGTATTTTCCCATCATGTGTCATTTCGTTTACAAATAGTGGATAGGTCGATCACAACTTCAGAGGAGCTTAGGGATACAGGGTGCTTGGATCGCGTATTATGGTCGTAGCTTGGGATATAGGAACTAGGCTCTCTTAGTTGTTTACTCTTTTCCGTTTTTCCAGGTTGGGACACATTTCTAGTTTGAGAATTTATTTTTCCCCTTTTACTTTTTAGTATAAACTACTGTGCTTCGTACTATTTAGATGTTCATGCATATTTGGTTTATTTATAACAATGTTACATATTTTATTTCTTTTCCATCTACAATTTTTCATTGATTTGGTTGTGTTCATGTGTATAGGTATTTAGGCAAAGTACTCTCCAAGTTTAGTGTGCCTTCAGTGCTTGTCGCCACCCCTGGCCTATGGAGGCGGGCTTGGGGTAGTTATGGCTCAAGCCCCAGCTTGGGTCAGGTCATGAAAAGAGTCATATGAGACCATTATAAATTATACAATGGGTGTATCAAGATAGTATCGGGTGATCCCATTTTAGATTATATGATGGGTTCTCCCAGATAGCTCTCCAATGCATTATGTAATGATTTTGTTCTCTGTAGAATTATATTGGAAGTCAGCCATATGGTTATTCTAATTTGTAAGGGATCTTGTAAGGGTTCTATAATGGTTCTTAATGATGATGTACCAGAACACATACATGAATTTTATATGATTTATAATGATTTTTCATGGAAATCACTTGATTTTTAAAAGGTAAGATAATGATCTTTTTGAAAATATGATTCCTTTTTTAGTGTAAAAAATGTTATGTTTTAAGAATTTTTTTATGGGTTTATCACTAGACTAATTTTTCTGTTTCTTTTATATACATTACTAAGTTTTTTATGCTCATCCCAAGTTTTTTTAGGTTTTTCACAGGGTTTAAGGATGGGTAAGTGAAAATAATAATTCAACTTGAAAGTAGTGAAGATTCATTATGAAAAGAAAACATGTTTTATTTTAAGAGTTTTGTTTGGTTGAAAAAAATGGATATTGAGTATACGTGTCCACTTGTAATGTATGGGTTTACTTTTTAAGAGTTATGACCTAATTTTCTAAAACTCTAAATGTGAAAATATCCTAAAAATGTAAGATAATTAATTATAGAATTAAAACTCATGATTATGTGATGTTTACGGCTGGGTCCTTAAAGTTGGTATCTGAGGATGGTTTAGATAATTTTAGGGGTTAGGATAATGATAATTGAATGATATTAAATAATTTTACCCTATTTTTAAGTTGAAATGATATATCATTTGAATATTACCATGTTGCTTCATCTAAATTATTTCTATTTAGAATGGTTTTCTACAGAGGAAATAGGGAAGATGTGGTGGGAAGGGATCAAGATGAAAATATCATTCCAAATAAAAATTACAAGATGGTTTGAATTGGAACTGAGTAGTTTTCCGTGGTGATGGAACTATTGATGCAAGCTATAAATGGTGGGGGAGTTTTGTTGGACCTGTGATGCTCCCGACAACAGACCATATACCCTGCAGCCCACCAACCGATGGGCTCTATGCTAAACTGGGCCACTAATTGGGTCGGGTATATGGATATCTCCCCTATCTAGCTGGGGATTTATTTCACCTCCCCAGATATTCAAACCCAGGGCTGACTGACCTGATAACCACCGGGGAAAATCTCTGGTACCACTACACCATATAGCGTAGTGGTACTAGAGATGCTCCCCGGTGGTTATTACGCCGGTCAGCCCCAGGTTCGAATCTATGGGGAGGCCAAATAAATCCCTAGCTAGCTATGGGATATGTCCAGATACCCAACCCAGTTAGTGGCCCATTTTAGTGCAGAGACCACTAGTTGGTGGGTTGTGGGTTATATGGTCCATTGTCGAGAGCATCATAGGTCCAAAAAAAGGAGCCTTTTTAACAGACCTACACCACAACCGGGTCATAGTCCGGTCATGCCCCAGCCCACCTATACAAGAAATGGGCTCAATTGGGGTCATCCAACATGGTAGTTATTTTCCCCAATCCCTACTATAATTTAATATAACTTCCCCATGATTCAAACCCGGGACCTTAGACTTAATAGCCACCAGGGAGTGTCATGAGTACCACTGCAGTAGAAGCCCCGAAATATGGGATTTTAAAAATTTTCACCGATAAACGACATGATATCATAATCATAAAAAAATCGCTAACCGATTTATGTTGATGATCTTGCGTGAATAATATTAATCATAAAAATTAAAACCATAAAATACCTAGTTTAGATCCAAAGTCGCGCTCGATGTCTGATCATCATTGGTGATCGCTGCTCAAAGAATCTGAATCTGAATTCCTCTAGATCATCCACACATGATTCAAAAATAAAAGGAAGCACCGATCGTCTAAATATGAGTGCTAGCATGGAGTTCCGACGACACCTTTGACGCTCCGATGATCATCACATCATCTTGCTTGTGATGCATGAGAGAGAGCTCAATCTGAGCTCCTGGATCTAGAGACTCTCTCATTTGATTGTGGGAGAGAGAATAAGAGGGAGAATTTCTATCAATAGTCAAAAGTGAATTCCTCTCTTCTTCTATTTATAGGGTGTTAAGAAAATACTTGGTAATGCCTTCCCAGCCCCCCGAATAATTAACACTATATATAAACAATTTTTTGACTACTAAACTGAGTCATAAATATCATTTATTATTATTATCACTTTCCTATAATATAATAAATATATTATGAGAAAATAATTAAACCATTAACTCGGCTCGTAATTCCCACAAATATTAAATAAACCTTTAATATTTTAAACTAATATTCGTTAAAATAATATTTTCATGTATTTACTTTAAAACTAGTAAACACATTTAATAAATAAATTCATTTCCCATTATTCTTTACTTGAATAATATGAATTTATTTATTACATCGGTGATCGTATCTCCTTGGAAAAATTTCATACCCCAGTGGTGGGGCCCACCTTATCTAATACACCTATTCAACCGAATATAGCAACTTCTTGAATACGCTATTGTGTGTGACCCTCTATGCCCTTATCTCGATAATAGTGAATACTATTCAAAGACCAAGAGCGGGATCTAGTGACCCATCATGTCCCCTGAATAGATAAGGATTGTGATAGCAGTGACAACCAACCTACGAACGTGCATTGTGTAATATAATCTCTTTGTCTTTAATATCTCATTAAGCAGGACACACACCCATGTCATCACCCTTTTCTTACTTTATTATTTGTTGATATAACTAAACAGATTTACCTTGGACTACCATGTCCTTGGATTTATCAAGGTACTACCATCCGGATCAACATGGCCCAAGATATATAACTTCCTTAACCTGGAAGCAACAAATCATTTCTTGACCATTCAACCAATGTCATGCCACCAATTATTCACCCAACACAAACCACCTCACCACGATTTCATCATTATGTTTTTTTCCTTTCATCAAAGTACGTGATAAAATGGAACACATTGAAAATGATCTCAAGTCAAGAGACCATTACACATGTCCATAGATAGGAACATCCAATGACACCCAAAACATGTGGTGTTCCTATTGGCGGGCATGTCCTCATGATCTCACTACTTGAGATCACCAAGTGAGAACTTCATGAGAATAAGTCTCAATGATTATGAGTCCCTAGAACCTGATAGTAAAACATTTACTATGTCTATTCAGTAATATGTATCTAGACCATATGACCTTTGGTTAAGATTAATGTCATAATATCTCATGGTTCTCATTATATCCTGGGATCTGCTATAACCTTTCGATGTGGAAATTAATCTATGGAAATTACCATTAAATAATGGATATAGAAATATCTACACTATAATGGTAAGTAATCATCATGTATATCTAACTATATACATGATATGGTAATCAAAATTACTGCATAGTTACGTTTAGGGAACCCACTATTTCAACACTCCCACTTGCACTAGATCTAACTTTCTAACCACACTTGTTATCTCTCACATGATCAAAATCATGTTTCTACTGAGTCATGAATTTAGTTGTTGGGCCTACCACGATTCTTCCACATGGCTATTATGCTATAGCGACCTCATCTCCTTGAGTAAAACTTATCAAGAGATGGTATCCCCCAATATATCTCTCTTTTCCACTATCAAAAATTTACATCTTGGCTAGTAAGAATATCATAATTTTCATTATGATAACAATTTCTTTACTAGGTGCGATTCCAAGATCTTGAACAAATCATTTCATATAATTGCTTCTTAGATGCCTCAGAAGCTGCAATGTACTTGATGTTTGTAGTTATGGCTACCATTGTCTTATATGATCTTATCTCACTCATCACCTTAGCCTAACTGCAATATTAGATCACATGGATCTAAGGAAGACTAGTTCCCCCCCCTGAAAACTAGTATCATTTCCTCTCCACTTATCAGGTGCATATCATTTGTATGTGCCGAAGTATAATTAGATAGTTCTTACTACCTCTCTTGTAGTTATTTTCTATATAACTAATATTTTCCTACTATCCTAGCAATATAAATTTATGTACATATCATGGAATACATGATAAATCCATTACTTTATCTTATGGATTTAAACTCACCACATTAATCTCTTTCCATGTCACATACATGTCAACCTAGAGAGATATATTTTCCATGTGAAATTGGTAACAATTTCTCTCTTGAATTATTACAGCTTGTATTTATAAATACCATGTCACTATATATACAATTGACTAGGTCCAACCAACCTATAGATCTACCTCAGTAGATCCTATTCCTTAGAACTTAGGTTTTTACTTTAATTCAATCATTGGATAATTACTTCTTTCATCTTGGTCTTAACTAACTGTAAGATAAATTTGTTTTCCATATGTTACAGAACATATTTTACTTGAAAACATGGGTGCTCCCACTAACCAATGGTAGACACATGGAAAACATTCATTCCAAATGAATACTCTATGATCATGTTTCTTACTTAAATCCTAAACCAGATATCAGTAACTTGCAACCTTTATTAGTATATTATTTTGTGACCATCCCTTTCTAGTTGTATCATATAGACACCTTCCAAGATTGGTTGTCATTACATATAATTCTCAATATTATGATCATGTGGAAAACATTCATTCCAAATGAATACTCTATGATCATGTTTCTTACTTAAATCCTAAACCAGATATCAGTAACTTGCAACCTTTATTAGCATATTATTTCGTGACCATCCCTTTATAGTTGTATCATATAGACACCTTCCAAGATTGGTTTTCATTACATCTAATTCTCAATATTATGATCATGAAAATTAGCTATGATAATTAAAATTCTAATGGATTTAGGAAGAATTACTTGGTATAACCAATCAAGCCTTATTGGTACTACACTTGTACCATCCATGTATCAACTCACTAGAATACCCACCGTAGTATTCAAAACTATAAGCCCCTTTGAACTTTGATACATGGAATCCATTATTGAATTTTAATTGATATTGTTAATCTTATTTGATAGTCATATACTACTTACTTGTAGGAAATATTATTCTTAATGAATAATGGATCACCAGCCATGGTAAATACAAAAACCATCACCGTGTTTTTTTCTTCCTGTGTAGTATGTGTCTCTAGAACATTCTTATTCCACATTAACTTGTGGAACTAGTTCCTATGCCAATTACATGTGCATCTAAAACATTGACTAAAACTAAGTCAATCTGGATTCCACTATATCTACAGAGATGTGCACCCTTATAGAAATGTAGTCAATCACTTGACTGCTACTTTTTTATCTTAGGGATTTATGTAATATCCTAAGCAACTATTAGGACAATTATAATAAATTTACAATGTGTTTGTACTTGATGCAAGTTTTTTTTTATATCCTAACAAACTCTTTTCATCTAAACACATGTTTTTATGACATAATTGATTTCCATCATACTATAAATCATATGATATTGATTTTTCATATTAGTTGTCATATGATTATGGGATATATCCATTATTTTCAAAACACGTCATAAATATAATGGAAGTTTCTATAAGTTGAAACATCGATACTACTTACATCATAACTATGATCTATAAAATATAAATTTAGGAATTACTCCATGCTACATTTTGTTGATCAATATTGACATGTAAGACTTCATCATCGATCCTCCTCATTAACATCAATGACGTGATGTAGATAAGGTAATGTGCATTATTAATTACTCCACACTACATTATCATGATCGAAAAATGCTTGGTCAAGATATTCTTCAGCATGCCAACCCAAAGCAACTCATATCTTCTACTTAAAGAAATCTAATGAAGTATATTTACCACTAGATACACTTTAGAATAGTTCATCCTCACTTTTTTAACTAATTCTAATATCCTTGTGGATTACCTTTATTTTTAAAGGTTTATTTTCCCAAAACTAAGTATATATGTCGATAACACCAAAGGTGTTTAGCTATACCGATCCTAAATACCCAACCAGAAATATCCTTGACGTATAATTTAATTTTTTCTTAACAAAGATTTATCTTTCCACAACTGGGTAAATTAAGTCTTACATCTTATATTCATCAAGATATTGCCTATAATTCATGTGCCACTAAACTATTACTTGAGTATTCCTCACCAAAAACAACATTAATTCTAGAAACTGGAATAATGTCTCCTTATATCCAAAGGAAATGTGAGATAAATGTTTTGGTTATACTCAATGAAAGTTAAACTTGAATCATAAACTTGGAAATTTGAAGTAGTCTACTTCTCACCACTGACATAGGAATCACCCTTTCTCATCTGCTTGGAGGATACACCTAACTTCTAGTGATTTTTCTATACTTACTTTGTTACTATATTAGAATACACATGTGTAATTTTCATATTGTATTTAATACCCAAGTAGAAAAACCGAAACATTACATTTATATTGATAAATGTTCTTGAAGAAGAATCGGGTGAGTGCTTATTCAATTTGGTTAATTTAATTTAAACTTTCATTATTTTATTTCAATAAATGCAATGAAAATAACCTCTTGTTAATATCTCTTTTATTGAAGGATGTTATGAATGTGACCTTGGCATAACATTTCATTGGCCTTTTTTCTTTTCCTTTCAATTTTTTCACCATAAGAATTAAGATTAAACTATCTTTTATATTCTTATTTACTTGGTTATCCTTACCTAAATTGGTAATGAATCATTTACTCAATACTTGTTTGTTTTGTAACTTAAAACAAGACTTGAGTAAATGGGTAAAAATGATATTAAAAAGGGATTCATTTAAAGATCATGATACATCTTTCAATTTACACATGGCCATGTAACCATCACCTTATTCATATCTTGCTTTACTTATTCGTTGCAAACTTCTCAGAGATAAGAATACTTGTTATATCATACATTTACTAATGTAGCGATAGAAACTAGCATCAGACTTTTATGATAGCATAACGATATAACTATATTATGCCCTATACATGAGTCTCTTTTAAGTAATTTCTCATCCTTGCTTCATGAGGTGACTTAACAAGTGTTGGGGGTGTTAGAGTTGGTGTCCTATAACCAACTACTTTGTACTTTATTCATTAATAAATACCTTATCACATTTTAATTATTCTTCTGCGTGACAATGCATGTGATAATGTCCTAAGGACAGCTGTTGCATTAAAGGGTCATAGCGGATCCTTGCTATGATGAGAACCCGGAAGTTCCATAACACTGTTCTTGAATATATGTTCTATGGTTGGATGATGTTATTTGAGGGACACAAATAATACAGGCCATTAGGGGCGAGGACTCATAAAATTTTGAGGCACCTTCTCATGGTGTGCACCCTTGGTAATATCCTGAAGGATATTATGAGAACAAGACCCGCCAATAGGAAATCCACATTTCATAGTGTCATTGTATGTTCCTATCTACAGACGTGTGTATTGGTCCTTAGACTTTAAGATTATTATTAATGGGTATTATAACTCGCGCACTTAGATGTATTGATGAAAATTGTGACGACACACTGTTCGCAGTGAGGTAAGATACGTTGGGTGCATCACGAGTAATATTGCATTAATAGATAATGTGAGAAAGGATTTATCTCTTATGTTCCATAATGGAAGTAGATATCTTAGTCCCTTTGATGGAATTGATATAACCTAAAATCCATGGCCATGGTAAGGTATGGGTGAGTTCAATTCCGGAAAGTCAAAGAAAGAATAATCGAGCACATGGGTTGATGTCACTAGCATGCAACCTGCTTGATTTGAGATATCGTGACAAAGGGATTATATTACACGGTAAGTGTTCTTATGAGGTGACACGTCAATGCGGTGTCAACTTATTTCTCTTGGGTGCCTTGACCCGTTGCTAGATAGTAATCTTGGACTTTAGGCAAGCCTACCTAATGCCAACGAGAAAGAGGCCTAGAGGGTCACACACTAAGTTTGTCCATGTATCTCAGTTAAATATCAATTTAACAAGTTAAATAAAGATTATTCCCGACTGTGGTTTAATAATTATTTAAGGATGCCTGATCGCATTTATTTCGACACAAGTTATTCGAGAGAATATATTGTGGACGAAATAACATATATTTATTAGCGAGTAATGCCGTTACATTTATTTAAGAAATAAATAGCCATTACTCCAGGACTAATAAATGTGGTGGAGGAAATAAAGGAAAATGGAAAATAAAAGTGCACGCTGTGTATATTGAATATACACGCCATGTAGTTTTATGGAAAATGAGTACACACTGTGTATTAATGATTACACAGTGTGTAGTTTTTCCAGTCGATATTTTGAGGAAATAATAAACTTTTATTAAATGATATTTATTATAATCAGTGTGGGTGCATGTCAAGGAATTAATCATTTGACATGGGGGTTTTCAATAAGAGTTAATGAAATAAATAAAACGTGTAAAGCGTTTATTTATTGTCATAACTCTATTACCTCAAACCTGATTATAAATATCCTCACAACCCCAACACTTTTTCCCAATCGTTGTGCACAACAATTTTGGAGAGTTCTCTCAAGGCCGAAAGAACTCCTTCCTCCAAGAACTCTCTCAAGACCGAGAGAGATCCACTACCACCGGATCAAGGCAATCGAAGGCGGACATTGCAAGTGAAGGTTCTTCCTCGCTAGCACTCGGAGATCCCTTTGGCGACGTCCATAGATACGTGGAGTACGTGTGGATCACTGCTAGAGGAATCCTACACTTGGATTCTACGACGCAACGACGGATCACACCAAATCGTGACCGGAGACATCAACAAAGAAAGAATTCCATCAAGGTAATTCTTGTTAATTAATTAAATTAATTATAACCAACATATGATGATCTTGTCTCTATGGTTCCAGGACTCCCTCTTTTGTTTTTAGTTCTTCGTTCTATTCTTAAGATTCAGCATTTTACATCGTGACAGATCTCAGATTGGTCGTTGTTAATGCTAAAATTAAAGTTGGGCACTCCCACCAACACGCTTCTACTGCACCTGGAACCTACAAGTGGTATCAGAGGGGTCATATCATTGATTATAATTATTTAGTTTTTCATTGGTGATTTACGCATTTAATAATTTAATTGTTTCAATTCAATTTAATCATTCTTTAAAATCTAAATCTTGAGATCTATTCCTCCCCTATCGTTTCTCGTTCACCTTATAGAAATGAATTTTTATTTTAATTTTGATTAAAATAAAATAGAGGAACTCATTCAGAGGTTCCAAACATTCTTGGTCATACAACACCAGAATAAATGGCGTGTATTCGGAAGTACATGTCGTGTAGTCTAGGTTCAAATCATTGGACTGGTATTCCAAATTAGGCCATGTATTGGATCCTATCTAAGTCATTTATGACACCGTGTGTTGACCAGGAACAAGTGGCACATGGTTTTCAGATTACATGTCGTGTGGTCCACTGAACACGGCGTGTAGTCTCTTTGGAATGGGATTGGACCGTGTACCCCATACACAGCTTTCCCATCTGGAAACTGTGTAATGCGAATATTACACGGTGTGTGTCCAACTGAACACACCGTGTACTCTGAAAATTTCTGAAGCACATCAACACGCCATGTCCCTGGGCGTGTACTTCAGATGGATGGTGAAGAAAATTACACGCCGTGTAGTCAGAACTACACACCGTATACTCACCCAAATTATGCAGATTTATTAAAATTTATTATTATATTATACAAACCCTTGAGACATGTACCATAGTTCAGGCGTAAAGCTGAGGCACAACACGTGATAGATGTTTTATATATATGTGTTTAATTTAACATCTGCGTAATGAACGGGAATTCACTAGGTTTCCTCCAGGGTACAAGTTACGTAAAAAGATAATTTTAAATGAATTTATTTGTTTAAAATTATGATAGATTAGAATCTCAAGGAAATTCAGAAAAGGGTTTAAGATAAAAGTATTGATTAATTAAAGATAATTAATTGATTAGAGCGCAATTTATCTTAAACAAGAACGATTAAATAATTGAATGCTAGTTTTATTTATGCGTAAATATCATTGAATTTATGGATGATCATGAGCTAGACCAAGACCTTTGTATGTGAATGGTTTCTTTAATTTATTTATTTAAATTAAATTTGTTAGCATGCGAACCTTCTCCTCATTAATATGTAGGGCATGCGTGCCCAAGGATTCTTTTATATAAAAACCCCTTTTTACCCCTCACCTGCGTGTGAGATAAATGCATATGTAATGGATGGAGCTCCCAAGCTAGTGGAGGTGGCTCAAGTCAGGAGCCAAGGTGAAACCAATCCAAGTAGATACAAAGGTGGACAGGTGGAAAACTATAAACACGAACCCGAAAGGTTCAAGGTGTTTCTCCCCTAGGTCTTGGGTTAGTTTATCAACCGCTAGATAAACTAACCAATAAAAAAATCTCATGATCATACTATTTATTTTATTTCTGTCAGTTGCATGGTTTATTTATTGTGGGTGTGTTGTCATGATCACACAATTAATGAATTAAACGAGCATGCGGGGTGGAACTAAAATAAAACCGGCTTATACGTAAATATTATCTTAGACATGGTTAATCACTTAAGTATATCCCACTTAATATTAAAAAGCATATAATAAAAGATAATAAATTGGAAATTTACGTATAAGGATAAAATCCCTCAAAGAAATATTAAGTCGGTATAGCCTTCCATAATCTTGGTTAGAATCAAACCATAGTTCAAAGTGCTTGACCAACCCTAGTTGGGGTGCTTTCAATTATCGAAGAATTATAATTCAAGGTTTTGGGTTGAATTGAATTGTTCGCATAAATGGTTGACTGCCACAAAAGGACTTGGTGTGACCAAGAGGAAAAGGTTGAGGAAATCCAAAATAAAAGGATTTCGGGATTGGGGAGTCCACTCAGCAGATCAAGGAGCTGCGAGTTAATGCAGTTGGCATTTGGAATTCCTACCTAAAACCCTTCAAGTTGCTTTAAAAACCCTAGTTGTGGTAATGTGAATGGAAATATGGATCTTTTCCACTAGAATATTCAGGCAACAGAATATTCTGAAGTCAATGGTGAGGGCTATTAGATTTCGATAAAATAGTGGGAGACTAATAATTATTAATTTATTTATTTGTATCAATTTTATAATAAAGTACTAAACCTTTTCTCATCTTAATTTGTAGAAATGGAAAGAAAATGACTTCAAACATATCATTGTGAACCATACTTGAGAAGGAAAACCTTCTCACTGGCACCAATTTCCAAGAGTGGCAGAGGCGTTTACGCGTCATCCTTCGCCATGAAAGGAAATTGTATGTGCTGGAAGAGCCTATTCCAGGTGCGCCTGGAAAGGAGGCCAGTGATGAGGAACTATCTCTCTACATGAAACACATGGATGATGCCACAAATGTTCAGTGTTTCATGATATCGGTCATGTCTAATGAGCTCTTAAAACAACATGAAAACATGGACGTGTATAGCATGATGTCTCACCTTAAGGATCTCTACTAAGAGAAGGCGAGACATGAGATATATGAGATATCCAACACTTTGTTTACAACTAATATTGGAGAGTCTACGCTAGATGGGCCTTATGTAGTCAAGCTTATTGGCTACATTGAACGCCTGGATATCTTAGGAATTAAGTTCTCAGATGAGTTTCGTACAGATCTCATCCTATCATCACTGCCCAAGACCTTCTATAGCTTCATTGTCAATTATAAAATGAGCAACAATGAGAAGAGTCTATCGGAACTTTTGACCTTAATTCGTCAGTTAGATAAGGACATGGGGTGTGACAAACCCGCAGTCCTTATGGTGAATAAGAAAAAGAAGGATAGGGCAAAGGGGCCAAAAACTTATAAATGGTGCGAATCCCCCGAGCATCGTCCTTCCAAGAAGGGGAAGATCCAGATTCAGGGCAAGGAATGAGAGGCGGTGTGTTTTACATGTGGCAAGCAAGGCCACTAGAAGTGGAACTGCACCTAGAAGCATGGGGAGGCTAAATGTGTGTTCGTTATCGAGTGTAATCTTTATATTTCTACTCATTGGGTATTAGACACAGCTTGTGGGGCTCACATATGTATTCAAATGTAGGAACCAAGTAGATTTAGAAAGATCACCAGAGGAGAGGTGGATCTTTGAGCTGCCAATGGCACAACGCTGGCTGCATTGGCTATTGGCGATTACCACCTCTCATTGTCGACTGGGATGATTTTGGTTTGACATAACTGTTATTATGTGCCTAGTGTTACCAAGAACATAATTTCTATATCTTGTTTGGATATAGATGGATTTATTTTCAAGTTTTGAAATAAGGGTTTTCTCCTTTATAAGAACAATGTATGTTATGGTATGGCACATTTAAATAATGGTTTTTATATATTAAATTATGAAAACCAAGTTTTGGGAATCAATAACGAAACAAACTCACATGAATCGTACATCACCCAGTTGTGGCATCACCGTCTCAGTCATGTAAACAAGAAGTGATTGACAAATCTCTCTCAAGATGGTTATTTAGACTCTACTGAGCTAGAACCACTTTATAGATGTCACACTTGTTTACAAGGTAAAATGACCAAGCCGCCTTTTGGTGGACATGGTGAAAGGGCCACAGAGCTTCTAGGATTGGTGCACACGGATGTATGTGGACCATTTTCAGTAGAAGCTAGAGGTGGATATTCTTACATCATTACTTTTACTGATGATTTGAGTAGATATGGCTATGTCTACTTAATGAGGTATAAGTTAGAAGCCTTAGTGAAATTTAAGGAATTCAAGAATGAAGTAGAGAATCATCTTGGTAAGAAGATAAAGAAACTTCGATCGGATCTACGTGGAGAATATCTGAACCAAGAGTTCATCGATATTCTATGGGAGTTTGGGATTCTATCTCAACTCACTCATCCTTATAAACCACAGTGGAATGGTGTTAGTTAAAGGAGGAACCACATCTTTCTGGACATGGTGAGGTCGATGATGAGTCATGCAGATCTTTCATTATCCTTTTGGGGATATGCATTACAAACTGCAACATACACATTAAACCGAGTACCAACTAAGATGGAAAATGGAATTCCATCCTAGTTATAGAATGAAAAGAAACCCATTTTGTCACACACACGTGTATGGGGATGCAAGGTGTTTGTTAAGGCCTTCTAAGGCAACAAACTAGCACCCCGGGGCACGAAGTGTATCTTTATAGGATATCCCAAGGAAACGAAAGGATATTACCTATATAACCCTTCAGACAAGAAAGTGATTGTCGCCAGACAAGCCATCTTTATCGAGAGGGAGCACATCCTCAAAAGAATAGTGGGAGTAAGATTGACTTTGGAGAAGTTGATGCTCAAGATACACAGGAGTTAGTACAGGAACAAGTTCTATAGGTCCCCATGGAAGAGGTTCTAGAAACACAAGTACTGCGTAGGAGCTCAAGAGAGGTAAGGGAACTAGAGAGATTTTCTTTACTAGTCACCGAGGATGGTGAATCATTATTGTTGGACAATGATGAACCTCTCTCCTACAAGGAAGCTGTAGAAATCTCAGAAGCTGCAAGATGGCTAGAAGCTATGAATTCTGAGATGGATTCCATGTATCATAACCAAGTTTGGGTTCTGGTCAATGAGCCAGTTAATGTAAAGCCTATTGGATGAAAATGGGTATTCAAGAGAAAACTGGACATGAAAGTTCAAGTTAGCACTTATAAAGTAAGGCGAGTGGATAAAGGATTCAAACAACGTCAAGGAATTGACTATGATGAAACCTTCTCGTCATTTTCCATGTTTAAATCTATAAGAATCATACTTTCCATAACAGCTTACCATGACTACGAGATTTGGAAAATGGATGTCAAAACAGCATTCCTTAATGGGAACCTTTAGGAAGATGTCTATATGACACAACCAGAAGGGTTTGTGATACCAGGTGAAGACAAATGGGTTTTCAAGTTGTAGAAATCCATTTATGGATTAAAGAAAGCATCCAGGTCATGGAACATTTGATTTGATGAAGGCATAAAAGAATTTGGTTTCATTAAGAATGAATGTGATCCCTGTGTTTATAAGTGGTTTAATGGGAATGCGATCATTATCCTAGTAGTATATGTTGACGACATATTTCTTATTGGAAACGATGTACTGGTCTTACAGTCAATTAAGGACTGGTTGAACAAGTGTTTCTCTATGAAGGACTTGGGTGAAGCAGCCTATATTCTAGGGATCAAGATCATTCTTAATAGATCCAAGAGGCTGCTTGGACTAAGTCAAGGTACATACATTGATCAGATAGTAAATAAATTTAGTATGGAACAATCCAAGAGGGGATTAGTTCCAATGTCACATGGCCTACATCTTTCTAAGAAAATGTGTCCATAGACACAACAGGAGAAAGATATAATGAGTAAGATCCCATATGCTTCGGCTATAGGATCCATCATGTATGCCATGTTATGTACCAGGCTTGATGTTGCCTATGCACTGAGCATGGTAGGCAGATATCAAGCAGATCTAGGAGAACAACATTGGACTGTTGTTAAGATTATCCTCAAGTATCTGAGAAGAACTAAGGATATGTTCCTGGTGTATGGAGGAGATGATGAGCTTGTCATCAGAGGGTATGTTGATGCTGGTTTTCAGACAGATCAGAACGATCTGAAGTCGTAATCTGGATATGTTTTATGTATCAATAAGGAGCTGTGAGCTGGAAGAGTTCAAAGCAGCCAGTTGTTGCCAATTCTACAATGAATTATGAATATATAGTTGCTTTTGATGCATCCAAGGAAGCCGTCTGGATTCAGAACTTTGTCCAGGAACTTGATGTGGTTCCTAGAATTAAAGACCCTATCACATTGTATTGTGATAATACTGCAGTGGTGGCTCTTTTAAAAGAACCAAGGTCACATCAATGGACAAAGCACATACTCTGGAAGTATCACCTCTTGAGGGGTTTCTATCAGAGGGGTGAAGTTGCAGTGAGCAGAGTGTCCATGGAAGAGAACGTGGCAAACCCCATGAATAAAGGCTTATCTCAGCAGAAGCATGAATATCATGTGAGAGCTAGTGGGTTAAAGGTTGTTAGCAGTTGGCTCTAGTCCAAGTGGGAGTCTGTTGGAGTTGGTGGCCTAGAACCAAATACTTTGTACTTTATTCATTAATAAATACCTTATCACACTTGATTATTCTTTTGCGTGACAATGCATGTGATAATGTCCTAAGGACAGTTGTAGCATTAAAGGGTCATAGCGGATCCCTGCTATGATGAGAACCCAGAAGTGCCATAACACTATTCTTAAATATATGTTCTATGGCTGGATGATGTTATTTGAGGGACACAAATAATACAGGCCATTAGGGGTGAGGACTCATAAAACTTTGAGGCACCTTCTCATGGTGTACGACCTTGGTAATATCCAGGAGGATATTATGAGAATGAGACCCGCCAATAGAAAATCCACATTTCATAGTGTCATTGGATGTTCCTATCTACGAACGTGTGTATTGGTCCTTAGACTTTAAGATTATTATTAATGGGTATTACAAATCATGCACTTAGATGTATTGATGAAAACTGTGATGACACACTGTTCGTAGTGAGGTAGGATATGTTGGGTGTGTCACAAGTAATACTGCATTAATAGATAATGCGAGAAAGAATTTGTCCCTTCTGTTCCATAATGGAAGTAGATATCTCAGGCCCTTTGATGGAATTGATATAGCCTAAAATTCATGTCCATGTTAAGGTATGAGTGAGTTCAATTCCGGAAAGTCAAAGAAAGAATAATCGAGCACATGGGTTGATGGCACTAGCATGCAACCCGCTTGATTCAAGATATCGTGACAAAGGGATTATATTACACAGTAAGCATTTGTATGAGGTGACACGTCAATGAGGCGTCAACTTATTTCTCTTGGGTGCCTTGACTCGTTTCTAGACAGTAATCTTGGACTTTAGGCAAGCCTACCTAATGCCAATGAGAAAGAGGCCTAGAGGGTCACACACTAAGTGTGTCCATGTATCTCAGTTAAATATAAATTTAACAAGTTCAATAAAGATTATTTCCTACTGTGGTTTAATAATTATTTAAGTATGTATGGTTGTATTTATTTCGACACAAGTTATTCGAGAGAATATATTGTGGACGAAATAACATATATTTATTAGCGAGTAATGCAGTTACATTTATTTAAGAAATAAATAGTCATTACTCAAGGACTAATAAATGTGGTGGAGGAAATAAAGGAAAATGGAAAATAAAAGTACATGTCGTGTATATTGAATATACACGCCATGTAGTTTTATGGAAAATGATTACACGCCATGTATTAATGATTACACGGTGTGTAGTTTTTCCAGTCGGAATTTTGAGGAAATAATATCGTTTTATTAAATGATATTTGTTATAATCAGAATGGGCGCATGTCAAGGAATTAATCATTCAACATGGGGGTTTTCAATAAGAGTTAATGAAATAAATAAAACGTGTAACATGTTTATTTATTGTCATAAATCTATAACCTCAAACCTGATTATAAATATCCTCACAACCCCAACACTTTTTCCCAATTGTTGTGCACAATAATTCTGGAGAGTTCTCTCAAGGCCGAAAGAACTCCTTCCTCCAAGAATGCTCTCAAGACCAAGAGAGATCCACTACCACCAGATCAAGGTGGTCGAAGGAGGACATCGCAAGCGAAGGTTATTCTGTGATAGCACCCGGAGATCCCTTCGGCGACGTCCAGAGATACGTGGAGCATGTATGGATCACTGCTAGAGGAATCCTACACTTGGATTCTACGACGCAATGACAGATCACACCGGATCATGACCGGATACATCAATGAAGAAAGAATTTCATCAAGGCAATTCTTGTCAATTAATTAAATTAATTATAAACAACATATAATGATCCTATCTCTATGGTTCCAGGACTCCCTCTTTTATTTTTCGTTCTTCATTCTTTTCCAAAGATTCAGCGTTTTACATCGTGACAGATCTTGGATTGATCATTTTTAACGCTAAAATTAAAGTTGGGAACTCCCACCAACATGCTTCTGATGCGCCCAGAACCTACAGGGGGTACAAACACCTTGAGTTTCCTATATCATAGCACTATGTGTAAACGCGTTTACTATTCTTGGATACTCGTGCCGGTGTGAATATTTACTTTTTCCATTATTTATCATAATTATCTATTATGGTATAACTTTCCATTTTCTATAGAATTAAATTTTAACATATTAGTACCTTTTATTTGATTACCATTTTAGACATTTTGATTAATTAATTAAATGTCTCCCACCATTTTATCAAATTCTAGGAACCCTCTGTGCTAGAATCGAAATACTCTATCGCTTGAGTATTCTTATTGAAAGGATCCATGAACCTCACATCATAGTCTAAAATCAATGGATACGCCACTACTTGGAGGGTTTAAGGTGGGATTTTGACTAGCCAACTGCATTAACTCGCGGTTCCTTGATCTGTTGAGCGAAATCCCAGCTTCTAAAATCATTACTTGATTTACTCAATTCTTACCTCTAAAATGATAGAAAGTTAGATATGGATAATACTTACTACCAATTTAGTTAATTTAACCCACCACTCTCATAAGAACTCCCTCTTAGTAAGAGGCACCCTCAGCTATGACCCAAAGGCACCCCAAACACCCAGTTTTGTCCAAATTCGAATTATGGAAGGCAGTTTAGACTTAATATTTCTTTGATGGTTTTTGTGTTATTAATGTGAAAAAATAAATCATTTTCTATCTTATTAGGACGTACTACATGATCTCACTCACAAATGATCATGCTATGAATATAAAATTCATTACGTCACATGTTCATTTTATCTTTACATGCTTGTTTATTATCCTATGTGATTGCGTGTAAACTACACATTCACGAAAAATAATAAACCTTGCAAAATAAAATGATGACCAGATCATGATTCAATTATAATAGTTGATCCAATGAGTGAATAATGGATCAACCTTGACCCTAGGGAAAATACATTGAGTCGTGTCACTTATAACTCAAATTGCAGTGCCTGCCCATCCAATGCATCCATCTCATGTCTGGTGCATCACCATAACTTGGCATGAAGTGCATCATAGTCCATCTCATAATTATAAAATAGTACTTACTCAAAATAGAGGGGAATTGAGGAGTATAAAATACAACTCTAAATTTGACACGTAGGTCCTCATATATATAATGACACTGAGACAATTCACAGATTTCCTTTTAATTAAACTAATTATTACAAAACCATACAATAATTAAATAATTAAATAAAATTGTACCAAACATGCATTGGTCGGTCCACAGCTTATGACCAGTCTAATACACTTAAACTTGTATATTTAAAATTAAATTCACAATATAAATTAAACTTGCATTAATATTTTCTGAGGGAACTTTTATTGAATTAAAAAAATCACTCATATTTTTTAATTCTATAATTATGTCGTTTGATCTCGTTAATTAATTTAATTTTAAAACCAATTAATTATTTAATTATTTAATTTAACACCTAATTGAACTTATTTAATCCACAATTAATCAGAAATTCATATTTAATTAATTTAATTTGCAATCAAATTAAATTAAATAAATTAATTAATTTTTTATCATTTAAAATTAATCAGGCCCTGAAAATCTTGGTCAAGGCCAGTGCGGTTCGGGCCAAACTCGTGCAGGCCCATTCCAGGCTGTACAGACCCCATGCATGGGGATTCTGGGCCAAACAGGTCCATCAAAGGCAATTCTGGGCTGGATAGACCCACCCGGACACATTTCGAATCAGCTCAGATCCAACGAGACTCACAGTAGGGGTTACCTCAAGCCAAAAAAACCATGGCGATGTCAGATTTTCCTTATGGAGACCATCACTGGTGGATGTCCGACCAGATCTAGCTGACGGTAGAGAGGCTAGAGCAGTGGTGAGTCGGAAGTCCGGTTGAGGGGATGCCCATGAGATAGGAGGCTTCACCAGACAACCTGAAGAGGAGGCTGCCACCAGATCTAGGTGGAGGCACACTCAGGGTTCTGTAGAGATCACATGGGAGGTGGAGGTCGAATGGGGTCCTAGACCATGGTGGGAAAGCTAGTGGTGGCAGCTTCCTGGAAGAAGAGGTACGAGCCAGGTGGTCTGGCGTTGTGCATGGGGCCATGGGGTGCTCAAGGGGTGGAACGCTGCTACAGGGAGGCCTCCAAATCTAGTGGGTGGTGAGGTCAGTGTCGTGTAAGTTGATGGGTTAGTGCGATGAAGGCGGAGGGGAGCGACCCGTGGAAGGAGGCGGTGGGCGGAAGGGTCACGCCGTGCCAGAAAAGAAAGGGTCGCCGCTTGGGGTTCACAGGCTATTGTGGGAGGTGGATCACTGGGCTGGTGGCTCCGGCTAGAAGTGTGTCCAGGTGGGGTCATGACCCTTGTTGGCTGACATGGAGGAGGAAAACTCCTCCTTTCTTTTTTTGACTTTTTCTATTGATTAACAAAAACCAGTGTCTCTTTTTTTTAAATATTGGTAGGTTGCGGAAAAAAGAACCCCATGCATGTTTTTCTGATTTTTTGGGTTGGGTAAGTCTACAACCTATAATTTTAGGACTATAGAAATTTTTTCGTTTTGTATTTCCACAATATTGTGGGTTTTATGATCCCACTGGAGAACTCTATTCAGACCACCAGTCCTGGGTCGGAAAACATGGGTTCACAAAAAAACAGTTACTGGTCATTGCTTTGGGTAAAATAAATATATATTTATATATATATTCATTAAATTACACCTGTAATAACAATTTAAATCGGTATTTAAAACTTTTTATGTCCATAAATTAGCCATCTGATGTCAGATTGGTGATTCGTATTTGGTGTTGAGATCGTAACGACACTGACTATTAAATTTATTGCAATTTAATTTTTCTATTGACTTAAACTTTTCATGATTTCCTATGATACCAATTGAAAGTACTAGGCATGTAGCGAAAGCCCCAAAATATGGGATTTTAAATTTTTTCACCGACGAATGATATGAACTCGTCATCATCAGCGTATCACTGCCTAGTTTATGCCAAAGATCTTTCATGAAGAAGATTAAGTACAAAAATTAAAACCATAAAATACCTGGTTTAGATTTGTATCCGAACTTGATGTCTACTCATTTTTGGTGATCAATGCTCAAAGAATATGAATTTAAATTACTTTATATCATCCACACACGCTTCAAAAATCTGCGAGAGCATCAATCGTCAAAATTTGGGTGCTAGCACGAAGTTCTGACGATGCCTTTGATGCTCCAACGATCATCGCATCACCTTACTTGCGATGCGCAAGAGAGAGCTTGATCCAATATCCTAGATCTAGATCCTCTCTCTAGACTATGGTAGAGAGAATAATATAGAGAATGACTATCAATATTCACAAGTTAATTCCTCTCTTCTTCTATTTATAGGGTGTTAAGAAAATACCCCATAATGCCTTATCGCCCCCCAAATAATTAACACTCTATATAAAAAATATTTTTACTACTAAGATGATTCATAAATATCATTTATTATTATTTCCACTTTCTTGTAATATCATAAATATAATACGTGATAATAATTGATCCATTAACTCATCTCATACTTCCCACAAATATTAAATAAATCTTGAATATTTTAAACTAATATTCGTTCAAATAATATTTTCATGTATTTACTTTAAAACTAGTAAAAACATTTAATAAATAAATAAAATTACCATTATTACTAACTTGAATAATATTAATTTATTCATTTCATTGCTGATCCCATCTCCTTGGAAAAATCCCGGACCCCAGTGGTGGGGGCCACCATGTCTAATATACCAATTCAACTGAATAGGGCAGATTCTTGAATACGTTTTTGTGTGTGAACCTCTATGCCCTTATCTCGATAGTAGTGAATATTATTCACAAACCAAGAGGGGGATCTAGTAACCCATCATGGACCCTAAAGAGATAAGGATTGTCATTGCAGTGACAATCAACCTACAAACACGTACTGTGTAATATAATCTCATTGCATTTAATATCTCATAAAGATGGATGCACACCCATGTCATCACCCTTTTCTTGTTTTATTATTTTTTGATCTAACTAGATGGATTTATTTTGGACTACCATGTTCATGGATTTATCAAGGTGCTGCCATCCTGATAAACATGGCCTGAGATACGTAACTTCCTTAACCTGGAAGCGATAGATCCTTTCTTGACCATTTAACCAATGTTATGTCACCAATGATGCACCCAACACAAACTACCTCATGACAATTTCATCATCATGGTTTTCTCCTTGCATCAAATTACATGATAAAATGACACACATTGGCAATGATCTCAAGTCAGGAAACCATTTCACATGTCTGTAGACAGGAACATCCAATGAAACCCAAAACATGTGGTGTTCCTATTGGCGGATCTATGCTCATGATATCACTACTCGAGATCACCAAGTGAGAACTTCATGAGAATAAGTATCAATGCTTATGATCCCCCAACACCTGATAGTCAAACATCTATTGTGTCTAGTCAGTAAGATGTATCTAGAACAAATTACATTTGTTTAAGATTAATGTCATAGTATCTCTAGGTTCTCATTATAGCATGTGATCTACTATAACCTTTTAATATGACAATTAATCAATGGACATTACTATTAAATATTGGATGCATAAATATCTACACTATAATGGTAAGTAATCATCATGTATATCTAACTGTATACATGATATGGTAATCAAAAGTAATGCATAGTTGGGTCTAGGGAACCCACTATTTCAACAAATTAACCCTAAAGATCTACCAGATCCACCATAGAGGAACATGACTACAATAGATCATTTTACAAGACAACATGCTCTAGTATTCAGTAGATCTTCTGACCCGGTGGTATATGAAGGATGTATTAATGCCCTAGAGAAGATATTTGAAGTCATGTATATTTAGAATTTCAAAATTTAACCCTTTTTATTTATCGTTTTGAAGGTGAGGTTGATTGATGGTGGTCTCTAGTTAATAATAACGGAGATAAATATGATCTTGATGTTATGGAATGAGATGATTTTAAGATACTTTTTATGGAAAAATATTTTTCAAAGACTGTTCAACTCAGAATAGAGAAAAAATTTCTAGAACTAAGCCAGAAAGATGAAGATTTGGTGACTATGTATAAAGCTACTTTTACAAGACTGGCCAGGTGCATACTGGATTTTTTTGGGACATTCATAGTAAAATTAATATATTTTAATCTAGTTTTAAACCAATTTTATGAAGATCATTAGCTTCATGAGAATTTAAAATCTATGAGAAACTTTTTCATTGTGTTGAAAAATTTGAGATGGAGCTTGCTGACATGTATGGGCCTTGTGATGGAAAGAGTAAGAAGCGTTTTGGTTTGAAGGTGAAGCATTCATCAAAGAAATTTGTAGTTAAGAAAATAAAAATCCCATATTTTGGTAAGTGTGGTAAGAAGAACCCTGGAGAATGTCTTATAAAGGTAGTAATGTGTTTCCAGTGTGGTCATATTGGTCATAAGACTCATGAATGTAATGAAAGGAATCCTAGAAAACCAAAGATTGGGGTAATTGATAGCTATCCAATGGTGAGGTGTTTTAGTTTCAATGATTTGGGTCATTATGCTAAAATGTTTCCAACATTATTTGCATGTGATTTAAATCATCATTATCAGAAACAAAATGGTTTGGTGAAGTTATTTACTACTACTACGGTTGATGTGGGACCATCAAATGAATTGGTGACAAGTATGTTACTTGTGTATTCAAATTATGGTAATACCCTATTTGATTATGGATATTTGCATTCTTTAATTTCTATGAAATTTTCAAGAATATTAGGAGTATCACATCATGAAATTATGATAGAACTTTTGGTGAAGACACTGGGTGGGAATATTATATAAACCAAGATATATATGACTCTTCCTATTGTTATTGGTGAAATGGTCTTTCTTATAAATCTTGTTGAATTACCCATAATAGAGTTTGAAATTATTTTGGGTATGGACTAACATTTAGTTTATCTTGATAAGATATATTTTCGAGCCATGAAAGTTTTTTCAATGATTTTATAACATTAATAACCTACCAAGAATCTTTGAAAATGATTATAAGTGTCAATGAAAGTTACTTAACACATTTCATTGAAAAGAATGGAACTATTTAGATTAGTGATGTTCCAGATTTTAATGAATATATGGATGTTTTTCATGATGATTTACCTAGTTTCATTTCCAATTGTGAATTCAAGTTTACTATTGACTTAGTCCTTGATGCTTAGCCTATTTCAAAACCCCCTTGAATAGATCAAGTAGAACTTTTGAAACTAAAAAAGTAATTGAGGAGTTTCTAAATAAAGGTTTTATTCAACTTAGCACTTCACCATAGGGTGATCCTGTTTTGTTTGTTAAAAATAAATATGGTTTCATGATCCTTTTCATTGATTATAGTGCATTTAATAAAATCATTGTTAAAAAAAGTATCATTTTCCTCATACCGATGATTTGTTTTATCAGCTCAAGAGAGCCCATTACTTTTTAAAGATTTATCTTGGGTCAGGGTACTGTTAGTTGAAAGTGAAGGTGGTAGATATTCTGAAGACTACATTTCAGACTAGATACGAGCATTATGAGTTTGTAGTTATTCCCTTTAGATTGACAAACTCCCCCACTGTATTTATGGATCCTATGAATAGAGTTTTCTATGAATATTTGTATAAGTATTTGGTTGTTTTTATTGATTATTTTTTGGTTTATTCAAAAATTTACGAGGATAATGAAAAAAATATAAGGATTGTTCTACAAATCCTTAGTGAAAAGAAGTTATATGTAAACTTTAGAAAATGTAATTTTTGGTTACAATAGATTTCTTTCCATGGGAACATTGTAAGTAAATATAGAATTACAGTTGATTATTCTAAAACTAAATTTGTTGAAGAGTGGCTAAGACCTACCAATTTCCCAAAGATTCATTGTTTTCATGGAATATAGGGTTACTACTGACGGTTTTTTGAAAACTTTTCTCAGTTGTCTGTCCCCCTAACTAAGTTTACATGATAGGGAGTTAAATTCATCTAGATAGAATAATGTGATGTTTTTTTAGGAACTGAAAAGGAGATTGGTGAATGCTCTAGTTTTGGCCTTACCTTCTAGAAATGGTGAGTTTTTCATCTATAGTGATGCTTCATTAAAGGGAATTGATTGTTTCCTAATGAAAAATGACCAGGTAATTACTTATGATTCACGTCAGTTGAAACCTCAAGAGTGAAATTACCCTACTCATGATCTAGAATTAGCTACTGTTGTTTTTGCTTTGAAAATTTGGAGGCATCATTTGTATGGAGTAAAGTTTAAAATATATACTAATCATAAAAGTTTGAAGTATATATTCAATGAGAAGGAATTGAACATGAGATAGAGAATACAACTGGAACTAATAAATGATTATGATTGCACTATTCATTATCATCTTGGAAAGGAAAAAAAGTGGTTGATGCTTTGAGTCGAAAAAATAATGCTACATTAACAATGTTACATTTGAAACCTGACCCTTTGGTTAATGATTTGATAAATTTTGGTCTAGAAGTTGTGGATGTAGGAACCTCCTCTATTTTGTTTTAGGTTTCAGTATAGTCAAATTTTTCATAAATAATTAAGAAAGCTTAGAAGGTGGATCATGCTTTGAAGGAAAAGGTAAAATCCATTAATAAGTGTAAGTTTCATGATTTTAATATTGATGAAGAAGGTGTTTTAATATTTGGAAAAAGATTATGTGTACCTTTTTATTCCTAGTTCAAGAAATTTTTATTGAGTAAATATCATAGTTTTCCATTTTTTGTTCATCCAGACAACACAAAGATATACAAAGAAATTTGGAAATATTACTAGTGGGATGGAATGAAAAGAGATATTATTGACTTTACCATGATTTTTTTTGATTGACGGTAGGTTAAATAAGAATGATAATTAACGAAGGGAATGCTTTAACCTTTTCTAGCATCGAAGTGGAAATGGGAAAATATATCAACGGATTTAATGGTGGGAGTGCCAAATACTTCTCACGGTAACTATATGATTTCAGTTATTATTGATTGACTAACTAAATATGCACATATCATTCCTATACGAGATATAATGTATTTAGATCAACTTTTTTTACTGTACCACAAAGAGATAGTTAGGTTAGATGGAGTTCCTCTCTCAAATCTATCAGACTGTGATCCTAGGTTTAGTTTTAATTTTTTGAAAGGCCTTCATAATTTGTTGAGTACTGAATTAAATTTCAGTACATCTTTTCATCCTCAATCAGATGGAAATTTATAATGAAAAATTCGGACCTTTAAAGACATGTTATGTACTTATTCAATGCATTACTAGGGAAGTTGGGACCAATATCTTTCTTTGGTTGAGTTTATTATAATAAAAAATTTCATTCCAGTATAAAGATGGAGCCTTTTGAGAAAATTTATGGAAAGTGGTGTAGAACTCAAACATTTTAGGATGAAGTAGGTGAGAGGAAGTTAGTGGGATTGGAATGGGTAGGGAAAGTGGATGATAAGGTGAAAATGATTCAAAAAACATATGAGAACATCTCAGAGCAGGTATAAAAGTTATGCAGATAACAGGACAAAATACATTTCTTTTGAGGTTAGTGACTATGTTTTTATTAAATTATCTATATGAAAAAGTGTTATGCATTTTGATAATAAGGTAAAGTTAAGTCCACGGTTCATTGGACCATATGAAATTGTGGAGAAAGTTGGATTCATTTCTTATCAAGTGGCCTTATCTCCAAGTTTATCACAGACACACAACATATTTAATGTTTCAATGTTAAGGAAATATGTGTCTAATTCATCTCATGTTTTGAGCCTTGAAGTAGTTTAGTTGGAAGAGAACCTTTTTTATGAGGAACAACCAATTCATATTCTTTATGGTAGAGATCAAGTATTGTGGAACAAGGTAATTCTACAGGTTAAGGTTTTTTGGAGAAACTATATGGTTGAAGAAGCAACATGGAAGTCTGAAAATGCTATGAGGGAAAGGTATCCTCACTTGTTCATTAAGTGAATAGAATTACGAGGAAGAAATTTCCAAAGGGGGGGAATGTAATAACCCATGCACTGATAAAATAAAAAAAATTCCATGTTTATTCTTGTATTAAATAGTAATATTCATTATAAATATGTTAAGTAATTCTTAAAATAAAAAAGGAAATAGTTTTATAAAACTCATTTCTTATAAGGTTATAATTAAAACATTAATTTTCAAATTTTATAATTTTAATCTGAAAAATTCAATTTTATTTTTGATTCCATCTTATCAAAATAATTTTAGAATGAATTTTTGAGAATTTTTGAAAAATGTTGATGAATAGTAAATAAATACTAGTTTTTATTGAAAACTGTATTTTATCTACATGGTCAAATTATGATTTGGACTAGTTTTAGATTTTCATTAGTCCGTTTTGATTTAAATTAATCCAATTATTGTTTTTGAAATGGATTTTATACTGGAATTTAGTATAAAAATATTTTATATTTTAAAATGGATTTTTTTTCTAGAAAACTATTTTTCATTGCAGTTTAATTTTAAATTAAATTATAGGACTTCTGTGTTTTAAATTTTGAAAATTGAATTTCATTTTTGGAATCAATGGGTTCAAATTCAGAAAATAGGTCCCTTTTATTTTTTGGATAATATGTATAGTAAACATAATAATTTTTATTACCACCATAAAGAGTAAATATAGTAATTAAGGGTAAAATAAAATTGTAAGGACTAGAAAATGACCCTAAAAATTGCTAAAATTTAATTAGATGAGTAATTTTTATCCATAATCATTCAAGGTTATGTTATATGACCATTTTATGACATTTGGATATGATAATAACCTTTAAAATATTTTATTTAAAGAAAAGTCAAAGATGTCACGCTCATGTTTTTAATAAGTATTATATTTTTAATATGGTGATATCCAGAGGATGTGTTCAACTATAAATATTTTTTTGAAATATAAAGTATTTATATCCATCATGGTAATTTATTTTTAATTTTTTAGGGAAGAAATAATTAAATTGAATGCTTGCACAACGTTGATGCAGTAATTATTTAATTAATAGAAAAATCATAAAAATGATATTAAAATTATTAAAATATAATATAATTTGATATAATTAATTTTATCCATGAATTTTATAGAATACCTTGACATGATTAGAATACAATAAAACATTTATTTTAAAATGTACCTTTTGTCTTTATGTTTTTAAAGTTAATGTAATGAATAATATCATATTCAAAAATAATGATATTTTATGGAATTAATATTTTATTAAATTATTCAGAAATCATAAAAATATTAAATAAGCACAATGAGGATAATATATAGTCAAAATGTCACCCCCTATACATTTATATTCCCTTTGGAATCATTTGGTTCTAGAAAAGTCATATAATATTTTGATATTTTGAGAAGTTCCAAGAGTGTCACTCCCCTCTCTTATAAAAGAGAACACCTTCTTCTCAATCCTACAGACTTAAAAATAATTTTGGTTCAACCAATACCTACCAAAATACTTTCCTAGAGTCGCTCCCCACATTATGGAGATCTTGTTTTAGGCAGAATACCAACCTTAGTAGTCTTAACATGTTAAGGAAAGGAGGATTTCCAAAGAAGATGTATAGTTTTTATCAACATGTATTAGTTTTGTTTATTCTTACACATCCATAAAACCATCTTCAATCATGATAAAATACTAACTCCAGTATCCTCCATATATTGATATTTTATTATTTTAATGACATAACATAAATTCATCGCATATTCCTTCAAATGGGATACAAAATCATCAATCGTGTGTACGACGAAACTACAGCCTCGCGAATCGATGTCATTTTTTTCCATTATCATATTTCATAGCTTGATATAAGGATGGAATTAAAGTATTTATTTTATATTTGTAAAATATTTATACTTTTTAATTCATGATGTCCCATATACCTTTTTATATTCTATTTCATGGGGGATACTATAGTGTCACTCCCGTGTACGGCGGACTACTATCTCGCAAAGCGACATGATTCTTTTTTCACTAACACTTTACATGGAAGGTAATAAAAATAATATTTATGAATATATGTGACATAAATAAAATTATTATTATATTAATGACATATTTATCATACTTAAAAGAAAATATATCATTTTCTTTCTTACATTTCCACTCATTAAAAAATGATAACATTGTTCATGCATACGTGTGGACTACCACCTACACGAAGCAATGTGATTATGTTTCCATCACCACAACACATGGATGATATATATAGGTGTATTTAATAAAATAATATGATATATATGTAATGATTATTATTTTGTATATGAGTTAATAATAACCTATTTGACCATATTCAACTGACAAAAGTCATTTTGGACATATAAACTGAATATCGTCAAAACATATGACGTGAACTTAAATAATTAAGTAATTATTATAGCACGGTGATAAGAAAATAAAAGAAATGATAAAATCGAAAAGTATTCTTAGGAAAGTAAATAATTAACCTAAATTTATTATTCAGGAAGATAAAAATGTATGTGATGTGTGAGACTTGAGGTAAGGGATTTCTTCACACACATTATAGAAAATGTTAAGAGTTCATTAGTGGTGTCTTATTGAGTTTCGTTATCACACATTGCATGTGCATCTTAGTGGATGTGTGGAATTCTTATTTTGGGACACAATTAAAGATGAGGGGCTTATAATAGGATGTTGAGTTGGTAAAGCGTTGATAGGAATTGGTCATAGTACTTGAGTTGGATTAAGTGTTTTTGGGATACAACACCTCCACTGGTTTTTTTTCTTTTAGAATACTATATTGTATGTGTTTGACTCATTAAAAGAACCATAATGCATGATTGTATGGTATTATATGTCATGAAATGATGATAACACATGGGTTATTTCACTTTGTTCCTATTTTTCAGTTATTTCTTGTTATTGATGGTGTTATGGAATGAGGGTAAATCACTCCCCAATGATAAACATGGTATCCCTCGATTCCAATCATCAATCTCTAGTGATTATGGGGCACATTTGAAGCCACACAATGCACCTATTCAAGTTGTGTGGTTCAATGGTGAGCTAGGTTGTTGCATTTTCTTTCTTAAATACAATTACAGTTCTTTATCATCGATCATAAATGAGGATTGGAAACTATTTTTTGGTGTCATCTTGAGAATAAGACACTTACAAAAAAACAATTTTGAAAAAAATGGTATATGTTAGGATTAAAATTTAAAAAAAATTAAAAAAAATCACTCGAATAATTGATGTATAAAAAAATCAATGATTAATATCAAAATAATGGTACTTAATCGCTCAAGGGCATGTTTGCATCCAGAGTCATTGCACCTAAAAAATTGACAAATGATGTTTCTCTGTGTAATCAATCATTGAACTTTCAAAACCAGGAGGTTGAGCCATTGAAAAGGGCATATAGATTTACAATATATAAATAATTTCAAGGAAATAAAAAATAAAAAACTACCCATATTTCGCTTCTAGATGTTGCAGATATTCATTCAACTCCCGAAATGGTGATCTCTGCCAAGGAATTACTGCCTGTTTCTTCATAGTAGGAGATCCATATGCACCAACATTCTCTATTATCAGGCATTTGAAAGCTTCATTGGGACTGCAGGTCTCAGTAATCTTCTTCAACAACACCACAAGATGCATGCCTTCACTGGAATGCCTCCCAATCCTTTCAAACATATCTAAAACCAAACCCAACAGTTCATCTCTTTCATACAGCAGTGAGCTTCTCTCATCTTTGAGATTTTCAATGGAGGAATCTGAGTCTCTCAGCTTTATCTCCAACTGATATGCGAGTTCTTCAACGTCATATTATTTTTCCCTAAGGTCGGCTATGCTCTTCTCTGATTTCTACCAAGAACTGGTTAGTGTTTCTTCTATAAATTCCATTTTATGCCTCATGCTACATATATTATCCTTGAGTTCCACAGTTACCATGTTCCTATAATCAATCTCCATCACCCGTAGAGCCATAGTTTTCACCATCTCATATTTTAAAGCCTCCTCAAAACTAGGGGTATGTGGACACCCAAGATTATAGGAGTGGTGGGATAATCAACAACCGGAATCTCACACACAATGGATGAATGACATAGCAAGGGGCGGGGTGTCATGGACCATAGGAGAAAAAAGAGGGCCGAAGTTAACAACCCATCGTAATGGCCCAAGAAAAAATTAGATCCCAGTAGAACAACTGATCCAACAAGATAAAATTGAGCGTAATAATAAATCTAAAATACTTTTCATTCATGTAAATAAATAAATTTAAATAGAAGTGTATAAATGGGCATATTTAAAATTGAAAACTATATGAAACACCTAATTTCACACATATTATAGAAAATGTTAAGGGTTCATTAGTGGTGTCATATTGAGTTTTATTCTCACAATTTGCATGTGCATCTTGGTTGATGTGCAGACTTCATGTTTTGTGACAAGTAAAGATGAAAGCCTTATAATAGGAGGTTGAGTTGGTAAAGGATTGATAGGAATTGGTCATAGTAGTTGAGTTAGACCAAGTGTTTTTGGGATACAACGCCTCCAATAGTTATCTTTCTTTTAGCATACTATATTGTATGTGTTTGAATCATTAAAAGAACCATAATACATGATTGTATGGTATTATATGAAATTAAATGATAACACGTGGGTTATTTCACTATGTTTCTATTTTTCAGTTATTTCTTGTTACTGATGGTGTTATGGCATAAGGGTAAATCACTCCCCAATGATAAAATTAGTAACCCTCGATACTAATCATCAATCTCTAGTGATCAAGGAGCACATTTGAAGCCACACGATGCACCTATTCTAGTTGTGTGGTTCAATGGTGGGCTAGGTTGCTGCATTTTCTTTCTTAAATATAATTATGGTTCTTTATCCTCAATCATAAATGAGGGTTAGAAACTATTTTCTAGTTTTATCTTGAGAATACGACCCTTACAAAAAAAAAGATAAACAATTTTGAAAAAATTGGCATCTCTTAGGTTAACACTAAAATTTAAAAAAAAAATCACTTGAATAACTGATATAAAAAAACAATAATTAATCTCAAAATAATGGTACTCAATCGCTCAAGGGAATGTTTGCCTCCATAGTCATTGAACCTAAAATAAACCAACGAACGACATGTTTCACTGTGCAGTATATGAATGGGCATATTTCAAATTGAAAACAATAGGAAACACCTAATTTCACACATATTATAGAAAAATTTAAGGGTTTGTTAGTGGTATACTATTGGGTTTCATTCTCACACTTTGCATGTGCATCTTGGTGGATGTGCGGACTTCATGTTTTGTGACACAAGTAAAGATGAGAACCTTATAATAGGAGGTTGAGTTGGTAAAGGATTGATAGGAATTAGTCATAGTACTTGAGTTGGACAAAGTGTCTTTGGGTTACAACACCTCCACTAGTTTAGTTTCTTTTAGCATACTATATTGTATTGTTCGACTCGTTAAAAGAACCATAATGCATGATTGTATGGTATTATATGACATGACATGATAACACATGGGTTATTTCACTATGCTCCTATTTTTCAGTTATTTCTTATTATTGATGGTGTTATGGCATGAGGGTAAATCTCTCCCCAACGTTAATCTTAGTAACCCTCGATACTAATCATCATTCTCTAGCGATCAAGTAGCACATTTGAAGCCACACGATGCACCTATTCTAGTTGTGTGGTTCAATGGTGGGCTAGGTTGTTGCATTTTCTTTCTTAAATATTATTATGGTTCTTTATCCTCGATCATAAATGAGGGTTTAAAACTATTTTCTGGTTTTATCGTGGGAATAAGACCCTTTAAAAAAAAGATATAAAATTTTGAAAAAAATGGTATCGGTTAGGTTCACACTTAAATTTCAAAAAAAAAAATCACTTGAATAATTGATATAAAAAAAGTTTTCAATGATTAATCTCTCAAAATAATGGCAATCAATTGCTCAAGGGAATGTTTGCCTCCAGAGTCATTGCACCTAAAATAAACTGATGAACGACATGTTTCACTATGAAATATATTATTGACCTTTCAAAACTGTGATGTTGAGCCATTGAAAAGGGGATACAGATTTACAATATCTAAATATTTCAAAGAAATTAAAAATACGAAACTACCCATATTTCTCTTCTAGATGACGCAACTATTCATTCAGCTCCCGAAATGGTGATCTCTGCCAAGGAAAGGTTGTCGGATTCCTCGCAGTAGGAGATCCATATGCACCAGCATTCTCTTTTATGAGGTGGTCGGAAGTTCATTGGGACCAAAGGTTTCTGTAATCTTCTTCAACATCGCCACAAGACGCATGCCTTCGGTGGAATACCTCCCAATCTAGTTGAACATATCTGGAGCCAAACCTAATAGTTCTTCTCTTTCGTGCAGCAACGTGCTTCTCTCATCTTCGAGCTTGTCAATGGAGGCATCCGAGTCTCTCGGCTTCATCGCCAGCTGATATGCGAGCTCTTCAACTTTAGATTGTTTTTTCCCAAGTTCGGCTCTGATCTTCTCCAATTTATGCGAAGAACTGGTCAGCGTTTCTTCTAAAAATTCCATTTGATGCTTCATGCTACATATATTATCCTTGAGTTCCACAATTACCACGTTCCTAACATCAATCTCCATCTCCCTTGGAGCCATAGCCGTCACCATCTCATATTTGAAGGCCTGCTCAAAACTAGGGGTATGTGGACACCCAGGATTAGAGGAGCAGCGGGATAATCAACGGCTAGAAGCTCGAACACAGTGGATGAATGACATAGCCAGCTGTAGGATGTCATGGGCCACAGGAGAAACAAGAGGGCCAAAGCCAACAGCCCGTTGTATTGGCCAAAGCAGAAATTAGATAGCCCAGCAGAACAACTGATCCAACAAGATAAAATTGAGCGTAATAATAAATCTAAAATACTTTTGCATGCATGTACATAAATGAATTTAAATGGAAGCATATAAATGGGAATATTTCAAATTGAAAACAATATGAAACACCTAATTTCACACATATTACAGCAAATGTCAAGGGTTTGTTAGTGGTGTCCTATTGAGTTTTATTCTCGCACTTTGCATGTGCATCTTGGTGGATGTGCATGCTTCATGTTTTGTGACACAAGTAAAGATGGGAGCCTTGTAATAGGAGGTTGAGTTGGTAAAGAATTGATAGGAATTGTTCATAGTACTTGAGTTGGACCAAGTGTTTTTGGGATACAACACCTCCACTAGTTTTTTTTTCTTTTAGCATACTATATTGTATGTGTTTGACTCATTAAAAGAACCATAATGCATGATTGTATGGTATTTTATGACATGACATGATAACACATGGGTTATTTCACTATGTTTCAATTTTTCAGTTATTTCTTGTTATTGATGATGTTATGGCGTGAGGGTGAATCACTCCCCAATGATAAAATCAGTAACCCTCGATACTAATCATCAATCTCTAGCGATCAAGGGGCACAATTGAAGCCACACGATGCACCTATTCTAGTTGTGTGGTTCAATGGTGGGCTAGGTTGTTGCATTTTCTTTCTTAAATATAATTATGGTTCTTTATCCTCAAACATAAATGAGGGTTGAAAACTATCTTCTCGTTTTATCTTGAGAATAAGACCCTTAAAAAAAGATAAACAATTTTGAAAAAATGGCATCTGTTATGTTCACACTTAAATTTCAAAAAAAATCACTTGAATAATTGATATAAAAAAAGTTTTTCAATGATTAATCTCAAAATAATGGTACTCAATTGCTCAAGGGAATCTCTACCTCCAGAGTCATTGAACCTAAAATAAACCGATGAACGACATGTTTCTCTGTGCAATCAATCATTGACCTTTCAAAACCGTGAAGTTGAGCCATTGAAAAGGGGCTACAGATTTATAATATCTAAACATTTCATAGAAATTAAAAATAAGAAACTACCCATATTTCGCTTCTAGATGACGCAACTATTCATTCAGCTCTCAAAATGGTGATCTTTGCCAAGGAAAGGCTGTCGGATTCCTCGCAGTAGGAGATCCATATGCACCAGCATTCTCTTTTCTCAGGCGGTCGGAAGCTTCATTAGGTCTAAAGGTCTTTGTAATCTTCTTTAACATCGCCACAAGATGCATACCTTCATTGGAATGCCTCCCAATCCAGTTGAACATATCTAAAGCCAAACCCAACGGTTCTTCTCTTTTGTGCAGCAACGAGATTCTATCATCTTTGAGCCTGTAAATGGAGGCATCTGATTCTCTCAGCTTCATCTCCAGCTGATATGCAAGATCCTCAACTTCAGATTGTTTTCCCCCAAGGTCGGCTTTGATCTTCTCCAATTTATGCCAAGAATTGGTCAGTGTTTCTTCTAGCAATTCCATTTTATGCTTCATGCTACATATATTATCCTTGAGTTCCACAATTATCGTGTTCCTAAAATCAATCTCCATCTCCCTTAGAGCCATAGGCGTCACCATGTGAATTCATTCACGCTGCGTTTTTTTTTTCTTTGAAAATTAAAATGGCAATTATTTGTGCATTTTTTTTATTGATATTAAATGCTGGATATTTTTTTTTGCGAAGCGCGTGGGTTTTCTTTCTCTGTTAGCCGCGTGCCTTGTTTGTTGAGGTGGTTTCATAGGGCTGTTCGACAGCCGTCCACGTACCCCCTGAAAGCTGCAGCGGCCTAGGGTTTATACATCAGATCTGGTCCACCTTGATTCCACGACGCCGCTCCTCGGTTTTGGCTTTGTGCTGCTCCAATTTCAGGGGCGATTCGTTTCGGGGAGGCGCCGAGGTCCTGGATTTGGGGATTCCGTCGGAGCAGCTCTCGTTTTGGGGGCGGCGAGTACCCTCTTCAGGCGTTCTGGCTTCGGCGAGAGGGAGGTGCGGCGGAGGAGGTGTTCTTTGTGGACCTCTTCATTCATCGGAGAGGCAGCGATGGTAGAGGAGCAGAGACGGTCATTTGCGGTGCTTTGTGAGGAGCCTCAATGTGTTGTTGGAGTTTCTTGTGTTCCTTGTGCCTGGACGACGACCTTGGCTGCGACCTTCACCATTTTAGAGCTATGAGGATCCGACTCTTTCAAGATGCGACTGAACCATAGTAAGGTGGTTCCGTCCGGTATGATTTCTTCAGTTTTCGGTTCTCCTGTTTATGCTCTTCTTTGGTGTTGTGTCGATCGCCTTGAGTCTGTTCGTCCAGCTTGTGAGTATGTTACAATTCTCGACCCCGGTTTGACCACGGGATCCTGAAGTGACAAGAACTCTAGCTTGGATAGCTTCCTTGGTCCGTCTGTTCTGCTCTTGTTGTTTGCTGCCTTCTTGTATTCGTTGTACTCTCTTGTTTATTGCATAGTGAAATCCTGGTGCCCCTGCCCCGTGCACGTAAACCCAATTGGGCGAAGCACGTAAAAATCCTGGTGTCTTTTCCTGTTTTCTTTACTGCATTTGACAACTTATTGATGTTGATGTACGCTGATTGGATTCAGATGTTTTAGAATTGATTGGATTGATCAATTTAAGTTGTTTCTTGAATCCGTCTTCAGTTTTGAAGCTGCTGTAAGTGTTTACATGAATCTGGAATTTAGTACTCTCTTGTATCTTTTAATTCCACTTGGATGGAATTAATTTGTATGCTTCCGCAGATGAGAATTCATAAATTGTTTGGTGAATTCATGTAATTTTGTGGTTGTCCACTGTATACAGATTTCATTTAAACATGTTTTATATCCGATTGAAATTTTGGGAGGCTTAATTAATCCATAGATCCTTTTGGCGTGTTAAATGGGGACTGCACCGCAAGGCAACCCCCAACAGAGTGGTATCAGAGCTATTTGGAATTATTTTGTATCTCAAAATTAGTTGTTTTTTTATTCTGTTTAGTGGCATTATTTTACAGCATGCTTGTTTATTGCTTTGATCAGCATGGTCGTGTATTTGTCTTGTTATGTGGGCCTTCTCTGTTTCCTGTCCTTTGATAGACAGACTTGTATGCTTGTTCTTGCTCCCTGTTATGCCTCGTTGTGATTTGAGGGTCTGGGTAGCTTGTGTAGGTGTTGGCCTGGCAGCAGTATGGTTGAGAGCTGGTGAGGTGTTTCCCAGGTGTTGTCTGCCTAGTCTGCCTTTAGGATAGAGTCGATATTGAGCTCTTGAAGTAGTTCCATAGGGTATCCAGTTGTAGATGGAACTTCCTTTAGGTGGTGTGTAATTTAGGCAGGATTTTCTCCTTGGGTGGAGATTTGTCTGATTTTGGTCTCGCTGAGAATTCTTGTGGGCATTGAATCAGTCTCAGTGTAGGTTTCAGGCTGTCCCCTTTTCAGGAAGTGGTTTACAAGGCCTTGTACCTGGATAAATGTGGTTTTAGTGTCTTCCTGGGGGTGTGAGTTTTCTAAACCGGTCTCATAGAGGATCCATGACGATGGATGGTCCTATGTGTGGTTTCAGGGCGAGTGTCTAGGTGGTTTAGATGCTCGGAGCCTTGTTGTTTGGGCTGGGTTTTCTTCTGCTGCTGCTGTTGCATTCGAACTGTTTCATTTTTTGAGCTTGTTCATACCTTATATTACTGTTCTGCCATGTGTTTTTTGTTTGAGGAATGGTACTGCTGCTTTCTTTTGTGTTCTGCAGGCATAGGTGAGCTGTTCAGACCTCTGATGGCATGAGTTCAGCTGGAGATCGGGTATGTGATGATGGCAAGCTCAGGTAAGTGAAGGTATGAGTTCAATTTATGTTGTTGCTTAGTTTATCATGTTATGCTAAACATGTTTTAGCAGTTAGCATTAAATGTCATTGTATTCGGGCAAGTGTGTGTCATTGAGATACACGTAGAGGACACACTGATGTACTCTTAGAATTATTTTATTAGGATTGCATGTTCGCCCGAATCAATGTGATAGGTTAGGAGGTGCAGGGACATCGGGTGTTTAGGTTTATGTATTTTATTTTTCAAGGTGGAGATTTGTGAATTCATTCACGCTGCGTTTTTTTTTTCTTTGAAAATTAAAATGGCAATTATTTGTGCATTTTTTTTATTGATATTAAATGCTGGATATTTTTTTTTTGCGAAGCGCGTGGGTTTTCTTTCTCTGTTAGCCGCGTGCCTTGTTTGTTGAGGTGGTTTCATAGGGCTGTTCGACAGCCGCCCACGTACCCCCCGAAAGCTGCAGCGGCCTAGGGTTTATACATCATATCTGATCCACCTTGATTCCACGACGCCGCTCCTCGGTTTTGGCTTTGTGCTGCTCCAATTTCAGGGGTGATTCGTTTCGGGGAGGCGGCGAGGTCCTGGATTTGGGGATTCCGTCGGAGCAGCTCTCGTTTTGGGGGCAGTGAGTACCCTCTTCAGGCGTTCTGGCTTCGGCGAGAGGGAGGTGCGGCGGAGGAGGTGTTCTTTGTGGACCTCTTCATTCATCGGAGAGGCAGCGATGGTAGAGGAGCAGAGGCGGTCATTTGCGGTGCTTTGTGAGGAGCCTCAATGTGTTGTTGGAGTTTCTTGTGTTCCTTGTGCCTGGACGACGACCTTGGCTGCGACCTTCACCATTTTAGAGCTATGAGGATCCGACTCTTTCAAGATGCGACTGAACCATAGTAAGGTGGTTCCATCCGATATGATTTCTTTAGTTTTCGGTTCTCCTGTTTATGCTCTTCTTTGGTGTTGTGTCGATCGCCTTGAGTCTGTTCGTCCAGCTGGTGAGTATGTTACAATTCTCGACCCCTGCCCCGTGCAGGTAGGCCAATTGGCCGAAGCACAGAAAAATCCTGGTGTCTTTTCCTGTTTTCTTTACTGCATTTGACAACTTATTGATGTTGATGTACGCTGATTGGATTCAGATGTTTTAGAATTGATTGGATTGATCAATTTAAGTTGTTTCTTGAATCTGTCTTCAGTTTTGAAGCTGCTGTAAGTGTTTACATGAATCTGGAATTTAGTACTCTCTTGTATCTTTTAATTCCACTTGGATGAAATTAATTTGTATGCTTCCGCAGATGAGAATTCATAAATTGTTTGGTGAATTCATGTAATTTTGTGGTTGTCCACTATATACAGATTTCATTTAAACATGTTTTATATCCGATTGAAATTTTGGGAGGCTTAATTAATCCATAGATCCTTTTGGCGTGTTAAATGGGGACTGCACCGCAAGGCAGCCCCCAACACACCATCTCATCTTTCAAGGCCTGCTCAAAACTATGGGTACGTGGATGCCCAGGATTATAGGAGCAGCGGGATAATCAACGGCCAGAAGCTCACACACAGCGGATGAATGACATAGCAAGCTGCAGGATGTCACTGGCCAGAGGAGAAACAAGAGGGCTGAAGCCAACGACCCATCGTAATGTCCCAAGCGGAAATTAGACAGCCTAGCAGAACAATTGATCCAATAAGATAAAATTGAGCGTAATAATAAAACTAAAATACTTTTGCATGCATGTACATAAATGAATTTAAATGGGAGCATATAAATGGGATTATTTCAAATTGAAAGCAATATGAAACACCTAATTTCACACATATTATAGAAAATGTTAAGGGTTCATTAGTGGTGTCCTATTGAGTTTCATTCTCACACTTTTCATGTGCATCTTGGTGGATGTGCAGACTTCATGTTTTGTGACACAAGTAAAGATGAGAGCCTTATAATAGGAGGTTGAGTTGGTAAAGGATTGATAGGAATTGGTGATAGTACTTGAGTTGGAGCAAGTGTTTTTGGGCTACAACACCTCCAGTAGTTTTGTTTCTTTTAGCATACTATATTGTATGTGTTCGACTCATTAAAAGAACCATAATGCATGATTATATGGTATTATATGACATGACATGATAACACATGGGTTATTTCACTATGTTCCTATTTTTCAGTTATTTCTTGTTATTGATGGTGTTATGGAATGAGAGTAAATCACTCCCCAATGATAATATTAGTAACCCTCGATGCTAACCATCAATCTCTAGCAATCAAGGAGCACATTTGAAGCCACACGATGCACCTATTCTAGTTGTGTGGTTCAATGGTGGGCTAGGTTGTTGCATTTTCCTTCTTAAAAATAATTATAGTTCTTCTGGTTTTATCTTGAGAATAAGACCCTTACAAAAAAAGAGAAACAATTTTGAAAAAAATGGTATCTATTCGGTTCACACAAATTTTTTTAAAAAAATAACTTGAATAATTCATATAAAAAAAAGTTTTTCAATGATTAATCTCACAATAATGGTAATTAATCGCTCAAGGGAATGTTTGCCTCCAGACTCATTGCACCTAAAATAAACTGAGGAACGACATGTTTCTCTGTGCAATCAATCATTGACCTTTCAAAACCGGGATGTTGAGCCATTGAAAAGGGGCTGCAGATTTACACCATCTAAATATGCACCAGAATTCTCTTCTCTAAGGTGGTCAGAAGCTTTATTGAGACTGCATGTCTTTGTAATCTTCTTCAACATCACCGCAAGATGCATGCCTTCACATAGAAACCTACAGTCCCAATGAAGCTTCTTCTCCGCTGATATGTGACCTCTTCAACTTCAGATTGTTTTTACCCAAGGTCGTTTATGGTCTTCTCCAATTTCTGCTGAGAACTGGTCAGTGTTTCTTCTAGCAATTCCATTTTATGCTTCATGCTGCATATATTATCCTTGAGTTCCTCGATTACCGCGTTCCTAACATCAATCTCCATCTCCCTCAGAGCCATAGCCGTTGCATCTGGAACTTTAACATTCTCGAGTTCCTGTCTCAAACAGGACGACGTTTCCTCCAGCAGCGCCACTTTCTTCAAACTGCAGATATCACTATTGAGTTCTGAGACAATGGCTGTTTTGTCTTCAATCTCCTCCTCCAGACCCTCAGCTGTTGCGATCTTCTGTGGAGCTTCAATTTTCCTGGTTTCTATCGTTTTCTCTATTTCTTGATTCAAGAGCCCAATCTGCTGTTGGAGGAAACAGATTCTGCCATCCTTTTCCCCGACCATTTGAATAAGACCGTATTTCTCTTACTTTAGGATTTCTTCCACCTCTACTTATGCAAGAAGGGAGGCCTCTATCAGCCCACACTTTGAATTCTTCTCTTCAACCTCAACTTTCAATCCTTCTGCAACATTTCTCCAAATCTCCAACTCAAATTCCATTTCATTTCCCTTGCAGATTCTCTCGCCCAGTACTGAATTAGATGCATCAAATGCATCTCCAACTTCCTTCGGCTTTTCTTCAAATTGGCTCTCCATCTTCAAAGCTTCCTCGAGCATTCTTTTATGCCGCTCAAGCTCCTGGAGCAGTAGATTCTGGTTTTTTTTTTTCATTAGCATCCAATTCCTCGAGCTCTGATTTCTTAGATTCTTCTTCCATTCTTAGATTCTTCAGCTCCATCCGTGTCAATAGGCATGAAATTTGCTGCTCCTTATCACACAAATCTGTGTTGGCCTTTTCAGCATTTAGTTCTAAATTAGCCGCCGAAAACTCTGATTTCAACACCAATAAAATCAAAGAGCTCTCCGCAGAAAACTCTGATTTCAACAGTCATCATCCAACTCCCTGTTGAGCTCCTCTATAACAATATATTTACCATTTATCTCAGAGATGCAACCATTTAGGTTCTCTGATATCTTCTCCATTTGACATCTCCATTCTTCTTCTTTAGTTTTCAGGTTCTCAGAACAACCTCTATGCACTTGCTCCAAATTTTTGAGCTTGCTTATCTGCTTTCCCAAGGAAGAAAAACTTCCAGTTTTGCCAATTTGGGCCTCCCAAAGCTCCTTAAGAGATTCAAGAAAATCACGATTTTCTTCCTCCGATTTCACTACTCTATATTCCATGTCTTGTAAAGAGTTCCTTTTGAGCTCAGTGAGCGCCTCAAATTTGAAATTTCCTTGTCCTTTTAAATGGTAAAGCTTTCTAACTTTGATTTCACCTCCCCACACTCTGTGAAGGCGCTCTAAATGCAATGTTTGGATTCAGCAAGCTGATATTCCAAAGACCTCCTTCGACTTTCCTCATGAGCCATAGCTTGGTTGCACATCTTCAACTGGTTTCGATGATCTTTTGAGATTCTAGTTTGAGACTCTAACCACATTTGGAGACAACATGTTACGAACAGAGGACTGGAAGATGTATTAATGGAGGAGAAAATGGAATTACAGCAGAGAGGGGAAAAACAGAGAGGTATTGCAGGTTCCCCCAGGGGAAGTCCTGCCCAAGCCTACAGTCGATGCCCTCTATAACAGAAAAAGGAATGCCCCCCACTCTCCCACGTCCCTCCCATTATAACAGATTCCTAACAGCCTAGTGGCTTAACAACCTTGAGATTCCTCCACTACCTCTCCCCACATGTGTCAGCAGGTGACCCCACTGGTCCCCCCAGTTTGTTAACTTTGTTAATCTGTTTCTCCTGACCCACCTGGCCTCGCAGTTGGTTCTCCCTCTGGCTGACAACTTTGCCTCTCCTAGAATACACCTTCCATTCACCCGGGAGGTCCCAGATCCTACCACTGCCCACCGTCGGAGAATCAGTCTTGTCCTCAAGACTGAATGTGAGAAATTGATTGCGGAGGACAAAGTCATCCTCCCAAGTTGCGTCGCCAGCAGGTTGGCTTGTCCAGTGGATCAAATATTGTGGCTGAAAAATGTCATCTTGGAGGTGATAGCGGCGGGACAGGATGGTAGCATGCACAGGCTAGGAAACGTCATCACTGGCAAAGTCCAAGGGAAGTGAAGGTGAGGTAGTTTGGGGATCGACAGCGGCTTTGAGCTGGGAGATATGAAAAACATCGTGAATGTGGGCTGTGGGGGGTAACTCCAATTCGTAAGCAACTGGGCCAATCTGGCGGAGTATCTTGAAAGGTCCATAAAACCGGGGAGGCAATTTTTGAGAGATCCGTCGAGCAAGGGAATGTTGCCGGTGGGGTCTAAGTTTGACATAGACCTGGTCGCCAACTGCAAAAGTCACAGAGCGGCGGTGGCGGTTGGCTTGAAGGCACATAATGTCCTGAGCCCGGTGGAGATGGTGTTTGATTTGATGTAAGGCCTCATCTTGGTCCATCAAAGCCGAAGTGATTGCTGCCACTCAGATTTCAGAAGGAAGGAAGCGGGTGAGGGCAGGAGGTTTACGCCCGTAGACGACCTCGAAAGGTGTGGTTTTGATTGCCGAGTGCTACGAGGTATTGTAGGATAATTCTGTAAGAACTCGGGTTTTCAGAACGGGTCAAAATCCCGACCCTATTTGAATTTTTGACTGGTTTCTGAGGAAACTGGAGAAAATGAGAAGTTTCTGGAAATTTCCAGACTACACGCCGTGTACACGCCGTGTATGTGTAGGCGAGTGACCGGCCGTGTGCTCCCTGAGTACATGCCGTGTGATGACCGTGTAATAGTTTCTTACTACACGACGTGTAGTTTTGAACACGCCGTGTAGACCCCCGACCGTGTGAGGCCATACATGGCGTGTAGGTCGTTGGTCGGGTAAGAACCAGGGACACGCCGTGTTCTCTTTGGACATGCCGTGTAGTCTAGCCGTGTATGAGGGATATACACGACGTGTGGGTATGTCGGAGAGGAAGAGAAGAGGAACCCGATACACGCCGTGTACCCAGAGGTACACGCCGTGTACTCATGTCGGCAGGTTTGGAAAGTAAGTCGGTGGAATCAGCCGTCTTTTGAACAGTTAAATGAAATATACACGGCGTGTAGTCCTAAAGTACACGCCGTGTACTTTTTTTTTTTGCTAAAACAGACAGTAGCCTCGTTTTTGAGGCAGAACTCAATTCTTTCGTTGGGTTGAGCGGGGAGAGCCGGCCGAACCTGTTTCCTCCTCCCGTTCGTCCGTCCGAGACCCGATTCGATCGCTGATTAGTGCGTTGGAACCCCCTCGGTAAGGCCTCGATTCCTTCTTGGCCGTTTTGTCTGATTTTCGTTCTAGAATGAGTTATAGGGGTTTGAACGGTATTGAATCTTTTGTAGATTTACCGCGTTTTAGACCGAATTGGCGGGTGTTACCGGAGGAGTAACATCGTGCGAGTCTCAGGTAGGTGGTGCATACTTCTTTTTTGTGTTTTCGTAGTTGTTTGGGTGACGCGACCTTCGGCGTGTTTTCGGGTATTTTGAGCGGGACCCGTTTTATCTGCTTTTTCATACTGTATTGCTTATGGGACCTCTGGGATGCTTTTGGGTATGCCCGGTTACCAGTTTGCGTGAGCAGGGCTGGGTGAGGGGTCGTTGCTCGTTGGGGCATTTTGGCTGGGGAACGCCAAAATGATTTTAATTGAAATGTTATTGTTACAAACTGTTTAGTTTAATTTGTTAGAACCTGTTAAATTGTTGAAGGCATTTAGGACCTCAGTGCTGGTATGGGACAACACTTGGTATAGTGCAATTCGACTGTTTAGTTGGTTTTGCCTGGTTATGTTTTCTGGTTAAATATGTTATATATGCAATTGCTGAATTGCATCTGCTGGACCCTTTTTGGCTGTGTTGGGCTTGGCCCGGTTACGCTAGAGTGATGCTGATCACAGGTTGGGGCTTTGCCCGGGTTACTTTAGGTGGTTTTGATCACGGGATTGGGCGTTATGGACGTCGGCTTGAGGCAGTACGACTGTCAGGTTGGGCATGGCCCGGGATATTAGGGTGGCGATGCCATCGGACTTGAGCGACATGGTCGCAGGGACACGAGGTGTCAGACGTGTTGGTGACTTATGGCTATTTTGGTGATTACCGCTCATCCGGGACTTGAGTAGTGTGCACACAGAGATACTCCGTGATGAGGTGGTTTTGACCACTCGTGTGGGTAGAGACCCCCGTAGTTGCGGTTAAGTATTTTGGTTGAGGGTGCTTGCCGTAGAAAGCCACGTGGGAGGTGAGGAGCCTTCAGGAAATGGGCGTGCCTTCGGGACGTCGGTATTTGAGACACGAGGTGTCAGGAGGCACATGGTGCCGGGTTACTATTTTGGGCGTGCCTTCGGGATGTCGGTACTTGAGACACGAGGTGTTAGGTGGCACATGGTGCCAGGTTACTATTTTGGGCGTGCCCTCGGGACGTCGGTACTTGAGGCACGGGGTGTCAGGAGGCACATGATGTCATGTTACTATTTTGGGCGTGCCTTCGGGACGTCGGTACTTGAGACACGAGGTGTCAGGTGGCACATGGTGCCAGGTTACATGACAGAGATTCCGGCGTTGGCCGAAGCAGATGACACTCAATGGTGGCTGTTGAGTACCAGTGGAGTTTGTGTTTATTTGTGCATTGTACTGATTACTGCTTTCCTTGTAAATGCATGACTACTTAAACACATATATTTGGTATACACCGTTGGGTGATATCCTACTGAGATTTGTCTCACACCCTGCACGGGCCCTTCGGGACGCGTGCAGGCTTTATAGATTTACGTGCAGTAAAGAGTCCAGCTTCAGGAGCTGGGTTGCGTTAGTTGTTGCATGAAGATGGTATGGATCTTGAGGCCATTACCTAGCTGTGATTTACCTTGTTGTGTTTACTTTTCTGTATCAGCATGCTTACTTGTTGTAGCTACTATTGGTTAGCCATTGACGCCCTTTTTATATTCAGTTGTGTATGACCTGCTTTGGACGCATGTTTGGTTGTTTACAGTAGTTGTTGCAGTTGATTGCTGGCATGTTGTTCTTTTTATTTTCCGCTGCAGTTGTTTTCTATATTGCTTCCGCTGTTTATTGATATTGGATATGCTTCCGCTCTGCGGGTCTGGTTCGAGTCTGCTGAGTCATTTATTTCCGCTGCATATTTTAGTATTATACTCGGACCAGTACCTTACTATGATCCTCCGAGAGGGTATAGCCTCCCCACTATACCTATTCAAACCCTCGCTGCTAGTCGGTAACCTTTGGCATTCAGGGGAGGTGCGCCTAAGGTAGTAACACCCGACCCGTTTGGCACTGTTCGGGTGGCTGGGTGGGTCCAAGACGTTACGAAGTGATATCAGAGGAGTTCTTGACAAGAATTTAGTAACAGTGTTTTTCTGGCTACTAATGAGATTGAGACTTCTCTTTTAATTTCTGCTGGTTTTACTATTTGGGATATGGTAGACTGGAGATAGGTTTTTACTGGAACTGGGTTCCTAGCTTGTGCTTGGGTTCCTGCAGCCCCAGGTACGAGGGATGGACCTAGTTGCCATGGGTAGGAATTGTTGTTTGCTTTTGCTCAGATTACGGTTTATATGATTTTCAACTCGGTGGCTCACTTGGTGTGTGATGTTCTGGATTGTGATATGTGACCCTTGACCCGGTATGGTAAGGGAGAATTGGACCTTGGCCCGCTATGGCGAGGCTACTTTGCTTGCCTTTGATAAACACATTTTTAGGGTATTTCAATTTCATAATTGCACGTATGCTTTGTGAAGTGATAATACCATGTGAATAAAACAAATCAATTGCCATGCTTTATCTGCTTTGAAATGTAAATTGGTGAAATTCATGATAGAATTGCTAGTTGTGCAATGTGTATGCCATGCTTTGTATTTTGTAAAATTGCATGTGCAGGATATGTGGGTCTGACTCCTATGAGAGCAGGCAGATACTATGACTGAGGCAGTGTAACTGTCAGGATTGGGCGACTCGGTCGTCGGTTTGAGGCAACGTGAGTTGTCGGGACGGGCATGACCCGAGGTACTTTTGATACTTGGCTCTGTTGAGCGGGTAAGGAGGCCATGAGGCCGGGATGCCGTGGGGCATGGGTTGCGGTGAGGGGGAGTAAGGGTAGTTGTTATGCACTGCCTTTTACTGCTTTCCTTATCTGCGTAAAATATATTGCTGTATATATGTATGGGCTATCTGACCATTTATGGTATTCAGCGGGTTACTCCTTCACGACTCGATGGAGCCTTAGGCAGGAGATGGTACAGTGCCGTAGGATCAGGGTCAGAATTCGGTACAGGCAGAGCATGAGCCGCACGTACAGGCCCAGGGACAGGATCAGGCTCAGGATCCAGTGCAGGCAGGACAACAGCCGAGTTTGGCATCATTCGGGTCGTGGCTCGACGAGCAGCTCCGAGCGAGCCTGGCACGCGTCTTGCAGGGGATTGACAGAGGTGCGCAGAGTACAGAGCCTTCTATGGCGTATCTGACGCGGGAGTTCCAGTCGCAGCACCCGCCGCTTTTTCAGGGCGAGGGTGGTTCGCAGGCAGCTAAGAACTGGATAGAGAGTATGCAGATGATTTTCGAGCAGCTCGAGACGCCTCCAGGGTGGATGGTCAAGCTGGCGACTTACATGCTGAGAGGACCGACGAAGCGTTGGTGGGACGTACAGGTTCGGGCTCGTAGGCACGAGGGACTGGCATGGAAGGACTTCGAGGACAGGTTCTTCGAACACTTCTACCCGAAGACACTGAGGGCAGAGAGAGCTCGGGAGTTCTTGAGTCTTCAGCAGGGAGACATGTTCGTTATGGACTACGCAGTTACCTTCACAAAGTTGTCTCATTTTGCACCGGGTATGATGAGCGATGACGCAGCTAGGGTGAGGCGCTTCGAGGATGGCTTACGACACGCCATTCGGGTCCAGGTGAACATCTTCAGGCTGAGTTCCTTCTCCGAGGCGGTGAATCAGGCGCTCATAGCCGAGGACAACGAGAGAGAGAAATCTCGCTTGGGCAGGACGACAGCTTCAGGTGACGGTTCAGACAGCAGGAAGCAAGGACGTGACGAGTTCCAGCAGGGCAGTTAGGCCGGGGATTCAGCTAGACCACCTCGTGGGAGTTCTTCAGTGATTTGCTTCCAGTGTGGACAATCGGGACATGTTCGGGCGCAGTGCGATAGGCCTCCGAAGGAGTGCTGGGCATGTGGACAGGACAGACATCTGGAGAGGTTCTGCAGGCAGCCTTCTCAGATAGCCGACAGACAGGGACCAGGACAAACTACAGCGTCTAGAGTTGGTTCCAGTTCGGTACCCGAAGAGGGTAGTCGAGGTTCAGCTGTGCGCGGAGGTCGTGACAGAGACAGTGGGACCCAACCGAGGGGTCAGTGGCCGGTGATTGGAGCAGCACCGTAGGGAGGTCAGGCGTCAGGCAGCCGTGTTTCAGGCCAGGTGCACGCCGTGGAGCTGCCAGAGGCTGAGCAGGCCGGTGAGCCAATGACAGTTAGAGGTACACCGCGGTGTGATTGTGATCTCCATGTTTCCTTTTTGGCATGGCCTGTAGAGGTATGTCTGTTTTGAGTGCACGAGGTGCACATGATCTTTGTGGAATGACTAGATGCTAGTCAGTGGGTTGACACCATCTCAGGTGCGTGATATATATATATATATATATATGTATGTATGAGATGCGTGGCATCGGGGCATCGTGGATGCGGGTTATTTGAGGTGTCGTGGGCATCGGGGCATCGTGGATGCGGGTTACTTGAGGTGCTAGGCACCAGGACCTCATGGAGGCGGACACCGATGCAGTGCGGGATACTTTGGGTGTCGGAAGCGACACAGGAGCACCAATGAGGTGTAGGGGTGATGATGCGTCACAGGAGGATTTTGCTTTCGGAAAAACAGGTTAGTGAACCCTGTTTGTTTTACGTTTTGTTGGGTTGAGACCGGGTAAGGCGATTCCTAAGGTGGGGAGCCCCCTTGAGGAATTTAGCCGGAACCTTTGAGACCGGGGAAGTCCGGGTTGCTTTGAACGGAGTGGTATGTTTGGTGCCATCTCCGGGTTTCGGTTGATAGCTCGGGGACGAGCTATGTTAAGGTGGAGAGTTTGTAAGAACCCGGGTTTTCAGAACGGGTCAAAATCCCGACCCTGTTTGAATTTTTGACTGGTTTCTGAGGAAACTGGAGAAAATGGGAAGTTTCTGGAAATCTCCAGACTACACGCCGTGTACTTTAAGTACACGCCGTGTATGTGTAGGTGAGTGACCGGTTGTGTGCTCGCCGAGTACATATCATGTGATGACCGTGTAGTAGTTTCTTACTACACGGCGTGTAGTTTTGAACACGCCGTGTAGACCCCCGACCGTGTGAGGCCATACATGGCGTGTAGGCCGTTGGCTGGGTAAGAACCAGGGACACGTCGTGTTCTCTTTGGACACGTCGTGTAGTCTAGCCATGTATGAGGGATATACATGGCATGTGGGTATGTCGGAGAGGAAGAGAAGAGGAACCCGGTACACGCCGTGTACCCAGAGGTACACGCCGTGTACTCATGTCGGCAGGTTCAGAAAGTAAGTCGGTGGAATCAGCCGTCTTTTGAACAGTTAAATGAAATGTACATGGCGTGTAGTCCTAAAGTACATGTCGTGTACTTTCTTTTTCCCCCCCGCTAAAATAGGCAGTAGCCTCGTTTTTGAGGCAGAACTCGATTCTTTCGTTGGGTTGAGCGGGGAGAGCCGGCCAAACCTGTTTCCTCCTCCCGTTCGTCCGTCCGAGACCCGATTCGATCGCTGATTAGTGCGTTGGAACCCCCTCGGTAAGGCCTCGATTCCTCTTTGGCCGTTTTGTCTGATTTTCGTTCTAGAATGATTTATAGGGGTTTGAACGGTATTGAATCTTTTGTAGATTTACCGCGTTTTAAAACTGGCAGGTGTTACCAGAGGAGTAGCATCGTGTGAGTCTCAGGTAGGTGGTGCATACTTCTTTTTGTGTTTTCGTAGTTGTTTGGGTGACGCGGCCTTCGACACGTTTTCGGGTATTTTGAGCGGGACCCGTTTTATCTGCTTTTTCATACTGTATTGCTTATGAGACCTCTGGGATGCTTTTGGGTATGCCTGGTTACCAGTTTGCGTGAGCAGGGCCGGGTGAGGGGTCGTTGCTCGTCAGGGCATTTTGGTCGGGGAACGCCAAAATGATTTTAATTTAAATGTTATTGTTATAAACTGTTTAGTTTAATTTGTTAAAGCCTGTTAAATTGTTGGAGGCATTTAAGACCTCAGTGCTGGTATGGGACAACACCTGGTATAGTGCAATTACTGTTTAGTTGGTTTTGCCTAGTTATGTTTTCTGGTTAAATATGTTATATATGCAATTGCTGAATTGCATCTGCTGGACCCTTTTTGGTTGTGTTGGGCTTGACCCGATTACGCTAGAGTGATGCTGATCACAGGTTGGGGCTTTGCCCGGGTTACTTTGGGTGGTTTTGACCACGGGATTGGGCATCATGGACGTCGGCTTGAGGCAGTACGACTGTCAGGTTGGGCATGGCTCGGGATACTAGGGTGGCGATGCCATCGGACTTGAGCGACATGGTCGCAGGGACACGAGGTGTCAGACGTGTTGGTGGCTTAGGACTATTTTGGTGATTACCGCTCACCCGGGACTTGAGTAGTGTGCACACAGAGATACTCCGTGATGAGGTGGTTTTGACCACTCGTGTGGGTAGAGACCCCTGTAGTTGCGGTTAGGTATTTTGGTTGGGGGTGCTTGCCGTAGAAAGCCACGCGAGAGGTGAGGAGCCTTCAGGAAATGGGCGTGCCTTCGGGACGTCGGTACTTGAGACACGAGGTGTTAGGAGGCACATGGTGCCGGGTTACTATTTTGGGCGTGCCTTCAGGACGTCGGTACTTGAGACACGAGGTGTCAGGTGACACATTGTGCCGGGTTACTATTTTGGGCATACCATCGGGACGTCGGTACTTGAGGCACGAGGTGTCAGGAGGCACATGATGCCGGGTTACTATTTTGGGCATGCCTTCGGGACGTCGGTACTTGAGACACGAGGTGTCAGGTGGCACATGATGCCGGGTTACACGACAGAGATTCCGACGTGGGCCGAAACAGGTGACACTCCATGGTGGCTGTTGAGCACCAGTGAAGTTTGTGTTTATTTGTGCATTGTACTGATTATTACTTTCCTTGTAAATGCATGACTGCTTAAACACATATATTTGGTATGCACTGTTGGGTGGTATCCTACTGAGATTTGTCTCACACCCTACACGGGCCCTTCGGGACGCGTGCAGACTTTATGGATTTACGTGCAGGAAAGAGGCCAACTTCAGGAGCTGGGCTGCGTTAGTTGTTGCATGGAGATGGTATGGACCTTGAGATCATACCTAGCTGGGGTTTACCTTGTTGTGTTTATTTTTCTGTATCAGCATGCTTACTTGTTGTAGCTACTGTTGGTTAGCCATTGATGCCCTTTTTATATTCAGTTGTGTATGACCTGCTTTGGACGCATGCTTGGTCGTTTACAGTAGTTGTTGCAGTTGATTACTGACATGTTGTTCTGTTTACTTTCCGCTGCAGTTTTTTTCTATATTGCTTCCGCTGTTTATTGATATTGGATATGCTTCCGCTCTGTGGGTCTGGTTCGAATCTGCTGAGTCATTTATTTCCGCTGCATATTTTAGTATTATACTCGGACCAGTACCTTACTATGATCCTTCGAGAGGGTATAGTCTCTCCACTATACCTATTCAGACCCTCACTGCTAGTCGGCAACCTTTGGCGTTCAGGGGAGGTGCGCCTAAGGTAGTAACACCCGACCCGTTTGGCACTGTTCGGGTGGCTGGCCGGGTCCGGGACGTTACAAATTCAGCCCATGGAATCCAATAAGACCAATGTTTTGGCTGCTCCCCAGCGAAGCAGCGAAGCAGCGAAGATAAGTCTTAAGGAAACGGTTGAGTACCTCGGTCTAGCCATTCGTTTGCGGGTGATAGGCGGAGCTAAACCACAACTTAGTGCCATGGAGACAGAACAGTTCTGTCCAAAAATGGCTGAGGAAAACTGGGTCCCGGTCACTGACGATTGAAGTTGGCAGCCCATGTAACCGGACAACTTCCTTGAAAAAAAAATTTGCTACGCAGTTGGCCGTGTAGGGGTGTTTCAATAAGAGGAAATGAGCGTATTTGGAGAGGTGATCCACCACTACGAAAATAACATTAAAACCACCAGATTTAGGGAGCTTGGTAATAAAATCCATAGAGAGATCCTCCCAAATGGCCGCCGGAGTATCCAAAGGTTGGAGCAACCTGGCTGGGGATAGGGTGGAATATTTGTTCCTTTGACAAACCGAACATTGGCGGACAAAATTTTGGATAACAGCCTTCATACCCGGCCAGTAAAGGGTAGCAGCGAGGCGGCAGTAAGTGCGATAAAAACCAGAATGGCCCCCTTCCGGAGAGGAATGGTGTTCAACTAAAAGTGTCGGTATCCAAGGAGAGGAGGTTGAAAGAACAAGACGATTTTTGTAGAATAAATTGCCTTGCCGAAGATGGTAGCCTGGATAGGAGGGACGGTTGTCCCGGAGGGTGTGGATTATGCTTTGGAGGTGGGAATTGACATCAACGTCTTTGAGCAGGTCGCGGTCATCTGCCCATTGAGGAACTGACTGAATAAAAATCAAAGCAGCAGAATCATGAAAACGGGATAAGGCGTCAACAGCAGAATTTATCCGATCCGGTTTATATTTAATTTCAAAGCGGTACCCCAAAAGTTTAGCAAGTCAGCACTGTTGATCAGCAGTTGTAATGTGCTGTTGGAGAAGAAACTTGAGGCTACGTTGGTCGGAATAAACCACAAAAGGGCAGCCCAAAAGGTAGGGGCGCCAATGTTGGATGACAAGGACAAGAGTCATCAGTTCCTTCTCATAGGTGGATTTAGCCAACGTCTGAGGGGATAGAGCCTTGCTAAAATAGGAAATCGACTGTTGATGCTGCGTAAGGACAACGCCAATGCTGCGGCCAGACGCGTCACATTCCAGCTCAAAAACAGAAGAAAAATCCGGAAGGAGAAGAGGGGCCTGAGTGACAAGCTGTTGTAAGTGGCTGAAAGCCTGTTGCGCCGCAGGAGGCCAGTGAAACCCACCTTTCTTGGTGAGGGCTATGAGATGTTGAGCAACGACGCCATAATTTGGGATAAAATGGCGATAATAGCCGGTTAAACCAAAAAAACCGCGGACTCCTCGGACAGTAGTCGGCTGAGGCTAGTCAAGTACAACCTGGACTTTGGCCGGATCCATAGGGACGCCTTGGCTGGAGATAATATGACCCAAATACTCGAGCTGCTGCTGGAAAAATTGTCATTTCTTGGAGTTGAGGAAGAATGTATTGTCGAGTAAAATTTGGAGGACAACAGCAAGATGTTCTTGGTGGAGTGTCCAGCTGTGGTTGTAGACCAAAATATCATAAAAAAATATTAGCACAAACTTACGAAGTAGGGGCTGAAATAAGGCATTCATAGTGGCCTTAAAAGTTGAGGGAACATTAGTAAGGCCAAACGACATTACTAAATACTCATAATGCCCGTGATGAGTTTGGAAATTTGTTTTGTCAATATCGGTCTCGTGCATACGAATCTGGTGATACCCCAACTTGAGATCAAGTTTAGAGAAACAAGTGGCGTCGTGGAGCTCATCGAGTAATTCTTCCACCAGTGGAATGAGGAACTTTTCGGGGATGGTGGCTTTGTTGAGGGTGCGATAGTCAACGCAATTGCGCCAAGAGCTGTCCTTCTTCTTGACTAGTAATACCGGGCTTGAGTAGGCACTAAGGCAAGGCCAAATGAGGCCGGACAATAGAAGATTATGAACCTTCCGCTCGATTTCATTTTTCTGAACATAGGGGTATCGGTAGGGACAAACAACCACGGGGTCGTGGCCGGGTAATAGCCGAATAACATGATCCCAAGGTCTTTTTGGCGGATGGCCAAGGGACTCCATGAAAACCAGTGCAAACTGGGTAGTTAAACTGTTGTACATAGCTTGAAATGGAGCAGATAAATCTGAGGGATGCCAAGGAGGTTTGCCCCTCAGCAGTACCTGGAGATGGCTGGATTCTGGTGAGCATTTGGCCTATCCCAGTAAGGAAACTGCAGTTTGCGTGTGCGGTGATGCTCCCTGCAAGCAGTAGGTGTGATGGGCGATTGAAAATTTCATCGTCATAGTGTGCCAATTTAGCTGGATCTCCCCTAGAGTGCGGAGCTATGCAACTCCTAAAATGATATCCAAACTGCCAATGTCAAGGACATGGAAATCGAGGTGACAATTGTAACTTTCGATAAGCAAAGGTAATTGACGGTAGTATCCCAAGACCAAGTCTGATGGCCATCACCCATTTTAATACGAAGTGTTGGAGTGGACTGCACCTCAAAAGCAAGTAGACAGATTAAAAGTGGGGAGATGAAATTATGAGACGCGCCACTGTCGACCCGCAGTAAAACAGGAAGCCACGTTAAAGATCCTTCGATTTTGAGAGAAGAGGTGGCGTGGGGGAACAACGGGAGGGGGATCCCCCTAAATTCAGGTACTGAAATTCCAGCAGGTGGCACTCGGCGTCGGGTGCTGGGGGAGGGTTAGGTAAAGGCTCAGAGGGAAGCAACGTGTTAGCACCGTCTGTGTCACCTTCCCCCAAAATGAGAACCCGTAACATCGGCTCCGAGCAACGGTGTGTGGGTGAGTAAGGTAACCCACACCGAAAACAGAGCCCCTTCTTGTGGCGATCATCCCATTCTTGAGAAGTGAGGTGACGAACACCGCAGCCAGCAGGTTGGGTGAAACGGGGTGGCTCTCCTGATAGCCCCAGAGTGGATTTTTCTGGGCGAGGGAACGACCGACCAACAGGTGGAGGAGGGGGCAAAGAGCGAGATAGAGGAAACCAAGCAATAACATCGCGATTTGCTGGAGGCTGTCGGGTAGCTGCCTTGGAAGAACCTGCAGAGTCGTGGCGGAGGGATAATTCAATATTGCACGCCAGACGCATGGCCTGGAGGCGTGTATCCGGGTTATGAATTCGCACCCAAGAGCGGATATCTTCCAACAATCCATTTAAAAAATAACCCAAGTATTGTGGTTCCGGAAGACGTGGCAGCAAGGAGGCGAGATATTCATAATGTTCAATGTAATCCTGAATGGAGCCCTATTGATGGAGGGCCGCTAATTCCTCATAGGGGTTTTGGATGTCAAGACCACTAAAACGCTCGAGTAGTTCATGTTTGAAAACAGACCATGTCAAGTCTAGACAAACCTCTGTAAGAATGGTGAACCAATAGATGGTTGTGCACTCCATGCTGACTTGGGAAAGCTCGAGCCAGAATGATTCTAGTGTTTGGTGAATTCTGAAGTAGAGTTCCTCCTTGGTGAGTCACCCTCGAGGGTCCGAACCATCAAATAGGGGAAGCTCAACAGGGCGGGTAACGGGAGAGGGATCAAGAGGGTTAGCCGTAGCAGAAGGTGGAACAAACAGAGGTGGGTGGCCGGAGATACCAGAGTGGGATGAAGGATCCGAGAGTCAGGTATTAGGCTGTTGAGGTTGCTTCTCAGAATGGCGCATCATCATTTTCCAAAACTCAGTTTGCTCGGCAAATTCTAGTTCCCAACGACGTTGGTTTTGGCGGAGGTCCTGCAGTCCCTGCTGGAGCTCACTGACTGTGGTGGTGGGAGCGACAATGGAGGAGGTAACCGACTCGATGTGTTGGTCGATGTTGTCCAGGCAGGATTGGTTTCTCATCTCCATGGAGAAACAGGGCAAGTCAGACCAAGTGTCACGAACAGAGGACTGGAAGATGTATTAATGGAGGAGAACATGGAATTACAACAGGGAGAGGGGAAAAACATAGAGGTATTACAGGTTCCCCCTAGGGGAAGTCCTGCCCAAGCCTACAGTCGATGCCCTCTATAACAGAAAAAGGAATTCCCCCCACGCTCCCACGTCCCCCCTTTATAACATATTCCTAACAGTCCAGTGGCTTAACAACCTTGAGATTCCTCCACTACCTCTCCTCCCACGTGCCAGCAGGTGACCCCACTGGTCCCCCCCAGTTTGTTAACTTTGTTAATCTATTTCTCCTGGCCCACCTGGCCTAGCAGTTGGTTCTCCCTTTGGCTGAGCAACTTTGCATCTCCTAGAATACACCTTCCATTCACCTGGGAGGTCCTGGATCCTACCGCAACATAACTCATCTAGCAACATAGATTTCTCAGTATCCCAATCATTCTTGTTGGCATGGAACTACTCTCGCAACTTCTCATGAGTGTCTTCCAAACTGTGAGGGGGTGAAATCAAAGGTAGAAAGCTTGACCATTCAAAAGGACCAGGAAATTGAAAATTTGAGTTCACTAAGCTCAAAAGGAACTCTTTAAATTGCTCTCGCTTCCATTTTAGTTGATCTTTGATCTTTGTACTTTCCTCCATTGATCTCAGCAACATATCACCTCCTTTTCTGAGTTTCATTGCAGTCCGGATTGTTTCCTCTGATTCTGAACATTTTTGTTGTGAAAAACTTAAAACCCCTTTAAGGCCTACAATGTCTTCCTTCAATGCAATAATCTTTTGTGTCAGCCCATGGGGATAGGGAACGCCCTTCAGGCCTTGTCACGGGCCAGGTTTGGTGCCGGTTTCGGTGGTGACCAGATTTGGTTCGTGACAAAATGGTATCAGAGAAGGTTCAAGTTAACTCTTTAGGTCATGTTATTTGGGGAAGAGTTGGGATAGTCTGGAATTAGGATTGTCGGGACTTGGTATTCTAGTTATGGGTAGTGTTCCTGATGACCACACCTCATGATGAGATTCAAATTTCCAGGGGAAGTCAGGATTTATCTAAATCATTTGGTTTTCTTGGTTTGATCACTATGGGAAAAACAGTCTTTTGCGACGGGGTATTTGCGATGAGATTAATTCTCGTCGCAAAGAGTCCATCTCAGAGGTTATTTGCGACGAGATTTGGGGTCCCGTCGCAGAAAGTACTGTGCGCTATGGCGCGGGATGCGCGCCAAAGCACGGGAAGGTTATTTGCGACAGGGGGATCCCCCCGTCGCAAATACCGGCGGCGGTAAATGGGTTTTTGCGACTGGATGTTGTCCCGTCGCAAATACCCTTTTAACCACCGATAGCAATTAATGCGGACAAAGGTATTTGCGACGGGGTTCGTCGCAAAAAGTAACTTTTGCGACGGTAAGTCCGTCGCCACTAGTCCCGTCGCAACTAATTTAACATATATATACCCCCCTTCGTTTTTCTTTTTCTTCATCTCATTTCTCACTTCCTCTCTCTCTAAACTCGAATTTTAGAGTGAAAATTTCTCTGAGTTAATTTTTTTATGGAGAAGTTGTGAAGTCGCTTACATCAATAGGAGATCAAGTTTAAAAGTATTTATATTTTATTTAATTTAGTACTTATTTAATTTTTTATATGTTAATTTAAATTATTGTTGATTAGTTGTAATTAAATTAGATTTAAATTGTTTTGTTATCTGTATTTATTTGTAATAATAAATTGAAATTATTAATATTAATACTTAATAATTATTAATAATTATTAATTAGTAATAATTAATATTTATTAACGAAAATTAGTATTATCTATAAATAATTACTTGTAATTAGTAATTAGTAATTAGTAGTTGTAAAATGTAGTTATTAATATCAATCAACTCTAATTAGTAATAGTTATGTTTAATTAATTATAATTACGGGTAATCAGTAATAAATAGGAATAATTAGTAATAAATATGAATAATTAGTAATAAATAGGAATAATTAGTAATAAATAAGAATAATTAGTAATAAATAATAGTAAATAGAAATAAATAGTAATAAAAGTAATAAATAGTAATAAATAGTAATAAATAGTAATAAATAGTAATAAATAGTAATAATTAGTAATAATTAGCAATAAATAGCAATAATTAGCAATAATTAGCAATAATTAGCAATAATTAGCAATAAACAGTAATAAATAGTAATAATTAGTAATAATTAGTAATAATTAGTAATAATTAGTAATAATTAGTAATAATTAGTAATAAATAATAATAATTTGTAACAAATAGTAATAATTTGTAATAACTTGTAACAATTAATAATAATTAGGAATAAATAGGAATAATTAGGAATAAATAGTAATAAATAGTAATAAATAGTAATAATTAACAATAAGTAGAAATAATTAGCAATAAATAGGAATAATTAGTAATAAATAGGAATAATTAGGAATGATTAGTAATAATTAGTAATAATTAGTAATAAATAGTAATAATTAGTAATAATTAGTAATAATTAGTAATAATCAGTAATAATCAGTAATAATTAGTAATAAATAGGAATAAACAGGAATAAATAGGAATAATTAGGAATACATAGGAATAAATAGGAATAAATAGTAATAAATACGAATAATTAGGAATAATTAGTAATAATTAGTAATAAATAGTAATAAATAGTAATAAATAGTAATAAATGGTAATAAATATGAATAATTAGGAATAATTAGTAATAATTAGAAATAAATAGGAATAAATAGGAATAAATAGAAATAAATAGGAATAAATAGAAATAAATAGGAATAAATAGGAATAAATAGGAATAATTAGTAATAATTAGTAATAAATAGCAACAAATAGCAACAAATAGCAACAAATAGCAAGAAATAAGAAGAAATAGGAATAAATAGGAATAATTAGGAATAATTAGGAATAATTAGGAATAAATAAAAATAAATAGGAATAGTTAGTAATAGTTAGTAATAGTTAGTAATAGTTAGTAATAGTTAGTAATATTTAGTAATAGTTAGTAATAGTTAGTAATAGTTAGTAATAGTTAGTAATAATTTGCAATAATTTGCAATAATTTGCAATAATTTGCAATAATTTGCAATAATTTGCAATAATTTGCAATAATTTGGAATAATTAGTAATAAATTGGAATAATTTGTAATAAATAGTAATAATTAGCAATAATTAGCAATAAATAGAAATAATTAGAAATAAATATTAAAAATTAGCAATAAATATTAATAATTAGTAATAAATAGGAATAAATAGGAATAAATAGTAAGAAATATGAAGAATTAGTAACAATTAGTAACAATTAGTAACAATTAGTAACAATTAGTAACAATTAGTAACAATTAGTAAGAATTAGTAACAATCAGTAACAATTAGTAACAATCAGTAACAATTAGTAACAATCAGTAACAATTAGTAACAATTAGTAACAATTAGTAACAATTAGTAACAATTAGTAACAATTAGTAAAAAATAGGAACAATTAGGAAGAAAATAAATTGTAATAAATTGTAATAACTTGACACAATTTCCAGTGTATTGACGACGCTCATTTTCCTCGATGACTCTTCTCCTTTCAACTTTCACCAACTCAAAACATTATGAAAATTATGCTTTTACGTATGCATATCCAATCTCGTATGCACGAGTTTGAATATGCATTCGTAGGACCACATTTTTCATAACGTGTTCAGGCGGTGACAGTTGCAAGAAGATGATTCATCGACGAAAAGGGGGCTCTTTTGTCCGACGTCTCATTTACTTGCAATACGAGAATGAATATGCGTACCTTTGAACAGATTCTTCATTGTGATTTCTGTGTGAGAAAGTTGCAAGTAAATGAGTCGTCGGACAAAAGAGTAGTCGTCAATCCACTGGAAATTGTGTCGCCTGTAAGTAATGGTAATTATTAAGAAGTAGTTGTAATTATTTATCTTTTTTTTTTCAGATAGTGTTTTTATAAATTCAAATTATTAAAAATAGTAATGATTTTATATTTTGTAGAAAAATATGGAACAAGGAAGTCGACAATAATCATTATTAGATGATCATGCTTGGATAAATCAGCGTAGAAATCCAAACAGTTCTGGTTTAAATCCTGTATATATTGAGGATACTGAAGCTTTCTTATTATTTGCATCATCTAAACCAGAATATGTTTTAGAAGGCACAATAAAGTGTCCTTGTAAAAAATGTGCTCTGAGAACGTTTGACACATTTGACAAGGTTGGGGGACATCTCTTACGGTTTGGTTTTCAACCAGATTATGTTTTTTGATATCAACACGGTGAACGCAGTTTCAGAGAAGATATTAATAACTTGATTTCGGATCCATCACGGTTTCAAAATTTAGTACATGATGTTGCAGGTCCATCTATTCAACAAACTGAAACTCAAGATGATATTTATTTAACTCTTGAGTTGGCACCATCCAAATTTTATGAGTTGTTGAGGTCTGCTGAGGATGCATTATATCCTGGTTGCAAGATTAGAAAATTAGAAGCGGTTGCAAAATTTATGGCTATTAAATTAGATAATGCAATGTCAAACAACTGTTTTGATCAGATATTTTCTTTGGTTAAAACACTGTTACCTGAAAGAAATGTGTTACCTACAAATTACTATGAGAGCAATAGGCTGGTTCGTAATTTTAGCTTTAGTTATCGAAAGATTCATGCATGTCCAAATGATTTCATATTATATTCTGGTGAAAATGATTTGTTGGATAGTTGTCCCACATGTGGACAATCGAGGTATAAAGAAGCTCAACCAGGGAAGTCTGGATCAATTCCAGTAAAACAGTTAAGATATTTCCCCCTTACACCCAGGTTGCAGCGTTTATTTATGTCTCAGAACACAACGTCAATGATGTCATGTCACAAAACCAGGATTTCAACTGATAAAAGCTTGAATCATCCATCTGATGGTGATTCATAGAAACATTTTGACCGTCTGCATCCGTCTTTTTCTTTACAAGCCCGAAACGTGTGATTGGTTCTTTCTACTGACGGTTTCTGTCCGTTTGGTTCTTATGATAGTCAGTATTCATGTTGGTCTGTCTTTATAACTTCGTACAATTTACCTCCATGGATGTTGATGAAGAAGCCTTGTATCTTTTTGACCTTATTAATCTCAGGACATCTGAAAAAGAATATTGATGTTTATTTGAAACCATTGATTGATGGGTTAAATGCATTGTGGAGTGATGGTATTAGTACATATAATGTTGCTGCGAAACAAAATTTCATATTAAAAGCTGCATTGATGTGGACGATTAGCGACTTTCCAGCATATGACATTTATCTGGCTGGAGTACACATAGTCTGAAATCATGTCCTTACTGTATGAAAGACAACAAAGCCTTTATGCTCGTCAATGGAAAAAAACCTTGCTATTTTGACTGTCACCGCAGATTTCTTCCAACTGATCATCCTTTTTGGAGGAACAAATCTCATTTCAGAAAAGGTACAATTGAAAGGGATGAACCTCAAAAAATGATCTCAGGTACAGATTTAAAATCAGTTGTATTTTTACTACCTCCCATCACATTTGGGCCAACAGTAAACCAATAGTAAATTCATGGCTTTGAGAAAGAACATAATTGGATAAAACGAAGCATTTTTTGGGATCTTCCATATTGGTCTGATTTGTCGGTCCGCCACATGTTGGATGTCATACATATTGAGAAGAACTGTTTTAATAATTTATTTCATACAGTTTTGGATACATCAGGTAAGACCAAAGATACTATAAATGCACAATTAGATCTTTCCTAAATTTACAGGCGACCAGAACTTGAACTATTTAAAAATGTCAGATCACAGAGGTTAATAAAGCCAAAAGGATCTTATACACTGTCCAAAGAGAGTCACTTACTATTTTGTCAATGGATTGCAGATTTGAGACTTCCAGATGGATATGTGATAGAGCACTGTCGTGGGCGCCCTCAAATGATTAATGCGATTTTGGGGTACTTAGGTGCAGCAGAGTGGTTGACCAAGGTCGTCTCTCAAAGGAGGAAGTAGATTTAAAACAACTTTTTAAAGGTATTCTAAAAATAAAATAAAAGAGAATAAAAACACTACTTGAAAGGATGGAGGTTGGTTATAGTTTATGAATCTAGAAGAAGTTTGCTGGAAGAAGATTGTATTTTTTTTGTTTTTATTTTTGAAATGAAGTTCGATTAAAATGACACAACAAAAAGATGTTTTTTAGACAATATTTAAAAGGTGTAATCGATCTAATTCTACCTCTTCAATCATTTATTAATCATTATCATTTAAATTAATATTCACTTAATTATGATCCCTTAATTTGTTAAATCCCGAACCCTACAAGAATTAACTTTACCGTGAAGATGAAGTGAATTTAACCTTAGGCTAACTTCAGAACATGCAACCGCAACACCCTGCTTTGATTGATGTTCTAAGATTAGCTTATGGTAAGTGGTAAATTAAGGCACATAACCACTATGGAAATGAGGATTAATTGAGTTTAGGGATTGTATTTGAACTCTACAAATTGATCCCGTGTGGTTTTGAATTACCGGTTAAGGTTGCGCTCTCACAGTTCACACAATTCCCGACCTCGCGTGTTTTGTGTTAACTATTCAATTGCTTGCTTAGTTTCATTTAAATTAAAAACTCAATTAATAGATCATAATATGTGAATTACAGTATCTTATTGATTCAAAATAAATGAATGAAGAAGGATAGAGGTCGATCGATTACTAAAAAGAACTACTCTTCCATGGGTGGCGTAATCATCGTAGAAGCGTTTTGCATGTGAAAAAGTTTATAATGGGTATAACCCAATAACACTTCTACTTAAGAATTCCAGCCCAAAGAGGAAGATTAATAGAAGAAGAAATTTAAACAAAACAGAAGAAAAGAGAAGAAATAAAATAAGAACAAAGAAGTTTATTACACAGACAAAATCATTACAACGTGAAGGAGAAGAAGAAGGCTTCGATGAGGGGATCCTCGCTTCAAGAGATACCCCTCTTACAATGGTTGGAGAATTTGGGTGAAACAAATTCTCCTCTACCTCCAATATCCTAATGCACGTCCCAAACCCTCCAAATGAGAAAAACTCTAATTTATAGAGGGGAGGGGAGGAGAGGTTAAAGTGGTTTCAAGTGTGAATGTGGAAATTCGGCCAAATATTTTATTCCAACTTGCACCGCCCATTTGACCTCCAAAACGCGTGAATTGACCGACCTTCTAGAAGGATGATTTGTGCCAAATCTTGTCCCCGAGATTTCCTCAAAATTTGGGCTCAATCCAAGCCCTAATGAAGAATATATGGCCCAAATACAGAACCCATGTCCATTCTGTCGAGTCCAGCCCACCATTGGATTAATGACCCATTTACTCCATCCAAATGCACTCTTTATCTCTAGTGTCCTGAATGAAAGTTGTAGAACATTAAGTTAGGAACACTGTTACAAAATTTCAAATTCAAATAATAAATATAAAAATATTTATCTTTGAAATACTATAGTGCACTATTAAGGGTAAAACTGGAATTTTCACCAAATTTTCAAATGAATGATCAAATCCCAAATATTTTATAAATAAACATATTTAACACAATGTGAGGAAATTATTTCATTTATTATCAATAAAATATTCAACAAAATAGTGTTTTATCAACTCCCCCACACTTACCCTTTTGCACTCCTGAGCAAAATCTCATATCAAGTAAACATCAATATCAAATCAAAACCAATTTTAAAACACATATCTTTGAGATCAAACAATTACACACCAAGAAACAAAATATATCATGCCTCATAAAAAACCATTATTTCAAGTTCTTCATTTATATCATTCAATATATTTTCACTTTATTTATCCTTCCATGCACAAAACACTTAACTCACTTGAATTTTCTCTTATCACACAAATGTCATTTTTTTGCAATTTCTTTCTCATCCAAACTCATACAAGGGTCACCATAGGCTTGATAAATTCATGCATCGCCACCCGATGTGATTCAAGGACGTATGTTTATCATGAGGGCTTTTCAGGGTTGTTCTGTGGCTTTCGGTTGGTAGGATTTAGATGTGAAAAATTCTGAGGCTGAATGAGGAGGGTTTGACTCTTTTTGAAGCAAAATTGCTTTAATCTAATTTTCACTTAAATATGGTCTTCTCCTCATTCACCATAGTATCAATTCAGCTCCATCATCATGAAAAGTCATGAAAGGTTTACACCATTCATCATTTCAGCATAAAAAATTCCAATCTTCTCAAACATGATTTTCTTGAAAGCTCCAGATGGGCACAACTTTCCACCTCAATTAGAAGCTCTAGAAAAGGCACAACTTCACTTGTCATGAAAGCTCTAGAAAAGACACAGCTTTCAATATAATGAATTTCTTCAGCAGCAAACACATCTCTTCCGAATTTAATTTTCCACTCAAAGTATCACAGAATGCGGTGGCACAACACAAGATAGATTCTCCCACACTTTAGCTCAACTAGATTATGCAATTTCACTTCAAGAGTTGGTTGGATAGGGAAAATTGGCTTGTAATGTGGCTAACCTAACAGGCTGTGCATGGCTTCTAAGGGCTACAAGGATTAAATATTCAAGGTAGGACATTATAAAAAAAGGATTCTTTAAAATATGGGCTTTAATACCAAACAAATGCCTCAATCATTTAAACACAAGTACCTCAAACCCTCAAGTTTTGACAAGAATAGATCAAATTCTGGTTAAATCAAGCATGGTTTGGTTCTCTCAAGAAGTGAGGTGAATGTAAAGAATATGAAAATAATGGTTCAGAAGCCTCACAGGAAAGTGATTTCAAATATAAAGACAGTGAGATGTGGCATGAGATTCAAAATTCAGTGTACTTTTCATGAAATTACTAAATATTTGAACTTGAAACAAAGTCATTTCAGCATTCATTTAAGTTTAGTTTCAAGGGGTAAATTGTTTCACTTATTGATATGGATTTAAAAAATGGTGATGAGAATCATTTCAGCTCAAAAGTTTCAAAAACACACAGAAAATTGTAAAATAAACACACAAAATTTGAAAAACACACAATTTTTTTTGGTTTTTTTTAACAGGAAAGCAATTGAAATTACTAAACTAAAAGGTTCCCTCCCCCACACTTAAAATATTACATTGTCCTCAATGTGAACCCATGAGATGATATATGCACATGAAATGCAGAATTTTTAAATAGGACAAATAATATAAAAGTGAAAGGGTTAGGAACAGCCTGATGTGCTCAAGTGATGATGGGGTTATGCAGTGTGATAAAATCCACTGCATCGGTAGGAAGTCCCTCAATGTATCTCTTCAAACGTTGCCCATTGACTGTAAAGCTCCTTCCAGTGTCCTCTTGTGTGATCTCCACTGCACCATAAGGAAAAACATTAGTCACAACATAAGGACCTAACCATCTGGAACGCAACTTACCAGGCATCAGCTTTAGTCGTGAACTATAGAGAAGGACTTTCTCTCCAACATGAAACTCCCTTTGTTGGATCATTTTGTCATGAGATGATTTTGATCTTTCCTTGTAGAGCCTTGAGTTCTCATATGATGACAGTCGAATCTCCTCAAGCTCTTGAATTTGCAACTTCCTTTGGATTCCAGCTTGGGCCAAATCCATGTTGCATTTCTTTATAGCCCAATATGCCTGATGCTCAACTTCCACTGGGAGATGACATGCTTTCCCAAAAACAATCTGAAATGGGGACATACCAATGGGGGTCTTGTATGTTGTCCTATAAGCCCACAATGCATCATCCAAGCGCTTGCTCCAATCTTTTCTATTTGGCTGCACGGTTTTCTCCAAGATTTGTTTCAACTCACGATTTGAAACCTCAGCCTGGCCATTTGTTTGGGGGTGGTATGGTGTTGATGTTTTGTGTGTCACCCCATACTTTCGAAGGAGGGAAGCAAAATTCCTATTGCAAAAGTGTGTCCCTTGGTCACTGATGATAGCCTTTGGTACTCTAAACCTGCAGAAAATTTGAGCCTTGACAAAATCCACTACAACATGAGAATCGTCAGTCCTGGTGACCTTGGCCTCCACCCATTTACTCACATAATCAACAACAACCAAAATATACAAAAATCCAAATGAACTAGGAAAATGACCCATAAAATCAATGCCCCATACATAAAAAATCTCACAGAATAATACGGGTTGTTGGGGCATCTCATGTCTCTTAGAAATGTTCCCAGTGTGTTGGCAACAAGAGCATGACTTACAAAACACATGGGCATCATGGAATAATCTAGGCCAATATAATCTAGAGTCCAAAACCTTCCTAGCTGTCCGTTAGGGTCCAAAGTGTCCACCACAAGCAAGTGTATGACAGAAATGCAAAACAGACTCAAACTCGTGATCGGGAACACACCTCCTAATGACTTGGTCACTACACATGCGCCAGATGTGAGGATCATCCCACACATAAAACCTAGACTCAATTTTTAATTTTTGGACTTGATGTTTCTTTAAATTTGCAGGGATTTCAGAGGCAACAATGTAGTTCACTAAATCAGCATACCAAGGATGCGTACCTGAGATGGAATAAAGATGCTCATCGGGAAAAGTGTCCCGAAGTGGTACCTGGTCCAAGGTTTCATCCTCTAGTGTGTGAGTAAGCCTACTCATGTGGTCCGCCACCAAATTCTCTGACCCATTCTTGTCCTTTATCTCAAGGTCAAACTCTTGAAGAAGGAGCATCCAACGGATAAGTCGTGGCTTTGCATCTGGCTTCTTCAGGAGGTACCTCAAAGCTGCATGGTCAGAAAAAACAACTACTTTAGAGCCCAATAAATATGAACGAAATTTATCTAAAGCAAATATGACAGCAAGAAACTCTTTTTCCGTGGTTGTGTAGTTTGATTGGGCTGAATCCAGTGTCCTTGATACATAGGCGATCACATGTGAACGTCCTTCCACCCTCTGAGATAAGACAGCTCCAACCGCGAAGTTGGAGGCGTCACACATAAGCTCAAATGGAAGGTCCCACCGCGGGGGCTGTATGATTGGTGGAGTGGTCAGACACTTCTTTAGCTCATCAAATGATACCCTGCATGAATCATCAAAATTGAAGTCAATATCTTTTTGAAGCAATCGAGATAAGGGTAGAGAGATCTTACTAAAATCTCTGATGAAGCGTCGATAAAATCCAGCATGTCCAAGGAATGATCGAACATCACGCACACGTGTAGGATATGGGAGGGATGAAATAATGTCTACCTTAGATTTATCAACTTCAATGCCATGTTGTGAGACTATATGACCTAAGACAATTCCCTTTTCGACCATGAAATGACATTTTTCAAAATTTAAGACCAGATTCTTCTCAATACAACGTTGCAACACATCACCCAAACTAGAGAGACATTCATCAAATGAGGACCCATAAACTGTAAAATCATCCATAAATACCTCCATGCAAGTCTCAATGAAATCTGAGAAAATACTCACCATGTATCTCTGGAAGGTACCTGGGGCATTGCAAAGTCCAAATGGCATCCTTCGGTAAGCAAAGGTACTGAATGGGCAGGTGAATGTCATCTTCTCCTGGTCCTCTGCTACAATGGGAACCTGAAAATAGCCAGAAAATCCATCCAAGACACAATAGTGTGTCTTCCCAGCTAGTCTCTCAAGCATCTGATCAATAAATGAGAGGGGGAAATGGTCTTTGCGAGTGGAATGATTTAGTTTCCTATAATCAATACACACACACCAACTATTTTGTACCCTCATTGAAACTAATTCATCTTTCTCATTTTTAACAACAGTAACACCAGTTTTCTTAGGTACAACATGGACAGGGCTAACCCATTGTGAGTCAGAAATATGGTAAATTATACCTGCCTCGAGCAATTTTTCAACCTCTTTTTTAACAACCTCCAGAAGGGTTGGATTGAGTCTCCTTTGTGGTTGCCTCACTGGTTTAGCCCCATCCTCCAAGAGAATCCTATGCATGCAAATGGATGGGCTAATACCTGATATGTTTGCCAATGTCCAACCAATTGCTCTAATGTTATCTCTCAAAAGATTCAAAAGTTTTTCTTCATGTTCAAAAGAGATATTGTTAGCAATTATAACAGGTAATCTATCACCACTCAGCAGGTATGCTTATTTAAGATTTGGGGGCAATGACTTGAGTTCCAATGTAGGGGGGTGATGTATAGATGAAGAAATTGATGCAACGGACATATCTGCACAATGAACATCAGTATCAGAATAAAAATCATCACAATTAGAAAATAATGCATCAAATCCATCAGCTTACTCAACAACCATGTCATAATTAGAGTTCACATGATCAAAATCAGAATATGATTCCATTTCAAAATCAAATCTTAGAGAGTCTTATTCCTTAGAAACGGGTGTGGAAGTACTCTTAGACATCAAACTATAACCAATACTCATAATCTCCCTAAGTATAGGACAATCCAATTCCATGGTGTTTTTACTTGGTGGTTCAAAATGGGAGATAACAAAAGCGGAATGGTCCTCTGAGGGGTACTTCATGGATTCCATGACATTAAATACCACAACTTCATCTCCAAACTCCATGGAAAGTGTACCCTCATTGACATTTATGATAGTTTTTGCAGTTTTGAGGAAGGGCCTACCTAAGATAATGGGGGCATGAGAACTTACCTGATCATCCTCCATGTTAAGCACGTAGAAATTTGCTAGAAATATCATGTCTCTTACCCGGACAAGTACATCCTCAAGAACTCCCGTTGGATATGCTGTAGCTCTATTTGCCAACTGCACCACTACTCTTGTTGGCTTCAACTCACCAACCTGTAAAGAAGAGAATATAGAGTGAGGCATCACATTTATTGAAACTCCTAAATCACAAAGAGCATCAGAGAAGTGCAACTCCCCTATGGTACATGAGATGGTGAATGTCCCAGGATCCTTGCACTTTGTTGGCATTGCTAGAGTTGGTGTAATGAGTGCTGAGGAATTCCTTCTAAGGTTGATCCTCTCATTTCCCTTGAGCCCTCTTCGATTGGTACAAATTTCTTTTAAGAATTTTGCATACCTTGGAATTTTCTTAATGGCTTCAAGTAGAGGAATGATGATCTCCACACGCTTGAATGTATCCAAAACCTCCTTTTTCATTGCTTCTTCAGCCATCTTCTTGGTTTGAACAACCCTGTTGGGAAAAGGAAGGGGTTTAGAAGGAACATCATCAATCTTTTTCTTACCTTTATCTTTCTCCTTGGATTGCTCATCAGTTGGTTTGGAATGCGACTTCTCCGGAGTTGAGGTGAATATCGGTGGAATGGTAGGTACAGATGTATTGTTCATTTGCTTCCCACTTCTCAATGTGATGACACTGACATTCCCCTTTGGATTTGGAGTGGGTTGGGAAGGTAGATTTCCAGAATTCTTACTCACAAGTTTATGGAGGGTGGTGGAAATCTGGCTCATTTGAGTCTTCAACTCCCTCAGCTCCGAACTTTGACTCTTCAACTCATTCTGTTGATTAAGAACAATTTGCTTCAAAAGATCATCAGTATTAGAATCTACCTTTAGTGGAGGATTCCCTTGTTGCTGACTTGTTGATGTTTGAGCTTCAAATCTCCTTTGGGGTTGTTAGAAACCCTGTTGGTAAGGTGGAGGCTGCTGGAAGTTTGGTTGAAAAGGGGGCCTTTGTTGTTGTCCAGAGTCATACCTCACGTCCGGTTGATCTTTACACCCTTGGTTATATGTTGGAGTAAATGAATCAAACTTCTTTTGGGGATATGGTTGTTGTTGCTGCTGAAATGGTCTCCCTGGGAATACTGCTGCGCAATCCTCTGTCTCTTGTAGTTGTGGGCAACAGTCAGTTGGGTGGCTTGTCTCAGTGCAAATGCCACAAGGCCTTGAATGAGGGGGTAGAGATGTCTTTTGTGCCAAAGAAATTTGTCTCACCATAGTTGTCAATTCTTCTAACTTGGTATCAATCAAATGACTCTCAAGAGAAGGACTTACCTGATGTACTCCCTTGATATGTGGTGTACCTCGATCACCAAATTGTTGGGAGTTTTGGGCCATCTTGTCGATCAATACACGTGCGACTGCTGGTGTCTTGTCCACCAATGCTTTTCCAACTGCAGCATCCACCATGCTCCTCCAGCTGCAGCATCTACCATGCTCCTCTCCATGGGTGTGAGTTCTTCGTAGAAGTATTGGATGAGGAGTTTCTCACTGATTTGGTGATGCGGACAGCTTGCACACAACTTCTTGAATCTCTCCCAATACTCATACATTGACTCCCCTTGTTCTTGCTTGATCCCTGAGATCTCCTTACGAATGGAAGTGGTCCTTGATGCTAGAAAAAATTTCTGTAAGAAAAGACGTTTCAAATCATTCCAACAAGTTACATCTTCAGGTTGTAAATAATACATCCAATCTTTCACAGCTCCATCAAGTGAGAATGAGAATGCTCTTAATTTGATTTGGTCTTCAGATACATTTCTTGGTTTCAAGGTTGAGAAAACCACATTAAATTCTTTCAAATTTTTATTGGGATCCTCACCAGAGAGGCCATGAAACTTTGGGAGTAAGTGAATTAACTCAGATTTCAGTTCAAAGTCTGATTCGAGATTTGGGTATGCAATACAATTTGGTTGATAGTTAATATCAGGTGAAACCAATTCTCAAATGGTTCTATTAAGTTCATTTCCATTATTTTCAGCCATTGGTTCTTATTTTATGTTTTAATTTGAATAACTTCCAATTCCAATGTTTCCAGAAGAGAGGAATTCACCAACTGGTTGAATATTGAAACTTCCCGTAGACTGAGAGTGTCTGATTCGTGCCCTAAGGATGCGTTCAATCTCAGGGTCAAGATCTAAGAGATCTTCGGGATTAGTTCGTGTCATAAATCAAATAAAAATGAAAAGAAAGAAAGTGGATCATAGTAAAATAAAAATTATAAGTTTGAGTTGATGGTCCAAAAAGAAGTAGAAGGAAATAAAAGAAGAAGGAAAAAAATCAGATTGGGTAAAAACGGAAGAAAGAAGAGAGGAAGATAATTAAAATGTAAAATAAAATAAATACCTCTAATTGGTTGAAATAATTACTTGCCTCCCTGGAAACGGCGCCAATTTGATAGAGTGCTATCGTGGGTGCCCTCAAATGATTAATGCGATTTTGGGGTACTTAGGTGTAGCAGAGTGGCTGACCAAGGTCGTCTCTCAAAGGAGGAAGTAGATTTAAAACAACTTTTTAAAGTTATTCTAAAAATAAAATAAAAGAGAATAAAAACACTACTTTAAAGGATGGATGTTGGTTATAGTTTTTGAATCTAGAAGAAGTTTTCTGGAAGAAGATTGTATTTTTTTTGTTTTTAGTTTTGAAATGAAGTTCGATTAAAATGACACAACAAAAAGATGTTTTTTAGACAATATTTAAAAGACGTAATCGATCTAACTCTACCTCTTCAATCATTTATTAATCATTATCATTTAAATTATTATTCACTTAATTATGATCCCTTAATTTTTTAAATCCCGAACCCTACGAGAATTAACTTTACCACGAAGATGAAGTGAATTTAACTTTAGGCTAACTTCAGAACATGCAATCGCAACACCCTGCTTTGATTGATGTTCTAAGATTAGCTTATGGTCAGTGGTAAATTAAGACACATAAACACTATGGAAATGAGTATTAATTGAGTTTAGGTATTGTATTTGAACTCTACAAATTGATCCCGTGTGGTTTTGAATTTTCGGTTAAGGTTGCGCTCTCACAGTTCACACAATTCCCGACCTCGCGTGTTTTGTGTTAACTATTCAATTGCTTGCTTAGTTTCATTTAAATTAAAAACTCAATTAATAGATCATAATATGTGAATTACAGTAGCTCATTGATTCAAAATAAATGAATGAAGAAGGATAGAGGTCGATCGATTACTAAAAAGAACTACTCTTCCATGGGTGGCGTAATCATCGTAGAAGCGTTTTGCATGTGCAAAGGTTTATAATGGGTATAACCCAATAACACTTCTACTCAAGAATTCCAGCCCAAAGAGGAAGATTAATAGAAGAATAAATTTAAACAAAACAGAATAAAAGAGAAGAAATAAAAGAAGAACAAATAAGTTTATTACACAAACAAAATCATTACAACGTGAAGGAGAAGAAGAAGGCCTCGATGAGGGGATCCTTGCTTCAAGAGCTACCCCTCTTACAATGGTTGTATAATTTGGGTGAAACAAATTCTCCTCTGCCTACAATATCCTAATTCACGTCCCAACCCCTCCAAATGAGAAAAACTCCAATTTATAGAGGGGAGGGGAGGAGATGTTACAAGTGGTTTCAAGTGTGAATGTGGAAATTCGGCCAAATATTTTATTCCAACTTGCAACGCCCATTTGACCTCCAAAACACATGACTTGACCGGCCTTCCAGAAGGATGATTTGTGCCAAATCATGTCCCCGAGCTTTTCTCAAAATTTGGGCTCAATACAAGCCTTTATGAAGAATATATGGCCCAAATACAGAACCCATGTCTATTCTGCCGAGTCCAGCCCACCATTGGATTAATGACCCATTTACTCCATCCAAATGCACTATTTAGCTCTAGTGTCATGAATGAAAGTTGTAGAACATTAAATTAGGAACACTATTACAAAATTTCAAATTAAAATAATAAATATAAAAATATTTATCTTCGAAATACTACAGTGCACTATTAAGGGTAAAACTGGAATTTTCACCAAATTTTCAAATGAATGATCAAATCCCAAATATTTTATAAATAAACATATTTAACACAATGTGAGGAAATTATTTCATTTATTATCAATAAAATATTCAACAAAATAGTGTTTTATCAATATGCTTCCAATTTGGGCAGATGTGTTAAGAATGGTTATATTACCGGATTAAAAAATCATGATTGTCATGTTATAATGGAAAGACTTATTCCAATTGGATTCAGATGTTTTTTGAATTCTATGATTTGGGATTTGATAACATACATATCATATTTTTTTCGAGACATTTGTGCTGCGACAACAGACTACGATGTGCCAAGAAAATTGGAAGAAGATGTTGCTATAATTATATGTAAACTGGAAAAAATCTTTCCGCCAGCTTTCTTTGACTCAATGGAACATCTGATATTACATTTTCCACATGAAGCTAAATGTGGAGGTCCAGTACAATTTCAATGGATGTACTCATTCAAGAGATGCATGCAGAAATTGAAGAAAAAAATACATAACAAAGAATCAGTTGAAGACTCAATTGTTGAAGCTTATTTTCAAGAGGAAATTGCTTTTTTCTGCTCTCATTATTTTGAATCTCAATATCCCTCAAAACACAATCGCATGGGACGAAAAGAGAAGAATTTTAATGAAGAAATGGACAATCAATTATCAGTTTTTAATCAGACAAATCTTGGTTTCGGTGGAGTTCATGAACGATGGCTTTTAGATGATGAACATCACAACGCTCATACATATATTCTGCTCAACTGTGAAGAAATGACATCATTTGTACTGTGAGTGATTCTATCACTTATTCTATAATTTATGTTATAGTATTTAAACTTATTTTATTTGTAGGTTATATGATAATCATATCAAGAAACAACTTTCACAAATTACATCATCTGCTCTTGAAGAATGCTGACAAAAAAAAATTCTCAATGGTTTCAAAAACTAGTAACATAAATTATTGATGAATCAATATCAATTCTGTTTATTATTTATCATATTAATAATTGTTTTACAAATTTTCAGGTGTCTCAACATGGTGATAAGATTGATAAGTGACTGTGTATATTGAGTAACCCACCATCCAAAATGGTTAAATCTTATAATGCATATGTGATTAATGATTTTCGATTTCATACACGTGCATATGGGGAATCAAAAAAAATAATCAACAGTGGAGTTTTCTTGAGAGGATCGCATCACGGAAAAACTGAAGTTGACTTTTATGGCATTCTGGATGAAATTTTTGAGCTGTGTTATCTAGGACAGAATTGTATAACGATGTTTAAATGTCGATGGTTGAATATAGAGAGAGGATTGCGTGATCATTCGACTCATGGAATCGTCGATATTAAATATAAGTCTTCTTGTAGTAAATGAACCATTTTTACTGGCTCAATAGGCACATCAAATTTATTACACAAATTACTGTACTATTTCAAGAGACTTGAGTGATTGATGGAGCATAATAAAAATGAAATCTTGGGAAAATCAGTTTACTCAAACTGAATGCGGTTCCGCTGAAGTGGAAGGAATTGAAATTTTTCAAGAGACTGCTCAAAATTCATCTTTTTCACAGAGAGACGTGAATATCGATGATGGCACTCCACAATTAAGGATCGATGATGACGAAGATGTTAATGATGTTACAAATGAATTTGAAATGACAAGAGATGATGAAATTGAAACTCGTATGGATATTGATGATGTTGGGGAGGAAGATGAAGACATTGACATTGATAGCTATGAAGATGAGGATGAAGATGGACATTAACATAGTTAAATGCTAGTTATAATCATAACTAATATATATCTATATATAATAGTTATTTTCAATTATCTGCTAACAACAATAATTTTGTGTTTCAGATGGATCCTGGTCTATTTTGCGAGTTGCAGGAGGTTGATCTACCTTTGGATGAGGGGGATTGTGGACCATCTGACCCTCAGCCTACTCACAATTCAGGGGGTATGCGGAGGGGGCACGATCTTGTGCGACTGATGATTCCTGACCCTATCCCCGAGCGACGTCCATGTCTTGGATTCGATCCATGCACACATAGGTATGGTAACCTGTATATTTTAGTTAGCTTTCATAAATTTATTTATATATATACTAATTGTTTGATTATTTATTCATTTTTCACAGTTTTGCGCATGTAGCTATTGGATAGGGGAGCGTTATCTTGCACACTTATTTTTCTCAGCCGTGGATCACATGGGAACAGTCGCACAAGACCACGCCCCCTGTCCAAATAGTGGTGTTTTATATTAAAATGGATTTATGTATCATGCTGAAATTTTTTGAGCACAAAGGGGGAAGTCTCGGTACCTAGGTGGGGCAGATGTGTACTAATACGGCTAGTGGACCGGATGAGTTTTTTCCCTGTTTCACTTATCATTTGGACAACGAAAATTCTAACTAAACTATATGTATGATTATTGGGGACCACTAGGTCATGGTTATGTTACCTACTAGTGACTCGTGCACGAGAACGAATTTTACTATAGTTACTTTACACTAAGGTACGAGGTACATGGGGCCCGAGACTATCTAGTGCCTAGGGGTGTTCCTGATTTTGTTTCTCATTGGATTTGTGGTATTTGAACTTGTATTTGGGTGTGTTTGGAAGTATATTATAGTATCTAACATTCCTATTTAAATGTGTTAACATTCTGAAAGTTTTATCTTGAAAATTGTTTTCAATTTAAAGTTACATTTCTTGGAATTTAACACTGCTTTTCTTTGCATATCAAAACTGCTTGCATTTTCACCTTGTATTGTATGAACTTTGGAATCATTGGGTGGTATCCTATTGGGATTAGGCTCACACCCTTTTAAGTAGACTTTATCATTATTGACTCAGGTAAAAGGAAGGCTTTGGGTGATGGCGGTTCAGAGTGTTAGTTCTCATCCTTGGTGCGGAGTTGTGGAGACGACTTGTGGGTGATGACCACTTGTCACGTGGAGTCCTTGGGGCTGTTTGTTGCTATTTCTTTTTGTCTTTGGGCCTTTTGTATTGTATTTTAACTTATGTATTTAGTTCTGGATTTTTGTATAAACCTTGTTTGGTGTGAATTTTTTCAGATTCAGTTTATCAAATACTTTTGATGTTTTATTTATACATATTCGGGTAAATTGTTCCAAAACCAAGATAAATGATACTCAGGAACTTGTGTCAGCTCATGGGGATAGGGAACGCCCTTCAGGCCTTGTCACGGGCTGGGTTTGGTGCAGGTTTTGGTGGCGACCAGATTTGGTTCGTGACAAAATGGTATCAGAGGAGGTTCATGTTAACTCTTTGGGTCATGTTATTTGGGGAAGAGTTAGGATAGTCTGGAGTTAGGATTGTCGGGACTTGGTATTCTAGTTGTGGGTAGTGTTCCTGATGACCACACCTCATGACGGGATTCAAATTTCCAGGGGAAGTCAGGATTTATCTAAATCATTTGGTTTTCTTGATTTGATCACTACGGGAAAAACAGTCTTTTGTGACGGGGTATTTGCGACGAGATTAATTCTCGTCGCAAATAGTCCATCTCGGAGGTTATTTGCGACGGGATTTGGGGTCCCGTCGCAAAAAGTAATGCGCGCTTTGGCACGAGATGCGTGCCAAAGCGTGATAAAGTTATTTGCGACGGGGGGATCCCCCCGTTGCAAATACCAGCGGCGGTAAATGGGTTTTTGCGACTGGATGTTATCCCGTCGCAAATACCCTTTTAACTACCGATAGCAATTAATGCGGGCAAATGTATTTGCGACGGTGCTCGTCGCAAAAAGTACCTTTTGTGACGGTAAGTCCCTCGCCACTAGTCCCGTCGCAACTAATCTAACCTATATATACTCCCCTCCGTTTTTTTCTCTTCCTCTCTCTCTAAACTCGAATTTTAGAGTGAAAATTTCTTTGAGTTAATTTTTTTTACGGAGAAGTTGTGAAGACGCTTGCATCAATAATAGATCAAGTTTAAAGGTATTTATATTTTATTTAATTTAATATTTATTTAAATTTTTTATGTTAATTTTAATTATTGTTGATTAGTTGTAATTAAATTATATTTAAATTGTTTTGTTATCTATATTTATTTGTAATAATAAATTGGAATTATTAATATTAATTCTTAATAATTAGTAATAATTAATATTTATTAATGAAAATTAGTATTGTTTATAAATAATTACTTGTAATTAGTAATTAGTAATTAGTAGTTGTAAATTGTAGTTATTAATATCAATTAACGCTAATTAGTAATAGTTATGTTTAATTAATAATAATTACGGGTAATTAGTAATAAATAGGAATAATTAGTAATAAATAGGAATAATTAGTAATAAATAGTAATAAATAGTAATAAATAGTAATAAATAGTAATAAATAGTAATAAATGGTAATAAATAGTAATAATTAGTAATAATTAGTAATAATTAGTAATAATTAGTAATAAATAGGAATAAATAGGAATAAACAGGAATAAATAGGAATAATTAGGAATACATAGGAATAAATAGTAATAAATAGGAATAAATACGAATAAATACGAATAATTAGGAATAATTAGTAATAAATAGTAATAAATAGTAATAATTAGTAATAAATAGTAATAATTAGTAATAAATACTAATAATTAGTAATAAATAGTAATAAATAGTAATAAATAGTAATAATTAATAATAATTTGTAATAATTTGTAATAAATAGTAATAATTTGTAATAATTTGTAATAATTAATAATAATTAGGAATAAATAGTAATAAATAGTAATAAATAGTAATAAATAGGAATAAATAGTAATAAATAGTAATAAATAGTAATAAATAGAAATAATTAGCAATAAATAGGAATAATTAGTGATCAATAGAAATAATTAGGAATGATTAGTAATATTTAATAATAATTAGTAATAAATAGTAATAATTAGTAATAATTAGTAATAATGAGTCATAAATAGTAACAAATAGTAATAAATAGTAATAAATAGGAATAAATAGGAATAAATAGGAATAAATAGGGATGATTAGGAATAAATAGGAATAATTAGGAATAATTAGTAATAATTAGTAATAATTAGTAATAAATATAAATAATGAGGAATAATTAATAATAATTAATAATAATTAGAAATAATTATGAATAAATAGGAATAAATAGGAATAAATGGAAATAAATAGAAATAAATAGGAATAATTAGTAATAATTAGTAATAATTAGTAATAATTAGTAATAATTAGTAATAATTAGTAATAATTAGTAATAATTAGTAATAATTAGTAATAATTAGTAATAATTAATAATAACTGTAATAAATAGGAATAAATAGTAATAAATAACAATAAGTAGAAATAAATAGCAATAAATAGCAATAAATAGGAATAAATAGGAATAATTAGTAATGATTAGTAATGATTAGGAATGAATAGGAATGAATAGGAATGAATAGAAATGATTAGGAATGATTAGGAATGATTAGGAATGATTAGGAATGATTAGGAATGATTAGGAATGATTAGGAATGATTAGTAATGATTAGTAATGATTAGTAATGATTAGTAATGATTAGTAATGATTAGTAATGATTAGTAATGATTAGTAATGATTAGTAATGATTGATTAGTAATGATTGATTAGTAATGATTAGTAATGGTTAGTAATGATTAGTAATGCTTAGTAATGATTAGTAATGATTTGTAATGATTTGTAATAAGTTGTAATAAGTTGTAATAACTAGTAATAACTAGTAATAACTAGTAATAATTTTTTATAATTTGTAATAATTTGTAATAATTTGTAATAATTTGTAATAATTTATAATAATTTGTAATAATTTGTAATAAATAGGAATAATTTGTAATAAATAGTAATAATTAGCAATAATTACTAATAAATAGAAATAAATAGTAATAATTAGCAATAAATAGTAATAATTAAGAATAAATAGTAATAAATAGAAATAAATAGTAATAAATATGAAGAATTAGTAACAATTAGTAACAATTAGTAACAATTAGTAACAATGAGTAACAATTAGTAACAATTAGTAATAATTAGTTACAATTAGTAACAATTAGTAACAATTAGTAATAATTACTTACAATTAGTAGTAATTAGTAGCAATTAGTAGCAATTAGTAACAATTAGTAACAATTAGTAACAATTAGTAACAATTAGTAACAATGAGTAATAATTTGTAAAAAATAGGAACAATTAGGAAGAAAATCAATTGTAATAAATTGTAATAACTTGTAATAACTTGGCACAATTTCCAGTGGATTGATGGAACTCCTTTTGCTCGATGACTCTTCTCCTTTCAACTTTCACCGACTCAAAACATTATGAAAAGTATGTTTTTACGTATGCATATCCAATCTCATATGCACGAGTTTGAATATACATTCGTAGGACCACATTTTTCATAATGTGTTCAGGTGGTGATAGTTGCAAGAAGATGATTCATCGACGAAAAGTGGGCTCTTTTGTCTGACTTCTCATTTACTTACAATACGAGAATGAATATGCGTACCTCTGAGCAGATTCTTCATTGTGATTTCTGTGTGAGAAAGTTTCAAGTAAATGAGCCGTCGGACAAATGAGTAGTCGTCAATCCACTGGAAATCGTGTCGCCCATAAGTAATGGTAATTATTAAGAAGTAGTTGTAATTATTTATCTTTTTTTTCCAGATAGTGTTTTTATAATTTCAAATTATTAAAAAATGGTAATGATTTTATATTTTGTAGAAAAATATAGAACAAGGAAGTCGACGACAATCATTATTAGATGATCACGCTTGGATAAATTAGCGTAGAAATCCAAACGGTTCTAGTTTAAATCCTGTATATATTGAGGGTGCTGAATCTTTCTTATCATTTGAATCATCTAAACCAGAATATGTTTCAGAAGGCACAATAAAGTTTCCTTGTAAAAAATGTGCTATGAGAACTTTTGACACATTTGACAAGGTTGGGGGACATCTCTTACGGTTTGGTTTTCAACCAGATTATGTTTTTTGGTACCGACACGGTGAACGCAGTTTCAAAGAAGATACTAATAACTTGATTCCGGATCAATCACGGTTTCAAAATTTAGTATATAATGTTGCAGGTCCCTCTATTTAACAAACTGAAACTCAAGATGATATTGATTTAACTCCTGAGTTGGCACCATCCGAATTTTACGAGTTGTTGAGGTCTGCTGAGGATGCATTATATCCTGGTTACAAGATTAGAAAATTAGAAGCAGTTGCAAAATTTATGGCTATTAAGTCAGATAATTCAATGTCAAACAATTGTTTTGATCAGATATTTTCTTTGGTTAAAACACTATTACCTGAAGGAAATGTGTTGCCTTCAAATTACTATGAGAGCAAGAGGCTGGTTCGTAATCTGGGCCTTAGTTATCGAAAGATTCATGCATGTTGAAGTGATTGAATCTTATATTCTGGTGAAAATAATTCGTTGGATAGTCATCCCACATGTAGACATTCGAGGTATAAAGAAGCTCAACCAGGGAAGTCTGGATCGATTCCAGTAAAATAGTTGAGATATTTCCCTCTTAAACCCAGGTTGCAGCATTTATTTATGTCTCAGAACACAACGTCAATGATGTCATGTCACAAAACCAAGATTTCAACTGATAAAAGCTTGAATCATCCATCTGATGGTGATTCATGGAAACATTTTGACCATCTGCATCCGTCTTTTGTTTTAGAATCTTGAAACGTGTGATTGGGTCTTTCTACTAATGATTTCTGTCCATTTGGTTCTTATGGTAGTTAGTATTCATGTTGGTCTATTTTTATAACTCCGTACAATTTACCTCCATGAATGTTGATGAAGGAGCCCTATATCTTTTTGACCTTATTAATCTCAATACATCCAAAAAATAATATTGATGTTTATTTGAAACCATTGATTGATGAGTTAAATGGATTGTAAAGTGATGGTGTTGGTACATATGATGTTGCTACGAAACAAAATTTCATATTAAAAGCTGCATTAATGTGGACGATTAGTGACTTTCCACCATATGACATGCTATCTGGATGGAGTACACATGGTCCGAAATCATGTCCTTACTATATGAAAGACAACAAAGCCTTTATGCTCGTTAATGGAAAAAAAACCTCTCTATTTTGACTATCACCATAGATTTCTTCCAACCGTTCATCCTTTTTGATACTGAGAGAGGCTTGTGTGTTTATCTAACTCATGGAATCATCAATATTAAATATAAAAGTCTTCTTGTAGTAAATGAACCATTTTTACTAGCTCAACAGACACATAAAATTTATCACGCAAATTATTGTGCTATTTTAAGAGACTTGAGTAATTGGTGGAGCATAATAAAAATGAAATATCGGGAAAATCAGTTTACTCAAACTGAATGTGGTTCCGCTGAAGTGGAAGGAATTGAAATTTTTCAAAAGACTGCTCAAAATCCATCTTTTTCACAGAGAGACGTGAATATCGATGATGACACTCCACAATTAAGGATCGATGATGAATAAGATGTTAATGATGTTACAAATTAATTTGAAATGACAATAGATGATGAAACTGAAACTCATATGGATATTGATGATGTTGGGGAGGAAGATGAAGACATTGACATTGACAGCTATGAAGATGAGGATGAAGATGGACATTAACGCAGTTAAATAATGGTTATAATTATACCTAATATATATCTATATATAATATTTATTTTCAACTATCTACTAACAACAATCATTTTGTGTTTTAGATGGATCCTGATCTATTTTGTGAGTTGCAGAAGGCTGATCTACCTTTGGATGAGGGGGATTGTGGACTATCTGACCCTCAGCCTACTCATGGTTCAGGGGGTACGCGGAGGGGGCACGATCTTGTGTGATTGATGATTCCTGACTCTATCCCCGAGCGACATCCATGTCTTGGCTTTGATCCACGCACACAGAGGTATGGTAACATGTATATTTTAGTTAGATTTCATAAATTTATTTATATATATACTAATTGTTTGATTATTTATTGCTTTTTCACAGTTTTGCGCATGTAGCTATTGGACAGGGGAGCGCTATCTTGCACAATTATTTTTCGCAGCTATGGGTCACATGGGAACAGATTCCTGTTGATGTGCGGCATGACATGTTCGATCATTGGATGATACGTAAATAAAGAATATTTATTTTGAAATTTATTTTGTTAATAACTTGATATTATAAATTATTTGTAGGGTTTATGGTATCCCATCGATGATAGCATGTGTGACGCTATCCACGCGGCATGATAGATGTCTATGCGTGACCGTTTTTGTCAGTTTTTGCATAATTTGAGAAGAACAATCATTAAGAAAGAAGGAGTGACAGAATTTAATGAGTCATGTAGAGTCCACCGAACAAAGTACATTTCATCTCACGTTTGGGATGAATTGTGTTTACACTGGTTGGGTGGTGGATTTCAGAGGAGATCTTCAGTGAGACGACAGAACTGGGGGAGATAGGAGGTGACGCATCGAGCTGGTAGTCGTTCATTCAGTACGCATAGAGAGCATCTGGTAAGTATATTTTTTAAATATTTTATATAACTTTAAATATAAACAGTTTATTTTATATTTTTTTTGGCAGTCGAGCATCCCGATATTACGGAGTTCGACATTTATCGGAGGATGTACAGTGATCCAACCACTGAAGAGATTAGAGGTGATCGTCAGCGTCAGACTGTGGTTAGTATTATTTTTTTCAGTTTGAAAATTAACTGCATATAATATTTTCACCATTTTAATTTCAAATTGGAATTAAAGAAGTCATATGAGGCTGCGAGATCTCAGACATAGGCTGAGAGTCAGGATGAGATGACTGAGCAGACCAGTGCCCACCATTTCGATGAGGCGACATGGATGCAGGCGACTCAGTATGGCTTTGAGAAGGGTCGAGTAGTTGGTATCATCTCTCATTTGACTCATGATACATATTATGGTATTCCTGCGATGTCAGCGTCCAGATCGAGAGGAGCTCGTAGAGAGACATAATCTTCTGCCTCATAGTATCAGGAGCAGTTGCGAACTCAGCCTGAGCTTATAGAGAGTTTGCAGAAGCAGCATGAAGAGATGTGTCGGCGACAACAACAGCAGCAACAGCAGCATAAGGAGGAGATGCGTCGATGATAGCAGTAGCAGCAACAACAGCATCACGAGCAGATGAAGTACATGCACCGTCTGACTCGTAGTTTAGGGATGGAGTTTCCTCCACCATCTCCTACAGCTCCTCCACCTCCTCTAAAAGACGACCCACAGTGATCTGTTTTTTATGTTAAAAACATTTGAATTGAAGATTTATTGTAATATGAACTATTTACAGTTTCTGTCTTTTATATTGGTGCAAATATTACATAATTTAATTTTTTTTATTTTTAATATTTTATTATTTATTATTAGTATTATATTTTTTAATATTTGTTTATTTTACTAATAATAATAACATTTTATGATTTTTTATATATTTTTTTTGTAAATATTGAGAATTGTAATAATTTCTTATTTTTTTATTATTTTAATAAAATTAATATTAATTTTTTATTAATCATAATTTTATTAAATATTTTTTTAGTATTATTTTTTTAATGTCTGTTTATTTTACTAATAATATTTTTTTTATTTTAATAATATTAATATAATTTTTTCATTAATCATAATTTTATTAAATATTTTTTTATTATGTTTAGTATTTGTGACTGGACCTTTTGTGACGGGCTCCCGTCGCAAATAAGTTAAATATAATTTTTTATTAATAGTATTTGTGATGGGACGACGGGCCCATCAAAAATAGTATTTGCGACGGGCCCGTCAAAAAAGGTTTTTATATATATAATGTATATAATCGGAGGCTCATTTGTGATGGGCAGTTCCCCGTCGCAAATACTATTTGCGACGGGCCCGTCACAAAAGGTTTATTTATATATAATGTATTTAATCGGAGACTTATTTGCGACAGACACTTTTCCCGTCGCAAATACTTTTTTTTGCGACGGGCCCGTCGTAACAAATAATATTTGTGACGTTGTTTTTTGCAACGGGCTATTTGTGACGGACCCCCATCGCTAAAGCCTATTTGCAACCGGATCCCATCTCAAATAGCCTGTCGCAAATACCTCTAATTCCAGTAGTGGATGATGATTAAGGGAAATGAAAATAGAGTTGGGTTAATAGTCTCAATAAGCTCGCAGGGCCTAGCAAGCCATGTAGGGCTGAGGATATTCCCTAGAACACTCTTTGTGACGGTGAAGTAATTGGAATATGGTCTCCAACCATATGTCCAAGTCACCCACTAAAACTAGTTTCCTCTCGCATTGTCTTGTGTTCTTTAGTTTTGGAATCTTGGAACTTTGGTTTTAAAGTGACTTGGTTTTAAGAAGCGTAATGTTTTTGAGAAATGGTTTTCAAATAAAGAGGGAATGGTTTGATTTATGAAATGGTGAAACTGAATTTTCAGAATTGTTTTGAAATGTAAAATGGTGTGCTTACACCTCTTTTGAAATCAGGAACTATATTGAAGTTGGTTATAAAAAATTGTTTACAATAGAGTTTTCTAAACAATCAAAGGTTGTTTTAATGGGATGAGATGTTTTGAAATTGATATGAATAACTTGAAAGTGAGTTCTTATCTAAATGGTTGTGTCTTTATGAAAAGTTTTGCAAGATTTGAATTTGGATTTTGATCTCGTGGTTAGTGGTTTTGAGAAAAAGGATGTGTTGGTTGACCGTTTTGGTTTTGAAAAGTGGAAAGAATTTTTGTTTTAACTTTTGGTATTTTTGTGAGTGACCACATGCATGGGTTTATATGGGATGATGAATGGTTGATGGCACAAATGGATGATTTTCGAGATGAATATGAGGAGGGTGCTCTGTGTGACACAAAAACATACATGTGTGAGGCCCATGGGGTACCATTGGTGGATACGCTAACCGCTGAACCTTTTGTTTTAAAAGAAATGTTTTTAAAGAAAAACATGATGTCTTGATGAATTGTTTGGGATGGTGTATAATATGTGTTTTTGAAAAATTTTGATGTTGTTGGATGTTTTTAGTCCAAGAACCCCTCCTGTTTGAACTGTGTTTTGGGTTTGTGTTTGGTCGGTAAGCTGGGTAGAAGGACCGATTAGTAGTCTCTTCTGAGATATGTTTCAGGACACCTTTACGGTGGTTCCCTTCATGTGTTTGGATCTGGTTTGTGGAATGTTTTGACCAATGGACGAGCTTAGTTGGGTCATTGGGTTCTCTCATTGGATAAGGTACGCCCCCATTAAGGGTTAATGCACAACTGAAGTGCAACTCAGATTGTTTCGCCGTTGGAAAATCCTCCAGTTGATCAATATAAAGAATATTTTATCAATCTTTGTTGATTGAGTCTACACCCATTACTTTCATTGATTTTTGGATCCTCTTGTAGTATGAGAGTGCTCGTAGAAGGTTGAAAGAGACCTTAGTTTCTTAAATTGACTGATTCGTCGAAGGTGGAAGTGGTCTAGGGTTGTTATTGTGGATGAGTGTCTCAATGGTGTCTAAGAGAGCGCCTGGGTTCTTCATAGTTTCTTTGAAGCAGGAGTTCATGTTAAACCACTAGTTTTGGGAATCTGTTCATAAGAGGCTATTGTGGCCACTTTCTTGACTTTTGTGTTGTTTAGGGACTTGGAATAAGGTCTCGTTCCATGAATTGTTTCTATCAGTTGTAATGGTCACGTTCAGTGATGCCTTGTGATGTCATGTGATCGTTTTACTGTAAAGGTAAAGGTTTTGCAATCCTATAAGAGCCTCTTTTATGTTGGGAGTTTGTATCCCTTGGAAAAACGTCAAAATCCTCTGTTTTAGAGGAAGGTGTTTATATGCATCCATTCCTTCTGTTGTTTCTCACCTGAAGAAACAAGGTGTGATGTGTGTTCATATTCTAAGACCTTGTTTCAGTGAAATGTTGGGTTAGGGTAAAGTGATTTTGGAATGTTTTATGTCTTGGTAAACTTATCGGGGATTGCGGTGTAGTTGTTTATATCATTGGAAGAAGTAGTTCTGTTCGGGTGGTTTCCAAAGCCTAACTATGAGGCCGAAGATGCTTCAATCATTTGAATTCCAGCCAGAGGTCCTGGAGAGAAGCTGAAATGTAGTCAGGGGAAATCCCAGGGTCGTTCAAACCCTTGTACAAAGTCTTATCCTCGGTATGAATGATAGGAAGAGTTTAAACCTCTTGTGTCATCATCTTTTTTCAGTTTTTCTCGTTTGGTGTTAGAGGTGGGAGGACCTCTTTCCATGTTGTATCCTGAGTTCATATTTTCCCCCTTTGGTTTCGACTGGGTATTTAGAAAAAGGTTTGAAGTTTGGCTAGATAGTTTGAGCGCATGGTTTGCACATGGTTAGTAGTGACCATGCCCCAAAAAACCATGTATATAGAAGGATCCTCACAGTTAGTGCAAGGTTTCCCAAACCATGCAGACTAACCGTACGGTCGTTCCAACTCTTTAAATTTTGGGGTCTTTCTGTATCAACCTGTGCTGGTCGGTTAAGATGATTGGTTCTTATGGTGGGGAGACCCACTATGAGTGTTATATAATTTCTTTTGTAAAGTTATAATGGAAGTCTACCCCTTGAACCCGGGAGTCCATTCAGGCCTCCCCCTGTTAGTGTCCTGAATCTGTCTCAGGAAAATTTAAGTTGTCTCTTATGGTGGGGAGCCTATTTGTGTCTCCCTATACTAGTAAATCAGATTGGTCCTTGGTCTTGGTCTGGCGGGAGGTAGTATCATTTGGAGCAATCTAACTACCAACATCTTCCTGGGGTAAACATTGGGATTGGAGAGTGCCCAGTGGTTTAGTTAAAGAAAAGTGAGTGTAACCTTGTTCATTGTTGTTATTCGTCTGGGTAGATTACTTGAGTCTTGTTCATATAGTGTTTTAGGAGTTTCCTTTTGGGGATAAAGTCTGAATGTTCTTGATCATTTCAGAAAATTGATGTAAGTTTTGGTTTGTGAGAGTATTCCTTAATTGATCACTAGAGGTGTTTTTGGCCTTTCGGGGGTGGACCAAACTTGGCAAAGGAGTACATTTCTGGTCTATCAGTTGGATTTGGTTTTTTCTTTTGGCCTTATTGTGGCTTTCTAGGGCTAGAAAGTTTTATGGTGGGGATAATTGTCACATCCATGACTTATTTTAAATTCATTTTTCATTTAATTTCCATCCTTACATTGTTATGGGGGTTTTCCATGCATTTTGGTGGAAATGGTGGGTTTTTAAAATTTGGGTCAAACCGTGAGCCCATTTCCAGATTTAAAAACCAATTTTGTTTCTTTTATAACTATTTCATTTTTTTAATATTTTTCACCCATTAAAATTCCCAAATGTCTTCATGTGACTTATTAACACCACCATTTCAATTTGGACCCTTTAAGAATTCATAATAATGGTGGATTTGAGTTTTTATTTAAAGAATTGGTCCAGCCTGAAAACCCATTTCCAGTTTTTAAAAAAAAATTGTTTAATTAATATCTTATTCAATTTTAACTATTTTTCAGTGATCCCACCTCTAACCAAAGAACACTAAACCTAGGCGCACCCCCACTCTCTTCTCCCCCTCTTTGGAGCTCATTTGCTTTGCAGATTAAGTCAAATCTTCTTAAACTTCTTCAATTCGAGCAGATTTATAAAGGTAATTTGTTTCCTTCATAACTCATTCATTTATAACTTTTCCCCCCATTAAAATTACTACATGATATAATTATCCTTGTTCGAACCTCCCTTGAATGTTTGACTGGTTGAAAATTCAGATACTGGTGTATTTGGGGTGATTTAATCAAGATCCCTCAAGTAAGTGGGTCTCATCCAATCTTCTTTCAATTTGCTGAGGGTTTCATTCAATGTGCTTAGGGTTTATTCTATTATCCTTGAGGTTACTAATGTACATAAAGTAGGGTTTCTAAATTAGGGTTTGATCTTGTGTTTCATGGTCTGAAATTCTGGTTTTAGGTCTGTTTTACCTTTCTTGAGGTGTGACGGTGGTGCGTTTGAGTTTTCGCACAAAGGATTCAAAGGTTTTCATTACTTTGGTAGGTGATTCCATGTTTATGAAATATTTGTGTCTTATAATGTTGTATTTATCATATTTTAAGGTTTATCTCATTATATTATTGCTGCAAAAATTATTTTTAGAAGTGTTTGTTTTGCAAATAAATTTTAAATGCCAATTTTATGTGAAATTGGGGGTTTTTCATAGAAATGTTTTATAAGTTTATTTGGGGATTCCCTATAACTATTTGGTTGATTTTATTAAAATTTATTAGGGCTTAAAATTATGTTTTGAATGTTTATCTTCCTTGTTTTTTGCTGTAAAATCTGATTTTGGTGACGTTTGATAAGTGAAGGATTTTTGGGCACCATTTTGGTGCTAAATTGGTTGTTTTACATGGATATTTGATGTTATGACTAATGGGGTTGTTTTATAACATATGTAATAGGTTTATAAAAAAAATTAGGCACTGTAAATTCTATTTTGGTAAATGTGAGTGTGCACATATTGTGCAATGTGGGGTTTTCAAGGAGTTTTGGGTGCAAAATAATGCGGGGTTTTGAGAATTTGTTTTATGGAAAATCAAAGTGTTTTGTTGTGTGTTTTAAGTGGTATAAAGTGTGTGTAGATATTGTACTATTTGAATGTGACCATTAGTGTTTTTTATATTAAAATGGATTTATATAGAATTCTTAAATTTTTTGAGCACAAAGGGGGAAGCTCGGGTACCAAGGTGGGGCGGATGTGTACTAGTACAGCTAGTGGACCGGATGAGTTTTGTCCATGTTTCACTTAGCATTTGGATAATGAAAACTCTAACTAAACTATGTGAATTATTATTGGGGACCATTAGGTTATGGGTATGTTCCCTACTAGTGTCTCGTGCATAAGAACATATTTTACTATGGTTACTTTACACTGAGGTATGAGGTACATGGAGCCCGAGACTATCTAGTGCCTAGGGGTGTTCCCGATTTTGTTGCTCATTGGATTTGTGGTATTTTACCTTGTATTTGATTGTGTTTGGAATTATATTACAGTATATAACATTCCTATTTAAATTTTTTAACATTCTGAAAGTTTTAGATTGAAAACTGTTTTCAATTTAAAGTTGCATTTCTTGGAATTTAACACCACTTTTCTTTGCATTTCAAAACTGCTTGCTTTTTCACCTTGTATTGCATGAACTTTGGAATCATTGGGTGGTATCCTATTGGTATTAGGCTCACACCCTACTTACACCCCTTGGGTGTAATTAGACTTTATCATTCTTGACTCGAGTAAAGGGAAGACTTTGGGTGATGGCGGTTCAAGGTGTTAGTTCCCATCCTTGGTGCGGAGTTATGGAGAAAACTTGTGGGCGATAACTCCATGTCATGTGGAGTATTTGGGGATGTTTTTTTGATGTTTCTTTGTGCATTTGGACCTTTTGTATTTCATTTTAACTTATGTATTCAGTTCTGGATTTTTGTATAAACCTTGTTTGGTATGAATTTTTCAGATTCAGTTTATCAAATGTTTTTGATGTTTTATGTATACATATTCAGGTAAATTGTTCCCAAACCAAGATAAATGATACTCAGGAACTTGTTCCAGCCCGTGGGGATAGGGAATGACCTTCGGGCCTTGTCATAGACCAGGTTTGACACTGATTTTGTTGGCGACCAGATTTGGTTTGTGACAACATCATCCTCTTTAGAGGACACACCATGGTGTCAGTGATGCTACGAGAGGAGGTGTTGAGGGAGTTCCATACATCCCCTTTGGTGGTAAATCCTGGTGTGGAGAAGATGTACCAGGACCTCTGGCGTCAGTACTGGTGGCCAGGGATGAAGAAAGCAACAGCAGAGTTCGTATCAAGAGGACTCACTTGTCAGCAAGTGAAGGCCGAGCATCAGGTACCGACAGGCTTAGCTCAGCCACTTGAGGTACCAAAGTAGAAGTGAGATGGTATATCCATGGACTTGTGATAGGGCTACCACGTACGTCCAGGGGCCACGATTCCATCTGGATGATTTTTGATCGACTCACCAAGTCGGCCCACTTCCTACCCATCAGAGAGCAGGGATCGGTAGAGAGCTTGAGATGTCTCTACGTACAGGAGATTATATGACTTCACGGGGTGCCATCGACGATCTTATCATATCGTGATGCTCGTTTTACATCCCGCTTGGGGAAGGGATTACAGGATGAATTCGGTACTCAGTTACGCTTGAGCATCGTCTTTCATCCTCAGACAGATGGTCAAACAGAGCGGACCATACAGACACTCAAGGACATGTTTCGTGCTAGTGTCCTTAATTTTGGCTGTAGTTGGGGGGACCACCTGCTACTGGTGGAGTTCAGATACAACAACTGTTATCACTCCACCATCGGCATGGCACCGTTTGAGGCCCTGTACAGGTGACCTTGCAGATCACCACTATATTGGACAGACCCAGGGGAGTCCGCACTTATGAGTCCAAAGTTGGTACAGGCTACCACAGAGAAGGTGCAGATCATCTAGGAGAGGATGAAAACTGCACATAGCCGGCAGAAGTCTTATGCTGACGGGAGACTGAGACCCTTGGAGTTTGAAGAGGGAGACCATGTCTTCCTATAGGTCTCACCCCGACGAGGATTACAGAGGTTTGTCTGGGGCGTCAAGCTATCTCTAAGGTTCATCGGACCTTTCCATATCCTCAAAAGAGTAGACGAGGTGGCGTACCATCTAGCTCTTCCCCCACAGACGCACCAGGTGCATAATGTTTTCCATGTGTTGCAGTTGAGGAGATATGTGCATGATCCATCGCATGTTATCGACTGGGGAGAGCTGGACATCGATGATGAGGCGACATTAGTGGAGTTCCTGGTAGAGATAGATGATCGACAGGAGCGATTCCTTCATGGGAGGTCGATTCCTCTGGTGCGAGTTCGTTGGCATCATGAGAACCTCCATGAGATCACATGGGAGCGGAATGTTTAGATGTGCGCTCAATACCCCCATTTGTTCTCTTAGTTTTTTTATGGCTTTCGGGGACGAAAATCCCTAAGGTGGAGAGAATGTAAAGACCCATAAATTCCATATATTTTTTTTTCTAAATTATTTGGGATTATTACGAGTCTGTGAAAAATGACAACGTTTGATTCTAAGGTCTGGTGTGCCCAAAACAGATTTTTGAACTTTTTTTAAGGTACGTTCAGTAAACGTGCGGGCGGCATTTTCTATCTTTTGAATTGGAGCTCAGATTAAAAATCTGAGGGCACCATTGAATCCACAATGTCGAGATTTTCTTAAGGGAGGCTTAACTTTGACAATAGTAGGTCGGGTGAAAAAGTTAGTTTTGCGGATTTTTAAATCATAATACGATAACATAAAATTGTTATTTTATTTTTTAGCAATAGTTGAGCAACGGTGGCGGGACCACTGAGTTGTCAAGCCATTTAATGGATTAAATCTTCAGTTTGTAATCACACCATTGATATTAAGAGGTTCATTCATTAATGAACCTCATTAATCTCTTGTTGCATTAATCACTCATCTCGTCTATTTAAATGAGGCTTGGGCTTGGGTTTTTTGCACGGAAGTGAGGAACCACTGACAAAGTACCACGACGTCTTCAACCAATGAAGAACGGAGGCTCGAATGACGTCATTGGAGGAATCGATCTGGGATCGACGAACGTCAGCGGCTTCATCAAGCGTGGATTATTCTTCCACAACTGCGATGTCTCCTCCGATTCTGAGGTAGGGGTTTGTTTAAATTCAAGTGAATTTGTTTCTTTTCCTCATTCTTGAAAATAATGATGAATTGTGGAAGTATTATAGTTTATCTATGTTGAATTAATTGTTACCCGCTTGTTATGATGCTAATACGGAGGGCCCGGGCCAAACGAACAAGGCTCGGACCCTCCACCGCTTCGGTTTTATCGCGTTCTTTGTGGGAGAAGTTTTAACTTGACGGAAACTTGAATCCGAGAGCCACGTAGTGACAACAGCATCCTAGGAGGCTCGTAGGTGCGTTCAGAAGGGAAAACGTACCACCAGAACTCACCCGGTAGCCTGTAGTAAATGTTTGTACATGAAATGAATCATGTACTCTATCAGTTGCTGTAAAAGTTTGTACATGTAATCATTTTTATCATTATGACCATTTATAATCTTATTTATCTTATTTTTATATAGGGTAACTTTTAGAAAATGTACTTATATATTATAAACATTTCAAACATTGGTTAATAGAATTACATAAATACAAATTATTATATACATTCAAAAACAATCCAAACTGTCAATGTTACCATGATTTCAATTGACATTATTTGTTGAACTGTAACCACTATATGAGTAGCTTTAAACAAAATACAACATTTAAATGAATCTGCACACTACACTGGAATGTTTTCTTATACAGGTAGATTCCTTTTTTTGAGTTGGTGTTGGTTGTTTAAATTTATTCATGCAATGCTAACCATTTAAAGGTTCACATTTAAAAAAACAAAATCATTTGAACTATGAAATGAAAATGTTATCAGACTTTTATAATGAAAGATGAACTTATGATGGTCACAAAACAAAAGCGAGGAAACTCTGAATGTCTTCACCCCAACACGGGAGACAACATAAGTTACACAATGTGTTTTTGCTTTTTTCAATCATTATATGATAAATTTCATACCTTACATGATAAATGTCATATCTTACATGAAATTAATGTTTTACTGTTTGTAAATTCAGATGGAGCAACCACTATTATCTGCCTAGGAGACACACGTATCACACGATTTGTTGGCGAGATGACCTGTTAGACATCTTGATGTTCGGAGAGCACATCATTTCCATCACGAGGCACACCCGATAGATATTTTTCCATACCTTAGATGTGCAGGATTTTATGGAGTCTCTATTTACAACTTCAAGACCATTGATCACCATTTGATTAATGAATTAGTTGAGAGATAGTGGCCAGAGACACACACATTTCATCTCCCAGAGGGGGAGATGACCATCACTTTAGAGGACGTCATCTACATGCTGGGGTTACCCATCTATGGACATGCAGTTATGGGCGCCAGTAGTGGCGACTGGGCTGCAGTCATACATAGGCTACTAGGCATTGACGTCATCAACGCATGAGGTGTTCTCTAGGGTTCTCACTTGCACATGAGGTGGCTTGATCAACATTTTGACGCCATTCCTGATGATGAAAACGAGGATACGCTTATTCAGCACACACGTGCATACATTTTGCGGTTGCTCAAAGGCATCTTGTGCGTCGAATACTCTACCGCTTTGGTACATATGATGTACCTCCCATTACTTAAGGATTTAGATCAGACATCTACATATAGTTGGGGGTCTGTTGTATTAGCACATCTGTACAGATCACTTTGTACCAGTTGTCAGACAGATTCACATTAGATTGCAGGTTGCATGGTGTTAGTACAGATGTGGGCCTAGGAGTGTTTTCTATGCATCGCTCCTCGAGACATCGCACCACTTATAACAGAGCTATTTCAGGATTGTCCTCAGGGACGATGGTATGTCTACGTCATTACTTTCAGTTATTTAGTACTTTTTTTATTGTTTTTTATAAACTTACAGTATATTAATCTTTTTTAACCGGGTGGAGTTAGTCTCAGAAGTATGCACATACTCTGAGACATAGTGTGCACAACTTCTGATAGATATTCGATGCCATGGTTCCAGCTGATGTAAGTTAAACAATACTTTTTTATAGTCAAATTTGTTTTTTTATCACTATTTTAAGTTATTTTAATATAATCTCAGTAACATTTTTATGCTAATATATGACTTATTTTTTTGAGTTTACATTTCAGGTTTCATGGACTCCGTATACCGTTCATCTCTACGCATCACTTCCACCTTACTGCACAGCTAGGGTTAAAGATCGTGTTGTAGTGGTGTCACTCATTCACTTCCACATCATTGAGTGGTACCAGCCAAACCGGGTCATGCGCCAGTTCGGTTTCATACAGCATATCCCCATGCCACCAGGACAGCCTACCGATTTACATTTGATTGTGCTTACAGGCAGACAAAGGACAAACCGACGACGATTTCATGCATCTTATATCGAGTTATGGATTTAGTACATGTTAGGGGTTTGGTATGTACTTCCTTGAGAGGGATACATGGAATAAATCATGTACTTGGGATAGGTTAGGTGATATTTCTAGTCGATAGGCCACATATCTGATCTGATCAAATATCTCAAAGGGGGTTAGTGTATCAAAGACTAATATTTTTCTTCTCTCCATGACAATATATAAAGGAACATCTCATATTTGACCTTAAGATTTAGGTCTCATAAATGATTGCCTTCATAGCTTTTTTGTAGAATCTATATAGATTTTATATGACATTTAATGGCTTGAACCTTCTATGTCACCTCTTGGATAATATCAGGTCCCATCAGTTTCTACTCTCCAACTTTATCCAAACATGTTATAGTCTGACACCTCTTTCCATACAGAGCCTCATAAGGTGTTATTTGAATGCTAGAATGGAAACTGTTATATGAGAACCCTTTTAGGAGAAGGTGTTGATCCCAACGTCCTTGTAAATCCATTGAACATGATCTCAACATATCCTCTAGAGTTTAAATAGTTCTTTTAGACTGGCCATTTTTCTGAGAGTGATAAACATGATTGATACAAAACTCTACATCAATTGATTATTGAAGGCTTCTCCAGAACCTCGTGGTAAACCTCAGATCTCAATCAGAGACAATGGAGAGTGGTACTCCATGTAGTCTTACTACTTCCCTTTTGTATATCTCAGTGAGTTATTCAAGAGATAAATCTTCCTTGATGGTAATGAAATGTGCTAACTTTGTAAGGTGATTGACTACCACTCAGATGGCATTATTTCCTTTAGATGTCATAGGGAGTCTGACAACAAAATCAATGGTTATTGTTTCCTATTTTCATATTGGTATGAGAAATGGTTTCAACATACCCTTATACTACTATAGTTATACTTTGACTTGTTGGCATACCAAGCATCGAGATACAAATTCTGAAATATACCTATTCATGTAATTCCACCAAAAGTTTTACTTAAAATATATATACTTATTAGTGTTTCCCATATGAATAGAGAGGGATTAGCTATGAGAATCATCCATTATTTATATTTTCAGTTTTGTTTTTAATGGGACACATACCCGGGTTCAAAACCTTATAAGTCTATCTTTAGCAAAATTGAACTCCAAAATATTCACTACCTTTCTCTGCAGCTCCTCGCCATCTTTTTGTGCCTCCTTGATCCTATAATGAATGGATGGTTGGGAAGTTATTTGATAAAAGTAGTATAAATATCATTTTATTATTCCCATTTCCATCCATTGAATGTCCAAGAAGATTGTATCCCTTTCAATCCCCATCATGGATAGGGTTTCAAGATCCTTTCTACTTAGAGCATCTACCACTTTGTTCTCCATCCCAAGATGGAAATGGATTGAATAATTATAATATTTGATCACATATAACCATCTTAATTGGTTCATATTGATATATTTTGTGTGAATATATACTTTAAGCTTTTATGATCTATATATATGTCACAATTCTCCACATAGAGATAATTTTTTAAAATCTTCAAAGTAAATATCACTACTGCCAATTCCAGATCATTCATTGGGTAGTTTTTCTCATGGATCTTTATTCAATTGTAGTATTAGGTTGTTACTTTTTCATCTTTTATGATTTACAACCGAAAACCTTTTTATATTCATCATTTAAGATAAAAAATCCTTCCCCACTGGTGGGTAATGTGAGTACATGTGCAGTGATTAGACACTTATTTAATTATTTAAAGATCTATTTGCATTTATCAGTCTAGACAAACTTCACACCCTTCTGAGTTATCTTGGTAAGTGGGCTTGAAAATCATGATAATTTCCTCACAAATAGATGATAATACCTAACTAATGCAAGTAAACTATGGATCTGTATCACATATGTTGGTATCAATCATCCTTCAATTGCCTCTATTTTTAAATGATCTAAAGATATTCCTTTGTTAGTGATAAAATTCTTCAGGAATGTTACTTACTCTATCTAAAACTCTCATTTATTATAATTCACATATAAATTTTCATTTTGTAAGGTCTTTATTAAAACATTAAAATGCTCATCATTTTTATCCTTTCTTTTGGAGTAAATAAGAATATTTTCTATAAAAACTACCAAAAATTTGTTGAGGTGATCCCTATAGACTTTATTTATTAAGTTTTTAAAGATAATTAGAGAATTAGTGAATCCAAATTAAGTCACTATGAAATTTTAGTGCCCTTACCTTGTATGAAAATAAATCTTTTGGATATACTCCCTCTTCAACTTTACTTGATAATATCCCGATCGAAGATCCACCTTAGAGAAGTATTGGACTCCATGTAACTGATCGAAAAAATTCATAAATCCATGGAAAATGATACTTGTTTTTTATTATGATATTATTGATCTCACGATAATCAATGTATAGGCACATTGATGATCCTTATTATTGATGAAGAGGATCAGTTCAACCCATGGTAAAGCACATATGCATATAAACCCTTTGTCCATATTCTCCTATAGATTCTTCTTCAGCTCTTCAACTTCAACAGTATCCATTCTATATGGAATCTTGGATATTGGAAAATATTTGGATATATGATCAATTAATAACACAACCTCATGACTTGGAAAAAGACCAGGAAATTTTTCAGGAAACACATCATCATATTCTCTTATAATGGGAATGTCGTCAAGGATGATATTTTCCTTAGTCTCAATATTTTTTGATAGATATATTATTTATAATGTATTAATATTAATGCTTGAGATGATGATTCCAAATGAGATTCATCCTTCTCCTTGAAATTGTATAGAATTATAGGGTGATTCATGATACGGAGGGTGATTTCTTTCTCTCAACAATTTGTGTTGGCTCTATATAAGGAAAGTTAATTCATTCTTAGAATTGCATTGAATTCCACTAAAGGGAGTATCATAATGTTCTCTAGGTTGTTCATCTTGTAAATATAGATAGGGTAGAAGTTATATACTTAGAATGTAATAACTACCCCATTTTTCATTTTCACATATAACACCACTCCCATGTTTTGAGGTGGTGTTTGAATATTTCTATTAAAATTTTGTGATATGAAAGAATTCATCAAACTATAATCAAATAGTATGTTTGTTATTAAATAATGAATAACTAGTGTTCTTGTTACCACATTATTGTCGGGATCCACCTCAATAGTTGTGATAGCATAAGCTCACCCTTGATCTCTAGGCCTTAAAGGTTGTTGTCATTGGTTATTGTTAACAACCCTTAGCATAATGCATTGATTTTCATAGTGTCCCTGTTCCTTATAGTTGAAACATTCAAAAATGGGTTGAGGGTTGACTGAAGCATTCCTTTCTTCAGTCACATTGGTGGGTTTCTCATGTCGGCATTCAGTAGTTAGTCTCTCTTCCTTCCCACACCTAAATCATTTCCTTTTCCCCTTTAATAAATTTTCGAGATACTTCTTCCCACACTTTTGACAAGTGGGGTGTTGGAATTTCTTTCCCCAACTATATTTATTCATCAAACTACCAGAATTAAAATCCATTATCCTCATCCTATCTCTTGACCCATGAGACCTGTGAGATTAACTGATCTCCATTACAAATTTAAGGTCACATAAAATAATTTATTCATAGCTATAAAAGTCTCAAATCGCCAAATTTTTTTTATAGACATGAATTTATCCCACCAAAGAAGTGGTTAACTTTACTTTTGGAGTCAATGACAAAGCTAGAGGTGTATCTTGCAATTCTTTTGAATTTCACCTCATAATACCTAATGTATTCATTATCCTCCTACTTGATGACAAGAAAATCCTTTTCCATTTTAAATCTAAGAATGTGAGGAAAATATTTATCAAAAAACATTTTCCAGAATTATTTCTAATCCATCCCTTCAATTTCATCCTTAGGCTTCATATTTTTTATCAACATCCACCACCAATAAATTTTTCCCTTCATATGGTACACAAACAACATGAAATTATCAATCTCATAGCATTTAAGTATGGATAATATCTTTTAAATGGATTTGATCCATTATTTATTGATTGAAGTATTTGAAGATCCACAAAAAGTCAAAGGCCTTTGTCACATAAAGGTCTCAATTGAAACTTTCTCCTTCTTAAGGGGATGTGGGTTTTCCACCTAATTCAAGTTTCTATTCAAAACTTGAGTTAATTGAGTAATTATTGTCATGAAGTTCTCAAATCCTACTCCCATTGGGTTGAGAATCTCATTTGGGTGGTCATTACATTACCCATCACATTGGTTGTTAACTTGGTTCCTCCTATTTTCAACCATTGACTAAAATAAAGGGAGAAATAGGGATGATAATTTTTAAACTATTAAAAAAATGAAAGGGAAACTATAAACTTTTAAGTGATAACTCAAAAATTACATACATTCCTTAACCTATGAATTTATAGGTTCAATCTAAGTTATATATGGTATATTTTTCTAATAAAAAATTTTATGGTCATTGTTGTTTCCTTCATAATGGTTTGTAAAGATATTGTGAATTTACCAAATCATATCACCTATGAGTGTAAAACCGGGTTTGAAACAAGGCCTCTTTATATTACACCATGTGATGATTTATTTAATACTCAATGTGCCATTTTTTGGGTTATTACCCCTAGGTAAAACTGTTCTAGATCCACATCCACTTGTAGTGTCCAGACAGGGATTTTGTTTCTTGGGAACCACTTACTCTATACTTTACCATATTTTAGATATGTTTTCTTGTGTTTGGTCTTATATATAAGGATTTCACTAATTTTTTTTAATCATAATCCCCAAAAATAACTATATCTTGATCTGATACCAACTATGACAGCCCATATCCTTTGTAAACCTTAATTCACAATTTAATATATAAAGACACACATAATACAATAAAAAAATATTAAAAGGTATATTTTATTTGGGTAATTAATTAAATAAAATAATAACTTGATATAGGGATATAACAACATTATTTTAAACTCCTTAGCATGCTCTTAAAATTCCATTTCTTTTATAAAACTGCACGGGGTAACCTGGGGTGTACATAAGAAAGGGGTGATCTATAAAACCCACTAAGTGAATAATCAAAGCATAATATGATGAAAGAAATACATGAGAGTTAATAGAAATATCAAGGTGTCATAAAAGGTGTGAGAATCATAAACATGAATATCAAATCATGATATAATATGATAATATCAAGGAAACATAGGAATGTGACAACAACATAAAACATCACACCATAAGTATAAGTCTTGGATAGCTGTCAATACATCATAAAATAGTGTTCTTCGGATAACTTATCATTAACCATACATGTTATATCATGATATAAAAACATTTCCCAATTCATTGGAGGGCTATATAATTCTGGGCTCACCCATAACATTCATATCATGTACATGCATTAGTGTTCCACTTATATCATACAAAATAAGAACATATTTCATCACTTTTGATCTCACAATTGATTGTGGGTTAAATACATGAAATTCACCAAATAATGAAGGATATTTACATCTAGTTGAATACCCTTGAGTGTAAATTGTAATGGGTATTCACAACACAAATGTTTGACATAGAAAAATCACTGGTTAATTTTGGTAGAACAATGGGTGTATGTAAAGATTCATGGAAGGGTTTAATGAAAGTGAAAGGTGGTATCTCATTAATTGGAAAAAATAAGGATAGTAAATAGATGTATAAAAATATATTCCTAAATGAAAAATTGGAAATCAAAAGGGTGTAATTCAAAGAAAGTGTTTGAATAAAGAGTAGAAAGAGAGAATACCCTTACCTTGAGAAGGCACTTCTAAAAGCTTTAAAAAGGATTCTTAAGAGTTGGGGGACACATTAGGATGGATTTAGAGAGGTTTGGAGAGATTAAATTCATGAAAAAAAATAATTTTTAGTGATGATGAGTGGGAGTTTGGGTGGATATTTATAGAAAAATATAAGGGGATTATTTATTAATTTCAAAACTTAAGTTTTGGACTCTATATAATAAAATAATCAAAACCACAAAAATTACCGTGGTTTTTTCCCATGTTTTCTACCAAATAAGAGTGGTTTTAAATATTTTATAACCTAACATATTAAAACAATACCATTGGTGATGTGGAAGTGAGTCATGTTCATAAATAATTGATTTTAAAACCTCAAAATATAATATAGGTTTTGGAGGATTCATTAAGGGTTTATAAAATTAATAAAATAAAATAAAAAACACATTATTTTAAAGGTAAAATGTATATTTTCTCATTTATTACCTTTATATCATTTATTACATCACTTTTTGTATTTAATTTTTACCCAAAAATTTGGATATCTTAGAAAATTATGAAAAAATCACTATTAGATGATTTAAATGTAAAGATTTAAAAAATAATACTTATTTTAACAAAATAATTTTATAAATATGATAATTTACACTTTTAAATAAAAATCCATATTTACTGGAAAATCCAATTTTTATGATATTAACTACTTTCTGACCCTTATAAAAACTACATTATATTTCATTAAATTATATTATCATTTATAATTAAATAAATATTATTTAATAAGAACATTTTACTAAAACAACATTTATTTTAAAAATTATTGAATTTATCAAAAAAAGTGACATAATTGAAACAATATATTTCCCAAAAATATAACTTTGATTTATTCATATCAAAATCTATTTTTTATCAAACTCTTTATATAATCATTTATAAAATAATAATAAAAAGGGATGAATGTAATCATTATTTTATTAAAAATAAAATATAAAAATTTATATTATCATGGTCTAGATATATGACCTCTTATTCACCAGCATATTCCCTAGGGGTAAGATGTGCGATGGTGGTGATTTCTTGGGGTGGTTTGGTGAACATTATTTGGGTCATGATCTTAATAAGCTTGAAATTCTATCATAAATGTTTTTGTTTGAGATGTAGTTGTTGAATCTTGGCTTGGGATTCATCAAGGGTAAATCCCAGTGATATTACCTCCCTTAGAAGTTCTGATAAATGGGCAATATATGGTATGATCCTACTAGTCAAGGTCATCACTTATTTTGGCTGTGTCAATCAGAATTTATCATGACCCTTAATTAAACCATCTAAATGGTCATCGTACAATGGCTATATTATCAATGATGAGGATGCTTAACGGTCTTTTAAATCCGACCGACAATATTTTATAATGGTCCAAAATAACCAAATTAGTGCATGTGTTTTCTATAACTACATTACTTAATAAGGAATTAATTCATTCAAAAATGGAATTTAATTTATAAAATTTTTGGTCGTTCCAAATTACACCGTATAAAAGAAAACATGGTACATGATATGAAACGTGTCTCATAGAAATTAAATTTGAGATAAAGAACCCTTACCTTGCATTATCTCTTAGTTTAATGTGCTCTAAACTCTTGCATAATAAACTAAGACTCATTAATCATTTATTGAATAACCTTATTTATGTGTATTCCCTTTTATATTAATATTTTGTATTCATTTATTAAAAAATTATTACTTATTTTTAGATGTTATTGATCATTGGTCGTTAGTAGTTCCAATCATCCCTTGTGTATTTTATTTTAATGGTTTTGGTCATCATTATATGTTCATGAGTTAATCATGTCCATGATAGTAAATGTAGTATAATATAAGTCCCATAATGAGTTTTGAAGTTCCAATTTCATTCCATGAGAGTTTCGGGTATGGTTCTTCAAGATGAAATCCATCACACGTTTTCTTCGACAATTTTTAACAAATAAAAGGTGGTATATTAATAAAGAGTTGAATATTAATATTACCATTCTATAAAAAACCATTATTTACTTACTAATATCATATCTTATCATTTGTTAAGTTTTCATAACCATCCATGATAAGATTTTATATCATTGTTCATGTAGGTGGTTAAAATCACACGAACAAGATCATGTTGTAATCAGTAAATGGGTATGATTATGAAGTGATTTTATTATAATATCAACATTTCATAAGTATGATGATGTTATTTGGATGTCATTAAATATATAAATGATAATTGAGAAGATGTGTATGAGGAATATAAATGAAAAAGAATGATAATAAGGTGTTACTTACAAAGAAGAAGTTTTATCTTCTCTTGGAATCCTTATTGGTTTTGAAGGAATTAGAGCATTCTCTTGAGACTATGAGCATTCTCTTAATTTATCACATTTTCCACATTTTATCCTTTGTCATTGTGACTAAACACTGTTGAAAAAATATGTTCTACCGGCAGTTTAGAATCGTCGGTACAGGCCCCCATATCATTGGTATAACCTATACTAATGGTTTGGTGAATTGTTGAGAGATTTGCTATCGGGAAAGACTTATACCAATGGTTTGGTTAAAATGTTGGTACATGTATCCTATAAAAAAATCCAACAACGAGTTTTGATCCTCTGACCTCCTAATTATATTCTAAACACTTTTATACCTTATTACAACAACTTTTATACTTATATCTATGTAAATGTATATTTTTATGTATAAAAACAATTTTTAATTTATAATTATGTATTATTGTTTTTATTTTTGTAAATATTTTAATATATATAAATATATTATAATTGATGTATATATAATATATTTGGTTAAAAATGATTTATATATTGCTAAATATGTATTTACACCAAATATAAAATATTTTTTTGTGAAATGGATTTTAAAATTATTAAAAATTAATATTAATTAATAAATTTATAATTAGTATTGATTAATAGACATATAATAACAATTTGATAATAAAAAAATTAATAAATTACTTAATACCTCATGAAAAGTTGTAACAACCGTAACTTTTGATATAGGTGTCCATTTGGGCTCCACGAGATATCATATCAAAGCCTAAGAAATTTTCTATGCTATGTTTATTGGGGGGAATAGGTCTATTGTTTTTTTGAGGTCACAAAAGACCTAAAAGGCCTCCAAAACAAGGTTTTTAGTTGAGATACCCTAATTTTTAAACATTTGATGAGATTTTATCATTGTTTAAGAGGATCTTCTTGTGTTTTTTTGTAGAGACTGAATGTATTCCAAGGGATTACACTCATATGAATATCATGGTGTTCAAATGTTATCATTTTCTGTATTGTAGTCTTATTTATAATTAAATATGTACATATATATGCATATTTATATATATTTACGTATAAAAATTTAATTATATAAATAAATATTTAAACATATTTACATATAAAATATATTTTTAAATATATAAACCATATAAAAATAAAAAAAATACATTTTTTTAAATAAAAAATTATATATATTAAAATAATTATATATTACAAAATATATATACATATATATAATGATAGGTAGCCTATATGAGCATAATTAAATGTCTATTACTCAATACTAAAGATCAAATTATTTAATATTAATTTTTAATGATTTTATAAACCATGCTAAATATATCATATATTAATTGTAAATACATATTAAGTAATATATAAATCATATTTAACCAGATATTAAATATATATATAGATATATCAATATATTTATATATTTATATATTGAAATGTGTGTATTAATAAAAATAATAATAGATAATTCAAAATTAAAAAGTATTTTTATACATGCATATGTATATTTATATATATACTTTAATATAAGCATAAAGGACAATGCAACAGTGCTCAAATATTTTAAATATAATCCAAATCTCTTAGGATTGAAACTCACTGGAATTTTTTAAATAGGATACCTATACTAACAGTTTGACCAAACTATTGGTATAAGTTGTTTGAAACCATATATATATCAACTGTTTTGAAAACCATTGGTGTAGGTTCATTGATATAGCTTAAATTTCTAGTAGTGAACTTCTAACATGCTAGCTCGTTTTGATTCCCTATGATTAAATTGACCTTATTACTTATTTCATATTATGCTAATTTCAGATATGAAATCTATTTTATTGAATTAAATTTCATAAGGTGATAAAAATTAACCTCAATATAACTACGCATGACATAATAAAAGAATTTTTAGAAAAAAAATATTTTTAAGCATAAAAATACTTATTTAGGCCAAATATTATGAATAGTATTGATCCCCATGGTATTTATTTATTTATGATTAAACAGAGGAGAATTATCTGACTTTCAAACCAAGCCAAAACCGAATGAAATCTTGTGAATACTTAATTAAAGAAAAATGATCAAAAATACTTTTTTTATTAGAATAAAATATAACTTGGGTTCTCAAATATCAAACATAGGTTTCTAAATTCAACATATTATTTTTAAATGATTTTTTTATTCCTTAAATATTTTTTTGGTCTGGAAAAAAGTTTCAATTTTTTTTAATTCATATTTACATCATGATGTTGTCATAAAGGTTACAGTATTTGTAAAAACTGTATTTTTTACTACTCACTATAAAATAAATCTTTTTAAAAAAATATAAAAAATTCATCCAAAAATAATTTCAAAATGTTAAATAAAAAAACAAAGTTCATTTTTTTCAAATTCAAATTCTCAATTTTTGGAATTTTACTTTTAAATAAAAACATAAAATATAATGAAATACTGTTTTTATAGGAAAATGATGTTTTAAACCTCAAGTGTTCTTAATCTTATTTCATATCAATTGTCAGTTAAATGATTATTAGTTTATCTATTTGTATATTGAAACATTTTATTAGAATAATATTTTTAAATTGATTAATTTAATTAAAAATGAAAATACATAACACATAAAAAATATTTTTTTTGAAAAGTATGTTTTTTTGCATTAAATGATTTTAATCACATCCCCTTAAAAATTAATATTTATTGGTTTTTTTTGTATCAAAGCACATCAAATCATTATTTAAACACAATAATGATATATAAAGAATAAAAATATCTATTTTATAATAAATCATTGTAATTAATCATCATCTTTTAATTTAATTAATGTTTTACTCTTCTTGTGATTTTTTTAATGACGTTTCACATTGTATTCCCATAATGTATTAATGTTCATCCTACATTGTAATAAAATATATCATGTTTCATTTTAATTTGATGTTGTGTGTGATACAAACTATTAAGCGTGGTATCCATTTAAAAAAATGCATACTGAACTTTTGAGGTGTTATGGGTCTCTCCACTGGGTACTTGGTGGCCGCTCACGTTCAAACACTTTAAGTGTGTCCATAACACCCCTTATCCAATTTGAATTCAAAAACCAAAACAATTCACACCAAATCTATTTCTATTGGTGTCTAGATTTTCCATGGATCCACCAAAACCTAATGGCACTGGTTGTTACAGACACTAACTGTTTAACCCCTTCATTGGATATGCATCCGGGGTTTGTACATGGGTTGTTTATCTCCTTAAAACACACCATAGATAAAGCTAAAGTATCATTCCTGAGAATGTTAGAATGAGATACAAGTGGTTCATTCCCCACACCACATTCCTCCATCATATATATGCATTTCTCAGAGAAAAAAAGCTAATGTTTGGGTGACCTTCATATTCAATGATATGAAGGTTGTCATCCACCATGTATGCGTATAAGAGTCTTTGAAAGGTCAATATACAAGCATATTTCATCCTTTCTCTGATCTCAATAATGTTGCTGACTACTTAACCAACTTAATGTTCAAGGGTGTGTACAACACTTTCCCTGATTAAATTGAATGACTAATCCTCGATTATTACTTTTGTTGGTTCTAAGTATTCACTACAATAAATTTATCACAGATGTTGAAATTGAAAGATTTGGTGGGTTCTTTTAAATAATAAAAAAGTTTCGTAGAGAGTTACCATCATTATCCAATGAGAACACTTAAATAATCATATTTTTCATCGATTAATATATATATATTCACATGTGAAAGATATAATTAGAAAAAAATATTTCTCTCTTCCATGAAAAAACAATTAGGGATATGCTATGTTTGATTCCTTTATAACCATATAAAGGCGACAATTTTATTCTTACCCCCACCCAAATTATATTATAGAAACAATTATATCATTTATATTAAATTTTTTTCTATTCACTTAAAAGCGAACCACCCCTTAAATAAAGTCTCTCCACGACCATGAAGACCATCATATCACATCCCAACCCACTTGTGATCAAGGTCGTGCAAGATTCAAACCTTGCCCATTTGGATGTGAGATCCACTATTAATCCAAGGCCCCAATCCCCAGTGTGGATTTTATCTCAACCGTTGATCTGAAATGCTCTGTTAGAGTTTATCTGACTGACACCTTTATAATGATTTGGTTAATCCCTTTACTATGTTTTTTGCCTTGTTTTCTCTCTCTTGATGGTTGGCACACATCCTAGCAATTTAGAAACATTGGCCTAAACTTTCTTCATTTTATATCTATTATAATATTGTCACACCTAGGTTTTGGGTTCATCTTTGGTACCAATTTAGATTGGTTCTCGGTTATTCTCTTGGGAACCGGGTGTGATGGGTTTGGGTTTTTGAAGTATTATTTTCTTTTATCTTTGGACTAGATTTCCCCCTCAGGTTTCCTTTGAGTTTTTAGAGAAAATGGGTGTTTTGGGTAGGTAAACCCTAGTGCACAGTTGGCGCTCAAACGTGCGCCTCGGCCCAGAAACTGTGTGGTAGGTCATGGTCTCAGCCAGAAGTGACTGCACAACTTTCTCATGGTTAGTCATCCTATGCATATTGCTCATACGGTAGGTGTCTCCCTCTATAGTGGTGGGTGCACGATCACCAAATGGTTTGAAAAACCATGTGGACTAACCATGTCATTAAAATCATTTCCCCCTCTTTCTCTCTCCTATATTTTTAACCCCCAAAACCCTATTTATTCCCCCATTTGGGATCCTCCACCCTAGACGCATCCTCCTCCTCTCTTAGATCCCTTGGACCTCCATTTTTGGGAATTTTTGGTGCATATTCTTCAAGGTATCTTCATGTAAGTTCTTTCCCTTTCTCTTCCTTTCTAAGGTTTTTCTTCCTCTCCTTTGGGGTTTCAGTTTTCCAGTGGGTAGGGTTCTGATTTTTGGGTTGGAACCTAAAATTTTGGGTTCGATCTTGATGTTTTAGGCTTGATCTAGCTTCCCTTGGGTGCGGTTGAGGTGCGATTGAGATTTTACACAAGATTCTAGAAGTTTCTTCATCACATGTGGTAGGATCCCTTTGCAACTCTCCTTTAAATTTAAGATTACATTGTTTTCTTGTTTTCACACCTTCCTCAGTTGTTAAATAGTGAATTATGATTTTTATAATAATTTTTTATGTGAAATGAGGTGGTTTTCTTAATTTTTTTGAATATATGGTGTGGATTTGTTGACTTGTGCATGCCAAGTGTTTGTTAAATTGTCCGATTGGATTTTGCAAGTGGTTTTTGATTTTTAAAAGCATGGTTTTGTTTTGTAAATGTATTTGTGTCATATAAATTGGTGGTTGGTGTTTCCTGAGTGGATTTCTAAATTATTGTGGGCTTGAAAGTGGCTTGTGTGTGGTTTTTCAAGAAAAGGTTTGAGATGTGGAAATGATGTGAGGCCCGTTTGGAATTTTTGAAATGGTTTCATTAGAAAACCCTTTATGGAGGGAGCCACTTGACTTATTGGTTGATGATGAGATAGGAGTGTCCTCGGTTTGGGACTTCCCTTGTGTGATAATTGTTTCAAGGTAAAGGACAACTCCTCAAGGAGGCCGGGTTGGTGCCAATTTTTGTGATTATATGATGACATGTATGTTTGGTTAGTTTCTTGGTTTGTTTGGAACACCCCTTTGTGAACATATCATGAAAATCTAGAATATCTAAGAGGAATTTTGAAAATGATTGTTGAACTATTTTAGTTTACACACTAGCTAGCGGATTATGAAAAGAGGCATTGGTGGATTTTTGAAATGGAAATGTGGGTTGAATGCTTTGTTTTGAAATGTGGAAATGTTTTTTTTACCTTTGGTGTTTCTATGAGTGACCACATGCATAGATATGTGTGGGAAAGTGGATGGGTGCTTGGTGTGGCATGAGGATATGCATGTGTGAGGATCCATGGAATGTGGAAAAGTTTTTTTTTTGACCTTTGGTGTTTCTATGAGTGACCACATGCATAGATATGTGCGGGAAATTGGATGGCTGCTCGGTGTGGCATGAGGATATGCATGTGTGAGCATCCATGGATACTATCGATGAGTGTTCAATAATTTAAGCATGTCTCCTTTTCAAAAGTTCTTTTAAAATAAAATGTGATGTTTTGATAGCTTTTAGTGGTGTGGTGTGTCCCTTTTTATTTTGGAAATGATGTTTCTTATGTGGTGTTTTAGATGAAGAATCCTTGTTGTTGGATTGGTCCTGATTGAGTTCTTTATCTCCTTGTTTCTTAGTGTCTGCCCCCATAAATATTTTATGGATACCAAAGTTACAACTTTAGGTGGTACATCATTATCAAACAATCTAGATGAACAACCTATGGACTACGTTATTAAATTTCGGAAGTTGAATCCTCCTATCTTTTATGGTCAAGTGGATCCTCTCAAAGTGGAAGAGTGGATGCGGAATATTGAGAGAAGCTTCATTTTTCTTGTGTTTCCTGAGTTTAAAAGGTAAAATTTCTACCTTTATGCTTGAAGTTCCATCCTAGAAATGGTGAAATTCGGTGTCTTGGAGAAATCCTCAGAAAGATCTTACCTGGGAGTTCTTCAAGTATTTATTCATCCAATAATAATTTTCTGAGATGATAAAGGTGAGGAAGAAGGTGGAGATGTTCGGTCTTCAGTAGGGTGTTAGATCAATGTTGGAGTTCTGTCATAGATTCTTAGACCTAGTTCCATATGATCTAGGGTACATTGCAAAGTATCCCTTGAAGTCTCGACATTTAGAGCATGGGCACAATCCTGATCTTCGGTTGAAGGTGTCAAAACCCAACTTATCCACTTTTTCTGATGTGGTGAGGTAAGCCTTTCGTGTTGAAGTTATGTTAACAGGAGGGCTTGAGATGGTTAATCTTCCTCTAGTCTCTGGAAGTGGTTAAGGGGGTTCCAGTAAGAAGAATGGGAAATGACCTAAAGCTGGTGGTGCTGGTAGGTGAATTAAGAGGCCTTTAGACCTCTCGTCAACCTCTTCAAGGCACAATACCTTGATATTCCATCAGTGTGGTAAGAACGGACATAAGAAGTCATTGTACCCAAATTCTATAAGACCCTACCACACCTGTGGATTCTTGGGTCAATTGCAGAAATTTTTTCTGGGTGTTTCCAAGAATCATCATGAAGCCAAACCCAACTCTTCGAAGGACACACCAGTCCGTTTGATAATACACTATTAGGGGTTAGGTTTGGGTCTCTCTCGCTATAGTATTCTTTGGATGTAATAGTTGTGTCTGGTAGTGTTTTATTGTGTTTCGTTCTCTTTAAATTGTAAGGATGGATGTTGTCAATCCCTTTAAAACTTTTATTTCGATGGAAGTGAGTTTTGTGAAATTTTGAACTGTGAGTTTCATTTGGGGGTTTCTAATGCCTGACTGCGAGGCAGGAGATGCTTTAAACATCATAGCTCCAGCCATAGGTCTCGGAGTGAAGCTAAATCATAGTTAGGAGGCCCTGGGGTGTGGAAGGTTTTGGCCAATTTTTTGTCCTCGGTTTGTAGGATAGAGACAGTTTAAGTCTCTAGTGTAGTTTTCCCATCTCAATTGGTTTTTTTGGTGGAAATAGGTGTGTAGAACTCATTCCCACATTATAGATTGCATGGGTGTAAGAGTTCCTCCTTGGTTATAAGAAGTTGTGATCATCTCGTTGTCTTAAAATCCTGGTGGTTGTGTCTCACCGGATGTAGACATCCATTTAATAGACCTTGTGTGGCTTTGGTATGTGGTCATCCGAGGGTACTAAGTTGTCAATATGTGGTTGTTTGGGGTTTTGATGTTCCATTAGTTGGACCCCTTCCCTCCCCTCCCCTTGTTGTGGGAGTTTTTGGTCTGTGCAAGGAAGTTTTTGAATTTATACAATCTCGTTAGTTCTTATGGCGGTGAGGCCCACCGTGGGTCTCGTTGGAATTACCCAGGTATAAAAGTAGTCTTAGTCTGTTCCTTATGGTGGGGAGTCCCTTCGAGTCTCCCTATGTTGGTAATCCTGTTTAATCTATAGTCTTGGTTTGGTGGTGGGTGGTCTCGTATCGAGCCACATAATTCCGAGTTCTTACTTTGAGTAAGTGTTGGGAAGGGAGTGTTCCCAGTGGTTTTGTTGAAGTAAGGTTATAGAAGTTTTCATCAGATGTGGGTTAAATTCGTTCGTTGGTTTTGGGAGGATGGTATGAGTTATGACTGGTGATGTTTAAAGTATTCATAATTTGAGGCTAGATTATACATCATGAAAGTTATTTGTCTTTTGGATCAATCAACTAGAGGTGTTTTGGCTTTTGGGGGTGAGTGGTACTTAGCGGGGAGTCCATTTTGGTCTCTCGAGTTCGGTTTGTAAACCTCTTTTCGTGCTGGTGGTGTTCTTGTATTCTTTTCATTTTTTTTATTTTGGTAATCTCCTTAGATTGTAAAGGAGTGGCATTTTTTACTTTTGTACCAAGACTTGTTGTGGCTTTCTAGGGGCGGAAAGCATTATGGTGGGAAGAATTGTCACACTTAGGTTTTTGGGTTCATCTTTGGTACCAGTTTGGATTGGTTCTCGGTTATTCTCTCGGGAACCGAGTGTGATGGGTTTAGGTTTTTGAAGTATCACTACTACAAAAAGGCCTTTAACAACACTAGAAAAGGCTTTTATCAGTGCTAAAAAAGCGCTGACAATTGAAGCGTGGTTAAAATCCCAAAACTTTTATCAGTTCTAAAAAAACACTGTTAAAGGTAACTTTTAACAATGCTTTTATAAAGGCAACACTGTTAAAGGGGATGATTTTTTTTTCAGACACTAATGTGCCTGACCCCTTTATCAATGCTTCCATGGCCCCTTTAACAGTGCTCCACACCCCCTTTATGAGTGATTTTCACCCCACCACCCCTTTTATTAGCGCTTTGTGAATTCCCAGCCTCATGCATGCCCACCTGGATTCGAACCCTGCACCTCTCCTTCAAAGTTGGAACACATTTACCACTACACCATGTTGTTTTTTTGTCTATTTAATGATATTTCTGTTTATTTATATATATATATATGTTTATTTATTTATTTATTTACATATATTTACATAATTATTTTAAAATACATTTATGCAATATATGTGTGTGTGATATATATTATATTAATTTTAATATATTATATATATTATTCATTTACATATATTATATTAATATATATATATATATATCTGTTTACTAATACACACACATATGCATATATAAACATTATAAATATATTTTTATAATGTAAAAAATGGTTAGATAATATTTTAAATACATTTTTAGAATATTTATTTATTTAGATATATTAGAATATACTTTTTTACATAAATATGTTTATATATGTATTTATATGTGTGAATTATTTTAAGTAAATATAATAAAACATGCATATATTTAATTATAAATAAAATTACATTATGAAAAATGATAAAATTTAAAAACCATAATATCAATATGAATTTAATACCTAGGAATAAATTCAGTGTCTACTGAAAAAGGGCAAAGAGTCCCCTTTAAACGAGGCTGAAAATCCATCAAATGTTAAAAAATCAAGGTACCCCGACTAAAAACTCAGTTTTGGAGGCCTTCTGGGTATTTTTTTGCCACAAAAATATGACATAGTATTACCTCTCTTACTAAGGGTGTATAGATCATCGCAGGATTCAATTTGATATATGGTAGAGCATAAACAGACACCCGGATCAAAATTTATGGTCGTTTGAAGTTTGGGTAACATTTTAAACGTATTTTAGATTTTTTTTAAATTTTTTGATTTTTTTATCTTGAAATTGATATTAAATGACTATTACTTGGTAATAATAAGCAAATTATTAATTAAAAATATTATTTAGTTATTTTATAGGTCATTTTCACTAAATATCTTATATATTGAGTGTAAATGTCTATTTACCTTATCTAAAACATATTTTAAAAATATATATTATATTTATATCAATATCAATATATCAATATATTAATATATTATTTTTAATAAAAAATAATTTTTTAATCATAATTTTATCAGTTCTTGTAAAAAAGAGCTGATAAAGGGGGGTCTTTATCAGTGCTTCTAAAAAAGCACTGATAAGCACTCCCCCTTTATCAACGCACATAAAAGACCCCATTTATTAGTGTTTTTTTAAATGCATTGATATAGGGTGGGTCTTCATCAGTGCTTGTAAAAACGAACTTTTAAAGACCCCCTTTAATAGTGCTCTTTTTAGCGCTGACAAAGGGGGGCTTTAACAACGTTTTTAACTAGCATTGTTAAAACCCTAGCATTGGATAAACCCAATTTTATAGTAGTGTATCATTTTCTTTTATCTTTGGCCTAGATTTCCTCCTCATGATCCCTTTTAGTTTTTAGATAAAATGGGTGTTTTTGGTAGGTATACCCTGGTGCATGGTTAGCGTAAGGTCGTGCATCTCAGACCAGAAACTGTGTGGTAGGTCGCAGTCTCATCCAGAAGCAATCACACAGCTTCTACATGTTTATTTAGACCATGCGGATTTCCTATGTGGTAGGTGTCTCCCTCAAAATTAGCGAGCGTACAGTCGCATCACGGTTTGACAAACTGTGTGGACTAATCATGTGGCCTGTCGAGGTCATTAAAATCTTTTCCCCCTATTTCTCTCTTCCCAATTTTTAACCCCCAAAACCCCATTTCTTCCCCCATTCAAGATCCTCCACCCTAGATGCCTCCTCTCCCTCTATTGTCTCCCTTGGACCTATATTTTGGGGTATTTTGGTGTGGATTCTTTAAGGGATCTTCATGTAAGTCCTTTCACGTCCTCTTCCTTTATAGGGTTTTTCTTCCTCTCATTTGGGGTTTCGATTTTCCAGCGGGTAGGGTTCTAATTTTTGGGTTTGAACCTAAAATATTGGGTTTGATCTTGATATTTTAGGTTTGATATAGCTTCCCTTAGGTGTGGTTTAGGTTCTATTGAGATTTCACATGGGATTCTGGAAGTTTCTTTATCACATGAGGTAAGATCCCTTTGCAACTCTCCTTTAAATTTCAGATTACATTGTTTGCTTGGTTTTCGAACCTTTCTTAGTTTTTAAATAGTGATGTATTATTTTTAGAATAATTATTTTATGTGAAATGAGCTAGTTTTCTTAATTGTTTTGAATATATGGTGTGAATTTGTTGACTTGTGCATGCCAAGTGTTTGTTAAATTTCTCAGTTGGATTTTACAAGTGGTTTGTGATTTTTAAAAGCACAATTTGGTTTTGTAAATTTATTTGTGTCATCTAAAATGGTGGTTTATGTTTCCCAAATGTATTTCTAAATTTTTTTGTGCTTGAAATTGGCTTGTGTGTGGTTTTTCAAGAAAAGTTTTGAGATGTGGAAATGATGTGAGGTCTGTTTAGCATTTTTGAAATAGTTTCATTGGAAAATACTCCATAAAGGGAGACACGTGCCTTGTTGTTTGATAATGAGATGGGAGTGTCCTCAATTTGGGACTTCCCTTATGTGATAATTATTTCAAGGTAAGTAACTAATCCTTGAGGAGGTCGGGGAGGTGTCGGTTTGTGTGATTACATGATGGAATGTATGTTTGGTTTGTTGATTGGTTTGTTTGGAACACCCCTTTGTGAACATAACATGAGAACCTAGCATAACTATGAGAAATTCTCAGAATGATTGTTGCACTAGTTTAATTTATGCACTAGGTAGTGGCCCATAGTAGGGGGATATTTTGTTATTATTTTTATGGGATCATGCCCCTAGGTCAGGTCAGGTAGGGTGACGATCGTGCATTTGGGAATTCTGATGTCACCAGGTAGGGCATTCCTTTAGGATGAGTCACATGTATAGTATGTTCTAGTTCTTCTATGAGTTCCTAGGTATTCCTGCGTTTCCTTGGCTCTATTATCATTAGTCCCATTGCCCTCATTGTGTGGAATCATATTCTTTGCTCATGGTTTTGGTGTTTTATTAGTAAATAGAGAATGTGTGGTTTTTCTTAAAAATATTTTCAAGAAATATATTTTGAAGGAACAAGTGTTCTCCCTTTTTTTGAAAAATGAATATTTCCCATTTGGTTCCCCTTTTCCCCCACTTCCCTATGAACCTAACTCTTGCCTAAGAATGGAAGTTTGTTTTAAAATTGTGAGGGCAATGGATTGTGATTTGTACTCTTTAAAATGAAAAGTGTGGAAAACCTATATTTATATATTTTATTTCAAACCTGAAAGTCAATGTCTCTATATTTAAATTATATGCATTGGGAATAGATTTATCCAGGCTTACATACTAAGTTTTAATACTTATGCCTATAGTCTTTTCTTGTTTTTAGTTTCTGCTGCATCTTATGGATCGAGTTTAATCGCCTAGGGCGATGGTTGGTTATGGATTGGAGAGTGACCCTCAGGGTCACATGGATATGTCATGGTTGTGAGGTTCAGTTTGAGTTTTTCTTGTGTGGCCTTGTTGTTCAATTTTTTGTATTTTCTATGGTAGTGTAATGATGTAAAGTTTGGAACCCATATTTATTTGGGGTTTCTCTTTTATTTTTCTAATGCTTTCCTTTATATATATATTGGGAAAAATTATTTCCATTTTCACTCTAATGATGACCTCGGTGCTTGTCGCTAGCCCGAGAGGATCGGGAATGCCTCTCAGGCCTTGCTATGGATCGGCTCGGGTAACTGGTTCGGGGTCGACCCAGGTTGGTTTGTGAGAAAATGGTATCAAAGGGGGTTTTCTCTTAGAGGACCTTACTGTTCATAGCACACTTTGTTATTTGGTGATGTCAAGGTAGATGGAGTAGGATTTTCCAGATCTTAGAGGTAGGAATGGGAAGGACGTCATGAACCCTTGCTCATTCTGATCCTCAAGTTTCTATGGGAAGTCCAGTTTTGTTGAATTCTTGTGATTCTTATGGATTTTTTGGTATTGGGAAATGAAAAGAGAGTTGGGAAAGTGGCCTTTATGGGATCGTAGGGCCTAGAAAGGAATGTGGACTCAGGGACATTGTCGTAAAGGAATCCCTGTGGTGGTGGCGTGATTATCATGTGGCCGCCAACCATATGACCAAGTCACCCATTGACATCAGTCTTCCCTTGTGAGTTGTTTTGAGTCTTCCTTCATTTTTTAAATTATTTTGAAAACCCTTATTTGACGAATTGTGAAAATTGTATTTTAAAGCGGAAATGCATTTTTAGATTTTTTTTGGGATGGAACCTTAGAAAAGTGTATTTTCATGAAATGATCTTTGTTTAAAATGAGAATGATTTCAATTAGATTGAATTTTTTTAATAAAAACTTGAGGTGTATTAGAAAAAATTGTTTTTTTTTGGAAAATGAGTTTTATTTGAACGATTGGTGTTTTTTTTATGAAGAGGTTTTTTGAAATTCAAAATGGGTTTTGATCTTCGTGGCTAGCGGGTTATGAAAAGAGGTTTTGGTGAATTCTTCAAATTGAAATGTGGATTTAATGCTTTGTTTTGAAAAGTGGAAAAGTTTTTTTGACCTTTGCTGTTTCCGTGAGTGACCACATGCATATATGTGTGGGAAAGTGGATGGGTTCCTCATGTGGTGTGAGGATATGCATGTGTGAGGCTCCATGGATACCATCGGTGAGTGTGCAATCCTTTAAGATTATCTCCTTTTCAAAAGTTATTTTAAAATAAAATGTGATGTTTCGATAGCTTATATTGGTGTGGTGAGTCCTTTTGTATTTTGTAAATGATGTTTCTTATGTGGTGTTTGAGATAAAGAATCCTTATTGTTGGATTGGTCCCGATTAAGTTCGTTGTTTCCTTGTTTCGTAGTGTCTACCCCCACAAAGATTTTATGTATACCCAAGGTGAAACTTTGGGTGGTACATCATTAGAAAACACTCTAGTTGATCAACCTATGAATTACATTATTTAATTTTGGAAGTTGAATCCTCCTATCTTTTATTATCAAGAGGATCCTCTCGAAGCGGAGGAGTGGATGCGGAAGATTGAGAGAAGATTCACTTTCCTTGAGTTTCCTAAGTCATTAAAGGTAAAATTTACTACCTTTATTCTTGGAGGTACAACCTGGAAATGGTGGAAGTCTCTGTCTCAGAGCAAGCCTCAGAAATATCTTACTTGGTAGTTCTTCAAGTCTTTGTTCGTCCAACGGTATTTTTCTGATATGATAACGGTGAAGAAGAAGACGGAGATGTGCGGTCTTCAACAGGGTGTTGAATCAGTGTTGGAGTTCTATAATCGCTTTTTATACCTAGTTCCATACGATCCGAGTTATGTTTGAAATGATCCCTTGAAGGCTCGACATTTTGAGTATGGACTTCATTTTAAGCTTCATTCGAAGGTGTCAGAACCCAACTTAACCACTTTTTCTGATGTGGTGAGGCAAGCCTTTCATGTTGAAGTTATGTTAATAGGAGGGATTGAGATATATAATCTTCATTAGGTCTCTTTAAGAGGTGAAGGGGGTTATGTTAAGAAGAATGGGAAGCAACCCAAAGCTAGTGGTGCTCTTAGGGGAATTAAGAGGCCTTTAGACCTCTCATCAACATCTTCAGGGCGTAATACCTTGATATGTCATTAGCGTGGTAAGCATGACCACAAGAAGTCATCATGCCCGAATGCTCCAAGACCCTGCCACACCTGTGGATGCTTGGATCACTTGCAATAGTTTTTTTAGGGTGTTTCTGAGAAGTATCGTGAATCCAGATCTAACTCTTCGAAGGACACCCCAGTTCGTTTGCAGGAATAGGGCACTGTTTGGGGTTAGGTTAGGGTCTCTCTTGTTGTAGTTTTATTTGGATGTAATAGTCGTTTCTGGTATATTTTTGTAGTATTTGTTTATCTTTAAATTGTAAGTATGGATGTTGTCAACCCATTTAAAACTTTTATTTCAATAGAAGTGAGTTTTGTGAAATTCTGAATTGTGAGTTTTGTTTGGGGGTTTCTAATGCCTTACTTTGAGGAAAGATATACTTCAAACATTAGAGGTCTAGCCATAGGTCTTTAAGTGAAGCTGGCGCATATTCAGGAGGCCCTAGGGGTGTGGAAGATTTTTGCCTAATTTTTGTCCTCAATTTGGAGGATGGAGATAGTTTAATCCTCTGATTTAGTTGTACCATTTCAATTGGTTCCATTTGGTGGAAAGAGGCATGTGGACCTCATTCCCACGTTGTGACCCATGTGGGTGTAAGAGTTCCTCCTTGGTTATAAGGATGTGTGAGCATATTGTTTTCTTAAAATCATGGTGGTTGTCTCACCAGATTTAGACCTCCATTTAATGGCCCTTGTGTGGATTTGGTTTGTAGTCATCCAGGGGTGTTAAGTTGTCGATATGTGGTTGGTTGGGGTTTTGATGTTCCATTAGTTGGTCCCCTTCCCTCCCTCCCCTTATGGTGGGGGTTTTTGGTCTGTGCGGGAAAGTTTTTGAATTTTTACGATCTCTTCAGTTCTTATGGTGGGGAGGCCCACTATGGGTCTCATTGAAATTACCTAGGTATAAAATCAATCTTAGTCTATTCCTTATAGCGGGGAGTCTGTTCAGGCCTCCCCGTGTTGGTAATATGGTTTAGTCTCTGGTCTTGGTTTGGTGGTGGGTGGTCTCGTACGGAACCACCTAATTCTGAGTTCTTACTTTTAGTAAGTGTTGGGAAGGGAGTGTTCCCAATGGTTTTGTTGAAGGTTTTATAAGTATTTGTTTGATGTGGGTTGAATTCGTTTGTTGGTTTTGGGTGGATGGTATGAGTTCTGACTGGTGATGTTTAAAGTGCTCATAATTTCAGGCTGGATTATGTGTCGTGAAAGTTCTATGTCTTTTAGATTGATCAAGTGGAGGTGTTTTGGCTTTTGGGGGTGGCTGGAACTTAGCGAGGAGTCCATTTTGGTCTCCTGAGTTCGTCTTGTAAACTTCTTTTCCTGCTGGTGGTGTTCTGGTATTCTTTTAGTTTTTCATTTGGTGGGAATCTTGTTGAGTTGGAAAGGAGTAGTGGTTTTTGCTTTCGGATCAGGCCTTGTTGTGGTTTTCTAGGGGCAGAAAGTGTTATGGTGGGGAGAATTGTCACACTCAGTTTTTTGGGTTTATCTTTAGTATCGGTTTAGATTGGTTCTCGGTTAATATCTTTGGAACAAGGTGTGACGAGTGTGGGTTTTTGAAGTATCACTACTACAAAAAAGACCTTTAATAGCGCTAGAAAAGGACTTTATCAGTGCTAAAAAGTGTTGATAATCGAAGCGCGGTTAAAATCCTGAAACTTTTATTAGTGCTAAAAAAGCTCCGTTAAAGGGTGCTTTTATCAGTACTTTTATAAAAGTAATGTTGTTAAAGGGGATAAATTTTTTTCGTACACCTATGCGCCCGACCCCTTTATTAGTACTTCGAAAACCCCTTTAACAACGCTGCATACCCTCTTTATCAGCACTTTTCACCCCACCACCCCTTTTATCAGCTCTTTACGAATTCTCAGTCTCATGCGTGCCCACCTCGATTCGAACCATGCACTTCTCCCTCAAAGATGGAATGCCTTTACCACTACACCATATTGTTTTGTCGTCAGTTTAATGATATTTATGTTTATATATATATATATATAATTCATATATTTATATAATTATTTTTAAATACATTTATACAATATATGTGTGTGTGATATATATTATATTCATTTACATATATTAGATTATAATATATATATATGTTTATATGTTTATTAATACACACACATATGTATATATAAACATCATAAATATATTTGTATAATATAAAAAATGGTTAGACATTGTTGTAAATACATTTTTAGAATATGTATTTATTTAGATATATTAAAATATACATTTTTACATAAATATGTTGATATATGTATTTATGTGAGTGATTTATTATAAGTGAATATAAGAAAACATGCATCTATTTAATTATAAATAAAATTATGTTGTGAAAAATGATAAAATTTAAAACCATAATGTCAATAAGAATGTATGAGCTGATAATAAATTCAGTCTCCAATGAAAAGGGGCAAAAAGTCTCTTTTAAACGAGGATGAAAATCTATCAAATGTTAAAAAATCGGGATACCCAAACTAAAAACTCTGTTTGGAGTCATTTTGTACTTTTTTGGACTTGAAAAATGTGACATAGATTTATGTCTACCACTGAGGGCATAGAGCGCGTCGCAGACTTCAACTTGATATGCGGTAGAGCTCAAACAGACACCCAGATCAAAAGTTATGGTCGTTTGAAGTTCGAGTTACGTTTTCAACTTATTTTAGATCTTTTTTTTTATTTTTTGATTTTTTTATCTTCAATTTGTTATTAAATAACTATTAATTGGTAATAATAAGAAAATTATTAATTAAAAATATTTATTTAGTTATTTTACAAGCCATTTTCACTAAATATATTATATATTAAGTGTAAATGCATATTTACCTTATCTAAAACATATTTCAAAAAATATATATTATAGTTATATCAATACAAATATATTTATATATTTATATATTATTTTTAATGAAAAATAATTTTTTTATGCATACTTTTATTAGCGCTTGTAAAAAAACGCTGATATAAGGTTGGCCTTTATCAGTGCTTGTAAAAAAGCACTGATAAAGGTGGGTCTTTAAATGCACTTTTTTAGCGCTGTTAAAGACCCCATTTAATAGTTCTCTTTTTAGTGCTAACAAAGGGGGTATTTAACGGTGTTTTTTGCTAAGTCTGTTAAATCCCTAGAGCTAGATAAACCCATTTTTGTAGTAGAGTATTATTTTCTTTTATATTTGGCCCAACTTTACCCCTTAGGTTCCCTTTGAGTTTTTGGAGGAAATGGGTGTTTTGGGTAGGCAGACCCTGGCACACGGTTGGCGCACGACCGTGCACCTCAGCCCATAAACTATGCGGTAGGTTGTGGTCTCGGCCAGAAGCGACCACATGGCTTCTATATGGTTAGTTAGACCGTGTGGATTTCTAGTGCGATAGGTGTCTCCCTCGGCAGTGGTGGGCGCATGGTCACTGCATGGTGTGACAAACCATGCAGACAAATAGTGTGGTGTGTCCATGTCATTAAAATCTTTTTCCCATCTTTCTCTCTCCCCGATTTTTAACCCTCAAACCCCATTTCTTCCCCCATTCGGGATCCTTCTCCCTAGATGCCTCCCCCCCTCTTGGATCCCTTGGACCTCCATTTTTTGAAGTTTTTTTTGTGCGGAATTTTCAAGGGATCTTCATGTAAGTCCTTCTTTCCCTTTCTCTTCCTTTCTACGGTTTTTCTTCCTCTCCTTTGGGGTTTTAGTTTTCCAACGAGTAGGGTTCCGATTTTTGGGTTGGAACCTAAAATGTTGAGTTTGATCTTGATTTTTTAGGTTTGATCTAACTTCCCTTGGGTGCGGTTGAGGTGCAATTGATATTTCACACTGAATTTCAAAAGTTTCTTCATCACATGAGGTAGGATCCCTTTGCAACTCTCCTTTAAATTTAAGATTACATTGTTTGATTGTTTTTTGCACCTTCCTTAGTTGATAAATAGTGATGTATGATTTTTAGAATAATTTTTTAATGTGAAATGAGGTGATTTTATTAATTGTTTTGAAAATATGGTGTGGATTTGTTGACTTGTGCACGCCAAGTGTTTGTTAAATTTTCTGATTGGATTTTGCAAGTGGTTTGTGATTTTTAAAAGCACTATTTGGTTTTGTAAATGTATTTGTGTCATCTAAAATGGTGATTGGTGTTTCCCAAATAGATTTCTAAATTGTTTTGGGCTTGAAAGTGGCTTGTGTGTGGTTTTTCAAGAAAGGGTTTGATATATGGAAATGGTGTGAGGCCCGTTTGGCATTTTTGAAATGATTTCTTTGAAAAACCCTTCGTGGAGGGAGCCAATTTCCTTGTTGGTTGATGATGAGATTAGAGTTTCCTCATTTTGGGACTTCACTTGTGTGATAATTGTTTCAAAGTAAGGGACTACTCATTGAGGAGGCCGAGGTGGAGCCACTTGCATGTATGTTTGGTTCGTTGTTTGGTTTGTTTGGCATACCCCTTAATGAACATAACATGAAAACCTAGCATAATTATGAGGAATTCTGAGAACGGTTATTTCACTAGTTTAGTTTACGCACGAGCTAGTGGCCCATAGTGGGGGGTATTTTGTTATTATTGTTATGGGATCGGGCCCCTCGGTCAGGCCAGATAGAGCGATGATTGGGCGTTTGGGCGTTATGATGTCATCAGGTAGGACATGCCTTTGTAATGAGTCACATGTATAGTATGTTCTGGTTCTCCTTTGAGTTCCTAGGTATTCACGTGTTTCTCCGACTCTAGTATCGTTAGTCTCATTGCCCTTGTTGTGTGGAATCATATTCTTTGCTCATGGTTTTGGTGTTTTCTTAGTAGATAGAGAATGCATGGTTTTTGTTAAAAAGGTTTTCAAGAAAGACATTGTGAAGGAACAAGTGTTCTCCCCTTTCTCCCTTTTTTGAAAAATGAATGTTTCCCATTTGGTTACCTTTTTGCTTCCCTCTTCCCTACGAACCCAACTCCCCCCCATGAATGGAAGTTTGATTTAAAATTGTGAGGGTAATGGATTGTGATTTGTACTCTTTAAAATGAAGTGTGAAAAACCTATATTTATATATTTTATTTTAAACTTGAAAATCAATGTATCTTTATTTAAAAGATATGCATTGAGAACATATTTATTCAGTCTTACCTATTGAGTTTTAATACTCATGCCTATAGTTTTTTTTAGTTTCTGCTACAAGTTACAGCTCGAGTTCGATCGCCTCAGATGATAGTTGGTTATGAATTGAAGAGTAACCCTCGGGGTCACATGGAGATGTCGTGGTTGTGGGGTTCAGTTTGAGTTTTTCTAGTGTGAACTTATTGTTCAGTTTGTTGTATTTTCTGTGGTAGTGTAATGATATAAATTTTGACAACCATATTCATTTTGGGTTACACTTTTGTTATTCTACTGTTTTCCTTTATATATATATTGAGAGAAATCATTCTCATTGTCACTCTAATGATTCCCTTAGTGCTTGTCACCAACCCGGAAGGATCGAGAACGCCTCTCGGGTCTTGCCATGGATCGACTCAGGTGACCGATTCAGGGTTGGTTTGAGTTGGTTCGTGACAAATATCTTGTTTCTTCATTTTGAATTCTTTCGAGGCCTTCCAACCCCTTCTTTGATTTTGTTTCATAAATGTAATGGACGTGAAGTATTTGAGAGAGCCCGATAATCAAATCTTAGGATTTTTTATCCACCGATAATCAATCCTCATCCTTCTTGGTTAGTCCAATAAACAAATAATATTATAAATGAAATATAAATTGCCCATGTGCATGGGCAAAGATATGACCCGAGGACTTGATGGACCGCAACCCCAAACCTCTAACCCCGACCATGAGGGTCGGGTTTGTGGGGCATTGTTAAATTGGTTTTAATTCGGTTGAGGAACTGCGTTCACTGAACGGGTTGCGATTTGGGTAACTCCATTTTATTGAGTACCGACTCGTTGCCATCCCTAGGTGAGAAGATATAAATCATTATTACGGATAAATTTGGTGTGTATGTTTTTTTATTAAAATGGGTGTAGGTTATATATAATTTGGAAAATGGGTCAAAGCACCACTTCAAGTGGCGCTTGACCGATTCCAGGAGCATAGCGCCACTTGAAGTGGTGATGATACCTTTGGCATTAGCCTCCTGGCGCCACTTCAAGTGGTGTTGAGGCCTCCCCATCCCTATAAAATCGGCTCCCTCACCCCCCCCCCATTTCTCATCCTCACTTCCCATCTTCACTCTCTCTCTCTAGTTCATCTCTCTCTCTCTCTACTTCGGTTGCTCTGCTTGCATAACTTCTTCTCCGCAAATTTGAGGTAATTCTTATTTTAAATTTATTTAATATTTTTTATTTAAATATTTATGTAATTCATATAATTAGTTTATAATTATTGTATTATATTTAGAAATAGTAATAGTTTTTTAAAATGTTGTTAAGTAATTAATTAATTATAAGTAGGTAATTAATTAATTATAAAGAGGTAATTAATTAATTATAAGACGGTAATTAATTAATTATAAGAAGGTAATTAATTAATTATAAGAAGGTAATTAATTAATTATAAGGTGGTAATTAATTAATTATAAAGAGGTAATTAATTACCGCTAAGCAATTAATTAATTACTGTTAAAAAATTAATTAATTATCATTAAGAAATTAATTAATTATAATATAGTTAAGTAATTAATTAATTATAAGTAGGTAATTAATTATAAGTAGGTAATTAAGTATAAATAGGTAATGAATTGATTATAAGTAGGTGATTAATTAATTATAAGATGGTAATTAATTAATTATAAGATGGTAATTAATTAATTATAAGAAGGTAATTAATTAATTATAAGGAGGTAAGTAATTAATTATAAAGAGGAAATTAATTAATTATAAGGAGGAAATTAATTAATTATAAGGAGGTAATTAATTAATTATAAGGAGGTAATTAATTATCGTTAAGCGGTTAATTAATTATCATTAAGTAATTAATTAATTATAATGTAGTTAAATAATTAATTAATTATAATGTAACTAATTAATTAATTATTAAGTAGCTAATTAATTAATTATAAGTAGCTAATTAATTAATTATAAGATGATAATTAATTAATTATAAGATGGTAATTAATTAATTATAAGAAGGTAATTAATTAATTATAAGGAGGTAATTAATTAATTATAAGGAGATAATTAATTAATTATAAGACGGTAATTAATTAATTATAAGAAGGTTATTAATTAATTAGAAGAAGGTGATTAATTAATTATAAGAAGGTAATTAATTAAATATAAGGAGGTAATTAATTAATTACAAGGAGGTAATTAATTAAGTGTGATAGTGCACTTAATTAAGTGTGATTGGGAACTTAATTAAGCGTGATTGTGCACTTAATTAAGTGTGATTCAACACTTAATTAAATGTGATTAGGCACTTAATTAAATGTGATTAGGCACTTAATTAATTGTGATTAGGCACTTAATTAAATTTGATTAGGGAATTAATTAAATGTGATTAGGAAATTAATTAAATGTGATTAGACGCTTAATTAAATGTGATTAGACACTTAATTAAATGTGATTAGAGAATTAATTTAATGTGATTGGAGAATTAATTAAATGTGATTAGGAACTTAATTAAATGCGATTAGGTACTTAATTAAATGTGATTAGGGAATTAATTAAATGTGATTAGGGAATTAATTAAATGTGATTATGGAATTACTTAAATGTGATTAGGGAATTAATTAAATGTGATTAGGGAATTAATTAAATGTGATTAGGCAATTACTTAAATCTAACTAGGCAATTACTTAAATCTAACTAGGGAATTACTTAAATCTAACTAGGCAATTACTTAAATCTAACTAGGTAATTAATTAAATCTAACTAGGCAATTAATTAAATCTAACTAGGCAATTACTTAAATCTAATTAGGCAATTACTTAAATCTAACTAGGCAATTACTTAAATCTAACTAGATAATTAATTATCAAAGTAGTTATATTAATTAGCGAAGTAGTTATATTAATTAGCGAAGTAGTTATAGATTACTTCTTGAATATACCCTTGCATTACATTCTAGTTATGATAATAAATTTACTTTTTCATCTACCTTTACCTCAGTTTGTAATTGAAGTTATGAACTTGAATTTAGTAGTTATATATATTTTTTCACATTAAGTGTTGGATTTGTCATGAAATGAATGCTCTCTTGAGTAAAGTATCCTCGAGTAGAGGGGATTTGGGTCGGACCCCCTACTTTCCTAGAGGCTTGCCTTGTCTAGGAAAGTGAATGAGGTTGGCTATCTGTCGCTCTAGGCTTACTGATGTGAAGTTTTTCAATTTTATATAACTCCATGCTTTTACATGACTTGTTCGTATACCTCATGCATATAATACATTTGAATATGTATGAATATATTTGACTTCTATTTTTTTGGGTAAGTAACACAAACTTGTGGGTTGTGTAAAGAGTTACACATCAATATGGTTTGAATATATTGATTTGGTGGAGGGATTAGGATTCCAACCTAAATTATTAGAAGCATGAATACATAATTTGATTCTCTAATCATATTTAATTTATAAAGATGGTGTATTATAGATAAAAAATATGGCTGCCTATATTTATTTCAATGGTCAAATAGTGGATACAAAACAAAGATGTAGTTATAGTATACATCCATAAGCTGTTGTGATGCTTGGAGGATGTACTACTTTAGAAGCTATGCAAAGGAAAATTCATTGAAAGTTAAAACTGGCGAGGAATCAACTGATAGAGTCCATCACATTCAGACATCTTTAATAAATAGATAGGTTTTGGCATGTGGACTATCCAGTAAATGATGATAAAGATTGGGAATATGTACTTTCATTGGTTAAGTATCTACTTGAGAATCAAATGATGGATTTGTATGTCTCTATAGCTACAATGGAGGTTCCATCGACATTGGAAGTTGGACCATATCAATTTCATGAGACTGTGTCATGTGCTCTTACAAATCAATAAGTTCCATCAGCATCGGTAGTTATTCCATCATTTCCCTCAGCCACAGTTTCAATGGATAGTCCTCCACATACCTTAGATGTATTGGTCGATGATTTTGAGGATGGTGACGATTTCGAAGAAGAAGATGAAGATGAAGTTGAAGAAGAAGAAGAAGATCATGTGGAAGAACAGCATGTGCCCACTCATGTGAGGTTCAACCAACCATTGAACCATCCTCCACTATTGGATTCATGGTCAACTGAAGGCATTAATCGCTTGCTAGAATTTGATTGGTCAGTTATTACTCCCAGTTCATAATTTTCATGAATCATTGGTGGCACAAATCGAGTGTCAAATGGCAGTGTTATGTATATTGGCAGAGAGTTTGATAGAAAATAAGCAATGAAAAATGGGATAAAACAATATCACATCGAAATACATTACTCTTATGTTGTAGAAGAGTCAAAGAGGTCCTACTATTTGATTCGTTGTGACAAATATGAATTAAACTGTCAAATGCGTCTGCGAGCTAGAATTGATAACACTTTTCACATCTTGTGCATCACTAGATTTACTCCACACACCTGTGTGAACCCAAGATTTTCACAGGAACACTCTTTGTTAGATGTTGAGTTTGTTTCAACTATTATTGTTAAAATGATTAGATCATGTCAAGATGTTCATGTGGTTCTAGTGATGGAACGAATCAAACAACTTTTTGGGTATCAAATCTCTTACTGGAAGGCATGGGCGGCACGACAAAAGGCTATTGTGAAAGTGTAAGGTGATTGGGACGACTCTTATTGAGTTTTACCACAACTTTTGGAGCTTTTACACCACAATAATCAAGTGGTATATCAGTTACATACTGTTGAATATGTTAACCAACACAACCAAGTTGATCGTTCAATGGTTGTGTTTGATAGATTATTTTGGACATTTTTACCATGTGTGGAGGCTTTTAGATATTGCAAGCAGTTTATACAGATTGATGACACATTTCTGTATGGAAATTATATAAGAACTTTATTGATTGCCACCACATAAGATGAAAATTGTGCCCCTCTACCTTTGGCATTTGAAATTGTGGAGAAAGAGAACTTCTCATCATGGAGCTGGTTTTTAGCATGTCTCTGAGAGTTTGTTACGGATGCGGAAGGGATTTGTCTTATTTCAGATAGACACCGTGCAATCAAGGAGGCGATATAGTCTGAGGGTCTTATGTGGAGACCACCCAATGACCATCATTGATACTGTATTCGACACATTTCTAGAAATTTGTGAAAGAAGTTCAAAAATGAGTTGATGAAGAATGCAATCTTAAAAATTGGTATAAACATCCTTTTGCGTTTTGATTTTTTTTTCATAGTAATTTTTATATCTGTTCAGATGATTTCTTGTTTGATAGCATATGAGCCTCAACAACAAAGGGTGGAAGAGCATCTTCAAGATATTTACATAGTGAATCCAGAAGTGTATGATTACATGATGTTAATTCCAAAGAAGAAATGGTCATTGGCATATGATTATGGGAGGAGATATGGTCATATGATGACCAACATTGTAGAATGTATAAATGGAGTTTTTAAGGGAGTTCAAAAATTACCTATCACAGGTAAATATGAATATTTTATTATATGTTACTCAGAAGAGCTACAATTATAATATAATATTAGTCTAATGTCATAAATCTAAATTATAGGTTTCGTACAAGAGACCTTCTATCATAGTGTAAAGTACTTTCTGGAACGAGGAAAGTAGGCTGAAGAGGGCTTGAACAGAGGGATGCACTATGGACACCATTTCCAGTGTGAGCTAGATACGGTTCTTCAGGAGGCTAAAACTTACCGTGTAATTACATTTAATTGTCTAGAGCAATGATTTGAGGTCGCTAAGCCCGGTGATGTTGTGGCTTTTAGCTATGGTCATGTACGAGTTGTTTTACTGGAGAAGCGTTACTGTGAATGTAGAAAATTTCAGGCACTAAGATATCATTACGACCATGTGATTGTAACATGTGCTTACGTAAACATATCTTGGAAGCAGTTCGTTGATCCAGCTTATCGGCTCGAGAGTATCAACTCTTGCTATAATACTCTGTGGATGCCAATCGGGGAATATCAGAATTTTCAGCTGTCTGATGGCGCACCCACGCTTCTACTGAACAACACTAGACTTTGACCTAAAGGGAGGCCAAAGTCTACTCATATTTGGAATGAGATGGATTGTCCTAGTGAACAACCAGTTGGATGAAGGTGAAGTATATGCTGCCAGGAAGGTCATACGAAGACACGTTGCCCTAAACACATAGGGCAATCATCTAATGGTTGAAATGAATCATGTACTCTATCAGTTACTGTAAAAGTTTGTACATGTAATCATTTTTATCATTATGACCATTTATAATCTTATTTGTCTTATTTTTATATAGGGTAACTTTTAGCAAATGTACTTATATATTATAAACATTTCAAACATTGGTTAATAGAATTACATAAATAAAAATTATTATATACATTCAAAAACAATCCAAACTGTCAATGTTACCATGATTTCAATTGACATTATTTGTTGAACTGTAACCACTGCATGAGTAGCTTTAAACAAAATACAACATTTAAATGAACTCGCACACTACGCCGGAATGTTTTCTTATACAGGTAGATTCCTTTTTTTTTTGAGTTGGTGTTGGTTGTTTAAAGCTATTCACGCAGTGCTAACCATTTAAAGGTTCACATTCAAAAAAACAAAACCATTTGAACTATGAAATGAAAATGTTATCAGACTTTTATAATGAAAGATGAACTTACAATGGTCACAAAACAAAAGCAAGGAAACTCTGAATGTCTTCACCCCAACACAGGAGACAACATAAGTTACACAATGTGTTTTTGCTTCTTTCAATCATTATATGATAAATTTCATACCTTACATGATAAATGTCATATCTTACATGAAATTAATGTTTTACTGTTTGTAAATCCAGATGGAGCAACCACTATTATCTGCCCAGGAGACGCACGTATCGCACGATGTGTTGGTGTGATGACCTGTCAGATATCTTGATGTTCGAAGAGCACATCATTTCCATCACGAGGCACCCCCGACAGCTATTTGTCCATACCTTAGACATGCAGGATTTTATGGAGTCTCTATGTACGACTTCAAGATCATTGATCACCATTTGACCGCTGCATTAGTTGAGAGATAGCGGCCATAGACAGACACATTTCATCTCCCAGAGGGGGAGATGACCATCACTTTAGAGGACGTCGCCTACATGCGGTGGTTACCCATCTATGGACATGCAGTTATGGGAACCAGTAGTGGTGACTAGGCTGCAATCATACAAAGGCTACTAGGCATTGATGTCGTCGGCGCACGAGGTGTTCTCTAGGGTTTGCGCTTGCGCATGAGGTGGTTTGATCAGCATTTCGATGTCATTCCTGATGATGTAGACGAGGATATGCTTATTCAGCACACACGTGCATACATTTTGCGGCTGCTCAGAGGCGTCTTGTGTGTCGACTACTCTATCACTTTGGTACACATGATATACCTCCCATTACTTAAGGATCTGGATCAGATGGCTACATACGGTTGGGGGTATGTTGTATTAGCACATCTGTACAGATCACTCTATACTAGTTGTTAGGCAGATTCACATTTGATTGCAGGTTTCATGGTGTTAGTACAGATGTGGGCCTCGGAGCGTTTTCCATGCATCGCTCCTCGAGCCATCGCACCACTTGCATCAGAGCTATTTCAGGATTGTCCTCAAGGACAATGGTATGTCTATGTCATTACTTTCAGTTATTTAGTACTTTTGTTATTTTTTTTATAAACTTATAGTATATTAATCTTTTTTAACCAGGTGGAGTCAGTCTCAGAAGTATGCACATACTCTGAGACATAGTGTGCACAGCTTCCGAAAGATATTTGACGCCATGGTGTCAGATGATGTAAGTTAAACAGTACTTTTTTATAGTCAAATTTGTTTTTTATCACTATTTTAAGTTATTTCAATATAATCTCAGTAACATTTTTATGCTAATATATGACTTATTTTTTTGAGTTTACATTTCAAGTTTCATGGACTCCGTATACCGGTCATGTCTACGCATCACTTCCACCTTACTGCACAGCTAGGGTTGGAGATCATGTTGTAGTGGTGCCACTCATTCACTTACACATAATTGAGTGGCACCAGCTAGACCAGGTCATGTGCCAGTTCGGTTTCATACAACATATCCCCATGCCACCAGGACAGCCTATCGATTTACATTCGATTGTGCTTACAGGCAGACAAACGACAAACCGACGGCGATTTCATGCATCTTATATCGAGTTGTGGGACACACGTGCCATATTTAGTATCATTCCATTTGGATATACCACAAAATGTAGTTAGTTATCTGCTCAGGGGGATTATGCAGACTGGTATCGACGTCACACCATCATGCACCTTACACATCAGGGGATCGACATTCAGCAGTTGGTATGTTTAATAAGAGTTATTATTTTTGTTTAACTCATTTTTTGTATTAATTTGAATGTTATTTCATTTGAAGGAAGATGACATTGGTCATCTTGAACATACCACACAGCCTCAGGAGGATGCATATATTAGGCGGGATGTAGTTCATCGAGATGTGTTGGATCTCCTAGATCATCTCCAGTTGATACGTGACAGTTTTTTTGATGAGGAGTCATAGTATTATCCCGATCCATATCCTCCAGCTAAAGCTCCTAAGGATGACGATGTCCTTACTATGCCTGTTGAGGACGATGCACCGCCACCACCACCACCAGCTGGACGACAGAGACGAGCACATCAGGAGGGGCAAAGGCGACGACATCGACATCTGAGAGCAGCTCCTACAGATGTCGCTTCACCACAGAGAGAGGATCCGGCCCAACCGACTGATGATATTGCACGGCGGGGAGACGCTTATATACCACAAATTTCGTCTCCGCAGATTACTATGGACTTCGATCTGGGTGCGGTCACACAGCTTATGGCGGCCCCCTCTCCCGACGAGGCCTTCTCCAGTGCCTCATTTCTACCATTTATAGGAGCTTCATATCCATATGGTTCCCCATATGATTTTGGGTCATCCTCCTCACATGGTTTTGGTCAATCCTCTACACAGCACCATGTGGAGGCACCAGAAGCACCAAAAGAGGAGGAACCCGCAGCTAGGACACCGGAACGACACAAACATCGGACGCAGAGAGGACATGAGATTCAGACGCCACGTTGTGGTATCGAGGGGCATCGTTGTTGATGTTTCAGATGTCATGTTGTATATATTAAAAAACATATTTACTATGATAAGTAATTGTTGTTTAAGACAAATCACAAGAAAATAAAAAATATATTAAATACAAACTAATTTAAATTAACTATTAATAATTTATATATTTTCAAAGTCTCATAATTGTAACATTATTATGCTTCATTTATGTGACTTTAGAAGCGTATAAATTATGCAGTACAAGTACAATCTAAATAAAATTTGTCACACATACTGAACATATAATAATTTATTGAAAAATGAAAAGAAAAATAAACATATAGTAAACAAAAAATATTTTACGTAATAACTTAAATATTTAAAAATATTATATTTATAATTATATATTTGTAAAAATATTTATAAATGTAAATTGCTAATTAGTAATTAAATAATTAATAATTAACCATTAATAATTAATAATTATAATGAAAAATAATAATTAATAATTATATTACTAATTAACTAATTAAATATTGTATAATTAATATTTATATTAATAATTAACACATTAATTATTTGAAAATTAAAAATTATATAATTAATAAATATATTACTAATTAACTAATTAATTATTAAATATTTCGTATATGTTTAATCCATGTTTTAAGTTTCATTTATATTTAGTTAATATTTTATAGTCTTTCAAAGTCACGTTATTGGAACATTTTTATCTTTCAAGTAGGTGGATTTGAAATCTTATAAATTATTTTTGAGAAACATTGTTTACAAATTTCTTTTTATTTTCAACTATTTATTATATGTTTAATCCATATTTTAAGTTTCATTTATATTCGTATTATAGTTTATATTTTATATTCTTTCAAAGTCACATACTTGAAACATTTTTAAGTTTCAAATAGGTGGATTTGAAAGCTTATAAATTATTTTTGATGAACATTGTTTACGAAATTCTTTTTATTTTTAACTATTTATTATATGTTTAATCCTTATTTTAAGTTTCATTTATATTGGTCATATAGTTTATATTTTATAGGCTTTCAAAGTCACATACTTGAAACATTTTTAAGTTACAAGTAGGTGGCTTTGAAAGCTTATAAATTTTTCTTATCAACATTGTTTACGAAATTATTTTTATTTTCAACTATTTCTTATATGTTTAATCCATGTTTTAAGTTTCATTTATATTTCTCTTATAGTTTATATTTTATAATCTTTCAAAAACACTTACTTGAAACATTTTTAAGTTTCAAGTAGGTGGATTTGAAAGCTTATAAATTATTTTTAGTCAATATTGTTTATGAAATTCTTTTTATTTTCAACTATTTATTACATGTTTAACAATATTTAAAATGTATAAGCTTTCAAATAATATTGTTTTTATTAAAAATTTATTATATGTTTAACAATATTCCAAATTTATTTATATATAAATACTTATAACTATATAAATATAGATTAGTAATTATAGATTTAAAATTATATATATATGTAAAAATATATATTTATAAATATATAAGTATAATTATAATTATAATATAATTATACATATATATATACATACATATGAATATTAAATATATTTATAAATAAATTTTAAATATATATGTAACAATATATTCAAAATTATATATTTGTAAATATATTTATATTTATATAATTATAAATATTTATCTACAAAGATAGGTTTAAAATTATATAATTACAGATATATTTTTTTTAAATATATAAATAAAACATATACAAAATCGACCAAAAAAACACAAACACAAAGCGCCACTTGAAGTGGCGCTTTGTTATTTTATACTTATTAATTATTTATACTTATTAATAAGTATAATTAATAAGTATTTTTAATTAATAAGTATAATTAATAAGTATCTATACTTAATAAGTATAATTAATAAGTATAAATAATTAATAAGTGTTAATTGTAAATATATAATTATTTATTTATTAATAATTTATAAATAAATATATAATTAAAAGTATTTATTTATTAATAAATATATAAGTATTTATAATTATAAATATATTTTTTTATTTAAATATATTTATATAAATATATATTTGTAATTATATATATACATAATTATATTTATTAATTATAAATGTTTATACTATTATATTTATAATTGTAAATATATATTTATATAAATAGATCCTTATTTATAATTATATATTTAAAATTATATTTATGTATTTATAAATATAATCTTAAATACATATTTATAAATTAAAATTTATTATTTATTTATATGTAAATATATTTATAATTATAATTATATTATAAATATAGATTTATTGTAAATATATATAATGGGTAATCGGGTGGGAAAAAAACCAAAGTGCCACTTCAAGTGGTGATTTGGGTTTTTATATCAAAGCGTCACTTCAAGTGGCGCTTTGTGTTTTTATATCAAAACGCCACTTGAAGTGGCTCTTAATAAACCCAGTTTATTCAGACCGTGCGGATCAACCCAGTTTTGTAGTAGTGTATCATTTTCTGTTATCTTTGGCCTAGATTTCCCCCTCAGGCTCTCTTTTAGTTTTTAGAGAAAATGGGTGCTTTTGGTAGGTAGACCTTGGTGCATGGTTGGCAAAAGGTCGTGCGTCTCGGACCAGAAACTGTGTGGTAGGTCGCAGTCTCATCCAGAAGCAATCACACGGCTTCTGCATGTTTATTCAGACCATGCGGATTGCCTGTGTGGTAGGTGTCTCCCTCAAAATTGGCAGGCGCACGGTCGCATCACGGTTTGACAAACCATGCGGACTAACCATGTGGTCTGTTGAGGTCATTAAAATCTTTTCCCCCTCTTTCTCTCTTCCCAATTTTTAACCCCCAAAACCCCATTTCTTCCCCCATTCAGGATCCTCCACCCTAGACGCCTCCTCCTCCTGTCTTATCTCCCTTGGACCTATATTTTTGGGTGTTTTGGTGTAGATTCTTTAAGGGATCTTCATGTAAGTCCTTTCACGTTCTCTTCCTTTATAGGGTTTTTCTTCCTCTCATTTGGGGTTTCGATTTTCCAGCGGGTAGGGTTCTAATTTTTGGGTTCGAACCTAAAATATTGGGTTTGATCTTGATATTTTAGGTTTGATCTAGCTTCTCTTAAGTGTGGTTTAGGTTCTATTGATATTTCACGTGGGATTCTAGAAGTTTCTTTATCACATGAGGTAATATCCCTTTGCAACTCTCCTTTAAATTTAAGACTACATTGTTTGCTTGGTTTTCACACCTTCCTTAGTTGATAAATAGTAATGTATGATTTTTAGAATAATTATTTTATGTGAAATGAGCTAGTTTGATTAATTGTTTTGAATATATGGTGTGGATTTGTTGACTTGTGCACGCCAAGTGTTTGTTAAATTGCTCGGTTGTATTTTTCAAGTGGTTTATGATTTTTAAAAACATGGTTTGGTTTTGTAAATGTATTTGTGTCATCTAAAATGGTGGTTGGTGTTTCCCAAATGGATTTATAAATTGTTTTTGGATTTAAATTGTCTTGTGTGTGGCTTTTCAAGAAAAGGTTTGAGATGTGGAAATGATGTGAGATCCATTTAGCATTTTTGAAATAATTTCATTGGAGAATCCTTCGTGGAGGGAGACACTTCCCTTATTGATTGATAATGAGATGGAGTGTCCTCGGTTTGGGACTTCCCTTATGTAATAATTGTTTCAAGGTAAGGAACTAATCCTCAAGGAGGTCATGGTGGCGTCGGTTTGTGTGATTACATGATGGCATGTATGTTTGGTTTGTTGCTTAGTTTGTTTGGAACACCCCTTTGTGAACATAACATGGGAACCTAGCATAACTATGAGAAATTCTCAAAATGATTGTTGCACTAGTTTAATTTATGCACTAGTTAGTGGGCTATGGTAGGGGGTATTTTGTTATTATTGTTATGTGATCATGCCCCAAGGTCAGGTCAGGTAGGGTGATGATCGGGCATTTGGGCATTGTGATGTCACCAGGTAGGGCATTACTTTAGGATGAGTCACATGTATAGTATGTTCTAGTTCTCCTATGAGTTCCTAGGTATTCTTGTGTTTCTTTGGCTCTATTATCGTTAGTCCCATTTCCCTCATTGTGTGGAATCATATTCTTTTATCATGGTTTTGGTTTTTTCTTAGTAAATAGAGAATGTGTGGGTTTTCTTAAAAAGCTTTTCAAGAAATACATTTTGAAGGAACACGTGTTCTCCCTTTTTTTGAAAAATGAATGTTTCTCATTTGGTTCCCCTTTTCCCCCTCTTCCCTATGAACCTAACTCTCACCTAAGAATGGATGTTTGTTTTAAAATTGTGAGGGAAATGGATTGTGATTTGTACTCTTTAAAATGAAAGTGTGGAAAACCTATATTTATATATTTTATTTCAAACCTAAAAATCAATGCCTCTTTATTTAAATGATATGCATTGGGAACAGATTTATTCAGGCTTACCTACAGAGTTTTAATACTTGTTCCTATAGTCTTTTCTTGTTTTTAGTTTCTGCTGCATGTTACGGCTCGAGTTCAATTGCCTCGGGTGATGGTTGGTTATGGATTGGAGAGTAACCCTCAGGGTCACATGGATATGTCATGGTTGTGAGGTTCAGTTTGGGTTTTTCTTGTGTGGTCGTGTTGTTCAGTTTTTTTTATTTTCTGTGGTAGTGTAATGATGTAAAGTTTGGAAGCCATATTCATTTGGGGTTTCTCTTTTATTATTCTAATACTTTCCTTTATATATATATTGGGAGAAATTGTTCCCATTGTCACTATAATGATGACCTTGGCGCTTGTCGCTAGCCCAAGAGGATCGGGAATGCCTCTTGGACCTTGCCATGGATCAGCTCGGGTGACCGGTTCGGGGTCCGCCTAGGTTGGTTCGTGAGAAAATGGTATCAAAGGGGTTTGTCTCCTGGAGGACCTTACTGTTCAGATCACCCTTTGTTATTTGGTGATGTCAAGGCAGATGAAGTAGGATTGTCCAGATCCGAGAGGTAGGAATGGGAAGGACGTCATGAACCCTTTCTCATTCTGATCCTCAAGTTTCTATAGGAAGTCCAATTTTGTTGGATTCCTTTGATTCTTATGGATTTTTTGGCATTGGTAAATGAAAAGGGAGTTAGGAAAGTGGCTTTTATGGGCTTTTAGGGCCTAGAAAGGCATGTGGAGTCAGGGACATGGTCGTAAAGGACTCCCTGTGGTGGTGTCGTGATTATCATGTGGCCGCCAACCATAAGACCAAGTCACCCACTGACACTAGTCTCCCCTTGTGAGTTTGTTTGAGTCTTCCTTCATTTTTTAAATTATTTTGAAAACCCTTATTTGAAGAATTGTGAAAATTGGATTTTAAAGCGAAAATTCATTTTTAGATTTTTTTGGGATGGAACCTTAGAAAAGTGTATTTTCATGAAATGATATTTGTGTAAAATGGAAATGGTTTCAATGAGATTGAATTTTTTTAATAAAAACTTCAGGTGTATTAGAAAAAATTGATTGTTTGGAAAATGAGTTTTATTTGAACGGTTGGTGTTTTTTTTCTAAAGAGGTTTTGTGAAATTCAAAATGGGTTCTAATCTTCGTGGCTAGCGGGTTATGAAAAGATGTTTTGGTGAATTCTTGAAATTGAAATGTGGGTTTAATTATTTTTTTTGAAAAGTGGAAAAGTTTTTTTTGACCTTTGGTGTTTTTGTGAGTGACCACATGCATATATGTGCGGGAAAGTGGATGGGTTCCTGGTGTGGCGTGAGGATATGCATGTGTGAGGCTCCATGGATACCATCGGTGAGTGTGCAATCCTTTAAGATTATCTCCTTTTCAAAAGTGATTTTAAAATAAAATGTGATGTTTCGATAGCTTATATTAGTGTGGTGTGTCCCTTTGTATTTTTTAAATGATGTTTCTTATGTGGTGTTTGAGATAAAGAATCCTTATTGTTGGATTGGTCCCGATTGAGTCCTTTGTTTCATTGTTACTTAGTGTCTACCCCCACATAGATTTCATGGATACCCAAGGTGAAACTTTGGGTGGTACATCATTAGCAAACACTCTAGTTGATCAACCTATGAATTACATTATTTAATTTTGGAAATTGAATCCTCCTATCTTTTATGATCAAGAGGATCCTCTCGAAGCGGAGGAGTGGATGCAGAAGATTTAGAGAAGCTTCGGTTTCCTTGAGTTTCCTGAGTCATTAAAGGTAAAATTTACTACCTTTATTCTTGAAGGTCCAACCTGGAAATGGTGGAAGTCTCTGTCTCAGAGCAAGCCTCAGAAATATCTTACTTTGGAGTTCTTCAAGTCTTTGTTCATCCAACGGTACTTTTCTGAGATGATAACGGTGAAGAAGAAGATGGAGATGTGCGGTCTTCAACAGGGTGTTGAATCAGTGTTAGAGTTCTATCATCACTTTTTATACCTAGTTCCATACGATCCAAGGTACGTTTGAAACGATCCCTTGAAGGCTTGACGTTTCGAGTATGGACTTCATTTTAAGCTTCAGTCGAAGGTGTCAGAACCCAACTTAACCACTTTTTCTGATGTGGTGAGGCAATCCTTTCATGTTGAAGTTATGTTAATAGGAGGGCTTGAGATGGATAATCTTCCTTAGGTCTCTGGAAGTGGTGAAGGGGGTTCTAGTAAGAAGAATGGGAAGCAACCCGAAGCTGGTGGTGCTCATAGGGGAATTAAGAGGCCTTTAGACCTCTCATCAACCTCTTTAGGGTGTAATACCTTGATATGTCATTAGTGTGGTAAGCACGTCCACAAGAAGTCGTCATGCTCAAATTCTCCAAGACTCTGCCACACCTGTGGACGCTTGGGTCACTTGCAACAGTTTTTTCAGGGTGTTTCCAAGAAGTATCGTGAAGCCAGATCCAACTCTTCGAAGGACACCCCAGTTCATTTGCAGGAATAGGGAACTATTTGGGGCCAGGTTAGGGTCTCTCTTGTTGTAGTGTTATTTGGATGTAATAGTTGTTTTTGGTATATTTTTGTAGTATTTATTTCTCTTTAAATTGTAAGGATGGATGTTGTTAGCCCATTTAAAAAATTTATTTCAATAGAAGTGAGTTTTGTGAAATTCTGAACTGTGAGTTTTGTTTGGGGGTTTCTAATGCCTGAATGCGAGGAAAGAGATGCTTCAAAAATTAGAGCTCCAGCCATAGGTCTTGAAGTGAAGTTGGCGCATAGTCAAGAGGCCCCAGGGGTGTGGAAGATTTTGGCCTAATTTTTTTCCTCTGTTTGGAGTATAGAGATAGTTTAATCCTCTGGTGTAGTTGTACCATTTCAATTGGTTCCATTTGGTGGAAAGAGGTGTGTGGACATCATTCCCACATTGTGACCCATGTGGGTGTAAGAGTTCCTCCTTGGTTGTAAGGATGTGTGAGCATCTTGTTTTCTTAAAATCCTGGTGGTTGTCTCACCGGATGTAGACCTCCATTTAATGGCCCTTTTTGTGGCTTTGGTTTGTAGTCATCCAGGGGTGTTAAGTTGTCGATATGTGGTTGGTTGGGGTTTTGATGTTCCATTAGTTGGTCCCCTTCCCTCCCTCCCCTTATAGTGGGGGTTTTTGGTCTGTGCGGGAAAGTTTTTGAATTTGTACAATCTCGTCAGTTCTTATGGTGGGGAGGCCCACTGTGGGTCTCATTGGAATTACCTAGGTATAAAAGTAATCTTAGTTTGTTCCTTATAGTGGGGAGTCTGTTCGGGCCTCCCCGTGTTGGTAATTTGGTTTAGTCTCTGGTCTTGGTTTGGTGGTGGGTGGTCTCGTACAGAGCCACCTATTTCTAAGTTCTTCCTTTCAGTAAGTGTTGGGAAGGGATTGTTCCCAATGGTTTTGTTGAAGGTTATAGAAGTATTTGTTAGATGTGGGTTGAATTTGTTTGTTGGTTTTTGGTGGATGGTATGAGTTTCGACTGGTGATGTTTAAAGTGTTCATGATTTCAGGTTGGATTATGTGTCGTGAAAGTTTTATATCTTTTAGATTGATTAACTGGAGGTGTTTTGGATTTTGGGGGTTGGTGGAACTTAGTGAGGAGTCCATTTTGTTCTCCTAAGTTCGGTTTGTAAACCTCTTTTCCTGCTAGCGGTGTTCTTGTATTCTTTTTATTTTTCGTTTGGTGGGAATCTCGTTGAGTTGGAAAGGAGTAGTGGTTTTTGCTTTCGGATCAGGCCTTGTTGTGGTTTTCTAGGGGCGGAAAGTGTTATGGTGGGGAGAATTGTCAGACTCAGTTTTTTGGGTTCATCTTTAGTACCGATTCAGATTGGTTATCGGTTAATATCTTGAGAACTAGGTGTGACAAGTTTGGGTTTTTGAAGTATCGCTAATAAAAAAAGACCTTTAATAGCGCTAGAAAAGGTTTTTATCAGTGCTAAAAAGTGTTGATAATCGAAGCGTAGTTAAAATCCTGAAACTTTTATCAGCGCTAAAAAAGCTCTGTTAAAGGGCGCTTTTATCAGTACTTTTATAAAAGTAATGTTGTTAACGGGGATAATTTTTTTTTGTACACCTATGCACCCGACCCCTTTATCAGTGCTTCCACAACCCCTTTAACAGCGCTCCATACCCCCTTTATCAACACTTTTCACCCCACCACCCCTTTTATCAACGCTTTACGAATTCTCAGTCTCATGCGTGCCCACCTGGATTCGAACCATGCACCTCTCCTTCAAAGATGGAACGCCTTTACCACTGCACCATATTGTTTTGCCATCAGTTTAATGATATTTCTGTTTATATATATATATATTTATTTACATATATTTATATAATTATTTTTAAATACATTTATACAATATATGTGTGTGTGATATATATTATATTCATTTACATATATTAGATTATAATATATATATATATATATATTTGTTTATTAATACACACACATGTGTATATATAAACATTATATATATTTTTATAATATAAAAAATGGTTAGAATTTGTTGTAAATACATTTTTAGAATATGTATTTATTTAGATATATTAAAATATACATTTTTACATAAATATGTTGATATATGTAATTATGTGAGTCATTTATTATAAGTGAATATAAGAAAACATGCATATATTTAATTATAAATAAAATTATGTTGTGAAAAATAATAAAATTTAAAAACCATAATGTCAATACAAATGTATGAGCTAAGAATAAATTCGGTCTCTAATGAAAAGGGGCAAAAAGACTCTTTTAAACGAGGATGAAAATCTATCAAATGTTAAAAAATCAGGATACCCAAACTAAAAACTCTGTTTGGAGTCCTTCTGTACTTTTTTTGACTTGAAAAATGTGACATAGATTTATGTCTATCACTGAGGGCATAGAGCTCGTCCCAGACTTTAATTTGATATGTGGTTGAGCTCAAACGGACACCCAGATCAAAAGTTATGGTCATTTGAAGTTCGAGTTACGTTTTCAACTTATTTTAGATCTTTTTTTAATTTTTTGATTTTTTTTCTTTAATTTGTTATTAAATAATTGTTAATCGATAATAATAAGCAAATTATTAATTAAAAATATTTATTTAGTTATTTTACAAGCCATTTTCACTAAATATATTATATATTAAGTGTAAATGCCTATTTACCTTATCTAAAACATATTTCCAAAAATATATATTATAGTTATATCAATATATATATATTTATATATTTATATATTATTTTTAATGAAAAATAAATTTTTAAGCATACTTTTATTAAAGCTTGTAAAAAAGCGTTGATATAGGGTTGGCCTTTATCAGCGCTTGTAAAAAAGAACTGATAATGGTGGGTCTTTAAACGCGCTTTTTTAGCGCTGTTAAAGACCCCATTTAACAGTGCTCTTTTTAGCGCTAACAAAGGGGGTCTTTAATGGCGTTTTTTGCTAACTATATTAAAGCCTCAGTGCTAGATAAACCCATTTTTGTATTAGAGTATTATTTTCTTTTATCTTTGGCCCAACTTTCCCCCTTAGGTTTCCTTTGAGTTTTTGGAGGAAATGGGTGTTTTGGGTAGGCAGACCTTGGCGCACGATTGGCGCACGACCGTGCGCCTCAGCCCATAAACTATGTGGTAGGTTGTGGTCTCGGCCAGAAGCGACCACATGCCTTCCATACGGTTAGTCAGACTGTGTGGATTGCCCGTGCTATAGATGTCTCCCTCAGCAGTGGTGGGCGCACGGTCATCGCACGGTGTGACAAACCATGCAGACAAACAGTGTGGCGTGTCCGGGTCATTAAAATCTTTTTCCCCTCTTTTTCTCTCCCCGATTTTTAACCCCCCAAACCCCATTTCTCCCCCATTTGGGATCCTTCGCCCTAGACGCCTCCCCCCTCTTGACTCCCTTGGACCTCCATTTTTTGGCGTTTTTTTGTATGGATTTTTCAAGGGATCTTCATGTAAGTTCTTCTTTCCCTTTCTCTTCCTTTCTAGGGTTTTTCTTCCTCTCCTTTGGGGTTTCAGTTTTCCAACGAGTAGGGTTCCAATTTTTGGGTTGGAACCTAAAATGTTGGGTTCGATCTTGATGTTTTAGGTTTGATCTAACTTCCCATGGGTGCGGTTGAGGTGCAATTGAGATTTCACACTGAATTTCAGATGTTTCTTCATCACATGAGGTAGGATCCCTTTGCAACTCTCCTTTAAATTTAAGATTACATTGTTTGCTTGTTTTTTGCACCTTCCTTAGTTGTTAAATAGTGATGTATGATTTTTAGAATAATTTTGTTATGTGAAATGAGGTGATTTTCTTAATTGTTTTGAATATATGGTGTGGATTTGTTGACTTGTGCACGCCAAGTGTTTGTTAAATTGTCCGATTGGCTTTTGCAAGTGGTTTGTGATTTTTAAAAGCACGATTTGGTTTGGTAAATGTATTTGTGTCATCTAAAATGGTGATTGGTGTTTTCTAAATGGATTTCTAAATTGTTTTGGGCTTGAAAGTGGCTTGTGTGTGTTTTTTCAAGAAAAGGTTTGATATATGGAAATGGTGTGAGGCCTGTTTGGCATTTTTGAAATGATTTCATTGAAAAACCCTTCGTGGAGGTAGCCACTTGCCTTGTTGGTTGACGATGAGATTGGAGTGTCGTCAGTTTGGGACTTCACTTGTGTGATAATTGTTTCAAAGTAAGGGACTACTCATTGAGGAGGCCGAGGTGGATCCACTTGCATGTATGTTTGGTTCGTTGTTTGGTTTGTTTGGCACACCCCTTAATGAACATAGCATGAAAACCTAGCATAATTATGAGGAATTCTGAGAACGATTGTTGCACTAGTTTAGTTTACGCACTAGCTAGTGGCTCATAACGGGGGGATATTTTGTTATTATTGTTATGGGATCGGGCCCCTCGGTCAGGCCAGATAGAGCGATGATCGGGCGTTTGGAAGTTATGATGTCATCGGGTATGATATGCCTTTGGGATGAGTCACATGTATAGTATGTTCGGGTTCTCCTTTGAGTTCCTAGGTATTCACGTGTTTCTCCGACTCTAGTATCGTTAGTCTCATTGCCCTTGTTGTGTGGAATCATATTCTTTGCTCATGGTTTTGGTGTTTTCTTAGTAGATAGAGAATGCATGGTTTTTGTTAAAAAGGTTTTCAAGAAAGAAGTTGTGAAAGAACAAGTGTTCTCTCCTTTCTCCCTTTTTTGAAAAATGAACGTTTCCATTTGGTTCCCTTTTTGCCTCCCTCTTCCCTACGAACCTAACTCCCCCCATGAATGGAAGTTTGCTTTAAATTTGTGAGGGTAATGGATTGTGATTTGTACTCTTTAAAATGAAGTGTGAAAAACCTATATTTATATATTTTATTTTAAACTTGAAAATCAATGTCTCTTTATTTAAAGGATATGCATTGAGAACATATTTATTCGGGCTTACCTTAAGTTTTAATACTCGCGTCTATAGTTTTTTCTTGTTTTTAGTTTCTGCTGCAGGTTACAGATCGAGTTTGATCACCTCGAGCGATAGTTGGTTATGGATTGGAGAGTAACCCTTGGGGTCACATGGAGATGTCGTGGTTCTGAGGTTCAGTTTGAGTTTTTCTTGTGTGACCTTATTGTTCAGTTTGGTGTGTTTTTATGTGGTAGTGTAATGATGTAAAGTTCGACAAACATATTCATTTTGGGTTGCTCTTTTACTATTCTACCATTTTCCTTCATATATATATATAGAGAGAGAGAGCGAGCGAAAACGTTCCCATTGTCACTCTAATGATGCCCTTAGGGCTTGTCGTCAGTCCGAAAGGATCAGGAATGGTTCTCGGGTCTTGTCATGAAACAACTCAGGTGATCGGTTCGGGGTTGACCCAAGTTGGTTCGTGACAAATATCCCGTTTCTTCATTTTGAATTCTTTCGGGCCCTTCCGACCCCTTCTTTGATTTTGTTTCATAAATGTAATGGAGGTGAAGTATTTTAGAGAGCCCGATAATCAAATCTTCAGATCTTTTATCCAATGACAACCAACCATCATCCTTCTTGATTAGTCCAATAAACAAATAAGATTATAAATGAAATATAAATTGCCCATGTGCGTGGACAAAGATATGACCCGAGGACGGGATGGACCGCAACCCCAAACCTCTAACCCCAACCAAGAGGGCCGGGTTTGTTGGGGCATTGTTAAATTGGTTTTAATCCGGTTGAGGAACTGCGTTCACTAAACGGGTTGCGATTTGGGCAACTCCATTTTATCGAGTTCCGACCCGTTGCCATCCCTAGGTGAGAGGATATAAATCATCATTACCGTAGAGTCTGCGAGTTGCGATCCACCGGAGAAGACGACGGCGACTGCCTCGCATCAAGCTTCTTCATTGACAAGGGTTTGACCGAGCCATGGTAAGGGGGTTTTGTAAATGTTTTATCTGTCGATTTTTTTTTTGAAGTATTTTGCGTTCCGCCTGTTTTTTTTGTTCTGCGCATTGTGTATGTTTCCTTGGTCCTGCTTTGTCCTGCCCCGAAGATCATAAATCATCGTGGCCATCTTTACTGCTTTCCATTTATTCTTTATTCGACCTGGAAAATGCTGAGCGTTCACTTCTGTATCCCTTTTCTTGAATTAATTCAAAGCTGTTTCGAGTTCTTTTGTTTCTATCAAAACCGCCTGCTTCCGTTTTTCATGTCGAGCTTTTGGTATGCTCCTTTTGTCACTGCTTGCTGCTGCTCGGAATCTTGCTTATTGCATTACTTTATGTCCTGGGACCTGTTTGTCAGTTCTGGAATTGTTCATATGTGAATCAGATTCAGCTTATCCGTTTCAGGATTATGCATATTTGAATTCGGTGCTTGTTTTTCTCATGTTGTCTTGATTCTATTTGTTGAATCACTCTGCTCAGAATGATGTTGCTGTTTTATGAGAATTCTTGCATGCTTGAATTGTTGTATTTGCCTCTGTTATGTGACTTTGTTCACTACTGCTGTTGTAATCATTTGTTCTTTCCTGTTTTTTTTTGGAGTCTGTAATTCAAATTCTTTCCTGTTTATTGGTTTCATTTGCTGTGGCAGTCTTGTTTGATTTCTTATTTTGGAATTTCCGCAGAGCAGCCACCAACACCTTGGTCTAGGTTTACAATGTATTTGGTCTTTCATTCTTTGAATTGACTATGTTTCAGGTGTTTGTTAAAGCTCATAAGTCGAAGGCATATTTTAAGCGATATCAGGTTAAATTTAAGAGAAGACGAGGTATTAACTCTGGCCCATTTCCTTATTGATGCTGCTTCTGTTTTCATTTATCTCTTGGTGGTTTTGTTCTCCCAATATTTACAGAGGGGAAAACGGACTACCGAGCAAGAGTCCGCCTAATTAATCAAGACAAGAACAAATACAATACCCCGAAGTATCGTTTTGTGGTGCGATTTGTATCCAATAACTTATTCTTTATTGAAGGAATTTATTTTTCATTTTAACGTAAGGTGGTAATTTAATGGAATGAACAAGTTCCTATTTACTTGGTATTTTTTCACTTAGTTTTTTTTTTCAAACTTGCCTTTTTCCAAGTTTGTGTGATTTATCACCTCTTCTGCATATATTTTCTTGATCTATTCAAGTCTTGTAGATTTTCTTTTAGGTTTCTGTGTTTTCTTGAAGCTAACTATGAGACCATGCCCTTTTCTTTTATTGACTTTCAAATGTGAATTAGACTTCGATTCAGGGCTTTCTGTGCTTGAAATCATCATTTGATTGGAGGACGCTTGTTCACAAAGCCATTTTAACTGATTATGTCAAGCAGGGAAACAAAACTTTTCATTCCTTAACCCTGTTATTAGACCAACAAGGATATTGTTGCCCAAATAATTTCTGCCAGTATTGCTGGGGACATGGTTCTTGCTGCTGCATATTCTCACGAGCTATCACACTATGGGCTTGAAGTAGGGCTAACTAACTATGCTGCAGGTTGTTTGACAATTGCATTACCTTTATTCTCCTTTTGCCTGCCCTTCCAACCATTAATATCTCTGAATGTACAGTAAAACTGTTTTTCCTGCAATATTTATTGATTCTCTTGTTCGTTGCAACTAGCTTATTGCACTGGCCTTCTGTTGGCTCGTCGTGTGTTGAAAACTCTGGAGATGGATGAAGAATACGAGGGAAATGTGGAGGTATTTTTGATTTTTGTCATCATGATATAAACATCTTCCCCCAAAATCAATTTATGAAACCATTTTTTTGTTAGGCAACTGGAGAGGATTACTCTGTTGAACCAGCTGAAAGCAGGAGACCTTTTAGAGCTCTTCTTGATGTTGGTCTTGTCAGGACGACAACTGGACATTGTGTTTTTGGTTGCCTTAAGGGAGCACTGGATGGGGGTTTGGACATTCCTCACAGTGACAAAAGGTTTGCTGGGTTTTCTAAGGATTCTAAGCAACTGGACGCTGAAGTGCATCGCAAGTACATCCTTGGTGGGCATGTTGCGGATTACATGAGGGTCAGTTGAACTATTTTGAGTGTTGTCCTCATAATACATGCAGGCTGCCTTATTTACCTGTTTTGTTTTGCCACCCCCACCCACAATTTTAAGATGTTGATGGAAGATGAGCCTGAGAAATACCAGTCTCATTTCAGTGGGTATGTGAAGAGGGGAATTCAGCCTGATGATATGGAGGAGATGTATAAAAAGGTTCATGCTGGCATCCGGGCCGATCCAACGCACAAAAAATCTGAAAAACAGCCTCCGAAGGAGCAAAAGAGGTATGGGTTTAATTGATTCATTTGACAACTGTTATACTGTGTTTGAATCATGGATTGAAATGATTGTGTCGTGTTTTTGGCTTGTAGGTACAACAAGAAGAAGCTTACATATGATGAAAGGAAGGCAAGGCTGATTGAGCGGTTGAATGCGCTAAACTCTGCTACTGGCGTTGATAATGGTGATGAAGATGAAGATGACGATGTGTGATTTCTCACTTGGGGTTTGTGTGGTTGGATTTCTGACATCTGTTCTGTGTTTTTGTGGGTTGGGATTCGAAGAACTTGAGTTACTCTTGTTCTAAGAGTTTTTGGGACATGTTTGTGCTTGTCACATGTTGCCTGGCTTTGATTTCAACGTTCTTTACTATTTATTTTTGGCTGTTTTTGTTCACAGGTTCTTGCACAGATTACACATGAATTATAGATTTCAGAGGTTATACAGATCTATCGACACAAATTCTTGATTACAGGTTACACACACAAATACCGATTTCAGATTACACAGAATCCAGATTACATAATAGATTTTAGTTCACAGATTCCAGATTGCATAATTTGTATTCTGATTCCAAATTGCACATAGATTACAAAGGGTGCACACAAATTTATAAAAGAAGATTCATCAATAAACCGAGGCTTTGGCCTCTCAACTTTTGCATAGATTTTTGGATGATTAACCGACAGATCTCTAGTTGTATTTTTATTAAAATCATTAAATTGTGAAGAGTGTGTAACGAGGTGTCTTTTGGGTGTTCTCACCTCTTTGCAACCATATTTTCGAGCTTTGATCACGACCATTTATTAACATCTTGTCTTTATAACCATATGAATCTTGCATCATGTTTATAGGGTCTTTAATGTTCTCCTTGGATCTCATTAATGCCCAATGTCTATGGATCCCATTACTCTACACAATGTCATCAATATACTTAATAAATGAATAATACTGCTAAACATTTTTCAAATGCTAGGCAACACTAACATACTATTATACAATCCATAACTTGAGTTCATATTAATTGTTTAATGATTTAAGCAAATGATATAACATGTTCAAAAATCTCTGGAACATTGTTGTACCATAATCCATTAAGGGCACCACTTCAGTAGACTCCCCGTTCATTGCTCTAGATGAAGTCGTCACCAGTTTATCGATTTGAAGGTTGCTTATGTAGACTCCTCACTCACTACTATAGATGAAAGTACCTGCTTGAAGTTACCTTACACGAAGTAACCACACGAACTCACTTTGATGACACCATACCACCCTTAGATGACCATGTGCTTCAAAGACAACCACCCCTCTTTACAAACCACCTTCACATTAAGTTGCTTCATGAAGTGGCTTTGTGGAACGCTACTTACAAAATGCCGGACGAGACTACCTGCTTAAAATATAAACAAATACATAAAAGAAGCAAAAAGGGATAAATTAAAGGAAAATAACAAACCTCAGGTTCTAGCCTACACCCGCAGGTAAAACTACCTTCGCTATGACCCCAACCAAAGGAATTACAAAACGTGGCTCGCACAACCACAACATCAAGTGTGTTCGCCTGATCAAGAAGGAGCTTCAAAGTCCAATGCAAGGACAAACACGAATGTGAGAACCCTAGGATATCATCTTAGGTATCTAAAACAACGAAGCACATCTATCTGGCACTTGGACTCTAATGACACGATCTGAACTGATGGTAGGGACTCCCAATTGACCTTAGGAGTATAATACCATGCCCAAAAGACCTGCATAACCTGATGGGCGAAGCGAACCTATCAGCGCATCACTGACCTACCTGACCAGGACCCAAACTCATAAAACTGGGCCTTGAGAGCGATGTAGTCTCCACGGTCCACGAACCCTAGCCAAGGCGAAAAGTTGAACTATGGTAGATGCACTCATCCGGATCGTCCATTAGCTCTCAAGCCCCACTCACATCAACCAATTAACCAACAGAGGAGAGCAATAGAACCAATATCAAGGCCTATACTCGGTCCATTAATATCCAAAGGGTCTCCTCTCTCATCCACCAAGAATAACCTCAAACCTCCAGGCCACAACTCAAACACTAGAGCCAGCTAACACCTGCACCCGCCAACCAAAACCACTGAAACCAGCACCGACCATCTCGTAGGCCAACCAAACACAGAGCAACCACTACGATTCCTAGAACCCCAGCACCAACAGGACACCCTACAATAGGCTCCTCCAACAAACTATAGCTCAGGCAGGAGTCCCTACAAGGGGCTCCTCCAGCAAAACCAAATATCGGGCCATGCCCGCTCAACGAAACCGTGGCTAGTCTCCCACCTCAAACCCACAGGACACTCACCCAGAAGGGAAACCTCAAGAAACACCTCATCCAGAAGGGAAACCTTGAGCAACACTACCCATAAGGACAACCTCAAGAAGCACTACGCCCAGAAGGAAATTCCTCAAAGAGGACCCTCAGACTTATCTCAAACTCGTGTAATGGTTCCCAGCCATACCCGACATCCCATGATGTCATCCTAGTCCCAAGACTCCTAGCGGTCCAAACCCCAAGCAATCAAAAAATGACCCCGCCTCTCAGGATCTATCCAAAGAACCTCAAACAAACTCACTTGGCATCCTCAACCAAGTTGATCAACAAATGCACACACTCACACGAGCTCACCACTCATAAACCAACCCCTAGAGGAAATTCAGAAAAAAAATTCAAAGGAATCCTCCCACAAAACTCTCTCGGTCCAAAGCACTATCCAAACAACCTCTAAACATCGAAAGGATCCCACTTTTCTTGTATGGTCCCCACTCCACCACAAAGTGGATTTATTGAAAATTTTAAAAAGGAAAGTTGGATTGTGTGTACTCCCAAGCACATGACATATACTCTCAAAGGTTCACCTGACAATGTACTTCCACGCGGTCAGGGAACACCCGAGGTTTGCCTGTTTACTTGTACACGAGCACAACATCTGCCTGTGTACTATTACACGACCATGCCCCTTTACATGGGGTGTCTGCCCAAGCACCAGGCCACTTGGCCAAGTACCACTACACGTGTACTCCCAGTACACGATGTGTAGTCTCCGAATGTCTATCTGCCAATGTACTTGGCTACATGGCTAAGTACCACTACACGGGGTGTACCAAGGGTACACGAAGTGTAGTCCCCAAAGCTCCGACTATCCATGTACACAACCACATGGCCAGGTACATGGCCAAACACTACTACATGACATGTACTTAAAGTACACGATGTGTACTTATAAAAATTTAATCTTCCCCAAACAGGAAGAACACATTAGGCGTGTTCATCAAACCACATGTCGTGTGATTGAGATTTCCCTAATAGAAATCCCTTCGGACCTCTTGAAACCCCCTGATTCGCCTGAAAACCACCATATCAACCCTCTAGGGGTCCCCGACAACCTAAAAACAATATTTAAACTTAAGAACAACTAAACAATGAGGGTTTACGGTGAAAACATTAAAAGGGACTACTTTCAGGCATAAACTATCGAAGATTTGGCCCGATCCGTGTTCCACAACACCCACATGATGATCCGACACGACCCAAGCTCTGCGGAAACACCTCCTTCTCCCCTCCCCCTCCCCTCTCTGTAACAACCCGGACATTTATAAATAAAATTCCCCTTATGATTTAAATTAAATATCTTATTATGTATTATGGTTATAGAAAACACATGCACTTCTTTGGTTTTATTATATCCTATTGGATTTAAAAGACCATTAAACATATTTACCATTTATAATAGAGCTATTAAACAGTGATCACATGATTAGTATAAATACAAAGTTTTAAGAAATCCAATTGACACAAACAATGGAAGTGATGGTCTCAACCAGTAGAATCATACCCTATGAAGGCCATTTATCGAAGCTTCTGAGGGGGATAACATCACTGAGCTTTTCCATTGACCAAGCCTAAGCTGAGATCCAACAACTTAAGCATGAGAGAAATCATTTATGGGAGAAGTTCAAGATCATCGAGATCACGACCCAAACCATGTACGTCGAAACACCCAATGAAAGTCTCACCGTGAACATTTATGTTCCCTCGTTATGTTGTCGAAATTTCATCGTGGGATTCCATGCCAAAAAAATGTGCAGTGAATACCCATACCCAATTCATATCAAGGGTGTTCACCTTTATACACTTATAATTATTTGATTGGGGACATACATGTATGTATTCCACTTTGCTTGATTGTGGAATAAAAAGTGATGAAAAATGATTCCATGTTTTATGGTCTATGTGGAACACTTAAGCATGAGAATGAAATGAAAGTGATAGGTGCGTCTAGAATTATATAGCACTCCAATGCATTGGGTAATGTTTAGTCTCGTGAGACGTCATGTTGGGATAGAGAGTAAACCTGATTCTTTTATGGGACATTGTCCATCATGATGTATTGAAAGTTAGCCTTGACCTATGTTTATGATGTAGTGTTTTAAGTTGTGCCACATTTCCCATGTTGCCTTTATGTTATCATACTATATCATGCCTCATTGTTCATGTTTACGATTCTCACTCCTTTTATGCCCTATTGATATGACTATTGTCCAACATGTATTATTTTCTTCATGTTATGCCATGTTTATTCCCTTATTGAGCTTTATAGATCACCCCTTTCTAATGTATGTCCCCAGGTTATCCCATGCAGTTTTAAGTGCGAGCATGTTAAAGAAGTTTTCAATAAAGATGATGTTTTTCCAGTTTTAAATTCGTATGTAATGCACCTAATTTCCAAAGACACTAGACTTCTCGATCTTTCGATTGTACTATGTGTAATCTTATTTAATAAATCATGAATTGATGTGAAATAAAGAGTTTTTTTTATAGTTGGTATCAAAGGGAGGTTTAATTATTTTTGGGATTAGGATTAAAAAACTACAGTGAAAGCCTTAGGGATAAAAATATGTATAAGAAAACATCCCTAAATTTTGGTAAGTATAGAGTAAGTGGTTTATCAAGAAAATACATTCATGTCTGGATACTACAAGTGGATGTGGATCTGGAATAGATGTATATAGGGGTAAAACCTAAAAACACCGTGTTGAGCTAGACTTGACTGTGAACTGATACATGAAAACGGGCCTTGCTGCACACCTAGTTTGACACTCCCGGGGGGATATCCTTTGGTAAATTCATAAGCTCATTAAGAACCATTATCAAGGGAACAAAAAATACCCATAAGAGTCTATGTTTGGAAATAGATCATGAATAACATAGATTGAAGCCTTGAAATTCACAAGTTAATGAATAAGTATAATTTGTAAGTTATCCCTTTAATGTCACTAGATTCCTATTTACATGTTTAATATGTTAAAAATAATCATCCATAATTTTTCCTTTATTCTAGTCAATGGTAGAAAATACACTACTGCAAAAATGGCCTTTATCAGCGCTAGAAAAGCGCATTTATAGCGCTAGAAAAGCGCATTTACAGCACTAAAAAAGCGCTAATAATCGAGGTGAAAATAGGGGGGGGGGGTCTCCTTTAACAGCGCTAAAAAAAGCACTGATAAAGACCCCTTTTATCAGCTCTAAAAAAACGTTGATAAATGGGTCCTTTATCAGCGCTGATAAAAGACCACTTTTATCGACGTTTTTTTAAAAGCGCTGATAAAAGTTAAAAAACATAAAATAAAAATAAAAAAAATATTTCTACAAATCGGTGAGGGCCTTCAACAGCACCCGTACCCCCCTAAGCCCAAGCCCCCCAACCTTTAACAACACCCCCACCAGTCTTTAACAACGCTAGCTGAAATTCCACCCCCGCGCGCGCCCTGCTCCCCCCTGGATTTGAACCCGAGACCTCTTGCCTGCACATCTAAACTTTTACCACTCCACCATATTGCTTTGCTCTCCATATAATAATATATCTATTTATTTATATATATATTTAGTTATATTTACTCGTATATTAATATATATTTGTATTAACATATATATATATATATATATTTATATTAACACACACACACACATATATATTTATATTAATATATATATTTAGTTATATTAATATATATATATATCCGTATATTAATATATATATATATATACATATATATTTATATTTATATATTTATTCACATATTAATATATATTTATATCTATTTATTTATATATATTTATATTTTTATTCGTATATTTATTCGTATATTAATATATATTTATAAGATCAGTTTTAAATACATTTATAAAATATGCTTTTTTTGTGTGTGTTTATAAATAAATAAATACATATATACCACACACACACATATATTATACTTGTATCTGTAAGTATAATTATACATATTTATATATATATTTACAAATATTATATATTAATATGTATATACATATGTTTGGAATATATAGATAATATATATCAGTTTGTCAATATAGACGCACACAAATATATATATACATGTACACATTATATAGGTATATAAATATTCATATATTTGTATTTTAAATAAAATAGATTTTACTTTTTTATTTAGATAAGGCTTATATATTGAGAAATATATTTTAAATGTAAATATGTTTAATTATTTATTTATAAAATTAAATTTTTAGGTGAGAATATATAAAAAACATGTATATATTGTTATATATTTGATTATAAATAACATTACATTGTGAAAAATGATAAACTTTCAAAGCCATAATATCAATATGAATGTAATCCCTCAGAATAAATTCATTCCCCACTGAAAAAGGTGAAAAGACCCCCTGAAACGAAGCTGGATTTCCATCGAATGTTTTTTAAAATTTGGGTATCTAGACTAAAAACTCAGTTTTGGAGGACTTCTAGGCCTTTTTTGGCCTAAAAAAATGTGACACAAGGTTTCTTTATGTCGCCAATGCGTAGAGATCGTCTCAGACTTCGATTTGATATGTTGTAGAACTCAAACAGACACCCAGATCAAAAGTTATGGTCGTTTGAAGTTTGAGTTATGTTTTCAACTTATTTTAGATCTTTTATTAATTTTTTGATTTTTTGTGCCTTCAAATTGTTATTAAATGATTATTAGTTTATGATATTAGAAAATTATTAATTAATAATTTTTAAGATATTTTATAAGCCATTTTCACTACATATCTTATATATTAAGTGGAAATGTCTATTTATACTTATCTAAAACATATTTAAAAAATATATATTATATTTATATCAATATAAATATACTTATATATTTATATATCAATATATATTTTTTTATGAAATATACCCTTTATCAGCGCTAGGGAAAAAACGCTGATAAATCCCCCCCTTTATCAGCGCTACTAAAAAAAGAGATGATAAAGGGGACCCCCTTTAACAACGCTAAAAAAAGCACTGATAAAGGGGGTGCCTTTATCAGTGCTAAAAAAAGCGCTGATAAAGGGCCATTTTTAACAACGTTTTTTAGCACTGTTAAAAGTACCCTTTATTAGTGTTTTTTTTAGCACTGATAAAGACACCCCTTTATCAGCGCTTTTTTTAGCGCTGTTAAAGGGTGACGCTGCGAAAACCCAATTTTGTAGTGATAAGAGGAATCAGGTAAAAAACCAATGTGAAGGGCAATGTGATGACTATCCCAACGAGATGCCCAACCCGATGAGAGCATGAATTGTGAACTTTATGATGATACTCTCTTAGCTGAATCGGGTTCTGAATAGAAACCTAGATCTGGAGGAGCACCCAAACCCCCTAAGAAAGAACAAGATGCAACTGAGTCCTTTATGCGACAAAGGCCTCCAACTTTCAATGGACCATCTGATTTCTTAATCGCGGAACAATGGATCAACTCCATTGAGAAGATCTTCTCCATCCTTCAATGTTCTGAGAAAGAGAAGGTTCTACTAGCTATTTATCGTATAGAGGGAGAAGATGATTTGTGGTGGAAATTGATCAAGAATACAAAGCCTGATAAAGAGATCAAAGTGATGGGGTGGAAGGAATTATGGAATTTTTTTTCTACAAATATTTTTCTCTCACTCTCCAACATAAAATGGAAAGCGATTTCCTTTTTCCCTCAAGAAAAAAGATGACGAATCTATCAGGGTGTATTAGTAAAACTTCACAACACTTGCATGATACGCCTTCGACATTGTTGTTATCCTTGAATATAAGGTTGTCCACTTCTTTGGTGGGATAAAACCTAGTATACAAAAATCCCCAATGATCCGAGACTTTAATAGCTATGAGGAAATTGTTCGATGTGCTCTCAAAGTCGAAATGGAGATCGGTGAATCTCAAGGGCATCACAGAGGCGAGAAGTGGAAAGTGAAGTTTAATTTTGGCGGTCCAATGGAGAAATATAACGGTGCCAAGAAATTTCAACATCCCACATGTTAAAGGTGTGAAAAGAAGCACCCTAGAAATTGCTTAAGGGGGGAGAGGAAATGATTTAGGTGTGGGAAAGAAGGATACCTAGATAGCGATTACCAATAAGAGAAACCCACTAATGCATTGGAGGAGAGGAATGCTCTAGTCAACCCTCAACGCATTATTCATTGCTTCAACTGCATGGAACCAAGAAACTTTTCAAAACAATGCACTAAGCCAAGGGTTTTAAGAGACAACCAATAACCTCCAAGGCAACAAGGGAAATCTTTTTCCATCATAACCATTAAGGTGGATCCTGACAACAAAGTGGTGAAAAGTATGCTAGTTGTTCATTCAATAATAGTGAACATACTTTTCGATTCTGGTTCTACACATTCCGTCATATCATGAAAGTTTAGCAGAACTATTCAAACACCCCCAAAAAGTATGAAAGTAGAGCTGTCGGTGAAAATGAAAAATGGGTCAATTATTTCATCCTAAGTATATAACTCCTCCCCTATCAAAATTTGTGGTCTGAACTTCCCAAAAAAAATTTTCATACTCCCTTTGGTGAAATTTGATGTAATTATAGGTATGGATTGAAAATACCTATATAGATCCAACATAAATTACCGTGAGAAGGAAATCACTCTTCGTATCATGAATCGACCCCTGATTCTGTACAAGTAAAAGTAGGAGGATGAATATTCTTTAGTACCAATATCTCAAGCATGAATATTATTTCCATAAAAGCAAGAGTATCTAGATCAAATGATTGATTCTAAGTAAATAATCATCCTTGAAGACATCCCCATTATGATAGAATATGTTGATGTGTTTCCTGAAAAATTGCCTGATCTTCCTCCTATCCAAGAGGTTGAATGTTCAATTGAGCTTATACCTTGGGTATTACCATTATCCAAGAATCCATATAGAATGACTGTTGTGGAACTTGAGGAGACAAAGAAAAAAATACAAGAGAATTTGGATAAAGGGTTTATACACCCAAGTTCTTCACCATGAGGAGCATCGGTCCTCTTCATCAAGAAGAAGGATGGGTCAATGCGCCTTTGCATTGATTATCATGAGATCAATAAGATCATGATAAAGAAAAAGTATCCCCTTCCATGGATTAATAACTTGTTTAATAAACTATGTGGAGTCCAATACTTCTCCAAGGTGGATCTGTGGTTGAGATATTACCAAGTTAGGGTGAAGGAGGATATCCCCAAGACTTCTTTTCATACAAGGTATGGGTACTACGAGTTCATAGTAATGCCATTCAGACTCACTAATTCTCCAAAAATATTCATGGAATTGATTAATAGGGTCTTTAGGGATGACCTTGAAAAATTTGTGGTAGTCTTTATAGATGATATTCTAATATACTCCAAAATCAAGGAGGAGCATGGGGAGTATTTGAGCACTATGCTAAAGACCTTACGAAATGATAAAATTTATGCCAAGTAAAAAAATGTGAGTTCTGGTTGAAGGAAGTCTCATTATTTGGGCATATCATCACAAACAATGAGATATCTATGGACACTTCAGAGATAGAAGCAATTGAAGGATGGGAGAGACCAACATCTGTGATAGATATTTGTAGTTTCCTTGGATTAGTTGGGTACTATCACCGATTTGTGAGAAATTTCTCACGATTTTCAAACCCTCTAACTAAGATAACCCAGAAGGGAGTCATGTTTTCTTAGAATGATGAATGTGAAGAGAGCTTCAAGGAGTTGGAAAAGAGGCTTATCACTACACCTGTACTCACACTACCCACAAGTGGAGAACTTTTCATGGTATTTAGAGATGCCTCGAAGAAGGTCTTGGGTTGTGTGTTAATGAAAAATGAAAAATGGTAGCCTATGCTTCAAGAAATTTGAAAGTTCATGAACAAAACTACCCAACACACAATATAGATTTGGATGCAGTGATATTTTCTTTGAAAATATGGCAGTATTATCTATTTGGGGAGAAGTTTGAAATATATACGGATCACAAAAGGCACAAGTATATATTCAAACAAAAAGAGATGAATACATGCTAATGAAGATGGTTAGATCTAATCAAGTACTATGACTTCTCAATCCACTACCATCCTAGTAAATCAAAAAAAGTGGAAGACTCTCTCAGTAGAAAGGATCCAATAATTTTATCATTGATGAAAATTGAGAAGGATTTTATCTTGTTAGATTTGAAAAAGATGAACATGAGAATCATAAAGGAAGGAATATCATCAATCCTTTCACAAATGATTGCTCAATCACCGATTCTGGAGATGTTAAAGGATGCTCAAAGAGATGATGTGAGAATTCAAAATAAAGTGGAAACTATAAGAAAAGATAAATCCTCATAGTTCAATATTAATGAAGGAGTTGTAATATTTGGTTTAAGACTATGTATACCATCAAATCCTAAATTAAAGAAGGATATGTTGGATGATGCACATAGTTTTACTTTCTCCATCCATCCAGGAATCATAAATATGTATCGAGATATCTGAGAGCACTATTGGTGGGAAAATATGAATAAAGAGATCACAAAATATACATCAAGATGTCTTGTATGTTAGCAAGTGAAATCAAAAATGAAAAAATCCAAGGGGATAATGCAACCATTAACCATACCTATATGGAAATGAGAAAATATCACCGTGGACTTTTTCACTAGTCTTATAAAGAAATGAAGAGGAAATAATGTTATTTGGGTTGTGGTGGATCATCTTACAAAGACTGCTCACTTCATTTCAATTCAATAGGACTTCTCACTCAATCAAATTGAAAGGATATACATTAGAGAAGTGGTGAGGATGCATTGAACACCACTTTATATTGTATCTGATCAAGATCCAAAATTTACCTCCATGTTCTGGAAGAGTCTCCAACACGCTCTAAATATTGAGTTTAACTTCAACACGACTTATCACCCTCAAACTAATGGTTAATTTTAGCGGACTATCCAGACACTCGAGGACATATTGAGAGCATTCTCAATTGACTTCAAAGGAGGATGAGATCAACATCTTCTTCTGGTCGATTTCTCATACAATAACAATTTTCAATCAAGCATCCAAATGGATCCCTACAAAGTCCTTTATGGGAAGGGGTGTAGAACATATGCATGTTGGGAAAAAGTTAGAGGACACAAACTGCTAGGTCCTAAAATGGCCGAGGAAATGGTGGAAAAGGTTAAGGCCATTCAACAACACATCAAGGCTACTCAGAGTCGACAAAATATCTATTTTGAAAATCATCGACAAGACCTAGAGTTTGATATTAGATACATAGTATTCCTCTACATGCATCCATGTAAGAAAGTCATGATATTTGGGAAGAAAAGAAAGCTTAGTCCAAGATACATTGGTTCATTTGGGATCCTTGATCGCATCAGAGCAATGGTCTATCAAGTGACACTCCCACATAACCTATCTCAAGTACATGATGTATTCCATGTATCTCTCTTGATGAAGTACATACCAGAACCCTCACATATACTCAATCCATAGGTGGTACAATTGGAGAATGATCTCTCATATAAGTATCGGTTGGTGAATATCTTATATCGTAGAGATAAAGTCTTACAAAATAAGATAATGCACCTAGTCAAAGTGCTGTGGAGAAACCACAAGTTTTAAAAAGGGACATGAGAACTGAAGGAAGTAATGAAATAAAATTACCCTCATCTGTTTTAGTGTGTGAAATGAAAATTTTGAGGGTGCAATTTCTGAAGGGGGGGGGGGAGATTGTAATGACCTAAACATTTATAAATAAAATTCCCCTTATGATTTAAATTAAATGTATTATTATATATTATGGTTATAGAAAACACATGAACTTATTTAGTTTTATTATATCCTATTAGATTTAAAAGACCATTAAGCATCATTTTCATTAATAATATAATTGTTGAATAACGATCACACGATTAGTATAAATATAGTGTTTTAACAAATCCAATTAACACAGACAAAGGAAGTGATGACCTCAGCTAGTAGGATCATACCCCATGAATCCCATTTATCGGAGCTTACGAGGGAGATAGTATCACTGAGCTTTTCCCTTGACCAATACCAAGCTGAGATCCAACAACTTAAGCATGATCGAAACCATTTACGATAGAAGTTCAGGCTTATTGAGATCATGACCTAAACCATGTACAACCACCCCATGAAAGTCTCCCCATCGCGGACCTTACCCTTAAGATGTTTGTTGATGTAATAAAGGACTATATATCAAGACCATAATAATATAAATATTCATATTTTATATAATAATGAATATATTATCATTTTATTGTTACTTTATAAATGATTTTAATTTTGGTACAATAAAATAAAAATTATATTTTTAATCAGTATTCAATTTAAATTAAGACATTGCTTTTGATGAATTAATGGATTTTTAAAATAAATCATATTTTTATAAAATATTATTATTAAATAATTTTTATTAAATACATATGATCATATATTTTTTATGAAGTCAAATCTAATTTTTATAATGGTTCGAAAACTATTATTGTTAAAAAACCAAGCATTTCTCAATAAATGTCAATTATTATTTTAAAAGTGAAAATTCACATATTTAGAAAATTATTTTGGATAAAATAAATATTATTTTTGGAATTAAAATGTCAAAATTATTCAATGGTGATTTTTTCATAATTTTCTGAGACAGTTGAATTTTTAGGTAAAAATTAAATATGGTATAGATATATAGTGTGTATTATGACATCATAATGACCAAAAAGTGATTTAATAAATACTATAAATTGTATCCATGACCAAATATATATTTTCCATTTAAATTATTGTTATTTTATGTTATTTTATTAATTTTATAAAACCTTTATATATCCTCCAAAACCATTAATATATTTTAAGGTTTTTAAATAATTTCTTTTAGAGTATGACTCACTTTTACATCAACAAGGGTATTATTTTATTAAGTTTGAAACTTTTAATTATAAAATAATTAAAACCACTCCCATTTGGCAGAAACCATGGGAAGGTTTGTGGTTTTTGTTATTTTATTATATAGTGTCCAAAACCTAAGTTTGAGAAATAATAAATAATTCCCCACTCATTTCCGATATAAACCACCAAATCTCTCACTTATCTTCACTCAAAATACTTGGAACACATCATTAATAATCCCTCTCTTCTCTAGAGTCCTCCCAAGGTGCCCTCAATCTCTCAAGAAGCTCCTCCCAAGCATTTGGAGTCACACTCTTAATGTAAGAGATCCTTTCCTTCTCCTCTTTATTCAAGTTTCTTCATTATCTTATTCCTTCTATTTTCAATTCCTAATGTTGGGGTGTGTTTTTACACATTCCCCTTACTTCCCTTATGATTTATAAATGATGATAGACCCATTTTACTCTCATTAATCCCTCCCATGAACATTTATTTCCCCCCATTATGCTGCTGAAATTTCACTGTGGGATTCCATGCCAAAAAAATGTGTAGTGAATACCTATACCCAATTCCTATCAAGGGTGTTCACCTTTATACATTTATACTTATTTGATTTGGGAAATACATGTATGTATTCTACACTCTTTGATCATGAAATGAAAATTGATGAAAAATGATTCCATGTTTTATGATCTATATGACACACTTAAGCATGAGAAGAAAATGAAAGTGACGGGTGCGCCTAGAATCATATATCCCTCCAATGCATTGGGTAATGTTTAGTCTCATGAGACATCATGTTGGGAAAGGTAGTAAACCTGATTCCTTTATGGGACCTTTTCTTTCATGATGTCTTGGAAATAAGCCTTAACCTATGTTTATGATGCAGTGTTTTAAGTTTTTGCCACATTTCTCAGGTTGCCTTTATGTTATCATGTTATATCATACCTAATTGTTCATGTTTATTATTATCACTCATTTTATGACCCATTGATATGATTATTTTATAACATGTATTATCTTCTTCATGTTATGACATGTTTATTCCCTTACTAGGCTTTATAGCTCACCCCTTTCTTATGCATGTCCCCAGGTTATCCCATGCAGTTTTAAGTTCCAACATGTTAAAGAAGTTTTCAATAAAGATGATGTTTTTACTTTTTTAAATTGTTATTTAATGTAACTAATTTCCAAATACACTACAATTCTTGATCTTTTGGGTTTTATTATATGAAATATTATTTAATAAATCATGAATTAATGTGTAATAAAGAGCAGGGTGGTTATACTCTCCCTCTCCCTCTCCTATCTCTCGACTAAAGACCCCCAAGGGAGGAGAATATAAATGAATCTAAAAGGGATAAAAGAAGAAAATATAAGAAAAAAAATTAAATAAAAAAGAAAATAAAAAGAAAAATAGGATAGAGAATAAAAGGGGGTCGGGGTTGACCCCGACACCTGACACAAGGTTATGCCTCACCTAGGAACCCCCCCCCCCCCCCAATTTCAAACTCAAGGGCGAAGTTAGAATTTCAATCTAATGCTCTGAAAAGAATATATCACCAAAATAACATGCACAAATAAATTATATTTAATTAAATAAATATTAAATATTTTGTAAATATCTGAACAACCATGAATTCCATTAAACTCCTACCTAGGGTAAATACCCTATTTTGCGAGCAATGGAGTGGTAAAAAACTATTTGAGATCTATTGATAGGGGAAATTACCATTTTTCCTATTGAAAACCACCCAAAAGAAAAAAAAATCAAATTTCCCCTATTTTTCACAAACCGCCACGACACAGTTAGTGATGATCCCCACCATAAATGCTTCTCACCCCTAAGAAGCCTCAGTTGTGTACCACCTACGAAGATTCACCCCGAACACCAGTGCTTCCAATGCTACAACGTTCATCCACCAAATGGTATCACAACACGGACTTCACTCCCAAAACGAGGGACATTCAACCACGACCTATCTGGTGATCTCCACCACAGGAGTATCATTATCATCGCCCCTTATCGAAGCACAAAACTCCACAACCCTTGTTTTTTCCACTACTAAATGAAATGGTTGGGCATGCCAAACAACTCACACCAGAACACCAACTCCAAACACTAACCACAACCCATTACTTGTTCACCAGGAATAACATCCCACACTCAAAAACCTCTTAAAACAAGGATCAAAACCCTCCAATCTTCTATAGTTAAATTCTCACCATAAGACTTCCTCAAGACCGAAACAACTCTCAGCGAACTCACACATAGCTCAACTGAAACTTTGTATAACCCACACACACATGCCTTCACTAAACAAAGCTTTACTACAAAATCCACACCAACCACCACCCTCCTTCTCAATCCATAGTGATTCTCCAAAAACATATCACATACTCTCACTCTAAAATGAATCGCGAGCTAACAAACCTAGTCTAACATGCTTAAACCACTGACCATGCTCCTCACACAGGCCAGTTCCTCCCAATTGGAGAATCCTTGACACTCCTATTCAAGAAAATGAATCTTCCTAATTATAAGATCTACCACATGACAAACCTACACCTGGTCATTGATCCAAAACCATGAGTGAATAACCACACTCTCACTGTGCCACCCAAGGCACAACTAGAACCAACAAGACCAAACATCCAACCAAACCTTCCCTCTCAAACCAGCCAAGAAACGATGAGAAATCCCCCTACTCCACATCATAATCCCAATACATACTCAAACTCACCAAAAAACTTCTCAGGGCTACCACAACCTCACAGAAACTCAAGCCCGAACCAAGCTCTTAGGCATTCTTGCCTTCATCGAGCCAACCATAGAAACAGGGCATCCCAAATCCCACACCAACCCACAAGTGTTTCTATGAATTCCTCGATGAACGGAATAAATCTCTACCACCATAGAACACATCTCCATGAGATCCACATGACCAGTAATCATAAGAAAAGTACCTATGGTTCAATTGAGTAGAATGACAACAAGTACTTATACAAGAAAACACCGTATGAGAATTTATTCACACTTTAAACAACTGAACTTGCATCATCAGTAAAACACATGCAGTCAAGAAAATTTCAAGAAGATCTTATGTGTCTATCATGATGAATAAACATAGGCATATTTCCATCAATAAAAGAGTCAAAAACACATAAATCATAAAATTCAGAAACACAAGTGCATCACTTGAGGTGAAAATCACACAACCATAACAGTGAAAACTAAAACAATAATCCCACTACCCTGGAAAATTAAAATTTCTATCGAAATAGGTGTTCATGATGCACCGGTACGATATCCATCATAAGATCCAAAACATTCCTATATCTTCCATCTATTGACTCCCCAAATAGTAGGACAAGAAATAGAATGCTCTGATACCATTTTTTCATGAACTGGCCTGATTCGACCTCACCCATCACCTGATATGGCCTGCAACAAGGCCTCAAGAACACCTACCTATATACTAGAGGTTTTTAAATAGCGGTGAGGGACTAAGGGGATATAGTGGGGAGAATATTCCCTCGGATCAGAGTGTAATAACAATAAAAGTAAACTAAACACATACACATCCATGATTATCAGAGATGTAATAAATGAATAAATAAATGAAACAAATGATAATGAATGGAATGAAACATACAGACTCAAGGACAATAAAATAGACACTGGTCACCCACTGGGTCCATCACATACAAAATAAAAATAGAGGAAAATAAATACAAAATTCTCTACTACTACTCCAACACGAACCACATACTCGATATCCATGATTTTTGAAAAACTCTGACACAAACCTTAGACTCCACACGAGAGGCTCCGTTTGAACATGAAAAATTGGGCCTCCACTCGATCCACCACATCCTGTAATCAAACTTAAATAAACATGAGTTCTACATGTACACCAAGGTGCGCGTGCATGGGATGAGAAATAAATTCCAGCAGCCCACCCTCAACGATGCTCCTAATATCTTCTTTCATAACATGTGCACGCAACACCCATAATGTCCATCCTATATGAATATGATTACTAGTATAAAAGATAAAAAATACATAAAAGGAGAAAAAGGGATAAACCAAAGGAAAAAAACAAACCTCAGGTTCTAGACTTACACTCACACATAAAACTATCCTTGCTCTGACCCCAGTAAGAGGAATTACAAAATGTGGCTCGTGTAACCACAAAATCTAGGGAATCCACCTGATAAACATGGAGCTCCGAAGTCCAATGAAGGGATAAAAACAAATTCTAGACTCTAGTATCTCATCCTAAGTGTTTAAAACAATGAAGAACATCTATCAAGCACTTTCACTCTAATAGCATGACCCGAACTGGTGGTAGGGACCCCTTTTCGACCTTAGGATTACCATGCATAACAGTCCTGCAGAACCTAATGGGGGTAAAGAACCTATTACTGTATCTATTGGATACCTGAACATGCCCAAAATTCATAAAATTGAGCCTCGAGAGCGTTGTAGCCTTCATGGTCTACAATCATTAGCCAGGGTGAATAGCTAAACTAGGGAGGCTTCTCCCATGCAGATCATCCATTAGCTCCCTATCCTCACCTCACAATAACCAACTAGAATAGGAGAGAAAAGAAATCAATATCAGGGCCTATGACCAGTCCAATAATATCCCAAGGGTATCTTCTCTCATACATTTTTGAAAAAGAACAACCTTAAACCTCCATGTCATATCTTGAACACCAGGGCCAGCTAACACCCTCACCCGCTAACCAAAACCACCAGAACTAGCACCAATCATCTCACAGCCCAACCAAACATAGGGAAACCACCACAGTTCTCAAAACTACAACATAAATAGGACACTCTACAAGAGGCTCCTCCAATAAACCATAGTTCTAAGAGGACACACTATAAGGGGATCCTTCAGCAAAACCAAACCTCAGGACATGCCTACTCAAAGGAATCATGGCTAATCTCTCAGCTCAAACCCGCAAAATTCTTTCCCAAAAGGGAAACCTCAAGAAACACCTCACCCAGAAGGGAAACCTCAAGAAACACTTCCCAAAATGGAAACCTCAAGAATCACCATGCCCAGAAGGAAATTCATCAAATATGACCCTCAAACCTGTCTTAAACTCACACAATGACTCCTAGCCGTACCTGACATCCCATGACGTTGTCCTATCCCCAAGGCTCCTACTAGTCTAAACCCCAAGAAATGAAATAAATGATATTGTCTAAGAAAAAACCTGATATTTACTCCTAATATTTTTCCAAATAACCTCAAACAAACTCACCTAGAATCCTCAGTAAAGGTGATCAAAAAGTTCACACCCTCACACATGCCTCACCACTCACAACCCAACCCCTAGAAGAAATCAAGAACCAAAACCTCGAAGGAATCCTACCAAAAAATTCTCTCAATCCAAAACACCATCCAAACAACCTTTAAATTCCAAAAAGATTCCACCATTACTATCTATGTGAAAAAACAATCAGAATGGACTACTCACAAGTCCAATTATAACTTTGGGGTACAAAGATACCCACAACCCATTGCTTAAAAAAGTACATGGTGTGTACTTACGAGCACACGATTTGTACTCTCAAAGGTGCACCTAGACATGTACTTCAACATGGACAAGGAACACCCAGGTCTAACCAGTTTACTAGTACATGGGCACGAAATCTTCTTGTGTACTATTACACAACCACACCCCCTTACACGAGGTGTTTGCCCAAGCACTAGACTACCTGAACAAGTAACACTACATAATGTGTACTCCTAGTACACAATGTTGTTGAAAACCACAAACTTAGCATTGAAAAATCCATAAGTGGAGAAATGATGGAAATATGGGGTAGTATTCTCTCTAAAAAACAAAGGGAATGTGGTTGAAACATGAAGATCGCGTGATCTTTCAAAAGACACGTGATTGCATGACCTTCAGAAGGTCACACAAATGAGTGATGTGTAGCGCATGAAATACTTTAGATCTCATGAAACCCATATTTAAAAGCCTCTTTGTTCTTGAAAATTCACATAAGACACTCACTGATCATGTAAAAACTTCTATATATGCCCCCCAAGTCACATAACTTGTCAGCTGGGAGGCGCCTAATGACCATCCAAACAATCCTTGTAAAACAGAGATTAAAATATACAAAATACAATAGACTCTTAAAGTCATAAATCTTCATGCGACATGCCCATGTGGTTCTCAAGACACCATGAGAGTCATGAAAAAAATGTCTTTCTTGTCATGCAAGATCCTGCTAGCATGTCTCCCTCGTCATGCAAAGGGCTTCAGACATGTCTAGGTGGTCCCGCACTCCCCCTCCGGCTCCAAAGACAAACAGAAGGGTTGTCCATGACAATGCTCATGCATTACCACATGATCCTTTGTTGGTTACAAGACACATCACCAATGGGGAGAGTGATTGTATTCGATAACACTTGTACAAACTCATGGGATCCCCAACCCTTGTAAAATAAACAATGAAATAAAAGGGGAAATGATGGGAGATTATTGAGAAATGGGATACGTTGATCATCATGGGAAAGGGGATATTCACCCCAGGAAATCACCACTAATCTCTTGCCCCCCCCGACATGTCAGATAAATCTCATGAAATCCCCCTTAGCAAGCCACCTTTGTCTCATGGAAGGTCCCGGACAAGTCTTCTCAGATCACAAAAAATCCTTTCAACAGACCACTTGATATCGCAAAGGATTTTTGAAATCTCAGTCAGGCCTTGTAAAATCTCCTTGGAATGTCCACGTGATTAGGTAAGACCCCATTAATTGGAAAAAATACAATAAATGGGGCATTGAAGGGATGGTCTTGCGGTCACTAAAAATCACGCGATTCCCTTGAATAGCCCATAGATGGATCATGCAAAGCCCATGAAACCTAACCCCCACCGAATCCAACCCGAATCTTCAAGATAAATTCCGTATAAGGAGGTGTATAATTAGGGTGGTGAGGCCTATAAAACCCCCCAATATAAAAAAATTAATCTTTGGATCCATGCACCGGGGCACCCAACAATTGGATTAGACTTCTCAGAGCGGCCAATCTCACGATCACAAGGTCTTGTGCTAGGTAAATATCTGATGAACAACCTAAGGGGTCATGGGAAATACATAGAAACTATGTGTGATTGCCTAAGATTATGTGAATGGATTATAGAGTGTCAGTTGGGTTATACAAAGGAGATCCCTCATATCTAATGATTCATGCAAAACTGGAACAAGATAAAACATAGAAAAGAATCTAAGAAATATTTTCAATAATAGTTGGAATAAAGACTAAAGATGATAGACTTATGCAAATAACATATACGCTGATCCTCATGTGCTTCACATAAACCACCAGGTCATGCGAAAACATTGGGACATGTTTCCAAGATCATGCGACGACTCCCTTGTCATACTATTTGGATCATACGATGTCCTTTGGAAATGTTAAATCACATCAAAAATTCTCTCTAGGCATACCTACCAAGTCTTGAAAAACCCTCTGAGCTCACCATCGAGACTTCATGATGTCCTCTAGAAATGTCACCCAAATCATATGATGGAACTAGTGTATGTTAGTTGGGTTTCATGATAGTACCAGGGTGTGTCAATTGGCTCTTGCGATGTCCTTCAAACAAGTCAGCTGGGTCATGCGACACCCACCATACATGTCAGCTGGGATCATGCGACTCCCTCCAAGCATGTCATCCAAGACTATGTGACACCCTCTAGACCTGTCAGCCTGGATCATGCGATGGAGTCTAGGACAATTCATCCAAATCTTGCGATGTCCTCTGAACAATTCATCCTGGGTCATACAATACCATACAGATTATGCGATGTCTCTTGGACAACCCAACTGGATCATGTGATTTCCTTTCGACATATCTGTAATACATTCATACATGTCCATACATCCTCCTACATGTCAATTTAGATAATAAATACATGTTAGGAAGACAATCAAGTAGGTCGGGAAGACAACCAAGCTAGGTCAATCAGACATCCAAGGATATGATAACCTTGTCTAGACTTTATATTAGGGAAACCTCAATGTGTAATCCCTGATCAGTGGCATAATATGACATGTCCTCCATATCAGAGAAACCTCAATGTGTAAATACCTGATCAAACTAAACTATGATGAATATGATTCCTTCTATAACCAAGATATGTAGGATGTCTTCATAAGTCCTGAGATCTATATTAAAACATCCAAAGGGTTGTACTAGTACATAAATCTCACATCTATATGAAATGAGACTAATTACTTTCTATCCCTTGTTTCTCACACCAAGCATGGACCATGTGGTCTTAGGGAATTTCAGTCATATAATTCATATTATGAATCTCAACCAAGTTAGGGAAACCTCAGTGTGTAAACCTCAATCAAAATGAACTTAGAGAACTTTGATTCCTTCCATAATTAGGATATGTAGGACACCTTATTAAGGGTTAAGATCAAATGGGAATCCACTTTAGTGTAATTCCCCCACATGTCTTTGACATTTCAACCATCAATACCCAATCACTACCATGGGATGATCATTTTACCTCATCCATCAGCTGACTGATAAATCAGCCGAACTATGATGAATCTTATTATTTCCATAATTAAGATACGTGGGATGCCTCCCTAAGGCTCAAAATCAAATAACCAGTTCCTAAGTACCCAAATATATGTCATTTCTGCATGACATTATACTGCATGGGTTTAACGAACTACATGGGTTTTGATTCTTGCTATAAAATAGGATACATAAGACATCTCATAATGGCTTAATCCCATCCTCAACATATTAATCACCTCCCTGCATGACAACAAATTATAAAGTTCTTGGGGATATGGCCTCAATATAGAAGCAACTTATCAATAATGGGAAATAGATAAAGAACCTATGATACATACATATGGATCCACTAATAAGATTATCCTTTCCATATAAAAGGGTTTAACCTATGATCATTTTTTAGGGTAACCGTTCCCATATCAGGATTAGGAAGAGATTCTCAAATATATATTAAATCTATAAGAGAGTCCTCAAGTAGGAAGAAATTCTCCCCAAAAGGTTGTGATGAGATCAGCCTCCCATCCTCCCAACCAATGTGAGTTCCTAAGTGTCGTTGGGTCTAAAACCCCAATTTGACACTTACCTTTGGAAAGCAGGTCTATACCTAGTTATAGATCTAAGAATTATAGGTAGTTTCTATGGGAAATAAACATAAATAGTAAACCCAATGTGAATTATTGTATGGTCATCAAACCCCCTATAATCAAACCATTGAACAATTTTGTTCTTATCATGTGTGTGATATTTTCTCGATGAAACAAAAATGGTGAACCAGACATGAATTCATTTAGCTATGGAATCTCCTTCACGAGATAAAAAATATATACTTTCTAGTTCTAATTGGACCATTTTTTACCACAATGTTGGTGATGAGTATAATACATTTTCTAGATGGAAGAAATGGTGAACCCAATGTGAAGTCACATCTCCTTCATAAGATTAAAAGGATAGACTCTCTAGTTCTTGTCAGACCATTTTGTTCCTACAATGTGGGTGATCAGCTCAGTGTATTTTCCAAATGAAACAAAAATTATGAACCCGATGTGAAGTCATTTAACTATGTAATATCCTTCACAAGATAAAAAGGATAGACTATCTAGTTATTTCCATACCATTTTTTCCCCACAATTTGGGTGATTAGCATGATGTCTTTTCCAGAGGAAGAAAAAATGGTGAACCCAACATGAATCTATCAAATAAAAAAATGACCGGTTTACCATACATCATACCAATTTGTTTTCACATCCTAATAAAACATGGAAATATGATATGAATCTTATGGATGATCCTCTACAGTTGAGGTTCTCATGAAATAAGTTCATCCTCGTTTTGACAAGTCCACGCGAGCAGAATGGATGAATTGGGAATAAAAGGAAAATTTTATTACTAATGAATATTTGATTGAGAATATAACATGCCTAGGATGATTCAATAATTGAAGACCTTGTTCCTTATTATCTCTATGACTGCAGAAACTACTCTTGCAAACAAAACCCTGATCCGACATGTCTTTATCTAGTGACTGTTCTAGAAAATCAACTATAACTGCAACCCCTACCAGCCTCATAATGACCTCATCTGGACAAAATCTTTAGCATAGGGTGGAAAATACAATGTCCTGGGATTACCATCAAAATGGTATGACCCCCACCCTTTAGGCTTCCCATAAGGTCCTTCAAGTGTTGAAACCAATGAGTCCACATCATTAAAATAAAGCTACAGTAAATCTAGTGGCACTCATCACCACCGCTACTTCAGGAGCTTATCCCTAGAGCATTACAATCACCACCTTTAGCATCTAATGAAGGTGTACCAAGGAGTCAAATATGATTACATTCTAGTTCAGGGGCCATTGAGGAAGGATCCTATCAAACGATATTGCTAGCACCATCCTACAGGTTCCCTTCAGTCGCCTATTGAAGGTACCACTTGACCACTTCCACCTCTGATACCCATGAATAGGAAACAAGGAAGGCACATTCGGCACAAAAAGATTTGGATAATCATGAAATCTAGTATCATAATCTCCAACGGGTCTAACAGGATCTGTGAAAGGATTTACAATCAAAGGGGTTCAATTAATTAATTAAAATTCATATGAAATTTCCCAATATGGAAATTGAAAATTTCACTATTACATACACACAATTATAATCAAGACTATGGGAATTGGAAAATAGACCACCTACCTCAAGATCATTGGTGAAAATTCGCCAAACCAAAATCCCCAATTTGATGTTGAACAATCAAATTCACAACGATGAAGAAAATATAGGATCAAGATTCAATGAAATGAGACTCATCAAAACCTAGATATAAACCATTACCAATGTATACAATCACCACTCAAAAAGAAGATAGAAAGATGGGAGAGTGAAAGGAAACCCAATGAGAATAGATTACATACTGGAAGATGGGTCAAATCCTTCCACCGGATCTTCAATTCACACCAAAAGGGGTTTGAGGATCCTTAGAATCCTCTCAATAGCTTCCAAAATCGAAGGAAAATATTTTAGGTTGAGATGAGGTGATTAGGGGTTAAATTTGGGGGGTTTAGGAATTTTAATGAAAATTTTGGTGGGTTAAAATTCCCAACGCACAGTTTCCTGGGAAGAGGTGCATGATTTTCCAAACTACGTGCCTTAACCATGCACCCCTACTCATGGGGAGAACATTTTCTACTAAGTGGCACACAATTTGACAAACCTTGAAAACCTACACTGTCTCAAGGTGCACTGTTTGGGGAGGGTGGTCATATGGTTTGGTCAAACTTTGTTCCACCTCCTATGGATCCAAAAAGGGGTACATAAACCGAATGGTTTTCCCCAACCATGCACCAACCGTGCACAACACCACGAGCTACCGAATTTCTCTAAATTCACCTAAAATAACCCCAAAGTAAAACCAACTCAACATATGATAAAAACAAGGGTAAAAAATTACCTAAAAACAAGTATGATTAATATCCAAAAATTTTGGGATCTTATAGTATAAAAATAAGAAATAATTAGCACCACACTTCAAAAAATAAAAAAATGGTTAAAGGGGTATTCTAGTCAAAAAGTGGGTTTGAACGCTCAGGTTGGGAACCCCAACCCAATACGATATTAATCTAGCATCATCTTCAGGAGATAGTTCATTTATATATATATATATATATATATATATAAAATCACCGACATCAATTCGATATTCATTATTTTGTCATATTTTTTTATGTACTTCGTTTTTATTTCTTTTAAGTGGTTATATTGATGAAAAATATAAAATTTATGATCTATTATATAGTAAAAACTAAAATTTATTATATAGAGGATGAAACATGTTTGGAGGAGAGTGGGAAGATGCACAAAAAAATTTATTTCCATTAGCATTAAGTGTGATTAATATTAATACTATATATGGTTTTGTCGATGCAATAGTTGACATCATAAAAATTAATTTTCTACATTGAAATTAAAAAATGGTTTCAAAAAAATGAATTGAAATGTGTATAATATTGAAGAGAAAATGATATGGAATACATTTTAACAAGATCTATAATTTTTATCCATAGGTTTGAATTGAAAAAATCAAATTAAGGCTTTTTGAATAATTATATTTTACAAAACTGTGATGGTTAAATCAAATTACTTGTATTAGAAATGAAACAAGACATAAATTCTAATGTTTTTACTTGACTGAGTTATTCATCCTGGTTCAACCATGGAATGAAATATTGCAGAGAACAATAATGGTCAGATATTAAAAATTTACACATTGTACTCACCTTATGATTGTTTATATACTTGTTGTCTTCAAGGTGGATTTTTCAATTAAATAATCTCATCCAACCTATCTTTAAATTCATTTAAATTCCTATAAATACTATATGAGTACATTATACTATTTATGTTGCATATTTTATTGAGTTATACATACTACATATCATATATTTCCTTATTTGGAACTTGCTTTCAATGAAAAATCTAATACGCCTCATTTTTTAGTGTTTAATTGTTTTATTTTTGTCTCCACTCCACATCATGACTATGTTGGAGTTGGGGAACTAAAAATAACTACCTTATATTTTTTATTATCAATATATTCAAATAATTGAATAGTAATAAATATATTATCACATGATGTATGTTATTATGCATGACATTAATGTGATAATGTTCTTGGAGTACCTGTCGCATGGAAAAATCATAGCAGTTCTTGCTATTATGATAACTATGAAGTGTTACAACATTATTCTTAAGATATTTTTCATGATTAGATGACATCTATCTGATGAAACACATACCATTACCACAGATCGACTAATATACAACATTGACCTTTATTAGCAATAGACAAAAAATACTGATAAATGTGTCATATTTATCATCACTTGCCAAAAGAACTGATAAAGTTAACTTTTATCGATACTAAAAAAAGTGATGATAAAAGGGCACCCTTTATCAGTGCTTTTTTCTAGCAATGATAAAAGTGATACCTTTATCAATGTTTTTTAGCGATGATAAAGGTCGTAGTGAATAATCTAATTTATATATAAATACTTATATTTTTTAAAATAAGATTTATATTACAATAAGTGTAGATATATAAATATAATATATAAATATGATTTATATAAATTTTAATAAAAAATGAATCTTATTTTCATAATTTTATATATAAAAAATTATCAATTTTATATTAGTCAAAATGTTTAATACTATATTTATATACAATAATTATAAAATGTGTATATAATTAAAATAAATATAATATATTAATATTTTATTTAAACAATTATATAATATATAAATGAATATATTTATTTAAATATATATTTATATTGATGTTAAATAATTTAAAATACTTGTATATGTATAATTGTACGTATGTATGTGTATGTGTGTATATACATCTATGTGTGTGTGTGGATATGTATATGTACATATGTATGTATGTCATATATACATGTACACATGTGTGCAAATTTGTTTATTGATTTAATATTATATATTCTTTTTTAATATCTCTCTATTTTTAGTATTTTATGTATTTATTCATTTTTAATATTTATTCATTTTAAATATATATTTATTTTAATCTATTCATCATGAATACATGTGTGTGTGTTTAATTTGATTTGATTTAATTATTAATAATTTTGTAAAGTCAATATAATTCATTTTTAATAATTTTGATATTTATATAATTAATATCATCTATTTATTCATTTTTTTCATTTTTATGCCTGCAATTCGTGTAAATGCTACGAATTCACTTTTGAAAATATTTTTGAAAATTATTTAACTTAATTTATTCATTTTTAATATTAGTTCATTTATTATTATATATTCATTAATAATATTAAAAATATATTTATAAAAAAATATATATAAATAAATATTTATAAAGAAATATATTTATATATTTATATATAGATATATTTATAAATGTACATTTACTATATCTATAAAAATATATATTTAAAATTATAAATAAATCTATATATATTTTTAAAATTATTTGTATAATTTCGAATAGATAATCATATATTTAAATAGTTATAAAATTATAATAAATATATTTCTTATATTTATAATTATGTGTATTTATATATTGATATATACATATAATTATATAAATATATTTATAATTATATACAGATATATATATATATATATTTAAAATTATAATTATAAATATACATCTATAATTATATTTATTAATAAATATTTATAATTATTGTTATTTATTCTTAATTATTTAAATAATTAATTATTTATAATTATATATAATTAGATATATTTATAATTAGATATATTTAGATATATTTATAATTATATATATTTATAATTATATTTGTAAATACATATTTATAATTCCATAAATTTATGTATAATTATATAAATATTTATTTATAATTATATATATTTCTATTTATTTATAATTTTATACATTTAATTTTTTTAATTATATTATTAAGTATTTATCAACACTTTTTTAGTGTTGATAAAGATAGGTTTTATCAACGTAAGAAAAATTCTGATAAAGATGTCTTTTATTAGCGCTAATAAAACTCCTTTTTATCAACGCTTTTTTAGAAGCACTGATAAAACCCTTCACCATCTTATAAATTTAACCCTAACCAAATTGATTCTCTTGAGCCCTTCATATAACACCCCAAACATTTTACAGTGTTCTTCTCTTAAATATATTCTATTCATAGCCTATATTTCATAAAGCATTGTGTTCCTTTGAAACAACACTTGGTTATTTAGGAGATAATCATAACCTAGCCATTAAACATAAATTTTACACTTCTATGTTTTGAATTTCAAAAAACGGTCATCTAGAGTTGTGACCCGTAAGTCATTTGGAGTATGATAGAACCAACTTGATTTTTTGATTAATAGTAACATACCCTTATGAATAGTAATATGAATAGTAATATGACCCTTATGAATAAGATAATAAGATCTTAATTAATTTTTCAATGTGATATAAAACTAATTATACCTTTAAAATTGTTATTTTTGAATACATTATGATTTTATTTAAAAATTAAATTAAAAATACTTAGAAAATTATTTTCTAAAAATAGAGTTTATTTTTGAATTATACACATAAAAAAATGGTTAGGGTGATTTTTTGGGATTTTTCTAAAATACTTGAATTTTTCATGAATAGTAAAAATACAGTTTTGAGTTTTCGGTAGTTTAGTGACATCATAATGATATAATAATTAATATAAAACGTTGTTCGACTTGTGTTCAGTAACATATGACATGAGGTGTTCCAAGTGGCTAAAACCATGGGCAAATACCCTGGGCAAGCCCATGGTTTTGCAAAAACCACTAATGAGGTGTCCCTTTTAATTAATAAAAAACTCTCTCTCATTTACTATAAATACCCAATCACCCCTTCATTTTCTTTCATTCCAAACTCATTATCCTCAAAGCTCTGGTAGTATTAACTTCCTAGGAATCCTCCCAAGGTGTCCTCAAACCCCCAATTTCCCAACCTTCAAGTTTTCGGAGTTACTCTACAATGTAAGAGAATCAACCACCCTTATCTTTTCTTAAAGCTTTCATTTTATGTTTTATCTTTTATTTTAAATTGTATTATGTTGGGATATGTCATTACATATTCCCCTTTCTGTCCATATTATGTAAGAGTGATGAGAGAACCACTTTCTCTCATCAAACTATTTTATGAAATTTCAAGTGACGCTGTTAGGCTGCTGAATTTTCGTTACCATCTTCAATTCTGATCATGAAACCATTTTTATGGTTGAACCAGATCAGAATATATTTATTTCATCTCATTAATGTTCTTTAATCCTTACACACTCATAATATAAAATAATAATACAAAACAAGCTCATTATGAACAAAATTGTCAAGTTAATCCAAACGTTTGTAATTAACTTTTAACTAATGATTCATCATCATGGTATATAACCCAAAATCATTATAAGATCATTTATATCTCTGAAATTTCATTCATAAGATATATTAACAATTCTGGATGTTTAACTACACATCAAACAAACTTCCATTCATGAATACAAGTAAACCGATCATGAAAACCAAGGAAGAAAATGCTTCCAAAACAATAAAATTGAACCTATTAAACCCATAAAAAGGGACATTAATGAACCTAATAAGGTTATAATAAATAATTTACATGTATAGTAGGTTCTTTAATTATTAATTAATGAATATAAATTTGATTATTCGGGTCATTAAAACAAACGAAGAACACACTCAAGCATAAGGTAAGGGGTTTTTTATCTCACATTTAATTCTGTGAGATTTCCATTATTCGCCACTTATTTATTGCATGTGGTGTATTTTGTATTAAAATTTGATATATATTATCATTATTCTCTTTATATTCATGATATTATGTTATTCATTTGGTGGTTATTAATTTTTGGTCATACGACTCTATTGATTACAAGGTGGTAAGGGACTTTGTCTCAATTTCCATTTCATTGAAACCTTCTTGGTATTGTACACCTAATATTTCTTTTGTGGTGTATCTAATGCCCATTTGAGATCATTTTTCATTTTAAATTGTAAATATATTATATATCTATATTATGGTTTCATGGATATGAGTATTGTCTTAAGTCATATACCCTTTTACATACCGTGTTTATTTGGAAAGTTATTTTAACTATGGAAATATTGATGAATCTGTATTCTATAGTCTATACGGATATTGAGAAGGTAGATTGTACTTGTATTAAATATATGTATAAATAATGATTTGTAATTTCAGTGGTGGGTGGGGCCCGCTATAGCCCCTCGATGAATCGATAGGTCTCATGAGACAAATCAGTTGGCGACAAACCCTTCGAGTTTGTTTCCAAAAATCAGACAGGTTTCTACCCCCATAACTAAACCATTTTAATGGTATTTATGGTATAATGTGCTAGATACATGACATCCAATTAATAAGTATTATCTTTATTTATTATCAGTTATTACTATCCATAAGGTTTTCACTATGACAAAATCTATGGATGCACTTTCATTCTCAGTTTATTAATGGCGTGAGTTTTTCATTTATTCACAATGCCATATTGACCATGCCATGTTGTTTATGATCTAGTTAATATTGATTCATGATTTCTTACTAAGTAATTGAGCTCACCCCTTTCATTTGTTTACCTTCAGCAGGTTATGAAGAGGAGATCACTTATTGAGTTTCTGTGGATGCAGTTTTTAGTTTTTGTTATGTATTGTATTTTGTTACCTTTCCCAATGTAATTTGAGTTACATCTATATATCTAGTTTTTAAAGACTACTAAATTGATCATTCCTTCCAGATTTATTTACTTATAACCATGCCAATATAACAAGTAATGCACTGGTTCTGGTCTAGAGGGGTTGGGTGTTACAGTTGGTATTAGAGGAAGTTTAGCAGAAAACTTGGAAACTAGAGTAGGAAATGTATAGTAGGGAAAAAATACCTAAGGTAGTATTTGAGGATAAATGTACAAGAACATCCTGGTATTTTGGTAAGGAATAGATTATGTGGATATTTCTAGCAAATACATCCCTGTCTGGATACAAACATGTAGAGGTGGCTCTGGAACAGATGTATTTATGAGTGAAAACATCGACAAGGAGTTTCAGGCTTGACCTGGGGTATCCTGGTACATGACAACGGGCCTTGCTGCACTCTTGGTATTGAAACTCTCAGGGGATATTGTAACACCCCAATCTTCCATGGTACGCTCCTCTTTGAATAATAGACCAGCATGTGTTGTACGCAACCTCGAGTTCTAACACACCGCGACCAATAAAAGTACCAGTTATGAATAGTAATACCCACTTTTTGAAATTATATAAATTTTATATTTCAAAATGGACTTCATTTTTGTATTCGGAATATCGAAATTATCCTAAGTTGAATTTTTTGTAATTTTCTGAGAACTTCCAATTTTTTATGAATAGTGAAAAATACTTAAAAATAACTTTTTTAATCAAAATAATTTACAGTGATAAATTATAATATTGAGTTGTTTTAAAGTATAATTAGAATATATTTTTACCATTTTATTCAATGGTGGTCATTAGAATTAATTTTACTTTGAAATTGGACATAAACAATTGTCAATCTTTTGATATATATTGTTTCTTAAAAACACGCTATTTGTTGTGACAATGAGAATTAATTATAAAATTATTTAATGAAACATATATGATTGGAATTTTTTAAAATAGACATCATTTTTTAATTTGTAATATCAATTATATCTTAGGGTGAAATTTTGGCATTGTTCTGAAAAACTTCAATTTTTGATGAATAGTAAAACCACTAAGTGGTAGTTAAAAAACTAATTTTTCGTTTAAATGAAACATTACCACTTCTGTGATTTGATTTTCAAAAATTCAACATACATGGTTGTAATTAGTAAGTAAAATGTGTTTCAATGAGATTAAAATAATTTTTTGGTGAATAGTAACTTTTAAGTTTAATTAATCGCGATTAAATGTAATTAGTGAAATTTAAGGTAAAAATGATATTATAAAAATATGAAAATACCTTTACACTTGTCCTAACCCTATTGGATGAGTCATGGACGACCAATAAAATCCATGGGTCAACTTGGGGACCCCATGGAGCCACTTTGGTAGGAAAATGACATTAATAACTTTTTATTTGAAGTAAAAATAAAATTGTCACAAACATGTGTTGTTTTACAAAAACAATTTTTATAAGAGGTTATACAAGTAATATTTTTGACCATAAATATTCATTGGAAAGATAAAAATATTTCCTACATCATGATATTTTTTTTATAATTTTTATACATTAAATAAATTAAATTATTTATGACACCATGATGATGCAGCGATTACCTCATTAATTAACGATTTAAATAAAATGAAAAGATAATGTAATATATAAGACTTACACTTGTCAAAAACCTATTGGATGAGTATATTTAGAACCCTTATCACCTTATCCTCTAAATATATAAGTGTGGGACCTTTAAAATCCGAAACTCATTATATAATAAAGTAACATTTCATGACTTTCCAAGAGTGCCCCTCCTCTCCTCTTATAAAAGGCCCCCACCACTACCAGCTTATTTACACCTTAAAAGCCTTTTGGCTCGGACAAAATCTGCCCAAATACTCTCTAAACTTCCCACTCTTACTCCTAGAAACCTCACTTTGGGCAGAAGTCTTCTCAAGGAATCCTTTGAGCTCAAATCAAAAAGAGTTACCCGTTTTAAAGGTAGTGTTTTCTCTTGTGTTCTTATGTTTTATTTTGCTTCTCCAACCCCCTAAAATCTTTCATTCATTTCTTTTGTAACAACACAAGTATCCTCAATATACTAGGATGTTTTTATAAGAATTATTCGAGCTACACTTACACACACCTACATCTAATGTTTAAAGAACATACTGTTTCTGTGGATGACGAATTTCTACCTCACGAAACGATGATTGTTCAACACTCATATAACACCTTCAAAGGTGGCCATTAAGATGTAAATATATTTATATATGATATATAATATGTTTATGTTTTAATTAATCTTCTGTATTTTTCATTTACGGCATACCTTTATGGTTTCCATTATGGGTAAACACGATATTTTCATTTTAGGAAGTGCGGACTACCGCCCCCTCAAAGTGATTTGAATCGTTAATGCCATATGTGGGATGTATAAAGGATGGAGTAAATGGTATTATAAATTATATTATACTAGAATTACAGTATAAATTTATATAATTATAATTTCATTCCATTAAATATGAAATAGAAATGAAAGTAGCATTCATGCGTACGTACGGCTTACCGTCTCCATGAACGGTGCATTTCATTTCTTACCTCTAAATGTTATGTAATATTATAAATGCATGTATATACTGGATATATATGATATATATGATATCTACATCATGAATATAATTCTGGATATAATGGATATTCTACCACATAAACAACTTGTAATTATAAGAAGTTTATTTTTGACTCAAGTACCAAAGATCGACAAAACGACCGTTATTAACATAAATAATTACATAATGTTAATAACATGGTAATAAGTGATATAAAATGAATAATGAACTTGAAAAGGTTCTTAATCAATTATAAATTAACTCTAGTTTATTATTCATGAGGTTAAAGAATGATCGAGTCAAGTTGGACACGAGGTAAGGGAACTTCTTAACCCAATTTCCATTCTTTGGGTTAATCTCCTACTTTCAAATTATGTCATGATATTATTGTCCTATATTGTATTTGTACTTTCTTTATGTGTACTTATAGTTAATACACATAATAGATCTATTTTATTTTAAAAAAAATTTCTTTGTAAGGGACTTCGTCTCAATCTCCATTCATTGAGGCATATTTTGTTTTATACACAAATTTATTCTATACGGTGTATAAACCCATTTGACTTTTATGTTTATTAAAAAGGAATATTTTTATACGATGCGTTTTACTAAACAACAAAAAGCAATTTTTTTCTTGTCATACGTATGCGGAGACAATGACTTCTCCGCCGCCGTGACCATTATTTGAGTTTCGGCTTCCTCTACAAGCTATAACTTTTTTAAAATGAAAAATAAAAACCAAGTTTTAATTTTCTTTTATTTTGGTATTGAAAACGGTTTTTGAAAGTGTTTTTTTTATATCAATGTGTTGTATTGATATATTGTGATTGAAATGTGGAAATGTTATGAATCCTTTATGCATGTTTTATGTGATACGATTATGTTATGGTGTATGATATGTTTAAAACTATTCATATGAGGAATGCATTGGACTTAATAAGTGACGGGTGGAGCCCGCTATAGCTCCTCGATGCATCAGCAGGTCTCATGAGACAAACTAGTGTCTTGGCATGAGGCCTTGAAAAAATCTTATTTGTAGTCTTGGCACGAGGCCTTGGCTACGTGGTTATGATAGTCTGGCATTATGCATTCCATCATTATGAAAGTGGTTATTGATATTGCATGTGATTATTCAACTAGTAGAATATCCATATGAATAAGTAAATGGCATTATTTAATTTTATTTTTTCCATATTATGATGAATTTCAAGTTTAGAAAGGCTTTTGTTTTAGTTATACATTGCCTTAAATGTTAATGTTTATTTATGAAAGCTTCCGCAATATTGTTATCCTTACTGAGCATCTGAGCTAACCCCTTTCAATGTTTTAATATTTTCCAGGATGTGAAGAAGTATTTTATGAATGACCTGCAGGGATAGTCAGAAGAGGATATGAGTGTGGACTATGGAGACTTTGTTATTTTAGTTTTTCACCTTATGATGTAATGTAACATTTATGAATATATCTAGTGTTTCCAAGTCTACTAAACTAATCGGTCTTTCGAGACTTGATATTTTGTGATCATGCCAATGTTACGCAATAATGCACCGACTCTGGGTAACTGGGGTCGGGGTGTTACAGTTGGTATCAGAGGCAGTTTAGTACTAACCTTGGAAGATAGATTTAGATAAACTCTGATTAGAGAACATATCCCGAAGATAGACTTTGAAGATTAGTATAGAAGAACTTACTAGAATTTTGGTATTATAGATATTTTGTGAGTTTTCCGAGCAATAAATCCCTGTCTAGATACGAGCAGGTAGAGGCGGATCTGGCATAGATGTACCTAGGGGTAAAACCCGAAAACACCGCTTTGAGCTAGACTCGAACGGGAACTGGTGCACGAAAATGGGCCTTGCTGCACTCTTGGTTACGACACTCCTGTGGGATATGCTCAGGATAATTCTAATTTTCTTTAAAAACCATTATGAAGGGTTTATGAGTATATACTTCTCAAAGAAAACATTTTTATGATTATGGATTATATCCATAAATAGTTCAATTTATGTTAAGTGTTTTACAAGTATGGAATTATGTATTTTGATTCATAAACTAATCTAGTTTATGCCATTGTTTAGAAATGACACCTAGTGGGAGGAATGGAAACCGTATCAATGCACACACTCCATATAGGGATTGTACTCCTACTCAAGATAATTATAATGGAGCTGGAGATACAACTAGTGCTGATCAACTTATGACCATACTGGGACAACTCACTCAGGATATGAATAATAACCTTACTCGTATGGAGCACCCTGATCTGCAACGTGGAGGATCAATTTTAGACCGCTTCATGAGGAAACAACTGCCAAAATTTAATGGGGGTACAAATCCATTAGTAGCTGAGCAATGGATAAACTTCTTAGAGAAAATATTCCACGCCTTGGGAAGTAGCGAAAGGGAGAAGGTTGTCATGGCAGTTTACCGACCCACTGGAGATGCCGATCAATGGTGGTCGCTGATTCAAAACACAAAAGAAGATGAAGAAGTATCTAATATGGAATGGAGGGAGTTCAAAGAGCTTTTATTAGAAAAATACTTCCCTCGTGACCATTGAGCAGATATGGAAAGACAATTTCTGAGTCTGAGACAAAAGGAGGATGAGAATGTCGCAAAGTATGAGGCCAACTTTACAAGGTTAGCAAGGTATGCTGCAGATTATATACGTAACCCAAGAAGTAATATTGATCATTTCTTTGATGGGTTAAAATGATTTCTCCGTCGAGCATTAGTATCACAATCTTTCTCAACATACAAAGATATAGTCTCGTGTGCTTTCAAGACAGAAAATGAATTCTCTAAGTCTTATGACAATAAAGTAAAGCAAGAGAAGAAGAGAACGGTGGAACAAGAGACAGATAAAGGGAAAAAGGGAAAGAAGGATTTTCCATTATGTGATAATTGTGGGAAGAATCACCCCGATACATGCCTAAAAGGAATGGGAGTTTGTTATAAATGTGGAGAAAAGGGTCACCAGGCTCATGATTGCAAGGGAAAGAAAGAGGCTATCAATGTTGAATGCTACAATTGTAGAGAAATGGGGCATTATGCAAATGAATGTCCTAAGAGTCAGGGAAACTTACCTCATAAAAGGACAAGGGATCAAGGACAATCTTATGCTGTTACTACAGTTGAAGTGGAATAATTAATGTATTGGTGCTTTTGGACTCAAGGATTATATTCTGGTTATAAGAATAATGTGATATATATAAGGATTGTACTGCAATACTTATTATTTTCATTAAGGTTTTAATATGTTGAAGGTAATCATATTTTTGTATGTGACAATAAGATAAACTTTACTTTGTTTGAGGAATCTGATGATACAATTGATTTTGGAATTTAGAGACCTTTTAGAAAAAGACTGGACAGAGGTATTTTGGAAAACTATAAAGGTTGGAATGGATTAAGTTGAACTTTGGGTAGTATTGTTTAAGGTTAAAACATTTATGAAGATTATTTTTGGAATATTATAATACCATATTTTTAGGAAAATGAGAACCTACAGGTCGGGGGATAACCCGTCGCGTCGGACAAAGCTGCAGGAATCGAACCCACAACCATAGTGCGACAAGCCTTTATTACCTACCCCTAGCCTACAAGAAGTCCCTAGTTATTACAAAATAGTTTTCCTAATCTAAATGGTATGTGTTAATATTTTTAACCTTGTACGATTAGGATAAATATAATATTTTTGAGTTCTATTATCTTTTTGAGTGAAAGATGAGTTTGTGGTAGAAACTAGTTGAAGGTTGAAACTCTTCTTGTCAAGCATAAATATATATATACCTATCTCTTATGCTATGAATAAATTAATTATTAAACTTTAGTAAAGGGATATTAAAACAAAAAAATGTGTTATCCTAATACCATATGTCTTGTTGAACTGATAATATTTTAAATCAACGTAGATTGAAGGCTTTGAGGCCCTCAATTTTACACTTGTTTGTGATTGAGGACCTCAATCACTCCCTACAAATATTTACGTTTTCCCTCCAATTATATGTCTCTAATTTCCACCAATGTTCTCCTTATCGAGATCATAATTTGGTGGTGACTTTTTCATTTCCCTTTCCCTCTTATTAAGGCTAAATTTTATTAACCTTATTTCCGATGTGGGTTTTCCACAAAGGTATTTTCTATTTTCAACCTTTTATTTTCAAAGAAAATTTTTAAATTGTGAGGACGCAATTTATTTAAGGAGGGGAGAATGTAACACCCCAAGCTTCCATGGTACGCTCCTCTTTGAATAATAGACCAGCGTGTGTTGTACGCAACCTCGAGTTCTAACACACCGCAACCAATAAAAGTAGGAGTTATGAATAGTAATACCCACTTTTTGAAATTATATAAATTTTATATTTCAAAATGGACTTCATTTTTGTATTCGTAATATTGAAATTATCCTAAGTTGATTTTTTTGTAATTTTCTGAGAACTTCCAATTTTTTATGAATAGTGAAAAATAGTTAGAAACAACTTTTTTAATCAAAATAATTTACAGTGATAAATTATAATATTTAGTTATTTTAAATTATAATTAGAATATATTTTTACCATTTTATCCAATGGTGGTCACTATAATTAATTTCACTTTGATATTGGACATAAACAATTGCCAATCTTTTGATATATATTGTTTCTTAAAAACATGCTATTTGTTGTGACAACGGGAATTAATTATAAAATTAATTAATGAAACATATATGTTTGTAATTTTGTAAAATAGACATAATTTTTGAATTCGTAATATCAATTATAGCTTAGGGTGAAATTTTGGCATTGTTCTGAAAAACTTCAATTTTGGATGAATAGTGAAACCACTAAGTGGTAGTTAAAAAACTAATTTTTCATTTAAATGAAACATTACCACTTCTGTGATTTTATTTTCAAAAATCTGACATACATGGTTGTCATTAGGAAGTAAAATGTGGTTCAATGAGATTAAAATAATTTTTTGGTGAATAGTAACTTTTAAGTTTAATTAATCGCGATTAAAGGTAATTAGTGAAATTTAAGGTAAAAATGATATTATAAAAATATGAAAATACCTTTACACTTGTCCTACCCCTACTGGATGAGTCATGTCCGACCAAGACAATCCATGGGTCAACTTGGGGACCCCATTGAGCCACTTTGGTAGGAAAATGACATTAATAAATTTTTATTTAAAGTAAAAAAAAAATTGTCACAAACATGTGTTGTTTTACTAAAACAATTTTTAGAAGGGGTTATACAAGTCATATTTTTTACCATAAATATTTATTTGAAATATAAAAATATTTCATACATCATGATATTTTTTTTATAATTTTTAGACATTAAATAAATTAAATTATTTATGACACCATGATGATGCAACGATTACCTCATTAATTAACGATTTAAATAAAATGAAAAGATAATGTAAAATCTAAGACTTAAACTTGTCAAAAACCTATTGGATGAGTATATTTCGAACCCTTATCACCTTATCCTATAAATATATAAGTGTGGGACCTTTAAAATTCGAAACTCATTATATAATAAAGTAACATTTCATGACTTTCCAAGAGTGCCTCTCCTCTCCTCTTATAAAAGGCCCCCACCAATACCACCTTATTAACACCTTCAAAGCCTTTTGGATCAGCCAACCTCTGACCAAATACTCTCTCAACTTACCACTCTTACTCCTAGAAGCCTCACTTTGGGCAGAAGTCTTCCCAAGGAAGCCTTTGAGCTCAAATCAAAAAGAGTTACCTGTTTTAAAGGCAGTGTTTTCTCTTGTGTTCTTATGTTTTATTTTGCTTATCCAACCCCCTAAAAATATTTTATTCATTTCTTTTGTAACAACACCAGTATACTCAATATACTAGGATGTTGTTATAATAAGTATTTGAGCTACACTTACACACACCTACATCTAATGGTTAAAGAACATACTGTTTCTGTGGATGGCGAATTTCTGCCTCACGAAATGATGATTGTTCAACACTCATATAACACCTTCAAAGGTGGACATTAAGATGTAACTATATTTATATATGATATATAATATGTTTATGTTTTACTTAATCTTCTGTATTTTTCATTTATGGCATACCTTTATGGTTTCCATTATGGGTAAACGCAATATTTTCATTTTAGGAAGTGCGGACTACCGCCCCCTCAAAGTGATTTGAATCGTTAATGCCATATGTGGGATGTATAAAGGATGGAGTAAATGGTATTATACATTATATTATACTATAATTATAGTATAAATTTATATAATTATAATTTCATTCCATTAAATACGAAATAGAAATGAAAGTAGCGTTCATGCATACGTACGACTTACCGTCTCCATGAACGGTGCATTTCATTTCTTACCTCTAAATGTTATGTAATATTATAAATTCATGTATATACTGGATATATATGATATATATGATATCTACATCATGAATATAATTTTGGATATAATGGATATTCTACCACATAAACAACTTGTAATTATAAGAAGTTTATTTTTGACTCAAGTACCAAAGATCGACAAAACGACCGTTATTAACATAAATAATTACATAATGTTCATAACATGGTAATAAGTGATATAAAATGAATAATGAACTTGAAAAAGGTTCTTAATCAATTAGAAATTAACTCTAGTTTATTATTTTGGAGGTTAAAGAACGATCGAGTCAAGTCGGACACGAGGTAAGGGAACTTCTTAACCCAATTTCCATTCTTTGGGTTAATCTCATACTTTCAAATTATGTAATGATATTATTATGTCCTATCTTGTATTTGTACTTTCTTTATGTGTACTTATAGTGAATACACATAATCGATCTATTTTATTTAAAAAAAATTTCTTTGTAAGGGACTTCATCTCAATCTCCATTCATTGAGGCATATTTTGTTTTATACACAAATTTCTTCTATACGGTGTATAAACCCATTTGACTTTTATGTTTATTCAAAAGGAATATTTTTATACGATGTGTTTTACTAAATTTCAAAAAGGAATTTTTTTTCTTGTCATACGTATGCAGCGACAACGACTTCTCCGCCGCCGTGACCATTATTTGAGTTTCGGCTTCCTCTACAAGCCATAACTTTTTTAAAATGAAAAATAAAAACCAAGTTTTAATTTTCTTTTATTTTGGTATTGAAAATGGTTTTGAAAGTGTTTTTTTATATCAATGTGTTGTATTGATATCTTGTGATTGAAATGTGGAAATGTTATGATTCCTTTATGCATGTTTTATGTGATACGATTATGTTATGGTGTATGATATGTTTAAACCTGTTCATATGAGGAATGCATTGGACTTAATAAGTGACGGGTGGAGCCCACTATAGCTCCTCGATGCATCAGCAGGTCTCATGAGACAAACTAGTGTCTTGGAATGAGGCCTTGACAAAATCATATTTGTAGTCTTGGCACGAGGCCTTGGCTACGTGGTTATGATAGTCTGACATTATGCATTCCATCATTATGAAAGTGGTTATTGATATTGCATGTGATTATTCGACTAGTAGAGTATCCATGTGAATAAGTAAATGGCATTATTTAATTTTATTTTTTCCATATTATGCTAAAGTTCAAGTTTAAAAAGTATTTTGTTTTAGTTATACATTTATTTAAATGTTAATGTTTATTTATGAAAGCTTCTGCAATATTGTTATCCTTACTGAGCATCTGAGCTCACCCCTTTCAATGTTTTAATATTTTCCAGGATGTGAAGAAGTATTTTATGAATGAACTGTAGGGATAGTCATAAGAGGATATGAGTGTGGACTACAAAGACTTTGTTATTGTATTTTTTCACCTTATGATGTAATGTAACATTTATGAATGTATCTAGTGTTTCCAAGGCTACTAAACTAATCGTTCTTTCGAGACTTGATCTTTTGTGATCATGCCAATGTTATGCAATAATGCACCGAATCTGGGTAACTGGGTCGGGGCGTTACAAATATGCTTAGGATAATTCACATTTTCTTTACAAGACATTATGAAGGATTTTAATGTAAATTTTTCCTCAGATAAACCATGTTTATGAGATTAGTTATGCATATAATTTTAATCTATGTTAAGTGCTTTTATATTTGAAGTTCATAACCTAATCTAGTGTATACCATTATTTATATATGGTGCCTAATGGAAGAAGGGGAATCAATACTCATGGGAAATGTAGGGATTTATCTACTGAGCAAGTCAACACAGTTAATGTTGGAGTGGATCAGATCATGACCGTATTGGGAAAAATTACTCAGGTTGTGATGAATAACCATGCTAAACCTGTTATGGATTATTTCATGTGGTAGAAGCCCCCATATTTTAGTGGGACTACTAATCCAGTGGTAGTTGAGTAGTGAATCAAGTCCCTTGAAAAGATATTCATGGCATTAAAATGAAATGAAAATGAAAAAGTAGTGCTGACAGTATATTGTCCTAAGGGTGACGTTGATCAATGGTGGTCCTTGATCTAGAATACCACAGAGTAAGAAGAAATAGAAGATATGAAATGGAGGAATTTTAAGGAAATATTCTTTGACAGATATTTCCCTCTTGAGAAACGAACCGAAATAAGGAGGAAATTCTTTGTCTTAAAGCAAAGGGAAGAAGATAGTGTTGCAGATTATGAGGCTACCTTCACAAGGATAGCTAGGTATGCCATAGATTACGTACGTGGCTTGGCAGAAAAAATTGATCATTTATTTGAAGGTCTTAAGCTAAGTCTTCGATGGGAACTGTCTTCTCAAACGTTTTCATCATATGATGAAATTGTATCAAGTACCATAAAAACAGAGAAGAAATTTTCTAGATCAAATTTGTTCAAGGGAAACTAAGATAAGAAGCGGTACTCTGATAACCAAGGAAAATGTGATGCATCAAATAATAACAAAGGAGCAAAGAAATTCCCATTATGCAAGAACTGTGGAAATAGTTATCTTGGGAAATGCTTGAAAGGCATGAGAGTCTACTATAAGTGTGAAGAAAAGGTTCATCGATCTAATGAATGAAAGGGGAATAAATTTTTTGATTATTTTCAATGCTACAATATTAGAGAGATGGTACACTATGAAAATGAGTGTCCTAAGTGCCAAGAAAACTTGCCTCAGAAAAGGACAAAAGAGCAAGGGAAAGCTTATGTGATTACAACTAAGAAGGTTGAAATCCCTAATGATGTGGTGGCAGATACTTTAATTGTTTCCTCAAACTTAGCCAATGCTTTATTTGATTCTGGATCATCTCATTTATTTATATCTTCCCAATTTTCTAAGAAAATTAGACATGTCTAATTTGATTTAATAAAGGAGTTGTCATTCAAAACTCCTAGGGGATGTATCATTGCAACAAAGGCATGTCAACTAGTCCCCCTCCTGACACAAAAACACGCTTTAGTTTCTAACCTTATCATCATACCAATGACTGAATTTGATATAATTCTCAGTATGAATTGGCTGTCAAATTATGATGTGAAGATTTATTGCAAGAATAAAGAAGTTGCAATCTTTGAAAATGGCGTAGAATCCTTAATTTTTAGAGCAGAAACCTCACAAACTGATTCTTATCTAGATCCACCCCTAGTAGATCTATTGAATGCAATTATTGGAGAGGAAGAGAACCCAATGTCTATGGGTGAGGAAAGAAATATTCAAATTGAAAATGTACATATAGTGCAAGAATACATTGATGTATTTCCAGAGGATTTACCTAGACATCCTCCAGAGTGGGAATTTGAGTTATCTATTGATTTAATTCTTGGTGCAAGACCTATATCAAAGACCCCCTATATAATGGCCACTGTGGAATTAGTGGATCTAAAGAAACAACTAGAGGAGTTGAGTGACAAAGGATTTATTCAACCTAGTGTTTCTCCATGGGGATCCCATGTCCTCTTTTTCAAGAAGAAAGATGGATCCATGAGGCTATGCATTGATCATAGGGAAATCAATGCTATTACAATAAAGAATAAGTATCCTCTAACACAAATTGATGATTTATTTGATTAAATTCATGGAACACAATACTTTTCGAAGATTGACCTTTGATCTAGATATCATCAACTGCATGCGAAGAAGGAGGATATTTCAAAGACAACATTTTGAACCAGGTATGGGCATTACGAGTTTACAGTGATGCCTTTTGGACTGACTAATGCACCCTCTATTTTTATGTATTTAATTAATATAGTTTTCAAGGAATATCTTGATAAATTTTTTGTGGTATTCATTAATGATATCTTGGTATAATCAAAAATCTATGAAGACCATGAGAATCACCTGTGAACTATTCTGAAAACTCTTAGAAGAAATGAATTATATGGGAAGTTTAGAAAGTGCAAATTTTGGCTTCAATCAGTTTCTTTTATAGGACATATTGTCTATAAGGATAGAATCCTAGTTGACCCTGTGAAGAAAAAGGCAATCCAAGAATGGCCCAAGCCAACGAACATAACTGAGGTACACATTTTTATTGGCTTAGAAGATTACTATCAGCATTTTGTTCATAATTTCGCCTGATTGGCTAACCCGCTAACCAAGATCACGCATAAAGGAGTTAAGTTTTTGTGGACAAAATAATGTACATAATCCTTTTAATAATTGAAAAGAAGACTGGTCCATGCTCTAATTTTGACTCTTCTATCTGGAAGTGATGGATTTGTAATATACAGTGATGCATCAAATAATTGGATGGGTTGCGTCCTTATGCAAGATGATAAAGTTATTGCCTATGCATCAAGGTAATTGAAGACTCATGAGCAAAATTATCCAACTCATGATCTTGAGTTAGCAGCTGTAATCTTTGCTATGAAAATATGGAGAAATTATCTTTACAGTGAAAATGTGAGATATACATAGATCAAAAGTGTTTGAAATACATTTTCACACAAAAAGAACTCAACATGAGGCAAAGGAGATGGCTCAAGTTACTCAAAGATTACGATTGTTCAATACACTACTACCCAGGAAAGGAAAATAAGGTGGCAGATGCATTAAGCAGAAAAGATCATGGACTTATGAGTCAAATGAGGATTGAGAGAGATCTTATATTCATGGATCTACTAAAGATAGATATGAGAATTTTTAAGGAAGGGGAAAAATCTTTCCTCTTTCAAATGATTACTAAACCATATTTACTAGAGAAGATAAAAAGCTCTCAATCTGATGATGAAAATACACACAAGAAAATTAATGCTGTTAAGGATGGGATATTGGAATACTTTGTGTATAAAGAAGGAGTTATGAAATTTGGGAAGAGATTATGCATTCCATCGGTACCTGAGCTAAAAAGGGAACTATTAGATGATGCTCATAGATCAAATTACTCTATACACCCTAGTAGAACAAATATGTATAGATATTTGAAGGAACATTTTTGGTGGGATAATATGAAGTGGGAGATTGCTGAATATGTGTCAAGGTACCTAGTTTGTCAACAAGTGAAGGTAGAGATACAACATCCTAGAGGGGTGATGAAATCTCTACCTATTCCTATGTGGATGTGGGATGAAATTACAATGGACGTTTTCACTATACTACCAAGGACACCTAGAAGGAATGATGCGATATGGGTAATTGTTGATCGTCTCACAAAATCAGCACATTTCCTTCCTATAAGAGAGGATTTACCACTTGAGTGCCTGGAAAGACTTTATATTAATGAATTTGTAAGACTTCATGGTGAAACTCTATCGATTGTGTCTGATCAAGATTCCCTGTTTATATCAAAATTATGGAAATGTCTCCAGAAGGCTTTGAATACTGAGCTTCTTATGAGTACTGCTTATCACCCCCAAACCGACGGACAATCTTTAAGGACTATTAAAACTCTAGAAGACATGCTGAGATCATGATCTCTTGACTTTCAAGGTATGTGGGATCAATACTCACCTTTGGTGGAATTTTCCTACAACAATGGTTTACATTCTAGTATTCAAATGGCCCCAAATGAAGCATTATATGGAAAGAGATGTCGAACTCCAACTTGTTGGGACAAAGTTGGGGAGAGGAAACTTATAAGCCCAAAACTTATTGAAGAGACCATGACAAAGGTGAAGACAATACAAGCCAATATTAAAGCAGCCTAAATTAGGCATAAGAGTTATGCTGACAACCGAAGAAAGGATTTGGAATTCCAAGTGGGAGATTATATCTTTCTGAAAGTATCTCCATGGAAGGGGGTCTTAAGGTTTGGTAATAAAGGGAAACTGAGCCCCAGGTACATTGGAACATTTAAAATTATGGAAATAATCGGAGCTGTAGCTTACCATTTAGCAATGCCGCCAAGTCTCTCCAAAGTGCATGATGTGTTCTATGTGTCATTGTTGAAGAAATACATGCCAGACCCAATGCATGTACTCACCTATGGAGAAATAGAACTAGAACATGATTTGTCATACTGTGAAGATCCTATCGGGATTCTTGACACAAGGGAGCATATATTGAGAAATCAGACAACTTTCCTAGTAAAGGTTCTTTGGAGAAACCATAATATGGAGGAAGCAACATGGGAACTAGAGGATTTCATGAAGAAGAACCACCCACATATTTTTGGTGGGCTTTATACATAAAATTTCAAGGATGAAATTTCAAAAGGAGGGAATAATATAACACCCCAAACATTTTATGGTATGCTTCTCTTAAATATATTCTATTCATAGCCTATATTTCATAAAGCACTGTATTCATTTGAAACAACACTTGGTTATTTAGGATATAGTCACAACCTAGCCATTAAACATAAATTTTACAATTCTATCTTTTGAATTTCGAAAAATAGTCATCTAGAGTTGTGACCAGTAAGTCATTTGGAGTCTGATAGAACCAACTTGATTTTTGATGAATAGTAACATACCCTTATGAATAGTAATGTGAATAGTAATATGGCCCTTGTGAATAGTAAATAATGATAATATTTTATTTTCTTAAGGTAATAAGATAATAAGATCTTAATTAATTTTTAAATGTGATAAAACTAATTATACCTTTAAAACTGTTATTTTTGAATAAATTATGATTTTATTTAAAAATTAAATTAAATATACTTAGAAAATTATTTTCAAAAAATGGAGTTTATTTTTGAATTATAGATGTTGAAAAATGTTTAGGGTGAATTTTTGGGATTTTTCTAAAATACTTGAATTTTTCGTGAATAGTAAAAATACAGTTTTGAGTTTCCGGTAGTTTGATGACATCATAATGATATAATAATTAATATAAAAGTATGTTAAAATTGTGTACAGTAACATATAACATGATGTGTCCCAAGTGGCTAAAACCATGGGAAAATACCATGGTCATGCCCATGGTTTTGCAAAAACCACTAATGAGGTGTCCCTTTTAATTAATAAAAAACTTCCTCTCATTTACTATAAATACCCACTCAACCCCTTCGTTTTCTTTAATTCAAAACTCATTATCCTCTAATATCTAGTAGAATTACCTCTCTAGGAGTCCTCCCAAGGTGTCCTTAAACCCCCAAGGTCCCAACCTTCAAGTTTTGGGAGTTACTCTACAAGGTAAGAGAATCGACCACCCTTCTCTTTTCTTAAAGCTTTCATTTTATGTTTTTTATTTTATTTCCAATTGGATTATGTTGGGATATGTCATTAAATATTCCCCTTTATGTTCATATTATGTAATATTGATGAGATAACCCCTTCCTCTCATCAAACTATTTTATGAAATTTTAAGTGACGCCGTTAGGCTGTCGAATTTTCGTGAGAGATTTCTCAATTTTCTTCTATTCTGAGTTCCTTTATTTTATAATTATTTACTCATATCCACTAATCCAAATGCTATGATAATTTCAGTACCTTACATGAACTGGAATTATATTATTCTAATGTAATATTTCATCATAATCTCTCTTCTCCCCCCCTCTTATACTAAAAATGAAAACACCATCCGAGATGTGTTAATTTATCACATTCAAGGATGACGAGTTCTCAATTTTCGTTACCATATTCAATTCTGGTCATAAAACCATTTTTATGGTTGAAAAAGATTAGAATATATTTATTTCATCTCATTAATTTTCTGTAATCATTACACACTCATAATATAAAATAATAATACAAAACAAGCTCATTATGAACCAAACCGCCAAGTTAATCCAAACATTTGTAATTAAATTTTAACTAATGATTCATCACCATGGTATATAACCCAAAATAATTATAAGATCATTTATATCTATGAAATGTCATTCATGAGATATATTAAAAATTATTTATGTTTAACCACACATCAAACGAACTTCCATTCATGAATACAAGTAAACCGATCATGAACACCAAGGAAGAAAATGCTTCCAAAACAATAAAATTGAACCTCTTAAACCCATACAAAGGGACATGAATGAACCTAATAAGGTTATAATAAATCAATTAAATGTATAGTAGGTTCTGGAATTATTAATTAATGAAGCTAAATTTGGTTATTCGGGTCATTAAAATAAACGAAGAACACACTCGAGCATAAGGTAAGGGGTTTCTTATCTCACATTTAATTCCGTGAGATTTCCATATTCACAACTTATTTATTGCATGTGGTATATTATGTACTGTAATTTGATATATATTATCATTATTCCATTTATATTCATGATATTCTATTATTCATTTTTTGGTTATTAATTTTTGGTCATACGACTCGATTAATTACAACGTGGTAAGGGACTTTGTCTCAATTTCCATTTCATTGAAACCTTCTTGGTACTGTGCACCTAATATTTATTATGTGGTGTATCTAATGCCCATTTGAGATTATTTTTCATTTGAAATTATAAATATATTATATATCCATATTCTGGTTTCATGGATATGAGTATTTTCTTAAGCCGTATACCCTTTTACATACGGTGTTTATTTGGAAAGTTCTTTAAACTATGGAAATATTGATGAATATGTATTCTCTACTCTATATGGATATTGAGAAGGAGGATTTTACTTGTATTAAATATATGTATAAATAATTATTTGGACTTTCATTGGTGGGTGGGGTACTCTATACCCCCTTGATGAATTGACAGGTCTCACGAGACAAATTAGTTGGTGAAAAAACCTTCGAGTTTGTTTCCAAAAATCCGACGAGTTTCTACCCACAAAAATAAACCATTTTAATGGTATTTATGGTATCATGTGCCAGATACATGACTTCCAATTAATAATCATTATCTTTATTTATTATTAGTTATTACTATCCATGAGGTTTTCACTATGAAAAAATATATGGATGCATTTTCATTCTCATTTTATTAATGGTGTGCGTTTTTCATTTATTCACCATGCTATATTGACTATGAAAAGTTGTTTATGATTCAGTTAATATTGACTCATGATTACACTATTTGTAACCCTTACTGATCATTTGAGATCACCCCTTTCATTTGTTTACCTTCAGCAGGTTATAAATAGGAGATCACTTATTGAGTTTCTGTGGATACAATTTTTAGTTTTTGTTATGTATTGTATTTTGTTACCTTTCCCAATGTAATTTGAGTTAAATCAATGTATCTAGTTTCTTTAAGACGTATAAACTGATAATTCCTTCTGGATTTATTTCCTTCTAACCATGCCAATATAACAAGTAATGCACCAACTCTGGTCTAGAGGGGATAGGGCATTACACTTCAAGCTCTCATGGAATAGAAACCTTACTACTGCACTCCCTCACTGCCACTCTTTCTCCCTCTCTGCCACTCTCCCTCCCTAACTGTCTCCCTCCCTCACCGCTTCTCTCCCTATCCACCACTCTCCCTCCTTCTTCGCCAACCTACCATATGAACAACGTATATCACAAATCTGCTTAGTTCTACTTGAGATGTCACCCAATTTGGCCTGTAAGTGTGCCTTCCCATATGATGGAGGTCACCGACTAGCAATAATGTCCTAAGAGAATACAGTGGGGAGACTATTCCCTTAGATCAGAGTTCAATAACATCATAAGTAAACTAAACACATACACATCCATATATATTAGAGCACAAAAAAAGAATAACTGAAACAAATGATAATAAATGGAATGCATCATACAGACTCTTAAATAAAAGATACATACACTGATCACCCATTTAATTGACTACATACAGAATAAAAATAAAGGAAAATAAATACACAAGGCTCTACTACTACTCCAAGCCAAACCACATACCCGATCTCCACAATTTCTGAACAACTCCAACAGGAACCTCAGACTCGACATGAGCAGTTTCGCTTGAACATGCAACACTAAGCCTCCACCTGATCCACTACATCATGTTCTCAACCTAAAATCATACATAACGTATACATGTACATCAAGGTGCACATGTAGAAGGTGAGAAGAAAATCTCAGTAGACCATCCCCAATGGTGGTCCTAACATCTACTATCATAACATGTGCATGGAACACTCATCATGTCCAACCTAGCCGAACATGAATACCTACATAAAATATAAACATATACATAAAAGAATAAAAAGGGATAAATCAAAGGAAAATAACAATCCTCAGGTTCTAGCCTACACCCGCAGGTAAAACTACCTTCTCTATGGCCCCAACCAAAGGAATTATGAAACGTGGCTTGAAAAACCACAACATCAAGTGTATCCTCCTGATCAATAAGGATCTTCAAAGTCCAATGCAAGGAAAAACAAGGATTTTTAACCCTAGGATCTCATCTTAGGCATCTAAAACAACAAATCACATCTACCGGGAACTTAGACTATAATGGAATGATCTAAACTGATGGTAGGGACACCCAGTCGACCTCGGGAGTATACTACCATGCCCAAAATCCCTAAAAAACCTGATGAGAGGAGAAAACCTATCAGTGCATCACTGACCTACCTGACCAGGACCCAAACTCATAAAACTGGGCCTTGAGAGTGATGTAACCTCCACATTCCACAAACCCTTACTAGGGAGAAAAGTTAAACAATGGTAGATGTGATCATCTAGATCATCCATTATGTAAGGGTTTGTGTCCTAAGAACCAACTATTTTGTACTTTGATTACATGAATGTACACTTATTATATATTGTTCATTGTTCTGCATGACTATAATATAATAATGTCCTGGAATATTTGTTGCATTAATAAGGTCATGGAAGATCCCCACTATGATGAGAACCTTGAAATTATATAACAAAATTCTTAAATAAAGTTCTACGGTTGGATGACATACTATGATAGGACACATAGTATACAGACCGTCATGTGCGAGTACTCGTAAGAAGATGAGACTCTCTCTCAGGGAGTTCGCACTTGGTAATCTCCAAGATGGAAGATTATGAGAACAGACCCACCAGTAGAAATTCCGCATGTCTTGGTGTCATCAGACATTGCTATATATGAGTGTGTGTAATGGTCCTTAGACTGGAATATTATCATTAACTCATGTCATGACTCGTGCACTTAGATTTGCTGATGAAAACCGTCACGAAGAGAGTTGGCGGGAAGTAGGGTACGTTGGGTGCATCAGGAATGACATGTTGTTAATAGATAAGTCAAGGAAGGATTTGTCCTTTCCATATTTATGAAAGTAGATATCTCGGGCCCTTTGATTGAAATAGAACTATCGCACAAATTCCATGGCCATGGTGTCACGACGAGTTTATTTTTAGAAGTCAAAGAATGATAGATCAAGCATATAGTTTTATGACACTTCCATGAAACCTGCTTGATGAGATATTGAGAGAAAGGGATTAAATTACACAGTAAGCATTCATATGAGGTGACACATCAATGTGGCATCAACTTATTTCTCTTGGGTGCTTTGACCCGTTGCTAGATAGTAATCTTGGACTTTAAGAAAGCCCGCCTAATGCCAACGAGAAAGAGGCCTAGAGGGCCACACACTAAGTGTATCCAATTATATCAAGTAGAATAAATATTATTACCATACATTGTTTAATAATTATTCAAGGAAGCCTAAATCATTTTAATGTTAGAGGAAGAATAAAATGAAAACAAATACACGCCGTGTATTAATGATTACATGCTGTGTAGTTTTTATTTTGAAAAAAAATACACGCTGTGTATTAATGATTACACGCCGTGTAGTTTTTAATGAAAAACAAGTACACGCTGTGTATTTATGATTACATTCCATGTAGTTTTTTCAGTCGGGATTTTGAGGAAATATCGTTTTATTAAATGATATTTATTATAATTAGTGTGGGCGCATGTCAAGGAATTAATGATTCGACATGGGGTTTTCAAAAGAGTTAATGAAATAAATAAAATGCGTAACGCGTTTATTTGTTGTCATAACTCTACAACCTCAAACCCGATTATAAATATCCTAAAAAACCCAAATCTTTTCCGATGAATCATTGTGCAAAACAATTTTGGAGAATTCTCTCAAGACCGAAAGAAATCCTTCCTCCAAGAATGCTCTCAAGAACAAGAGAGATCCTCTTCATCGGATCAAGATGATCTAAGGTGGGAAACGCAAGCAAAGGTTTCTCCACGCTAGCACCCGGAGACACCTTTGGTGATGTCCAGAGATACGTGGTGCACATGTGGATCACTGCTAGAGGATGTATACCCTTGGCTTCTACGACGCAATGATGAATCACATCGGAACGTGATAAAAAATATCAACAAATAAAGAACACCCAAAAGGTACTTCTTGTTAATTAATTAGCCCACCCGAATGGCCTGAAGGCCTTCTTTTTTATTTTATTATGGATAATCCCCCTTTTAAGGGTTGAAGGGGAACCCATACATGACCTGTAGGCCCAAGGCCCAAGGCCTGAAAAACCCGCAATACATGACCCGAAGGCCCATAGTCATACCATGCCCAATACATGACCCGTAGGCCCAACCCACTTGAACTGCCCCTCCCCATCTTTCTGCGTCATTGATCACCTAGCTCCCCACCTTGCATTACTGATCGACTAGCATTTCCCCATACAAATCTGCATGGTGCCTGGTCCCGATGGCGGCTGCCATACCCTCTCATTCTTCTAATCTGGTTAGCTCTGCATCTGGTGGCTACTACTCCTGTTGCTCTGATCCTCTTCTGAGTCCTATTTTGTGTGAACTGGGATACTATGGTCTACGTGACTCGAAGGCCCTGTGGCCCAAAGACCTTTGATGACCTGAAGGCCCTGGAGACCCGTAGGCCCAAACCGGTGGCCCAAAGACCCAAATCGGGTGGATAGTTTCGGCTGCTACAATACCGAACAGTAACTGCTACAGTACTACTACAGTGCCTGGAAATTCGCCTCCACCTGGTTTTAAACCCGGGTCTCTTAGATGCAAAGCAGGAGCCCTTACCACTCGGGTACGGGCTCGTTGGCACTGTAAATTAATTATAATCAACCTGTGATGATCCACTTTTGTGGTTCTGGGACCTTTCTTATTCTTTGTCTATTTCTGTGAATCGATCCGTGGAGATTGGCATTTATCATCGTATTGATCCCGGATTGATCATTGCTAATGACAAAAATCCAAGTGGGTACATCCACCCACATGCTTCTATTGCGCCCGAAACCTTCAAATGGTATCAAAGAGAGGTTACAACGTTGATTATAGTTATTTAATTTTCTTTGATAATTTATGCATTTATATTTGATTCAATTCATGATAAATCGTTCTATTAAACTGAATGAACAAGATCTATTCATCCTCATTTGTTTCTCGATTCACATCATACAAACGGCATTTTAATTTTAATTTTGATTAAAATAAAAATGAGGAACTCATCCGGAGGATCCGCTCTTTCTATCTGTACAAAACGGGAATACACGACGTGTAATGAAAACTACATGCCGTGTAATTAGGTTCAACAAACCGGTACTGGTCCGCCAAACCACACCGTGTGAATTGAGTATACCTGAGTTTTATTACACCGTGTTGATCGGAAATGAACGACACGTGGAATCAGAATACACGGCGTGTATGTTGAATCAACACGCCATGTAGTCCGATCTGGCCCAAGTGAAACCATGTACAAGGAGAAGCCATGTTCTGTGTACACGGGATTGCCAGGCCGGTAACCACGTAATAAGGAAGTACACACCGTGTTAGATTAATCTACACGCAGTGTACTCTAAAATTTCCAAAGTAGAGAAAAAAATCCAAATCCCCCGGCGTGTACTTTGGATAAAGGGTGAAAAGAAATACACGCAGTGTAAATATAAACTACACGCCGTGTACTTTCCAGAAATGGAGTTTCACCAGGTTTCCTCCAAAAGTACAAAGACCTGTACAAGGGATATGGATGAGAAGAATCTCAAAGAAATTTAGAAAGGAATTTAAGATAAATAATTGATAAATTATAAGATCATAATTAATTAATTTAAAGCGTAACTTATCTTAAATAATAGAACGATTAAAAGAATTTGAATTCTAAATATGCGTAAATGTCATTTCATGCTATGGATGATCATGAGCTAGACCAAAGACCCTTTGTATGTTTTTTGGTTTCATTTAAATTTGTTTAATTTAAATTCTTTGTCCTGCGAGCCTTCTTCCAATAAAATGTAGGGCCTGCGTGCCCATGGTTTCTTTAATGTAAACTCCATGTAATGGAGGATCTCCCAAGCTAGAGGAGACGGTTCAAAACCCGAAGCTGAGGTAAAACCAACCCAAGAAGATACAAATGTGGACAGGTGGGAGCTGAAAAAACACGAACCATCAGTTCAAGGTGTTTTTACCTAGGTCAGGGTTAGCTTATCAAACCTCTAGATAAGCTAACCAATAAAATATCATGATCATGCCATATTATTTTATTTCTGTCTGATTGCATGGTTTATTTATTATGTATGTGTTGTCGCGGTCACATAGTTAATAAAATGAACAAGCATGCAAAGATGGAATAAAATAAAAACTGGACTATGCGTAAACATTATTGGAACATGGTTAATCACTTAAGCAAGCATCACTTAATATTAACAAGCATGTGATAATGCGAAACTATGCATACGGGATTAAAATACCTCAATACACTACTACAAAAATGGGTAAGGGAAGCGCTACGTGTTTATCAGTGCTAAAAAAAGCGCTAATAAAGGGGTGCATTTATCAGCGCTAAAAAAAAGCGCTGATAAAGGCCCCCTTTATCAGCGCTTTTTTTAGTGCTGATAAAGGCTCCCCCTTTATCAGTGCTTTTTTTAGCGTTGTTAAAGGGGACCCCTTTATCAGTGCTTCTTTTAGTAGCGCTGATAAAGGGGGGATTTATCAGCGCTTTTCCCTAGCGCTGATAAATATTAAGTTTCAAAAAAAAAATTCATGAAAAATAATATATTGTTATATAAGTATATTTATATTGATATAAATATAATATATATATTTTAAATATACGTATAAATAGACTATTACATTTAATGTATAAAAAATTTAGTGAAAATGGCTTTAAAATATTTTAAAAAATATAATTAATTAATAATTTTCTAATTATTATCGATTAAAAATCATTTAATAACAATTTGAGGACACAAAAAATCAAAACAATTAATAAAAGTTCTATAATAAGTTGAAAATGTAACTCAAACTTCAAACGACCATAAATTTTGATCCGGGTGTCCGTTTGAGCTCTACAATATATCAAATCGAAGCATACGATGAGATCTACACGCTAGTGATTGAGGAAAAGCCTCTATCACATTTTTAGAGACCAAAAAAGGCCTAGAAGGCCTCCAAAACTGAGTTTTTAGTCGGGATACCCCGATTTTTTAACATTCAAACAAGTATAACTTCTGATCCGGATGTTCGTTTGGCCTGTACCACATATCATATCGAAGATTGTTTTATTTTCTTCGATCTGAATAGTTGTGGAGTTGAAACCGGCTTCTATATTATAAGTTATGGTAATTTTAACATTCTATGTATTTTCAAATACACACATATATATATTTATTCATAAATATATATGTGTCTGTGTGTGTGTGTGTGTCTGTGTGTGTGTATGTGTGTTGTATATATGTATATATGTATTTATTTATTTACTTACTTATAAACACACATAAAAAACATATTTTTTCATAAATGTATTTAAAACTAATCTTATAATTTATGGTCGTTTTAACATTCTATGGCTTTTCAAATACACACATATATGTATTTATTCGTAAATATATATGTGTTTGTGTGTGTGTGTCTGTGTGTTGTATATATATATGTATGTATATATGTATTTATTTATTTATAAACACATATAAAAAACATATTTTTTCATAAATGTATTTAAAACTAATCTTATAAGTATATAACCAGGAAAGCTCAGCCAGAGACAAAGTCCCTGGCCATTTATTAAAATAAAAGAAAAGTGCACAAGGAAAACAACACAAGCCATGAAAACAACTACATATCATAGAAATCATGTCCATCTCCATAACCATGATCCATTGCTTCATCTGCAGTAGCCGACTCCCACTATTAGCTGTCATATTGTGCCAGGGACTTGGCATACTTCCTTCTAAGATTTAACTTTTCCAAATATAGGAACTCCTCAGAGGACTGCATTCCTTTTCTCTTACTAGCAGAGGACCTAGTAGTCATCGACTTCAACATAGAATAATAATCCTTCCTTTTCTTCCTCTTTGGTGGAGCAGTCCCAACTTTCTCATTCCCCGACACATTCTTCTTCTCTTCCAGAAAAATCTCACTATAAGAGAATCAGGTCTTGCCACTATTGTTCTCTTTTTCACTATCTGAAAGATCCCCCCATTTTCCAGAGGTGTGAACTTCTTGAAAACCATTATTTGCTCCTCGATCTTTCTCAAAATGACTATTAGTATCAATCATTGCAAGATATTTCATGTTTTCCTCATGATGAGAAATACTAGGATCAACAAAAGGCTCCCTCTCCACTGTCTCTTCCACTTATCCTCCTGTATTAGTGACAACATCCTGCAAGACACCATCTTTAGTTATATTTGGATCTTCCAGCATCAGCGGCATCTCCTCAGATTCCAGATTCTCAAATCGATTTCAGGTCATAGGGGTATCCATATTCTTAGAACCCAAAGCCGAATTGGCCAAAGACTCCTGAGGAATAGGAACCAACTGCAGATGGCCTGCCCCATCTACTGTAGTTCGGGACTCAACACCAAGGTCACCTCTCAACCTGTCAAAAACCTACAGCACGGTTGGGTTCAAAGACACCTCCACTGCCTTCATACTACAACCATGACTCGACATAGCAACAGTAAGACCTTGCCTCATCTCCCTCTCTAAATTCCCATCATAAATATCCTTAACAAGTGCCAAATCAGTGTAGGAATCCTCCAAATGAGCTCCCTTCCCAAAAGAATCCCCATCATCGGAACACGGCACAGGTTCCATAGGAGAACTCAGATCCCCATTCACATTCCCAGACCCAACCGGAGCCATCCCAAAGCCATCCTTCACAATTACTTGAGGTAGACTATCATCAACACCAAGATCACAGCCACCACTACACTGCGTCTCCACCACCCGAGAGAAAGAACCCACCTTGGCATTGCGGAAAATGGCCTCCAGGTGTCCAAACCATCGACATACAACACAGAACTTCATCCATGATTCAAAGACAACCTCCTTCATCTAGCGTAATTCCTTCCCATCAGTAATCCAGACACAACGCAAAGGTGGCTTGGCGACGTCGACCTCAACACAGATCCGCGGGAAAATTGGGTGTGTCACAGACTCAGTCCATTGATCCGAGCATAAATACCTCCCAATCATATTACCAATGGCACGAAGAATAGAAGGATTTTGAAATGACAGCTGAAGGCCAGGGAGACTTACCAAGTTGCAACCGAAGAGGGATCCCGCCACATGTGAAAATCAAAGCTCCATCGGAATAAAAAGAAGGAAGATTCACCGCACCTCCGAGGAGCCCTAGACCAAGCAGAAACCAAATTCTCCTCTGATTCAAAATGCACCATTATGTGTCTTCGGTCAATCAACCCGACGACCGCTCGCTCCTAAAGCTTCCAAGAGACAAAGACAAACTAAGAAAACACTTCAACCGAGGGTCGATAAGGATGAAATCGAGCCACCAAGATATATTTGAGCAGATCCTCAGCGCTATTAAGCTCTTACGGAAGCAGAGATTACTACAGTGCCTCCCAGAAGAGATTTGGGGCTTTTGGGGAAAGAGAAATCCTAGGGAAGGGCAGAGAGCGATAAACATCCTTCTCAGACGCTGACAAACGCGAGCCTCCCCCCTCCGATCGGGAGGGGGGAGCAAGACTCGTCGACATGGATCTAGGGCATCAGAGGGACGACGAGCAGATCCTCAGCACTATAAAATTATATTATGTGATAGATCAATCTTATAAGTATATATTAATATACAAATAAATATATGTATAAAAAATTATAACTAAAAATATATATATAAATATATTAATATATGAATGAATATATATATACTAATATATGAATAAATATATTTATATTAATATGAATCTATATCAATATATTAATAAATATAACTATATATATAGATATATCATTAAATAGAGAATAAAACAAAATGGCTTAGTGGTAAAGGTGCAGCCACGAAAGGGGGGATGTTGCAGGTTTGAGTTCGGGTGGAAGCGAACGGGGTGCACGCGTATGAGGATGCGCGGGAAGTGCAGCATGCGGGAGACCTCCTAGCGCTGATAAAGGGGGTGTCAAGTGCTGATAAAAGAACTCCCTACATTATTTTATTTTATTTTATTTTTTTTTTATTTTTTTAACCTTTAACAACGCTTTTTTTAGCGCTGATAAAAGGGGCCTTTATCAGCGCTTTTCGGAGTGCTGATAAAAGGGACCGCCCTATATTAGCACTGAGCTTTACAATGATTTTTTAGTGCTGTTAAAGCCCATTTTGAGTGCTGATATAGGCCGTTTTTGTAGTAGTGATACCATATTAAGTTAGACCAAGCCTTCTGTTACTTGATTAAGGGCCAGACTCAATAAAAATACGTGTTTGACCAACCTTTGTTGGGACACTTACTGTTATAAAGGAAGCCCTTATGAAAGGTTTTGGGTTGACTTAACCATATTACATCAAGAGGAGTATCCCTAGTTAGACTTGATGTAATATTGGAGGTAAGAGTCGAGGAAATCCAAGTTAGGATTTCAGGATTGGGGAGTCCACTCAACAGATCAAGGAACTGTAAGCTCACAATTGGTAAAGACTCACCTACCTAAATACCTTCAAATAACTTGACCAACCCTTGTTGGGGTATTGCGAAGGGGAATATGTATCCTTTCTACTAGAATGTTAAAGCAACTAGACATTCCAGTTTCAATGGAGAGGGCCATTGGGACTTGATAAAATAGTGGGAGAATTAATAAATTCAATTATTATTTTTCATAAAATTTAATCAAAAGGTACTGATAAATCTGATCTTTTAATTTGTAGAATCAATATGAAAAACTAGTCAACCACATTTTCTCTGTGATCAATTCTGGACAAAGACAATATCCTCACCAGCAGTAACTTTCAATAATGGTTTAGTAACCTTCGGGTTATCCTACGCCATGAATGAAAGTTTTACGTGATGGAGTCCTCACTCCCTGATTCGCCTGCCCAAGGGGCGAGTGATGAAGATTTATCGGTCTATGATCAACATTTGAATGACACACTCAATGTTCAATGTTCGATGCTATCATCAATTTCTAGTGATATCATGAAGTCTCATGAAGACATGGAAGCCTATAGCATGCTCAAGCACCTCCATGGTCTATACCAGAAGATAGAAAGACAAGAAAGGTTTGAGATCTCCAAGGCTCTATTTTAGAGAAAGATTGGAGAGAGTTCCCCATCTGGGACTCATGTAGTCAAGCTCATTGGATACATTGAGAAATTGGAGGTTCTAGGGTTTAAAATCCTCGAAGAAATGGGTACCGATATCATTCTTGTATCACTCCCCCAGAGCTTCTCAAACTTTGTTGTGAACTTCAACATGAACAACATTGAGACGTCTCTGTCTGATCTTCTTATCATCATTCTCCAAGTGGACAATGACATGAAGCATAAAAATCCTTCTGTCCTCATGGTAAATAAAAGGAAAGGGAATGAGAAGAGATTTATGCCCAAAGATTCTTCAAGGCCTTCCAAGAAAAGGAAGATCAAAGGGGAGGCAAGAGAACATGAGGCTGTTTGTTTCGCATGTGGCAAGAAGGGCTACTGGAAGAAAAACTGCACCCAACCAAGGAAGCAAGGAGAAGCTTCAGGTGCATTTGTTATTGAATTAAATCTATCTGTTTCTACCAATTTGGTATTAGATACTGCTTGTGGTGATCACGTCTATATCCAAATACAGAAACCAAGTAGATTAAGAAAGATTGAATGAGGTGAGGTGGATCTATGAGTAGTCAACGGAGCCAGACTCGCTGCTGTAGCTGTCGGAGACTACCACCTCACATTGCCTACTGGGATGGTCTTGGTTTTGAAAGGAAGTTATTATGTACCCTCTATAACCGAAAACATTATTTCAGTATCCAGATTAGATACTGATGGATTCATCTTCAAGTTTGGAAGTGGATGTTGCTACTTTTATAAAGATAGCATTTGTTTTGGTAGGGCACATTTATATAACGGATTTTATGTGTTAGACTACACAAACCAAGTAATGGCAATCAATGACAAAGTTAATTCACATGAATCATACCACACCCAACTTTGGCATCACCGGCTAGGTCATGTCAATGATAAATGTTTAAAAAAATTACATCAAGATGGGTATTTAGATTCTTTCGAACTAAAACCACTTGGTGTATGTCATGCGTGTCTACAAGGAAAAATGACCAAAGCCCCATTTAGTTGGAAAGGTGAAAGGGCTAAAGAGATTCTAGAATTAGTTCAAACAGATGTGTGTGGACCATTTCTAGTTGAAGCAAGGGGTGGGTTCTTGTACTTCATAACTTTTACTGATGATTTTAGTAGATATGAATATATTTACTTAATGAGGTATAAATTAGATTCTTTTGATCAGTTCAAAGAATACAAGAATGAAGTTGAGAACCAGCTTGGTAAGAAGATTAAGAAACTATTCTCAGAAAGAGGAGGAGAATATCTTAATCAGGACTTCATTGATTTCTTACGGGAGTTTGGGATTCTATCTCAACTCACTCCTCCTTACACGCCTCAGTGGAATGGTGTAAGTGAAATGAGGAACCGCACCCTGTTGGACATGGTGAGATCAATGATGAGTCATGCGAGTCTTCCATTATCCTTTTGGGGATATTCATTATAAACAACAACACACATACTAAACCAAGTACCAACTAAATCGATAAATGGTATTCCATATGAATTATGGAGTGGATGCAAATCCATGTTATAAAATTTACATGTGTGGGGTAACGAAGCATTTGTTAAAGCCTCTTCAGGTAACAAACTTTCACCCCAAGGTACAAAGTGTATCTTTATAGGATATCCCAAGGAAACAAGGGGATATTACCTATACAACCCCTTAGACAAAAAGGTTACAGTGGAAAGACATTCCATATTCCTTGATAGGGATCACATCTCCAAAAGAAATAGTGGGAGCAAGATAGACTTCGATGAAGTCGAGACTCAAGATACACATCAGTTGGTACAAGAACAGATTCCAAAAAGCCCTGTGGAAGAACAATCTATTCCAGAGACACAAGAACTGTGTAGGAGCATGAGAGAGGTGAGAGAACCAGAATGATATGGTTTTCTTGTCACTGAGGATGGTGACTCATTATTGGTTGACAATGATGATCTTCTTACCTAAAAGGAAAGAGTTGAAGGCACAGACGTTTCCAAGTGCCAAGAAGCCATGAATTCTGAAATGGATTCCATGTACCAAAACCAAGTCTGGATTTTGGTAGATCCTCCAGTTGATGTAAATCCTATTGGTAATAAATGGGTATTTAAGAAGAAACTGGACCTAGAGGGAAAAGTCAGCACCTATAAGGCACGACTGGTTGCAAAAGGTTTTAGACAGTGTCAAGGAATTGACTATGATGAAACCTTTTCACTGGTTGCGATGCTGAAATCCATCAAAATCCTATTGGCCATTGCCGCTTACCATGAATATGAAATTTGTCAAATGGATGTAAAAACAACATTCCATAACGGGAACCTCCAGGAATATGTCTAGATGACACAACCTGAAGGGTTTGTGACTCCAAAGGATGCCAACAAGGTATGCAAGTTGCAAAAATCCATTTATGGATTAAATCAAGCATCAAGTTCATGGAAAATTCGTTTTGATGAAGCTATAATGGAATTTGGATTTTTTGATAATGAATGTGAGCCTTCTGTCTACAAGAGGTTTAATAGAAGTGCAGTCGTTTTTCTAATAGTATATGTTGATGGCATATTACTAATTGGAAATGAAGTACCTGTCTTATAGTCAGTTAAGGCATGGTTAGATAAATGCTTCTTCATGAAAGACTTGGGTGAGGCGGCATATATTCTGGGGATCAAGATACATCGTGATAGATCCAAGAGAATGTTGGGATTATGTTAAAGTACATACATTGACAAGATACCCAAGAGATTCAGTATGGAACAATCCAAGAGGGGATTGTTGCCAGTGTCACATGGAATTTATCTTTCCAAGAAAATGTGTCCTCAGACACATGAGGAAATAAAGAAAATAGTAAGTATCCCTTACGAATCTGTGATTGGTCCAGTCATGTATGATATTCTATGTACAAGGCTAGATGTTGCTTACGCATTAAGTGCGGTAAGAATATATCAAGCTGATCTAGGATACCGCCATTAGATGTCAGTCAAGACCATCCTTAAGTATCTGAGGTGTACTAAGGATATGTTCATGGTTTATGAAGGATATGAGGAACTAGTCATCAGAGGACATGTAGATGCTAGTTTCTAGACTGATCAAGATGACATGAAGTTGCAAACTGGATATATCTTTAGTTTGAATGGAGGTGCAGTGAGCTGGAAGTGCTCAAAGAAAAGTGTGGTGGCAGATTCTACAGTGGAGTCCGAGTATATCGCAGCTTATGAGGCAGCTACAGAAGCAGTATGGATGCGAATATTCGTCCAAGAGATGGATGTAGTACCTAGCAGTAAAGATCTTATCACACTCTATTGTGATAATACTGCAGCGGTGGCACTTGCAAAAGAGCCAAGGTCACATCAGCGGACAAAGCACATACTTCAGAAGTATTATCTCTTGAGGGATTTTTCTCAGAGAGGTGAAATTGTAGTGATCAATATTTCCATGGAAGATAACGTGGTGGACCCCTTGGCTAAAGCCTTGAATTAGCAGAAACATGATCATCATGTGAGGTCTAGCGGACTAAAAGTAATAGGCAGTTGACTATAGTCCAAGTGGGAGTTTGTAAGGGTTTCTAACCTAAGAACCAACTATTTTGTACTTTGATTACATGAATGTACTCTTATTATATATTGTTCATTGTTCTGCATGACTATAATATAATAATGTCCTGGAATATTTGTTGCATTAATAAGGTCATGGAAGATCCCCGCTATGATGTGAACCTTGAAATGCTATAACAATATTCTTAAATAAAGTTCTACAGTTGGATGAAATACTATGATAGGATACATAGTATACAGACTGTCATGTGCGAGTACTCGTAAGAAGATGAGACTCTCTCTCACGGAGTTCACACTTGGTAATCTCCAAGATGTGAGATTATGAGAACAGAACCTCCAGTAGCAATTCCGTATGTCTTGGTGTCATCAGACATTACTATCTATGAGCGTGTGTAATGGTCCTTAGACTGGAAGATTATCATTAACTCATGTCATGACTCACGCACTTAGATTTTTTGATCAAAACCGTTACGAAGAGAGTTGGTGGGAAGTAGGGTACGTTGGGTGCGTCATGAATGACATGTTGTTAATGGATAATTCGAGGAAGGATTTGTACCTTCCATATTTATGGAAGTAGATATCTCAGGCCCTTTGATTGAAATAGAACTTTCGCACAAATTCTATGGCCATGGTGTCACAACGAGTTTATTTCTAGAAGTCAAAGAATGACAGATCAAGCATATAGGTTTATGAAACTGCCATGAAACCTGCTTGATGAGATATTGAGAAAAAGGGATTAAATTATATAGTAAGCATTCGTATGAGGTGACACGTCAATGCGGCATCAACTTCTTTCTCTTGGGTGCCTTGACCCGTTTCTAGACAGTAATCTTGGACTTTAGGCAAGCCCGCCTAATGCCAACGAGAAAGAGGCCTAGAGGGTCACACAGTAAGTGTATCCAAGTATCTCAAGTAGAATAAAGATTATTCCCATACGTGGTTTAATAATTATTCAAGTAATCCTAAATTGTTTTAATGTTGGAGGAAGAATAAAATGAAAACAAGTACATGACGTGTATTAATGATTACACGCCGTGTAGTTTTTAATGAAAAACAAGTACACGCTGTGTATTTATGATTCCACGCCGTGTAGTTTTTCCAGTTGGGATTTTGAGGAAATATCATTTTATTAAATGATATTTATTATAATCAGCATGAGCGCATATCAAGGAATTAATGATTCGACATGGGGTTTTCAAAAGAGTTAATGAAATAAATAAAACACGTAACACGTTTATTTATTGTCATAACTCTACAACCTCAAACTCGATTATAAATATCCTCAAAACCCCAACTCTTTTCTAATGAATCGTTGTGCACAACAATTCTGGAGAATTCTCTCAAGACCAAAAGAACTCCTTCCTCCAAGAACACTCTCAAGACCGAGAGAGATCCTCTTCATCGGATCAAGACGATATAAGGCGGGCAACGCAAGCAAAGGTTTCTCTACGTTAGCACCTGGAGACACCTTTGGAGACATCTAGAGATATGTGGTGCATGTGTGTATCACCGCTAGAGGAAGTATACCCTTGGCTTCTGCGATGCAATGAAAAATCACATCGGAATGTGATAAAAAATATCAATGAATAAAAAACACCCAAAAGGTAATTCTTGTAAATTAATTAAATTAATTATAATCAACCTGTGACGATCCACTTTTGTGGTTCCAGGACCTTTCTTATTCTTTGTCTATTCCTATGAATCGATCCATGGAGACTGGCATTTATTGTCATATTGATCCCAGATTGATCATTTCTAATGAAAAAAAGCCAAGTGGGCACATCCACCCACGTGCTTCCGCTGCGTCCAAAACCTTCACATTAGCTCCCAAGACCCACCTCACATCTACCAAATAACTAGTAAATGTGAGAAATAGAACCAATATCAAGTCCTATACTCAGGCCAATAATATCCAAAGGGTCTCATATCTCATCCATCAAGAACAACCTCAAACCTCCAGGCCACAACTCAAACAACAGAGCCAGCTAACACTTGCACCCGCCAACCAAAACCACTGAAACTAGCACCGACCATCTCATAGGCCAAACAAACACAGAGAAACCACTAAGATTCCTAGAACCCCAACACCAATAGGATACCCTATAATAGGATCCTCCAAAGAACTTTTGCTTAGGTAGGAGTCCCTATAAGGGGATCCTCCAGCAAAACTAAATATCAAGCCATGCCCGCTCAAAATAATTGTGGATAGTCTCCCTCCTCAAACCCACAAGAAACCCACCCAGAAGGGAAACCTAAAGAAACACCTCATCCATAAGGGAAACCCTGAGCAACACTACCCATAAGGAAAACCTCAAGAATCACTACACCCAGAAGGAAATTCCTTAAAGAGGACCCTCAGACCTATCTCAAACTCACACAATGGCTCCCAGCCATACCCGACATCCCGTGATGTCATCCTAGCCCTATGTCTCCTAGCGGTCTAATTACCAAGAAATAAAACAATGACCCTACCACTTAGGATCTATCCAACGAACATCAAACAAACTCACTTGGCATCCTCATCCAAGTTGGTCAAAAAATGCACACACTCAAACAATTCGTGCCACTCATAAACCAACCTCTGGATTAAATTCATAAAATAACCTCAAAGGAATCCCCCCACAAACTCTATTAGTCCAAAACACCATCCAAACGACCTCTAAACATCAAAAGGATCCCAATTTTCTTGTATGGTCCCCACTCCACCACAAAGTGGATTTATTGGAAATTTTAAAAAGGAAAGTTGGATTGTGTGTACTCCCAAGCACATGGAATATACTCTCAAAGGTTCACCTAAAAATGTACTTCCATGGGGATAGGAAACACATAAGGTTTTCATTTTTACCTATACATGAGCACAACATCTGCTTGTATACTATTACATGATCATGCCCCTTTACACGAGGTGTCTACCCAAGCATTAGGCCACCTGGACAAGTACCACTACAAGGGTACTCCCAGTACAGGATGTGAATTCTATGAACATCTATCTTCCAATGTACTTGGATACATGGCTAAGTACCACTACATGGGGTGTACCAAGGGTACACAAAGTGTAGTCCCCAAAGCCTCGACTATCCATATACACAACCACATGGCCAGGTATATGGCGAAACACTACTACACGACGTGTACTTGAAGTACACAGTGTGAAATTATAAAAATTTAATCTTCCCCAAATATAAATAACACATGACGCATGTTTATCAAACCACACACTGTGTGATTGAGATTTCCCTAACAGAAATCCCTTTGGACCTCTCAAAACCCCTGATTTGGCTGAAAACCACACTATATTGACCCTCTAGGGGTCCTTAACAACCTAAAAACAAGATTTAAACTTAAGAAAAACTAAACAATGAGGGTTTAAGGTGAAAAAATTTAAATAGACTACTTTTAGGTATAAATTATCAAATATTTGGCCCGATCTGTGTTTCACAACACACACACGATGATCCAACATGACCTGAGCTCTGCAGTAATGCCTCCTTCTCCCCCTCCCCCTCCCCTCTCTCTATAACAACCAAAAAAATTATAAATAAAATTCCACTTATTATTAAAATTAAATATATTATTATGTATTATTTTTATATAAAACACATGCATTTATTTGGTTTTATTATATCCTATTAGATTTAAAAGACCATTAAGAATCTTTACCATTTATAATATAGATATTAAACAGTGATCACATGATTATTATAAATATAGATTCTTAAGAAATCCAATTCACACAAACAAATGAAGTGATAGTCTCAACCAGTAGAATCGTACCCTATAAAGGCCATTTATCAGAGCTTTCGAGGGATAAAAAATCACTGGGCTTTTCCCTTGACCAAGCCTAAGCTGAGATCCAATAATTTAAGCATGAGAGAAATAATTTATGAGAGAATTTAAAGATCATAAAGATCATGAACCAAACCATGTACATCAAACCACCCCATGAAATTATCACTGTGAACATTTATGTACCCCCATTATGTTGCCAAAATTTCACCATGGGATTCCATGCCAAAAAAATATGCAGTGAATACCCATACCCAATTCCTATCAATGGTTTTCACCTTTATACACTTATAATTATTTGATTAGGGAAATATATGTACGTATTTTAAACTCCTTGATCGTGGAATAAAAAGTGATAAAAAATGATTCCATGTTTTATGGTCTATGTGGAACACTTAAGCATGAGAATGAAATGAAAGTGATGGGTGCGTCCAGAATTATATAGCGCTCCAATGCATTGAGTAATGTTTAGTCTCATGAGACATAATGTTGGGATAGAGAGTAAACCTAATTTCTTTATGGGACTTTTTTCCATCATGATGTATTGGAAGTTATCCTTGACATGTGTTTATGATGTAGTGTTTTAAGTTGTGCCACATTTCCCATATTGCCTTTATGTTATCATGCTATATCACGCCTCATTATTCATGTTTATGATTCTCACTCCTTTTATGCCCTATTGATATGCCTATTGTCCAACATGTGTTATATTTTTCATCTTATGCCATGTTTATTACCTTATTGGGCTTTATAGATCACCCATTTCTTATGTATGTAACTAGGTTATCCCATGCATTTTTAAATGCGAGAATGTTAAAGAATTTTTCAATAAAGATGATGTTTTTCCAGTTTTAAATTTTTATATAACATACCTAATTTCCAAGGACACTATAATTCTTGATCTTTCAGTTGTATTATGTGTAATATTATTTAATAAATCATGAATTAATGTGTAATAAAGAGTAATTTTTTTATAGTTGGTTTCAAAGGGAGGTTTAGTCATTTTTTGGATTAGGATTAGAAAACTCCAGTGAAAGCCTTAGGGATAAAAATAAGTATAAAAAACATATCTAAATTTTGGTAAGTATATAGTAAGTGGTTTATCAAGAAAATACATTCATGTCTGGATAATACAAGTGGACCTGGATTTGGAACAGATGTATATAGGGGTAAAACCTGAAAACAACACCTTGAGATAGACTTGGCTGGGAAATGGTACATGAAAACATACCTTGCTGCACACCTGGTTTGACACTCCCAAGGGGATATACTTTGGTAAATTCATAATCTCATTAAGAACCATTATCAAGGGAATAAAAAATACCCATAAGAGTCTATGGTTGAAAATAGATCATGAATAACATTGATTGAAGCCTAGAAATTCATAAGTTAATGAATAAATATAATTTTTAAGTTATCCCTTTAATTCCACTAGATTCATGTTTATGTGTTTAATATGTTAAAAATAATCATCCCTAATTTTTCCTTTATTCTAGCCAATGGTTGAAAATAGGAGGAATCAGGTAAACAACCAATGTGAAGGGCAATGTGATGACTGCCCCAATGATATGCCCAACCCAATGGGAGCAAGAATTGTGAAATTTATGACAATACTCTCTTAGCTGACTCAGGTTCTGAATAGAAACTTAGATCAGGAGGAGCACCCAAACCCCCTAAGAAATAACAAGATTCAATTGAGTCTTTTATGCAAAAAAGGCCTCTAACTTTCAATGGATCATATGATCTATTAATCACGGAAAAATAGATCAAATCCATTGATAAGATCTTCTCCATCCTTTAATGTTCTGAGAAAGAGAAGGTTCTACTAGATGTTTATCGTATAGAGGGAGAATCTGATTAGTGGTTCACATTGATAAAAAATATAAATCCCAAGGAAGATATCAAAGTGATGGGGTGGAAGGAATTATAGAAAATGTTTTTTTATAAATATTTTCCTCTCACTCTCCAACTTAAAATGAAAAGGGATTTCCTTTTTCCCTCAAGAAAAAAGATGATGAATCTATCAGGGTGTATTAGGAAAACTTCACAACACTTGCATGATACGCCTATGGAATTGTCGTTATCCTTGAATACAAGGTTGTCCACTTCTTTGGTGGGATAAAACCTAGTCTACAAAAATACCCAATGATCTGAGACTTTAATAGCTATGAGGAAATTTTTTGATGTGCTATCAAAGTTGAAATGGAGATCGGTAAATCTCAAGGGTATCATAGAGATGAGAAGTGGAAAGTGAAGTTTAAATTCAGTGGTTCGATGTAGAAATATAACGGTGCCAAGAAATTTCATCATCCCACATGTTAAAGGTGTGGAAAGAAGCACCCTATAAATTTCCTGGGGGGAGGAGGAAATGCTTTAGGTGTAGGAAAGAAGGACACCTAGCTAGTGATTACCAATAAGAGAAATTCACTAATGAATTGGAGGAGAGGAATTATCCAGTAAACCCTCAACACATTATTCATTGCTTCAACTTCATGGAACCAGGACACTTTTCAAGACAATGCACTAAGAAAAGGGTTTTCAGAGACAACTAACAATCTCCAAGGCAACAAGGGAAATATTTTTCCATCACAACCATTGAGGTGGATCCTAACAACAAAGTGGGGACAAGTACACTAGTTCTTCATTCAATAATAGTGAACATACTTTTTGATTCCAGTTATAAACATTCCCTCATATCATGAAAGTTTAGTATAACTATTCAAACACCCCCATAAAGTATAAAAGTAGAGCTATCGGTGAAAATGAAAAAAATGGGTCAATTATTTCATCCTAAGTATATAACTTCTCCCATATCAAAATTTGTGGTCTAAACTTCCCCACGAACCTTTTCATACTCCCTTTGTTGAAATTTTATGTAATTATAGGTATGTATTGAATTTACCTATATAGATCTAACATAAATTTTTGAGATAAGGAAATCACTCTTTGTATCATGAATCAACCCCTGATTTTGTACAAGTGCAAGGAGGGGGACAAATATTATTTAGTACCAACATATCAAGCATGAATATTATTTACCTAAAATCAAGAGTATCTAGCTCAAATGATTGATTCTAAGTAAATAATCATCCTTGAAGACATACCCATTATGATAGAATATGTAGATGTTTTTCTTGAAAAAATGCATGGTATTCCTCCTAGCCGAGAGGTTGAATTTTCAATTGAGCTTATAACTTGGGTATTAACATTATCCAAGAATCCATATAAAATGGATATTTTGGAACTTGAGGAGATGAAGAAACAAATATAGGAGAATTTGGATAAAGGGTTCACACGGCCAAATGTTTCACCATGGGTCGGTCCTCTTCATCAAGAAGAAGAATGGGTCAATTCACCTTTGCATTGATTATCATGATCTCAACAAGATCATGATACAGAACAAGTATCCCCTTCCACGGATTAGTAACTTGTTTGATCAACTATGTGGAGTGAAATAATTCTCTAATTTGGATTTGTGGTTGGGATACTACCAAGTTAGGGTGAAGGAGGATATCCCCAAGACTTCTTTTCATACAAGGTATGGGCACTATGAGTTCATAGTAATTTCATTATGACTCATTAATTTTCCAAAAATTTTCATGGATTTGATGAATAGAGTCTTTAGGGATGACTTCAAAAAATTTGTGGTAGTCTTTATAAATGATATTCTAACATACTCCAAAATCAAGGTGGAGTGTGGGGAGCATCTGATCACTCTACTAAATACCTTATGAAATGATAAGATTTATGCCAAGTACAACAAATGTGGGTTCTGGTTGAAGTAAGTCTAATTATTAGGGAGTATCATCACAAGCAATGGGATATTTGTGAAAAATTCAGAGATAGAAGCAATTGAAGGATGGACGAGACCAACATCTGTGATAGATATCCATAGTTTCCTTGGATTAACTGGGTACTATCATTGATTTGTGAGAAATTTCTCACGATTTTAAAACCCTCTAACTAAGATAACCCATAAGGGAGTCATGTTTTCATAGAATGATTAATGTGAATAGATATTTAAGGAGTTGAAATAGAGGCTTATCATTGAACATGTACTCACACTACCCACAAGTGGAGAAATTTTCATGGTATTAAGCGATGCCTCGAAGAAGGGATTGGGTTGTGTGTTAATGAAAAATGAAAAAATGGTAGCCTATGCTTCAAGGAAATTAAAAGTTCATGAAAAAACTACCCAAATCACGATATAGATTTGGATCTAGTGATATTAACTTTAAAAATATGGTGGTATTATCAATTTAGAGAGAAGTTTGAAATATATACGGATCACAAAAGACACAAGTATATATTCAAACAAAAATATATGAATATACACTAATGAATATGGTAAATCTAATCAAGGACTATGACTGATCAATCCACTACCATCCTAATAAATTGAATAAAGTTGAAGATTCTGTAAGTAGAAAGGATCCAATAATTTCATCATTGATGAAAATTGATAAGGATTTGATCTTCTTATATTTGAAAAATATGAACAAGAGAATCATAAAGGAAGGAAAATCATAAATCCTTTCACAAATGATTGCTCAATCATCGCTTCTGTAGATGTTAAAGGATGTTCAAAGAGATGATGTGAGAATTAAAAAGAAAGTGGAAACTATAAGAAAAGTGAAATCCTCATAGTTCAATGTTAATGAAGAAGGAGTTGTAAGATTTGGTTCAAGACTATGTATACCATCAAATCCTAAATTAAAGAAGGATCTGTTGGATGATGCACATAGTTTGACTTTCTCCATCCATCCAGGAAGCAAAAATATGTATTGAGATATCTAAGAGCACTATTGGTGGGAAAATATGAAGAAAGAGATCTCATAATATACATCAAGATGTCTTGTATGCTAGTAAGTGAAATCGGAAAGGCAAAAATCCAAGGGTATGATGCAACCATTACCCATACCTATATGGAAATGAGAAAAAATCACTGTGGACTTTGTCACCAGTCTTATAAAGACATCAAGAGGAAATAATGTTATTTGGGTTGTGGTGGATAATCTTATAAATAATTCTCACTTCATTTCAATTCAATAAGACTTATCACTCAATAAAATTGAAAGGATATACATTAGAGAAGTGGTGATGATGCATGGAACACTACTGTCTATTATACCTGATCAAGACCCAAAATTTACCTCCAAGTTCTGGAAGAGTCTCCAACACACTCTAAATACTGAGTTTAACTTCAACATGACTTATCACCCTAAAACTAATGGCTAATTTGAGCAGACTATCAAGACACTTGAGGACATGTTGAGAGCAGGCTCAATTGACTTCAAAGGAGGATGAGATCGACATCTTCTTCTGGTCGATTTATCATACAATAAAAGTTTTCAATTAAGCATTCAAATGGATCCCCACGAAGCCTTTTATGGGAAGAGGTGTAAAACATATTCATGATGGGATAAAGTTAGATAAGACAAATTTCTAGGTCCTAAAATGGTCGAGGAAATGGTGGAAAATGTTAATACCATTCAACAACACATCAAGGCTACTCAGAGTCGAAAAAATATCTATTTTGAAAATTATTAATGAGACCTAGAGTTTGATATTAGAGATATAGTATTCCTCTACATGTCTCCATGTAAGAAAGTCATGAGATTTGGGAAGAAAGAAAAGCTTAGTCCAAGATACATTGGTCCATTTGATATCCTTGATCGCATCAGAGCAGTGTCATATCGACTAGTACTCCCACCAAACCTATCTCAAGTACATAATGTATTCCACGTATCCCTCTTGAGGAAGTACATACCAGACCCCTCACATGTACTCAATCCATAGGTTGTACAATTGGAGAATGATCTCTCATCTGAGGATCATTTGGTGAATATCTTATATCTTAGAGATAAAGTCCTAAAGAATAAGATAATGCACCCAGTCAAAGTGCTCTGGAGAAACCACAATTTTAAAGAAGCGACATGAGAACCGGAGGAAGTAGTGAAATAAAATTACCCTCATTTTTTCTAGTGTGTGAAATGAAAATTTTGAGGGTGAAATTTATAAAGGGGGGATATTGTAATGACCCAAACATTTATAAATAAAATTCCCCTTATGATTTAAATTAAATGTATTATTATATATTATGGTTATAGAAAAATCATGAACTTTTTTAGTTTTATTATATCCTATTAGATTTAAAAGACCATAAAGCATTATTTTTGTTAATAATATAAATATTAAATAGTGATCACATGATTAGTATAAATATAGTGTTTTAACAAATCCAATTGACAGAGACAAAGGAAGTGATGACCTCACCTTATAGGATCGTACCCCATGAATCCCATTTATCAAAGATTACGGGGGAGATAGTATCACCGAGATTTTCCATTGACCAATACCAAGCTGAGATCCAACAACTTAATCATGATCGAAACCATTTATGAAAGAAGTTCAAGATCATCGAGATCGCAACCCAAACCATGTATGTCGAACCATCCCATAAAAGTCTCACTGTCACACACCTTACCCTTAGGATGTTTGTTGATGTAATAAAGGACTATGTATCAAGACCATGATAATATGAATATTCATATTGTATATAATAATGAATATATTATCATTTTATTGTTACTTTATAAATGATTTTAATTTTGGTACAATAAAACACAAATTGTATTTTTAATCAGTATTGAATTTAAATTAAGATATTCCTTTTGAAGAATTAATGGATTTTTGAAATAAATAATTTTTTTATAAAATATTATTATTAAATAATTTTTATTAAATAAATATGATCATATTTTTTTATGAAGTCAAATCTAATTTTTATAATGGTTCAAAAACTATTATTGTAAAAAAAACCAAGCATTTCTCAATAAATGTCAATTATTATTTTAAAAGTGCAAATTAAAAAATTTATAATATTATTTGGATAAAATATATATTATTTTTGGAATTATAATTTCAAAATTATTCAATGGTGATTTTTTCATAATTTTCTGTGACAGTTGAATTTTTGGGTAAAAATTAAATACGGTATAAATATAGTGTGACCCCACCGTTGGTGGTGGGGTGGTAAGGGTTTGGGGGGGTGAGGGGTAGGTCGTGGGGTCAAGTCCTTGGGCTTGCATTTTAATGAAATTTTCTTCCTTGCGTCGTGTTCCGCTTTCGTGGTTGTACCTAATTTTTTTATAAATATAGTGTATATTATGACATCATAATGACCAAAAAGTGATTTAATAAATACTATAAATCATATCCATGACCATATATATATTTTTCAATTAAATTAATGTGATTTTATGTTTATTTTATTAATTTTATAAAGCCTTTATGAATCCTCCAAAACCATTAATATATTTTAAGGTTTTTAAATCATTTCTTTAAGAGTATGACTCACTTCCACATTAACAAGTGTATTATTTTATTATTTTTGAAACTTTTACTTATAAAATAATTAAAGCCACTCCCATTTGGAAGAAACCATGCTAAGGTTTGTGGTTTTTATTTTATTTTATTATATAGTGTCCAAAACCTAAGTTTGAGAAATAATAAATAATTCCCCACTCATTTCCTATATAAACCACCCAATATCCCACTTCACTTCACTAAAAATCTTTTGATCACATCCTTACTCATCCCCCCCTCCAAATTCCTCCCAATGTGCTCCCAAGATCTCAAGAAGCTCCTCCCAATAATTTGGAATCACACTCTCAGTGTAAGAGATTATTTCCTTCTCCACTTTATTCAAGTTTCTTCATTATATTATGCCTTATATTTTCAATTAATAATGTTGGGGTTTGTTTTTACACATTCCCCTTACTTCCATTATGATTTATAAATGATGATAGACCCATTTCAATCTCATTAATCACTCCCATGAACATTTATTTTCCCCTGTTATGTTGCTGAAATTTCACCATGGGATTCCATGCCAAAAAATGTGTAGTGAATACCTATACCCAATTCCTATCAGGGGTGTTCAAATTTATACAATTATACTTATTTTATTGTGGAAATACATGTATTTATTCTACAATACTTGATCTTGAAATAAAAATTGATGAAAAATGACTCCATGTTTTATGATCTATGTGGCACACTTAAGCATGAGAATAAAATGAAAGTGACAGGTGCACCTAGAATCATATATACCTCTAATTAATTGGGAAATGTTTAGTCTCATGAGACATCGTGTTGGGAAAGGGAGTAAACCTAATTCCTTTATGGTACCTTTTCCTTCATGATGTCTTGGAAATAATCCTTAACCTGTGTTTATGATGGAGTGTTTTAATTTTTCCCACATTTCTCATGTTTCCTTTATGTTATCATGCTATATCATGCCTCATTGCTCACGTTTATGATTATCACTAATTTTATGACCCATTGACATACTTATTTTATAACACGTATTGTCTTCTTCATGTTACGCCATGTTTATTCCCTTACCAGGCTTTATATCTCATACCTTTCTTATGGATGTCCCCAGGTTATCCCATGCAGTTTTAAGTGCGAGCATATTAAAGAAGTTTTCAATAAAGATGATGGTTTTACTTTTTTAAATTGTTATGTAATGTACTTAATTTCCAAATACACTAGAATTATTGATTTTATGGGTTGTATTATATGTAATCTTAAATCATGAATTAATGTGTAATAAAGAGCAGGGTGGTTATACTCTCCCTCTCCCTCTCCTATCTCTTGACTGAAGACCCCCAAGGAAGGAGCATATAAACAAAGCTAAAAGGGAGAAAAGAAGAAAATAGAAGAAAAAAATAAATTAAAGAAAAAATAAATGAAAAAGAAAATGAGGATAGAGAATAAAAGGGGGTCTGGTCCAGCCCTGACACCCGACACAAGGTTATGGCTCGCCTAGAAAAACCCTCAATTTCAAACTCAAGAGTGAAGTTAGAATTTCAATCTGATGCTCTGAAGAGAAGATATCACCAAAAAAACATGCATGAATAAATTATATTTAATGAAATAAATATTAAATATTCCATCAATATTTGAACATCCATGAATTCCACCAAACTCCTACGTAGGGTAAACACCCTATTTTGGGAGCAACAGAGTGGTAAAAAAAACTATTTGAGATTTATTGATTGGGGAAATTACCATTTTTCCTATTGAAAACCACCCAAGAGAAAAAATTCAAATTTTTACTATTTTTCACAAACCACCAAGACACAGTTAGTGATGCTCCCCACCATAAATTCTTCTCACCCTTGAGAAGCCTTAATTTTCAACCACCTACCAAGATTCACCCTGAACACCAGTGCTTCCAATGCTACAACGTTCATCCACCAAATGGTCTCACGATATAGAATTCACTCCCCAAACAAGGTACATTAAACCACGAACTATCTAATGATATCCTCCATAGGAGTATCGTTATCGTCACCCCTCATATAAACACCAAAATCCACCACCCTTGTTCATTCAACTACTAAATGAAATGGTTGGGAATGCCAAACAACTCACACCAGAGCACCAACTCTAAACACTAACCACAACCCATTACTGGTTCACCAAGAACAACATTACACACTAAAAAACCTCTTAAAAAAGGATCACAACCCTCTAATGGCCTATGGTGAAATTATCACTATAATAATTCCTCAAGACTGAAACAACTCTCAGAGAACTTACACACAACTCAACTGAAACTGTGTATAACCCACACACGCATGATTTCTATCAACAAAGATTTACTCCAAAATCCACACCAACCACCACTTTACTTCTCAATCCATAGTGATTATCCAAAAACCTATCACATACTCTCACTTTAAAATGAACCACGAGCTAATGAACCTAGTCTAACATGCTTAAACCAATGACCATGCTTCTCATGCAATCCAGTTCCTCACAACTGGAGCATCCTCGACACTCCTCTTCAAGAAAATGAATCTTCATAATTCTAAGATCTACCACATGGCCACCATACACCTGGTCATTGATCCAAAACCATGAGTGCATAACCACACTCTCACTATGCTACCCAAGGAACAACTAGAACCAACATAACCAGACATCCAAACAAACCTTCCCTCTCAAACTAGCCAAGAAACCCTGATCACTCCCTGTGATCCACATAATAATCACAATACATACTCAACCTCACCACAAAACTTCTCAGGGCTACCAAAACCTCACATAAACTCAATCCCGAACCAAGATCTTAGGAATCACTACCTTCATCGATCCAACCATAGAAGCAGGGAATCCTAAATGTAACGTCCCGGATCCGGGTGCCACACAACAGGTGCCCCAAACCTGGTTGGTCACATGACCTCAAACGCATTTCCCCAAATGCCAAAGGCTACCGACTAGCAGAGAAGGACTAGGTATGATAGTGGGGAAACTATGCCCTCATTTGTCAAAGTGTAGCATAGTGGAAAAATATAAAAATACCCTAAAAGCGGAAGCAGTAAACAATAAAAAGCTGAAAGGACAATGGTACTGAAGAAAAAGATAACCAACAGTCATATATATATGATGATGCAATATGTCCTATTTCTAAGAAAGTAGTCAAAGCAGGATACACTACAATCCAATACAATACAGCACAAACTATAGCAAAATAAAACAAAATAGTGCAATAAGAACTCAGTAGCATCACAAGCCTAAGCTTGGTCCCATGCTCCCCCACTCCTCTGCAATAATAAAGTACCTGTATAGGGAATCTTGCCCTTATCAACACCTGCAAATATATAATCTATTTGATCCCAAGACATGACCCAAACAAGGTGTGAGAAATAAATCCCAGTAGGCAACCACCAAAGGCCCATGCCCAACTGAAAGTGAAAATGTGCAACAACAGTGTGCAATAAAGAAATGCATCAAGCTAGGAAGTACTCAAAAGCAGCTAATCATACGAGTTCCATTACCATTTAATTATTATTTAACAATTCAATATAATTGAATTATAAGTTCTCGAGACCCGGCCTTGGTCGAGAATCTCCTGTATAGTTCCACAACAAAAACTATAATAGGCTATCTATAAAATAGGAGGTAATAACAATACCAATCCCGTTCTTTATCTTGGAAGGTATAACACAAGAAAACACCATAGTGAATATTCAAGTGAACATTGCCCTCAGGCTAAACAGTACCTTTCCCTCAGGCTAATTAGAACCTTTACCTCAGGCATACCAGATATTTCCCTCAGGTATAGAAGCTACTGCAGTCAGGCATAAGAAATGTTTCCCTCAGGCGAATCAATACCTTGACTTCAGGCGAATCAGTACCTTGCCCTCAGGAGAAACAATACCTTTCCCTCAGGCGAATCAGTACCTTGCCCTCAGGAGAAACAATAACTTGCCCTCAGGTGAAACAAAACACTGCCCTTAGGCTAAGAAAAACACTTCCCTAAAGCTAAGAAAGTAATAAATATGTTTCATCTCAAGAAAAATCAAAACATATTATCATTACGACATAACCATGGGTATCCTGGCCAAACAACTAAACAAGGGGAACACACCCTCAGGGTGGCCCTGGATCAAGGCAATGATCCCAAACAGCATTTTATACATGTTTATTTTATTATCTATGTAATTCTATATATCTTAACAGCTAAGGCCTCAACCATAGGACACCCCAAACATGGGTGCGTAGAACAATGGTACGCAAAATCAACTCAATAGTTGGAAATAAACACCAGAACACCTACCTCGATCTCCTCTGATCGATATACGTGAACGATGCCTTCTGTAACAACTGAGAAGGATGTAGATCTAGGATAAAAATTTATTTGTTCAAACTAAATTAACTTCCCTTAGGGAAATAATTTTAAGGAGAGGTTAAAGAAGAGAGAAGAACTCACCCACGTGGTTCAAACGATATAGATGGTGAGGGAATCCGAGTCCCGATGTACGGTTAGGAGCTATTTTAAGTTCTAGCCTTCTATCCTGCGGCTCTCATCGAGTCCTAAGCTTCCTCTGCCAAAATAGGAGGCTACTACCTATTTTTAACGAAAAAAACATAACTACATGACGTGTACTCCCAATTACATAGCGTGTACTTTCTTTTTAACTTTTCACTGGCAGCAACTCTCCATCGACTTACTATTCATCTATCGACTGATTACACGGTGTGTAATACTAAGTACACGACGTGTACTATCATTCTGCTGGCAGCTACTCCCACCACTTTATTGTTTACCTACCAACTGATTACACGAAGTGTATTACTAAGTACATGGCGTGTAGTTAGTTTTTACACCCTTAATCACCAACACGCCTACACGCCCTATATTCTCATCCCACACGGCCGAAGTACACGGCGTGTACCCATAAATTTTTGGATTTTCCCCAAATTTTTCTTATTTTCTCAAAACACTTAAGAAAAAGGAAAAGAAGAAACTCATACCTCAAGAATAAGAACTGGGTTCTTACAAACTTCCCCACTTAAAGAAATTCTTCCCTGAATTTCCCTTCTAAGGGTGGTGAAGATAAAGCTGAGAACAACTCTGTCTACTGAGCACGTACGTCAGTCTCCTACTCCCAGGTTTCGTCCTGCACTCGGCCATGATGCCATATCACCCGTACGAGAGGAACTAACCCACCTTGGAGAACCTTCTTGCTCCTATCAACAATATGAATTAGAGGATCCTCAAAGGATGCATCAAACTGTAGTTCAACCTATTCAGTCTGAAAAATGTGAGATGGGTATGAGTGATAACTGTGTAGCTGAGATATGTGGAAGATGTCGTGCCTAGCCCGATACCTTTTTGGTAACTGCAACTGATAGGAAACCAGCCCAAATCTCTCCGGAATCTCAAATAGGCCCACATACCTTAGTGAAAGTTTACCCTGTCTTCTGATCTGCCTGTGTCCCAACCTCGGTGAAACACGCAAGAAAACTTGATCCCTGACCACGAACTCCAAGGGTCATCTGCGGTGATCAGCATAAGATTTCCAATGAGACTGTGTAGTAGCCATCCACTTCTGAATCAACTGGACTTTCTTTGAAGTATCCTTCACGAGACGTGGTCCCAGTAAAGCTACCTTACCTACATCCAACCAGCACAAGGGTGATCGACATGAACTACCATATAAAGCCTCGTAAGGTTCCATCTCAATAGTTTCTTGAAAACTATTATTGTAGGAAAAATCGACTTGGGGTATGTGCTTCTCCCAAGAGCCCCCAAAGTCTAGGATGCATGCACGCAGCATGTCCTCCAGCACCTGTATCGCATGCTCTGACTGACCATCGGTCTGAGGGTGGAAAGTTGTGCTCAGAAGCACCTGTGTACCCAGTGCCCTCTGAAAGCTCTGCCAGAAACGAGATGTAAAACGAGAGTCCCTATCTGAAACGATAGAACGAGGGACCCCATGAAGATGTACCACCTCTCGGATATACAAATTCCCGATATTTTCAACACTGAAGGTCTCTTTGATGGGAAAAAGTGAGCTACCTTCATAAGTATGTCGACAACAACCCACACATCATCATTTCCTTGAGGTGACCTTAGAAACCTGGTCATGAATTCCATCGCGACATCATCCCATTTCCACTTCGGAATGGGTAACTATTGTAACAATTTGGCTGGCCTCTGATGCTCTGCCTTCACCTGCTGACAGGCGGAACATCTCGCAACAAAACCAGCTACCTCTCTTTTCATACCCGGCCATCAATACCAACGTCTCAAGTCACGGTACATCTTAGTAACTTCAGGATGCACTGCCCAAGCTGAAGCATGAAATTCCTGCATCAAATCCTCGTTTATATCCCATGGAACCCACACTTGTCTATGGATACACAGTACCTCATCATCATCTATCGTCCAACCAGGAGGAGGTTCCTCACTTGCCACTGACTCCTATAGAACTAGGCCTTATGAATCTAATAGTTGTCTCATACTTACTCTATCCAGGATGGTAGAAGTCACAAATAAGGATGAAAGATAGTCTCGCCCCTGACTATCGTGCACCTCCTAATGCATCTCAGAGAACAAATCCATAAGCTTCCACTCACCACTGACCTCCTGCACTACCTATATCTGAGTCCTCCTACTCAATGCATCAGCTACTGCATTACCCTTACCAGGTGTATAGGCAATATCAAAGTTGAAGGACTGAAGGTATTCAACCCACCTTCGCTGTCTCAAATTCAAGTCACGCTGGGTAAAGATGTATTTAAGAATTTTGTGGTCCGTAAATACCACAAAATGTTCTACCAAGAGATAATGTCTCCAACAACGTAATGCATGAACAACAGTAGCCAACTTGAGATCATGCATCAGGTAATTCTTCTCATGTGGACTCAATTGCCGAGACTCGTACGCAACTACTCGATCGCTCTACATCAACACTTCTCCCAGCCCAATACCTGATGCATCACAGTAAACTGTATAGCTCTTCCCTTGATCTAGAAGTATCAGGACTGGTGCTGACGTCAACCTTCCCTTTAGCTCCTGAAAGGCTGTCTCGCAAGCTTTTGACAAAACGAACTTCATACCCTTCTTAGTCAAACCCATCAACGACACTGCTAAGTGGGGTAAGTCCTGTATAAAGTTCCTGTAGTATCCATCCATCCCCAAGAAACTCCATATTTTAAACACGTTCTTAGGCTTCTTCTAGGAAACTACTTCTCTCACTTTCTACGGGTCTACCAAAACTCACGTCTCTGAGATAATATGACCCAGGAAGTGTATCTGGTCCATCCAAAAGTGACACTTTGAGAGTTTAACATATAACCGATGCTCTCTCAGTGTACTCATTACGATCTCAAGATGGGTAGCATGGTCGTGTCAAGTGTGAGAGTACACCAAGATATCATCATGAATACTACCATAAAAGATAACAGATATGAATGGAGCACACAATTCATCAGATCCATGAAAACTGCTGGTGTATTTGTGAGTCCAAACGGTAAGACTAAGTACTCGTATAGACCATATCTGCACCGAAAGGATGTAAGAAGTATGTCTGATGGTCTAACGTGCAACTGATGATATCCAGATCTCAATTCAATCTTTGAGAACACTCATACTTCTTGAATTTGATCAAAAAGATCATCAATCCTTGGAAATGGATATCGGTTCTTAACCATCAACTCGTTCATCTTCTGATAATCCACACAAAGTCTAAGGGTACCATCTGCCTTCTTCGCAAATAGGACAAGCGAACCCCAAGGAGAAGTAATGGGTCGGATGAAATCCTTTGCCTACAACTCCTCTAACTGCCTCTTGAGCTCATGTAATTCTGGCGTATCCATCCTATAGGGAGGAATGGACACTAGTGCTACTCCTAGCACAAGCTCAATAAAGAAATTCACCTCTCACTCGGAAGGTAGACCTGAAAAGTCCTACGGGAAGACATCCCTGAAATGATCAACCACTGGAGGGAAATATTTCTTACAAGTTCCCTGGTCATCCAGATATAAACTCACAATCTGGGTTGTCACTCCACCTTGCCCACGATGCTCGGGTCTAGCTCGGCTCGCCTGGACATCCCATTCTCCCTTGTATAGAAACTCCCCACCCTCTGGTGATGTGAAAGTCACCCTACGACGATAGAAATATACAAAGGCTTGAAAGGGTACCAACCAGTCCATCCTGAGAATGACATCATAGCCCGTCATCTCTAAGAAAAAGAGGTCCCATAGGAAGTGAAACCCAAAACCTATAGGGGGCACTCCTTACACTAACTCACACCTACCATTCTAATTCCCAACGAAGTGTCTAACATCATGATATCAAAAGAAGAAGAAACACAGAGCCCAAGGCTCTCCACAATGGGAACAAATATAAAGCTATGTGTAGCACCAATATTGAAAAGTGCAGATGACAAAACATAAGCAACTAGAATGGTACCTATGATGGTGGAAGGTCCGAGATCCTAATCCTGTTGGGTCTGTTGCACTGTATATGCCTACCCAGTGTTGCAGCCCTGCGACACAGCCTGACTACCCTAAGCTGACCCACCCTGCTATCTCTAAGATCCTGGTGTCTGGCTACCACGGTCACGACCACCACCCTAGCCTGAACATCCTGACATGTTCCAATTCCCTGACTGGTAAGAAGTTACTGGCCCTACTCCTGCATGCGGAGTCTACACAGAACCCCTCTCACTAGTCACTGGTGAAAAATCCCTGCAAAAACGCTGAAGAAGACATGTCTTACCGCAAGCTCGACACTTCATTGGTTCATGTGGACAATGAGGTCTCTTGTGCCCCTTATTACCACACTAGTAGCACATTACCAAGCCACATGAATAATTCTTTTGGCCAGTACTTCCATTGTGAGAGAAATCCATCTGCCTCTTCCTCTTACTGGTAGAAATAGTACCAGAAACTGGTGATGAACCGCCTTGGCCTACACCACTAGCTTCCTGCAGGTTCCGCTCAGTAATCAGTGCCTGGTTCACAATAGCATGCACTGTAGGTAACCTAAAAAAATTCACCAGTGCTCATATGTTGTATTGAAGACCATCATAAAAGTGTCTAGCCCTCAAAGTCTCATCACCAACCATAATAGGTGCAAAATGTTGTAGCTCGGTGAAGCGGGCAGAATAATCCATCACTGGCATGGTGCCCTACTGCAGATTCATGAAATCTCGAGCTTGATCTTCCCTTAGCATCTATGGAAAGAAAAATTAATAGAAAACTACCTAAAAATATTCCCACGCCATGTCTTGGTGATGATCGGTCTGGGTGGTAACATCCCACCATATTTTGGCGGAATCACGTTGGATGTACGTAGAGAGCTTGACCCTCCTCCCTGGAGGCATCTTAAGATGCTCGAAAATAGTCTGCAATGAATCTATCCATGAATCCATATCCTGTGGTCCGACATCCCCTGAAAACGTAGGCGAATGATGCTACTGGAATATACGTGTCATCTCTGCCATAGATGTGGAAACCGGCAGTGCTCCCTGGAAGTTCTGTATGAACCACATGAAGCCTTCACAGAATTGTGCATCCACGCCTGCGTCTGGTATAACAGCTGGCACCACATCTGGCACTGCTGGAGGATCCCCTAGTATCCCATGGCCTACCATTTATGGAGTATAATCGTTTCCACTCTCTTGGAGAAAAACTGGTGGTCGTCTCAGTGGCATGACTCTACAAGGTCAAAAACACGCCTTAGATTAAGATCATCAAGGAGTAAGAATTGGAAACATAAGAAGGGAACAAGGAACAGAAAACATTCAAGTTTTACAAAACCAGACTATACGGAATGTATAATAACTACATGGCGTGTTCCCTTAAGTCTTTCACATGGGTGTGTACTTCTGCAAGAACCGGTCATTTAACACCCCAAACACATGGCGTGTTTTCCTTACACATGGCGTGTACTTGAATTTTCTTCCCCTTCCCAAGTCCTTCTACACGGCTAAGCCACATGGCTCTCTTTAGAACTAGAATACATGGCGTGTATAAGTCCTTAACAGCGTTTACAAGATGAGATTCACCAACCCGTGTTGTTCATGACACAGCCGGGTACACAGCTCACACTACATGGTATGTTCCGGATAGACACAATGTGTACGACTTAGATTCCAACTGCCTATATTTTTAGTGACATGGTCGGCTACTCGGTTGGAACTACACGGCATGTTACAACCACACATGGCGTGTACTCCACCCTGTTTCCCCAGCCACATGAATAAGTCCACACGGTCTCTCACCGGTCAAGACCACACAACGTGTCCCACAGGTACACGACATGCACAAGAAGAGGTAACACCGACCCGTGTTGTTAGTGACATGGCCTAATCCCCAGATTAAACTACATGGTGTGTTCGGCATTGACACGACATGTTTAAGTAAAGGTTTATCTATCCGTGTTGTTAGTCACACAGATGGACATAGGGTCAACACGACATGACGTGTACAACCGATACACGACATGTTCCCTCTAGAGTTTTCCCATCCCGTGTTTCTGCCTACATGACCTATGACACAGTTAGAAACTACACGACATGTACATAGGGTACACGGCGTGTACTTAATTTTTTTTCATTTCTTCCCAAACAGAAGAGTTCATGGCGTGTGTTCATAGAACCACACACTGTGTTGTCTGGGTTTCTGGACAATATACCTCAAAAACTACTCTAGAGCCCCTTTTTCCTTAAATTTCAAGCGTCGATATGCCAAATTATGATCCGTGGGGGCCCATACTCCCCACGAACAAAAGTTTAGCACCCGACCTTTCACATTATAGCACAAAACTCAACAAAAATCTGGGTCATGATCTGCTAAATTCCGGTCCAAGAGAGCCCATACTTATTAGGAACTAAAGATTATCATCCATAAACCCAACCATAACATGTACCAATACCCTATCAATAGTAGGCGTATCTAACAAGGTACCCATCACAACATCATGAATTTTCTAGCACATCATCTATCACAACAACATGAAATTTCTAATGCACCTACATGGCATGGAAACTATGCATGACAAGTGATTATAACATGTGCCTAAATGATGCATGAGATGGCATACCCTCATCTCATTGGATTGAAACTAAATAGAACCCAAGTATAAAATACAAACAGCACACCACAAGTGCGTCACCCAATGGTGAAAATCAAATCAACTGTAAAATTGAAAAACCAGACAAATCACAATTAAACGAGGTAGATTGGATTTTCCATATACACGGGTTAGCTACTCCCAGGAACAACTTATTACCAAATACCAATTACATCCTATCCCTAACTATAGGCTCTAAACAGTAAGTCAAAGAAAATAAATTCCTTTGATACCACTTTGTAACGTCCCGGATCTGGGTGCCACACAACAGGTGCCCCAAACTTGGTTGGTCACATGACCTCAAGCGCATTTCCCCAAAATCTAGAGGCTTCCGACTAGCAATGAGGGCCTAGGTCTAATAGTGGGGAAACTATGCACTCATTTGTCAAAGTGTAGTGTAGCGGAAAAATATAAACATACCCTAAAAGTGAAAGAAGTAAACAATATAAATCTAAAATGATAATGGTACTGAAGAAAAAGATAACCAATAGTCATATATATATGATGATGCAATATGTCCTATTTCTAAGAAAGCAGTCAAAGAAGGATACACTACAATTCAATACAATACAGCACAAAGTACAGCGAAACAAAACAAAACAGTGCAACAGAAACTTAGCAGTATCACAAGCCTAAGCTCAATCCCATTATCCCCCACTCCTCTTCAATAATCAAGTACCTATATAGGTACTCTTTCACTTATCAATACATGCAGCAATATAATCTATTTGGGCCCAAGACATGACCCAAACAAAGTGTGAGAAATAAATCCCATTAGGAAACCACCAAAGGCTCGTGCCCAACTGACAGTGAAAATGTGCAACAACAACGTGCAATAAAGAAATGTAGCAAGGTAGGAAGTACTCAAAAGCATATAATCCTACAAATTCCATTACCATTTAATTATTATTTAACAATTCAATATAATTGAATTATAAGTTCCCGAGACTCGGCCTTAGCCGACAATCTCATGTACAGTGCCATATAAAAAACTAAAACAGGATATCTATCAAATATAAGGTAATAACAATATCAAGCCTATGCTTTAGCTTGGCAGGTATAACACAAGAAAACACCACAGTGAATATTCAAGTGAACATTGCCCTCATGCTAAACAGTACCTTGCCCTCAGGCTAATCAGAACCTTGCCCTCAGGCATACTAGATATTACCCTCAGGCACAGAAGATACTACCCTCAGGCATAAAAAATGTTTCCCTCAGGCGAATCAATACCTTGCCCTTAGGCGAATCAGTACCTTACCCTCAGGCAAAACAATACCTTTCCCTCAGGAGAATCAGTACCTTTCCCTCAGGCGAAACAATACCTTACCCTCAGGCAAAACAAAATACTTCCCTCAAGCTAAGAAAAACACTACCCTCAGGCTAAGAAAGTAATAAATATGTTTCCTATCAAGAAAATTCAAAACATATTATCATTACGGCATACCCACGGGTATCCTGGCCAAAAGGCTAAACAAGGGGAACACACCCTCGAGGTGGCCCTAGATCAAGGCAACGATCCCAAACAACATTTTATACATGTTCATTAGATTATCTATGAAATTCTAGATATCTTAATAGCTAAGGCCTCAGCCATACAACACCCCAAATATGGGCGCGTAGCACAACTATACACAAAATCAACTCAACAGTTGCAAATAAACACCAGACCACCTACCTCGATATCCTCTGATCAATATACGTGAACAACACCTTCCGTAACAACCAAGAAGGATGTAGATCCAGGATAAACATTTATCCATTCAAACTCAATTAACTTACCTTAGGGAAAGAATTGGAAGGATAGGTTCAAGAAGAGAGAAGAACTCACCCGTGCGGTTCAAACGAGATAGACGGCGAGGGAATCGGAGTCCCGGTGTGCGGTCGAGAGCTCTTCCAAGTTATGACCTTCTATCTCATAGCTCTCATCGAGTCTTAAGATTCCTCTACTGAAAGAGGAGGCTACTGCCTATTTTTAATGAAAAAACATAACTACACGGCGTTTACTCCCAAGTACACGGTGTGTACTTTCTTTGTAACTGTTCACTAGCGGCAACTCTCCACCGCCTTACTGTTCATTTACCGACGGATTACACGGTGTGTATCATTCTGCTGGAGGCTACTCCCACCACCTTACTGTTCACCTACTGACTGATTACACGGCGTGTATTACTAAGTACACGGTGTGTAGTTAGTTTTTACACCCTTAATCGCCGACAAGCCTACACGCCCTGTATTCTCATCCCACACGCCCAAAGTACATAGCGTGTAGAAAATTGCACAGTGTGTGCCCATAAATTTTGGGATTTTTCCCACATTTTCCTTATTTTCTAAAAATACTTAAGGAAAAGGAAAATAAGAAACATGAACCTCAAGAATAAGAACCGGGTTCTTACACTAAATCCCGCACAAATCCACAAGGGTTTTTATGCATCCCTCAATGAATAGAATACACCTCTACCACCATAGAATGAATCTCCATGTGATACACATGACAATTCATCACAAGAAAAGTACCTACAGTTCAATTGAGTAGAGTGACACCAAGTACTTATACAAGAAAACACCGTATGAGAAGTTATTGACACTTTAAACAACTGAACTTGCATCATCAGTAAAACACACATAGTAAAGAAAATATCATGAAGATCCTATGTGTATATAATGATGCATGAACATAGGCATCTTTCCATCAGTAAAAGAGTAAAAAACACATAAATCATGAAATCCTGAAACACAGGTGCATCACTCGAGGTGAAAATCACACAACCATAATAGTGAAAACTAAAACAATGATCCCACTACCCTAGAAACTTATAATTTATACAGAAATAGGTGTTAATGATGCACCAGTATGGTATCCATCACAAGATCCAAAACATTCCTAGATATTCCATCTACTGACTCCCCAAATAGTAAGATAAGAAATAGAATGCTTTGATGCCATTTTTTCATGAACTGTCTCTAGTCGACATGACCCGTCACCCGATACGGCCTACAACAAGGCCTCAAGCACACCTACCTATATACTAGAGGTTTTCAAATAGAGGTGAGGGACTAAGGGGATACAACGGAGAGAATATTCCCTCATATTTGAGTGTAATAACATTTAAATTAAATTAAATACATACACATCCATGAATATCAGAGATGTAATAAATGAATAAATAAATGAAACAAATGATAATGAATGGAATGAAACATACAGACTCAAGGAAAAGAAAATAGACACTGGTCACCCACTGGGTCTATCACATACAAAATAAAAATAGAGGAAAATAAATACAAAATACTCTACTACTACTCCAACACGAACCACATACTCAGTATCCATGATTGTTGAACAAATCCAGTACAAACCTAAAATTCCACACGAGAGGCTCTGTTAAAACATGAAAAATTGGGCCTTCACTCGATCCACCAAATCTTATAATCAACCTTAAAGTAAACATGAGATCTACATGTACACCGAGGTGCACGTTCATGGGATGAGAAACAAATTCCAGTAGCCCGCCCCCAATAATTCTCATAATATCTCCTTTAATAACATGTGCATGCAACACCCATCATGTCCATCCTAGATGAATATGATTAAAAGTATAAAAGATAAAAAAAATACATAAAAGGAGAAAAAGGGATAAACCAAAGGAAAAAAATAAACCTCAAGTTCTAGAATTACACTCCCACATTAAACTACCCTTTCTTTGACCCCAGTAAGAGGAATTACAAAATGTGGATTGTGTAACCACAACATCTAGTGCATCCGCCTGATAAACAAGGAGCTCAAAATTCAACTTCAAGGATAAAAACAAATTCTAGACTCTAGTATCTCATCCTAGGTGTTTAAAATAACGAATCACATTTATCAGGCACTTGGAATCCAATAGAATGACCTGAACTAGTGGTAGGGACCCCTTGTCGACCATGGGATTACCATGCCTAAAAGTATTATAGGACCTAATGGGGGAAAGAACGTATCAGTGTATTGTTGGGCTACTTGACCATGCCCCAAAGTCATAAAATTGACCCCCAGGAGCATTTTAGCCTCCATGGTCTACAACCATTATCTATGGTGAAAAGCTAAAATAAGTTGGTTTCTCTCATGCAAATCATCCATTAAATCCCTATCCTCACCTAACAACAACCAACTAGCATAGGAGAGCAAAGAAATCAATCACATGGACTATTAATGACCCAATAATATCTAAAGGGTATCTTCTCTCATACATTATTGAAAATAACAACCTCAAACCTCCAGGTCATATCTTAAACACCAGGGCCAGCTAACACCCTCACCCGCTAACCAAAACCACCAGAACTAGCACCAGTCATATTGAATCCCAACCAAACATAGGGAAACAATCATAGTTCTAAAAACTCCAAAATAAATAGGACACTCTATAATAGGCTCCTCCAATAAACTATAGTTCTGGAAGGACACCATATAAGGGGATCCTTCAGCAAAACCAAACCTCAGGCCATGCCTGCTCAAAGGAATTGTGGCTGATCTCTCAGCTCAAACCCATGAGATTCCTGCCTAAAAGGGAAACCTCAACAAACACCTCAACCATAAGGTAAACCTTAAGAAACACTTCCCAAAATAGAAACCTCAAGAATCACCATGCCCAGAAGTAAATTCCTCAAATAGGACCCTCATACCTATCTTAAACTCACACAATGAATCATATCTATACCCAACATCCCATGAAGTCATCCTATCCCCAAGGCTCCTACTAGTCTAAAACCCAAGAAACCAAAAAATTACACTATTAAAGAAAAAAATTGATCTTTAATCCTAATATTTTTTCAAATAACCTCAAACAAACTCACCTAGAATCCTCAGTAAAGGTGATCAATAAGTTCACACCCTCACACAGGCCTCACCACTCACAACCCAACCCCTAGAGGAAATCCAGAACCAAAACCTCAAAGGAATCCTACCAAAAAATTCTCTCAGTACAAAACACTATCCAAACAAACTTTAAATTAAAAAAAATATTCAACTATTACAATCTATGTGAAAAAACAATCAGAATGGACTACTCACAAGTCCAATTATGACTTCGGGGCACAAATACACCCAAAACCTATTGCTGGAAAAAGTATATGGTGTGTACTTATGAGCACACGATGTGTACTCTCAAAGGTGCACCTGGCCATGTACTTCAACATGGAAAAGGAACACCCAAGGAATACCATTTTACTAGTACATGGTCATGACATCTGCTTGTGTACTATTACAAAACCACACCCCTTTACACGAGGTGTCTGCCCAAGCACCAGACTACCTGGACAAGTAACACTACATAATGTGTACTCCTAGTACATGATGTTGTTGAAAAACACAAAGTTAACATTGAAAATACATAAGGGAAGAAATTATTTAAATATAGGGTAGTATTCTCTCTGAAAAACAAAGGGAAGGTGTTTGAAACATGAAGATCGTGTGATCTTTCAAAAGACACGTGATTGCATGAGCTTCAGAAGGTCACGAAAATGAGTGATGCATAGCGCATCAAATAATTCAGATCTCAAGAATACCCTCTTTAAAAGCCTCATTGTTCTCACAAAGGTACCTAAGACACTCATTGATTGTGAAACATCTTCCTAAAAAGCTCCCCCAAGTCACGCGACTTGTCAGCTTGCAGGTGCCTAACAACCATCCAAAAAATCCTTATAAAACAAGGGATTAAAATATACAAAAGACAGTAGCCTCTTACAGTCGTAAATCTTCATGTGACATGCCCATGTGGTTCTCAAGACACCATAGGAGTTCGGGAAACATGTATTCCATTTCATTCAAGATCCCGCTAGCATGTCTTCCTCATCATGCAAAGGGCTTTAGACATGTCCAGGCGGTCCCGCACTCCCCCTCCAGCTCCAAAGACAAACAGAAGGGTTGTCCATGATAATGCTCATGCATCACCACATGATCCTTTTTTGGTTATGAGACACATCACCAATGGGAATAGTGATTGTCTTCGATAACACTTGTACAAACTCATGGGATCCCCAACCCTTGTAAAATAAACAAGGAAATAAAAGGGGAAATAATGGGAGATTATTTAGAAACAGGATACATTGATCATCATGTGAAATGGGATATTCACCCCAGGAAATAACAACTAATATCTTGGGGGGTACTTGAAATGTCAGTGCAATCTCATGAAATCCCCCTTAGAAATCCAACTTTGTCTCATGGAAGGTCCTAGACAAGTCTTCTCAGATCACACGAAATCCTTTCAACAGGCCACCTAATCCCGCAAAGGATTTTGTACATCTTGGTATGGACTTGTAAAATACCCTTGGAATTTACACATGATTAGGAAAGACCCCATTAATTTGAAAAAATACAATAAATGGGGCACTGACCATATGGTCTTGTGGTCACTGAAAATCATGCGATGCCCCCGAATAACCCGTAGATGGATCATGCAAAGCACATGAAACCTAACCCATCCAATGACTCCAACCTGAATCTTCAAGATATGCACCACATAAAGAGACATATAATCAGGATGGTGAGACCTATAAAACCCCACAATATAAAGAAATGCATATTTGGATCCATGCACCGGGGCACCCAGACATTGGATTGGACTTCTCAGAGTGGCCAAACTTGTGATCACAAGGTCTTCTTCCAGGTAAATATCCGGTGAATAACCTAAGGGGTTATGGGGAATACATAGGCACTCTGCGTGATCACCAAAGATTATGTGAAGGGATTCTGTATTTTCAGTTGGGTTATAAAAAGGACATCCCTCATATCTAATGATTCACGCAAAACCAAAACAAGCTAAAACATAGAACAAAATCAAATACATATTTGCAATAATAGCTGGAATAAAGACTAAAGATGAGATACTTATGAAAATAACATATATGTTGATCCTCATGTGCTTCGCATGAACCACTAGGTCATGTGACAACACAAGGACATGTTGCCCAAATCATGCGATAAATCCCTTGGCATACTATTTGGATCATACTATGTCCTTTGGACATGTTAAAGCACATCAAAAATTCTCTCCGGGCATACCTACCAAGTCTCGGAAAACCCTCTGAGATCTCCATCTAGACTTCATGATGTCCTCTAGAAATTTTTCCCAAATCATACGGTGGAATCAGTGCATGTTAGATGGGTTTCATAATAGTACCAGGGTCTATCAATTGGCTCTTGAGATGTCCTTCGAACAAGTTAGCTGGGTCATGCGGCCCCCACCATACATGTCAGCTCAGATCATGCAACTCCCTCCAAGCATTTTAGCCAAGATCATGCGAAACCCTCTGAACCTGTCATCCAAGATCATGCAATGGCCTCCAGGACAATTCATCCAGGTCTTGCGATGTCCTCTAGAAAATTCATCCTGGGTCATGCGATACCATCCAGATTATACGACATCTCTTGGACAAGCCAACTGGATCATGTGATTTCCTCTGGACATATCTGCAATACATTCATACATGTCCATACATCCTTCTACATGTCAATTTAGATAATCAATACATGTTAGGCAGACAATCAAGTAGGTCGGGCAGAAAAACAGGCTAGGTCAAGCAAGCATCGAAGGACATGATAACCTTGTCCAGAATTTATATTAGGGAAACCTCAATGTGTAATCCCTGATCAGTGGCATAATATGACATGTCCCCCATATCAGGGAAAGCTCAATGTGTAAATACCTAATCAAACCTAAATATGATGACTATGATTCCTTCTATAACCAAGATATGTAGGATGTCTTTCTAAGGATCGATATCTATGTTAAAATATCTAAAGGGTTGTCCTAGTACATAAATATCTCATATATATGAAATGAGACTGATTACTTGCTATCCCTTGTTTCTCACACCGAGCATGACCCATGTGTTCTTAGGGAATTGAAATGGTTATATAATTCATATTATGAATCTCAACCAATCCAGGGAAACCTCAGTGTGTAAACCTCAATCAAAATGAACTATGAGAAATTTGATTCCTTCTATAATTAGGATTCATAGGACACCTTTTTAAGGATCGAGATCAAATGGGCATCCAATTCTGTGTAATTTCCCCCCATGTCTCTGACATTTCTACCATCAATACCCAATCATTCCCATGGGATGATCATTTTACCTCATCCATTAGCTAACTAAGAAATTATCCAAACTATGACAACTCTTATTCTTTCCATAATCAGGATATGTGGGACGCCTCCCTGAGGCTTGATCTCAAATAACAAGTGCCTAAGTACCCACATATATGATATTTATACATGACATTAAACTTCATGGGTTTAAAAAAATACATGGGTTTTGATTATTGTTATAAAATAGGATACACAGGATATCTCATAATGGATTAATCTCATCCTCATCATATTAATCACTTCCCTGCATGATAACAAATTATGAAGTTCTTGGGGATATGAACTCAATATAGAAGTAACTTCTCAATAATGGGAAATGGATGAAGAAAATATGATACCTACAGATGGATCCACTAATAATATTCCCCTTTATATATAAAAGGATTTAACCTATGATCATTTTTTAGGGTAATCGGTCCCACATCGGGATTAAGAAGAGATTCTCAAATATATCTTAAATATATAAGAGAGTCCTAAAGTAAGAAACAATTCCACCCCAAAAGGGTGTGATGATCTCAGCCTACCATCATCCCAACCAATGTGAGTTCCTAAATGTAGTTGGGTCTAAAACCCCCAATTTGATGCCTGTCATTGGAAAGCAGGTATATACCCAGTTATAGATGTGGGAACTATAGGGAGTTTCTATGAGAAATAGACATAAATAGTGAACCCAATGCGAATGATTGTATGGTCATCGAACACCCTATAATCAGACCATTGAACAGTTTTGTTCTTACCATATGTGTGATATTTTCTCGATGAAACAAAAATGGTGACCCAACATGAAGTCATTTAACTATGGAATCTTCTTCACAAGATAAAAAAATATACTTTATATTTCTTATTGAACCATTTTTTACCGCAATGTTGGCGATGATAATAATGTCTTATCTAGATGAAAAAATGATGAACCTGACGTGAAGTCATTTAACTATGGAATCTCCTTAACAAGATTAAAAGGATAGACTCTCTATTTCTCATCGGACGATTTTGTTTCTACAATGTGGGAGATCAACTTAGTTTATTTTCCAGATGAAAAAAAAATTGTGAACCTGATGTGAAGTCATTTAACTATGGAATATCCTTTACAAGATAAAAAGGATATACCATCTAGTTCTTGTCAGAGCGTTTTGTTCCCATAATGTGGGTGATTAGCACATTGTCTTTTCTAGAGGTAGAAAAAATGGTGAACCTGACATGAATCTCTCAAATAAAAAAATGATCAGTTTTCCATGCATCATGCCATGTTATTTTCATATCCTACGCAAACATGAAAATATGATATGAATCTTACGGATGATCCTCTATATTTGGGGTTCTCATGAAATAAGTCCATCCTCGCTTTGACAAGTCCACACAAGAAAAATAAATGAATTGGTAATAAAAGGAAAATTTCATTACCAATGCATATTTGATTGAGCATATAACATGCCTAGGATGATTCACTTATCAAAGGCCTTGTTCCTTATTTTATCCATGACTGCAGAAACTACTCTCGAAAACAAAAAATTGACGCATCATGTCTTCATGCAATGACTGTTCTAGAAAATAAACTATAACTACAACCCCTGCTAGCCTCAAAATGACCTCATTAGGATGAAATCTTCAGTATTGGGTGGAAAATATAATGTCCTGGGATTACCATCAACATAGTATGACCCCCACCCTTGAGGATTCCCATAAGGGTCTTCAAGTGTTAAAACCAATGAGTCCACATCATCAAAAGAAAGTTGTAGTAAATCTAGTGGCACTCATCACCACTGCTAATCGCTTTAGGAGCTTATCCCCAGAGCACAAAAATCACTACCTTTAGTATCTAATGATGGTGTACCAAGGAGTTAACTATGATTCCCTTCTGGTTTAGGGGCCATCGAGGAGGGTGTTGGAGTTGGTGGCCTAGAACCAACTACTTTTACTTTATTCATTAATAAATACCTTATCATATCTTGATTGTTCTTATACATGACAATGCATGTGATAATGTTCTAAGGATAATTGTTTCATTAAAGGGTCATTATGGATCCCTACTATGATGAGAACCTAGAAGTTCCATAACATTGTTCTTGAATATATGTTCTATGGTCGGATGATGTTATTTGAGGGACATAAATAATATAGGCCATTAGGGGTGAGGACTCATAAAACTTTGAGGCACATTCTCATGGTGTGCACCCTTGGTAATATCCAGGAGGATATTATGAGAACGAGACCCGCCAGTAGGAAATACACATTTCATAGTGTCATTGGACGTTCCTATTTGCGGACGTGTGTATTGATCCTTAGAATTTAAGATTATTATTAATGGGTATTACAACTCGCACTTAGATGTATTGACGAAAATTGTGACGACACACTGTTCGCAGCGAGGTAGGATACGTTGGGTGCATCACGAGTGATATTGCATTAACAGATAATGCGAGAAAGGATTTGTCCCTTCTGTTCCATAATGAAAGTAGATATCTCAGGACCTTTGATAAAATTGATATATCCTAAACAATTCCATGTCCATGGTGAGGAATGGGCAAGTTAAATTTCATAAAGTCAAATAAAAAATAATCGAGCACATGGGTTGATAGAACTAGCATTCAACCAGCTTGATTCGAGATATCGAGAAAAAGGTATTACATTACATGGTAAGCGTTTGTAGGAGGTGAAACGTCATTGTGACATTAAATTATTTCTCTATGGGTGCCTTGGCGTGTTGCTAGATGCTAACCTTGGACTTTAGGCAGGCTCTACCTAATGCCACTGAGAAAGAGACCTAGAGGGTCACACACTAAGTGTGTCCAAGTATCTTGGTTAAATATTAATTTAAAAAGTTGAATAAAGATTATTCCCGGCCGTGGTTTAATAACTATTCAAGGATTCGTGATCACATTTATTTCAACACTAGTTATTCGAGAGAATATATTATGGGTGAAATAATATATGTATTAGCGAGTAATGTAGTGATATTTATTTGAGAAATAAATAGTCATTATTCAAGGTCTAATAAATGTGGTGGAGGAAATTAAGAAAAATGGAAAATAAAAGTACACACCGTGTGTATTAATATATACACGCCGTGTAGTTTTTTCTTGGAATTTATGAGAAATAATATTAGATGTAATTCGTTGGGCTAATGTCAAGTAATAATAATAGTCAACTGTTATTATTAGACATGAAGTATGTCTAAGAATTAAATGAAATGAATAAATGATTTCAGGTAATTAATTCATTTTATTATTCTATGTAATTAAAAATCCCAATTATATATATTTCTCATTAGCCTAGATTTTTTTTTGTGGTTGTGCACAACGGATCCAATAATGCTCTCAAGCTTCAAGAGAGAGATACTCATCCATTGGATCAAGGCGATCAAAGGTGGACTTCGCAAGTGAAGGCTCTTCGGCGCTAGCACCTAGAAATCCCTTTAGTGACATCCAAAGATACATGGAGCATGTGTGGAACACTGCCAGAGGAATCCTACACTTGGATTCTACGAAGGTCACATCAACGGACAAATCACATACTCTGGAAGTATCACCTCTTAAGGGATTTCTATCAAAGGGGTGAAGTTGCAGTGAGCAGAGTGTCCACGGAAGAGAACTTGGCAGACCCCATGACTAAAGTCCTATCTTAGCAGAAGCATGAATATCATGTGAGAGCTAGCGGTTTAAAGGTTAGTAGCACTTGGCTCTAGTCCAAGTGGGAGTCTGTTGGAGTTGGTGGCCTAGAACCAACTAATTTTTACTTTATTCATTAATAAATACCTTATCACATCTTGATTTTTCTTCTTCATGATAATGCATGTGATAATGTCCTAAGGATAGCTGTTGCATTAAAGGGTCATAACAGATCCCTACTATGATGAGAACTCGGAAGTTCGATAACACTATTCTTGAATATATGTTCTATGGTCGGATGATGTTATTTAAGGGACATAAATAATACAGGCCATTAGGGGTGAGGACTCATAAAAATTTGAGGCACCTTCTCATGGTGTGCGCCCTTGGTAATATCCAGGAGGATATTATAATAATGAGACCCTCTAGTAGGAAATCCACATTTCATAGTATCATTGGATGTTACTATCTGTGAACGTGTGTATTGATCCTTATACTTTAAGATTATTATTAATGGGTATTATAACTCGCACACTTAGATGTATTGACAAAAACTTTGATGACACACTGTTCACAATGAGGTAGGATATGTTGGGTGCGTCACGAGTGATATTGCATTAATAGATAACGTGAGAAAGGATTTGTCCCTTATCTTCCATAATGGAAGTAGATATCTCAGGCCCTTTGATGGAATTGATATAACCTAAATAAATCCATGGACATGGTGAGGAATGGGCAAGTTCAATTCCAGAAATTCAAAGAAAGAATAATCGAGCACATGGGTTGATGGCACTAGCATGCAACCTGCTTGATTCGAGATATCGAGACAAAGGGATTACATTACACGGTAAGTGTTCGTAGAAGGTGGCACGCCATTGCGGCGATAACTTCTTTCTCTATGGGTGCCTTGGCATGTTTCTAGATGCTAATCTTGGACTTTAGGCAGGCTCTGCCTAATGCCACTGAGAAGGAGGCCTAGAGGTCACACACTAAGTGTGTCCAAGTATCTCAGTTAAATATTAATTTAACAATTTGAATAAAGATTATTCCCAAACGTGGTTTAGTAATTATTCAAGGATGCCTGATCGCATTTATTTAGACACTAGTTATTTGAGAGAATATATTGTGGGTGAAATAATATATTTATTAGCGATTAATGCAGTGATATTTATTTGAGAAATAAATAGTCATTATTCAAGGTATAATAAATGTGGTGGAGGAAATTAAGAAAAATGAAAAATAAAAGTACACACCATGTATATTAATATATACACGCCATGTAGTTTTTTTGAGAATTTATGAGAAATAATATTATTTATTTAATTAAATAATATTATGTGTAATTTGCTGGGCACTTGTCAAGTAATAATAATAATCAACTGTTATTATTAGACATGGGGTATTACTAAGAATTAAATTAAATGAATAAATGCTTTCAGGTAATGAATTAATTTTTTTATTCTATGTAATTAAAAATCCCAATTATATATATTTCTCATTAGCCTAGATTTTTTTTTGTGGTTGTGCACAATGGATCCAAGAACGCTCTCAAGCTTTGAGAGAGAGATCCTCCTCCACTGGATCAAGGTGATCGAAGGTGGACATCGCAAGTGAAGGCTCTTCGGTGCTAGCACCCAGAGATCACTTCGACGACATCCAGAGATACATGGAGCATGTGTGGATCACCACTAGAGGAATCATACACTTGGATTCTATGACGAAATGATGAATCACATTAGATTGTGACTGGAAACATCAACAAAGAAAGAATTCCATCAAGGTAATTCTTATCAATTAATTAAATTAATTATAACCAACATATGATGATCCTATCTATGGTTCTGAGACTCCCCTCTTTTATTTTTTGTTCTTCATTCTATTCTGAAGATCTAGAGTTTTATTATCATGAAGGATATCATATTGATCATTGTTAATGCTAAAATTAAAGTTGGGTACACCCACCAACGCGCTTCTGCTATGCCCAGAACATACAGATGGATCCTTTCAAATGATGTTTCTAGAACTATCCTAAATGTTCCCTTCAGTCGCCTACTGAAGGTACCACTTGAAACATTTCCACCTATGATACCCATGAATAGGAAACAAGGAAAAAACATTGGGCATGAAAGGCGTTGGATAATAATGAAATCTTGTCTCATAATCTCCAACGGGTCTAATGGGATCTGTGAAAGGCTTTAAAATCAAAGGGGTTCAATTAATTAATTCAAATTAATATGAAAATTCCCAATGTGGAAATTGAAAATTTCACTATTACATACACACAATTACATACACACAATTATAATAAAGACTATGGGAATTGAAAAATAGACCACCTACCTCAAGATCATTGGTGAACGTTCCCCAACTGAAATCCCTAATTTGATGTTGAACGATAAAATTCACCACGATGAGGAAAATATAGGATCAAAACCTAGGATCAAGATTCAATGAAATGAGACTCATCAAAACCAAGATATAAACCATTACCAACAGATAAAATCACCCCTAGAAAAGAAGATATAAAGATGGGAGAGTGAAAGGAAAACCAATGAGAATAGATTACATACCGAAAGATGGGTAGAATCCTTTCACCGGATCTTCAATTAACATTGAAAGGGGTTTGAGGAGCCTTGGAATCCTCTCAATAGCTTCCAAAATTGAAGGAAAATGTTTTAGGTTGAGATGAGGTGATTAGGGCTGAAATTTGGGTGGGTTCAATAATTTTAGTGAATTTTTTGGTGGGTTAAAATTCCCCACACACCGTTTCCTAGGAAGAGGTACACGGTTTTCCAAACTACTCGCCTTAACCATGAACCCCTACTCATGGGGTGAATAGTTTCTCCTAAGCGGCACACAATTTGACAAACCCTGCAAACCTCCACGGTCTCAAGGTGCACTGTTTGGGGAGGGTGGTCATATGGTTTGGTCAAACTGGGTGCCACCTCCTATAGATCCAAAAGGGGTGCATGATTTCCTAGGGAAAACCAAATGGTTTTCCCCAACCATGTACCAACCGTGCACAACACCATGAGCTACCAAATTTCTCTAAATCCACCCAAAATAACCCCAAAGTAAAACCCACTCAACATATTATCAAAATAAGGATAAAAAATTACCTAAAAACAAGTATGAGGCATCTCCAAAAAATTTGGGATCTTATAGTATAGAAATAAAAAATAATTAGCACCACCCTTCAAAAAAGAAAAAAATAGTTACAGGGGTATTATAGTCAAAAAGTGGGTCTGAACGCTCAGGTTGGGAACCCCAACCCAAGATGATATTAATCTAGCATCATCTTCAGGAGAGAGTTCATTTATATATATATATGTATATATATATATAATCACCGATGTCAATTCAATATTCATTATTTTGGCATATTTTTTTATGCATTCCTTTTTTATTTCTTTTAAGTGGTTATATTGATGAACAATATAAATTTTATGATTTATTATATAGTAAAAACTAAAATTTATAATATAGAGGATGAAACATGTCTAGAGGAGAGTGAGATAATGCACAAAAAAATTTATTTTCATTAGAATTAAGTGTGATTAATATTAATACTATATATGGTTTTGTCGATGCAATAGTTGACATCATAAAAATTCATTTTCTACATTAAAATTAAAAAATGGTTTCAAGGACATGAATTGAAATGTGTATCATATTGAAGAGAAAATGATATGGAATACATTTTAACAAGATCTCTAATTTTTATCCATAGGTTTGAATTGAAAAAAATCAAATTAAGGCTTTTTGAATAATTATATTTTACAAAAATATGATGGTTAAATCAAATTACTTGTATTAGAAATGCAACAAGCCATAAATTATAATATTTTTACTTGAATGAGTTAGTCATCCTAGTTCGACCATGGAATGAAATATTGAAAAGAACAATAATGGCCAGTTATTAAAAAGTTGCACATTGTACTCGGCTTATGATTATTTATATACTTGTTGTCTTCAAGGTGGATTTTTCAATTAAATAATCTCACCTAATCTATCTTTAAATTCATAAAAATTCCAAGAAATACTATATGAGTAAATTATACTATTCATGTTGAATATTTTATTGAGTTATACATACTACATATCACATATTTTCTTATTTTCAACTTGCTTTCAATCATAAATCTAATACGCCTCATTTTTTAGTGTTTAATTGTTTTGTTTTTGTCTTCATTCCACATCATGACTATGTTGGAGTTGGGGCACTAAAACTAACCACCTTATATTTTTATTATCAATATATTCAAATAATTGAATAGTAATAAATATATTATCACGTGATGTGTGTTATTTTGCATGACATTAATGTGATAATGTTTATGGAGTACCTGTCACATCAAAAAATCATAGGAGTTCTTGCTATTATGATAACTATGAAGTGTTATGACATTATTCTTAAGATATTTTTCATGATCAGATGACATCTATCTGATGAAACACATATTACTACCACAGATCGACTGATATATAGCATTGAACTTTATTAGCACTAGACAAAAAACACTGATAAAGGTTTCATATTTATCAGCGCTCTCCAAAAAAACTGATAAATTTAACTTTTATCAACACTAAAAAAAGTGATGATAAAAGGGCACCCTTTATCAATGCTTTTTTCTAGCGTTGATAAAAGTGATACTTTTATCAACGTTTTTTTAGCAATGATAAAGGTTGTGGTGAATAATATAATTTATATATAAATTCTTATATTTTTTTAAAATAAGATTTATATTACAATAAGTATAGATATATAAATATAATATATAAATATGATTTATATAAATTTTAATAAAAAATGAATCTTATTTTCATAATTTTATATATAAAAAATTATCAAATTTATATTAGTTAAAATGTTTAATACTATATTTATATAAAATAATTACAAAATGTGTATATAATTAAAATAATTATAATTTATCAATATTTTATTTAAATAATGATATACTATATAAATGAATATATTTATTTAAATATATATTTATATTGATATTAAATAATTTAAAATACTCGTACATGTATAAGTGTATGTATGTATGTGTATGTGTGTATGTATATCTATGTGTGTGTGTGGATGTGTATATGTACATATGTATGTATGTCATATGTACATGTACATATGTATATATGTCATATGTACATGTAAACATGTGTGCAAGTTTTTTTATTGATTTAATATTATATATTCTTTTTAATATCTGTCTATTTTTAGTATTTTATGTATTTATTAGTTTTTAATATTTATTCATTTTAAATATATATTTATTTTAATATATTCATCATGAATACATGTGTGTGTTTTTAATTTGATTTGATTTAATTTAATTTAATTATTAATATTTTTGTAAAGTCAAAATAATTCATATTTAATAATTTTGATATTTATATAATTAATATCATCTATTTATTCATTTTTTTCATTTTTATGCCTGCAATTCGTGCAAATGCTACAAATTCACTTTTTTAAAATATTTTTGAAATTTATTTAATTTTATTTATTCATTTTTAATATTAATTATTTTATTATTATATATTAATTAATAATATTAAAAATATATTTATAAAAATATATTTATAAAAATTATATTTATAAGTAAATATTTAAAAAGAAATATATTTATATTTATATATATAAATATATTTATAAATGTACATTTACTATATCTATAAAAATATATATTTAAAATTATAAATAAATATATATAATTTTTTTAAAAGTATTTATATAATTTTGAATAGATAATCATATATTTAAATAATTATAAAATTATAATAAATATAATTCTTATATTTATAATTATGTGTATTTATATATTGATAAATATACATATAATTATATAAACATATTTATAATTATATAGAATATATATATATATATATATATTTATAATTATAATTATAAATATACATCTACAATTATATTTATTAATACATATTTATAATTATTTTGATATATTTTTAATTATTTAAATAATTAATTATTTTTAATTAAATATAATTAAATATATTTATATATATATTTAATTATATATATTTATATATATTTATATTTATATATAATTATATATATTTATAATTATATTTGTAAATACATATTTATAATTATTTAAATATATTTATAATTATATACATTTCTATTTATTTATAATTTTATTCATTTTTTTTAATTTTTTTAATTATATTATTAATTATTTATCAGCACTTTTTTAGTATTGATAAAGATAGGTTTTATCAACGCAAGAAAAATACTGATAAAGATGCCTTTTATCAGCACTTAATATTTTATCACTGATAAAACTCCTCTTTATCACTGCTTTTTTAGAAGCATTGATAAAACTATTCACTGTCTTATAAATTTAACCCTAACCAAACCAATTATCTCGAGCCCTTCAAGCTCTCATGGAATAGAAACCTTACTACTGCACTCCCTCGTTGCCGCTCTCCCTCCCTCTATGTCGCTCTCCCTCCCTCGTTGTTGCCCTCTCTCGTCGCCTCTCTCCCTGTCCACCACACACCCTCACCACCACTCTCCCTCCTTCATCACTGCTCTCCTAACCTCGGTGCATCTCTCCCTCTCCACCTCTCTCCCACATCACAACGTGCTCTCCCTCGCTCTGCCTTGGATGAATCGAGACTTTCAAATCCCACAATATGTGATTTATTATCACTCCTACTTCCTGAGGTAATTTTGGAGTGAGGTCTTGGATCAAACTTCAAATGGGAGGGAGAATAATACAAGTTCTAGGTATCATTCCTACTCTCATTGATTAAATTCAAACAATTTTGTTCATTTACTTCCATTAACAAACAAAATAACCCCAATCATTTTAATATTTTCATTACCGTAAACATCTTTTGATCCCATTGAGAACTCATCATTTCATATTTTTCATCATTTTCATCACCATTATCTTTATCACTAGCGAACTCGTCATCATTCACTTTTTAAACTAATAACCCCACCTATGATTTACTTAACATTTCAACTTTAGTATCATAATCACCACTTTCCTCATCATCTAATTTAGACAATAAATGTATGTTTTTGATTTTTTATAAATCCAAAGAATTCAAGAATGAAGTAAAGAATAAACTTAGAAAGAAGATAAAGAATCTTTGATCGGATCGAGATGGTGAATATCTTAACCATGAGTTTATTGACTTTCAATGAAAGTTTGGAATTCTATCTTAACTCACTCCATCATACACACTATAATGGAATGGTGTTAGTGAAAGGAGGAACCAAACCTTGTTAGACATGGTAAGGATGATAACGAGTCATACATATATTCCATTATCCATTTGGGGATATGAAATACAAAGTATGGAATACACACTTAACTGATTACCAACTAAAGGGGAAAACGGAATTCCCTTTGAGTTATGGAGTGGAAAGAATCTTGTTTTGTCACATACATGTGTATGGGGTTGTGATACATTTGTTAAGGCCTTCTCAGGAAAAAACTAAAACCCCGGGGCATAAAGTGTATCTTTATAGGGTATCATAGGGAAAAAAAGAGATACTACCTATACAAACTCTCACATAAGAAAGTGGCTGTATCCCAACATGTCATCTTTATTGAGAGGGATAACATCCTCAAAAAGTATAGTGGGAGTAAGATTTACTTCTATGAAGTTGATGCTCAATATACAAAAGAGTTGGTACAAGAATAGATTCCATAGGTCCCCATGTAAGAAGTAGTTCCTAAAACACAAGTACTATGTGGGAGCACTAGATAGGTAAGAGAAACATAGATATGGTTTTCTAGTAACTAGGGATGGTGACTCATTATTGGTTAAAAATGATGAACCTATATCCTACAAATAGGTAGTATAGAGATTAGAAGCTACAAGACAGAACAAAACCATGAATTTGAAAATGGATTCCATGTATCATAACCAATTTTGGGTTCTGATTGATGTGCCAGTTGATATAAATCATGTAGGATGAAAATTAGTATTCATGAGAAAACTGTACATGAAAGGTAAGTTAAATACCTATAAAGCAAGGCTAGCAGCTAAAGAGTTTAAACAACATCAATGAATTGACTACGATGAAACCTTTTCACCGGTTTCCATGTTTAAATCCATCAAAATTTCACTTGATATAGTTACTTTCCATGACTATGAAATTTGGTAGATGGATGTCAAAACAAATTTCCATAATGGGAACCTTCAGGAAGATGTCTATATGACACAACCAGAAGGGTTTGTGACTCCAGGTGATGCCAAAAATATTTACAAACAAAGATCTATTTATAGATTAAAGTAATCATCTAGTCCATGGAACATTAGATTTGATTAAGCTATAATATAATTTGGTTTCATTAAGAATGAATGTGATCCATGTGTTTATAATAGGTTTAGTGGGAATGCGTCTATTATCCTAGTAGTATATGTTGATGATATGTTACTTACGAGAAACAACATGCCAATCTTATAATATGTTAAGGACTAGTTAAACAAGTGTTTCTCCATTAAATACTTAGGTGAAAGAGCCTATATTCTAGGGATCAAGATCATTTGTGATAGATCTAAGAGGCTGCTTGGACTAAGTCAAAGTAAATACATTGACCATATACTAAAGAGATTTAGTATGAAAAAATCTAAGAGGGGATTAGTTCTAGTGTCACATGGTATACATATTTCTATGAAAATTTGTCCTAAAACAAAATAGGTGAAATAAATAATGAGTAAGATCTCATACAATTCAATGATAGGACCAATCATGAACGTCATGTTATGCAATAGACTTCATGTTTTCTATGTATTGATCATAGTAGGAAGATATCAAGTTGATCTAAGAGAACAACATTGGTCTTTTGTTAAGTATATCCTCAAGTATCTGAGAAGAACTAAGGATATGTTCCTAGTGTATGGAGGATATGAGGAGATAGTAATCAAGGGTAATATTGAGGCCAGTTTTCAAATAGATTATAATGATTTGAAGTCACAATAAGGATATTTTTTCTATCTCAACGGAGGATCTGTGAGACAAAATAGTTCAAGGAAGCAAGTTGTCAATGATTCTACAGTGGATTTTGGATATATAGTGGCTTTTGATTTAGAAAGGGAAGCTATTTGGATATGAAATATTGTCTAGGAGCTTGATGTGGTACCTAGCAGTAAAGATCTTATCATAGTGTATTGTGATAATATTGCAGCAATGGCTCTTATAAAAGAGTAAAGGTCACACCAATAGACAAAGAACATACTCTGAAAGTATCACCTCTTGATAGATTTTTATCATAGGGGTGATGTTTTAGTAAGAAGAGTTCCAAAATAAGAAAACATGGTGAACCCCTTGACTAAAGGCCTATCTTAGTAGAAGAATGAGTATCATGTGATAGACAATGGACTAAAAGTTGTTAGTATTTGGATCTGGTGAAAGTGGGGGTCTGTTGGAGTTGGTGAACTAGAATAAAATTTTGTGTACTTTATGATAATTTGTATTCATAGTTTTTAATATTAATAAACTTATGATCACATCATGATTGTTCTTCTGCATAACATAGTATGTGATAATGTTCTAAGAGTAATTGTCACACTAAAAGGTCATAGAAGTTACTTTCTATAATGAGAATCCAGAAGTTCCATGACAACATTATTTAATATGTGTTCTATAGCTGGATGAAATCATTTGAGGGACACAAATGATATAGACTATTAGGAGTGGGGAATCATAATACTTTGAGGCACTTTTTCATGGTGTATGCCCTTAGTAATATTCAGTGTATGATATTATGAGAAAAAAACTCATCAGTAGGGAATCCATATTTATATGTTTCATTGAATGTTCTTATCTACGAATGAGTGTATTGATCCTTAGACTTTAATATTATTATTAATGAATGTTATAAGTTTTATACTTTTATACACTGACGAAAATTGTGATGACATGTGTTCATGGTGAAGTAGGATATGTTGTGTGCATCATGAGTGATATTTCATTAATGAATAATGTGAGAAATGATTTATCTCTTCTATTTTTTAATGGAAGTTGATATATCAGGACCTTTGATGGAAATGATATAACCTAAATAAATCCATGACCATGGTGTTCTATAGGCAAGTTTTATTTCCAAAAATTCAAAGAATGATACATAGATCACATAGGTTGAAGGAACCAACTTACAACCTGCTTGATTAGAGATATTGTGGTAAAGGGGTTATATTACATAGTAAGCATCGATATGAGTATTATATTGTTGCAACATTATCTTCTTTCTTTATGGGTGATTTAGTGTGTTTATAGACACTAACCTTGGACTTTAATCTATTTCGCCTAATGCCACTAAGAAATATGTCCATAGGGTCATATGCTAAGTGTATCCAGAATCTCAGTTAAATAATATATTATTATTTATTATTTAATAAGTTGAATAAAAATTATTCTCACACATAGTTTAATAATTATTCATGTTTTCTTGATCGTATATATTTTGTTACCAGTTATTTGAGAAAATATTATTTAAGCAGAGTATTTAATAAATATTTATTCTCTATTTGGTGAATATAATATTTGTTTATTTATTAGCGAATAATGCAGTAATATTTATTTATTAAATAAATAGTCATTATTCAAGGCCCGATAAATATTATGTAGGAATGGTAGACCGAGTTTGATGGTCTGGTGAGAAATAATATATATATTGAATATTATTTGAATAAATAATATTTAATTTTAATTCACAAGTTAAGCACATGTCGAGAAATATTATTATTATTATTGACATGGGTTTTCGAAGGGATTAAATAAATAATAAGGGACACTTATGCAATTATTTATTTCTAACCCTAACAGTATATAAACCCAATTATATATTTTTTTAACAGAGTCAATTTATTTGTTTGGTTGTGCATAACGAATCTAGAGAATCCTCTCGAAGCCCCTGGGAGCTCCCTTCTCCAAGAACGATCCCAATAATGGAGAGCGATCTTCCTCTACATTTCACTATTGAGTCAAGAGATATCAAAGAAAATCTTTTTCAAGTGATTCTCATGGCGATCAAAGGTTAACAATGTAAGTGATAGGATCTTTTGTACCAACACTAGAAGATTCCTACGATGACATTCAGATATTTATGGAACACGCGTGGATCACCACTAGAGGGAATATTCTCTTGATTACTATAATGCAACAACGATACAACTTATATCCATTTTCAGATTCATTAATGAAAAAAGAATATCTCACAAAGTAATTATTTAATTGATTAAATTAATTATTAATAATATGCAAGATCCAATCCTTTGGTTCTGATGTTTTATCCATTATATGTTTTCTTTGATTTAGTTTCATTGATCAAAACATTCATCATCATGTAAATCTCAGATTGATCATCAATCATGATAAAAAAGCACACGAACCATCACACGCTTCCACTACGCTCAGAACCTACAATGGTGACCCTATTTTGGATGCTGATGTGGCACAAGATTTATAATTAAAAATATATAAATATTAGTTTTTATACTATTAATTAATTAATAACACAACAATATAATTTTAATGACCCAGACCCGAACAACCACCCAAATAGTGCTAAACGAGTCGGGTGTTACTGCCTTAGGTGCACCTCCCCGAACGCCAAAGGTTTCCAACTAGCAGCGAGGGTCTTATAGGTATAGCGGGGAGGCTATACCCTCATGGAGGATAATAATGGTACTGGTCCGAGTATAATAATAAATATACAGTGGAATAAATGACTCAGAAGACTCGAACCAGACTCACAAAGTGGAAGCACATTCAATATCGATAAATAGTGGAAGCAATAAATATAAACAACAATAGTGGAAAGTAAATAGAACAACATGTTGACCACTTGTAACTACTATTGAACAACAAAAAATTCATCCAAAGAAGGTCATACATATCCATATATATATAAAGGGTGCCAATGGCTAACCAACTGTAGCTACATAACAAGTAAGCATGCTGATACAGGAAATGAAGTAAAACAAAATAATCTCCAGCTAGGCAAGACCTCAAGGTCCATACCATCTCCATGTAATGGGTAATGCAGTACAGCTCCGGAAGCTGAACTATTTCCTGCACATAAATCCATAAAGTTTACACGCATCCCGAAGAGCCCGTGCAGGATGTGAGATGAATCTCAGTAGAATACCACCAAACGGTGCATACCTAATATAAGTGTTTAAGCAGGCATGCCGTTATTAAGAAAACCGTAAACAGTATGATGCACACAAACTCTAATAGTGCTCAGCAGCCACCATGGAGTGTCATCTGCTTCATCCAATGCCAGAATCTCTGTCATGTAACCCAGCACCACGTACCCTCTGACACAATGTGTCTCAAGTACCGATGTCCCGAAGGCATGCCCAAGAAATAGTAGCTTGGAGGAACAACAATGTCTGCCTCAAATAAGTAATTGAAGGGACAACGATGTCTGCCCTCAAATAAAGTAACCGGAGGGACAACGATGTCTGCCCTCAAATAATGTAACCAGAGGGACAACGATGTCTGCCCTCAAATAATGGTGAGCCTCTTCCCCTAACCCGATAACCTCAATGTTATCCCCTGAAAGCTCCTCATCTTCCACATGGCTTCCTATGGAAAGAACCCCCAAACCAATAGTACCTAAACCGCAACTAATGGAGGCCTCTACCCACATGAGTGTCAAAACCACCTCATCACAGAGTCTCTCTATGTGCACACTACTCAAAGTTTTAGGTGAGCGATAATCACCAAAATAGTACTCAAGCCACAATGTCTCTGACACCTCATGTCCCTGCAACCATGTCGCTCAAGTCTGATGGCCTTGCCATCCCAATAACTCGGGCCATGCACAACCTGACAGTCACCCTGCCTTAAGCCGACGTCCATGATGCCCAATCCCTGTGGTCAGAACCACCCAATGTTACTCGGGCCAAGCCCAACATAACTGCAAGAGTTCCAGCATATACAATTCAAAAATTACATATAAAATCAAAAGAATCACTTTTAAACAAGAAAAACAAACTAAACAGTTGAAATGAACTAACCAAGTGCTCTCTCATACCAGCACTGAGGTCCTTATAGTTTCCAACAATTCATATCAAGGTTCAATAAACTAAACTCAACAGTTTAAAACAATACAATTCAATTATAACCATTTTGGCATCCCCTGACCAAAATTCCCTAATGAGCAACAACCACTCGCCCGACCCCACTCAAGAGAAATAGGTAACATGACATACCCAAAGGCATCCCATAGGTTAATTAACTGTTAAACAGGAAATAACAGGTAAAACGGGGTCACACTCAAAATACCAAAAAACATGCCAAAGGTCACACCACCCAAAAGTCTACAAAAACACAAAAAGATGTATGCACCACCTACATGAGACTTATAGACATAGGAATGTCTGATATCGAGCTCTAATTCGAAGCTGATCTTCATAGATCTACATTTCTGTCAAATTCTAGCAATTCCACTCAGATAGAAACTGTGACGTGTGAGGCAAAGGATCAAGAGCGGAACATGGTGCGTGGGTTTAGCCTCATTGTTGCAATACCAAATCCACTGAAGGATTGAAGAACAGACTCCAGATGAAGATTCTAGGGCTAGGTATGTTCTTTGGGTTTTTGGAATGGAGCTATTCTGAAGTTGGGGGAGAAGAATATCTTTTTCGTAATAAGACATAGAACTCTTTCATTAAAGTGAATAAAAATAAAATTACACAACGTGTATTTAAGGACTACATGCCATGTAGTGGCCATGTCCGTACTCTGACTTAAGTGGGGTAGCCACACGTCTTGGACGCGCCAAATGGGTTGACACACAGATTGAACATAGCTAGTACACAGAAAGGAGGATACACGACGTGTCAAGAAACACTACACGCCGTATAGTAGGAAATTATTACACGGTCATCACAAAACATGTACTCTGCAAGCACACGATCGGTACTTACCTAACCCATACACGACGTGTACTTTAGAGTACATGGCATGTAGTCTAGAAATTTCTAGAACTTCCCAGATTTTCCCAGTTTTCTCAAAAACAAGTCAAAAATTCAAATAGGGTTGGGATTTTGACCCATTCTAAAAACCCTGGTTCTTATAATCTCCCCACCTTAACATAGCTCATCCCCGATCTATCAAATGAAACTCGAATATGGAACCAAACATACCACCCCGATCAAGGTAACCTGGACTTCCCCGTTCTCAAAGGTTCTGGATAAATTCCTCAAGGGATCCCCACCTTAGGAATTGCCTAACTCAATCTCAACCCTAAAAAAATCAACAAAGTGTTCACTAACCTATTTCCAAACTCATGGACCTCTCGTGACGCATCGTCGCCCCTACGCCTCATTGGTGTTCCTGTGTTTTTTTAGACACCCCAAACATCTCCCGCACCGCATCGGTGTCCGCCTCCACGAGGTCCTGCGTCTCATGGATGCTCAAAATGAACCTGGTGCCTAACACCTCAAGTAACATGCATCCTTGATACCCCTATGCCCATGGAACCTCAAGTAACCCACATCCTCAATGCCCCTGATGCTACACATCTTATACATATATATAAATATATCACGCACTCGATATGATGTCAATCCCACTGACCAATATCTAGTCAGTCCACATAGGTCTTGTGCATCACGTGCACTCAAAACGGACATGCCTCTATAGGTCATGCCAAAAAAACATAGAAATCACATCCATCCCTGTGGTGTACATCTAACTATCATTGGATCACCATCTTGCTTAGCCTATGGCAGCTCCACGGCGTGCACCTGGAATGAAGTACGATTGCCTGATTCCTAACCTCCTTGAGGTGTTGCTTCAACCACCAGCCACTGACCCCTCAGCTGGATCCCATTGTCTCTATCACTTCCTCCACATGCAGCTGAACCTCATCTTCTGTCACCTGGTACCAAACCTAAACCAACTCCAGATTCCTCAATATATCCTGGTTCCTACCTACCAGCTGTCAGAGAAGGCTGCCTGCAGAACCTCTCCAGATGCCTGACTTGTCTACATGACTGGCACTCCTTTGGAGGCCTATCGCACTGCGTCTAAACATGTCATGGTTGTCCACACTGAAATAAAACCAATAAAGAACTACAATGAGTTGGTTTAGCTGAGTCCTTGGCCCGACTGCCCTGCTGGAACACATCCCGTCCTTGCTTCCTGCTATCCGAACCATCACCTGAAACTGTTCCCCAGCCAACCTGGGGCCTATCCCTATGGTTTCCCTCTACTATGAGTGCCTGATTCACCACCTCTAAGAATGAACTCAGCCTGAAGATATTCACCCATATCCGAATGGTGTGTCATAATCTATCCTCGAAGTGCCTCACCCTTGTCGCGTCATCGCTTACCATACCAGGTGCAAAGAAAGATAGCTCGGTAAAAGTGGATGCATAGTCCATCAGGGACATGTATCTCTATTGAAGGCTCAAGAACTCCCAATCTCTATCATCCCTCAGTGTCTCTGGGTAAAAATTCTCAAAGAACATATCCTCAAAGTCCTTCCATGATAGCCCTTCATGCCTACAATCCTAAACCTGCACATCCCACCAATGCTTTGCCGGTCCTCACAACATGTACATCGCCATCTTGACCCTCCACCCTGGAGGCATCTCGAGCTGCTCGAAAATCATCTGCATGCTCTCTATCCAGTTCTCAACCGCCTATGGACCACCCTCACCCTGAAAAAGTGGCAAGTGCTACGACTGGAACTCCCACATCAGATATGCCATAGATGGATCTGTACCCTGCACACCTCTATCGATCCCCTACAATACATGTACTAGGCTAGCTTGGAGCTGCTCATCGATCCATGGTCTGAACACTTCCAAACCCGGATGTTGTCCAGCTTACGCTGGATCCTGAACCTGATCTTGCTCCTGCAGTACTATACCATCTCCTGCCTGACGCTCCATCTAAGTCAACTAAAAGGAACCCGCAGAATACCATTAATGGTCAGACAACCCAAATATATATATAACAATATATATTCAATGCAGATAAGGAAAGTAGTAAAGAGGCTACATAAAACAAGTACCCTTACTCTCCCACACCGCAACCCATTCCCATGGCATCCTGGCCTCATGGCCTCCTTACCCTCCCTTAATAGAGCCAAGTATCAAAAGTACCTCGGGCCATGCCTGTCCCGACAACCAACGTTGCCTCAACCCGACGACCTAGTCACCTAATCCTGATGATCAAAATCACCTCAACCAATAGTACTTGCTTACTCATACAAGAGCCATACACACATACCCTGCCACATGAAATTATATAAATATATAAATCAAGGCATAACACATTGCAATCAACAAGCAATTCTATCAGGAATTTCACCTATTCACATTTCAAAAGAATACAAAGCATGAAAATTGACATTATTCACATGGTATTATCACTTCACAAAGCATACATTCAGTTATGAAATTGAAATACCCAAAAAATGTGCCTATCAAAATCCAAACAATCACACCTTTCTATACTGAGCCAAGGTCCAGTTCTCCCTTACCGCATCGGGTCAAAGGTCACATATCACAATTAATAACATCACACACCAAGTGAGCCACCGAAGTGGAAATCATATAAACTATAATCTGAGCAAAAGAAAACAGCAATTCCCACCCATGGAAACTTGGTTCATCTCTCGTACCTGGGGCTGTAGGCACCCAAACACAAGCTAGAAACCCAGTTCCAGTAATAACCTATCTCCAGTCTACCATATCCCAAATAGTAAAACCAGTAGAAATAAAAAAGAGAAGTATCAATCTCATTAGTATCTAGCAAAAAAATGCTACTAAATCCCTATCAAGAACTCCTTTGATACCACTTTCTAACGACCCAGACCTGAACAACAACCCAAATAGTGCTAAACAGGTTGGGTGTTACTACCTTAGGTGTAATGCCCCAAAGTTTCATTAATGGAAATCCCTCTTGATCTAATTAAATGTATCTTTATCTTTATATAAAATTTCAACTTCTTTGGTTTTATGTTAAGAATTTTGACCATTGCTAATATAGCCGTTGAACAGTGATCACATGATTAGTATAAATATAGGACTTTAACAAATCCAATTTACTCAGACAAAGGAAATGATGGCCTCATCCAGTAGAATTGCCCCATACGAAGCCCATTTGTCGAAGCTTGGAAAAGAGGTGGCATCTTTGGGCCTCACTCTTGACCAATCCCAAGATGAGATTCATCATGTCAAGCTCGAACATGACCGTCTACGGGAAAAGTGGAAGTTGATTGAAATTACCACTCGAGCGATGTTATCCGAGCCACCCCAAGAGTCTGTCACCATCGCACACCCTACCCTTAGGTCTTATGCGGCTGTTTTAAGGGGTTATGTAACAAATAAGTATTACTATGTTCATGTACATTATTTTTTTATATAATAATGAATATAATTTCTTGTCATTATTGATACATTGTAAATAGTTTTTAAAGTACAAATAGTGTTTTTAGTTATTATTTAATTAAGAATTCTATTTTTTTATTAAATTAAGGGATTTTTGAATTAAATAATATTTTAATAAAATAATAATAATATTATTAAATTAATTTTTATTAAATATAAATGATCTTATAATTTTATGCATGCAATTATAATTTTTATTAAGGCTTGAAAGCCATTTCTGTCAAAACCCGTGAATTTTCGATAAATGTCGGTTTTTATTTTAAAAGTGAAAACTAACATATTTAGAAAATTATTTAGATAAAATAAATGTTATTTCTGGAATCAGGACGTCAAAATTATCCAATGGTGAATTTTTCATAATTTTTTGAGATAGTCAAATTTTTGGGTAAAAATTAAATACCGTTTAAATATATAATGTGTTTTATGACATCATAATGACCCAATAGTGATGTAATAAAATACTATAATCTTTATTTTAGGCCAATATATTTTTTACCATTAAAATAATGTGATTTTGGGTTTGTTTGACTTATTTTTTAAAGCATTAATGGACCCCTCAAGACTTATTCAACACCTTGCCTTTTTAAATTAATTTCCATGGGAGTGTGACTCACCTCCACATAATCAACCCCAATATTTTAAAAATTTCGGACTTTGGACTTATAAAATATTGTTTTCCTCTTCCATTTTCCAAAAACCATGGGAAAAAACCATGGTATGGTTTGTGGTTTGGATTAATTTAATATAAGGGGTTCCAAACCTAAATAATAAAGAATTCCCTCACCTTTCCTATATAAACCCACCCAAGATCCCACATCCTCCTCACTAAAAGCCTTTTTAGTTCATCCAAACTCTTCCCTAATCTCTCTATAATCTTCCCAAGGTTCCTCAAGCTCCCAAGAATCCTATCACAGGTCTCTCTCTGGCCTTTGGAAGCACACTTCCAAGTAAGGGTTTTTTTCTTCCTTTCTCATTTTTGTCCAATTTTCTTTAAGTTGTTTTGCCCTTTTAATTTAAATTATGAATGTTGGGGTATGGTTTCTCACCTCCCTAATACTTTCCTATTTATGTTTGAATTATGGGAGACCCCTTTCTCTCTCATTAAATGCCTCCCATGTACACCCGTTACTATGCTGAAATTCCGAAAGGAACTTCTCTCTCCTCGTTTACATTCAAGCAATACTTTTGTATCATGAATCTAAATTCCATTAAAATTGTTGGGACATGTATATATATATGACCTCCTTACTTTTCATTACATGTAAATATGATTAGGAACCCCTTTCTATCTCATCAACCATTTTTATGAATTCTTATGTCACACTGTTATGCTGCCGAAATCGCACCGATTTTCTAAGCCAATGTCATTGTGTTGTGAATACCATTCCCATTTCTCCATCAAGGGTATTCACCTTTATTCACATTTACTTATTGATTATAAAGTTTCATTTATGAATTCCACTTTCCTTTATTGTGGAATAAATGACTATGTTTTATGAATCCATGTTTTATGATCCATGTGACACACTTATTCATGAAATGAAATGTTTAAGAAGGGTGCGCCCTTATAGCGCTCCAATGCATTGGGTAAAGTATAGTATCATGATACGTCATGTGCAATGAGTGTTGACTCATGCTAATTCAAGTGCAACGAGGGTTTACTCATGCTTCATGTTCAATTAGGATTTACTCATGCTCTATGTGCAATGAGCCTTGGCTCATTATAATTCCATGTTAAGTATTATTGCCACATTTCCATGTTATGATTATCATGATTTATCATGCCTTTATGTTCATATTTCTCTTATTCTCTATTGATATGACTATTATCTAACATGTATTGTACTCCTCATTTTATTCCATGTGTACTCCCTTACTGGACTTTATAGCTCACCCTTTTCTTATGCATGTCCTCAGGTTATCCCATGCAATAATAAGTACGAGGGAATGTAGTGGTCATGTAAAGGAAGTTTTCAATAAAGATGTTGTACTTCATGTTTTAAGTTTTTATGTAATTATACTAAGCCCCAAAGACACTAAACCTCTCAATATTCTTTGTTTTATCAAGTGAAATTTTATGTAATAAATCATGTTTAAGTTTGTAATAAAATCAGGGTTGTCATATTAAGCGCACCTCCCCAAATGCCATAGGATGCCGACTAGTAGTGAGGGTCTTATAGGTATAGTGGGGAGGCTATAACCTCATAGAGGATAATAATGGTACTGGTCTGAGTATAATAATAAATATGCAATGGAATAAATGACTCAACAGACTCAAACCAGACCCGCAGAGCGGAAGCACATTCAATATCGATAAATAGCATAAGCAATAAATATAAACAAGAGTAGTGGAAAGTAAACAGAACAACTTGCTGATCACTTGTAACTACTACTGAACAACAAAACATGCATCCAAAGCAGGTCATACATATCCATGTATATATAAAGGGTGTCAATGACTAACCAAATGTAGCTACATAACAAGTAATGATGCTGATACAGGAAAGGAATAAAAACAAAATAATCTTCAGCTAGGCAAGACCTCAAGGTTCATACCATCTCCATGCAACAGCTAATGTAGTCCAACTCCTGAAGCTAGCCTCTTTCCTGCACGTAAATCCATAAAGTCTACATGTATCTTGAAGGTCCCATGAAGGGTGTGAGATAAATCTCAGTAGGATACCACCCAATGGTGCGTACCTAATATAAGTGTTTAAGCAGACCTGCATTTATAAAGAAAATTGTAAATAGTACGATGCAAACAAACAAACACAAACTCTATTGGTGCTCAGTAACCACCATGGAGTGTCACCTGCTTCAGCCAATGATGAAATCTCTGTCATGTAACCTGGCACCATGTTCCCCCTGACATCGCATATCTCAAGTACCGACATCCCAAAGGCACACCCAAGAAATAGTAGCTTGGAGGAACATCGATAGCTGTCCTCAAATAAGTAACCAGAGGGAAAATGCTGTCTACCCACAAATAAAGTAACCAGAGGGACAATTATGTCTACCCTCAAATAATGTAACCGAAGGAACAATGATGTCTGTCCTCAATTAATGGCGAGCCTCTTCCTTCAACCTGATAGCCTCAATTCTATCCCCTGAAGGCTCCTCACCTTCTACATGGCTTCCTACAACAAGCACCCCAAAACCAATAGTACCTAAACCGCAACTAATGGGGGAATCTACCCACATGAGTGGTCAAAACCACCTCGCCACAGAGTCTCTCTGTGTGCACACTACTCAAAGTTTTGGGTGAGCGGTAATCACCAAAATAGTACCCAAGCGACAACGTCTCTGACACCTCGTATCCCTACGACCATGTCGCTCAAGTCTGATGGTCTTTCCATCCCAGTAACCCAAGCCATGCCCAACCTGAAAGTCACCCTGCCTCAAGACGACGTCCATGACACCCAATACCATGGTCAGAACCACCCAATGTAACACGGGCCAAGCCCAACACAACCGCAAGAGTTCCAGCATACGAAATTCATAAATTACATATAAAATCAAAAGAATCACTTTTAAACAGGAAAAACAAACTAAACAGTTGAAATGAATTAACCAAGTGCTGTCTCATACCAACACTGAGGTCCTTAAAGTCTCCAACAATTCATATCAAGGTTCAATAAACTAAACTCAATAGTTTAAAACAATACAATTAAATTATAACCATTTTGGAATCCCTTGACCAAAATTCCCCGATGAGAAATGACCACTCGCCCGGCTCCACTGTAGCAAAACAGGTAACAAGGCATACACAAAGGCATCCCATAAGTCAATTAACAATTAAACAAGTAATAACAGGTAAAACAGGGTCACACTCAAAATACCCAAAAATGTGCCAAAGGTCGCACCACCCAAAAGTCTGCGAAAACACAAAAATATGTATGCACCACCTACCTGAGACTCATAGACATAAGCACGTCTGATATCAAGATCCAATTCAAATCCTCTCTTCATAGATCTATGTTTCCATTAAATTCCGACAATTCCACTTAGATGGAAACTGCGACGTGTGAGGTAAAGGATCAAGAATGAAATAGGGTGTGTGGGTTTAGCCTCACTGTTGCGATCCCGCAGACATCGATGAATTGAATAATGGACTTTGGATAAAGATTCTAGGGCTAGGTATGTTCTTCGGGTTTTCAGAACGGAGTTGTTCTGAAGTCGGGGAAGAAGAAGATCTTTTTCGTAATAAGACGCGACACTCTTTCATTTAAGTGAATAAAAATAAAAGTACATGACGTGTATTTAAGGACTACACGTCATGTAGTGGAATTTTTCGTACTCTGACTTAAGTGGGGTAGCCACATGGCTTGGACACTTCACATGGGTTGACACACAGCTTGAACATAGCCGGTACACAGAAAGGAGGATACACGGTGTGTCAAGAAACACTACACTTCATGTAGTAGGAAACTCTTACACGGTCATCACACAACATGTACTCAGTGATCACACAGCCGGTACTCACCTAACCCATACACGGTGTGTACTTTAGAGTACACGGTGTGTAGTCTGAAAATTTCCAGAACTTCCCCGATTTTCCCATTTTTCTTAGAAACAAGTCAAAAATTCAAATAGGGTTGGGATTTTGACCTGTTCTAAAAGCTTAGGTTCTTACAATAATATTAATTAATAATAAATAAAATAATTTATTATTAATAAATAAATTGTTTATTGATAAATTAATAATATTTTATATCAAAAAACTAGTCACAAATACTGATAAATAATAATTCCCTTAACATTATTACTATTAATAATAAATATTATATTATTAATTATATAACTAAATAATTAATAATAGATCATAATATATTGACTAGCAAATATTAATTAATATTTATATATTTCTCTAAACATTATCAATCTATTTATTAACTAGTAAATATATTTCTTAATATAAATGATTTTATTTATATTATTAAACTATAAATAATATTTATAGTGATATTAATTAATTATTAACATAATAATATATTATTATTTACAAATAAATAATACAATTTATCATTACTAAATATATTAATTGTTAATAAATTATTAATATTTATATAAAAAAAGTCATAAATATTTATAAATAATTATAAATATAACTTATTAACTAATAAAGATTTATAATTAATATATTCAGAAATATAAATTATTAATTTTATAAATATAAATTATTTAATATTATATATATATATATATAGGCGTGAACAAGGTTAATTCCTCTTTGCGTGTCCAGAAAGCATGAACCCCGTTCACGCTTCTTACCCATAGTGAGATGTGTGGGTTCACACTTCTCAAGACCCATTTTTTTAAATACATAAAACCCTATTCTCAAATAGAAAAACCATGAATTTGGAAAAACCAAATCCATGAACCCAAAATTTATTAATAAAAAATGATGTACAAGACAAGAGAGAAGTGAGTCAATAAGACATACAATGCCCATAAAAAGAAAACAAATAAACAGTTCATTCGGACTATTCTAGATCCTAGATTCCTCAAATGTCACCCTATTCCTTTTAAGTTTTGAACATGATATCATGTATTGACACTTTGAGGGTCCACACATTCATCATCTGATGATGATTTAGATGAGTCTTCTGAAGTATAGTATATCTTGAATTTCCAAGACAAATCTTGAAATTCCATTTAAGGATTAGAGCAGAGTCCATCTTCAAAATTAATAGATAATAATTTTTTCACCATTGTATAGTCATTGAATCCAAAAACCTCTAGCTCCATTTATGATAAATTTTCATCAAGTTTTTAGAACTACCAATTTTCCACTTATTTGATGATGCATGCAATGGTCCTTTCACCTTTCTGGTTCTCTAGGGTTATGATGCTTGAATTTTTTACCCGTGCAGTAGCACATTCTTCCTCATAATTTCCTCCCAAAGGATACATGAATTTTTCATTAAATCCGTAAAATGGGATGGGAAATTCCACCCCACATTCTCAAAAAAATCATCACTCATATGCGAGGGAGCGACAATTGGATGCTCAACCTACAAAGGAATAGCCTGCTCCTCTACCCTTGTCCTATTTGTTAATAAAACTAGGGTCTCATCCAAAGGGGATTTTATAGAGTCATTTAAATTCATCTCCATCTAGAACTCATTATGATCTGAATTTATCACATGCTCCTTTTCATACCGATCAATATGTATAATTGAAAGAATCCTCATCTTTTTAGGAATAACAAACTGAAAGGCATCATCATAAACCAACTTTGCAATCCCATTTCTATTATCAGAGACCAACAAATCATACCTCATGTCAAAGTTAACTTCTTCTTGAACAACTACCTCATAATAATATTGGTTCTCCTCATCATCATCAGCCACAACACCCAGTTTTGATTCTTCTGTATTTGATTTTATTCAAGTAAGATCCCCAGGCCGCCAGGCGATAGTCTCCCGCTTGATCTTCCCATAAACAATCCTCAAGGTCTCTTAGCTTCGATTATGGGTCCTTCTATACCCAAATGGTATTGTATTATTTTTTTTGTTTTGAAGTGATCTGGTGATATTTTTTCTTTCCTTGGATTTTGAGTGTGGGTTGGTGTCTTAGGATTGATGATTTACCATTGGGTGGGTTTTGGGTATGTCCTCCTATGAGTTTTGTTCTGGTTTTTTGATTTGAAACATCTATGGGTTTATCTTGGATCTTATCTAGATACTATTATATTCTCCCTCTGTTGTTCTATTAGGTTCTACTTATGGTAGTGGTTTTCCTTGTTTTCTAGATCTTCATTCCCTTCCATAGGCTCTTTGGTCTTGTTTTCCAATATTCTTTTAGGGAATCTATTAGAAAATATTTGTTGAAGACGACTTCAGAGGAGGTGAAAATATATTGGGTAAGAGTGGGTGGATCTCTGGTGATGGAGTTCCACTTTAGCATAAGGTTGTTCTACATCATGGGATTGGATGAACTTTGGAAAAAAATTGTGCCACTCTCCGAGATTGGATGAATTTGGCAGTGTGGTACATGGGGTGGTGTGATTTTTACATGGTTCATATCAGTCTAGAATGGGAAGTTAAAGATTATACACCATGATGTATAGTTTTTTAAAGGTTTTTTATGATTTAAAATAATAATAATAATAATAGGGTTCTACATGTTTCAAAAAAATGGGTTTGGGAAGGCTTGAATCTCGTTCATGCTTCTCAATTTAGAAAAGAAGCGTGAACGGGGTTCATGCTTGTTGTACATGGCCAAAGAGTCATGAACCCATTCACTCCTCTTTATATATATATATATATATATTGTTTTTTGAAATATTAGTTGATAAGTTATATTTATACATTTTTTATAAATTTTTACGAACTTAATTTACATAATTATTAGAATTTTATTAATAATTTTGGGTACAATCATACCAAAATAAATGCACCATATTTGAATGATAGATTTTAAATTAAATCCCCACATGGTGGTAGTGTTTGTGAGGTCTCATATTTGAGTCTCTCAGTTGGCATGTAGTGTAGATTTTCATTGTTCATCCCCCTCTCCAGATTGATGCGATAATATATTATATATATAAACAAATTCATTTTTTTTAATATCAAATCACGATCACTATATGATTATTAAATATATTTATAAATAAATTATAAATAAATATTAAAACTTGATAAGATTTATTTTTTAATTTAAATAAATTTACCATCATGCCCCCAAAAAGAGCAGTCTAAATAGTGAGAGTGAGCAATGAACAAAAATTACCATGGATGATTTGGTAAACTTAGTCATTGGATTTTTTAGGGTATATAACCTATGATACACATCACCTCATACATCCTCCCTCATGTCCCTTCTCTCACTCTTGTTCCGATCTTCAACCCATTGTTGGTGGTGGTTTCATAATTTTCATCTAACAATGAAATATGAAAACTATGCAACCACCGCCAACAATGGGTTGAAGATCGGAACTGGAGAGAGAGTAGGGAAAAGAGGGATGATGGAGGTGGTGATGTGTATCAAAGTTTATAAACCCTAAAAAACCACAATGATCGAGTTTACCAAATCATCCCTGGTAATTTTTTTCTCTACTCATTCTAACTATTTTGACTCCTCTTTTGGGGGTGCGATGGAAAATTTATTTAAATGAATTTTTTTTGTTAATTTTTAATCTCGATTTAAAACTTGATTATAAATATATTTAATAATCATAGATTAATCTTTATTTGATATTAAAAAAATTGAATTTGTTTATATACATAATATATTATTACATCAATCTGGAGAGGGGGATAAAAGACAAAAATCTATACTACATTCCAACTGAGAGACTCGAATATGATACCTCCCAAACAAAAACACCCCATGGGGCTTTAATTTAAAATCTATCATTAAAATATGGTGCATCAATGTTGGTATGATCACAACCAAAATTATTAATAATTTACTAATAATTATATAAAAAAAGTTCATAAAAATTTATAAAAAAATGTATAAATATTACTTATTAACTAATATTCATATATATATATATAAAGAGGCATGAATGTGTTCACGTCTCTTTGGCCATGGCCAGAAAGTGTGAACCTCATTCACGCTTCTCTTCCAAATTGAGAAGTGTGAATGAGATTCAAGCATCCCTGAACCCATTTTTTAAAATACATAGAACCCCATCATTTTATTTTATTTTTTTAAATCATAAAACCCATTTAAAAAACTCTACATTAGGGTGTATGACCTTTAACTATCCATGCTAAACTGATATGGCCCGTGTAAAAATCACACCACCCTATGTACCACACTGCACAAAATTTGTGCCAAAGTTCATCCAATCCTAGAACATGGCACAACCTTATGCCAAAGTGCCACTCCATCACTAGAGAGCCACCTCCTGTCAGCCAACAAATTGTCGGCTTCTCTGAAGATGCATTCAGAAAATCATTTCTAACAACTCCCCTAAGATAAGATTATAAACCAAGAGTAAAGAGATTATGGAAGGGAATATAGATCTCAAAAACAAGGAAAACTACCGCTATTAGTGGAACCCAGTAGATCGTCTTGGGGAGGAGATAACCGGATCTTGAGAAGAGCCAAGATAAACCCATAGACATCGTGAATCAAAAAACTAGGACAAAACTCACTGGAGGACATACCCAAAACCCATCCAATGTTAAATCATCACTCTTAAGGCATGAACCCACACTCAAAATCCAGGAAAAAAAAATAGAATTGAATCACTTCAAAATAATAAAAAGAAGTACAATGACACTCAAGGCTAGAAGGACCCTGTAAAGACCTGGAAATCCCATATACTTTTTTTTAAAATTATTTGGGATTATTTTGAGGTCATGAAATTTGATGGTGAGTGATTCTGAGTCCCAGAGTTCCCGGAATGACCTGATGAAGTTTTATTAAGCTTTAATTAGCACGGGTAAGCAGTTTTCCTGAAAAAGTGGAATAACTCTTAAACGGTTCCCCGGATCAGAAATCCGAGGGCACTTTTGTGTTCAGGATGACAATTTTACCCTAGGTGTGACTTAAGTTTAGTCGGCTCAGGCCTCCTGTGAAAAAACCCGAAAATGGAATAACCGTAAATAAAAGAATTAAATAAAATTATTTTATTTTTCAAGTGCTTATAAGTCACGAACGGTAAATCGGATTGAAAATTCGATACCACCACTGAACATATGAGGGTATGCTTTTCTTAGGTTGATACTAACATTGGCCAGTGCGGGCCACCAGTGAGAGTTAGTTTTTGGCCGTAAATAAAATAATTAAGTGATAATTATTTTATTGTAAAATCCAAAACTTCTAAATGGTAACTCGAATTGAAAATCCAAGAGTACCGTTGGGTTCGTTGGAGCATTTTCTCCTTAGGTGGATGCAACGACCCAAAGTTTTTAAATGGAAATTCCCTTCTTATATTTATGTCATGAAATCTCATGAAAGCACAACATAATGAACTACTAAGTGATAAGTGACCTTTAAACATAATTTTTTCACTTCTGTGTTTGGAATTTTGAAAATCCGGCATACAAGGTTATGTTCAAAATGTTTTTTGGAGTCTAATAAAACAAAAATAATTTTTGGTGAATAGTAACCAACCCTAATGAATAGTAACATACCCTTATGAATAGTGATATTGTAGGACCCCGGGACACCCTGAGAGGGGAGGGGTGAATCAGGGTGGAAACTTTTTCTTCTTTTAGTTGTGGATCTTGTTCCCACGTTGGTAGGAACTACTTAAACCTGTATGATGGATATGAACAGTAATTAAACATTCACATGCAGAGATATGACACAGCTATTTTTACTTGGTTCACCACTAAGGGCTACGTCCAAGGAGCATACGCTGAGAGGTTGTCGGTCGTACCTAAATCCACTATGCTTCACTAGCTGCGGATTACAAATGTTCGGGTACAGACACTCTGTCCCAGGCTCACTGCCTTTACAATTGTTTAGGGATAGCTCACTGCGTCCCTCGGGTCACTCCCATTGACTCCCCCTGGCTCACTACCGTTGGTGAAGTCCCACTCAGTTTATAGACGTGAAAGTCTCTTCAATAAATGTGCATTGATTTTCTTTGTCTCCTGTTCAGCATGAGACTTTTCTTGCATCAGGGTTCAGAGTTGATGCTCTTTATAGTTCAACCTTTCTTCTTTAGTGCAATGACTTAATGCACTAGATCCCCTTATCTTTATTTGCCTGAATCACAATCACTTATGTGATTGCTCAATAAATGATGTTCAGCTTACTCGGCATTCGTCAGAATCAATTCACCATGTATGCATGAGATCATGCATGTATCATTTAGATTTCTTCTTCAATCTCGTTTTGCACTGAAAGTATCAGGCAATATTTAGCTCTTGTGCAGTTCCAGAAAGGCGGGCGTGCTTCAACAATATTTGGCTCTCCTTTTCAAGCCTGGCGTGCAAGTCTCCATCTGGCGCGCAAGTCTTAGGCGCGCAAGTATAACCTGGCGCGCAAGTGTCTCCAAAGCACCTGCGCGACTCAGTTCCTTCCTTGCCCAAATCACCTGGGGCGCACAACCATCAATCGACGTGCAACCTCTACTTGCGCGGCTCAATCACCTGCATGAAAAGAGCTCGAACAATCTATAAGTCTTGAGCTCTATCAGAAATGAGGAGGGGTGGTCCAGTATTTATAGGCAAACTGGACCCCCTGCGCGGCGGCGCGCAAGTCATCCATCGGCACGCAAGTCTCGGCCCCTGCTATGCACTTGCACGATCAACATCCAAACTTGCGCGAACATCTTGCCTTTTCCAAATTTGGATCTTCTGATCTCGAAAAACCATAGGCGCGCAAGTTATAATTCATTCAAGGCGTCAGCGCGCAAGTCTCTTCCCGGCACATAATTCACTTGTGCGACCTCACCAAAACTTGCGCGACCCTTATCCCTTTGCCATATTTTGATGCTCTGATCTTCAAAAACATATGGCGCCCAAGTTTTCTATCCTCCAAGAGTATGGCGCGCAAGTCCCTTTTCCAAAATCACTCTTTCTTCATTTGTTGATTTTGAGGCCCTGAAATTTGGAAAACACTGGAAAACGGCGCCACCTTGTATCTGCTCTTTTTGTACCGCCTCCAGATCATCCATTCCTCTGTCGATGTTCTTGAATCAAACATAGATCATTGAACACAACTCTTGAACTCAACATGTCACCATGGAATCTCCTTTGTCAACAAATTTGTATGTCGTTTGTTTGCTTTGTCGACAAGCATGATCACCTCAACAGCACTTCTTCTTGGTGATCTGTATCCTTCAGCAAATCTTTTGCTTTTATCACAAACTCCACTATTCTGATATGTATTCTTTTAAGGAACGACTTTAGTACCATCATCTTCTATGACAATGTGATGTGCATTTCCATTTCACAAGTCAACTCATTGGCACATTGCCTCCTTCATCAACCGTCATGATCAACTTCATGCAAACCATGTGATTCAATCCGTCAAGAAGTCTCTAGCATGGTTCTCACGCAATCATGAGTAATTGCATGGTCTTCATCAAAACCCATTGTTCTTATGAAATAATGAGGAATTTCATGGTCTTCATCAAAGCCCATGATTCTTATGCAATAAGGAGGAATTGCATGGTCTTCATCTAAAAACACCATCCTGCTTTAATCATCCTTGGATGGATTACTCCTCACATTCGTCATTGTTGTAAAAAATGTATCACCTTTGACACATATTATTTGAACTTACGATCAGCACAACAATCATCTGAATCACTACTCCTCTACTTCATCGGAGTACTTCATGATATCCTTCATTGTGAGCTTCCATTCCTCCATTTTATTGGAGCACTTCTTGATCTCTTTCATTTTGATATTCCATTGACAACTATTGACAACAAATACAAACCTATACACAAAGTGGTTCCAACAATCTCCCCCTTTGTATTTTGTTGTCAATACCTTATACATCATCTGAAATGAATTTGTCAATGTCAAAATGAGAATCTTCTATTCAATCAACTTTTCTTTTCAAACGTTCATTTCACTTTCTCTCCCCCTTATTGAAAATAAATACAAAGCACATGGTAAGGAGGGTATCAATCCACACTTAAGCAATGTTTCATTAATAATTTCACTCTAAGTCTACTTGAGCAATGCTCGATGTAAAAAAAAAGATGATTTGATTAAGTCAACAAGGCTGTCCATTATCCACAGATCATGATACCAACATGAGATGATAACTCATGTATCTTGTCTTCAAGGGTTTACCACTTCAATTCCAGGTAGAAGAAGATCAACTATGATAGAGAATAATCAACCTGAAACTCCTGCACTCACATCAGCAAATAGATCAAAAACATTCAAGTGCAATCGGCAGGATAAGTGACCTTGGGGCACTTCCATTCTCTTTATCTCACTGATCAATTCAGTTACTCCCCCTTTGTAAAATAATCTTTGATTTGAGTAACCAAGGGATGGTGATTGAGAAATGACATACCTTCTCCATTGGCGTGTTCTTCAAGAAATTCACAGAGTAACTGCTTTTGAGTCCAGCTGGAGTTGATATTGATTGAAACAGTGATTATGGAAGCTTCTTCATTCTTCTCCCCCTCAGGGGAAACACTCCTCATTATCCTCATCAAGGGTGATCCTTCATCATCATAATCTTTGAATATCAATTGAAGAATCTACTAAGGATGAAAACTTCTTCAGTTTGGCTATCAAGAGTTGATAGCATTCACTACTTCTCAGGTTCTCTCCCTGAGAGCAAGCTTCACCTTCAATTCCCTGCATTATTAGCACAAATACAAAAATGATTATAGGAATAAGGTGGTTCCTTCTTGCTTCATCAAGAAGACTTTCTTGGTTGAGGTTCTTTTCTCAACCAAGTTCTTCTGTTCACTCCAGTCTTCATGCCTGCACATTTGAACATATGTTCTGACATCTGTCGGTGTGGCATGGATCTGTTCACATTCTCTTCTGCTTTGTGTGGAGAATTCTTCTACTTAGCAGCCATCATGAATGATACATTCTTACTCCTCTTAAGGACTGCTTCTTGCTCTGGTATTAAGGTTAGGAAACCTTTTGCAATGTGACCAGATTTCTTGCATCTCTCACACATAACTTCTTTGACACGTGTGTTTCTCTTTGTTTGCAATCTCTCCTGCACTGTGTCTTCATCATGTGAAAGTTTTCCTTTTCCTTTGTCACCAGCCTTGTCCTTCTCATCTTCAAGTTTCCTTATTCTTTTCAAATATTCTGTCCAGATGACCAATATGTCATTTGGAACTTTTGCAGCTGGTTTAGGTCTTCCACATGGGTTCATCTGAGATTCATCCCACTTAGTGTTTCTTTTGGATGAACGACCCTTCAATTTCATGGATCTAAAATCCTGGGTCTTCTCAGCTTCCCTACTTGAGATCTTCTTGGGGAAGTGTGTGTTCACAACATTCTTCTGATTTCTCCCCAAGGTAGCTGCTTCATTCTTTGACGGCATCAGAGGTCTTCTTTTCTTTTCGACAGTGAAATCATGTTGATGTGGACATGTGCCTGCATTGTGACCGCTGTTGTTGCATACATCACAGATGTTATCAAGAATTCCAAATCTGTTTGTAGTAAACAGATGCTTTTGGACCTGCTGATGTTGCTTCTTTTTCTCTGGCTTCCTTCTCTTTGATATATGCATTCTCTGTGCTTTTCCATGTAAGGGATTATAAAGACAATCCAGTGCACAATGCCCAAATATGTTGCAGCACCAACATTGACCCACCAATCTTTTCTTCTTTGTGTCTTTTTTATTAAGTTTTTGGGCCATCTGCTTAATATTTTGTGCTCTATTTGAGGAACTCACTTCCTCCTTTTTCTTCCCATCCACCCCAGCCATGGTGATAGGTTTCTTCTTCTCACCTTTCCTCATCCATACTTGTTTAGAACTTTTCTTCCCACCTGCACTGATTGTAGGAGTGTATTTAGAAATATGAGTACAAGATGGTTTGGATGGTACCTTCACTTTCTCAGTTGCTTGAGATAGATCAAAGAGTGAAGTCATGATCTTCTTATCACATGTTGGAGGTCTTTTGAAAATAGAATCCTCCAGTGAGCATTGAGTACCAGCAGCAACTGATTCTTGATGTGGATAATCAAGAGTGGTCATAATCTTCTTATCACATGTTGGAGTCATTTCAGATTTAGACTCCTCCAATGAACATTGAGTGCAAGCATCACTCATTTCATTCTTTTGTGAAGTCTCAATATGTGTGTTCTCAATCTTGGTCAACTGAGCTTCCAATTTTTGACCCACAATATTGAGGATGATCTTCTGATCTTCAATCGTGATCATCTTCTCTTCACAAGTCTTCTTCAACCTTTCAACCTCATCTTCATGCATCTTAACTTTGTTTTGTAACAAAGAGTCAAGTTCCCTGAATTTAATGGAAGTTTCTTCCAAACAAAAATTCTTGACTTCATTGCTCTTCTTCAGCTCAACTTCAAGTGAATGGATCCTTTCTTTTAGAGTCTTATTGACTGCCTCGTTTTCTTCAAAGACTTTCACCTGTTTGGTGAGCTTCATACTTTCCATAACTTTTCTTTCCAACCCCTCTTCCATATTGTCAGCTTCCCTTTCTAATCGAGTGATCTCAACCTGCATAGATTGGAATAGGCTACAAATAATCGCAACCCTTTCTTTAGAAATATCATGCAGATATGTTTTGAGTTTTTCCTGAAATCTTGAATAGGGGGTGTCATCCTTTCCTCTGGAAGAATCCTGAGCCACCTTCTCAATACTTTCCAAGCCTGATGTTTCTTCATTATTGGAATGGCATGGAGAACAAGACACTGTATCTTCTTTGGATGTGGGGGACTTCTTCATCATCTTCTTCTCTTTCTTTTTCCTATTTGTCAAAGTCTTGGTGGATATAGATTTCTGCTTAGAAATGATTGCGCCATTATCAAGACTGCTCTTCATTGTTGACTCTAGGAAAGAAACTCAAATCTTCTTCTCAATAGAATTACTGTAGAATATCCAACATATGTTAACCTCGCTCTGATACCACTTGTAGGACCCCGGGACACCTTGAGAGGGGAGGGGTGAATCAGGGTGGCAACTTTTTCTTCTTTTAGTTTTGGATCTTGTTCCCACGTTGGTAGGAACTACTTAAACCTGTATGATGGATATGAACAGTAATTAAACATTCACATGCAGAGATATGACACAACTATTTTTACTTGGTTCACCACTAAGGGCTACGTCCAAGGAGCATACGCCGACAGGTTGTCAGTCGTACCTAAATCCAATATGCTTCACTAGTTGCGGATTACAAATGTTCGGGTACAGACACTTTGTCCCAGGCTCACTGCCTTTAAAATTGTTCAGGGATAGATCACTGCGTCCCTCGGGTCACTCCCATTGACTCCCCCTGGCTCACTGCCGTTGGTGAAGTCCCACTCAGTTTATAGATGTGAAGGTCTCTTCAATAAATGTTCATTGATGTTATTTTTCTCCTGTTCAGCATGAGACTTTGCTTGCATCAGGGTTCAGAGTTGATGCTCTTTATAGTTCAACCTTTCTTCTTTAGTGCAATGACTTAATGCACTAGATCCCCTTATCTTCGTTTGCCTGAATCACAATCACTTATGTGATTGCTCAATAAATGATGTTCAGCTTACTCGGCATTCGTCAGAATCAATTCACCATGTATGCATGAGATCATGCATGTATCATTTAGATTTCTTCTTCAATCTCGCTTTGCACCGAAAGTATCAGGCAATATTTAGCTGTTGTGAAGTTCCAGAAAGGCGGGCGTGCTTCAACAATATTTGGCTCTCCTTTTCAAGACCGGCGCGCAAGTCTCCATATGGAACGCAAGTCTTTGGCGCGCAAGTATAACCTGGCGCGCAAGTGTCTCCAAAGCACCTGCGCGACTCTGCCTTCTTGAACTTCAAACCTGCATGACTCACTTCCTTCCTTGCCCAAATCACCTGGGGCGCGCAACCATCAATCGGCGCGCAACCTCTACTTGCGCGGCTAAATCACCTGCGGGACGAGAGCTCGAACAATCTCTAAGTCTTGAGCTCTGTCAGAAATGAGGAGGGGTGGTCCAGTATTTATAGGAAAACTGGACCCCCTGCGCGGCGGCGCGCAAGTCATCCATCGGCGCGCAAGTCTCGGCCCCTGCTAGGCACTTGCGCGATCAACATCCAAACTTGCGAAAACATCTTGCCTTTGACAAATTTGGATCTTCTGATCTCGAAAAACCATAGGCGTGCAAGTTATAATGCATTCAAGGCGTCGGCGCGCAAGTCTCTTCCCGGCACATAATTCACTTGCGCGACCTCACCAAAACTTGCGCGACCCTTATCCCTTTGCCATATTTTGATGCTCTGATCTTCAAAAACATATGGCGCCCAAGTTTCCTATCCTCCAAGAGTATGGACCGCAAGTCCCTTTTCCAAAATCACTCTTTCTTCATTTTTTGATTTTGAGGCCCTGAAATTTGGAAAACACTGGAAAACGGTGCCACCTTGTATCTGCTCTTTTTGTACCACCTCCAGATCATCCATTCCTCTGTCGATGTTCTTGAATCAAACATAGATCATTGACCACAACTCTTGAACTCAACATGTCACCATGGAATCTCCTTTGTAAACAAATTTGTATGTCGTTTGTTTGCTTTGTCGACAAACACGATCACCTCAACAGCACTTCTTCTTGGTGATCTGTATCCTTCAGCAACTCTTTTGCTTTTATCACAAACTCCACTATTCTGATATGTATTCTTTTAAGGAACGACTTTAGTACCATCATCTTCTATGACAATGTGATGTGCATGGCCATTTCATAAGTCAACTCATTGGCACATTGCCTCCTTCATCAACCGTCATGATCAACTTCATGCAAACCATGTGATTCAATCCGTCAAGAAGTCTCTAGCATGGTTCTCACGCAATCATGAGTAATTTCATGGTCTTCATCAAAACCCATTGTTCTTACGCAATAATGAGGAATTGCATGGTCTTCATCAAAGCCTCTGATTCTTATGCAATAAGGAGGAATTTCATGGTCTTCATCTAAAAACACCATCCTGCTTTAATCATCCTTGGATGGATTACTCCTCACATTCTTCATTGTTGTAAACAATGTATCACCTTTGACACATGTTCTTTGAACTTACGATCAGCACAAAAATCGTCTGAATCACTACTCCTCTACTTCATCGGAGTACTTCATGATATCCTTCATTGTGATCTTCCATTCCTCCATTTTATTGGAGTACTTATTGATCTCTTTCATTTTGATATTCCATTGACAACTATTGACAACAAATACAAACCTATACACAAAGTGGTTCCAACAGATATACCTTAATGAATAGTAACCTCACCTATGGTGGTATAAAAATAATATTCAAGTTAGAAGTATGATATACCTATATTTTAGAACGAGTTAATGAATGTTTTAAAACTGGTTTTGATAATAAATTATTATTTTAATTAAATATTAAAATAATAATATTTAGAAAATTATTTTTGAAAAATGGATTTAATTTTTGGATTCTACACATCGAAAAATGGTTAGGGTGAATTTTTGAGATTTTTCTGAAATACTTGAAATTTTGATGAATAGTAAAATACGATAATTCAAAAAATAAGCAAAATACATTAATTATGAAGTCATGATGATGTTATTCTGATGTAATCCCAATTGGTTCGGATTCAAATGATAAATTTACTATTTTTGGTCAATGAATCATCACTATTCCTTGTCTTGATGGAAATTAATAAACTATTGAATAAATAATTGGGAAAACCCTCTCCTCCCTCACTATAAATACCCCCTCTCCTTAACTCTTTCCCTCACACCTCTCAAGCCCTTTTACTAGCCAAAATTCTGCCCAAATACCCTCCCAAGTTCCTTACCCACATCCAAGGCTTTCTGGTCTTTCCAAAAGACCAAAATCAAAGCCCCTAAGAGGAGTCTCAAAGAGAGGAGATCAAAGGGTAAGAACCCTCTTTCGTTTTCAAGTGTTTTGTTTTCATTTTCATTCTTTTCTTATACCCTCTCCCCCTTACCTTATCCAAAAGGCATTAAAGCTCCAGAATCTCATATATTTTGGATGCTAATCATGTTTATGGAAAATTTAGAGCATCATACTTCTCCTTCTCTCCCTCACATTCTAGAATTAAAACATCATTCGTGATGTGTCAAATTACCGACATCATGGATAATGTGTTTTCAAATTCTTTTATCATTTTTCTTCTAGTCATGAAACCATTTATGTTATGGTTGAACCATATTATTATATATTTTATATGTCCTATTTAAGGTTCTGTAATCCTCATACACTCATTATATAAAATAATAATACAAAACAAGTCAATTATGGTAAAAATCGTTAAAATTAATTCAAGTGTTTATCATTAATGTTTAATGTAAAGGTTCTCTTTCACTATAATTAACCAAATAAATTTTTTAACCATGTAACCTAATGTATGTCCACTAATTTTATATAACTTCAATTCTGGACAAACACTTTCATCTTACAATTTATTTGAACCTAAATACAATTGAACCGATCATTAAAACAAATGAAACAAATGGACCCGAACAATGAAATTGAACCTTGTAATCAATCAAAATGGGTATAAATGAACTTAAAAAGGTTATAATGAATCTTTTAATTTTAGATAAGGTTCTGGAACTATTGATTAATAAACCTAATTTGACTATTCAGGTCATTAATATCAAGTGGAGAACACCAACGGACCTAAGGTAAGGGATCCTCTCAATTTCACTCTTATTCAAGATTGTTCACTATGTTAGGACATGTTGTGTGTAATTATTAATTATGGGGTATGATTTAGTACCTCCTACATACTTACCTATTTATGTATAAGTGATGATAATTCCCTTTCCTCTCTCACTAATCCCCCTCAAGTACTCTTGATACCGTGTCGATAATCCGTAAAGAATTCTACCTAAACCTCTTTTATTCCTTCGGGTTGTCTTATCTACCTTTCTACCAAAATGATGTTATCTTATATTTTCTTGTGCATACTCTAAATGTTTTGTAAATGTTACAAGTTTATTTATCAATACTCTTTCATCACTATCTTTTTGGGATATGCATGCTTTTAAGTGATTCTCTCCTCATTACTTCCCGATAAGTGAACCCATTTTAAGGGAACTTCCCGAATTCTTTCCTATTATCAAGTGTACTCTATCCTCTGTTTTAAGTCACCTTTGTCTTTATAAAATCAGTATTTTTATTATGAATACCATCCTGGTTTACTTCTGGTTTTATAAAAAAATATTATGCCGCTTTTCATTTTAAGAGTTATTCGATGTTTTCTTAAACCGCACTAAAATGTTTTGACTCAAAGATTCCTAAAAACTATTTTTACATGTTATCACTTGAGTTTGTTATCTCTTGTCATGATTTATGACTTTATACATTATTAATTTCTATTTATGATTTAATTCCTTTCTTTCATGGATGATTGTATGTTATTCCCCTTTTTATTATGCTTTATGACATGATTGTGTGCCCATTTCTTTCCTTGGGTACGCTTATGTTTATGTATGATTGATTATGTGAGATTCTTTATGTGGAAAGCATATAAATGAATAATCTTAGATGGGTGCGCCCAGATAGCACTCCAATGCATTGGGTAAAGTTAATGTCTCATGAGAAGATTATAGGAAAACGGTCCAGGCAGTTAGCTTTGGCTTGTACTACTATGGGAAACGAGATTGGCGGTTAGCCTTGACTCGTACTAAAGTCATGTTTAAAGTTGTTGTCACCTCTCTATGAAACTATGCTTATATAATCTCATGCTTATATGATCCCATGATTATTTTATTCCATGTTTTTATGATCCCATTTTATATGTTATGATTCCATATGTTCCATGCTTCTAATATCATTATGTCAAGCCTCATAACTCATGTGCTTAAAGTTTATTCTTTTGTTATTTCCCTTACTAGGATTTTTAGCTCATCCATTTTTTCATGTGTTCCACAGGGTACCCTATGCAGATGTAAGAGATCAAAGGAAGTTAGAATCTCTTTATGAATATTAAATAAAGAAGTGTTTTTAGCCCCATGTTTTGTGATATATGTACCTAGTCTTCCAAGACACTAGACTTAACAATCCTTGGCTTGTACTTTGACGATGAATTATGTTTAAAATCATGAAATGTTATGTGTAAAAGGCTAGGGTCACTATAGTTGGTATCAAAGGATGGTCTAGTTATTTTTGGAGATTAGGAATAGAGCACCTTAGTGAGAACCTTAATGATGAGACTAAGTATTAGAAAAAATTCCAAAATTTTGGTGAGTATTGAGTAAGTGGTTTATTAAGAAAATACATCCCTGTATGGATACGAGCAGGTAGAGGTGGCTCTGGCACAGATGTATCCTAGGGGTAAAACCCGAAAATACCGCTTTGCGCTAGACTCGAACGGGAACTGGTGCACGACAACGGGCCTTTCTTCACTCTTGGTTACGACACTCCCAAGGGATATGCTTTGGTAGATTCAAAAGCTTAGTACAAACTATTATTAAGGGAAAAAGACCATAAGAATATAAGTTAAGAAATAGATTGAGGATAACCTAGATATAAACCTAAGGAATCACAAGTTAGGATGTACTTCTTCTTTATAAGTTTGTCCTTTAATGTTCAAAGTTTACTTTCTATGCTCAATAGCTAAGTATTCAAGACCTCTAATTATACATTCTTTTTTTTAGTTAATGGCAGGAAATAGAAGAACATGTTCTAACAACCAATGTGATAGGAAATGTGATGATTTCCCTAATGACATGCCTGATGTGATGAAAGCGGGTGCTCAAAACTTCATGGCAGTAATTGCTCAGCTGGCATGAGTTATGAATAATAACTTGAATTAGGTGGAACGTCCCCCTCCTCCAATGAAGGAGAAAGTTGTCATAGAATCCTTTATGCAGCAAAGGCCTCCCATGTTTAGCGGGTCTTTTGATCCCCTCCTCGCAGAACAATGGATTAACTCCATTGAAAATATTTTCTCTGTCCTCTAGTGCTCAGAAGAAGAGAAAGTTGTACTGGTAGTCTGTCGTTTTGATGGGGAAGCTGATCAGTGGTGGACACTGATCAAGAATACAAAGTCCCAAGAATAAATTAATTCCATAGATTGGGAGGAATTCAAGAGGATATTTTTCAACAAATATTTTCCTCGAACCCTCCGTCTCAAGATGGAAAGAGAGTTCCTCGGACTCAAGCAGAAGGGAGATGAGTCCATCGGGGCGTATGAAGCAAACTTTACAAGGCTTTCAAGGTATGCCTCTGGATTTGTCATGAACACTGAAAGCAAAGTGGATCGCTTCTTTAGCGGACTAAAGCCAAGTCTACGAAAAGCATTGGCGATTCGAGACTTCGACAGTTATGATGACATTGTTCGTTGTGCCCTCAAGGTAGAAATGGAGATTGGAGACTCTTAGTGGTATCATGGGCCTAGTGACAAGAATCAGAAAATGGAAAACATCATGGGTGTTCCATCAAACAAATCCCATGATGGAAAGAATCTCAACTTTCCACTTTTCAAAAATTGTGGGAAGAATCATCCTGATAATTTTCTGAAAGGAACCAAGAATTGCTTCAAATGCGGAAAGTTTGGTAATCTGGCCAAGAACTGCCAAAGGGATATAAAAAATCCCACTAATGTTGAAGAAGAAAGGAAGGTTCAGATCAAAACTCAGCCTGCAGTACAATGTTATAACTGTAGGGAGCTTGGGCATTATGCGAACAATTGCCCTAAGCCAAGGGTTGTCAGAGGCAATCAGCAACAACCTCCAAGGAAACAAGGAAGGGCTTATGCTATCACAACTACTAAGGTGGAGCCGGAAAATGATGTGGTGATAGGTACGCTTGTTATTCATTCAATAATAACAAACTTACTATTTGATTTTGGTTCTACGCATTCTTTCATATCTTGAAAGTTTAGTAGAACTATTCAAACACCACCTCAGAATTTGGAGGAAAAGTTATCAGTGAGAATAGTGAATGGGAAAATTATTGCATCTATGGTTTATAAATCCTCTCTGGTTAATGTTTGTGGACTGAACCTCCCAGAAAATCTTTTCATACTTCCTTTAGTGGAATTTGACGCTATCTTGGGCATGGATTGGCTATCTTTGTACAAGGCCAACATCAACTGCTGGGAAAGGGAGATTACTCTTCACATCCCGAAGCATCCTCCGATTCTTTACAAGTGCAAGGAGGAAGATGAATCTCCTTTCGAATCATCGTCTCAGGTGTGGATATTGCTTCTTTATGAGCATGCATATCTAGCTCAAATTATTGAGACGAAGGAGAGAATCATGCTTGAAGACATGCCCATTGTGAGGGATTACACTGATGTATTCCCTGAAGAGTTTCCTGGTCTTTCTCCTGACCGATAGATTGAGTTCTCAATTGAACTTATCCGTGGATCTCTGCCAATCTCAAAGACACCTTACAGAATGTCCACTGTAGAGCTAGAAGAGCTAAAGAAGCAGTTATAGGAGAATATGGAGAAGGGTTTTATATGCCCGAGTGCTTCACTGGGGGGTGCTCCAGTCCTCTTCATCAAGAATAAGGATGGATCAATGCGCCTCTGCATTTATTATCGTGAGCTCAATAAAATCACAATAAATAACAAGTATCCCCTTCCACAGATAGATGACTTGTTCGATTAGCTACGTGGGGACAGTTATTTTTCTAAGGTGGACCTTCAGTCAGGATATCACCAACTAAAGGTGAGAAAGGAAGATATTCCCAAGACTGGCTTTCGAACGAGGTATGAACACTATGAGTTCATAGTGATTCCCTTCAGACTCACTAATGCTGTAGAAATTTTCATGTATTTAATGAATAGAGTCTTTAGATATTACCTAGACAAATTTTTGGTAGTCTTTATTGATGATATTCTGATATACTCCAAGAGCAAGGAGGAACATGAGGAGCATTTGGAAACTATGTTAAAGACTTTGCGAAGGGAGAAGTTGTATGAAAAGTACAGTAAATGTGAGTTATGGATGGAGGAAGTATCATTCTTAGGGCATGTTATCACCAACAAAGGGATATCTGTGGACCCTTCCAAGACGAAGGTAATTGAAGAGTGGCCCAGACCAACTTCTATAATGGAGATCCACATCTTTTTGGGTCTAGCTGGGTATTATTGAAGATTCGTGAAGAACTTTTTATGATTTTCAAACCCAATGACCAAGCTGACACGGAAGGGAGTAAAGTTTTTCTGGACACAGGAGTGTGAATACTATTTCAAGGAGTTGAAAAAGAGGCTTATCACTGTGCCAGTACTCACACTCCCTACCAGTGGGGAACTCTTTGTGGTGTATAGTGATGCTTATAAGAAAGTATTAGGTTGTGTGCTAGTGAAAAATGATAAAGTGATAGCCTATGCCTCAAGGCAGCTGAAAATCCATGAGAAAAACTATCCCACTCAAGATCTGGAGTTGGTGGCTGTGATCTTTGCATTGAAAAATCTGGCAGCATTATCTCTATGGGAAAAAATGTGAGATATATACTGACCACAAGAGTCTCAAATATATATTCACACAGAAAGAGCTTAATATGCCCCAGCGAATATGGATAGAGCTCATCAAGTATTATGACTTCTCAATCCACTACCATCTTGGTAAGGCAAACAAGGTGGCAGATGCTCTAAGTAGAAAGGATCATGCATCTTTATCAATGATGAGAATAGAAAAGGATCCGATCTTCTTAGATTTACAAAGGATGGACATGGGAATCAATAAGGGAGGAACATCATCAATACTTTCTCAAATTATTGCTCAACCATCCCTCATGTATAAAATAAAGGTTGCGCAAAGAAATGATGTGGAAATTCAGAAAAGGGTGGAAGCTATTAAAAATGGGGAATCCTCCGATTTCAAAATTGATGAGGAAGGATTTGTAAGATTTGGGACACGATTATGTGTACCATATAATCCAGAGATAAATAAGGTTCTATTGAATGATGCTCATAGCTTGATCTTCTCTATCCATCCTGGGAGTACCAAAATGTACCGTGATCTCTGAGAACACTTCTGGTGGGATAACATGAAGAAGGAGATTGAGGAATATATATCAAGGTGCTTGGTATGTTAGAAAATTAAAGCTGAGTGACAAAAGTCCAAAGGTATGATGCATCCATTGCCTATAACCATGTGGAAATGGGAAAATGTTACTATAGACTTTGTCATGGGTCTCCCGAAGAAGTCTAAGGGAAATAATGCGATATGGGTTGTGGTTGACTAACTCACCAAGACATCCCATTTCATCGCTATTTGGGAAGATATTTCGCTTGAACAACTTGCAAAGTTATATGTGAAGGAAGTGGTGAGACTACACAATGTTCCAATCTCAATTGTCTCTGACCGCGATCCAAGGTTCACATCTAAATTCTAGAGGAGCCTTCAACATTCTTTGAGTATTGAATTAAATTTCAGCACGGCCTATCACCCCCAAACTGATGGCCAGTCTGAAAGAACTATTCAGACGCTTGAAGATATGCTTAGAGCCTGCTCTCTAGAATTCAAAGGAGGATGGGATCAGAATCTTACATTGGTTGAGTTCTCATACAACAATAAATTCCACTCAAGTATTCAAATGGCTCCATATGAAGCTCTGTATAAAGAGCGATGTAGAACTCCAACCTATTGGGATGAAGTTGGAGAAAGAAAGCTACTTGGACCCGATCTTGTTCAAGAGATGACAGAGAAGGTTCAAGTCATCCAGAAACAAATCAAAGCTGCTCAAAGTTGGAAAAAGAGCTATGCTGACAACCATCTAAGGGACTTGGAGTTCGACATTGGAGATAAAGTCTTCCTTCGAATATCTCCATGGAAGAGAGTCATGCGTTTCGGGAAGAAAGGGAAGTTAAGCCCAAGGTATATTGGCCCCTTTGAGATACTTGAACGCATAGGAGTCGTGGCATATCGTCTTGCACTTCCACTGAATATGGCTTGAGTTCATGATGTTTTTCATGTATCACTATTGAGGAAGTACATACCTGATCTTTCACATGTACTAAACTCAGAGGTGGTGCAGCTGGAAGATGATCTCTCATATGAGGATCAGCCAGTAAAGATTCTGGATCAGAGAGATAATGTTCTACGCAACAAGACAACCCATCTTTTCAAAGTGTTTTGGAGAAACCATAAGTTTTAGGAAGCAACATGGGAATTGGAAGAAGAAATGAAGGAAAATTACCCGCACCTGTTTTTGGCTTAGTATATAAAATGAAATTTCGGGGGTGAAATTTCATAAGGGGGGAAGAATGTAATGACCCAAAGTTTTTAAATGAAAATTACCTTCTTATATTTATATCATGAAATCTCATGAAAGCACAACATAATGAACTACTAAGTGATAAGTGACCTTTAAACATAATTTTGTCACTTCTGTGTTTGGAATTTCGAAAATCCGGCATACACGGTTGTGTTCAAGATGTTTTTTGGAGTCTAATAAAACAAAAATAATTTTTGGTGAATATTAACCAAGCCTAATGAATAGTAACATACCCTTATGAATAGTTATATACCTTAATGAATAGTAACCTCACCTATGGTGGTATAAAAATAATATTCAAGTTAGAAGTACGATATACCTATATTTTAGAAGGAGTTAATGAATGTTTTAAAACTGGTTTTGATAATAAATTATTATTTTAATTAAATATTAAAATAATCATATTTAGAAAATTATTTTTGAAAAATGGACTTCATTTTTGGAATCTACACGTCAAAAAATGGTTAGGACTAATTTTTGATATTTTTCTGAAATACTTGAAATTTTGATGAATAGTAAAATACGATAATTCACAAAATAAGAAAAATACATTAATTATGAAGTAATGGTGATGTTCTGCTGATTTAAGCCCAATTAGTTTGGATTCACATGCTAAATTTACTATTTTTGATCAAGGAATCATCACCATTCGTTTTCTTTAGGGAAATTAATAAACTATTGAATAACCAATTGGGAAAACCCTCTCCTCCCTCACTATAAATACCCCCCCCCTTACCTCTTTCCCTCACACCTCTCAAGCCTTTTTCCTAGCCAAAATTCTGAAAAAATACCCTCTCAAGCTCCTACCCCACGTCCAAGGCTTTCTGGTATTTCCAAAAGACCAAAATCAAAGCCCCTAAGAGGAGTCTCAAAGAGAGGAGAACAAAGGGTAAGAACCCTCTTTCGTTTTCAAGTGTTTTGTTTTCATTTTCATTATTTTCTTATACCCTCTCCCCCTTCCCTTATCCAAAAGGAATGAAAGCTCCATAATCTCATATATTCTGGATTCTAATCATGTTTATGGAAAATTTAAAGCATCATACTTCTCCTCCTCTCCCTCACTTTCTAGAATTAAAACATCGTCTGTGATGTGTCAAATTACCGACATCATGGATAACGTGTTTTCAAATTATTTTATCATTTTGTTTCTGGTCATGAAACCATTTATGATATGGTTGAACCAGATTATTATATATTTTATATTTCCTATTTAATGTTCTGTAATCCTCATACACTCATGATATAAAATAATAATACAAAACAAGTCAATTATGGGCAAAATCGTTAAAATTAATTCAAGTGTTTATCATTAATGTTTAATGTAAAGGTCCTCTTTCACTCTAATTAACCAAATGAATTTTGTAACCATGTAACCTAATTTATTTACACTAATGTTATATAACTTCAATTATGGACAACCACTTTCATCTTACAATTTATTTGATCCTAAATACATTTGAACCGATCATTAAAACAGATGAAACAAACAGACCCGAACAATGAAATTGAACCTTGTAATCAATCAAAATGGGTATAAATGAACTTAAAAAGGTTATACTGAATCTTTTAATTTTATATAAGGTTCTGGAACTATTGATTAATAAACCTAGTTTGACTATTCAGGTCATTAATATCAAGTGGAGAACACCAACAGACCTAAGGTAAGGGATCCTCTCAATTTCACTCTTATTCAAGATTGTTCACTATGTTAGGACAAGTTGTGTGTAATTATTAATTATGGGGTTTGATTTTGCACCTCCACCATACTTCCCTATTTATGTATAAGTTATGATAATTCCCTTTCCTCTCTCACTAATCCCCCTCAAGTACTCCTGATACCATGCCGATAATCCGTAAAGAATTCTACCTGAACCTCTTTTATTCCTTCGGGTTGTCTTATCTACCTTTCTACCAAAATGATGTTATCTTATATTTTCTTGTACATAATCTAAATGTTGTGTACATGTTCTGAGTTTATTTATCAAGACTCTTTCATCACTCTCTTTCAGGGATATGCATGCTTTTAAGTGATTCTCTTCTCATTACTTCCCGATAAGTGAACCCGTTTTAAGGAAACTTCCCGAATTCTTTCCTATTATCAAGTATACTATATCCTCTATTTTAAGTCACATTTGTATTTATAAAATCAGTATTTTTATTATAAAAACCCTCCTGGTTTAATTCTGGTTTTATAAAAAAATATTATGCCGCTTTTCATTTTAAGATATATTCGATGTTTTCTTAAACCGCACTAAAATGTTTTGACTCAAAGATTCCTAAAAACTATTTTTACATGTTATCACTTCAGTTTGTTATCTCTTGTCATGATTTATGCCTTTATATATTATTAATTTATATTTATGATTTAATTCCTTTATTTCATGGATTCTTGTATGTTACATCCCTTTTTATTATGCTTCATGACGTGATTGTGTGCCCATTTCTTTCCTTGGGTACTCTTATATTTGTGTATGATTGATTATGTGAGATTATTTATGTGGAAATAATATAAATGAATAAGCTTAGATGGGTGAACACAGATAGTGCTCCAATGAATTGGGTAAATTTAATGTCTCATGAGAAGATTATGGGCAAACGGTCCGGGCGATTAGCCTTGGCTTGTGCTACTATGGGAAACGAGATTGGCGGTTAGCCTTGACTCGTACTAAAGTCATGTTTAAAGTTTCTACCACCTCTCTATGAAACTATGATTATATAATCTCATGCCTATATGATCCCATGATTATTTTATTCCATGTTTTTATGATCCCATGTTTATATGTTATGATTCCATATGTTCGATGCTTCCAATATCATTATGTCAAGCCTCATAACTCATGTGCTTAAAGTTTATTCTTATGTTCTTTCTCTTACTGGGCTTTTTAGCTCATCCCTTTGTTCATGTGTTCCCCAGGGTACCTTATGCATATGTAAGAGCTCAAAGGAAGTTAGAAGCTCTTTATGAAGATTAAATAAAGAAGTGTTTTTAGCCCCATATTTTGTGATATTTGTACGTAGTCTTCCAAGACACTAGACTTAACGATCCTTGGCTTGTACTTTGATGAAGAATTATGTTTAAAATAATGAAATGTTATGTGTAAAAGTCTAGGGTAACTACAGTGGAGCCTAACCTCGATCGGTGTGGGTCGAGGGTGACTGTTAATAATTTATTGAACTTTTTTTCGGGTACGTTCAGTAAACGCGTGATCAGAATTTTATAACTTTTGAACCGGTGCTCAGATTAAAAATCTAAGAGCACCATTGAATCCGTAGTGTCGGGATTCACTTAAGAGAAACTTTACTTTGACCACAGTAGCTGTGGAGAAAAAGTTAAGTTTTGTGACTTTTTAAAAGAAATGAAATAAAATAATTTTATTATTTTATTTTCTTTCATATCCTCCAACAGACAAGAGGTGTGTGGGGCCAGTGATGTGTCAAGCCAATAAATGGATTGACCTACCAATCCTAAGTAATGACGTCATTGGGGGATTATAAAGGTTCCTAATTTATGAGCCCCCATAAATTCCCCATGTCGTTACCTACCCTCTCCCTCTCCTATGTATATAGAGCTTGGGGAGGGGTATCGGCATAGCTTCTCCAAGCAATGAAGTGCTGAAGGAGCACCGCGACGCCAGAACCTTAGAAGATAGAGCCGATCCGAGTGGGAGGTGATGGGTGACACCGAACCACGAACTGGAGGACGACATACGATCGGTGTTGTTGGAATCCTGTTGTGGGAACGAAGAACACAGACCACCTTCAAGCGTGAGCATTTCTCCGATGATTCGAAGTAGGGGGTTTATTAATTTACGCATTTTAAATGGTTTTCCTCTTCCCTATTCTTGAACAATACGAAGAACGTGGACCAACCGACTAACAGGCTGATCCACGATTCATTCGTTTTTGCGGGAGGTTGTTGTGGGGTATCTTTGCAGGGTTTTGTTTGTTATTTAATTCAATTGATTATTAAAACCTTAATCCCCCATCATGTTTATGAGCTAATGCGGAGGGTGCGGGCCTAACGAACCTGGGCCGAACCCTCTTCTATCTTGATATCCTTGCATCTCCATGAAAGACCGCCAGCGCGACGACATCGACCTGCTACGAGGAAGGCGTGCACCGACACATGCCGCAAAAGGAGGTCGTGGCACAAAGTCGTGGAGGTCATCGGAACAGCCGACATCGGCCGACTGCGGAGGAGGTGTAGTGCGTCATCGCGCGCCGCCGGTGTGCAAAGGGCCATGGCTCATTAACCGCGACAGTCAAAGAAGGCGACCGACTCATTGGTCGACCACAGAAGGGAGGGTGGCATGCCATCGCGCGCTGCCGGTGAGCAGGAGGTTGCGACCAAAGCCGCAATGGAGGAGGCCGAACCCATGCCTCTGGAAGGTTTCGTGGTGACCGGGCGATGCCCACATGGCACTTCCACTTCAAAGGCCGAACAGCCTTTGGCCGTTCGGGATTCTGGGGGAGTGGCTCCCCTGAACCGCCTGGTGGAAGCCCCGTGGGCCGCGCCCTATGCGGCTGGGCCGCCCTCCTGCGGGTCGCCGCCAGCAGGCCGGGCCACTGCCCTGCAGGCTGGACCGCACTCCACAGCGGGATGAGCCACCCCATCACAGGTCGGGTCGTCCCTTTAGCATGTCGAGCCTGATCAGTCGGACCAGGTCGGACCGGACCTGGGCCCAACCGGGCCCAGAAACACTTAAAGGGTCTTATCTTGAGAACCAGACGTCCGTTTGACGAACCATCTGCAACATTGGGATCCTTAGAGAGAGACAGTCCTTTTGACTTACTCCATGAGAGTTTTGGAGAAATTTGGAGTATGGCTGGGTTGGATCGCACCTAAATCCAACCGGGCCCTTGGCACTAAAATGCCAATAATGCACAGACCGAGTGTCCGATTGATGCGTCATCTATTGCATTGGAACCCTTATGATATGGTGAATCACCAGGTTACTCCTTGTGAGACTTTGTTCCAATTGTAGTATGACCAATGTCTTGAGGAGCGGTTCTCCCAAGTGTGCTACGTATGGAACCCTACGACTGGCTGAGACTTGACGACTGCTGATTTTTCGACTCTGTGTGACTCGACGGCCCATTGGGGAGTGCCTCTGTGTGACGCGGTAGACCCACAGTAGCTGACAGGAGGAGTACCTCAGTAGACCATGATGAGGAGTGCCTCTATGTGATGTGACAGACCCATGGTACTCGACAGGTGGAGTACCTCAGCAGGTCACGGTGGGGAGCGCCTCTGTGTGACACGGCAGACCCACGGTACTCGACAAGAGGAGTACCTCAGCAGGACATGGTGGGGAGCACCTCTGTGTGATGTGGAAGACCCATGGTACTCTATAGGAGGAGTACCTCAGCAGTCTAAGGTTAGTGGGAAGTGGCTCTGTGTGACCCGACAATCCCACTATACTTGATAGAGGAGGAGTTCTCCAGCAGTCAAGGTGTTCGATGTTGTGAATGGAGATGTTACTTGTTACTATCCCTAGAGAATCATGTGGTTGTCTATCAGCATTCATAGCGATCTTGTGTGGGTCAGCATCATAATCTCATTTCTCTGTGTTTTATACCTGGTTTGAGATGAGTCTTACTTGTGTGGTACTTTACCTTCGTGGTGTTACCTTCATGGTGTTACCTTTGTGGTGTTACCTGTGTGGTACTTTACCTTCATGGTGTTACCTTTGTGGTTTTTACTTTGTTGAACTCTGGGAGACCTTTGGGGGTCTCGGGGTCCCTATTGAGTATCGTTATACTCACCCCTGCATGGGATATGCCTGCACTTTGTTGAGTCTTGTGTAGACAATGAGCAACTGAGATGAGGTTTGAGGGAGCCAGGACTAGGCGGTACATGGAGGAGACAGGCAGACGTGGAATGCTAAGGAGGTGATCTGTACCTACCCTTCAGGTAGGATCCTCAGAGGATGAATCAATAGCTATTTTCCCTTTTTTAGTTGTATTGTTCCTTTTAGTTGTATTTTTACTTTTCATTTGTACTCGTACTTTCAGTTGGGCATGTATTCCGACCCCTTTACTTTCAGCACTCTTTTACTCTAGCAGTTTAATTCACAATTGCTTCTTATTGTGTTCTCAGACCATGTGTTTGTACAGGTTTAAAGGCAATGTCTTCTCATTTTAAGGAATACGCCTTTTGGTGCTAGTCATGAGCCCCTGGCCTATGGAAGGCGGGCTTGGGGTAGTCACGGCATGGGTCCCGGGGGACGGGTCATGAAAGACCCGTAATCAAAGCTGAGAGCCCTCAAGGATGGTTTCTGAGAAGATCGAGCTAGATACCATCACCCGAGTCTTGTACTTGAAACAAATTAAATACATAAGAACCAAAACCAGGTGATGTGCAAGATCCCACATAGTAAGAAGAGTATAGGGAGATGAAGGTAACTAGGGAATGAGGTGACAAAGAAAGGGAAACCACGAGGGTTAGACACCAAGAAATCACCATGAAATATCATCGCACCAAAGGTGAAATATTTATTAATAATATTTATTAATAATTATCAATTGTATTATTTATTATTAATTAATAATATATTATTATGTTATTAATATAATTAATAGTATTATAGTTAATATTTATTGTACAAGAATATAAATAATATAATTTGTATGGATAAAAATATTTATTAGTTAATAATTATATTATTCTTAATATATTATATTGTATTATTAATTAATTACTTATATAAGAAATAAGATAATTTATATTTTTAATATTAATAATATTTATAGAATTTAAAATAATAATATTATTAATCTTTAATAATGAATTTAATACAATTATTTATTATTCATAATATAGATATTAATACTAAGAAGTATTAATATAAACAACAAATAGTAATTATCAATATTACCAATGTAATTATGAATATTAATGTTTCCTAATCGTTCAAAAACATATGTATGAATTTTCAATTATATCAATTTGTTCTTTTAAGCAATAAAATATAATATATTAGTATGTTTTTAAATAATTCACAAGAAATTATTTAAAAAACATATAACATGTATCAATATAATCTATGTTGATGTCCCAAATGCTCCGTTGTGCCACAACCAGGTGATATATATAATATTTCCACATCGGGTCCATCCATGTATATGCTCTGGTGTACACAGCTCATATGTGTCATCCCTGTCACCCACCTCCACATCATCATGTGTGACATACGGTGGATCTATAGTCTCTTTGCATGTACCCTATCCTTGATCCAAGAATAGTGGCTATTGGCTAGAACTCTCTCCAACATGTAAAGAAGATGACAACTATGCAACGAATATATGTGGATCAGAGGAAAATAAAGCCTGTAACATGGTCTAGTCAGCCTCTAGCTCTACAGAAAAATCTACCATGGCAATTAACTCTATCTATGCTTGTGTCTCCAACTATGGTTGTGGCTCATATAAAATAGGAACTGGATGAGCATCTGGATGATCATGATGAACACCCTCCTTCTGTACTAAATCTGCATCTATGACAGGGTCTTCACCCCTTACACATCTATATCAGGCTCTTCACCCTCAAGATCGCCTGAAACATCAAAGAAAATCTCACCAAAAATCTCATTCATAGGAGGAAGCACCACTGTTATTGCTCTATAAAAATAGGCATGATCAAAGGCACCACCCTCTATGGGATCAAATATGTGAAGAAGATGGAAGATATGAACATCCCGCAAAAACTAATTATACAGTTAATTAATGTTAATAAAAAAATGTTCAACTATGGAAGGAATAATTATTACCAAGTCATGATAGCCTCATTCGTGCCGCGTAAGATATCTCATTGGGGACATGTATCACTAGGTCCCATAATCTAGCTAATCTGATAAATGCATACATACTGTGTCGACCCCTTGTAATTTGGATTCATGTTTGTTTGTCCCACATATCAATATATCATGCATGATATCACCTCTAGTCAAAGTCTCGATTCCCTGACATCTTTAGGGAATGAAGTGAAAGTAACTAACTAGGTGGTCCGGGAATGGGATGATAAAATCCGAACTGCCTCATAACTCTATCAATATGATGTCACTCAACAATATGAAAATGAATCATAGGTACATTGTGTGAACTGGAAACAAGCATCGTCGTACAATATAGTGGGAGACTTTGAATGATATGCTCACTATATGACATCCATGAAACTTTAAATATAAAAAAATGAATAATAAATTAATAAATGAATACATGTACTGTATAAAATAATAATTTAACTATATAATTAATAATCATATAAGTAGTTTGGTCGAAGACTGTCTAGTATAAGTCTGTAAGTGTGGAAATCATGTCTAGTTGTATCTTAATATCGATGTTCCTGAATCCACCTGTAGATAACATTTTTATACTTATATTTAATAATAAAAAGTTATACATTTGATTTTGAAATAATATGGAAGGAAAAACATACCATCATTTATATGGAGACTCCCATAAAATATCAACAGATAATAGGGCGTGGGCATGTAGAGATAAGTGAGGGATGCACACCCATATCCACATCTGTATCAGAATAACACACCATGTGATTTGCATATTATCAATGAGACATGTGTTTCATAGTGCCCTGTATGTATATGTAAGACATGTATACCCTCATCTATATTTCCCTATCTGTTCTAAGTCCTCTGATAACAGTAAATACATCAAATGTACAAATTTAGTTGAATGATCAATAAAGATCGTGTCACTAATAAGCCTCAAAATGTATGCATGTGAAAATCATGGCACAATGATCTCATTAACATCATTTTCTAGATGATTTAAATGATCATCTATCCATGGAATGCATAATCTACTATCATCGATGGACTTGCCATTGCCATGGAACTCAATGCCCTGTAATATGTAAACTAGATCAAACCAATCTATACCCACTCAGCCCGTCACAACCGTACCATTGATGGGGAGGTCCAACACAATGGACACATCTTGGAGTCTAATAGTCATCTCTCCCTTGGTAAAATGAAATGTATGTGCCTCTAGTATCTATCTCTCTACAAGCACAACAATGAGATGATAATCAATGAATGTTAAGTCTCACATTGCTACGCCATAGAACCCAGCACGATGAAGATGAGGGATAATGGTAGGAGATAGTGCAACATGATGGAAATGATGAAATATCCATAGAATCAAAGTAGGAATTGGCCATCCTTCTATGAAAATCCATGAAACATGTATATCCTAGAATGTTAGCAATGGAGGACCCGTCATCTCTATATTTGATATCATCATTACTTTTTATAGTTAATTCAATATAATTTGTAAAATATTTTTTAAAAAAACTACAAAATACAAAATGAGGTAGACAATTAACATTCATAATTAAGCATTATGATGAAAAATGAGGTAAATAAATAGATGTGACTGATGTTGTTGGATTAGTCTATCAATTTATTATTTTAATGATATCTATCATGTTTAATATATTTCTAAATAATACTATGTATATAACCATGATGAAAATCATGCACAGTATAAGTGACTACATGATATATTCAACCAAGCATGTGATTTTAAGGACAGATTTAAAGACAATTCCTTTAGAGGATGAAACTCTTATTATTCATTTTTGTTGCATGTTTAATTACTTAATAGTTGAAATATCCAAAAATTATTTCTGATTGAAACTAGAAATGAAACAAACTAGAGATTAAATAAACCAAAAATGAAATAATTCAGAAATAAAAGGATCCATTAATTTAAACCTACATACAAAAAAATTCACACATTCATGATAAAATGCATAAAATCGATCAATGATGATGTGAAGTGGCGCCCCATCCTGACACATGGGGACATCTTTTACAAGTATTCCCCTCTCAAATATAATATCAGGGACCTCCTGTTTCATATTGTAAGGGGGAGGATCACACTTGTTTTTACCTTTGAGAGATAGTGTCTTATCCTCCTATCTTCTTCTAGAATTGATAGTAAGGAATCCCTCCTAGAATAAGCCCTTATTCTTTATTATAGGGCATATCTATGGGTAGACGTGACTATCTTGGCTTTAAAGATAAGAGAGGGGATGGGCACCATAGCCCTTTCTCTCTCCCATCCCTCTAGACTCATCCACCAGTGAATGAAAGAGATTGCGCAATTTGCAGGATATTCCACTTCCTCTTGTTTATCACATCCGAGCATGATTCATATGGGATAAGAGGTTAGTGATGATTGAATCATATGCACTATCATATTCATGCCTCGATAGTAAATCCTTCTTTGAATCTTCCTCTCACCTTCTCTAAGGGCCTCCATAGGCGTGAATCCTCAATGCCATGTGTCCATTTCATAGGCACCGCCCCACAAAACAGTACTAGGGGAATCCTCATAGGTGTAATCCCCAAAAACCATATCAATATCCTCTCAAAGGACCACATTCCCCTATGAGATGGACCTTCAGAGGACCTACATAGGCATGGGTTCTCAAAGTAACTAAACTATGTGGGCTTTGATTCTCACCCAAATGGGATACATAGGAAGCCTCTCCAAGGCCCAAACTTAAAACCCATAATCAATGGTAATATTATCTATACCTCATTCCAAGTGGGGTATCAACCAACCCATAAGGCCACACTCCCTCCAAGTTCCTCGGTCTGCATCATCATAAGTCTTACACCAACCTTTAATCAAACACCTTTCACCTGGACCTCCTTGCTGCATGAAGTTAAACTACATGGTTTAGTTCTTGTCACATGACATTAAAAGGTGTGATGTGTCCTGTTAAGTGGAACCAAACTATGTGGGTTCTTATTCCTTTCACAAGGATATGTAGAAATCCAATATCATGGGCCCAATCCCATTATCAAAATAAATCATGTCTCCTTGGACGAGGATAAATTACAGAGTGCCCCACCGTGTGTCTTAAAACCAGCATTATAATAATAAACTATATAAGAATCTATAATCTATTCACAAGAGGGTACCATAGAAATAGAATCTTAGATTTGTATAGATGTATCTTTTGTTGAATAACCTTGGATACTTGCATATGATTCCAAATCCAATACATGATAATGACTGATTGTTAATTCAAGGGAGGCCTATTTCATACTTGGGATTAAATAAAGGATTCACGAACATATCTTAAATCTATAATAGATTCACGAAGTAGGAAATAATTCCCTCTAAAAGGGAGTTATGACCCCAAACTCCCATCCTCTTGACCAATGTGGGTCCCTAATAATTGTTATACCTTTATCCAACAATCACCTACCTTTGGAAATCATTTTCATAAAGTATCTCGAATAAGGGAATTGTTGGGTGTTTTCCCTTCCTCAAACAAAACCCGTTGGAAGAATTACAGAAATAGTGATCCTTGTGTGAAAGATTGTACAAATTCTATTCCCCAAAATCAATAAAAATGATGGAAAAAGCAACATTAATCTCTGATGGGGAAATAAGTATGCTTACAGATCAAACGAAATACCTCATGGAGAGTATTATTTTGGGTTCTACTAGGTGATGGTGGAGTCTGGTGAATTAGTCACACAAAGAGACCTCTCCACTAGTTATATGTTGAGAGACTCTTCAAGGAGGAGTTTTATCTAACCATGTTGTGATCATTGCACATCCAAAAGATTTTTTATATATAGTAGGGTGATATGACTATGGTAGAGTATACCGTTATGTTTAGTGATCTCTCATGGTACTCCCTATATATGTTGTGAGATCTGTTCTTCAGAGTACAGACCTTTGAGAATGGATTGCACTAATATATCATGGATTTAGTGATATCTCTTTTAATTCTCACTTATGATGGAGTGCTTAAGCAGGCCTTAGCAGTGGAAAGCTTCCTGATAAAGTAGACAACGATAGTGGGTGCTGGTAGTGGACACCCAGGAGTTGAGACCTTAGTAGCTGGTAGCCGATGGTAGTCATAGGGATCCAGGCATGTCAGATGCTTCAAGAGATGATATCAGGATATAGGATCAATGGCGTAGGTATCTCAGGATGGTTTGAGTTAACTAAGGGAGTGGTGGCGTTTCTCCTATGATGGGTGGGGACATCTTACATGGGATTTTCCGAACCATCATGCAGTTGATCAAGGGATCATTGAGGGACCACCCAAGTAGAGATAGGGGTAGGATAAAGGAGATCAGTAGGGCTATGGATGTGGTAGAGGAGTAGGTAGAGTAGTATGAGGTGGAATAATTTTTTATCTATTACCACCACCACCCCCAAGTGGTCCATACTAGGCTCAGGGAGCTGGTGGTTAGGGATGAGGACAATTACAGTCTATAGAGACCTATGACCCCAAGTATCTAGAAATTATGCAAGGTATTATCTGTGTCTTTTCTACCTTATATGTAGTAATAATAGACCCTAATATTATTTATTCCTTTCTTTTCACTTCTCTGGTTTGAGACTTAGATATTCCATTTGAGCCCTTGGCTCAACCCTTGTGCTTAGAGACTCTGACAAGAGGTGAGTTAGCGATCAAACACTTCTACCAATAGTGCGATCTAATACTTGTAGGTGAGAGATTCATATGATATATCTTTTTATAATCGATGAGGCCTTATGAAATCATCTTAGGTATATAAAAAATATTACATTTTATGCCCATATTAATTATTTTAGGTGGATGATGTAGTGTGTCTGTGGTTATGGGATGAGGTTTTCATTTTTGGGAGAGAATGAATCCCAAGTAGACCAGGATGAGATCATATATAGGAGAGTTCAGCCAATTACTCACAAGTTGGCTAGCATGACTCTAGGAGTAGTGGATGCTATGGGATACCATTTTCCTATAGTGGAGGCGGAGTATGGAGACCTCATTCTTGAGGATATGTCAGGATTACCTCCCTACCGAGAGATATAACTCTACATTGACTTATACCTCAGGAAAACACTGATATCTACATTAACATATCATATAGATCTCACATAGCTTTGTGATTTGAGAGTACAGTTGGATGAATTACAGAATAAGGCCTTCATGAGACCCATTATTTCCCCTGGGTATCCTCAGTTTTGTTTTCCAAGAAGTTGGATGAGAGTTTGAGGTTATGTGTTGATTATCAGTGCTTGAACTATGTGACTATGAAGAATAAGTATCCACTAATGAGGATCAATGACCCATTACATTTAATTGAGAGGGGAATGATGGTTCTATAAGATTAACCTTAGATCATGTTATCACCAGCTGCGAGTACAAGATGATGGTATACTAAATACAACATTCATATGTCGCTACAATCACTATGATTAATTGGTGATATCTCTCGGCATGACGAATGACCCAACAGTTTTCATAGGACTCATGAATTAGATATTTCAGCCTTTATTAGATTGTTTTGTGGTGGTCTTCATCAATGATATCCTAGTGTACTCGACATCCAAGGAGGAGCATGTGAGACACTTAAGGATGGTCCTGGGTACACTTCGAGAGTGCCAGTTTTATGGGAATCTCTTGAAGTGTCAGTTTTGGATTTGACAGGTCTACTTTTTGGGACACGTCATCTTAGAGGAAGTGATGGAAGTAGATCCAACAAAGTTTGTGACAATTCTAGATTTATATCCACATGAGAGAATTACCAAGGTGTAGAGTTTCCTTGGGTTGGCAGGGTATTATCAAAGGTTTGTACTCGATTTCCCTAGAGTTGCATCACATTTGACATCTTTGACCTAAAAGGGGTGGTCTTTTGTGTGGATATAAAAGTGTCATCAATGTTTTCATGAGTTGAATAAGATCTCCCCATTATTGATATTATCATAGGAGGATGTCAAGTATGTAGTGTTATGTTATTCCTTAGGGATTGGAATTGGTTGTGTTCTGATGTAGAGTTACGTATTTATTTCCTATGGGTCTAGGTAGTTGAGACCGCATGAGTATAACTACACGACCCATGATCTTGAGCAAGCAGTGTTAGACATCACACTAAATATGTGGTGACAATACCTTATAGTAAAATGGTTTATCATCTACTCTAACAAAAAAATTCTACAGTATATCTTCTCTTGAAAGGATATTAACTTGAGATAGAGGTGATGGATAGAGTTCCTACATAACTATGACTTTGAGATTATTTATACTCTTGGTAGATGATCCCATTATCAGATCTTATTCTCAGTTTTTGGTCAAGGTGTTAGAGAAGTTAGCCTCATTGTAATTGTCCTTAGTAGACAAGGATGTTGCTTCATATCTTTAATCAGTGGTTGTTACCCCATCACTTTTACAATGTGTTAGGGAATCTCGACATGGAGATACTGACTGTGATACCTTATGTACTTAGATATCCACTTTACACGCTCCTAATGGATTTTTTGAAGGTGGGGAGAACTTTATACTTTTTAAAGAATGGGTGTTGGTACTAGTGACATTGAGGGAGGAGGTTATGATGGAGTTTCATACATACCCTTTAGTGGTACATCTAGGTGTGGAAAATATGTTCCAAGATATTTGATATCAGTTTTGGTGGTCAGGCATTTTGGGATGTTTTGTAGGGTTCATCTCTAGATACCTCAATTGTCAGTAGGTGAAGGTTGGGCACTAGGTTCCAGCAGGTTTAGCTCAACCCCTTGAGGTTCCAAAGTGGAAGTGGGATGAGATATCCATAGACTTCATGATAGGGTTACTACATATGTCTACAGGACATGACTCCATCTGGGTGATTATAGAATGATTCACCAAGTCGGTTCAATTCCTAGTTATTTGAGAGTAGAGTTCAGTAGAGAGATTGGGACACTTATTATGAAAAAGATAGTCTGACTCCATGGAGTTCCATAAATGATCATCTCAGATCATGATTCTTGCTTCACATCGTGATTATAGAGAGGATTGTATGAGGCCTTTAGGACTCAATTTCATTTGAGCATGGTGGTTTACCTCCAGACTAATGGTCAGACTGAGCAGACGTTCGGGTCTTGGAGGACATGTTGTGATCTTACATGTTAGACTTTGATTTTAGTTAGGAGGATTGCCTACCCACGGTGGATTTTTCATACAATAATAGCTACCATTCCACCACTGGTATGACACCATTCAAGTCCTTATATGGGTGACCCTGTAGGTCACCACTTTGTTGGACTAATTGAGGTGAGTTAGTAATCATGGAACCATAGTTGGTGAGATCTAAAATAGAGAAGGTTTATATAATCTAGAAGCGGATAAGGATTGCATAAATCCATCAAAAGACATATACAGACCGACAAAAAAGGCCTTTTGAGTTCAAGGAGGGAGAATATTTGTTCCTAAAAGTCTCACCTCAATGTATATTATAGATATTTGGTCAGGGCATAAAGTTATCTCTGAGATTCATTAGGACTTTCCAAATACTATATAGAGTTGGAGAGGTGGTATACCACATAGCTCTATCACTGTGGTTAGACTAGGTACAATATGTCTTCCACATTTCACAGTTGAGGAAGTATGTATATGAATCGTCACATGTTATTGACTGGGGTGAGTTGGACATAGAGGATGGCGCTACCTTTGTAGAGTGATCAGTGGAGATCAAGGATCATTGGGAGAGGACCCTTCATCAATGATCAATTTACCTAGTTCATGTGCGGTGGCAGCATGAGAATATTCCAAAGAGCACCTAGGAGTGGGATACCTATATGCGAGCTTAGTACCCTCATCTTTTTAAGTAGGTTTTTTGCTTTTCAGGAAAAAAATTCCCACATTGGGGAGAATGTAACGACTCTGATTTTTCCATGTATTACTTTATAATATTATATGGATTATTTTTGGAACCACGCACTGAGATGGTGTGAGATTTCAAGGACTAGTGAGCCCAAAGTTGATATTTGAAAAATATTAAATATATTAATATCACACATGCACAGTTTTACTTAGAAAGTGTAATAACTCCAAAAAAGGGTCTTAGATCAGAAATCTAAGGCCACCGTTGAGTTAAAAACATGGATTTTACCCTAGGAGAATCATAATATTTGTTGTTATTGGGTGTTGTCTTGAGCAGATTCATGGGAGAATAATTAAATAAATTTAATTATATTTATTTAATTTTTTAATTAAAACCCTAAACCTAATAATATCTTATAAATACAATTCTATGGATGATTTTCAGGGTTATCTGTATAACCCTACAAATTGAGAGAGAGCATTGGAGGGGATATTATCAAACAATGAAAAGAGATCAGATCAAGATCAAGGATCATTGTGACATCAGAGTTTGTATATCTCACCAACGATGACAATGCATGGCTTTTATTCATCAGAGGTTAATCCAAAATCTAGGTAGGATGTTTTATTTATGTGTTTCTATCATTTTTCTTTATTCTGATCAAACATGAATCAATTCCATGAATAATAATTAATTCTAACATTGATGATTTATTTATTTACAGTTGTTTTATTTATTAATTTTTTCTTAAACCCTATTCATTCGCCTAATTCTCCAACAACTGATCAAGTCTGAAATGAAAAAAGGCCAAGGTTTGTTCCTCATGTTTATGGTTTATAGTTTTCTCCACCATTTCTTCACACATTCATCATCGGTATTTTCTTTGACCAACAGTTTGAAAAATACCTGGTATTTGATCATTGTACTACTGTTCTTTGGCACAACGAATCGATATCATAGGTACAACTCACGATCAATAGATAGATCAAGATGCGACGATAGAGGATGATCATAGGTGATCCAGATCAAATAAAGGATTTCTATTTCCCTAGTGGATACATGATGGTATGGCTCAATGGGGTGTTTTCCAAGCATACCGAAGCTTGATTTTTGATGATCGGTGATGGTGAGGGTTCATCCGATCCCAAAGCCAAGTTTCATGGCCGAAATTTGTGGCGACAACAATGAAATTGAAGAAGGTGTGAAGGTCTACTAGATTTTTAAAATACCGCATTACACGATGTCTAATCCAAAACTAAATGTCATGTGGGACCCTAGATAAGATGATAGGGTTTCCAATGAGAAGAAAAATATCACACACCGTGTGACCTGTTCTAGAAACTTAGAGTGTATCTTGGAGGATACATGGTCACAATCAGACCATGGTACATTAGAAGGCCTGAGTACATAGGTATATACATGAACTTAGACATTTCTATAAGTACACAGGAAATGTTGTGTACTCGAGCATGGCCGGGTACCATAGAATGAACTAATGCACACAAGCATGCCTCGGTGTACACAAGCATGGGTAGGTGGCACAGGAAAAGTTCTAACACTACCTTTAAACACCATGTACCTAGAGAGGACACATTGTGTCTATTTTTAAGGCTTGCATTCCATGTGAGGTAGTGACACATGAGAAGACCAGGGGTTGGTTGGACATGCCATGTACCCCCAGTACACACTATGTACCCACTTAAAGGGTGTTTAGAGACCTTTTTTTCTTCAGTTTGAAATAGTATTAGTTGAGTGTGTTACCTTGATCTATAACATCAAGTATATAGTAAATAATTACATCCAAAACTTTGTATTGTGATCCCATCTTGAGGACGAGTCATTGATAGAGTTTGTGGTGTCCATCCATGAGAATGGGGTGCGATCATCTATCATTCCTTATAATGCCCTAGGTGAGGCTCATGGAATTAGTGTGACCTCTTTATGTAGAGAATTGATACCCCATCTATCAGGACCTTTTAGTAGGTTTTGTAGTATCATCAGCATATGATCCCCTACATAGCAGGTTGATCCAAATTGGGTTGAAGGTGTCCCTTAGCGGTCCTAGGTGTGATCCCCTATATGTGTATCAAGATAATTAGATACTAGTGAGTTTTATTGGGTTGGGCCCAATGATCATGACCTCTTTTATGAGTGTCACCAATGATAACATGGCTCATGGAGTGGGTTCTCCCAAAATGAGAATTACCTAGAAGATTCGAGTAGAATCATGTGCCTGGTGGTTTGGTTGATACTTCCTAGAGGTGTGGTGTCCTTCTTGAGTATATCCGGGTTTTTACTTTCATTGTTGTATTATTGTTATGAGTTGACTACTCTTGATGCTTTATGTTTAGTGATTTTGGGGTGTCCTGCTTGGTATTTTTATACTCACCCATGCATGGGATCTACCCACATGTATCATGTCTCATGTAGACTATAGACTTCTTGATAAATTCCTAATGGGACCATGAATAGGACTAGGTTTAGCATAGTGATCCAGATAGGCTGAGGTGTGTATCGATGGTTGGATTTGATAGTAGTCCCCTCCTACTTAGCAGGTTGTACTTGTTTTTCAGTTTATTATGGTGGGATTGTATTTGTCCCTTGCTTTCCAATACCTTTTTTTTGTACTTTGATTGTGGGATTATAGATTTATGCATGCAATATTATTAGTTTTTTTACATTTCATCATTATATGGACTTAGATATGTGTGTGTGCATGTACAATTATGTTAGGATAATGCATCCCATGTGTGTGATATGCCTACTAGACATTGGTTGCCATCCCCTAGCCTATTGGAGGCGGGCTTGGATTAGTCACAGCTCAGGACCCACTAGGTATGGTCATGAAAACTTAGTTATCTACATAGGGAATCATCTTAATTGTATCATATCTGACTCTAGGATGGTTTAGCGGACACCTCTTTATCAAATCCATCATATAGATAAACTCAACATCATTCCTCTAACATCCTAACTCTTAGGGTTTCTTAGATAAGTGTAAACCAAATATCAGAGTGGGATTTGGTTACCTAACTCTTAGGGTTTTCCATTTCCACCATTCCTTATATGAGATAATCTACAGGCACTCTTCTTTTTTTGAACCAACTTGGTTGAATGATCGTGGTCTTGACATGTATTCTCTTTAGAAGGAATCTAATACTTTGTATTTTAAATGGGATTTAATATTACCATATTATCTCATGTTATTATCTTTATATGTATGCATGCTTATAATGACTTATTTTGGATTCATATTCCTTCCACCAAATCAATATGTTTAAATAATGTTGATATGTAACTTTTACATGACTCATAACTTATGTTACTGAACCAAATTAAAAAGCCTAATATATTAATACATATCCAAATTCATCTTATTCATATGATACATGAAACCAATTCATATAAAAATTTGGAATCATATGCAATTAACAATCCCCACAAGAGTATACTTGGAGCCATAGATAACAAACCCCCACTTTTCTAGACATGGCATAAGTCTCTCGGCCAATGAGAAGTTCAATCCAAAGTCCCTCGACCCAAGGATACTTTACTAAATAGAGACCTTAATTCCATAATAATTTTAACAAATAATACGTTTAAATTATAATTAACTTTTAAATTCAAGCTCATAACCTAGTACAAGCCAAAGTCAAGGTAGAAGAAAACTAAATTCATTAGCATACCTAGCATGTGAGTTATTATAATCATTTATGACAATTTATAGATGCATTAACCCTTTAAAATAGATCATACAATCATTCATAATATAAAAATTATATTGATGAATAATTAAAAAGGTAATAAAATAAATAAATGAACAATTCAAATTTGTAAACATGAGATAAAAAATTTATGAGCAATTTATAAATCATGAAATTATAAACACTTTATAATTTATTCGAATATTATAGACATTATATAATTAAATAAATATATTAATTTATATTTATTATCAACATGAACTCCTTCATATTATCCTTTATATGAAATTTTCTCTAAATGCATGATTTGATATATAAACAATTTATATTCCATTTATATTATGTAAAAAATTTACATAATCGAAATATCACATATTTTTAATATTATTTAAACCTTAATCGTATCAGTATTAAAACTCCTTTTGATATGATATAAATGATTTCTCAAATAAGGAATTTTCATTTTGAACAATACAAATTAACAAATATGAATAGTTCATAATTTTAAATATAAACTCTTTTGTATTTTTCTATATTTTGTAATTTATAAACATTTTATAAATAACAATTATAATTTATATAATAAAAATTTACATCCAAATTATAATTCATGCCATATAATTTGGAAAAAAGGTATTTTAATATTAACAATTAATGTTATGAAATGTTTTTTTAATAAATGTTTCATGAAAATTTAATTAATTAATTATAAACAGTTTTATAATTAATTAATTCATAAACATATTTATATATTAATAAATATCTCAAAATAACTTCTAAATATATCATTTTTAATGATATAAGTTAAATAGTATCTTATGATAGATATTCCATGGTGCTTCAGACCCTTCTTCACTATCAATCGTATTTTATGATTGATAATGCGGCCTTTGATATGCTGCGATGGTTACATAGGATTATCTATGTGGTGCATCGATCATAGCCTGTGATCAGTGGACTTTGTAGGATTAACCTTGCTCACTTGGTGTCTGTATAAGATTAATACTATACCAGAGTAGTCTCAGACTATGACAGACAATCACATGTCAGTAACTCACCATGTGCAGGGAGTTGTTGGCCACGATATACTACAGTGTAATATTAACCCCATGTTGGAAATAATTTTTACAATATCATATATATAATATTAATGATACAACACTCTATTTTTAAACAATCAATCAACAATTTCATACTATATGATCCCCTTGTCGCATGTTGAGAAAATTGAAATCTCAAAGGATTGAACTGTATCAGGTTGATCAACATTTTATTAGCACAATAGAAATAAGAAGAAACCCAAATTCCAAGATCTATTATTCTTAAAATTGAAACAATTTTTAATATAAAATGAAGAACTTTCATACCTTACACCAAAGAGTCACTACTTAAATCTTCAATCATAGGTGCTTGATGAAGTTACCTAAGAATCATCCAACAGAATCCTCTCTCCATGGTTTATCCACAGAAAGATTTGAATCACTTGTCGAATAAGATCCTCCTCCACTCTCATGGAATTCCAGTTCCTCTCAAGGCAAATAGAGGAGGGATAGCTTCAGCGAGAATCACATGAGACACAAGAAGGCTCGAACGATCATCATCCTGATGCTGTTAGCCTCTTTAAAAAGCCTCGATAAGTAATCATGCATTTACTCCTTAAGTTACATAATATAGGAGTAAATGATTTGATCAATAATGTATTCATCACCTTAATTCATTCTAATAATCTTTCCAAATGTTTTATCCTATGAAATATCTCTTAATAATTATATCCAATGTATTAAGATCCAAATGTTGAGCTTTAACATTCCATTTTCATGCAATGTTTGTGGCTTATTATCATATAGAAAGTCTTATGATATCCCTTAATAAAATTAATATGATATGACTAGGTTTTTATGAATGTTGAATCATACACTATTATCATATCATACAATATGATATGGAATTTAGGGCATGTCTCCAACACATTTACCAATGACTTACACCCAGAAACACTCATAACACTGCTCATAGAGAGACCACAATAGAAACCCAACTATAAATACTTCTAATCATAACTAAAAAATTAGGCTATTTTCACGGTTTGAAATCATGGAAATAGGCCCAAAAAACCATGTTCCTAGCTTATGACCACAGTTTGAACAAATCGTGGGACCTATTTCCATTACAATAGGGTCCATCTACATCCACGGTTTAAACCATGGAAATAGATAGTAATTTTCACAATTTAAACCATGGAAATAGCTAAGTATAGCCATGGTTTAATAGTGGATATTGAAGCCTATTACCATGGTTTAAACCATGGTAATAGATGGCTATTGCCACAATTTAACCATGGATATTTAATCCTACCATCACAGTTTAAACTGTGGTTATAGACCATCTATTACCATGGTTTAAACCATGTCAATAGCTAGGTATCACCACGGTTTAACCACGGATATTAAGTCCTACTACCATAGTTTAAACTATGGATATATCCTCTATATGAAATAAAAATACTCTTAAAAACAGATGTCTAAACTCATATCCTCCATCTCTTGAAAGTTACAGTAGCAAACAACACCACTCAATTTCACACTATCATGATATTATATCACTAACTCAAAAAAAAATTGGGTGAGGTTCATTTTATAGCTACACACTATAGTGCCTCCATGATATGTTTTCCCATGTTAGTTTACTATATAATACACATATCCATGGTTTTATTCACTTTCAACCTTTACTTATATGGCTTCCCAAGTCTTTATCAATGAATGGGGTTTTTGAAGAATAAGAAAATATAGAGGTGTAATTAGTGTAAAACCTCAATCAAGGATGATTTAAGGGGTTGAATTATCAATATGGATAAGGTTTTGAGAAGACAGAGAGCTAGATGATGTTTTATAGGATAGATTGGGTGGTGGTTGGGTAGGATTTATCTTGCACTACTTTGTGTGTTTAACCAATGCTTCTTAGTTTATTTTAGGTGGTGGTAATTTTAATTTGGAACGGTGGTTGAATTGTTTTCTATGATCCATGGAGAGGGTAAGGAGTGAGGGATTAGATAGGGGTTTGGGAAAGGGTTATTAGAATTTGTTTGTGTTTGATAATGGAGGTAATGGTTTGAGGAGATATTGGGGGTGTTGGTTGGGATATGAGGAAATATATGGTTGTGAAGAGACACAAAGAAGGATATGAATCTACTCAAGTACAGTTTGGAGGGGTTACCTAGTTGATTCAAGGTCTTAGTGGTGGATTTGCGTGAGAATTGGGTGGCTTGGAGGTGGAACCATAACAGGGAGAGTGAATGGATCTTAGGATGAAAACTATGGTTTATTTTGGGTATTTAAAGTCATTTTAAATGTTATTATATGACACCATTGGATATGATATAAATCTATTTGGCTTCCAGACCCATGAATTTTTTAAAATTATTTTATCTAAAGTGTTGCATTGAGGGATGAGCCATCAATGTGTAACTTTAGTAAGGAATTTTTTCACTTTATATCTTATGATAAGAGACCCTATGAATTCTTATAACCATTATGTTGATCTACACTTTTGTTGATTGTATAATTACCTATAAAACTACATCATGATTTATCATGGAACAATCAAGTAGGGTTCTATAAGGTGTTATTGTAGAGTAAGCTCTTCCCTATAAAAATTTATTGTTCCCATGTTTTCTATGAAATTAAAAAAATGGTGTGGTTTTGAATGTTGAACCATTGTCCATTATTAACTACCAATGTTTGAGTTTTTGGGGTCTCATTATATATAACAAAGTGGAAGCCCTTGAATACTTGGAACTCCTCTAATTAGATGCACTTTTAATTATAATATATGGTTCATATATTGATTAAGGTGCACATGTAACATGTGAGAGTAAATTATATTAGGCAATGAAAAATATTACCCTAATATAAACCATAATCTAATATTATATTCATGAGAAAATAAATAATATTTTAACATGCAAATTAATGAATTAATTTCATGTTATCATGTACCAACCTGACTACCTTGAATAAAAAATGTACCATGTTAGATCATCAGTGGTTAATTATAAAAATTCTATCAATAACATTCCATAGATTAAAATGGGGTAATGGTTAAAAAAACCACTTTATCCTATTTATATAATATTATGGAGTCCTTGTGACACTATCAATTTTTCTAAGAAATAGACTAGTAATGAGTAATGTTAATAGAACTGGTCTATCTAATCTATATACTAGAAAGGATTTATAATTACAATATTTTTCTATTGAATCCTTTTAGAATAAAGGATTCATTATAACAAAAAAAGTCTATATAATTGATAGACTATCATGGAGTATTGGTTACATAGCCAGTTTTTTCAAGCTATAAACTAACAATGAGACCCAACATAATATTATTTTATCCAATCCTCTTTTATGGAGAAATATATAGGAAATGGATCATGGAAAATCCCTCAAAGGAAATATATTGTGTCCCCTTAGTTTTCCAATGGGTTCCAAGTATGTGAATCACCATCAGAAGATTTGTTTCATCTCAAAATAATGTTGTATAAAAACATGATTAAGACAGTAATCAAAATAATATATGGAATATAGAACTCAATCCTAATACTCTACTAGTATCTGGAATATCTAGCATGCCTATAACCTGACTAACATATATCCAGTACATGTCATCCTATCATGGCATGCATTAATAATAATAATATAACCTATTACTCACTAATCAACATAGGTTAACCCTTGGATACCATGCTTTGATAAATAAGACATACTAAAGTGAATGGATAATCTATCCCACTTTATACATGGGAATCTATCACACTTTGTTCCATAAGATATATTTAAATTCCATACCAATTAAAATAGAATCATTTACTTCTCATCCTTGGTTATTATATAGACTATATATGTAATGTCCCGAACCTCTCCGGCCCATTCCTTTGTCAAAAATAAGTTCAAGAAGTGTTCTAGAGGGTAAAATGGACTTTTCCCACACTTTCCAGAGTTTTGAAACTACACGCCGTTTAGTTTGAGTACACGCCGTGTACCCCCTTTCTGGATATACCCCGTGTCGCAGGTCGTGTCCTCGTCGTGTGAAGTAAATGAGTATACACCGTGTAGTGTAACTACACACTGTGTACCACCTTGTTGGGTATACCCCGTGTTGAAGACCGTGTCCTTGCTGTGTGCACACCGTGTGTCCAGTTCTACACGCCGTGTAGTCCTTCCCCGCGTACGCGTTACCAGTCAACGGCCGTGTACCGTGTTGGAGCCGTGTCCTTTCCGTGTGCAATAAATGAGTACACTTCGTGTGTCTAAACTACACATCGTGTAGTCCTTCCCCGCGTATGCGTTACCCTCAAACTGTGTGTTGACCAGTCAACGGCCGCAGAACCATGTTGGAAGCCGCGTGGAGACCATGTGAATTAACCGAGTGCACGCCATGTACCATGAAGTACACGTCGTGTACTTTTCCTTTTCTCACCTATAAAGGAGGGGTCCCCTCCTCCTTTCAATTCACTCCTCTCCTCCCCATTCCTCTGAGCAGAGCTCTCCCAAGAGACTCGAAGGCTCCTTTTCTTCCATAACTTCTTCGTCCGAGCTCCGATTTACGATCCATCAGCGGCCACGGGGTCGTAATGACGAGGCGGAACTTCCGAGCCTGGGTCCATTGTATTTCCTTTGTACTTTCCTTTCCGACTTCCACCTGAGGAGGTTTTTCCGGGACCCGACAGAAGTGACGAACGCCGACAGACGTCTTCTAAAGTTGATCCGGGGGAGCGTTGCGATCGGAACCTGTTGAAGTAGGGATCTTACCTTCGTCTCTCTAATTTGTGCATCATGCGGGGTGGGTATCCCTTTTTTTTCATGAGAATAAGTTGAACCATTAAATGAATATAATAACTAGTTAAAGAACGGGGTTGGGAAGTTTGAGATTGCTGTTACTTTATATCCTGTGATATTATGTTGTGAATTGAATGAGCTTCTTCCTACTGAAAATCACGGTTGTTGGGGGCCTTTTCTTGTGCAATTAAATTTTGCCCTATATTTCTATACCATTTTTGTGGATGGAAATTTGTGGAATGTGGAAATTGGTTAATCATGTAAAGTTGGTTGTTTAAAATCTGGAACCCTTATGTGATCACCCCAGTTAAACAAAAACAGAATAATGAACATGTGGGTGTTGTCTTGGATACGTGGCATGTGATGGGGGTGTTTTGTGGGTTGTTATGGATCGGGTGAGCAGTGGGGTTGCGGTTGGCTTGGTTGTGGGTTGGCGTGAATGTTATGTTGGTGATGGGCAGCGGGGCTACAATAAATGGTATTAAAGGGATAATGATGTACGGGTTTCAGTGCGGTTGTAGTTATGGTGGTTGGCAACGGGGCTGCGGGGATGGGTTGAATGTCAACGGACTTTGGGTTGTGGTTAATAAATAAAAGTGGAAGAGTTAATGAATGGTGGGGCATGGTAATGAAACTGAGTTAATAATCAATGGGTTGGTTGTCTGATAAGAAGGGACTTGGTTGTGTTGCTCGTGTTTTCCTAACTTGATTTGTGGTTGGCAGGGGTATGTTTTACGAATGATCGATGTGGTTGGTTGTGGATAGTTTCCCAGTAGTCAAGGAACTAAATAAACTAATTTTTGCTGAAACGTGAAAACATAAATGGGGTTGAGGTTGTTTTTTGTATGCATGCTTCGTAGTAGCAGTGCCGAGGCACGTGCTCAGTTTCTCTGTTTAGAAGCCATAGGTTGGGCTGTGTGGTTGGTATATATATATATCTGTATCTTTTGTGTTTTATCATACCCCACCCATGTTGAGCACTTAGTGCCGAACACTCCCATTTCATGGGAGAGGGTATTTTTCCCTTAGTTACTAGCTCCTTTCTGCTCCTTCTCCCTTAGGCTGTGATGGATTGAGGTGACCTTACACCTAAGACTCTTCGGGTAGGTTTCGATTGGGGTGGCTTTAGCCCAAGACTCTTCGGGCAGGTTCTACTATTTCCTAAGAATCTTCGGGATGAGGCCCAGGTGTGTGTGGGCGGGATATGTGGTTGTGAGGCCCAGGTGTGTGCGGTCGGGATACGTGGTTGTGAGGCCCAGGTGTGTGCGGGCGGGATACGTGGTTGTGAGGCCCAGGTGTGTGTGGGCGGGGAGAGTGTGGCAGCGTCAGGACGTTCACCGTTAGGAAGAGCAGCTAACCAAAGGGAAATGGTGCGGGGTACCCAATACTCTTGTTTCTTATATACTACTACCTGTTGTGCTTGTGTTTTGGTGAGTGTGGCTAGTGAGGTTGGGTGGATAGATTTCCTTGCTAGGTTTCTTCTGTTGTTCTCACGGGACATTAGGATGTCTCCCCACTTGTGCACGATAGCTTTAGGTTTCCCTACTGAGTATACTTGTATGCTCACCCTACGTTTAATTTCAGGTTCCCAGGAGGACTACCAGGGTCGTGCGGGACCCTACTAGTCGGACAGTTGGAGTTTTTGCAGTTGGTGTTCTCTTGTTTTCTTTTGGTATTGTACTTTGAGATTTCTTATACTTCTACCTTGTTATAAAATTATTTAAACAAGCATGTGGGATTGGTTTGGGTTATTTATATACACTTGTTCTTTTCCTTTTGGTGGTTGACTTGTCCTATTTCCCGATCCTAAATAAATAAAAAGGGTAATGCGTCCCATATTTGTGAAAACTCATACCCTTGGTGCTAGTCGCCACCTTGGGGCCTACTGGAGGTGGGACTCGGGGGGTCATTATCTCCCTTTCACCATTTCCAACTCAGGAGGGGCTCTTTGGTGGGAGGGGGTTGTGACAAAATGTTATCAGAGCTGATGGTTGAGAGATAGGATGGAGTCTGGAGTTAGGCACAGTGAGGATTTCATGGGATGGTAGGGCAACAATGTTAGTTAATCTTGGTGCATGACATAGGCCAGGGAAGACCGGCTAGGACACGGGATTTTAGGGCCCCCCGTGATCCGATGTAAGGACTCTGAGCCTACCGAATGACCAAGTGAGACTAAATTGATTGTAGGGTAGAGACCCTAGGGAAGGTACATGCATCATCATGATTGTGTTTTACTTGATTTGGGTGTTCTGGGAAAGAAATTGAAATAAAATGATAAAATAAAACCTTGAGTTTTTCTTACTACTTGGGCTTAGGCGATCCTTGTTTACCGTACAACTATAGAACCTGGACGTCATCCCCAGGTGGCTTAGACGGCCAAGGCTCAGCAGATTCAGGCTGTCGATCAGCTGAGGATTGACCGAGAGGAGGAAGATAGCCAGTGGCAGAAGACTCTCCGTTATTTCCAGCAGTAGACCCTCAAGAAGTACGAGGGTAGTACTTCGGATACGGAGATGGAGGGGTGGATTGAGGAGCTAGGGATCACTTTTACCTTGATCTGTGCTCCGAGGGAGTACTGGGTTCCCCTAGCAGTCATTCAACTGATAGGTGAAGCGTGACTGTGGTGGAAACTCTACCTCGGAGAGAGGATAAAGGCAGAGGTTCCTTGGGCTGACTTTGAGAAGAAATTCTGAGAGGAATTCCTTTCTTCCATGATCAAGGTAGAGAAGCGGTAGGAGTTACTCTCCCTTCAGTAGGGGAGTATGTCAGTACGAGAGATGGGGATCAAGTTCAAGGATCTCTTGCACTTTTCTCCGGATCTCTTTCCAGATGAGGAGTCTCATGCGAGATGTTTGGAGGAGGTGATTCGTCCTTCGCTCCAGTATTCTGTCACCCCCTTCACCCTTACGACATACTTGGTGGTATAGAAGAAGGCATAGGTTGTAGAGAGGATGAACTCACTGGGAGGTGCACCCCGAGAGGGGAATCATCCAGGCTCGTCGAAGGGGAAGGAAGTCAGCATCAGGTCTCCCGTGACGAGACCTTCCAGGTTCAGGCCAGTGGGGAGCAGGCCCCAGTAGTTTCAGTTCATATCTTCGGGTCCTCGTCCCTTTTTCACGAGCCCAGGAACTAGGTGTTTTTATTATGGTGGTTTCAGGCACGTTTAGAGTCGGTGCCCGACCCGAGCTCAGTATGGTGGAGGTGGGTAGGTTCAACGCCCACCTCAGTAGCACCAGTTGCCGGCGAGGCCCTTCCAGCAGCAGTAGGACCCTGCTCCTCTGAGGGCAGACTTTGCAGGAGGAGGCCGACCTCAGGGTGCTCCTCAGGGACCTCGACCAGGGTGTGGTCGGGGAGGTGGACGACATCAGAGAGGCAGAGGAGCTGGGCGTGGATAGTTGCGCGCAACAGAGTTGACGGCTCCAGCAAGACCAGAGGTGGTGCGAGGTACTATTTGTTTTTTCAACACTCTTGTTTCTGCTTTGTTCGATTCGGGAGATTCGCACTCCTTTTTTGCACCTGGTCTAGCCCATGCTTTGGGACTAGACGTAGAGAGACTTTTCGTACCACTGGTACTGAGTACACCAGTTGGAGGCCAGACCAGCGTATCTTGTGTTTGCCAGGGATGTGGGCTGATGTTGGGACCACATCGATCTAGTGGGGACCTTCTTCTATTACAGATGCAGCCATACGATGTCATCCTAGGCATCGACTGGTTGTTTTTTGTTAGTGCCGTTATCGACTAATTCCGTATAAGAGTCATGTTCTCCGATGTGGACAGGAAGTATGTAGCTTTTGTTGGCGAGAGGAGCTATCAGGTGGGAAGCCGGCGTGTGGAGCCTCTCATTTCCTTGTTAGGTGGGCTATCAGTGGTTCCATCTGATACAGAGATGATGAATTTCCCAGAGGTTGTTGGGGAGTTCCTCGATGTTTTTCTCGAGGAATTTGTGACTCTACCCCCCGATGTGAAGTTGAGTTCGGGATAGACTTACAGCCTAGTGCCCGTCTGATTTCGATGGCCCCTTATCGAATGACACCTTTGGAGTTGCGGGAGTTGCGGATTCAGATTGACGATCTGATGGAGAAGGGTTTTGTTCGACCCAGCGTATCACCATGGGGTGCTCCAGTTTTGTTCGTGAAGAAGGCAGATGATGGTCTCAGGCTATTCATAGACTACCGAAGGTTGAACCAGGTAACGGTCAAGAACTGCTATCCCCTCCCAAGGATAGATGATCTCTTCGACAAACTGACGGGAGCAGGTTGGTTTTCCAAGATCGATATATGATCTGGATATCATCAGTGAGGTTAAAATACAGTGACATCTCGAAGACGGATTTCAGGTGCAGGTATGGGCACTTCGAGTTTGTGGTGATGCCGTTTGGAGTTACGAATGCACCGGCTGTGTTCATGGGACTCATGAACTTTGTCTTCCGTGAGTTTCTGGACCGGTTCATCGTTGTGTTTATCGATGACATCCTGATCTACTCAAGGTCAGAGGAGGAGCACATTGAGCATCTCAGGGCAGTCTTGGGAGTCCTTCGAAACCACCAGCTTTACGAGAAATTGTAAAAGTGTAAGTTCTTGACACAAGAAGTACACTTCCTTGGGCACGTAGTGTCTCAGCATGGAGTGTCAGTGGACCCGTCAAAGGTGGAGGCAATTGTTTCTTGGGCAGCACCCAAGAGCGTGGCAGAAGTTCGTAGTTTCCTGGGGTTAGCAGGTTACTATCGGAGGTTCGTTTCGGACTTATCTCGAGTTTCTTCTCTATTGACAGCTTTGATGAGGAAGAACCAGGTCTTCCTATGGATCGAGCAGTGCCAGAAATCTTTCGACTACCTAAAGGAGAAGTTGGTCAGTGCTCCTGTACTTAGTTTTCCAGAGGAAGGGTTGTTGTGTGAGGTGTTTTGTGATGCTTCTGGCCTTGGTCTGGGGTGCGTGCTGATGCAGAAGAAGAGAGTGATCTGTTATGGGTCTAGGCAATTACACCCTCACGAGCGTAACTATACCACCCATGACCTAGAGTTTGCAGTAGTAGTGTTCGCACTGAAGTTGTGGTGACATTACCTCTTTGGGGAGTGCTTTGTGGTCTTCTCAGATCATAAGAGTCTGTGTTATATCTTCTCTCAGTGTGACCTAAACTTACGGCAGCAGAGATGAGTCGAGTTTCTCCAAGACTATGACTTTTAGATCTCTTACACTGAAGGTAAGGGCAACGTTGTGGCTGATGCCCTGAGCAGGAAGTCGCATCAAGAAGTGGTTCGGGAGTCCACTGATGCTTGGAAGGCGATGGGAGAGTTGGCCACCTTGCACTTGGATTCCATGGTAGAAGGTGTTAGAGGCTGTTTGTTTCAGATGATGGTGCAGTCCTCCTTGTTGCAGCAGGTGGATGTAACACCCCAATCTTCCACGGTACACTTCTCTTTGAATAATACAATAGTGTGTGTTGTACGCAACACTGAGTTCAAGTACACCACGACTTACCAAACTAGCCGTTCAAAAGAGGTTATGAATAGTATTAACTAAATTTTAAATATTATATTATCCTTATAATTTTAATCCATATTATGAGTTTTTAAGATATGATTTATGAACAAATTCATTTTTTCAGATAAAAGAAGTATTTTTCAAAAAATGAAATTTTACCGCTTTTTAATGGCGAAGCCTTTTTAAAACCAATATTTGAAGCTTTTATATATTCAATTTGACAAAATAAAATTCTTATTTAGAATCGGGACATAGTAATTTAGTGTCAATAATGTTTTGGTGTCTTTCTGATAACTTTCATATTTGGGTGAATAGTGAAAAATTACTAAATTTTAACTGAAAACAACTTTTTTAATCAAAATAATTTATATTGTTAAATTATACATTTTAATGGTTTGGAAGTATAAATAGATTATATTTTTACTATTTAATCCAATTATGGTCATTTTAAGTAATTTCACCTTGAAATTGGACATAAACAAGTGTCAAACTTTTGATAGTTATTATTTCTTAAAAATACGCCTTTTGGTTTCGAAAGCAGGAATCAATTTTAAATTAATAAATGAAACTTTTATGTTTTGAATTTGGTAAAATAGGCTTAATTTTTGGATTCGGAATAACGAAATTAGCCTAGGGTGAAATTTTGGTACTTTTCGGATAACTTTTATATTTTGATGAATAGTAAAAAATTACTAAATTTTAATTAAAAACAACTTTTTTAATCGAAAAAATTAATAGTGATAAATTATGAATTTGAGTTGTTTTAAATTATATTTAAAATATATTTTTACCATGTAATACAATGTGGTTCATTGAACATAATTTCACATTTAAACCAGACATAAACAAGTGCCAATCTTTTGATAGTTATTATCTCTTAAAAACACGTTTTTTTTTAACAACGAGAATTAATTTTAAATTAATTTCTACCACTTCTGTATTTTGAATTTGGAAAAATGCATTCCATATTTGGAATCAGGATGTTCATATTGTGTAAATAGGTAACTTTTATTTTTAGACATTTTGGATTATTACTTCGGTAAATATTTTATTTACCATGGTTAAAGGGTAAATCCGGTAAACATGGGTTAAAAAAATAATATTATAATAATACTAAATTACCCTAAAACGTGTCTGAACCCTATTGGTTGATACATGGTCGACCATGGGAATCTTTGGGTCGATTTTGGACCCCATGGATCCACTTGTAAGTGATAGGGACACTTTATTTTAATTAAGTTAAAATGAATACAAAAATCACACAAGCATATATCTTTTAGCAAAACAATTGTTATATAGGGATATATATGTTGGATTTTAGACTATAAATATTCATTATAAAGATAAAAAGATTTAATACATAATTATATTTTATTTATATTTTTTAGACATTAAATAATTTAATTTATTTATGACACAATGGTGATGCAGTAATTACCATAATAGTGAAAAATTAGAATAATTGATATTATAAATACCCAAATAAATATAATTTGAGACTTTTATTGAATTAAAATAATTTTCTAGGTTAATATGACATATTAGGATTGATTTAATTAACTTTTTTCGAATTAATAATTCTGTTATGAGTTTCACAAAAATCAACTATTGAATAGTGTCAAAATTGACATAAAAGAGTTTTTAAAACAAATATTATATTATTAATTGATATTAAATTACTAAATATCTAATCTTCGGCCAAGAGACTTATATCATGATAGGTGTATCATTAATGGACCAATTGGGGGTCTCTTGGATGTATATGGTAAGTTTATTAACCATATAATGTAAAAATACAAAGAGACATTGTAAAAATGAAACTAATTAACTAAGAGTTAATACTTAAAGATAAGGTTAATATAATGACCCAAACCTGTCTAAATTCTATTGGTTTAGTGTTTTTCGACCCATACCCACCTTAAACTTTGAATAATAAACTTTGGAGCTATTAGAAACCGAATATTAATTTATTATAAATTAATATTTCTAGCTTTTCCAAAGGTGCCCCTCACCCCTCTTATAAAAGGGCACTCCTCCTTCTCATTTCTTCACACCTTCAAAGCCTTTTGTTTCGGCCAAACCCTGCCCAAATACTCTCTCAAATTCCCTCACTACAACCAAGAGACCTTAGTTTGATCATAAATTCATCCTAAGGATCCCTTTTGAGCAAATCAAAAGGAAGAACCCGAAGAAGAGGTAATGTTTTCACCACCCCTTTTCAAGTTCCTTTCTTCTTCCACTTCTTATTTCTTTGTTATTACCATTCTAAAATAATAACTCCAATATCATATATATATTGTGATTTTATTATAAATATGGTACAACCATATTTAGTATTCAATCCACCCTTTGAAAAACATGTCACCATACGTGCGTACGTACGACTTACCGTCTCCACGTCGTGGTGTAATTGTTATTCAATATATTATTATTTGGATGGGTATAATAATTGTAACGACCCGAAATTTTGAATAAATCTTGTTTCCTAATTTTATGTGTTATTTTATTTTTATACTCAACAAAAATGTTTCATTTGATTACATGTGTATAATTAAAATGAGACCATTGGGTTTTGACTGTTATATGACCATTGGTCAATATGACCGCTGGAAACTAAACGTTTTGATTATTGTCTCTAAATACAAGTAATCTTGGTTAATTAATATAGAAAGAAGATTCGATGGCCTCACCCAGTAGTCTTGGACTGATCGAAGCCCATCTAACAGAACTCGGGAAGGAGGTAGCACCACTGGGCTTTGCTCTGGACCAAACCCAAGCTGAACTTAATTGTGTGAAGCTAGAACGGGATCGCCTTCGCGAGAAGTTCAAACTGATAGAAATTACTACTTGTGAGATGTTGGTCGAGCCTCCCTTGGATTCTCTCACCTTATCACACCTTACACTTCGGTCCTATGCTGGTGTGATAAGGGGATATGTAAGGAGACCGTAACTGCCTTGTGTAATCCTTTGTTTTAAATAAAAATTGGGACTTCTTCTTATGATGAAGTTTATGAATTTTCAAATGACTGGATAAACATAGTATGCATATTTTTTATGAATTTTAGAAAAAGTATATTTTAAAAATGTTTTTGTAAACCTTAAATAATTAAAAATGTGTAATGATTTTCAAAAAATGGTCTTCTACAATTATGTTTAGTACGAAATTTAGAGTCTAATAAGATCAACTTAATTTTAGATGAATAGTAAATTATGAATAGTGATTTTATGATTAGGATTAGTAATGTGTCCAAATGGATTAGTAATCTCACTTAAAGAAAGTATTAATATAATCTAGGCACCTTGATTAAGTAATGTGATTCAATAAAATGGTTAAATAACGGTTTCATAAATTATTATTCAAGTATTAGTTTTTTCGAGTGAATAGTGTTTTTTAATTAAAAATTAAATTAAAAATATTTAAAAAAATATTTTTATAAAATGGATTTCATTTTTGAACTCACAACACTGATATTATGTTATGGTAATTTTTGGGGTTTTTTCTGAAAAAATGAATTTTCAGTGAAGACGTTCACTATTTTTGGGAAGATGTTCACTATTATTATTTTGGAAGACGTTCACTATTTTGGGGACCCTATATGATCGAGGTAAATAGATTACTACGGTATTTTCATTGAGGAGTAAGGTTGACTTATATTTTGAAGAATTGATGAATTTAAGTTGAACTTATGGTAATATAGGTTACTTATCGAAATGATTAACCTATCTTGGGGAAAAATTATTTAGGTTAGCTACTTTTGTTATAAGATGTTAGGTTTGGTTGATGTTGTTTGGAGATGAACAATGAAGTTTATTTTGGAAGACTATGTCATCAAATCATTCTTGTATTTGCATTTCAATCTTAGTTTGGTTTATTTTGAGGAATTTTAAGGACCGTTATTTATGGAATGGTCTATGATAAACTTTGGGTAGTACCATAGAACTTTGAAGATTTAAAAGTAGTTTCCATTCCTATGGGATTATTTCTTTTTGAAGAGTTGTTTTACCTTACCCTTTCTGTTTTTGGGATAATGTTTAAAGATAGAAGAAATAGATAGTTAATCTTTTGTGGATTATGTGATTCTCTAGAAGATGATTCTTGTGTTTTGATGAGACCAAGTGTTTTTGAATGCTCATCGTTTGGAGAAAAGATTAGCTTTAGTTAGAAACTTATTAAAGGATGAAACTCTACATGAAGATAGGTATATTTTCTTATGTTTTTGTTTTATGTTGTAAATGAATTCCTCAAAATTATGAAAAGGAACGTAAAACAAAAACGTTGTTGGTTTAAGTTTCCTACTGGGTAATCAAAGGCCATTTACACACATCATAAGTTTGGGATTTTCTTATGGTTAACTTTCTCCTAATCATGTTTTCTATCACTCTCCCTCAGAACTTGACCCTTTGTTTTTCTTCCATGTCCATGTTTTCCTACATGGAATCCTAGTGTGGGTTAACTCGGGAGACCTTTTTACTTCCCTTTCTTTTTTTTAAAGTAATAGTTTTACTGACTACTTTTACGATGTGGGACTTTAAATGAAATTTCAAAACCCAATTTTAAAAATTGTGAGGACGCAATTTCTTAAGGGGGGAAGATTGTAACGACCCGAAATTTTGAATAAATATTGTTTCCTAATTTTATGTGTTATTTTATTTTATTTTTATACTCAACAAAAATGTTTCATTTGATTACATGTGTATAATTAAAATGAGACCATTGGGTTTTGACTGTTATATGACCATTGGTCAATATGACCGCAGGAAATTAAACGTTTTGATTATTGTCTCTAAATACTAGTAATCTTGGTTAATTAATATAGAAAGAAGATTCGATGGTCTCACCCAGTAGTCTTGGACCGATCGAAGCCCATCTAACAGAACTTGGGAAGGAGGTAGCACCACTAGGCTTTGCTCTGGACCAAACCCAAGCTGAACTTAATCGTGTGAAGCTAGAACGGGATCGCCTTCGTGAGAAGTTCAAACTGATAGAAATTACTACTTGTGCGATGTTGGCCGAACTTCCCTCAGATTCTCTCACCTTAGCACACCTTACACTTAGGTCCTATGCTGGTGTGATAAGGGGATATGTAAGGAGACCGTAACTGCCTTGTGTAATCCTTTGTTTTAAATAAAAATTGGGACTTCTTCTTATGATGAAGTTTATGAATTTTCAAATGACTGGATAAATATAGTATGCATATTTTTTTATGAATTTTAGAAAAAGTATATTTTAAAAATGTTTTTGTAAATCTTAAATAATTAAAAATGTGTAATGATTTTCAAAAAATGGTCTTCTACAATTATGTTCAGTACGAAATTTAGAGTCTAATAAGATCAAATTAATTTTAGATGAATAGTAAATTATGAATATTAATTTTATGATTAGGATTAGTAATGTGTTAAAATGGATTAGTAATATCACTTAAAGAAAGTATTAATATAATCTAGGCACCTTGATTAAGTAATGTGATTCAATAAAATGGTTAAATAATGGTTTCATAAATTATTATTCAAGTATTAGTTTTTTCGAGTGAATAGTGTTTTTTAATTAAAAATTAAATTAAAAATATTTAAAAAATTATTTTTATAAAATGGAGTTTATTTTTGAAATCAGAGCATTGATATTTGGTTAAGGTGAAATTTTGGGATCTTTCTGAGAAAGTTGAATTTTCAGTGAATAGTAAAAATACAGTTTTAGGGTTTCGGTATGTTTAATGACATCATAACTGTGTCATGATGATATCATTAGATATTTTAAGGGATGGTAGACCAAAGGTGATTAATTATTGTATGTGGGGCCCATTTGGCCTAACTTCATGGGAAATATCTTGGGAGAGCACATGGTTTTGAGAAAACCACTTTTGATGTGTCCCTTGGCCATTAATGTCTTGTCCCCTCACTTTCCCTATAAATACCAAGCCATCCTCTCATCCATTTCGACTCCCCACCCTCCCCCAACGAAGTTATGATCTCATTACCTCACAAGGAGTCCTTTCAAGGTGCCCCAAAGCCCTCAAGGTCCCAACCTTTGCGTTTTAAGAGTTATGTTTTAAGGTAAGGGATCCGATCTTTCTCTTTATTTTCAAGAAATCTCTTTTATGTAATTTATTTTATGCTACATGTTCTTTTGTTAAAGGGTGTTCTTTTATACTCCTCTTACTTCCCTTTTCATGTTCACATAATGAGAGATCCTCTCTTACTCTCATTATTTCGTTTTATGAAGTTTTAAGTGGCGTCGTTAGGCTGCCGAAATTTTTGTAACGGATTCTTTCTCCCTTATCATTTTTCAAGATCAATTTTCATTTAAAGTATTTCAAGTTCCTTTTTATTATGTTGGGGTATGATCTCTAAATTTATAATACTGGTCTTTTATGATCATATTATGAGATACCCCATTTTATCTCTTCAATTCAGTATTTTGATGTTTTAAGTGGCGTCGTTAGGCTGCCGAATTTTTAAGTAGTTCTTCACCCTTCTCATTTTGAAGTTCTACTTTCATGTCAATTCTTTGAAGTTCCTTTTTGTTATGTTGGGTTATTATCTCTATATCTATCATACTTATATTTTATGACCATATGATTAGAGACCCCATTTGATCTCTTCAATTCAGTATTTTGAAGTTTTAAGTGGCGCCGTTAGGCTGCCGAATTTTTAAGTGGTTCTTCACCGTTCTCATTTTGAAGTTCTACCTTCATGTAAATTCTTGCAAGTTCATTTTTATTATGTTGGGGTATGATCTCCATATATATAATACTTATCTTTTAGGACCATATGATGAGAGACCTCATTTTATCTCTTCAATTCAGTATTTTGAAGTTTAAGTGGCATCGTTAGGCTGCTGAATTTTTAAGTGGTCCTTGCACCTTTCTTCCTTTTCAAAGTTCTAATTCCATGTCAAGTCTTTCAAGTTAATTTTTATTATGTTTGGGTATGATCTCTATATCTATAATACTGATCTTTTATGTTCATATTATGAGAGACCATATTTGAACTCATCAATTCATTTTTGGTTGAAGTTTATGTAACGCTGTTAGGCTGCCGAATTTTCATAAGAGAAATCTTATTTTTGTCTTCCTTTCATGTTCTTCATTTCATATGGTATATTTTCAAATTTCATTACCATGTTATTAAATACCTTATATTCTGTCCCTCTACTGTTTTATTGGTCATTTATGAATGTTTGACCCATGTCCCCTCTCTTTTTAATGTTTTCTAAAAACCCCGAAACATAGCTGTTATGCTGCAGAATTTCCGTCTCCAAATGTCTCTCTCTTTTTCCAAAGTTATTTTATTTTATTAAGTGAACACTCAAATATATATCTTCTATAGTTGTGTTCAAATATATACCAAGTTGTTCTATTTTAAATTCTGGGATTTACATACATGAGACCCGATCTCTCTTTCCGTGGGTTTAAAGTGACATAAAGATCATGTCTTTAAAGAAGTTTTTAAAACGTTATGATTATGAAATGAAACCCATTTATTTTATGATATATGGGTTGTTTATGAAATGATTGATGATGTTATATGTGGCTCACATGATAATAAAGACATGTCAAGGGTGCGCACAGATAGCGCTCCAATGCATTGGGTAAAGACTTAATCTCTAGAGATGACTTTTTTGACTGATACCTTGGTGAATAATCTTGGTAATTTTTAATGACACCTTGGGGATGGACCTTGGTGAAACGAAATGATTGTCAATATTAAATGATGCAGCCACATCTTCAAGTTATGAAAAATGTTATTTTTATTATGATATATCTCATTATTTCTTTCTCATGCCTTAAAGTTCTTCTCATGACCTTATTGAAGTATCTCAAGTTCACATGTAAAATGTCTCTCTTGTTTCCCTTACAGGGCCTTCTGCTCACCCTTTATTTTGATGTATGTCCCCAGGTTATGATATGCACTAATGAACCTAGGGTGAACATGAGGAGAAGCCTTTCAAGTGTTTAAGAAGAATGTTTTATGTTTTCATGTTTTAAGTTCCTGGTTTCCAAGACACTAAACCTTAAAGATCCTCAGTTTTGTAAAATGTAATGAAAGTTTATGTGTTAAAAAGGCGGGATGCTATAGTTGGTATCAAAGGATGGTTTAGTTATTTGTGGAAATTGGGATATGAAAACTTTAGGAAGAAACCCATAGAAAAGTTTAAATATAGGAAATCTTCCTGGTATTTTGGTGAATATTGAGTAAGGGGTTGCCAAGCAAATACATCCCTGTCTGGATACGAGCAGGTAGAGGTGGCTCTGGCACAGATGTACATAGGGGTAAAACCCGAAAACAACGCTTTAAGCTAGACTCAAACGGGAACTGGTACATGTCAATGGGCCTTGCTGCACTCTTGGTTACGACACTCCTGGGGGGATATGCTTTAGTAAATTCATAAGCTTAGTATTTTCCATTGTTAAAGGAACTAAGATAAAATAAAATAAAGATTCAAATAACAATATATGGTCACCGATAACCTAGATGGGAACCTAGGGGATCACAAGTTAGGGTATACTTTTCTTCTATAAGTTATACTTATATGCTTTAAGTTTGTTTTCATGATTATTGGCTTAGTATTTAAGCCCCTAATTATAGTTTCTTTTCTTAGTTAATGGCGGGAAATGGAAGAACATGTCCCAACAACCAATGTGATAGGAAATGATACGATTTCCGTATTAATATGACAAAGACAATTAGGGGATTAAAAGATGATTATTATTTTGGAAGACGTTCACTATTTTGGGGACCCTATATGATCGAGGTAAATAGATTACTACGGTATTTTCATTGAGGAGTAAGGTTGACTTATATTTTGAAGAATTGATGAATTTAAGTTGAACTTATGGTAATATAGGTTACTTATGGAAATGATTAACCTATCTTGGGGAAAAATTGTTTAGGTTAGCTACTTTTTTATAAGATGTTAGGTTTGGTTGATGTTGTTTGGAGATGAACAATGAAGTTTATTTTGGAAGACTATGTTATCAAATCATTCTTGTATTTGGGTATCAATCTTAGTTTGGTTTATTTTGAGGAATTTTAAGGACCGTTATTTATGGAATGTTCTATGATAAACTTTGGGTAGTACCATAGAACATTGAATATTTAAAAGTAGTTTCCATTCCTATGGGATTATTTCTTTTTGAAGAGTTGTTTTACCTTACCCTTTCTGTTTTTGGGATAATGTTTAAAGATAGAAGAAATAGAAAGTTAATCTTTTGTGGATTATGTGATTCTCTAGAAGATAATTCTTGTGTTTTTATGAGACCAAGTGTTTTTGAATGCTCATCGTTTGGAGAAAAGATTAGCTTTGGGTAGAAACTTATTAAAGGATGAAACTCTACATGAAGATAGGTATATTTTCTTATGTTTTTGTTTTATGTTGTAAATGAATTCCTCAAAATTATGAAAAGGAACGTAAAACAAAAACGTTGTTGGTTTACGTTTCCAACTGGGTAATCAAAGACCATTTACACACATCATAAGTTTGGGATTTTCTTATGGTTAACTTTCTCCTAATCATGTTTTCTATCACTCTCCCTCAGAACTTGACCATTTGTTTTTCTTCCATGTCTATGTTTTCCTACATGGAATCCGAGTGTGGGTTAACTCGGGTGACCTTTTTACTTCCCTTTCTTTCTTTTAAAGTAATAGTTTTACTGACTGCTTTTACGATGTGGGACTTTAAATGAAATTTCAAAACCCAATTTTAAAAATTGTGAGGACGCAATTTCTTAAGGGGGGGAGATTGTAACGACCCGAAATTTTGAATAAATCTTGTTTCCTAATTTTATGTGTTATTTTATTTTATTTTTATACTCAACAAAAATGTTTCATTTGATTACATGTGTATAATTAAAATGAGACCATTGGGTTTTGACTGTTATATGACCATTGGTCAATATGACCGCTGGAAATTAAACGTTTTGATTATTGTCTCTAAATACAAGTAATCTTGGTTAATTAATATAGAAAGAAGATTCGATGGCCTCACCCAGTAGTCTTGGACTGATCGAAGCCCATCTAACAGAACTTGAGAAGGAGGTAGCACCACTGGGCTTTTCTCTGGACCAAACCCAAGCTGAACTTAATCGTGTGAAGCTAGAACGGGATCCCCTTCGTGAGAAGTTCAAACTGATAGAAATTACTACTCGTGCGATGTTGGCCGAGCCTCCCTCAGATTCTCTCACCTTAGCACACCTTACACTTAGGTCCTATGCTGGTGTGATAAGGGGATATGTAAGGAGACCGTAACTGCCTTGTGTAATCCTTTGTTTTAAATAAAAATTGGGACTTCTTCTTATGATGAAGTTTATGAATTTTCAAATGACTGGATAAATATAGTATGCATATTTTTTATGAATTTTAGAAAAAGTATATTTTAAAAATGTTTTTGTAAACCTTAAATAATTAAAAATGTGTAATGATTTTCAAAAAATGGTCTTCTACAATTATGTTCAGTACGAAATTTAGAGTCTAAAAAGATCAACTTAATTTTAGATGAATAGTAAATTATGAATAGTAATTTTATGATTAGGATTAGTAATGTGTCCAAATGGATTAGTAATCTCACTTATTGAAATTATTAATATAATCTAGGCACCTTGATTAAGTAATGTGATTCAATAAAATGGTTAAATAACGGTTTCATAAATTATTATTCAAGTATTAGTTTTTTCGAGTGAATAGTGTTTTTTAATTAAAAATTAAATTAAAAATATTTAAATAATTATTTTTATAAAATGGAGTTTATTTTTGAAATCAGAGCATTGATATTTGGTTAAGGTGAAATTTTGGGATCTTTCTGAGAAAGTTGAATTTTCAGTGAATAGTAAAAATACAGTTTTAGGGTTTCGGTATGTTTAATGACATCATAACTATGTCATGATGATATCATTGGATATTTTAAGGGATGTTCGACCAAAGGTGATTAATTATTGTATGTGGGGCCCATGTGGCCTAACTTCATGGGAAATATCTTGGGAGAGCACATGGTTTTGAGAAAACCACTTTTGAGGTGTCCCTTGGCCATTAATGCCTTGTCCCCTCACTTTCCCTATAAATACCAAGCCATCCTCTCATCCATTTCGACTCCCCACCCTCCCCCAACTAAGTTATGATCTAATTACCTCCCAAGGAGTCCTCCCAAGGTGCCCCAAAGCCCTCAAGGTCCCAACCTTTGAGTTTTAAGAGTTATGTTTTAAGGTAAGGGATCCGATCTTTCTCTTTCTTTTCAAGAAATCTCTTTTATGTAATTTATTTTATCCTACATGTTCTTATGTTAAAGGGTGTTCTTTTATACTCCTCTTACTTCCCTTTTCATGTTCACATAATGAGAGATCCCCTCTTACTCTCATTATTTCGTATTATGAAGTTTTAAGTGGCGCCGTTAGGCTGCCGAAATTTTTGTAACGGATTCTTTCTCCCTTCTCATTTTTCAAGATCAATTTTCATGTAAAGTATTTAAAGTTCCTTTTTATTATGTTGGGGTATGATCTCTAAATTTATCATACTGGTCTTTTATTATCATATTATGAGAGACCCTATTTTATCTCTTCAATTCAGTATTTTGATGTTTTAAGTGGCGCTGTTAGGCTGCCGAATTTTTAAGTGGTTCTTCACCCTTCTCGTTTTGAAGTTCTACTTTCATGTAAATTCTTTCAAGTTACTTTTTGTTATGTTGGGTTATTATCTCTATATCTGTCATACTTATCTTTTATGACCATATGATGAGATACCCCATTTGATCTCTTCAATTCAGTATTTTGAAGTTTTAAGTGGCGTCGTTAGGCTGCCGAATTTTTAAGTGGTTCTTCACCCTTCTCTTTTTAAAGTTCTACCTTCATGTCAATTCTTGAAAGTTCCTTTTTATTATGTTGGGGTATGATCTCAATATCTATAATACTGATCTTTTAGGACCATATGATTAGAGACCTCATTTTATCTCTTCAATTCAGTATTTTGAAGTTTAAGTGGCATCGTTAGGCTGCTGAATTTTTAAGTGGTCCTTGCACCTTTCTCCCTTTTCAAGGTTCTAATTCCATGTCAAGTCTTGAAAGTTACTTTTTATTATGTTGGGGTATGATCTCTGTATCTATAATACTGATATTTTATGTTCATATTATGATAGACCCTATTTTATCTCATCAATTCATTTTTGGTTGAAGTTTATGTAACGCTGTTAGGCTGCCGAATTTTCATAAGAGAAATCTTATCTTTGTCTTCCTTTCATGTTCTTCATTTCATATGGTATATTTTCAAATTTAATTACCATGTTATTAAATCCCTTATATTCTGTCCCTATACTGTTTTATGGGTCATTTATGAATGTTTGACCCATTTCCCCTCTCTTTTCAATGTTTTCTAAAAACCCCGAAACATAGCTGTTATGCTGCAGAATTTCCGTCTCAAAATGTCTCTCTCTTTTTCTAAAGTTATTTTATTTTATTAAGTGAATACTCAAATCTATATCTTCTATAGGTGTGTTCACATATATACCAAGTTGTTCTATTTTAAATTCTGGGATTTACATACATGAGACCCGCTCTCTCTTTTCGTGGGTTTAAAGTGACATAAAGATCATGTCTTTAAAGCAGTTTTTAAAACGTTATGATTATGAAATGAAACCCATTTATTTTATGCTATATGGGTTGTTTATGAAATTATTGATGATGTTATATGTGGCTCACATGATAATAAAGACATGTCAAGGGTGCGCCCAGATAGCGCTCCAATGCATTGGGTAAAGACTTAATCTCTAGAGATGACTTTTTAGACTGATACCTTGGTGAATAACCTTGGTAATTTTTAATGACACCTTGGGGATGGACCTTGGTGAAAATAAATGATTGTCAATATTAAATGATGCAGCCACATTTTCAAGTTATGAAAAATGTTATTTTTATTATGATATATCTCATGATTTCTTTATCATGCCTTAAAGTTCTTCTCCTGACCTTATTGAAGTATCTCAAGTTCACATGTAAAATGTTTCTCTTATTTCCCTTACTGGGCCTTCTGCTCACCCTTTCTTTTGATGTATGTCCCCAGGTTATGAGATGCACTAATGAACCTAGGGTGAACATGAGGAGAATCCTTTCAATTGTTTAAGAAGAATGTTTTATGTTTTCATGTTTTAAGTTCCTGGTTTCCAAGACACTAAACCTTAAAGATCCTCGGTTTTGTAAAATGTAATGAAATTTTATGTGTTAAAAAGGCAGGATTCTATAGTTGGTATCAAAGTATGGTTTAGTTATTTGTGGAAATTAGGATATGAAAACTTTAGGAAGAAATCCATAGAAAAGTTTAAATATAGGAAATCTTCCTGGTATTTTGGTGAATATTGAGTAAGGGGTTGCCAAGCAAATACATCCCTGTCTGGATACGAGTAGGTAGAGGTGGCTCTGGCACAGATGTACATAGGGGTAAAACCCGAAAACACCGCTTTGAGCTAGACTCGAACAAGGACTGGTACACGACAACGGCCCTTGCTGCACTCTTGGTTATGATACTCCCGGGGGATATGCTTTAGTAAATTCATAAGCTTAGTATGAACCATTGTTAAAGGAACAAAGATAAAATAAAATAAAGATTCAAATAACAATATATGGTCATGGATAACCTAGATGGGAACCTAGGGGATCAAAAGTTAGGGTATACTTTTCTTCTACAAGTTATCATTATATGCTTTAAGTTTTTTTTCATGATTATTGGCTTAGTATTTAAGCCCCTAATTATAGTTTCTTTTCTTAGTTAATGGCGGGAAATGGAAGAACATGTCCCAACAACGAATGTGATAGGAAATGATACTATTTACGTATTAATATTAAAAATATGATTAGGGGATTAAAAGATGATTATTATTTTGGAAGACGTTCACTATTTTGGGGACCCTATATGATCGAGGTAAATAGATTACTACGGTATTTTCATTGAGGAGTAAGGTTGACTTATATTTTGAAGAATTGATGAATTTAAGTTGAACTTATGGTAATATAGGTTACTTATGGAAATGATTAACCTATCTTGGGGAAAAATTGTTTAGGTTAGCTACTTTTGTTATAAGATGTTAGGTTTGGTTGATGTTGTTTGGAGATGAACAATGAAGTTTATTTTGGAAGACTATGTTATCAAATCATTCTTGTATTTGGGTTTCAATCTTAGTTTGGTTTATTTTGAGGAATTTTAAGGACCGTTATTTATGGAATGGTCTATGATAAACTTTGGGTAGTACCATATAACTTTGAAGATTTAAAAGTAGTTTCCATTCCTATGGGATTATTTCTTTTTGAAGAGTTGTTTTACCTTACCCTTTCTGTTTTGAGGATAATGTTTAAAGATAGAAGAAATAGATAGTTAATCTTTTGGGGATTATGTGATTCTCTAGAAGATGATTCTTGTGTTTTGATGAGACCAAGTGTTTTTGAATGCTCATCGTTTGGAGAAAATATTATCTTTGGGTAGAAACTTATTAAAGGATGAAACTCTACATGAAGATAGGTATATTTTCTTATGTTTTTGTTTTATGTTGTAAATGAATTCCTCAAAATTATGAAAAGGAACGTAAAAAAAACGTTGTTGGTTTACGTTTCCTACTGGGTAATCAAAGACCATTTACACACATCATAAGTTTGGGATTTTCTTATGGTTAACTTTCTCTTAATCATGTTTTCTATCACTCTCCATCAGAACTTGACCCTTTGTTTTTCTTCCATGTCCATGTTTTCCTACATGGAATCCTAGTGTGGGTTAACTCGGGTGACCTTTTTACTTCCCTTTCTTTCTTTTAAAGTAATCGTTTTACTGACTGCTTTTACGATGTGGGACTTTAAATGAAATTTCAAAACCCAATTTTAAAAATTGTGAGGACGCAATTTCTTAAGGGGGGAAGATTGTAACGACCCGAAATTTTGAATAAATCTTGTTTCCTAATTTTATGTGTTATTTTATTTTATTTTTATACTCAACAAAAATGTTTCATTTGATTACATGTGTATAATTAAAATGAGACCATTGGGTTTTGAATGTTATATGACCATTGGTCAATATGACCGCTGGAAATTAAACGTTTTGATTATTGTCTCTAAATACAAGTAATCTTGGTTAATTAATATAGAAAGAAGATTTGATGGCCTCACCCAGTAGTCTTGGACCGATCGAAGCCCATCTAACAGAACTTGGGAAGGAGGTAGCACCACTGGTCTTTGCTCTAGACCAAATCCAAGCTAAACTTAATCGTGTGAAGCTAGAACGGGATCGCCTTCGCGAGAAGTTCAAACTGATAGAAATTACTACTCGTGCGATGTTGTCCGAGCCTCCCTCGGATTCTCTCACCTTAGCACACCTTACACTTAGGTCCTATGCTGGTGTGATAAGGGGATATGTAAGGATACCGTAACTGTCTTGTGTAATCCTTTGTTTTAAATAAAAATTGGGACTTCTTCTTATGATGAAGTTTATGAATTTTTAAATGACTGGATAAATATAGTATGCATATTTTTTATGAATTTTAGAAAAAGTATATTTTAAAAATGTTTTTGTAAACCTTAAATAATTAAAAATGTGTAATGATTTTCAAAAAATGGTCTTCTACAATTATGTTCAATACGAAATTTAGAGTCTAATAAGATCAACTTAATTTTAGATGAATAGTAAATTATGAATAGTAATTTTATGATTAGGATTAGTAATGTGTCCAAATGGATTAGTAATCTCACTTAAAGAAAGTATTAATATAATCTAGGAACCTTGATTAAGTAATGTGATTCAATAAAATGGTTAAATAACGGTTTCATAAATTATTATTCAAGTATTAGTTTTTTCGAGTGAATAGTGTTTTTTAATTAAAAATTAAATTAAAAATATTTAAAAAATTATTTTTATAAAATGGAGTTTATTTTTGAAATCAGAGCATTGATATTTGGTTAAGGTGAAATTTTGGGATCTTTCTGAGAAAGTTGAATATTCAGTGAATAGTAAAAATACAGTTTTAGGGTTTCGGTATGTTTAATGTCATCATAACTGTGTCATGATGATATCATTAGATATTTTAATGGATGGTAGACCAAAGGTGGTTAATTATTGTATGTGGGGCCCATGTGGCCTAACTTCATGGGAAATATCTTGGGAGAGCACATGGTTTTGAGAAAACCACTTTTGAGGTGTCCCTTGGCCATTAATGCCTTGTCCCCTCACTTTCCCTATAAATACCAAGCCATAATCTCATCCATTTCGACTCCCCACCCTCCCCCAACGAATTTATGATCTCATTACCTCCCAAGGAGTCCTCCCAAGGTGCCCCAAAGCCCTCAAGGTCCCAACCTTTGAGTTTTAAGAGTTATGTTTTAAGGTAAGGGATCCGATCTTTCTCTTTCTTTTCAAGAAATCTCTTTTATGTAATTTCTTTTATGCTACATGTTCTTATGTTAAAGGGTGTTCTTTTATACTCCTCTTACTTCCCTTTTCATGTTCACATAATGAGATATCCCCTCTTACTCTCATTATTTCGTTTTATGAAGTTTTAAGTGGCGCCGTTAGGCTGCCGAAATTTTCGTAATGGATTCTTTCTCTCTTCTCATTTTTCAAGATCAATTTTCATGTAAGGTATTTCAAGTTCTTTTTTATTATGTTGGGGTATGATCTCTAAATTTATAATACTGGTCTTTTATGATCATATGATTAGAGACCCCATTTGATCTCTTCAATTCAGTATTTTGATGTTTTAAGTGGCGCCGTTAGGCTGGTGAATTTTTAAGTGGTTCTTCACCCTTCTCGTTTTGAAGTTCTACTTTCATGTCAATTCTTTCAAGTTAATTTTTGTTATTTTGGGTTATTATCTCTATATCTATCATACTGATCTTTTATTACCATATTATGAGAGACCCCATTTCATCTCTTCAATTCAGTATTTTGAAGTTTTAAGTGGCGTCGTTAGGCTGCAGAATTTTTAAGTGGTTCTTCACCCTTCTCGTTTTGAAGTTCTACCTTCATGTAAATTCTTGCAAGTTCCTTTTTATTATGTTGGGGTATGATCTCCATATCTATCGTACTGATATTTTAGGACCATATTATGAGAGACCTCATTTGATCTCTTCAATTCAGTATTTTGAAGTTTAAGTGGCATCGTTAGGCTGCTGAATTTTTAAGTGGTCCTTGCACCTTTCTCCCTTTTCAAAGATCTAATTCCATGTCAAGTCTTGCAAGTTACTTTTTATTATTTTGGGGTATGATCTATGTATCTATAATACTGATCTTTTATGTTCATATTATGAGAGAACCTATTTGATCTCATCAATTCATTTTTGGTTGAAGTTTATGTAACGCTGTTAGGCTGCCGAATTTTCATAAGAGAAATCTTATTTTTGTTTTCCTTTCATGTTCTTCATTTCATATGGTATATTTTCAAATTTCATTACCATGTTATTAAATCCATTATATTCTGTCCCTCTACTGTTTTATTGGTAATTTATGAATGTTTGACCCATGTCCCCTCTCTTTTCAATGTTTTCTAAAAACCCCAAAACATAGTTGTTATGCTGCAAAATTTCCGTCTCCAAATGTCTCTCTCTTTTTCTAAAGTTATTTTATTTTATTAAGTGAATAATCAAAGATATATATTCTATAGGTGTGTTCACATATATACCAAGTTGTTCTATTTTAAATTCTGGGATTTACATACATGAGACCCGCTCTCTCTTTCCGTGGGTTTAAAGTGACATAAAGATCATGTCTTTAAAGCAGTTTTTAAAACGTTATGATTATGAAATGAAACCCATTTTTTTATGCTATATGGGTTGTTTATGAAATGATTGATGATGTTATATGTGGATCACATGATAATAAAGACATGTCAAGGGTGTGCCCAGATAGTGCTCCAATGCATTGGGTAAAGACTTAATCTCTAGATATGACTTTTTAGACTGATACCTTGGTAATTTTTATTGACACCTTGGGGATGGACCTTGGTGAAACGAAATGATTGTCAATATTAAACGATGCATCCACATCTTCAAGTTATGAAAAATGTTATTTTATTATGATATATCTCATGATTTCTTTCTCATTCCTTAAAGTTCTTCTCATGACCTTATTGAAGTATCTCAAGTTCACATGTAAAATGTTTCTCTTGTTTCCCTTACTGGGCCTTCTGCTCACCCTTTCTGTTGATGTATGTCCCCAGATTATGAGATGCACTAATGAACCTAGGGTGAACATGAGGAGAATCCTTTCAAGTTTTTAAGAAGAATGTTTTATGTTTTCATGTTTTAAGTTCCAAGTTTCCAAGACACTAAACCTTAAAGATCCTCAGTTTTGTAAAATGTAATAAAAGTTTATGTGTTAAAAAGGCGGGATTCTATAGTTGGTATCAAAGGATGGTTTAGTTATTTGTGGAAATTAGGATATGAAAACTTTAGGAAGAAACCCATAGAAAAGTTTAAATATAGGAAATCTTCCTAGTATTTTGGTGCATATTGAGTAAGGGGTTGCCAAGCAAATACATCCCTGTCTGGATATGAGTAGGTAGAGGTGGCTCTGGCACAGATGTACATAGGGGTAAAACCCAAAAACACCGCTTTGAGCTAGACTCGAACGGGAACTGGTACACGATAACGGGCCTTGCTGCACTCTTGGTTACGACACTCCCGGGGGATATGATTTAGTAAATTCATAAGCTTAGTATAAACCATTGTTAAAGGAACAAAGATAAAATAAAATAAATATTCAAATAACAATATATGGTCATGGATAACCAAGATGGGAACCTAGGGGATCACAAGTTAGGGTATACTTTTCTTCTACAAGTTATCCTTATATGCTTTAAGTTTCTTTTCATGATTATTGGCTTAGTATTTAAGCCCCTAATTATAGTTTCTTTTCTTAGTTAATGGCGGGAAATGGAAGAACATGTCCAAACAACCAATGTGATAGGAAATGATACGATTTCCGTATTAATATGACAAATATGATTAGGGGATTAAAAGATGATTATTATTTTGGAAGACGTTCACTATTTTGGGGACCCTATATGATCGAGGTAAATAGATTACTACGGTATTTTCATTGAGGAGTAAGGTTGACTTATATTTTGAAGAATTGATGAATTTAAGTTGAACTTATGGTAATATAGGTTACTTATGGAAATGATTAACCTGTCTTGGGGAAAAATTGTTTAGGTTAGCTACTTTTGTTTTAAGATGTTAGGTTTGGTTGATGTTGTTTGGAGATGAACAATGAAGTTTATTTTGGAAGACTATGTTATCAAATCATTCTTGTATTTGGGTTTCAATCTTAGTTTGGTTTATTTTGAGGAATTTTAAGGACCGTTATTTATGTAATGGTCTATGATAAACTTTGGGTAATACCATAGAACTTTGAAGATTTAAAAGTAGTTTCCATTCCTATGGGATTATTTCTTTTTGAAGAGTTGTTTTACCTTACCCTTTCTGTTTTTGGGATAATGTTTAAAGATAGAAGAAATAGGTAGTTAATCTTTTGTGGATTATGTGATTCTCTAGAATATTATTCTTGTGTTTTGATGAGACCAAGTGTTTTTGAATGCTCATCGTTTGGAGAAAAGATTAGCTTTGGGTAGAAACTTATTAAAGGATGAAACTCTACATGAAGATAGGTATATTTTCTTATGTTTTTGTTTTATGTTGTAAATGAATTCCTCAAAATTATGAAAAGGAACGTAAAACAAAAACGTTGTTGGTTTACGTTTCCTTCTGGGTAATCAAAGACCATTTACACACATCATAAGCTTGGGATTTTCTTATGGTTAACTTTCTCCTAATCATGTTTTCTATCACTCTCCCTCAGAACTTGACCCTTTGTTTTTCTTCCATGTCCATGTTTTCCTACATGAAATCCTAGTGTGGGTTAACTCGGGTGACCTTTTTACTTCCCTTTCTTTCTTTTAAAGTAATAGTTTTACTGATTGCTTTTACGATGTGGGACTTTAAATGAAATTTCAAAACCCAATTTTAAAAATTCTGAGGACGCAATTTCTTAAGGGGTGAAGATTGTAACGACCTGAAATTTTGAATAAATCTTGTTTCCTAATTTTATGTGTTATTTTATTTTATTTTTATACTCAACAAAAATGTTTCATTTGATTACATGTTGATTAATTAAAATGAGACCATTGGGTTTTGACTGTTATATGACCATTGGTCAATATGACCGCTGGAAATTAAACGTTTTGATTATTGTCTCTAAATACAAGTAATCTTAGTTAATTAATATAGAAAGAAGATTCGATGGCCTCACCCAGTAGTCTTGGACCGATCGAAGCCCATCTAACAGAACTTGGGAGGGAGGTAGCACCACTGGGCTTTGCACTGGACCAAACCCAAGCTGAACTTAATCGTGTGAAGCTAGAGTGGGATCGCCTTCACGAGAAGTTCAAACTGATAGAAATTACTACTCGTGCGATGTTGGCCGAGCCTCCCTCGGATTCTCTCACCTTAGCACACCTTACACTTAGGTCCTATGCTGGTGTGATAAGGGGATATGTAAGGAGACCGTAACTACCTTGTGTAATCCTTTGTTTTAAATAAAAATTGGGACTTCTTCTTATGATGAAGCTTATGAATTTTCAAATGATTGGATAAATATAGTATGCATATTTTTTATGAATTTTAGAAAAATTATATTTTAAAAATGTTTTTGTAAATCTTAAATAATTAAAAATGTGTAATGATTTTCAAAAAATGGTCTTCTACAATTATGTTCAGTACGAAATTTAGAGTCGAATAAGATCAACTTAATTTTAGATGAATAGTAAATTATGAATAGTAATTTTATGATTAGGATTAGTAATGTGTCCAAATGGATTAGTAATCTCACTTAAAGAAAGTATTAATATAATCTAGGCACCTTGATTAAGTAATGTGATTCAATAAAATGGTTAAATAACGGTTTCATAAATTATTATTCAAGTATTAGTTTTTTCGAGTGAATAGTGTTTTTTAATTAAAAATTAAATTAAAAATATTTAAAAAATTATTTTTATAAAATGGAGTTTATTTTTGAAATCAGAGCATTGATATTTGGTTAAGGTGAAATTTTGGGATCTTTCTAAGAAAGTTGAATTTTCAATGAATAGTAAATATACAGTTTTAGGGTTTCGGTATGTTTAATGACATCATAACTGTGTCATGATGATATCATTAGATATTTTAAGGGATGGTTGACCAAAGGTGATTAATTATTGTATGTGGAGCCCATGTGGCCTAACTTCATGGGAAATATCTTGGGAGAGCACATGGTTTTGAGAAAACCACTTTTGAGGTGTCCCTTGGCCATTAATGCCATGTCCCCTCACTTTCCCTATAAATACCAAGCCATCCTCTCATCAATTTCGACTCCCCACCCTCCCCCGACAAATTTATGATCTCATTAAATCCCAAGGAGTCGTCCCAAGGTGCCCCAAAGCCCTCAAGGTCCCAACCTTTGAGTTTTAAGAGTTATGTTTTAAGGTAAGGGATCCGATCTTTCTCTTTCTTTTCAAGAAATATCTTTTATGTAATTTATTTTATGCTACATGTTCTTATGTTAAAGGGTGTTCTTTTATACTCCTCTTACTGCCCTTTTCATGTTCACATAATTATAGATCCCCTCTTACTCTCATTATTTCTTTTTATGAAGTTTTAAGTGGCGCTGTTAGGCTGCCGAAATTTTTGTAACGGATTCTTTCTCCCTTCTCATTTTTCAAGATCAATTTTCATGTAAAGTATTTCAAGTTCCTTTTTATTATGTTGGGGTATGATCTCTAAATTTATCATACTGGTCTTTTATGATCATATGATGAGATACCCCATTTGATCTCTTCAATTCAGTATTTTGATGTTTTAAGTGGCGCCGTTAGGCTGCCGAATTTTTAAGTGGTTCTTCACCCTTCTCGTTTTGAAGTTCTACTTTCATGTCAATTCTTTCAAGTTCCTTTTTTTATGTTGGGTTATTATCTCTATATCTATCATACTAATCTTTTATGACCACATTATGAGAGACCCCATTTGATCTCTTCAATTCAGTATTTTGAAGTTTTAAGTGGCGCCGTTAGGCTGCCGAATTTTTAAGTGGTTCTTCACCCTTCTCGTTTTGAAGTTCTACCTTCATGTCAATTCTTGCAAGTTCCTTTTTATTATGTTGGGGTATGATCTCCATATCTATCATACTGATCTTTTAGGACCATATGATGAGAGACCTCATTTGATCTCTTCAATTCATTATTTTGAAGTTTAAGTGGCATCGTTAGGCTGCTGAATTTTTAAGTGGTCCTTGCACCTTTCTCCCTTTTCAAAGTTCTAATTCCATGTCAAGGATTGCAAGTTACTTTTTATTATGTCGGGGTATGATCTCTATATCTATAAAAATGATCTTTTATATTCATATTATGAGAGACCCTATTTGATCTCATCAATTCATTTTTGGTTGAAGTTTATGTAATGTTGTTAGGCTGCCGAATTTTCATGAGAGAAATCTTATTTTTGTCTTCCTTTCATGTTCTTCATTTCATATGGTATATTTTCAAATTTCATTACCATGTTATTAAATCCCTTATATTATGTCCCTATACTGTTTTATGGGTCATTTATGAATGTTTGACCCATGTCCCCTCTCTTTTCAATGTTTTCTAAAAACCCTGAAACATAGCTGTTATGCTGTAGAATTTCCGTCTCCAAATGTCTCTATCTTTTTCTAAAGTTATTTTATTTTATTAAGTGAATACTCAAAGCTATATCTTCTATAGGTTTGTTCACATATATAACAAGTTTTTCTATTTTAAATTCTGGGATTTACATACATGAGACCCGCTCTCTCTTTCCGTGGGTTTAAAGTGACATAAAGATCATGTCTTTAAAGCAGTTTTTAAAACGTTATGATTATGAAATGAAACCCATTTCTTTTATGCTATATGGGTTGTTTATGAAATGATTGATGATGTTATATGTGGATCACATGATAATAAAGACATGTCAAGGGTGCGCCCAGATAGCGCTCCAATGCATTGGGTAAAGACTTAATCTCTAGAGATGACTTTTTAGACTGATACCTTAGTGAATAACCTTGGTAATTTTTAATGACACCTTGGGGATGGACCTTGGTGAAACGAAATGATTTTCAATATTAAATAATGCAATCACATATTCAAGTTATGAAAAATGTTATTTTTATTATGATATATCTCATGATTTCTTTCTCATGCCTTAAAGTTATTCTCATGACCTTATTGAAGTATCTCAAGTTCACATATAAAATGTTTATCTTGTTTCCCTTACTGGGCCTTCTGCTCACCCTTTCTCTTGATGTATGTCCCCAGGTTATGAGATGAAGTAATGAACCTAGGGTGAACATGAGGAGAAGCCTTTCAAGTGTTTAAGAATAATGTTTTATTTTTTCATGTTTTAAGTTCCTGGTTTCCAAGACACTAAACCTTAAAGATCCTCAGTTTTGTAAAATGTAATGAAAGTTTATGTGTTAAAAAGGAGGGATGCTATAATAATGATGTGTAACTCATGTAAATAATAAATATGACATGATAATTATTCTGTATATATGATATACCATCCAATTATATATTATTTTAATATCAAAAGAATGATATTGTCGCTCGTGCGTACGGACGGACTACCGTCTCCACGAACGCGATGAGATTCATTCTCTATCATATCAATTCAAGTATAATTATCATTTGATGATTTAAAAATTACATCTAAGGACTTGATATCATTCTGGATATGAATAATATACAACCCATTAATAACAAATATGGCTCACATAACAAAGAATATAAAGTAAAATGAACCCGTTAACACCCAAAATGACGATAATTCTAAGATATTATTAACAAATCAATGTTAAAAGATCATATATGATATAATATTAATGTAAATGATTCTTTTATAATTAAATAACAATTATTTCACCATTATACAGGAGTTTAACCTACCGTCGACCAAGGAAAAGGTACAAAGTAAGGGGTTTCTTTACTCACTCTTAATTTCGTGAGAATTCCATTGTTCACCACTTAATTATTGCATGTGGTGTATGTGTAATGCCCATGATTATATTCATTGTATAATATACTTTAATTTATGGGTATTTACATCATCATTGTATGATCCTTCTTTCATGGGCGTATGTTTCGTATGTTACCTAATCGATAAGGGAATTCGAAATTTCAATTTCCATTTATTCGGCTTTACGTAAACTTCATTGATTATTTTACTTCGAGATTATGTGTGGAATCACTATTCATTTGCTTATGTCATAATTTCCACTCCCCTTTTCTGTGGATATACTTTTGATACACATAATCACTCCATTGATAATTTCTCAAGTCATCGATATGAATTTGATAAGAGTAATTTTAACTCGTTCTCCATTTGTTGAGTTAAACATCCAATTCATTGGTGTTGTTTTTATAAGATTATGTGTGAATATCCTTTGATTTATTTACACTGAATATCCAATCATATTTAGTGTATTTATATTTTTCACACATAACTATGTCGTTGATTTATCCTTAACCTAAGGATACGGCCTTTATGAGAGATTTCATCTCAATTTAAATTCCATTGAGACTTCTTTGTTGTTATACACCAAATCACTTTTATGTGGTGTATATAATGTACTTTGACATAGTATATCATGAATCCCTTTATTCTCATGATATTACAAAGTTTTGATTACCTCAATTATTTGTATTCAAGTGTCTCTCTTTTGGTTAGAATCTCTAACTAAAATACCATTTTTAAATGTTTTAAAGACTTATTCATCTAAATATTGCTCATTAATGTCCATGTTTTAAAAATGGTTTTAAGGATTTATTTATATGGACATTAAATTTTTAAAATTAAAACTCCTTTTAAAATGTTTCAAAGTGGTATGGGACACTTTGATTCAAAAATCTATTTTTAAATGGCTTCTTGACAAATAGTGTGACTTTTAAATGATTTCAAGAAAAAGGGGGATATTTCTCTCAAAAAGTTTTGATGATTATTTTCATCTATGACAACATACTTCATTATTCTTGATTGAGGTTAATGTGATACAATACAATCTTCCATATTGTATCGAATGAGTTATGTTTGAATGTGGATGTGCTATTTTTATACCATTCATGGTTTGTGGTTAAAGTATTGACATTTCGTATGCTAGTTTTAATATGAATGTTTATGTTATGTTTAAACCTGTTCATATGAGGAATGCATTGGACTTAATAAGTGACGAGTGGAGCCCACTATAGCTCCTCGATGCATCGGTAGGTCTCATGAGACAAACTAGTGTCTTGGCACAAGGCCTTGGCAAAATCTTATTTGTAGTCTTGGCACGAGGCCTTGGCTATGTGGTTATGATAGTCTGGCATTATGCATTCTATCATTATGAAAGTGGTTATTGATATTGCATGTGATCATTCGACTAGTATAATTTCCATGTGATTAAGTAAATGGCATTATTTTATTTTATCTTTTCCATTTTATGCCGAAGTTCAAGTTTAAAAATGCTTTTTTTTAGTTATAAACTGCCTTAAGTGTTTATGCTTATCTATGAAAGATTCTGCTATAATGTTATCCTTACTGAGCATCTGAGCTCACCCCTTTCAATGTTTTATTTTTTTCCCAGGATTATGAAGAAATAATTTATGAATGACCCGCAGGGATAGTATGAGGGGATATGAAGATAAGATGTTTTTTTATGATGTAATGTAAAACTTTATGATTGTATCTAGTGTTTCTAAGGATACTAAACTAATCGGTATTTTGAGACTTGATCTTTCTTGTGATCATGCCAATGTTATGTAATAATGCACCGACTCTGGGTAACTGGGGTCGGGGCGTTACAGTTGGTATCAGAGGAAGTTTAGTACAAACCTTGGAAGCTAGATTTAGATAAACTCTGATTAGAGCACGTAGACCTAAGATGAACTTTGAGGATTAGTATTGAATAACTTCCTAGAATTTTGGTATTGTAGAGATTTTGTGAGTTTTCCGAGAAATACATCCCTGTCTGGATACGAGCTGGTAGAGGCGGGTCTGGCACAGATGTACCTAGGGGTAAAACCCGAAAACAGCGCTTTGAGCTAGACTCGAACGAGAACTGGTGCACGACAATGGGCATTGCTGCACTCTTGGTTATGACACTCCTGAGGGATATGCTTAGGATAATTTACATTTTCTTTACAAACCGATTTAAAGTAATATATATATAAGATGAGAGTAAATGACCTTGGTTAATCCTAATGTGTTTCAAATTGAGAATATGGTGACATGTTAATCTCTAAATGATTTTATGACTACTGTTACTCACACAATGGTTTCTGGTTTTAGTCAATGGCTAGATTCCAAGGAAGTCATAGTGACTTTGAGAATGATGTACAAGGTGGGAACGGTGGTGGCAATGAGCAACAAAATGGAATGTTGATAGGTGTAAAAGATATTGTCTTTATGCCAAATCAGTTTTCCAAAAATATGATCAACAACATATATATTAACCAACTCCCAGACTCAACAAGGAAGAGAAAGGTGATGAATGATAAGAGCTCCAGTAATAGAGACCATGGAGAAAAGAACCCTCAATTTCCATCATGCAAGCAATGTGGTAGGAGACACCCGGGAAAGTGTCTCAATGGGACTAAGAAATGCTTTACGTGTGGGAAGGAAGGACATAAAGTGAAGAATTGACGAAAAAAAATGAAGAGTACTATGGAAGAAGATAAAAATGGTCCCAAGAGTCCATTTACAGTCATTTGCCGTAAATATAGGGGACCTGGCCATCACCCGAGTGAATGCCCTATTCTATAGGATATTTTCTTGGTCAAAGATGAAGCTATGTGGAAATAAATGGTTGGAGAAATGTTTAAAAAGTATTAGTGCTCCTTGTTGATGGGTTTAATTTGGAATAATTTTCTCTTGTATTTGTAACCCCGCAATTTGCCATGTGAGAATGATATTTGAGGAAGAATTATCTCTTCTCTTGTGGATATAGGTATAAATAGCCATTTGGTTTTATATGATCATTGGGGTTTGAGAGAATTATAAGTTATTATAATTTGGGATGAAAATGCAAGGTATGAGATAAGATTTGTGGTTAAATTATTTTATGGTTATTTTGAGGAATTTATATCTTTTTGGTAATGTTATAAAACATAATTTTTGAAAAGGACAACACGCAGACCGCGTGACAACCCATCGCGTCGGACAAAGCTGTGGGAATCGAACCCACAACCAAAGTGCGATTGAGATTTATCGCCTACCACTGGACTACGTAAAGTCCCTGGATAGTGTGACTAATTATTTTTAGTTAAATGATTTTATTGATCAATAATAAGTTGATTTGGGTTCTTATGTCTTGTCAAATGAATACCCTTGGTATAGGAAAATGATTTGGTGATTAAGTGATAAATGTTATTTTGGAAGATGTTCGCTTTGTTGGGAACACTATATGCCCAAGGAAAATAGAATACTATGGGGTTTCATTTGTGGAGTAATGGTAGATTTTTATCTACGTTTTTATTGTGGATTTATAGTTATTTGGGTTATTTATGGAAATGATTAACCTATAATAGAGAATATGTGATGAGGTTAATTACTTTTAAGTATGTGACTTTAAGAGTATTTGATGTCATTTGGAGATACAATTTAACATGGGAGACTACATAATCAAATTCTTCTATGTTTTGGGTTTCAATATTAGTTTGGATTATATTGAAGGATTTTAAGGACAATTGATTATTGAATAGTATTTATTTAACTTTGGGGTATTGTTGGTTTAATTTTAGAAATTAAGATTAGTGTTTATTTATCTCAAGGAATATCCTTTTGGGGGATCATTAGATCTTGTACTAACCATTTTGGTTTTCATTAATCTATAAAGACAATGGAAATATATAGTTTATCCTGCATGGATCATGTGATTCTATATAAGTTTATTCTAGCTCTTCCAGTGTGACCAAGTCTTCTTGAATACTCATCGTTTAAAAAAAATGAGTTAGTGGTGGAAATTTATTAAAGAACAAAACTCTACTTAAAAAGTAAGTATATATCTTTGTATTCTTAGTCAATATCATAAATGAATTCCTCATCCTTATGTAATGTAACTTAAAACAAAAAATGTTGTCTGTTTACTTTTCCTACTAGGAGATTAATGATCGTTTGTCCCAACACAAGTTTGTGGTTTTCTTATTGTTAACTTTCTCCTGATCATGATTTCTATCCCTCTCCATCAGAACTTGACACTTAGTTTATCATCCATATCCATGTTTTCCTACCTGGAATCCTAGTATGGGTTATCTTGGGTGACCTTTATACCTCTCTTTTTTTCTTTTAAAGTAATAGTTTTATTGACTCTTTTTCTGATGTGAGACTTTCTATTATATTCTCAAGCCCAATTTTTAAAATTGCGAGGATGCAATTTATTGAAGGAGGGGTGAATGTAACACCCCAATCTTCCACGGTACACTTCCCTTTGAATAATACAATAGCGTGTGTTGTACGCAACACTGAGTTCAAGTACACCACGACTTACCAAAATAGCCGTTCAAAAGAGGTTATGAATAGTATTAACTAAATTTTAAATATTATATTATCCTTATAATTTTAATCCATATTATGAGTTTCTAATATATGATTTATGAACAAATTCATTTTTTCAGATAAAAGAAGTATTTTTCAAAAAATAAAATTTTACCGCCTTTTAATGGCGAAGCCTTTTTAAAACCAATATTTGAAACTTTTATATATTCAATTTGACAAAATGAAATTCTTATTTAGAATCGGGACATAAGAATTTAGTATCAATAATGTTTTGGTGTCTTTCTGATAACTTTCATATTTGGGTGAATAGTGAAAAATTACTAAATTTTAACTGGAAACAACTTTTTTAATCAAAATAATTTATATTATTAAATTATACATTTTAATGGTTTGGAAGTATAAATAGATTATATTTTTACTATTTAATCCAATTATGGTCATTTTAAGTAATTTCACCTTGAAATTGGACATAAACAAGTGTCAAACTTTTGATAGTTATTATTTCTTAAAAATGCGCCTTTTGGTTTCGAAAGCAGGAATCAATTTTAAATTAATAAATGCAACTTTTATGTTTTCAATTTGGTAAAATATACTTCATTTTTGGATTCGGAATAAAGAAATTATCCTAGGGTGAAATTTTGGTACTTTTCGGATAACTTTTATATTTTGATGAATAGTAAAAAATTACTAAATTTTAATTAAAAACAACTTTTTTAATCGAAATAATTAATAGTGATAAATTATGAATTTTAGTGGTTTTAAATTATATTTAAAATATATTTTTACCATGTAATACAATGCGGTTCATTGAACATAATTTCACATTTAAACCAGACATAAACAATTGCCAATCTTTTGATAGTTATTATCTCTTAAAAACACGCTTTTTGTTTTAACAACGGGAATTAATTTTAAATTAATTTCTGCCACTTCTGTGTTTTGAATTTGGAAAAATGGATTTCATATTTGGAATCAGGATGTTCAAATTGTGTAAATAGGTAACTTTTATTTTTAGACATTTTGGATAATTACTTCGGTAAATATTTTATTTATCATGGTTAAAGGGTAAATCCGGTAAACATGGGTTAAAAAATAATATTATAATAATAATAAATTATCCTAAAACGTGTCTTAACCCTATTGTTTGATACATGGTCGACCATGGGAATCTTTGGGTCGATTTTGGACCCCATGGATCCACTTGTTAGTGATAGGGACACTTTATTTTAATTAAGTTAAAATGAATACAAAAATCACACAAGCATATATCTTTAGGAAAACAATTGTTACATAGGGTTATATATGTTGGATTTTAAACTATAAATATTCATTAGAAAGATAAAAATATTTACTACATAATGATATTTTATTTATAATTTTTAGACATTAAATAATTTAATTTATTTATGACACAATGGTGATGCAGTAATTACCATAATAGTGAAAAATTAGAATAATTGATATTATAAATACCCAAATAAATATAATTTGAGACTTTTATTGAATTACACTAATTTTCTAGTTTAATATGACATATTAGGATTTATTTAATTAACTTTTTTTGAAGTAATCATTCTTTTATGAGTTTCACAAAAATCAACTATTGAATAGTGTCAAAATTGACATAAAAGAGTTTTTAAAACAAATATTATATTATTAATTGATATTAAATTCCTAAAAATCTAAGGTTCGGCCAAGAGACTTATATAATGATAGGTGTATCATTAATGGACCACTTGGGGGTCGCTTGGATGTATATGGTAATTTTATTAACCATATAATATAAAAATACAAAGAGACATTGTAAAAGTGAAACTAATTAACTAAGAGTTAATACTTAAATATAAGGTTAATATAATGACCCAAACCTGTCTAAATTCTATTGGTTGAGTGGTTTTTGACCCATCCCCACCTTAACCTTTGAATAATAAACTTTGGAGCTATTAGAAACCGAATATTATTTATTATAAATTAATATTTCTAGCTTTTCCAAAGGTGCCCCTCACCCCTCTTATAAAAGGGCACTCCTCATTCTCATTTCTTCACACCTTCAAAGCCTTTTGGTTCGGCCAACCCCTACCCAAATACTCTATCAACTTCCCTCACTACAACCTAGAGACCTTAGTTTGATCAGAAAGTCATCCTAAGGATCCCTTTTGAGCAAATCAAAAGGAAGAACCCAAAGAAGAGGTAATGTTTTCACCACCCCTTTTCAAGTTCCTTTCTTCTTCCACTTCTTCTTTCTTTGTTATTACCATTCTAAAATAATAACTCCAGTATCATATATATACTGTGATGTTATTATAAATATGGTACAACCATATTCAGTATTATATCCACCCTTTGAATAACATGTCATCATACGTGCGTACGTACGGCTTACCGTCTCCACGTCGTGGTGTAATTGTTATTCAATATATTATTATTTGAATGGGTATAATAATGATGTGTAACTCATGTAAATAATAAATATAACATGATAATTATTCTCTATATATGATATACCATCCAATTATATATTATTTTAATATCAAAATAATGATATTGTCGCTCGTACGCACGTACGGACTACCGTCTCCACGAACGCGATGAGATTCATTCTCCATCATATCCATTCAAGTATAATTATCATTTGATGATTTAAAAATAGTATCTAAGGACTTGATATCATTCTGGATATGAATAATATACAACCCATTAATAACGAATATGTCTCACATAACAAAGAATATAAAGTAAAATGAACCCGTTAACACCTGAAATGACGATAATTCTAAGATATTATTAACAAATCAATGTTAAAAGATCATATATGATATCATATTAATGTAAATGATTCTTTTATAATTCAATAAAAATTATTTCACCATTATACATGAGGTTAACCTACCGTCGACCAAGGAAAAAGTACAAAGTAAGGGGTTTCTTAACTCACTCTTAATTTCGTGAGAATTCCATTGTTCACCACTTAATTATTGCATGTGGTGTATGTGTACTGCCCATGATTGTATTAATTATGTAATATACTTTAATTTATTGGTATTTACATCATCATTGTATGATCCTTCTTTCATGGGTGTATGTTTCGTATGTTACCTAATCGATAAGGGAATTCGAAATTTCAATTTCAATTTATTCAGATTTACGCAAACTTCATTGATTATTTTACTCCGAGATTATGTGTAGAATCACTATTCATTTGCTTATGTCATAATTTCCACTCCTCTTTTCTGTGGATATACTTTTGATACACATAATCACTCCATTGATAATTTCTCAAGTCATCGATATGAATTTGATAAGAGTAATTTTAACTCTTCTCCATTTGTTGAGTTAAACATCCAATTCATTGGTGTTTTTTTTATAAGATTATGTGTTAATATCCTTTGATTGATTTACACTTAATATCCAATTATATTTAGTGTATTTATATTTGTCACACATAACTATGTCGTTGATTTATCCTTAACCTAAGGATACGACCTTTACGAGAGATTTCATCTCAATTTAAATTCCATTGAGACTTCTTTGTTGTTATACACCAAATCACTTTTATGTGGTGTATATAATGTAATTTGACATAGTATATCATGAATCAATTTATTCTCATTATATTACAAAGTTTTGATTACCTCAATTATTTGTATTCAAGTGTCTCTCTTTTGGTTAGAATCTCTAACTAAAATACCATTTTTAAATGTTTTAAAGACTTATTCATCTAAATATTGCTCATTAATGTCCATGTTTTAAAAATGGTTTTAAGGATTTATTTATATGGACATTAAAGTTTTAAAATTAAAACTCCTTTTAAAAAGTTTCAAAGTGTTATGGGACACTTTGATTCAAAAATATATTTTTAAATGGCTTCTTGACAAATAGTGTGACTTTTAAATGATTTCAAGAAAAAGGGGGATATTTCTCTCAAAAAATTTTGATGATTATTTTCATCTATGTCAACATCCTTCATTATTCTTGATTGAGGTTAATGTGATACAATACAATATTCCATATTGTATCGAATGAGTTATGTTTGACTGTGGATGTGCTATTTTTATACCATTCATGGTTTGTGGTTAAAGTATTGACATTTCGTATGCTAGTTTTAATACGAATGTTTATGTCATGTTTAAACATGTTCATATGAGGAATGCATTGGACTTAATAAGTGACAGGTGGAGACCGCTATAGCTCCTCGATGCATCGGTAGGTCTCATGAGACAAACTAGTGTCTTAGCACAAGGCCTTGGAAAAATCTTATTTGTAGTCTTGGCATGAGGCCTTGGCTATGTGGTTATGATAGTCTGGAATTATGCATTCCATCATTATGAAAGTGGTTATTGATATTGCATGTGATCATTCAACTAGTAGAATATCCATGTGAGTAAGTAAATGGAATTATTTTATTTTATCTTTGCCATTTTATGCTGAAGTTCAAGTTTAAAAATGCTTTTGTTTTAGTTATAAATTTCCTTAAGTGTTTATGCTTATCTATGAAAGCTTCTGCTATAATGTTATCCTTACTGAGCATCTGAGCTCACCCCTTTCAATGTTTTATTTTTTTCCCAGGATTATGAAGAAATAATTTATAAATGACCCGCAGGGATAGTATGAGGGGATATGAAGACAAGATGTTTTTTTTATGATGTAATGTAACTTTTTGATTGTATCTAGTGTTTCCAAGACTACTAAACTAATCGGTCTTTCTAGACTTGATCTTTCTTGTGATCATGCCAATGTTATGTAATAATGCACCGACTCTGGGTAACTTGGGTCGGGGCGTTACAGTGGAAGAGTCCCAGTGGGGGAACTCCGAGGCAGAAGTGATGTGGGATCATGTCGATCAGAGGAACGCTCCAGAGGGATGATCATAGGACAGCCGACATCGGATGCTTTTCTATGGAAGGTTGTTTGCTCCGGAGGCGATGCGTGAGGGAGTTCTCCGTGAGTTCCATAGCTCATCCTTGGCAGTACATCCAGGAGTTTCAAAAATGTACCGAGGCCTGAGGGAACAGTTTTGGTGGCCCGAGGTGAAATGGGCAGTGGCGGAGTTTGTGGCTAAATGCCTAGTGTGTCAGCAAGTGAAGGTCGAACACCATGTTCCCAGTGGTTTGTTGCATCCTTTAGATGTCCCCGAGTGGAAGTGGGATGACATCTCAAGGACTTCGTCCCAGGACTACCCAGAGCTCAGGGTGGTTATGATGATATCTGGGTAGTGGTGGATCGACTAACGAAATCGGCTCACTTCTTAGCAATTAAGGAGTCGGGCCCGGTAAGTACCTTAGCACAGAGGTACGTAGATGAGGTTGTGCGGTTGCATGGAGTCCCGAAGACTATCATCTCAGATCGGGATACTCGGTTTACCTCATGAGTCTGGAGGGGGTTACAGCATGATTTTGGCACCCAGCTACGACTTAGCACTGCTTTCCACCCCCAGACCGATGGGAAGACAGAGCGGACTATCCATACGTTGGAGGACATGCTGCGATCATGGGTTCTGGATTTTGGAGGATCATGGGTACGACACTTGCCTTTAGTAGAGTTTTCCTACAACAACAGCTTCCACTCTACTATTGGAATGGCACCGTATGAGGCTTTGTATGGAAGACCATGTCGTTCACCCATTTGCTGGGCAGAGGTTGGTGAGACAGGTGCTCTTGGGCCAGAGGTAGTGCAGAGCACCACAGAGAAGGTCCAGCTTGTACGTGAGATGATGAAAGCGGCTCAGGACCGACAGAAGTCTTATGCTGATCGTAGGAGGAGGCCCTTGGAGTTCGAGGTGGGAGATCATGTGTTCTTGAAGGTTTCCCCTAGACGGGGGCAGCGGAGGTTTGGGAAAGAGATAAATCTCTCACCTAGGTTCATCGGACCTTTTGAGGTGCTGAGGCGAGTCGGCGAGGTGGAATATCAGCTGGCCCTACCACCTCAGTTGGAGAAGATTCATGACGTCTTCCACATCTCCCAGCTTCGTCGGTACTTACATGACGACTCACATGTTATCGACTGGGGAGAGTTAGATATGGGAGACGACGCGACCTTCGAGGAACGACCAGTCTGGATCGAGGATCGTAAATAGAAGGTGCTCTGTGGAAGAACCATTCTGTTGGTTCGTGTGTTGTGGAGGCATGGCGGTCTTGAGGATATCACTTGGGAGCGGGAGACCCAGATGCACGCTCAGTACCCGAAGTTGTTTTGAATTGTGTTTTCACTTGTTCTTCTGAGCTTTGCGTTGATATTGTACTCTGTACCTTTGATATATGGAATGCTTGGCTTGTCAGTTGTGAGACCTTTTGTTTCCTTGTTCCCTGGTAATGTGTGACATGTCCAGATGTGTGGGAAAGGGGAAAACCTGACCCTTAATCGAGACGCATTAATGCGGATGCGATTGAACCCGTGCGGGCGAGTCAGTGCCGCCTAAAGCAGATAATATCTTGACATAGGAGAAGGAATTTCCCAAAACCACGTGTTCGGGCAGTGTGTTGGTTGTGTGGTGTTGGGGGTAGTGCGAGTTGAAAAAATCCTAATGTATAAAAGTGGGAAGACCCAATTCTTAATCGAGACGCATTAATGAGGATGCGATTAAACCCGTGCAGGCGAGTCAGTGCCACCTAAAGCGGATAATTTCTCGACATAGGAGAAGGAATTTCTAACACATATTATTAGGGTTGTTGGTTGGGTTCCTGTTATAATGAGAACCCTAAGAGGTATCTTGTTGGGTTTCCTCTGGGTTGCTTTTGAATTCTCGGGGACGAGAATGTTTTAATAGGTATCTAATGTAATGGCCCGGACCTCTCCGGACCATTCCTTTGTCAAAAAGAAGTTCAAGAAGTGTTCTGGAGGGTAAAATGCACTTTTCCCACACTTTCCAGAGTTTTGAAACTACACGCCGTGTAGTTTGAGTACACGTCATGTACCCCCTTTCCGGGTATACCCCATGTTGCAAGCCGTGTCCTCGCCGTGTGAAGTAAATGAGTACATGTCGTGTAGTGTAACTACACACCGTGTACCACCTTGCTGGGTATACCCCATGTTGAAGACCGTGTTCTTGTTGTGTGCACGCCGTGTGTCCAGTTCTACACGCTGTGTAGTCCTTCCCCACGTACGCGTTACCAGTCAACGGTCGTGTACCATGTTGGAGTCGTGTCCTTGCCATGTGCAATAAATGAGTACATGCCCTGTGTCTAAACTACACACCGTTTAGTCCTTGCCCGCGTATGTGTTACCCTCAAACCGTGTGTTGACCAGTCAACGGCCGCGTGGAGACCGTGTGAATTAACCGAGTACACGCCGTGTACCATGAAGTACACGCCGTGTACTTATTATTTTCTCGCCTATAAAGGAGGGGTCCCCTCCTCCTTTAAATTCACTCCTCTCCTCCCCATTCCTTTGAGCAGAGCTCTCCCAAGAGACTCGAATGCTTCTTTTCTTCCATAACTTCTTCGTCCGAGCTCCGATTTACGATCTGTCAGTGGACATGGGATCGTAACGACGAGGCGGAACTTCCTAGCCTGGGTACGTTGTCTTTCCTTTGGCCTTTCCTTTCTGACTTCCACCCGAGGAGGTTTTTTCGGGACCCGACAGAAGTGACGGACGCCGACGGACGTCTTCTAAAGTTGATCCGGGGGAGCGTTGCGATCGGAACCTATTGAAGTAGGGATCTTACCTTCGTCTCTCTAATTTGTGCATCATGCAGGGTGGGTATCCATTTGTTTTCCTGAGAACCAGTTGAACCATTAAATGAAGATAATAACTAGTTAAATAACGGGGTTGGGAAGTTTGAGATTGTTGTTACTTTATATCCTGTGATATTATGTTGTGAATTGAATGAGCTTCTGCCTACTAAAAATCACGGTTTTTTGGGGCCTTTTCTTGCGCAATTAAATATTTCCCTATCTTTCTAGACCATTTTTGTGGATGTAACTTTGTGGAATGTGTAAATTGCTTAATCATGTAAATTTGGTTGTTTAAAATATGGAACCCTTGTGTGATCACCCCGATTAAATAAAAACGGAATAATGAACATGTGGGTGTTGTCTTGGATATGTGGCATGTGATGGGGGTGTTTTGTGGGTTGTTGTGGATCGGGTGAGCAGCGGGGTTGCGGTTGGCTTGGTTGTGGGTTGGCGTGAATGTTATGTCGGTGATGGGTAGCAGGGCTGCAATAAATGGTATTAAAGGGATAATGTTGTACGAGTTTCAGTGCGGTTGTAGTTATGGTGGTTGGAAGCGGGGATGCGGGTATGGGTTGAATGTGAATGGACTTTGGGTTGTGGTTAATAAATAAAAGTGGAAGAGTTAATGAATGGTGGGGCGTGGTAATGAAACTGAGTTAATAATCAATGGGTTGGTTGGCTGATAAGAAGGGACTTGGTTGTGTTGCTTGTGTTTTCTTAACTTGATTTGTGGATGGCAGGGGTATGTTTTACGAACGATCGATGTGGTTGGTTGTGGATAGTTTCCCAGTAGTCAAGGAACTAAATAAACTAATTTCTACTGAAACGTAAAAACCTAAATGGGGTTGAGGTTGTTTTTTGTATGCATGATTCATAGTAGCAGTGTCAAGGCACGTGCTCAGTTTCTCTGTTTAAAAGCCATAGGTTGGGTTGTGTGGTTGGTATATATATATATATGTATCTTTTGTGTTTTATCGCACCCCACCCATGTTGAGAACTTAGTGTCGAACACTCCCATTTCATGGGAGAGGGTGTTTTTTCCTTAGTTACTAGCTTCTTCCTGCTCCTTCTCCCCTAGGCTGTGATGGCTTGAGGTGACCTTACACCTAAGACTCTTCGGGTAGGTTTCGATTGGGGTGGCTTTAGCCCAAGACTCTTCGGGCAGGTTCTACTGTTTCCAAAGAATCTTTGGGATGAGGCCCAGGTGTGTGCGGGTGGGATATGTGGTTGTGAGGCCCAGATGTGTGTGTGGGTGGGATATGTGGTTGTGAGGCCCAGGTGTGTGCGGGCGGGATACGTGGTTGTGAGGCCCAGGTGTGTGCGGGAGGGATACGTGGTTGTGAGGCCCAGGTGTGTGCGGGTGGGATATGTGGTTGTGAGGCCCAGGTGTGTGTGGGTGGGATACGTGGTTGTGAGGCCCAGGTGTGTGCGGGCGAGATACGTGGTTGTGAGGCCCAGGTGTGTGTGGGCGGGATACGTGGTTGTGAGTCCCAGGTGTGTGCGGGTGGGGAGAGTGTGGCAGTGTCAGGACGTTCGCCGTTAGGAAGAGCAGCTAACCAAATGGAAATGGTGCGGGGTACCCAATACTCTTGTTTCTTATATACTACTACATGTTGTGCTTGTGTTTTGGTGAGTGTGGCTGGTGAGGTTGGGTAGATAGATTTCCTTGCTAGGTTTCTTCTGTTGTTCTCACGGGACATTAGGATGTCTCCCCACTTGTGCACGAGAGCTTTAGGTTTCCCTACTGAGTATACTTGTACGCACACCCTACGTTTACTTTCAGGTTTCCAGGAGGACTACCAGGGCCGTGCGGGACCCTACTAGTTAGACAATTGGAGTTGTTGCAGTTGTTGTTCTCTTATTTTCTTTTGTTATTGTACTTTGAGCTTTCTTGTACTTGTACCTTATTATAAAATTATTTAAACATGCATGTGGGCTTGGTTTGGGTTATTTATATACACTTGTTCTTTTCCTTTTGGTGGTTGACTTGTCCTATTTCCCGATCCTAAATAAATAAAAAGGGTAATGCCTCTCATATTTGTGAAAACTCATACCCTTGGTGCTAGTCGCCACCCTGGGGCCTACTGGAGGCGGGACTCGGGGGTCATTATCTCCCTTTCACCATTTCCAGCTCAGGAGGGGCATCTTTGGTGGGAGGGGGTCGTGACAATATAACACATCCATTTTCATCTCAAGATAAATACCAATGTCCCACTTTTAATATCATCAATTTAGTACAACTTCTATAATGGTTACAACCTGAATGTATATTCCCAAAACAATCTCATTAACCTATGAATGTTAGTGATCCCATTAATAAACCAACCCCTTATACCACTCTTAGGATAATTACTAACCCATTCCCATTGAGATGCAAAAGGATTCCCCTCACTAGTCATGCCTTAATGGTCATTTTACCTTTCTCAATTGAGAGATCATCTGTAAAGAATATCATTATTTTAAGATGATATTATTTATTCTAGAAGGATATTAAATTTCATGAAATTAGAGGATAGATAGTGAGGAAACACCATAGTTAATTATATTTCTATCTCAATTATAAACCCTTTGAACACTATTCCTTGATCACTTGAACACCGAACCTTCAACCAAGTATGGGAAAATCAAATACAACTGATGAAGGTGCTTTAATCAGTTCAAATAAAACTAATTAATTAAGTACTAAGTGGTAAATTCTTCCTGTTAAGGTATCCAATTTTATATAATTCAACTTCATAGTGATGTTATTGAATAAAATTTCAAGTTTTCAAGGATGGTTTTTTGTGTTTAATGAAAAGAAAAAAAATATTTTATTTAAGTTTTAGATTTTTATGAGAATTATCAGTTCATGTTTTCTCAAAATAAGGATGTTGTCATCTCTAAAGTGAAGGAAATTTCATTTTCTAATATCGAGTTTACTGAAATTTTATACTGAACACATGAAGGGAGATTCATGTTTATCCCTATGATAGAGAATGATGAGTTGTTTATTCTAGAGGATGTTATATTCAATTCATTTGGATCTTATACAATCATGAATATTCTTACAAAGGACCTAGAACTGGAATAGAAGGTCTTTATTATGTTAATTTTTGTAGGTATTTCTCAAAGGGAAGGGGGTTTTGAAAAGGTATTGTTTCAAGAAATGTATTTTCTTTATTTTTTAATAAAATAGGATAAAGTAAACCTGAATAGATATATGTTGAGATACATGTATCATTTCTCGCATAATTAGTAAACCTGAAGGGAAGTCATTATATCTCACTTCCCTTCCCATTATTTCCTTACATGTGGTTTCTTATGATAATGTTGGTTCTATCCACCATCATCGAAGGTGGTGAGTTCAATATTAGATTCGGGTAAGCTTTCTTCTATTTTTCTTCTTTGGCCCAATTTTAATTAGGGATTTTTGTGATTTTTGGGTTCCCTATATTTTTGTAGTTAATTTTGGATATAATTGAGGTGGATTTGAGCCACTATTGTTAAAGGAGACTTACATGTGTATGAATAGGTAAGAATATGCATATATAAGTTCCCCATTTATATATATTCACTCATGGTAGTATGAATATATCCTCTAAACATCATCATTTACAACTATAAGAGCCTAAATTCCAGCATTTATAGTAGGTTTCTCCTCACGAGCAGACTCTTTCACCACATCATATCTGACTTCATAAATAGGTGAGGAAGATATCTCTACCTCAAATACTAAAGGTAATATAGGGACTAAAGAATCTTCTCTATGATGCTTCTTTTGGGCATCTATAGGGATTTCATCAGCATTTTGTTCATCATCTCCTTTCTTTCTAATAACCACTAACTTTTTCAAGGAATAATTTAAGAAGAATATAAATATTCTAAGTTTATTGGCTAATAAAATGAAAATATGAGGAAATTTTATTAGATGATTTGAATATATATCTACCTTGTCAAATAAAAGGATCAACACTCAACCATAAGGATAAAAAAATTGGAAGGGGTTTCTCAAAGGGAAGGGGATTTTGAAAAATTATTGTTTTAAGACATGTATTTTCTTTATTTTCTAATAAAATAGCGTAAATTAAACCTGAATAGATATATGTTGAGATACATGTATCATTTCTTTCATAAATCAATAAATATCAATTTTTATCCTTATGGATGAGTATTGATCCTTCTATTTGAAAAGGTAGATATATATTCAAATCATCTAATAAAATTTCATCATATTTTTATTTTATTAGTTGATAAACTTAAAAGATTTATATTCTTCTTAAGTTCTTCCTTGAAAAAGCTAGTGGTTATTAGAAACAAAGGATAGGAGGAATAAAATGCTGATGAAATCCCTATAGATGGTCAAGAGAAGCATTATATAGAAGATTCTTTAGTCTATACATTACCTGTAATAGTTTAGGTAGAGAGATCTGCCTCTCCTATTGATGAATTCAGATATGATGGGGTTAAAGAGTCTTCTCGTGAGGAGAAACCTACTATAAATGCTGAGATTTAGGCTTCTATAGTTGTATTTGATGACGTTTAGAGGATATATTCATACTTCCATGCGTGAATATATATAAATGGGGAACTTATATATGTGTATATTCCTACCTATTCATACACATGTAAGTCTCCTTTGACAATAGTGGCTCAAATCCACCTCAATGATATCCAAAATGCACTAAAAAAATATAGGGAACCTAAAAATCACAAAATTCCTAATTAAAATTAGGCCAAAGAATAAAAACAGAAGAAACCTTACTCAAATTTGATGTTTACTCACCACCTTCGATGATGGTGGATAGAACTAACCTCATCATAAGAAACAACTTGTAAAGAAATAATGGGAAGGGAAGTGATATATAATGACTTCTTATATATATATGTGATCAATTTTTCAATTGTACATGATAAATGATACATGAATGTATAACCAGTAATGAACAAAGAATATTCAAATTGATATGTACATCCAAATATTAAATAACATGATCATTAATGAAGGCTCTTTTTTTAAATGATATCCAATTTCATTCAATACATACACCACAAAGTGGTGTCATGAATCACCAAATAACACAAACAACAACATGATGAATTTTATTACATCATGCCTTATTCTTTGGTGAATATTTACAATAATCAACCACTTTCACGTATGAATCATAGGTTTTATTCAAATCGTTGAAAATAATTGTGAAATGATTCTAACTCTTTTGTATATGTTCTTCATATAAACACCCTCAAACAATTGGAAAAAATAGTGTACCAAAATTTATCCTAATTCTATGTTATACTATACAACACTACATACCTTTGTATAATTTAAAAAAATTATAATTCCCCAATCAATAATTGCATAAAAATGGAACCCAATAGATAAAAATCATTTGTACTCAATCTATAATGAACTCTATAGTGATCACAATCAAACAAAACTCATATCTTCAAATGAAAGTGTCCACCATAAGATAAATCTATATACATCATTTGAATTATTTTATAGTATCATTTTTATGGAATTGAGTAAAAATATACATAGAAAATTTTAATGTACTATATAACATTTCATATGTTCTCAATTATCTAAAATATACTAACCAATTTGAATACACAAGACATGTGTCATTAATCTATGTAGATCATTATGTCACATGTCACTCAACTAAGATGTGTTCAGTCCATTGGTGAGACAAATGTTCATTATCTTTGATGAGATTGTATTCTCAAAAGATGTATACAGTCCAGTGGGGATAAGGTGTCTAATATCTTGAAGTCGAGAATTTTTTATCTGAAAAAAGGTGAAATAAAAAAAGGAAAATATATATTCACAAAGGTTGTTGTAGGTATCAGTGAAAGTTCTAATCAAAATAAATCTATCAATTATGATGTTTAATTTTATGAATATGAAATTAAAATTACTAGTGATATCTCATCTTATAATCCTTTATTTCTCATGATTTCAAGGTAAAATGTAAATCTATTTCAACCAAAAAAGAAACATACGATAATTCATAATCTTTTTACATATGGAAGGATAAAATTTTTGAGAAAATTTCTATACCGATCTGAGATATATAGAGAAATAAAACAAAATAAGGTTTTTCGTAAATATATTAACACCAACCTAAGAATGAGTGGAGATAGAATCCCATAAATAAAAAAAATACCAAAGAACAAGGTTTCAAGGATATTATTTGTATTTTGGTGTACATTTCCATAAAGCATACAATTTTTGTTATAATATGTCTCTTACTTGTCTAGGGAAAGAGAATAGTGTAAGAGGTGACATTAATAACAACAAGTAAAGAACTATTTTAGTTATCAATTGTATAAAAGGAATATTGATATGAAAAATAGTTTTTAATTCCTATAAGAAAACTATGGATAATGTTGCAGGTATGGAAATAGTTCAAATGATTGTTTTTAATTTACCTTATCACAATACAATCATAATCATAAAATGGGTGTAGGGGTTGAATTTAGGAAAACTAGTGTGATAAGAAATGAGGAAATAATATTCATATAGCTTGTCAATATTATGAGAGGAAATGAAGAAATAAAATGAGTGGTTTAAAATTTGTTTTATTTATGTGTGATGATATTTTGAGTATTTAAAGTATACATTGAAAATTATTTAGAGAATATGAATAAGATTATGATCTTTCAAGTTTGAAGAAGATCGTGATTTTTATTATTGATTTATCTTAAAAATTTTCCTATTGTTTCTATTTAACAAGACAAAATTTATACATCTCTGGTTGGTGCCGGTAACTTGTATCAAGTTCAAGTTCATACCTTTGTTAGTATCTATAATATAGTAATAAATTTATAGTTGTGTGTGAGTGGGATAAGAACCACCATTCACTGAGGACATAGTCATCCTTAGAGAGGACAACCTTGTTAACAAACATGTTGTGTTCTAAATTTTTATTCAATATTAATTTGGTTGATAAGATTATAGATAAATAAGAATAAAGGAATACATGTTACTAAAAAGGTTTATATCACTAATTCACCCCTCCCCCTCTTAGTAGTTACCATCACTTGTTCGACCCTTTTGAGAAACTACTATAAGGTACGACAGTAGGATATCCCCCAACATGCATAAAGGTGATACATAGTGCCCAAATTAAAGGATATTCAATACATTCTTAAAATAAAATCCATTCTAAATGTAAACTGAAAATATATATGGACTTACCTAAGTAATTATCTAATTCAATTCCACTGATGAAGTCCCAAAACTATTAAATATTACATGCACACCAAATTATAACAAAACAATAACCATCCTCTAAAACCATGGTATAACAATCATCTCATAATAATGAGAGTACAACCATGAAAAACAATAGTAAAAGAAATAATAAAAGGTGAAATAATTGAAAAATAAAAAAATATACAGATTCTCCACCTAAACCCACAAACACGAAGGATCAAATTAACTTTCACCATTGTCTTAAATCCAATAAATAATAAAAAGTGCAATTATAGAAAAATAATTATCATATGATATAGGTGTTAATCTAGTAGAGGTGGTTGAAGTAAGACTCTCATTATATAAAAGAGTTGAACCTGAAAAAAGAATAGTTTATATATTTTAGACGAACTGATTGTTTGGATTCATTTTGGATAATTCTAATTTGGTTGATTTTCCAAAAAATCAATTATGGTAAGCAAGAATTTAATAATTATATATATGAATCTATAATATGGGAACTACTTTCAGTGTGATAAGGGATGTAACACGGTTATGATATTCAAATTATTTAACAAATAACATATTAGTAAAAAATAAATAAGTATGGGTAATTGAATATTGATATTAAAAAATGTCTCAGTATTTGTTTAATTTTGTTATAAATAAATGAATGGTAGATAAGGATGCATTATGATATGGGTAACTATTAAAAGATATATATTTTCATAGATGAATATGTAATATATTTTTAGTGTATATGAATCATTCATATAAAACATATAAAAATTCATATAAAACATATTCATTTTTTCATCTATTGAGTATACCAAATATGCAAAACCCAAATATATAGTATGAATTGGGAATAAAAATATATATTTTTTATGAAATTAAAAATAAAATAGTGGTAAAATGGAAGAAAAAAAGGGAAATCACCTACAGTAAGCAGACTACTATGTTATAGAAATTCATAGAATAAAGAAAAAATTAGCCTTAATGTTTCATAGTTGGCGAATCTAGTATCCGTGAAGAAGGGAAATACAGGGTAGTGATGAAGATAGATCTACTTGGTATCTACCTCAAGATTCCAATGTAATGGATCACTATATATAAATCCATGAACGAGAGGAGAGATACTGATTTTTTTCATTTCATTCAAATGGAAATAAGAAATTTTCTTACTTGTAAGAATGGGTGAATCATGATGGTAGGAATCCATAAGGTTTGTTCCCTTGGCTAGAATGGTTCATTCGTGAGAGTAGGGAGTAGGTAGGGTTCCTTTTAAAGATTCGGAGAGGGTGGAGTTCTTTTACATGAGCCGAATATTGTGAGTGCATAGAGCGGGTAGGGTTCCTTTGTGTGAGTTGATTCCATGAGAGAAGGAACCTGATTGGGTTCTTCATGAGAGAAGGAGGTGAGGAATGGAATTTTAATCTTATAGAGGATGGGGGGATCAATGATGAAGATGGGAAGCACCGACCATGAATAGATCTATGGAGGAATTGGGATGATCATGAGCATTGTCCAAGAGATATCCATAGAGGATGGGGAGCTTGATCGTGAGTTCTGGATAGAAGAGATATGTGGAGGATGGGGGAGCTTGATTACGAAATGGGAAGGCGATTCTCGATCACGCAAAGGGAAGTGGGGTGGGGGGGGGATCAATTGTGAAAGTGAAGGTGGGCTATATGGCCACAGTTTTATTTTACCATGGCATTATATATTCTATTGTCGTGATTTTAGTGAATCGTGGCCATAGGTGTGTTGCAATAAATCCATTTTGTAGTATTGAATGTTTTTAATTTTCATGGAAAATAGAATATTTATATAAATCTATTTGAAAATATCTATAAACTCTTATTTTCTTTCATCAATCTTTGCCTACTTTAACTGTTTCGGAAACATTAGTGGTAGTTGGTATGGTAGTGGTGATTCCTCATCCTTATGTTCCTCAAATTATTTTTACTTTTATTTTCTTGATCCCACTGGTTGTTATTCATTATGTCCTATAAATTCTATAGAATCTCCTTGGGTCTTATTCCTAATTATAATAAATACAACTTTCATATCTTCTTGAGGATGCTGGTCTGTTCATCCTATAATTACTCCTCTACACCTTTCTCTAAGTTTCTTGGCAATCTGAATGACCTAAGTTTTCAAGTTCCTCATTGCATCCCATTGGTTGTGTGAGTCATATATTAATTATCTGATCATAGTTCTGTGATCTTTAGAGTATTCTTTTAACTCTTTAAGTTTAGCTCTTGTGGTGGTTATGATGGTTTAAAGGGTCTCCTCCAGCGAACAAACTTGACTGGTAAGTGATAGCCCCTGGTTTTGAGGTTGAAAACCATGTTGTCTTGTCTTGAATCCTTGAACTTGATTCATATTTTTTTGTTGTGTTTTTTTAATCCACCCCTATTCATAATCCTGATGTCTAGAATCAAAATAATTCACATCTTCACAATACATACCTTGGGGGTTTTGGTTGGATGTCATTTCATTGAGTTTATTTTTCATGAAATTCATTTGGGTGGAAACCCAACTGTTGTTTACCATGTGCACTCCTTGTTCTCACCCTTCCATTGGATGACACTGAAAATTTTCACTGGACATCTCATCCAAAAACTCATACCTATCATATGGTGATTCACTCATAAGCGAATCTTCGGATGTAGCATCGATTATCAAGTGATTTCCCTATGTAATTCCTTTGTAAATTTTTTGTATTTGAAGCAAAATTTTGAGGCCATGATGAGGAAATCATCTTATAATACCATTAAATATCTCCCATTAACTATATAAGTATTCTTTAGTAAAGTTATAAAAATTTAGAATACTTACTCATAGATCCATTTACTTTTAGGGTGGGAAAAACCTTATTAAGAATTTTCTTACCAAATTATACTAGGTAGTGATCGAATACGGGGGAAGAATTTAGATCCAATACCATGATTTTTCCTTCAATGAGAATATAAATTTTCATAGTCTTACAACATCATTTGTGACATTATAAAATTGGAATGTGTCATATATTTTCATGAAACTCCCAATGTGTGAGTTGGAGTCTTCATGAGGTAGCTTGGAAAATTGGATTGAGTGTGTAATCATCTAGATGACCACCGGATTGATCTCAAAATTTTGAGTAGCGACAGGGGTATGAGAATTCTTGGGTTGACCACCATGTTTGAGGGTCTTTCCAATTTGATCAATGCTTTCCCACCTTGATTTATTCCTTGTTTATCTGGTCCTTCTCTTTGTCCTAGCTCATGTTCAACTCCTTGATATTGATCCCTTCCTACCATGTAATTATGTTCTTTCTCAACCTCTTCCTTTTCCTTTATCTGCTTATGAATGGTCCTTTCTAACTCTGGTTCATATACAAGACTGTCAGTTTTCTATTTCCCATGAGTGGAGTATTCGTTTAAAGTGTTTAGACCAAAATCAACAGCCCAAAATGACCAAGTATAGACTAAAGAATTAGAATAAAAATAGTTCCTATGTTTACTAATTAATTTAAGTATAAAGACAACCATGACCGACAACGATGCCAAAAATTTGACAGCTCGTGGGGCGTCCTTAATTTCCCACGGGGCTACATAAATTAGGAAATTTATAAAACTTGGAAAACCTAACTATAGAAGTGAGGTACTTGGTTAGTTTGAGTTTCTAACCCACAGAGATGTTACCTATAATATAAATTAACTCTAGGAATTAAAAAACATAGTTTTTCATTGGTTGTTGAGAGAGAGATAGAGAGAGACAGAGGCAAGATAAATTGGTTGTTTTGTCAAACAAGATTGAAGGCATGTTGGGGTTTTATAGTTTTAGGGTTTAGGTTCAATTGGATATTAGAAATTAAATTAATTGAGTCATTTTTTGTGTTGAAGTCAAGAAAAGGTGGATCCAATGGTCATGGTATCCATTATTCAATACGACAATCCCCCCTTTCTAATGGTCAAGTAATTAGGTCATTTTCAAATCAATATTGTATTGATACCATTTTTAAACTTGGTTGCCCTGAATGTGATGATGGTCATGACTTAATTTAGGGTAACTAGTCACATAATTCTTAAATGTTCCTTTAAGATTAAAATAAAAAAAATCATGATAAAATCAAAATAAAGTGATTATAAATTGATTAAATAGATTGAAACAGACCAAATACATGAATAATAATGAAAAATAAATCCAACAACACATTCCCTCTTTGGCTACATAACCCTGGAACAGGTGGGTTTTACCCCCTCATCCTAATGATGAGTGAGTAAGGAGGAAAGAATAAATAAAAAACATAAATGATAGATAGAGATAAAACTAGTGAGGACCTTGCACAACACAACTTCTTACTCCAAGCTTTAATCTCGAGATTCCCATTTAAAACAGCATCATCCCTCTCTATTTACATAACTTCAAGGGGCTTTAGATGCATTAATTGGTGTCATAATGAGTTAAAAAGTGGTCATTGGTGGTTTTAGGGCCATAAAATAGGTCTCTGCCACTTCATATGTTGAATTTGGCCATTTCTGGGTCGTTCTAACTTTCTTATGTCATGTAAATAATTCACCATGTGTAATTAGAGGACCTTCAAATATCCATACTTATTATTTCATGCCTTGTAATTTTTTCATGTCGTGTAATGTTTATAGGATGTGTATCATGTGTTTCTAACTCTAGAAGATCCTTTTCACCCCAATTTGGGATAAACTCAAACTCATACTTTGAGAGGTCAATTATCATTACATTTCATGAAATATGTGTGTGTGTGTGTGTGTGTAGCCAAAGTGAAAGAATGGTAATATGGAGGCTGCCATTATTATGATACATTTTAATATTATTAAACTCTTTAATAATATTTTACAAAACCAATAGGAGAACTAGTTTATCATATCATATATGATAAACTACCAGACTAGCCTTATGTTAATTACATATTTCAGGTTTTGTAAACACATTACATCATATGTAATATATGTCACATCTCTATATAACCATTAAATAAAACTCTCCCACTGCACTCTTTAGTGATAAATATATATAAATTAATCTAGTCGGAATAATGGTGAGACTTAGGAATCATATTCCTAACTATTAACCTTCTTGAACATATTCAAACTTCTTAGCTTTACAACATCAAATTTTATGATGTCAACTTATGTTTTCTACTTAGAACTTTTCCTGAGTGCATCACCGTTATCCTTATAACCCTAACTACTTACATTGTTTTTTATTAATACATCCTAAATCTCCTACGATGTTAAGTAAAATTCACTTTAAACTTATATTAGTGTAATTATTTATTTATGAACTTTGAAATTCTTTAATTCCAAATAAACTCCCACTAGCCTCTTAGACACTGTATTCTTTTTAGAATATCTTGTTAAGATACACAAACCCTTTTGTGTTTGGAAATAACATTTAGTTCCATTCATTAGGATTACTATCCAAATAAATTATTGTTTCCATATCATATATGGTATTCTATTTGTTTTTAACATTTACTTTTTGAAAAGAATATTTTATTAAAATATACCACTAATGGGTGGTGGGAACACATTCCCACATATTTTAACAAATACCTAGATAAAAATTTTATCCTGAATAGAACACTTTATACATATATTCTTCTCAAAACATTTTATATAAATTAATGAATCATAAACTATGTGTATACAATTAATAATCTCATGTTGTTAATAGAAACTCTTTATTATCAAACATTTTCTCTTATCACATAAGAGAAATGAGATGAAGATACACATTTTTTTTCTTAGATTAATTTGAGCTTAATAAAATCATTTACATTAAAATCCTTGATGTAGTAATGATTTACTTCATCTCATGAATATAAACTACAAGCTAGATGAATTCTTACTTTGATTTTGAACTCCTATATATTTACAACACTTTGTAAAATATACATTCAGTATCACATACCTTTCAAAAAGGAAGAATTAATTTCTATAGCACTCATACCTAACAAGTACATTCAATGGATTTTAATAAACTCATTTAGGTATATTTTGGATAATCTAATTCTATTGAATTATTACTCTTCCTTCCTAACAACCCTAGGTTTCAATGAACTTGATTGGATTCTTGAAGAAACATTGTTGAACTTTTCAACCAACTTTTTTTATTATAGTTTTAACTTTTACCTACTTGTACTATCTATATAGTAATTTAGAACCTAGACATCATATTCTTAGTTCATATATATTCCCAAAACTTTGATAATATCTGGTAAATGTTCTTTGAATTAAATAATATTATCAAAATATTTCCATATATGAAAATATGATAAATTCCCTAACCAAAACAAGACATTTTTTGTCTCTCAATAAATTATGTTATAAAATTTAAAAAATCATAACTATGTGTATCAAAAATGCCTCATGCCATTTTATTAAAAAAAATTGTTTTAATGATCTTCTTAAGAGTAAAATGAGACAATACATAGATTATGATAAGCTAATCCAAGCTTAAAGCATCCAAATTATGATTGAATTAACTCCTTTACTCCATGAATTAAAAAAATCAAGCTTTAATTCTTTTTATCTTCTAACCTACTTTATATTTAAAAAACTTTGTAAAAGATACAGTTGATATCATATATTTGTCATAATAATAAAATTGATTCCTATAAATGATAAATCTTTAAGGAAACCTTTAGTCTCACCAAGTCATTTAGCATATTCAATCACATTGAATATCATTTTATGTACCAAATCATATTGAGTATATGGGACTAAACTCATTGATGTATCCAATCATATTGAGTACATGAGTTGATACTGATGTTCATGTGGTCATTATACATTTAATTCCTCTAGAACCTTAAATAAACCACTCTATGATTCTATAAGCATCTCAATTAACTTGTTGAACAATTTCAACACTTGGTCACTAAGGAAGGAACTATTCTGACACATCAAATTTTCCTTAAGAAATTTTCTTAAATAATCAATATTTCTTAAGAGTTTTTCTTAAGTTAATAGTCTTAGGAGTAACTTATATTAAGATTATCCTTTTAAAGGATTAATTACAATGTTTAACTTGATGTTGATGATGATATTATCTAAAAAAAGATTTTATCAAATGATTATCATGTATTATTGACCATTTAATAAGTATTTTTATTAAATGGTATCCCACTAAAATGATGACCCGTTTTAATGAAATTCATCATACCCATTAGTGGTCTAAGATCCATATTTCACTAATAAAATGACCCTGGATTGGCTTAAAATTCACCACTTAATTATTTAGATAGGGAATCATCATAATCATATCATATGTGATTCTTGGATAGTTTAGTAGACAAATATTTTTCTAATATATCATATGGATAAAACTAACTCTTTTCCCCTGGTATCCCAACCCTTTGGGTTTCCCAGCTAATTTAACCCAAAGAAAACATAAAAAATGAGCTAATCACATGACAATATAAGGTAACCTCTCTTTGTAATGAAATTACCCAAGGATGATCCAATATCACCCATTACTTTCTCTCCTTACATAAGATAATCTAGAGGCCCCCCAATTTAGCGTGAAGATGCCTGGTTGGATGATTGAGGTCTTAACAAGTGCCACTTTGGAAGGAATCTAACACTTAGTATTTGATGGGGATTTAATCTTACCATCTTATCTTATGTTATTACCTTTTATATATTCATGTTTCTAGTGATTTTAGTTGTAATCTTATTCCCTCCTCCAAATGAATATGTTCAAACCATATTTATGTGTAACTATTTACATAACCCACAAGTTTTTGTTTCTCACCCAAAAATAAAAGTCAAAAATATTCATAAGTATATAGATGTGTCATATTCATAAGGTACATGAATACTTCATGTAAGGGTATAGGGATATTCACATGGGTAATCCCAAAGCAATAGATATCCATCACCATTCACCAGCCTAGACAAAGTATAAGACTCTAGTTATGTAGGGAGTCTAACCCCAAGTCCCACTTCTTAGGGATACTTTACTCAAGAGAGAATCAAATTCATCATAACTCTAAAACCTAATATATAATAACTATATTCAATAACTAAATTCAAGTTTATAAATTTAGTTATAAATAGAGATTAAGGTAGATGAAAAACTAAATTCATTAATAATATATTTGTAGCACATAACGCAAGGCTCTATCTAGAAGTAGTTTAATAATTAAACTATAGAAAACACAAATTTCAAATTTATTAATTTTTTTACTAAACATGAATATATCAAGGAATAAACTTTAAAATAAAATAAATTTTTGAAATTTTTAAACTTGAGATAACCATTCTCAAATAATTCAAAAATAAAATATAATTATAAACCATTTTAAAATTTCATATTTAACATTATGGGAATTCTATAATCATGAAAATAAACCTTTTAAAATCATTTAAATATGAACTATTTCATATTAAACATTATATGACATTTCCATTTTAAATAAACGATATTATATAAATTATAAAAAAAATCCAATTTATGTTATGTTAACATTTTACATAATCAAAATATCATATACATAATTATTATTTAAACCATGATAATATAAATCCTAAAAAAAATTTATGTGGCTTAAATAATATGAAAATAAGGCCCCATTTTTATTTTGAACAATTCAAAATAATTACTTATGAACAATTCATAATTTAAATGTAAATATTTTATATTATAGCCTTATTTCATTATTTATAACCCATTATTAATTATCACTTATGATTTCTAAATAAAAACTTTTATTTATAGATCATAATCCATGCCATATAATTTGTTAAAAGGTATTTAAAATATTAAAATTTAATATTTGGAAAAATAAAAGTTTCATAAAAAATTATTTAACTAATGATAAACCATTTAAAATTAATTAATTAATTTTCAAACCCTTTATAAATTAAATATTCCCAAAATTCCTTTTATAATGATTTATAAACATTTTATAAACCATTAAAACCATTTAAGAATTTAAAAACAATTTTTAAAATATTTTCTGTTTACCGTTATATAGAATCAATTTTATAAGTAAGGGTATACTCCTTATACCCTTACATAGATAGTTTATGTAATGGTTAATAGGCTTGACCCTTACGCAACACATACTATATAAGGGTACTGAGCCCTTACATTTATGTTAACCCTTCATGTAAAGGTAAAACTCTGATTACCCTTACATGAACTCTTTTACATAAAGGTAAACCAATGGTAATATGATTAAGACCTTTACACAAGTGTTTAAAACCTTGCACTACCTTTATGTATAAGGGTAATCAATATCATACCCTTATGTAACACCTTTCAATAAACCATTTATGTAAGGGTTATAATACAAACTATCTTTATATGAACCCTTTATGTAAGTTTAAGCCTCAGGTATCCTTGTTTATGTAAGGATAATGCCTTGGTTACCCATACACATCTCAGTTGGGTAAGGGTAAGGCATTGGTTACCTTTATGTAGCCCAACTGCATAAGGGTAAACCGTTTTATCATATTTTTGTAAAATCTGAAAAATGATGTTATGTTCTTGGTTTTTCATATTTATTTCCATGAATGATTTCATAAAACTTAAGCACGGATCCCTTTGATAACATTTTTTGGTTTTGTACAAATCTAATAATAATTATTTGACACAAAAAAAGCAATAAGAAACCAAATTTGAGGATATCCCGTGTAAGAAATATGAAACTATATATAAAATAATAAATGAAGAACTATTTTAAATAAGTTTACCTTACACTAAAGAGACACTACATCACTCTTGATCTCATTTGGATGAATGTGAGAGAGATCTCAAAGTAGAAAAAAAATATTCACACCTCTTTAGTTTATCCATGGGCTAATTTGAATCATCCAACATTCATATGGTATTTATCCTTCTTCCACATGGGATTTAACCTTCTTCCACAGCCTACTAGAGCCTCTAATGAAAAGGATAAGAATAAAGAGAGCAGTGGGTTAGGGAGTATCATCCATGCATAAGGATCTGAATCCACATCCAAATGCCATCATATGTCAATAGGTTTTATATAGAACCCAAGGATTCTCCTGGGTGGTGTATGCATTAAATAATGTGTTAAAATGCATGTATAAATTTTATTATCACTTCATGCACCATATGAATTTACTCCCTATATGTTTTATATAAATATGAAAGTATTTCATTTAATTATAGATTGCTTGGGTGAAACACAAAATGATATTTTTTTTATTATTTCACTATAATCACATATTGTATACAATAATATAACCTTATGTTCATGAAAATAATAATTTTCATTCAATATATATTTATCCTACATATACAAGGCTTTAGGGAATATCTAAATCAAAAACATCATAGAAAAAACCCAGTTCTCGAAGAATTATAACTAGATCTGATGTCAACCTCACCTTCATCTCCTCAAAATATCTTTAATATTTGTTATTCCAATCAAACATAACACCCTTATTGGTTAATTATGTCATTAAATATTCTATCTTGGATAAATCCTGAACAAACTATCTATAATAACCATTTAATCCCAAGAAGCTCTGAATTTCAAACATATTCTTGGGTTTCTACCATGACATTACTGATTGAATATTTTTAGGATCCATTGAGACGCCCCTCGCAGATATTACATGTCCCATAAATTTAACTTCTTGGATCCAAAATCCACATTTAGAAATATTACTATACAAGTGATATTGTTTTAGGATTTTGAGGATGATATTTAATTAATACTTATGCTCCTCTTTTGACTTTGATTACACCAAGATACCATCCAAAAAAATGATAACAAAATATTTCGAGAACCGATGAAAGATCTGGTTCATCAATTCCATAAATACCATAGGAGTGTTAGTGAGATTTAATGTCATAACTAAGAGCTCTAAATGCCTATAAAATCTCCTAAAAGATGTTTTGGGTATATCCTCTTCTCTGACTCTCAACTGGTGTTACCTAGAAAATTGATAAATTTTAGAGAACCATCGGGATTATTTTATTTGATCCAATAGATCTTCAATCCTTGGAAAGGGGTAATTGTTCTTAACATTCACCTAATTAAGATTTCATTAATCAATAAAAATTATGAGGCTTTCATTTGACTTTTTGAAAAAGAGAACAAACAAGGCCCAAGGTGAAATGTTGGGATGAATAAATCCATTCTCTTCAAGATTGTCAAGATAAAATTTAAGGTCCTTTAAATTAGAAGGTTCCATGAAATGTGATGGAATATAAATAGGTATAATCCTAAGGAGTAGGTCAATAGTGAACTTTACATCTCTTTGAGTCGGTAACTAAAAAATCATCATGAAAGACATCAGGTTACGCACTCACTAATATATGAAGTGGGCTACTCAGACAAGAAAAAATGACACCTAGAAATATCTCCAAATACTGACATGTAATAATTCTAGCATAAGGAACAATAGGACCTGATCTTCCTAATATATAATCCCACTAAACCTAAAAGATATGAGAGACTTTATCGGGATATAGAAATTGAAATTGATGATAATAATAGTCTATTTATTTCATAACACTAATCAACAAATCCATTTTAATAATAAGGTTGAAGACATTAAGAACGAGAACTAATAAATCCCACACCACTTAGAAGTCATCTATCATCACCTGACATGCATATAATTTAAAACCTTTTTCTAAAATATTTCCCAAAGTTATAGAAAGACCCAAAAAGAATAGAATTCACTTGTAAAGTAATACCAACACATTAATTAACTTTGATGATATAAAATTATGATTTTCATCTGTATCAAATAAAGTCAAACCCATAGAGGAAAAAATAAACACCATACCTCTAATAGTAGTCAACACTACTTTAGATTCCTCTAGCACGAATTTGAGAGGTCCACTTTTTGGGACACTTTATCTTAGAGGAAAGGGTGGTAGTGGATCCAGTGAAGGTTGAGTCAATGATATCTTAGGAGCCACCCAAGAGTGTTATTGAGGTACGAAGTTTCCTTAGGTTGGAAGGGTATTATCGAAGGTTTGTACCTGATTTCTCTAGAGTTGTAGCACATTTGATAGCTTTGACTTGAAACGGGCAGCCTTTCATGTGAACAGAAAAGTGCCACCAATATTTTAAGGAGTTGAGGCATAGATTGATGAGATCTCCATTCTTGATATTAGCAGAGGAGTATGTCGAGTATGCAGTGATCTTGATGCCTTAGGGACTGAACTTGGTTGTGTTCTAATGCAGAGGCATACTGTTATTTCCTATGGGTCTAGGAAATTGAGACTACATGAGTAGAACTACATGAACCGTGATCTTGATCTATTAGCAGTATTCATCGCCCTGAAGATGTGGAGACACTACCTTAAAGGCGGTCAGTTTATCATCTACTCTCCCAAAAAAAGTCTCAAGTATACCTTCTCTCAGAAGGATATTAACTTGAGACAGAGGTGATGTCTAGAGTTCGTCTAGAACCATGACTTTGATATTGTCTATACTCTTGGAAAGTGGAATGTGTTGGAAGATTCTCCCAGCAAGAGATCTTGTTCTCAGTTTTTGGATGAAGTGTTCAAGCAGTTATCCTCGTTGCAGTTTCCCTTTGTGGAAAAGGATGATGCTTTATATCTTCAATTGGTGGTTGTTACCACACTGATTTTAAAGTGTGTTAGGGAATCTCAACATGGAGATACCGACTATGAGACCTTACATACACAGATATCCATTGGATGTGATCCTAATGGATTTTTTGAATTTGGGGAGCACGTTATCCTTTTTAGAGGATGCACAATGGTACTAGTGACGTTGTGGGAGGAGGTTATGAGGGAGTTTCATACATCTCATTTAATGGTATATCTAGGTGTGGAAATGATATACCAGTACCTTCGACATCATTTTTGGTGGCCAACAATGAAGAGATGTGTTGCATAGTATATATCTCATTACCTCACTTGTCAATAAGTAAAGGCTAAGAAATAGGTTCTAACGGGTTTAGATCAACCCCTTGAGGCACCAAAGTGGAAGTGGGATGGGATATTCATAGACATCATGGTGGGGTTACTACATATTTCCATAGGATAGATTCCATTTGGGTGATCATAGATCGAATCATAAAGTCAGTTCACTTTCTATCTATTTGAGAGAAGAGTTTGGTGGAGGGCTTGAGAGGCTTGTACATGTAGGAGATAATATGACTCCATAGAGTTCCCTCGATGATCGTTTCAGATCATGATTCTCACTTCACATCACGATTATGGAGAGGATTATAGAAGTCATTTGGGACTCAATTTCATTTGATCACAGCATTCCACCCTCAGGCTGACGACCAAATTGAGCAGACTATTAGGGTCTTGGAGGACATGTTGTGAGCTTGAATGGTAGAATTTGGATGTATTTGAGAGGATCATCTACCCATGGTGGATTTTTTGTAAAATTATAGCTACCATTCCACCATTGGTATGGAACCATTCAAGGCCTTTTATGGGATACCCTATAGGTCAACACTTTGTTGGACTGATCTAAGTGAGTCAAAAGTCATGGGTCCAGAGCTAGTGTGAGCTACGACATAAAAGGTGCAGATTATCTAGAAGCAGATGAGGACTGTACAAAGATATCATAATACTTATACAGATTTATGATATAGGACTTTGAGTTCAAGTAGGGATACCATGTGTTTCTAAAAATCTCACCTCGATGTGGATTATGAAGATTTGGTTGGGGAGGCAATATATCCCCAAGATTCATTGTCCCTTTCCAAATTCTGTGTAGAGTTGGTGAGGTGGCATACCAATTAGCTCTACCACTGTAGTTAGACTGGGTACACGATGTCTTCCACATGTCGCATCTAAGAAGGTATGTACATAGATCATCGCATGTTATCTACTGGGGTGAGATGGACATTGAGGATGGGGATACCTTTTCATAGTACCCAATGGAGTTTGAGGATCGACAAGATAGGATCCTTCATGGATGAGTGATTCCTCTAGTTTGTGTCTACCAGTAGCACATGAATCTTCATGAAGGGGGCACCTGGGAATGGGAGACCCAGATGTGAGCTTAGTACCCTCATCTTTTTTAGTAGGTTTTTCAATTTTCAGGATGAAAATCCCTAAGGTGGGGAGAATGTAATGACTCTGACTTTTCCATGTATTACTTCAGAATATTATATGGATTATTTTTGGAACCAGCCACCAAGACAGTGTGATATTCCAAGACTTGGTGCCCAAAGTTGATATTTGAAAAATATTAAATATATTAATATCACATATGAGTTGTTTTCCTTAAAAATCTGAAAAAATTAAAAATAGGTTATTTTATTATAAATCCAAGGTCATCGTTGAGTTTAGAGCATGGGTTTCACCCTAAGCACATTATAATCTCTGTTGTCATCAAGAGTTGACTTGATCCCCTTTGTGAGCAGATAAATAAATAAATTTAATTTTATTTATTTATTTATTTAATTAAAATACTAAACCTAATAATATCTTATAAATATGCTTATATGGATGATTTGTAGGGTTATATTCATAACCCTCCAAATTGAGAGAGGGTTGGAGGAGATATTGGTGAACAATGATAAGAGATTAGATTGAGATTGAGGATCGTTGCACCGTCGAAGTTTGTGGATCTCACTAACAATGACAATTCAGGGTTGTTCTTCATCAGTGATCGGTCTAAATTATAGGTAGGATGTTTGATTTATGTTTTAACATCCCATTCCTTTATCCTATTTGAACACAGATTAATTCCACAAACAAGAATTGATTTTTGCATCTATGGTTGATTTATTTATGGTTATTTTATTTGTTCATTGTTACCTAAACACTCTCTGCTTTACTAATTATTTTAAAATAGATTGAGGTTGAAACAAACAAAGTCAGAGGTTTGTTCTTCATGTTTATATTTTATGGTTTTCTCCTCCGTTTCTTCACACTTTCATCGTTGGTATTTTCTTTGGCCAATGATTCGACGAATACTCAATATTCGATCATTGTGGCACCATTCTGCATCGCAACAGATCGATATTATGGGTGTGACTCATGATCAACAGATATATTGAGAGTGGTAATGGAGAATGATTAAAGTCAGACTAAATCAGGCTGAGGATTTCTGTTTCTTCAGTGGATGCATGACGATACAACTTAATAGGGTGTTTTCTAAGTGGATCAAGGCCTTCTTTTCAATGACTGGTGATAATGAGGGTCCGTTCGACCCCATATCTGAGTTTCATGGGAGAAATTAGTTGTAGTGGAAATGGAATCAAAGAATATGTGAAGGTTTGTGGGATTTGTAAAATCCCACATTACACAGAGTGTACTATGAAACTACACGTTGTGTGGGCCCCTGACTGTAGGGCTAGGGTTTCCGCATAGAAGAAAAATATCACATATCATGTGACCTTGTTGGTGGATCAGTGTGTATCTCAGAGGATAAATGAAAATGGGCAGGACAGGGTACATGGGTAGATCCATGAAATTGTACATGGCCAGATGTACACAGGTAGTGTAGTGTACTCGGGTGTAACATCCCGATTTTTTTGAGTGGGTCGAATTCCATTCCCATTTTGAATTTTTAGAGTTTGGTGGGTAGACCAACTCTTTACTTGATGATAAGAACTTAATTATAAGAGTTTATTTAACCTAATTCATTCCTTTTAGATGAGTCTTAATGCTCAGCAAGTGTCTCAGGGATTTGGTTTGGTTTTGGGTGTGTTCATCTAAAACACTGATTTCTTCCAAATCAGCTTGAGTTAGAGGCTAACATCAGATGTACGAGCATCTACCAACATGAGGTAGGTGGTGCTTATCTTTATTCATGATTTCATGATTTTTTTGGGGGTGCGAATTTGATCATGCTGTTGTGTTGACCGAGTGAGACCCTATAAATTTAACCACTTGTATTTAATTAATTAAATTAACCATATGAGATAACTATGTGCACACTCACACATGTTTAAAAATGGTTGAGTCATGGTGAGAGGATGGGACCTTGGGAATTTTATGAAGAGGTGTTTCTTTTATTTAATAAATTTAATTGTTTCAATTATATATATTGAATTGATTGTGATGAGTTTCATAGGAACTGGATAGGCTTGGACTAAGGATTGAGATGGTGTTGGTCATCTAGTTTGAGGTGATGTGATTGTCAGGCTAGGCATGTACTGATATATATATATATATATATATATATATATATTCTGAGTGATGTTGATCATTCTGAAGGTTTCGGGCGCAGTGGAATCGCGTGGGTGGATGTGCCCACTTGGATTTTTGTCATTAGCAATGATCAATCCAGGATCAATATGACGATAAACGCCGGTCTCCACGGATCGAATCACAGAAAAAGACAAAGAAGAAGGTTTGTCCCAGAACCACAAACAAGGATCGTTACAAGTTGATTATAATTAATTTAATTAATTCTAAATAAATACCTTTTGGGTGTTCTTTCTTCGTTTATGTTCTTGATCACGTTGTCGATGTGATCCATCACTGCATCATAGAAGCCAAGTGTAGGCTCCCTCTAGCGGTGATCCACACGTGTACCTCGTATCTCGAGATGTCACCAAAGGAGTCTTTGGGTGCTAGCATGGAGAAACCTTTGCTTGCGTTGTCCGCCTTAGATCGTCTTGATCCGATGGAAGAGGATATCTCTCTGTCTTGAGAGCATTCTTAGAGGAATAGGTTCTTTCGGCCCTGAAAGAATTCTCCAGAATTGTTGTGTGTGGGTAGGAAAAGAGTTGGGGTTGTAAGGATATTTATAATCATGTTTGAGGTTGTGGAGTTATGACAATAAATAAATGTGTTACGCATTTTATTTTTTTCATTGACTCTTATTTAAAACCCTCATGTCGAATAATTAAATCCTTGACATGCGCCCATGCTGATTATAATAAATATCATTTAAAATAATATTATATCCTCAAAATCCCGACTGGAAAAACTACACGGTGTGTATTAATAAATACATGGCGTGTACTTGTTTTTCATTGAAAACTACACGGCGTGTACATTCAATGTACACGGTGTGTATATCTTGTTTTCATTTATTCATTTCCTTTCCATAAAGAAAACTACACAGTGTGTAATTATTAATACACGGCATGTACTTGTTTTCCATGAAAAACTACACGGCGTGTAATATTTAATACACGGCGTGTATATCTTGTTTTTCACTTCCTTCTTCCTCCATCATTAAAACTATTTTGGCTTCCTTGAATAATTATCAAACCATGTACAGGAATAATATTTATTCTACTTGAGATACTTGAATACACTTAGTGTGTGACCCTCTAGGCCTCTTTCTCGTTGGCATTAGGCAGGCTTGCCTAAAGTCCAAGATTACTGTCTAGCAACAGGTCAAGGCACCCAATGAGAAAGAAGTTGACGCCGCATTGACGTATCACCTCATACGAACGCTTACTGTTTAATTTAATCCCTTTGTCTCAATGTCTCATCAAGCAGGTTTCATGGCAGTGTCATAAACCTATATGCTTGATCCATCGTTCTTTGACTACCTGAAATAAACTCTTAGTTTACACCATGGCCATGGAATTTAATGCGACAGTTCTATTTCAATCAAAGGGCCGAGATATCAACTTCCATAAATGGAAGGGACAAATCCTTCCTCGACTTATCCATTAACAACATGTCATTCGTGACGCACCCAACGTACCCTACTTCCCGCCAACTGTCTGCGTGACGGTGTTTGTCAGTAAATCTAAGTGTGCGAGTCATGACATGAGTTAATGATAATCTTTCAGTCTAAGGACCATTACACACGCTCGTAGATAGCAATGTCTGATGACACCAAGACATGCGGAATTTCTACTGGCGGGTCTGTTCTCATAATCTCCCATCTTGGATATTACCAAGTGTGAACTCCATGAGAGAGAGTCTCATCTTCTTATGAGTACTCTCACATGACGGTCTGTATACTATGTGTCCTATCATAATATGTCATCCAACCGCAAAACTTTATTTAAGAATATTGTTATATCATTTCAAGGTTCTCATCATAGCGGGGATCTGCCATGACCTTATTAATGCAACAAATATTCCAGGACATTACTATATTATATTCATGCAGAACAATGAAAAATATAATAAGTGAACATTTATGTAATCAAAGTACAAAACAGTTGGTTCTCAGGACACCAACCCTTACAAACTCCCACTTGGACTATAGCCAACTACCTACAACTTTTAGTCCGCTAGACCTCACATGATGATCATGTTTCTGCTGAGTCAAGGCTTTAGTCAAGGGGTCCACCACATTGTCTTCTATGGAAATACTTCTCACTACAACTTCACCTCTCTGAGAAAAATCCCTCAAGAGATGATACTTCCAAAGTATGTGCTTTGTCTGCTGATGTGACCTTGGCTCTTTTGCAAGTGTCATTGCTGTAGTATTATCACAATAGAGTGTGATAGGATCTTTACTGCTCGGTAATACATCCAACTCTTGGATGAATCTTTGCATCCATACTGCTTATTTAGCTACCTCAGAAGCTGCGATATACTCGGACTCCACTGTAGAATCTACCACCACACTTTTCTTTGTGCTCTTCCAGCTCACTACACCTCCATTCAAACTAAAGATGTATCCAGTCTGTGACTTCATGTCATCTTGATCAGTCTAGAAACTAGCATCTACATGTCCTCTGATGACTAGTTCCTCATCTCCTCCATAAACCAGGAACATATCCTTAGTACGCCTCAGATGCTTAAGGATAGTCTTGACTGCCATCCAATGGCGGTCTCCTGGATCATCTTGATATCTTCCTACCGCAATTAATGTGTAAGAAACATCTAGCCTCATACATAGCATATCATACATGATTTAACCAATCGCGGATGCGTAAGGGATCCTTGCCATTCTCTTTCTTTCCTCTTGTGTCTAAGGACACATTTTCTTGGAAAGATGAATGCCATGTGACACTGGAAACAATCCCCTCTTGGATTGTTCCATACTAAATCTCTTCAGTATCTTGTCAATGTATGTACTTTGACTCAGGACCACCATTATCTTGGATCTATCATGATGGATCTTGATCCCAAGAATATATGCTGCCTCGCCCAAGTCTTTCATGGAGAAGAATTTATGCAACCATGCCTTAACTAACTGTAAGACAGGTACTTCGTTTCCAATTAGTAATATGTCATCAACATATACTATTAGGAAAACGACTGCACTCCCACTAAACCTCTTGTAGACACAAGGCTCATATTCGTTCTTAACAAAGCCAAATTCCGTTACAGCTTCATCAAAACGAATGTTCCATGACCTTGATTCTTACTTTAATCCATAAATGGATTTTTGCACCTTGCATACCTTGTTGGAATCCTTTGGAGTCACAAACCCTTCAGGTTGTGTCATATAGACATCTTCCTGGAAGTTCCCGTTAAGGAAAGCTATTTTGACATCCATTTTCCAAATTTCATAGTCATGGAAAGTAGAAATGGACAATAGGATTCTGATGGATTTCAGCATCGCAACCGGTGAAAAGGTTTCACCATAGTCAATTCCTTGACGCTGTCTAAAACCTTTTGCAACCAGTCGTTCCTTGTAGGTGCTGAATTTCCCCTCAATGTCCAGTTTCTTCTTGAATACCCATTTATTACCAATAGGCTTTACATCAACTGGAGGATCTACCAAAATCCAGACTTGGTTTTGGTACATGGAATCCATTTCAGAATTTATGGCTTCTTTCCACTTGGAAACGTCTGTACCTTCAACTGCTTCCTTGTAGGTAAGAGGATCATCATTCTCAACCAATAATGAGTCACCATCCTCGGTGACAAGAAAACCATGTCGTTCTGGTTCTCTCACCTCTCTCGTGCTCCTACGTAGTTCTTGTGTCTCTGGAACAGATTTTTCTTCCACGGGGCTTTGTGGAATCTGTTCTTGTACCAACTCCTGTGTATCTTGAGCCTCTACTTCATCGAAGTCTATCTCGCTCCCACTATCTCTTTTGGAGATGTGCTCCCTCTCAAGGAATATGGGATGTCTTGCCACTGTAACCTTTTTGTCTGAGGGGTTGTATAGGTAATATCCCCTTGTTTCCTTGGGATATCCTATAAAGATACACTTTGTGCCTTAGGGTGCAAGTTTGTTACCTGAAGAGGCCTTAATAAATGCTTCGCTACCCCACACATGTAAATTAGATAACATGGCTTTGCGTCCACTACATAACTCATATGGAATACCATTTATCGATTTAGTTGGTACTTGGTTTAGTATGTGTACTGCTGTTTGTAATGCATATCCCCAAAAGGATAATGGGAGACTCTCATGACTCATCATTGATCTCACCATGTCCAACAGGGTGCGGTTCCTCCTTTCACTTATACCATTCCACTATGGTGTGTAAGGAGGAGTGAGTTGAGATAGAATCCCAAACTCCCGTAAGAAATCAATAAAGTCCTGATTAAGATATTCTCCTCCTCTGTCTGAGCGTAGTTTCTTAATCTTCTTAACAATCTGGTTCTCAACTTCATTCTTGTATTCTTTGAACCGATCAAAAGAATCTGACTTATACCTCATTAAGTAGATATATCCATATCTACTAAAATCATCAGTAAAAGTTATGAAGTATGAGAACCCACCCCTTGCCTCAACTGGAAATGGCCCACACACATCTGTGTGAACTAATTCTAGAAGCTCTTTGGCCCTTTCACCTTTCCCACTAAATGGGGATTTGGTCATTTTTCCTTGTAGACACGCATGACATACACCAAGTGGTTTTAGTTCGAAAGAATCTAAATACCCATCTTGATGTAATTTTGTAAAACGTTTTTCATTGACATGACCTAGTCGGTGATGCCAAAGTTGGGTGTGGTATGAGTCTTGCGAATTAACTTTTTCATCGATTTCCATCACTTGGTTTGTGTAGTCTAACACATAAAGGTCGTTATATAAATTTTCCCTACCAAAACAAATGCTATCTTTATAAAAGTAGCGACATTCATTTCCAAACTTGAACATGAATCCATCAGTATCTAATCTGGATACTGAAATAATGTTTTTAGTAACAGAAGGCACATAATAACAACCCTTTAACGCCAAGATCATTCCAGTTGGCAACGTGAGGTGGTAATCTCTGATAGCTACAGCAGCAAGTCTAGCTCCGTTGGCTGCTCGTAGATCTACCTCCCCTCGATCAATCTTCTTGAATCTACTTGGTTCCTGTATTTGGATACATATGTGAGCACCACAAGCAGTATCTAATACCCAATTAGTAGAAACAGATAGATTGCATTCAATAACAAACACACCTGAAGCTTCCCCTTGCTTCCTTGGCTGGGTGCAGTTTTTCTTCCAGTGGCCCTTCTTGCCACATGTGAAACAAACAGCATCCTGTTCCCTTGCCCCCCCTTTGATCTTCCTTTTCTTGGAAGGCCTTGAAGAAGCTTTGGGCTTAAATCTCTTCACATTCCCTTTCCTTTTATTCACCATGAGGACAGAAGTCTTTTCATGCTTCATGTCAGTGTCCACTTGGCGAATGAGGATGAGAAGATCAGACAGAGACTTCTCAATGTTGTTCATATTAAAGTTCACAACAAAGTTTGAGAAGCTCTGGGGGAGTGATTCAAGAATGAGATCGGTACCCAGTTCTTTGGGGAGTTTAAACCCTAGAACCTCCAAGAGCTCAATGCAGCCAATGAGCTTGACTACATGAGGCCCAGATAGGGCACCCTCTCCAAGATTTCTCTGAAATAGAGCCTTGGAGATCTCAAACCTTTCCTATCTTTCTCTCTCCTATTATAGACCACGGAGGTGCTCGAGCATGCTATATGCATCCATGTCTTCATGAGACTTCATGAGCTCACTAGACATAGATGATAGCATCAAATATTTAACGTCAAGAGCATCGTTAAAATGTTGATCATAGACTAGGAAATCTTCATCACTCACCCCTGGGGTAGGAGAATCAAGAAGTGAGGACTCAAGCACATAAAACTTTCGTTCATGGCGTAGGATGACTCGAAGGCGCCTAAACTATTCCTGAAAGTTACTGCTGGTGAGGATATTGTCTTTATCCAGAATTGATCACAGAGAAAATGTGGTTGACAAGTTTGTCATTTCGATTCTAAAAATTAAAAGAGCATATTTATCAGTACTTTCTTGATTACATTTTATGAAAAATAATGAATGAATTTATTAATTCTCCCACTATTTTATCAAGTACCAATGGCCCTCACCATTGAACTCAGAATGTCCAGTTGCTTTGACATTCTAGTGTCAAGGATCCATATTCCCCTTCACATAACCCCAAAAAGGGTTGGTCAAGCTATTTGAAGGTATTTAGGCAGGCAGGTCTTTGCCAACTGTGAGCTTACAGTTCCTTGATCTGTTGAGTGGACTCCCCAATCCTGAAATCCTGACTTGGATTTCCTCAACTCTTGCCTCCAATATTACACTAAGTCTACCAAGGGCTACTTCTCTTGATGTAATATGGTTAAGTCAACCCGAAACCTTTCATAAGGGCTTCCTTTATAAAAGTAAGTGTCCCAACAAGGGTTGGTCAAACACATAGTTTTATTGAGTCTTGCCCTTAATTAGGTAATGGAAGGCTTGGTCTAACTTAATATGGTATTGAGGGATTTTAGTCCTTTATGCGTAGTTTTCACATTATCACATGCTTGTTAATATTAAGTGATGCTTGCTTAAGTGATTAACCATGTTATGATAATGTTTACGAATAGTCTGATTTTTATTTTATTCCATCTTTGCATGCTTGTTCATTTTATTAATTATGTGATCGCGACAACACATACATAATAAATAAACCATGCAATCAAACAGAAATAAAATAAGATGGCATGATCACGAGCTTCTATTTGGTTAGCTTATCTAGCGGTTTTGATAAGCTAACCCTGACCTAGGGAAAACACCTTGAACCTGATGGTTCGTGTTTTGCAGCTCCCACCTGTCCACCTTTGTATCTTCTTGCATCGGTTTCACCTCGGATTCGGTATTTGAATCGTCTCCTTTGTCTTGGGAGATCCTCCATTACATGGGTTTACATTAAAGAAACCATGGGCACGTAGGCCCTGCATTTTATTGGAAGAAGTCTCACAGGCCAACAAATTTAAATTAAATAAATTTAAATGAAACCATACACATACAAAGGGTCTTTGTTCTAGCTCATGATCATCCATAGCATGCAATTACATTTACACATATTTAGAATTCAAATTCTTTTAACTGTTCTTTTATTTAAGATAAGTCGTGCTTGAATTTAATTAATTATGATCTTATAATTTATTAATTCATTATCTTAAATTCCTTTCTGAATTTACTTGAGATTCTTCTCATCCATATTTCTTGTATGGGTCTTTGTACATTGGAGGAAACCTGGTGAAATTCCATTTCTGGAAAGTACACGGCGTGTAGTTTATAATTACATGGCGTGTATTTTTTTCACCCTTTATCCAAAGTACACGCCGGGGGATTTGGTGTGTTTTCTTTACTTTGGAAATTTTGGAGTACACGGCGTGTAGATAAATCATACACGGCGTGTACTTCCTTGTTACGCGGTAACCGACCTGGCGATCCCGTGTACACGGTACGCGGCTTATCTTTGTACACGGTTTCACATGGGCCGGAACGGACTACACGGCGTGTTGCTCCAACATACACACCATGTATTCCGGTTTCCACGCGTCGTTCAATTCTGGTCAACATGGTGTGATTAAAACTTAGGCATAATCAATTCACATGGTGTAGTTTGGTGGACCAGTGCCGGTTTGTTGAACCTAAGTACACGACGTGTAGTTTTAATTACACGTCGTGTAATCCCGTGTTGTACAGACAGAAAGAGCGGCTCCTCCGGATGAGTTCCTCATTTTTATTTTTAATCAAAATTAAAATTAAAAGGTCATTTCTGTGATATGAATCGAGAAACAATGGAGGAAGTACAAATCTCGTTTATTCAGATTTATAGAACGATTTGTTTCGAATTGAATCAAATATAAATGCCTAAATTATCAATGAAAATTAAATAACTATAATCAACGTTGTAACCTCGCTCTGATACCATTTAAAGGTTCTGGGCGCAGTGAAAGCGCGTGGGTGGATGTGCCCACTTGGCTTTTTGTCATTAGCAATGATCAATCCAGGATCAATACGACGATAAATGCCAGTCTCCACGGATCGAATCACAGAAAAAGACAAAGAAGAAGGTTTGTCCCCGAACCAAAAACAAGGATCATTACAGGTTTATTATAATTAATTTAATTAATTCTAAAGAAATACCTTTTGGGTGTTCTTTCTTCGTTGATGTTCTTGATCACGTTGTCGATGTGATCTGTCATTGCGTCACAGAAGCCAAGTGTAGGCTCCCTCTAGTGGTGATCCACACGTGTACCTCGTATCTCAGGACGTCGCCAAAGGAGTCTCCGGTTGCTAGCATGGAGAAACCTTTGCTTGTGTTGTCCGCCTTAGATCATCTTTATCCAATGGAAGAGGATCTCTCTCTATCTTGAGAGCGTTCTTGGAGGAAGAGGTTCTTTCGGCCTTGAAAGAATTCTCCAGAATTTTTGTGTGTGGGTAGGAAAAGAGTTGGGGTTGTGAGGATATTTATAATCAGGTTTGAGGTTGTAGAGTTATGACAATAAATAAACGCGTTACGCATTTTATTTATTTCATTGACTCTTATTTAAAACCCTCATGTCGAATAATTAATTCTTTGACATGCGACCATGCTGATTATAATAAATATCATTTAAAACAATATTATATCCTCAAAATCCCGACTAAAAAAACTACACGACGTGTATTAATAAATACACGGTGTGTACTTGTTTTTCATTGAAAACTACACAGTGTGTACATTCAATGTGCACGGCGTGTATATCTTGTTTTCATTTATTCATTTCTTTTCCATAAATAAAACTACACGGCGTGTAATTATTAATATATGACGTGTACTTGTTTTCCATGAAAAACTACATGGCGTGTAATCTTTAATACACGGCGTGTATATCTTGTTTTTCACTTCCTTCTTCCTCTATCATTAAAATGATTTAGGCTTCCTTGAATAATTATTAAACCACGTACGGGAATAATCTTTATTCTACTTGAGATACTTGAATACACTTAGTGTGTGACCCTCTAGGCCTCTTTCTCATTGGCATTAGGCGGGCTTGCCTAAAGTCCAAGATTACTGTCTAGCAACGGGTCAAGGCACCCAATGAGAAAGAAGTTGACGCCGCATTGACGTATCACCTCATATGAATGCTTACTGTGTAATTTAATCCCTTTGTCTCAATATCTCATCAAGCAGGTTTCATGGTAGTGTCATAAACCTATATGCTTGATCTGTCGTTCTTTGACTACCTGAAATAAACTCGTCGTTTACACCATGGCCATGGAATTTAATGTGACAGTTCTATTTCAATAAAAGGTCCGAGATATCAACTTCCATAAATGGAAGGGACAAATCCTTCCTCGACTTATCCATTAACAACATGTCATTCTTGACGCACCCAACATACCCTACTTCCCGCCAACTGTCTGCGTGACGGTTTTCATCAGTAAATCTAAGTGCGCGAGTCATGACATGAGTTAATGATAATCTTCCAATCTAAGGAACATTACACACGCTCGTAGATAGCAATGTCCGATGACACCAAGACATGAAGAATTGCTACTGGTGGGTCTGTTCTCATAATCTCCCATCTTGGAGATTACCAAGTGCGAACTCCATGAGAGAGAGTCTCATCTTCTTACGAGTACTCGCACATGACGGTCTGTATACTATGTGTCCTATCATAGTATGTCATCTAACCGCAGAACTTTATTTAAGAATATTGTTATAGCATTTCAAGGTTCTCATCATAGCGGGGATCTTCCATGACCTTATTAATGCAACAAATATTCCAGGATATTATTATATTATATTCATGGAGAACAATGAACAATATAATAAGTGAACATTCATGTAATCAAAGTACAAAACAGTTGGTTCTCAGGACACCAACCCTTACACATTGGTTGGGTGACACAGTCATTGATTGAGGTGGTGAGACCATCAGGTTATGGGCATATCTCATGTGATATTATTTGGAAATGGTCATTGGATTTAGCGACGTGGTCGCAAGGGAACAAGGTACTAGAATAGTGTGTCTTAGGGACTTATTTGGTGATTTTTTCTCACTTGTGTTGGCCAATGTGCCATTTAGAGTCTTGTGCACGCAGAAGGGATCAGATGATGAGGTGGTATTGACCAATTATGTGGGTAGATGCATCTGTTAGTTGCGGATTAGGGAAATTGTTAGAGTTTATTTCCATATAAAGTCTTAGGGATGGTGAGGAGCCGTCAATTGATAGTGTTGAGACTATCGGTTGGGGGATGAGGATCTCCATACATGACACCATTGGGCCAAGACTTGTTTGGGAGTATGGACATCGTCGTTCCTCGAGACGTCATTTTTTGAGCTGACAGTGATATTACTTGGAGGGAAGACATTGTTGTGCCTCAGACATCAGGATTTCAATCCAACAAAGTTACTTATGAGATGAGATCTAAGGGACCAAGTACTTGATTGAGGTGTGCCTTCAGGATGTTAGTTATTTGGTGTGTACACGAGGTGTCAAATGGCATGAGGTGTCAGGTGATTTGGTTAGAGGTGGAACCTGAGGGTTCACCTAGACTGATTCACATTAGGGGATGCCTTGGGATCTATGCTAAGGATCCTCTCCACTATGGTTTTTTCAGTGTAGGAAAAAGTAGGTTATTAATTCCTTCTGGCTATTGAGCACAAGGGAAGTGGGTTATATTATATGTTGTGTATGTGCTATTTTATTTAACTTTTTAGTATACACGTTCTTAATCACATATGTAAGATAGGAACACATTGGTGGTGGCTTACTAAGATTATTTATCACACACTACATGGTCCCTTCGGGATGCATATAGACTTTATGGCTTTGTGTTCAGGTAAAGGTTCGAGCTTAGGAGCTGGACCTTAGTGCTTGAGTTGGCATGAGATGGAAGGTAAGGGACCATGGGTTCTTGCCATAAATAGAGTTTATTTTTTGTTTTATTTTGTATCATCATGCTATTATATGTACGTACTAAGGTCTTCCATTAGAGACCCTTTAGCCTACTGTATAGTATGACTTGGCTTGGATGCATGATTTACTTTGGTATCTAAAAAAACCACACTAAGGGAAACTATCTAGCCTTAGACTTATTTTTCACTGTCATCATACTTAACCTCCAGCTACAACTACTAAGGTCTAGGTCTCAAAGAAGCATACAAGAATCAAATTCATATAAGTCAATTTATTTTACATTAATTAATATTATTCCATTTTTATTACCAAGATTAATACTTTAATCCTTTAAACTAGTGTCTTTGACACTATTAGTTATCTTGTTTATATTCTGAAGTATGTCGTAATATTCTACAAACACCATGAACTAACCATGTTCATTTATTAGTTCAATTATCAATTCATAATCATTTGGGTACTCTAGGACTCATCATAATTTTCCACTTAAAAGATGCACTCAAAGTGAATATCATCAAACTGCATCACATAGTTGGAAATTGATCGTATAAATAACATTTGATTTGTCGGCCATCAAACAAGCATCAAGAAATAAGTAAGAATAAATAAGAAAGGTCCTTTTTAAACTTGTTCCAAACACCATAATGTCCCTCACCATTTCACATAATATAATTTCTCCCACCATCACCAGCATCGACCATCACTACATCCCAGGATCCCATCCCATAGCTTGTCAAAGGTTCCAAACCATATCAAAGTTATCATCAACACATAAAATTATAGCAAGGCTCTAATCAACCTAGAGCACACATACATATTAACTTTATGTTTTCTACATATATGTAAAGGACCTATGGCCATGGAATTGAAACAATTAGGCCTCCCACAATAAGCAACACACTCATTCAACTCCAAACATTTATATTTAGCAAACAACCATTTTAATTTCATCTTGAATTAACCGATTTATTATGAATAGGTTTTTTGCAACAAGGTAACCTAAGGAAATAGCTAATAATATCTATAAAAAATATAAACATGATCAAAATAATAATTCTCATATTTAATAAATTCCATAAGAGCGGTATTTAAACTACTCATGCATGTTTCATTTATTTATAACATCATTCAACTTTAAGTTGTTAATTAACAGTTTCTAACAATTAACCAGGCTAAAAAAAATACTGTTAAACATATATATCGCACTACTTAGTAAAAAAACAATAGGCAACATCAATAAAAGCATAAAATACATGTGATCACAAACCTGACCATTTATTACCAATGAGTCAATACCTGAGAGGTAAAGGATCCTTCTTGGCATCCAAATGACCTAGGATTAAATCTAGGTGGGGGTGGAATTTCTAAGTTATTGTAGCAGTTGTTTTAGTGGTTATTGTAGTAGTTACAATAATGGTGGAACTATTCACCTGATTTGGGCCTATGGGACACAAATTTGGGCCTTAGGACCATAGGTTCTTCGGGCCACCGCATAACAACAAGTTGATGTAGAGTGACCAACCGATCAGTGCAGTACATCTGGTAGGTAGTGTATCTTAGCTTCAGGAAGCATTGTTGGGTTGGTAGCTTGATAGAGCGATAGGTGCATTGGCACCGATCAAATAACCCTCTAACCACTTAGGATAGAGGGGTGATCTTCCATGGAATTGAAAAGGGAAGCACAACGTGATGTTTCTTGACAGAAGGGGTGAAACATCATGTGAATGGTGATGACTAGACAGAAAAAACGGTGCATCTTGGAAGGTAGTGTTGCATGGAGACATGTAGGTGTTGTTGGGTGGACAGCTTGAAAGAGTGATGGTTGCACTGATAGCTGTCATCTAGCCCTCTACCCAAATGTGGATTAAAGAGGGGTGCTCTACCATGAATTCATGGTGGGTAGTGAAATGCAATGGCTGATGATAGGGGGTGTCACAATGAGAAGATTGGAGCATGATGTGAAGCTTGGATGCTCAGTTTGGGCATTCGGGTCATCTCCTTCAGCTTTAAAGCCATAGGGCCTTCTGGCCATCAAATTTTAATAGGCCTTTGTACCATTGGGTCTTCGGGTCATGTAAGGCTTATTTCTAAACCTAGTTAAAAATAGAGATATCTTTTCTTGATAAAAATAGGGAGTTTTCCCCTACCTGTTAAAAAAACCGACTGTTTATTTAATTCCTGAAACATGAAATATTAATTATAGTTAACAAGCGATAATTTTCCCACTTCAATACTTTAATTACCATAATTATAAAAATGATTTTTATCATAAATTATTAAGCGGTTTAACACTACAGTATACGATTATCCTTTTTCTCTCTCATAGATAATTCCTATATTTATAAAAACTTAACATTTTAAGCTAATTAATGCGATATATTTAATTCCCATCATTGAAATTATCATTAACAATATTAGTGATATACCTTAACATGTGATTTTTCCAGAATCATAAGATAATTAAAATTCTCTAATGTGTGATATTATTTCTAATTAAATCCTATAAATAATAATAATATATTAACAATATTTCACCGCATGAAATAATACTTCCCTCTTACTTCTTAAATTCCAGAATAGTTGGATAATGTTATTTAGATTGCATGTGATTTCTAGTTTACACAACAACAATATTAATCTACTATATACTAATTCCAAATTTTAAATAATAAAATCAATCTAAAGTATGTGATCATATCTTATGTTTCTCCCAATAATTATGAGAATAAAATTATCATCTTACAACATGATTTAAATTTTAACATAATAAAGAAAATCAAATAACATCATGAGTTATTGATTTTATTTCAACCCTTGGAATATCAAGAGAAAATTATGAATAATCTACAACAGACGATTAATTACAGAAATTAATTTAAATAGAAGCATGCAGTATTGATAAATTATTCATTATATATTTTCATATTATTAAATAATCTTTCTTTGTGTGATTTTTTTCTGGTTATTATCTTATTATGGTTAATCGCACCCATTTAAACAAAGGAAACTAAAACAAGCTAATTTCACACCTTCACTAATTAAAATAAAATTTGCAAATCCCCTACCTAGAAAACCTTCAAGAACGTAACACCAAGAATAGGAGTGGGAGAGGTGATGCATGCAAGTTGGGAATCATAGGAAGAGCTTGAACAAATTTTATAAGGCTTGCAGAACCTGAACAGAGAAGGCTCGATCACACAAACTCGAAAGGAATAGGATACTCAGATGAGGGGGGGAAGACCCTCTAGTTTTAGGAATAACATACACTCAATTAATGGATTTTGTGTAACACAGTGTTAGTGAAAGATATTACCTTTATACAAGTAGAAGAAAAAAATGACCTTTACTTGACCTAGGAGAAATCGATCACATTTACCTTTTTGTAGCCTATAGAAACTCATGTTTACCTATACATGCATGAATGAAAATAATGATTATCCTCACATAAGGGGGTCAGTGTAAGGGAAATATTTTGATTAAAAAAAATTAAATTCCAAAAAAATAAACTCATAAATAATTAAGGATAGGCTTCTAAAATCATTTTAAAAACAACTTATATTATAAAAACATGAGAACAACTTAAAATTTAACCAAATTTTGATTAAACTCAAAAGCATAGGATTTTATTTAAAACTTAATATCATTTCCAACTTTATGGAGGGAGGGATCATTGTCAAAAAGTGGCATAGGTTTTTGAAAATAGGATGACAAAAAGCCTCATCCCAAGTGATGCGAAGGAGGTGAAGAATAGGCGCAACTATCTCTCTGTTTGCTCCTACTATGAATAAATTCCCATAAAATTTAATCTCATTGCTTCCATTTTCAGTATCAATTATCTCATTTCCAATTCATCTCGAAGCAACTACAGGTACCAAATTAGTTATGACATGGCCTTGAATCAACCGCTTATAATGCTCACATGAATCCAATATAACAGTATCTCTGCACCTTGAAGAACCATCACTCGCTTCATGAAAGGTATTGAATGAAGGAAAAAAAACATGTGCTTACTGACTCCACTACATATTTGGTTTAGAAAACCTGGTCATTGTTACTTATCGGTGAAAATTCCTTATGTTAAATAATAATTGAATCATGTTGAACCACTTACTTTAAAACCAGTTTCACTTAGATCGAACATAGTTCCATGTCTTTCATCTTTCAGATTTAGAGATAAAGAAATTGGTCCATAACAACATATTATTCAAGGCTAAAAAATGTTGGGCCAGGTTGCATAATTTGAATGGTGTTCCTCTATTTTTATATGGTCATGAATACTATTGTGGTTGTTTTAGAGAGATTCTTTGGATCTTGAAATGAATAACCAGATGAGGTCATATCTAATGGGACTAAATAAAAATTATAGAACTGTTAGAAATAAAATTATCTTGATAGATCCTTTACTATCTATAAATAAATCCTATTACATTGTTCAATAAGGGTAAATGCATAAAAATATTACAGATTATGTGTTTGAATCATATTCCTTTTTGGAGGACACAAATAAAATAAAAACACTAATTGTAAACATAAATTATAAGACAAGAAAACCAAGAGAAAACAAAATATCGCACATTGTTGTAGTGATGGAAGTTTTGTTGATCATGTCTAATAGGATATCTAGATTGGTACAAGGGAAAATGAAAGAAGACTACAGGATAAACAAATTTTTAAGAAAAGGCTCGTGGAATGATAGCTAGTAGTGTTATTAGTTTGTTGGTTAGGATAAATAGATTGTTATGAAGGAATTATAGAATAAATTAGATGACTAGAAATAAGATAGTTGACACTATTATAACCACAGGTGCTAGAAATAAAACTACAGCAGCATTCAATAATTAAATGTAGTAGAATGATCTCAAATCAATATAAGTAAATGGAAAGAGATAAGGAGTACTGAAGATTCTGGAGGAAGAATTCCTCGGAGAATTCTTCTCAGGAGCCAAAACCATAGCCTCCCAATAGCCTAGCTGGTATTAACATCCATCCTCCCCCAAACAAAACAAATTCATACACCTTAGAGTCTTAACTCTAAATTTTTTACAAAACTACCCCCGAGACTTAGCAACTTCTCCCTTCCTCCTAGAATGTCTTAAGCGATCCATCGTTTCATTTTCTTCCCCTTGAAGAACCACCTGATCCCAAAGTTGAAAATAAAGAAATTGAGCTTGAAAAAACTCTGCATTATCCCAAGTTGTGTCTTCCAAAGGTCACCCACTCCATTTAATCATCCAATAAAGATCATGTCCACTACCTTTCGTTACCATAACTGCATCAGGTAATACCTTATCTTCATCCCCACCATAAAATTCTTTTGCAGGTCTTCCATGGTTTGATCACCAACATCAAACTTAAGTTGGGAAACATGGAATACCAAATGAATTTCATTGTATTCTGGAAACCCAAGCTGGTATGCTACAACTAGAAAATGTATGTAGAGTTACACAACAATTTTAGGATAGATCTTGGAAGAAATTACAGTGGGTCGATGGGATCTGAGATTTACAAACACTAAATCACCCACCTAAAATTCTATTTCCCTCCTCTTTTTATTTTCTGAACATTTCATGGCCTATTAAGCTACCAATAAATTCAATTTTAGTTGATGAATCGCTTCATACCTATCCACAAAAGCAACAACCACTACCTTAAGTGATGTTTCTACCTTAGCATAATGGGGAAAAGTGGGTGGTTTCCTCCCATAAACAATCTCAAATGGGTTTTTCCCTACTAAAACATAGAAATATGTATTGTAACAAAATTCAGCCCTTGGTAACCAACTGACCCAGTTTTTGGGTTTCTCTGAAGAGAAGAACTAAAAATATGTCTCAAGACTTCTATTAACCACCTTTGTCTGCCCGCTAGTTTGGGGATAATAGGAAGAACTCATTTTTAATTTAACAAAATCCAATCTGAAGAACTCTTTCCAAAACAATGGATCCTGGTCACTAATTATGGCACTTGGCATCCCATGTAACTAAAATATTTTGTTCATAGATATCTCAGCTACATCCTTAGCTATATATGGATGTTTTAGTGGCGAGAAATGAATATAATTTGAAGGCGATCTACCATGAATAGGAGCACCTCAAAACCTTGGGATTTAGAAAGACCAAAAATGAAATCCATTGATACTTAATCTCATGTAAGTTTTGGAATCGAAAGTGGTTGTATCGATCTAGTATATAGAGTTTGATATTTGTTTTTTTGGGACACAACACATTCTCAAATAAATTTCAACAAAGATTGTGTCATCCCACTCCAATATAAACCACTTGGATAATCTTTTTTAAGTCTTGAAAAATCATTTATTCCCTCTTACTCAATATGTATGATAATAATGGAGTGATTTTGGAATCAGTTGTGATTCCTTTGAGAGTACTAAACTCCCTTTAAAAAATAGCATTACATTATAAAGGGAAAATTATTTTTTAACATCAGAATGATTCTCTAAAGAATCCACAATAGATTCCAAATCCTTGTCCTTATGGATTTCTTCCCACCAGCTTGGGTGGGGGCCATGCGTTTGAGGGGTGACGCAGTAGGAGGGAGGTGTGAATCTCGTGCAACTTCGACTGAGGAAGGGGTGGCAGTAAGGCTCCCATGGAATAGGGGGACGCACAACAGGGGTTACTTGTGTGGTAAGTTAACATCACAATTAGGTTAGGGGTAGTGGTAGGATACTAGGCTGGCTAGCCAGGGGAATGTCGCTCCCCTTGCAGGAAATATCATAGAGTTTATCTCGAGGAGAAAAAACATGGGAGATAGTTGCTCATCTATGACTATTTCACACTACCAAAAAACATATCGCAACCTCCTTATGTTCATATCATGCCTCTTCTACAAACCATCTTCCATGCATGCACCCTGCTCTGGCATCAAATCGCATCACCTTGCAGTTCCATATACCCGACTTCGCATCTACCTATACACTACAGATCTAGCCTCTATCGGATATTTCTATCACTATAAAAACCCATGAAAACTTGGAAAATAAGTTTAATAAAAGAGAACGATCATGACAATGATAAAATATGGTCAATCAGTAAATGTTAAAAAACATTCTTTTCATACTTCTGAAAATAAATTCAAAAGTGGCCAGTATAGAGAGCATTAAAAATATTCCTTTTAAAGCCTTTGTAAAGAAGGTAAAATATAGTTGAAATTGGCCTTAAATAATCATTAAAATATAAATAAGAATATTCAAAAAATAGTATAAATAATATGGATATGTAAGAGAAATATTTGGGTAAAATAATTCCAAACTTTTAAATCAATGATTTAAAATAAACCCCCATTGAAAGAAAGAACTCGAGGAGGATCTTAAAATGTCATCCATATAAATAGAGTCATGATATAGTATGTTAAATAGGTTATATATAAACCATATAAATGAAAATAGATGCATAATATGAAACATGTCTCAAATAAGAAAATTTTATACAAAAAACCCTTAGGACTTTGAAAACATTTGAATCAAAACTTCTTGAAAGAGATAATTTTGCATGATTTTTTTAAAAATACCTTAATTTTCATGAAAAGTATCATAAAAAAATTATGGGCAGTATATACACAAAAAAAATAAAAAAAAAGTGGTGAATATGAATTATATCTCAATGGAGGGAAATTGAGATGAGAAAACCCTTCTAAATATTGTAACATTTGAAGTAAGAATCAATCAATGAATTGATTATGTGAAAGAAATGTAAATCAACCTCTCGCTTAGTTGGACACGCTCTAACCCCATATATAATAAATTTATATTTATTATACATCAATATCAGAACCATATTTATATTTATCTTACTATATACCATTCACTTATAATTTCATATAACCTACTTAGTAATAATTTTTTGTTAAAATCAATATTTTCATGTTACTATTCAATTTTCCACACATGTTTTGATTCTATGGTTCTGGTATTTGCACCTAGTTAATGGTTTCATAATATTTATAATTTTTATTAAGGTTTATAGTATGTTTTTGATATATTTCTGGAGTTTCATGGTCATTTCATGTAAGTTGTGGGGATGATTCTCATGGAAATCTTGAAAATCTCATTTTTCTAAATTTCAATTCTATAAAGAGAATTGATTTTATTAGTAAATAAAAATATGTATATAAGCATTACAGAACCTTAATCATGTTAAAAATATCATATTTATACATTAAATTCATTTGTATAATTGTCCATGTCAGGCGGCGACGGAAATGAACTACGTCATTTGTGGAGACTGTAGTCTGCACGTACACACGAGCGATGCTTTAATTTTATAATGAATCGGTGAGAAGGAAGGTAGATAATGATTTATCTTTCCAGAATCATAATTATTTCATAAACATCATATTTATTCATTAAATGTATCTTTTTATAACTGGCCATGTAAGTCAATGATGAAAAATGAAATACGTCGTTTGTGGAGGCAATAGACCGCACGTACGCATGAACAACATTTTCATTTTCCAACGTATGGAAAGGAGGTAGATGGTGGTAATTTCATAAACATAATAACATTTTATTAAAATAATTACATTGATGTTATTATTTTAATATGGATATAAAATATTTGGAGGAGGTGGATGGAAAAAAACTTGAATGAACTCGGTTAAGATGATTGCCTTTTCCTTGAGTACCTTCCTTTGGATCTCTCCTTAAGCCTTATTAGGTTGGTATTTTGGTTATAAAAAAATCTCTAGGTTATGTATAGGGGTTTTGGAATGTGATTTTGGTAGATCTTGGTTGATCTAAAGTTCTCAAAGTGAGTTGAGAAGTGAGGAAATGAGGGGTCCTTTTATAAGTGAGAAGGGTGACACTTTTGTAAATACTCATAACTTTAAAAAAAATGTCTTTCTCAAGGTCAAGTGGAACCAAGTAAAACTGAATTAAAAGATATGATATTATAGGTAAAAATTTACTCATCAAATCAAATAAAAGATTATATTTTTTTGATATTTTTGACCTTATCACATAGTTTTAACCCCATTTAACCCTTACTGTGATGACTAATTTTCACTATGGTAAGTTATTTTTAAGACTAAAAATCAAATGGAAATTATTAAATAATTTTAATACTATAATGAAAAATATAAAAACCAATTTATGAGATTTATTTTTTAGAGGTGGTAAAAATTAATTTTAATAAAAGTGTGTTTAACGCAACAAAATTAGTTTTTAGAAAAAAATTCCCTTTTTAAGAATTAAAAATAATTTACACAAAAATCATGTATAGTATTAATTATCATGTAATTTATTGGTTTATAATTAAACAAATAAGAGTTTTGTGACTTTTAAATCAATCCAGAACTGAATGGATCATTGTGAAAACTTAATTAAAGGAAAAAGACCAAAATAGTTAAAATATAACTTAGGTTCCAAAAAGTCAATAAATAGTTACCAACTTTAACATAATAGTTTTAAATGATTTATTTTACTCCTTAAATACATATTTGGTTGACCCAAATGTTTCACATATTTTTAAGTCATTCTTATAATATAATGATTTCATAAAATTTATGGTATTTGTAAAAAAAGTATTTTTCACCATTCACTTAAAAATCAACCTTTCCAAACAAAAATGTAAAAAATTCAACCTAATCTAATTTTTTCACACAGAATCAAAAAATTAATTTAATTTCATTAAATTCAAAATCTAAATTTTAAGAATTTATCTTTTAAATAAAAACATAAAATATAACAAAAAACAATTTGTATAGGAAATAGACTTTTTAAAACTTTAAGTGTTCTTAACCTAATTTCATATCAATTGAAAATGAGTAATAATTTATTTTTTTCACATTGAAATATTTAATTATAATAATAATTTAAAATTGATCAATTTAATTTAAGATAAAACTACACAACACTTTAAAAAACACTTATTTGAAAAGTATCATTTTTTAACATTAAATTATTTTAATCACATACCATTTATTATTTGTACTCTAATCATTAAATTTCATCAATTAATTGGTATTATAACATATCAAATAATTATTTAAAAAATAATAATAATATATGTTTTTTTATAATAAATCAATTTAATATTTTTTATTTACTTGAGATTTTATCCTTATTATAATTTTCTTGATGTTGTTTCATATTGAATTCGCATAATGTATAAATTTTTATCTTTAATTTCATCTCAATAAAATGTATCATGGTTAATTTTAGTTTGGTGTTGCATATTATAAAAGCTTCTCAACAATGTATTTATTTAAAGTAATACAAACTAAAATATTAGGGTGTTACATTCTACCCCCTTAAATAAACTGCATCCTTGCAATTTTAATTTCTCTTACCATTGAAAACATATGAGAGTGTTATTAATATATTCGTGAATCATTATATAAGACTTTGGAGTTTCTAGAGACATACCTTTACCGTTTTTATTTTCATGATCTATTTCTAACCAGATACTAAAATCAAATGGCTATGATAATAATCAATAAACATATTAAAATCAATCATCAGTGTCTTAACCTTTGACACCTTCATTTCATCCTAAGATACACTCAGTTCAACTACTGGTTCAGACTATATTCTAAACCCAAAAATCATGGATATCTATGATCTCAAAATTAAACTTAAACATTATCCCCAAAAAAAATTAATTGCATACCAATCAATATTACCTTAATCAAAAACCCTCCCAAAATAACCTGAATCACTATATCTACAAATCATTTTTCAACCTCTAAGGTTATCTAATTTTATATTCCAAAAATCAATTATCCCATTATCCCAATTCACCATAATGACCTCAACATCAAAGCACCTATCAACATAAATGGATCTTTATATACCTCAATCATGTATTCTTCCTAATACCCAATAAAAATCCCACAAAATATCATTAATCACCTCAAAATTCAATCACATAATACCTCATAAAGGGTATCCATGACCTTGAACTTATGATCAACCTTAAAATTATCAACCCGTAATGGTATCCATGACTCTTATATTATCCCCATACAATAACTTTCTAACCTATAAAGTAATTTAAACTCTTCTCTGATACCAACTATAATTCCCCAGACTCATACACCCAGATCTAGTGCTAAAAATATACCCTTTATATGCTGGATTTGATACCAACTGAAGTGGCCCAAAATTAAACTTTCATGCTTAAAATGTCAAAAACAAATACCAAGTCACTTATATACCCAAGACCTTTTAGGTTTAGAGTTTAGAGAATTAAGGAAACCCTTTATTTAACAAAAACCATATCTTTCTCATCCAAGGGATATTTTTCACATTATACCAAGAATTGATTATTCCACAATAAGTCTTCAACATCTCTTGTGATATAATCCACACATGATACCCTTATAGACATATCTTATATAATATCATTATTTAAAACCTAGGGAAATGAAAAAAAAAGAAGGGTGAGATCAAACACTCAGTAAGGGTAAAAATCAGAATTAATAATTGAATATAATGAGTGAGCATAAGGTGATCATATGGGTATGAGAACATAATCAAACAACACTGACATAACATAATAGATTTATACCCAATAAAAAAATATCATAAACCATGATTCATGGCAAAAATAGTTGTCATAACATAATACAAGAGTCATAAGAGTGTTGAAACATCACTCAATCATGATCCATGAGATCATAACATATGCATAAGAATATGTCATAAAAGTGTGGCATAAATATAAACATATAAATCATAACATTGAGAACATAACTACCCACAATCATGTCCATGCATCATCTTGTGAACATTTCTAATTTAAATCATGTATATGAATCATCTTATGAACATAGCTAATTGTTATCATGTCCATGCATTATCTTGTGAACATAGCTAATTACAATCATTTTCATTCATTATCTTGTGGACATAACTTATCCCAATCATGTCCACGCATTATCTTGTGAACATAGCTAATCATAATCATGTCCATGTATCATCTCATGAGATTAAAATATATACCTAATGCACTGAAGGGCTATATAATATTGGTATCACCCATTACATAATTAAAACCATACACATGTGTGCCGCTATAACATTAAAACATCATAATTCCAATATCACTTAATTGACCCATCAAAAGAAATGAGTTTCATGATAATGTTCTTAAAACATCATCATAAGTCATACAAAGAAATATGGTGGATGGTATCATTATATAATATCCCTAGTGAATCATAATAATCATTAAATGATGTTAATATAGATGAAAAATACTTTTACAAAGTCATTAGAAATATTCTTTGAAAAAACAAGAAGAAATATCTTTTCCTTTTGGTAACCTTTAAAATCAAAAAATTCGGGAATAATATTTTCTTTAAAAAAACCATGAAATCTTGGAAAGAAATATTAGTAAAAAATAATGACTATAACAGTGTTAAAACACGTTCATGTGGTAAACATTAAAAAACATTCTTTTCACACTTTTGTAAAGAAATTCATAAGGGACCTGTACAGAAAACGTTAAAAAATACTTTTTAAAACCTTTGTAAATAAAGTCAAGGATAGTTGAAAATAAACTTAAAAAATCATTGAAATGTAGAAAATAAAATTATTAAAATATTATAAATAATATTGATATGAAAGATAAAGATATGGGTAAAATATTTTAAAACTTTTAAAGCAATGATTTAAAATAAACCCACTTACAACTTTTAAAGTCAAAACACATTTGAAAGAAAGAACTTAAGGAAGAACATAAAACCATGAGTATAAATAGATTCATGATATGGTGTGTAAAATAGGTGGTATATATACCATATAAATAAAAATAGATGCATAAAATGAAACATGTCCCAAAGAAGGAAATTTTTGATGAAAAACTCTTACAACTTTGATGACCTTTAAATCAAAACTTCATAAAAGAGATAACCTTATACAATTTTTTTAAAATCACTTTTCATGAAAATTATCATAAAATACATTTTTGGGTAGTATATACACCACACAGAATAAAAAAGTGGTTAATATGAATCATATATCAACGAAGTGAAATTGAGACGAGGAAACCCTTCCAAAGATCGTAACATTTGAAGTAAGAATCAATCAATGAAGTGTGTCATGAACCCATCCTCCCAAAGGGTACCCCTCTCGGGACAACAATGTGTGAAGGGAGATGGTGATTGTTTGAGTCTCACCTCTAGTAAGTCTTGGGTTGGTGACTATCACTAAGGGTATAATAAACATACAATGGGAGGCACTACCCTCTAAGAGAACATATGTAAGAGAGAGAAAAGACATATGCACCAATAAAAACCTACTCAGACATATATAAAAAGAAATACCAAGTTCATAAATGTAATTTCATACAATACTAAAACAATTTAAATGAAATTTTAAGTACTAAAATGGTAAACTCGACATTGACCACGAAGCCGAAACAACTCTTGCAAAACTATGAGCTAGTAACATCCAGTCCGATCTCCAACCTTCTATTATTGACCTAAAAACAGTTTATATATATGTGGATTGGGTTAATCCCTAGTACCTTACATTTCATCTCGTGAGATATAAAACATTACCAAATTTATTAGGGGGATATACAATTTTGGGACCACCCATCACATCATAATACATCATGAATATGTGTGCAACATGAGAAAACATTAAAAATTTCATCAAATCATAATTAACCCAAGAAAAAAATGAGTTTCATAAATATTTCTAAAAAACATAATCATATTTCATATTGATAAATAAGATGAGTGGTTTCATTAGATTATATCCTCAGTGAAGCATAAGAAACATTGAGGGATGTTGTCATATATAAAAAAACTTTTATAAGAAGATGGGTTGCTTAACACTTTTGGATGTTATCACATAAGAAGAGATTGAGAATTAGATCATTTGATACCACAATTTCAATATCCCCAAATAAAAATGTTATAAGAAAATCTAAAAGGTAAAACATAACTCTAAAGGATATAGATATTTTTAAGTTTGAGAGGAAAATGGAAGTGAAATTAAAAATAATAATTTTCATAAATATTTTGTAACATGTTTGTAAAAACAAACTTATAAGTCACTTAAAAAATTCATTTCAAGGGAATAAAAATTGGACATTGAAAAAATCAATTTTAAATGAATTAAAAATATTGAAACCTTAAAAAGAAATGAATTTTAATATAATAAATATGGAGTGGAAGATAAAAATATACATAAGTGGAATTAAATCCCTTTATTTATTCTTATAAAACATTAATCTTAATTCTTAAAATGGAAAATTGTAAAAACAATGAGAATATAAATTACTTTTGAAAAACATGAAAAATTGAAGAGAAATATTTATTAATAAAATTATTTATAAAAAATTTATTCATGTAGAAAACATTAAAAATGGGATTTTTTTCACACTTTTGTAAGGAAAGTAAAAAATGAACTGTGAGAAAAATATTAAAAGTATTTTTTATAAAACTTTTTAAAGAAATTAAAATATAGATGTAAATGACCTAAAACAATAAAATAATTATATAGAAGAACATTTTGAAATAATAAAAAGAACATGGACATGGAGAATAAATATTCTCAACCATAAATAAGAGATAAGGTTAGATCCACTTATGAACATCCTTTTGGTCAAATTGTGAACCAAATAGAAGTGATATAGTAAGATGGCATGTAAACCTTATAAACAACTAGATTAGAATAAAATATATGGATTTATAAATATAAAGAACATATAATCTCCTAAAATAAGAATTTATACATATACAGTCTCAAGTTCAAAGTAAGATTTGAAAAGAAACAATTGCAGCTTTTGTAACTTTTGAATGAAAACCCCTTGAAAGAGAGAAACTTTTATGGATTTTTAAATCCTATTAATTGTGTGAAAAGTGTGATAAAAATACATCCATGTGTAGTATATACACCATGAAAAAGAAAAAAGGTGGTGGATATAGAACTTATGTCAATACAAGAAAATTAATAAGTGAAAACCCTTACGGACATTGTAATGAATCATTCCATCCCACTATCATGATATTGTCTGCTTTGGTCCTAGCCCACACGGTTTTGTTTTCCCTAGGCTCTGGCCCTCAGGAACCCCCAGGGAAAGGCCTCATGATGGGAGAGTTATCCACACCACCTTATAAATGGGTGCTTCGTGCTCCTCATCCTCCGATGTGGGATTGTCATAACCCACCCTCCTAGAAGGGCCCAACATCCTTGTTGGCACATCAAATGGACACCAGCTCTGATACCATTTGTAACGGCCTAATCCAAGACACAATCATGATATTGTACGCTTTGGGCCTAGCCCGCATGGTTTTGTTTTCCCTGGGCTCTGGCCCTCAGGCACCCCCCCAGGAAAAGGCCTCATGATGGGAGAGGTATCCACACCACCTTATAAAGGGGTGTTTCATGATCCTTCTCCTTAGATGTGGGATTTCCATAAACTTTGTAGTGTCCCGGATCCAAGTTCCACAAAATAGGTGCCCTGAACCTGGTTGGTCACATGACCTCAAGCGTATTTCCCTAAACGCCAGAGGCTGCTGACTAGCAGTGAGGGCCTAGGTCTAATAGTGGGGAAACTATGCCCTCATTTGTCAAAGTGTAGCACAGTGGAAAAATATAAACATACTAAAAAGTAGAAGCAGTAAACAATACAAATATGAAAGGACAACGGTACTGAAGAAAAAGATAATCAATAGTCATACATATATGATGATGCAATATATCTTATTTCTAAGAAAGCGGTCAAAACAGGATACACTACAATCAAATACAATACATAAAAACACGACATAACAGTGCAACGGGAACTCAGCAGCATCACAAGCCTAATCTCGGTCCCATGCCCTCCCACTCCTATGCAATAATCAAATACATGTATATGGACTCTTTCCCTTATCAACACCTACAACAATATAATCTGTTTGGGCCCAAGACATGACTCAAACGGGGTGTGAGAAATAAATCCCAGTAGGAAACCACCAAAGGCCCGTGCCCAACTGACAGTGAAAATGTGCAACAACAGTGTGCAATAATAAAATACAGTAACTAGGCAGTACTCAAAAGTAACTATCTCTACCAGTTACATTTCCATTTTAAATAATTATTTATCAATTCCAAGCTTTTGCTTTAGCTTGGCGGGTACAACATAAGAAATCACCACAGTGAATATTCAAAGTAAACATTGTCCTCAGACATGAAAATCCTTACCCTCAGGCAACCAGAATCGAAACCCGTAGGTGAATTCCCACAAGAATAATGAATATCACCCTCAGGCATACGATTTGTCGCCCTCAGGCACAGAAGCTACTACCCACAGGCATGAGAAGAGTTGGCCTCAGGCTAAATGAAATACTTCCCTCAGGCTAAACAAAACACTGCCCTCAGGATAAGAAAGTAATCGGGCCGATCCCAATGCATAATAAAGTAATAAATATGTTTCCTCTCAATAAAACCCAAAACATGCTATAATTATGGCATACCCACGGGTATCCTAGCCAAACGGCTAAATAAGGGAAATGCACCCACGGGGTGGCCCTGGATCCAAGCAACGATCCCAAAAAGCAGTTTATATTTATCATTAGATTATCTATGCAATTCTAGATATCTTATAAGCTAATCCCTCATCCATATGACACCCCAAACATGGTCACGTAGCACAACGGTACACAAAAACAACTCAACAGTTGGAAATTAACACCAGACCACCTACCTCGATCTCCTCTGATCGATATACGCGAACGACGCCTCCCAAATCAACTGAGAACAGTGTAGATCTGGGATAAATGTTCACTTGTTCAAACTCAAATAACTTCCCCTCAGGAAATAATTAGAATGAGAGACACAAGGAGAGAGAAGAACTCACCCGTGCGGTTCAAACGAGATAGACAATAAAGGAATCGAGGTCCCGGTGTGTGGTCTGGAGCTCTTCCAAGATTCATCCTTCTCTCCCGCGTTTCTCGGGTGTTCTAAGCTTACTATGTCGAAAGAGGATGCTACTACCTGTTTCAAGCAAAAAAACATAACTACACAGCGTGTACTCTTAAGTACACGATGTGTACTTTCCATTTTTTTAACTATTCCCCTGGCGGCCACTTTCCACATCATCACTGTTTATCTGCCAACTTGGTTACATGATGTGTATTTCTAAGTACACGGCATGTACTATCGCTCCGATGGTGGATACTCCCACCGCCTTACTGTTCACCTGTCGACTAATTACACTGTGTGTATATACTAAGTACATGGTGTGTAGTCAGTTTTTACACCCTTCATCGCCGACAGGCCTACACGCCCTGTATTCTCATCCCACACGGCCAAAGTACACGATGTGTAGAAAAGTACACAGCGTGTACCCATAAAATTTGGGATTTTCACCCATTTTCCTTATTTTTCTCAAAAACACTTAAGGAAAAAGGAAAATAATAAACTTGTACCTCAAAAATAAGAACCAGGTTCTTAAAAACTTCCCCCCTTAAAGTAATTCATCCCCGAATTTCCCTTCCAAGGGTGGTGAAGATAAAATTGAGAACAACTCTGGCCACTGAGCACGTATGTCAGTCTCCCGCTCTTAGGTTTCATCCTGCACTCGACCATGCTACCATAGCACCCGTATGAGAGGAACTGACCGGCCTTAGATAACCTTCATGCTTCTATCAACAATACGAATTGGATGCTCCTTAAAGGATGCATCGACCTAAAGTTCAACCTCCTTAGGCTGAAAAACGTGAGATGGGTCTGAGTGATAATGGCGTAGCTGAGATACATGGAAGATGTCGTGCATGGCCCAGTACCTCTGCGGTAACTGCAACCGATAGGCAACCAGCCCGACCCTCTCCAGAATCTCAAACGGCCCCACATACATCGATGAAAGTTTACCCTGTCTCCTGATCCGCCTATGTTTCAACCTCGATGAAACACGCAAGAAAATCGGATCCCTAACCACGAACTCCAAGGGTCATCTGTAGCGATCAGAATAAGATTTCTAATGAGACTGTGCAGTAGCCATATGCTTATATATCAACTAGACCTACTCTGAAGTCTCCTTCATGAGACATGGTCCTAGTAAAGTTGCATCACCTACCTCTATCCAGCACAAGGGTGATCAGCATGGCCTACCATATAAAGCCTCGCAAGGTACAATTTCTATAGTTTCTTGAAAACTATTGTTGTAGGAAAACTCGACCAGGGGTATGTGCTTCTCCCAAGAGCCCCCAAAGTCTAGGACATGTGCAAAAATCATGTCCTCGAGCACCTGTATCATACGCTCTGACTGGCCATCAGTCTGAGGGTGGTAAGTTGTGCTCAAAAGCACCTGTGTACCCAGTGCCCTCTGAAAGCCCTGCCAGAAATGAGATGTAAAATGGGCATCCCTGTCTGAAATGATAGAAAGAGGGAACCCATAAAGACACACTACCTCTCAGATATACAACTTTCCAAGCTCGTCAACACTGAAGGTCTCCTTGATCGGTAAAAAGTGAGTTACCTTCGTAAGTCTGTCTATGACGACCCACACGGAATCATTGCCTCGAGGTGACCTCGACAACCTGGTCATGAAGTCCATCGTGACATCATCCCATTTCCACTTCGGAATGGGTAACTATTGTAACAGTCTGGTTGGCCTTTGATGTTTCTCCTTCACATGCTGATAGGTGGAACATCTCATAACAAAACCAGCTACCTCTCTCTTCATACTCGTCCACCAATACGGGCGTCTCAATTCACGGTACATTTTGGTAACTCCAGGATGCATTTACCAATCTGAAGCATGAAATTCCCACATCAACTCCTCATGTATATCCCCTAGAACCCACACTTGTCCATGGATACGCAGTACCTCGTCATCATCTATCGTCCAACCAGGAGGAGGGTCCTCACTTGTCACTGACTCCCGTAGAACTTGGCCTTCTGAATCTAATAGATGTCTCATCCTCACTCTATATAGGAGGGTAGAAGTCACAGCTAAGGATGAAAGATAGGTTTGCCTCTGACTATCGTGCACCTCCAAATGCATCTCATAGAACAAAGTCATAAGCTGTCACTCACCACTGGCCTCCTGCACTGCCTGTATCTGAGTCCTCATACTTAGTGCATCGGCTTCTACATTACCCTTACCAGGTGTATAGGCAAGCTCAAAGTCTAAAGACTGAAGGTATTAAACCCACCTTCGCTGTCTCAAATTCAGGTCACGCTGGGTAAAGATATATTTTAGACTTTTGTGGTCTGTGAACACTACAAAATGTTCTCCCAAGAGATAATGTCTCCAATAACACAATGCATGAATAACTAAATCCAACTCGAGATCATATGTCGGGTAATTCCTCTCATGTGGCCTTAACTACCGAGACCCGTACGCAACTACTCGATCGCCCTGCATCAACACTGCTCCCATCCCAATACCTGATGCATCACAGTAAACTGTATATCTCTTCCCTTGATCTGAAATTATCAAGACTGGTGTTGATCTCAACCTTCCCTTCAGCTCCTGAAAGGTTGTCTCACAAGCTTATGACCAAACGAACATCATACCCTTCTTAGTCAAACCCGTCAACAGCACTACTAAGTGGGAAAAGTCCTGTATAAAGCACCTGTAGTAACCAGCCAGCCCCAAGAAACTCCATATTTCAAACACGTTCTTAGGTTGCTCCCAGGAAAATACTGCTCTCACTTTCTCTGGGTATACCGCAACTTCTTCCTCTAAGATAATATGACCCAAGAAGTGAATCTGGTCCATCCAAAAGTGGCACTTTAAGATCTTAGCATATAACTGATGTTCTCTCAGTGTACTCAGTACGATCTCAAGATGGGTGGCATGGTCGTGTTGAGTGTGAGAGTACACCAAGATATCATCCACGAAGACTACCATAAAATAATCTAGATATGGGTGGAAAACACGATTCATCAGAGCCATGAAAACTACTAGCATGTTCGTGAGTCCGAACGGCATGACCAAGTACTCGTATAGACCATATCTGCTCTGAAAGGCTATAAGCGGTATGTCTGATGGTCTAACGCACAACTGATGATATCCATATCTCAATTCAATCTTAGATAACACTTTTGATCCTCAAATTTGATCAAAAAGATCATCAATCCTTGGTAAGGGATATCGGTTCTTAACCATCAACTAGTTCAGTTTCCGATAATCCACGTAGATTCTGAGGGTACCATCCGCCTTCTTCGAAAACAGGATAGGCGAACCCCAAGGAGAAGTACTGGGTCAGATGAAAACCTTTGACTACAACTCCTTTAACTACCTCTTGAGCTCCTAAAATTCTGTCTTAGCCACCCTATAAGGAGAAATGGACACCGGTGTCGCTTCTGGAACAAGATCAGTAGAGAAATCCACCTCTCGCTCGGGAGGTAGACCTAAAAAGTCGTCCGGGAAGACATCCCTAAAACGATCAATCACTGGAGGTAAATCCTTCTAAAAAGTTCCCTGGTCATCCAGATATAAACTCTAAATCTAGGTTGTCACTCCTCCTTGCCCACAATGCTCAGGTCCAGCTCGGCTCACCTGGACATCCCATTCGCCCTTGTATAAAAAATCTCTGCCCTCTGGTGACGTGAAACTCACCCTACGACGATAGCAATCCACAAAGGCTCGAAAGGGTACCAACCAGTCCATCTTGAGAATGACATCATAGGTTTTCATCTCTAATACATTGAGGTCCCAAAGAAAGTGACACCCACCAACCTCAAGGAGGCACTCCTTGCATTGACGCACACCTGTCATTATAATTCCCAACAGAGTGTCTAACGTCATGATATCAGAAGAAGAAGAAAAAGCAGATCCCCAGGCTCTCCATAATGGGTACAGCTATAAAGCTATGTGTAGCACCCGTATCAAAAATTACAGAAGACAAAATAGAAGCAACTAGAATAGTACCTCTGACAGTGGAAGGTCTGGGATCCTGCTCTTGTTGGGTCTGTTGCACTGCATGTGTCTGCCCAGTGTCGCGGCCCTACGACACAGCCTGGCTACCCTGAGATAACTCGCCCTGCTGTCTCTATGATCCTGGTGTCTGACTACCATGGCCACGACCACTACCTCGGCCTGAACATCCTGACGTATTCCAATTCCCTGACTCGTAAGAAGCTTTTGGACCTGCTCCCGCACGCGGATCCTACACAGAACCTCTCTCACTAGTCACTGGTGGAAATTCCCTACAAAAACACTAGAGATGGCCCACCTTTCCACAAGCTCAGCACTCCACTGGGTCATGTGGACACTGAGGTCTCTTATGCCCCTCTTTACCACACTGGTAGCACATGACCTAGCCACTTGGATAATTCTTCTAGCTAGTACTTCCACCATGAGATAAATCTATATTCATCTTCCTCTTACCGGTAGAAATAGTACCAAAAACTAGTGTCTAACTACCCTGGCCTGCACCACTAGCTTCTCGCAGGTCCCGCTCAGTAATCAATGTCTGGTTCACAATAGCATTCACTATAGGCAACCTAAAACATTCACTAATGCTCAGATGTCGTATCGAAGACCATCCTAAAAGCGTCTATCCTTCAAAATCTCATCACCCACTAGAACAGGTGCAAAATGTTGTAGCTCAGTGAAGCAGGCAGAATAATCCATCACTAACACGGCGCCCTATTGCAGATTCATGAACTCTCGAGCTCGGTCTTCCCTTAGCATCTCTAGAAAGAAAAGGTCATAGAAAACTACCTAAAAATCTTCCCATGCCATGTATTGGTGATGCTCAGTCTAGGTGGTAACATTCCACCATCTCTTGGCAGAATCACACAGCATATAAGTAGCAATCTTGACCCTCCTCCTTGGAGGCATCTCAAGATGCTCAAAGATAGTCTGCAATGAATCTAGCTATGACTTCACAGCTTGTGGTCCACCATCCCCTAAAATCGTAGGTGGATGCTGATGCTGGAATATACGTGTCAGTTGTTCCATATATGTGGAAAACGGTGGTGCTCCCTAGTAGGTCTTCATGAACCACATGAAGCCTTCACGGAACTACGCATCCACGCCTACATATGGTATAACGGTTGGCGCCACATCTGGCACTACTGGAGGATCCATCGGTAGCCCATGGCCTACCATCTCTAGAGTATAATCAGTGTTGCTCTCTTGGCGAACAACTTGTGGTTGTCTTGCTGGCATGACTCTAAAAGGTGAAGCACACGCCTTAGATTAAGATCATCAAGGACTAAGAACTGGAAACATAAGAAGGGAACAGGGAATAGAAAACATTCAAGTTTTACAAAACAAGACTACATGGCATGTATAATAACTACACGGCGTGTTCCCTTATGTCTTTCACATGGGAATGTACTTCTACCAGAACTGGTCGTGTAACACCCAAAACACATGGCGTGTTGTCCACACACACGGCGTGTAATTGAATTTTCTTCCCCTGCCTGAGTCCTTCTACATGGCTAAGCCACACCGCTCTCTTTAGAATGAGACTACATGGAATGTATAAGTCCTAAATGATGTGTACAAGATGAGCTTGACCGACCCGTGTTGTTCGTGACACGGTCGGGTACACAGCTCACACTACACGGTGTGTTCCAGATAGACATGGTGTGTACGACTTAGATTCCAACTACTCGTGTTGTTAGTGACACGGCCGGCTACTCGGCTAACACTACACTGCGTGTTACACCCACACACGGTGTGTACATCACCCTGTTTCCCCATCCACACGGCCAAGTCCACATGGTCTCTCACTGATCAAGACCACATAGTGTGTCCCATAGGTACATGGTGTGCACAAGAAGAGGTAACAACAACTCGTGTTGTTCGTGACACGGTCGGATCCCCAGATTAAACTACATGGTGTGTTCGGAATTGACACGAAGTGTTTAAGAAAAGTTTTCTCCGTCCGTGTTGTTAGTCACATGGTGGACACAGGGTCAACATGACACGGCGTGTACAATCGGTACATAGCGTGTTCCCTCAAGAGTTTCCCTATCCCATGTTTCTACCTACATGGCCTATGACACGGTTAAAAACTACACGGCATGCACGTACGGTACACGAAATTTACTTAAATTTTTTCCATTTCTTTCTAAACAAAAGAGTACATGGAGTGTGTTCATATAACCACACGCCATGTTGTCTGGGTTTTCGGACAGTAGACCTCAAAAACTACTACGGATCCCCTTTTTCCTTAAATTTCAAGTATCGGTATGCCAAATTCCGATCCGTGGGGGCCCATACTCCTCATGAACCAAATTTTAGCACCCGACCTTTCACATTATAGTACAAAACGCAACAAAAAGTTGGATCATGATCCGCTAAATTCCAGTCCAAGAGAGCCCATACTTCTCAGGAACCAAAGTTTAGCGTCCATAAACCCAACCATAACATGTACCAATACCCTATCAAAAGTAGGTGTATCTAACAAGGTAACTATCACAACAACATGCATTTTCTAGCACATCATCTATCACAACAACATACAATTTCTAATTCACCTACATGGCATGGAAACTATGCATGGCATGTGATTCTAACATGTGTCTAAATGATGCATGAGATGGAATACCCTCATCTCATTGGGTTGTGACTAAAATAGAACCCGGTATAAAAATATAAACAGCGCACCACAACTGCGTCACCCAACAGTGAAAATTAGATCAACTGTAAAGTGAAAAATTAGTAAAATTGCAACACGAGGTAAATTGGCTTTTCCCTGTACATCGGTTAGCTACTCCCGGGCACAACTTATTACCAAGTACTTATTCCATCCTATCCCTGGCTATAGGCTCCAATAGTAAGTCAAGAAGAAAATAAATACCCTCTGATACCACTTTGTAACATCCCGGATCCGGGTGCCACACAATAGGTGCCCCAAACCCGGTTGGTCACATGACCTCAAGCGCATTTCCCCAAATGCCAGAGGTTGCCGACTAGCAGTGAGGGCCTAGGTCTGATAGTGGGGAAATTATGCCCTCATTTGTCAAAGTGTAGCACAACGGAAAAATATAAACATACCAAAAAGTAGAAGCAGTAAACAATACAAAGCTGAAATGAAAATGGTACTGAAGGAAAAGATAATCAATAGTCATACATATATGATGATGCAATATGTCCTATTTCAAAGAAATTAGTCAAAACAGAATACACTACAATCAAATACAATACAGCAAAACAAGACATAACAGTGCAACAGGAACTCAACAGCATCGCAAGCCTAAGAAAAACACTGCCCTCCGGCTAATCAAGTAATCGGGCTGATCCCAATGCATAAGCAAGTAATAAATATGTTTCCTCTCAAGAAAACCCAAAACATTCTATCATTACGGCATACCCATGGGTATCCTGGCCAAACGGCTAAACAAGGGAAACGCGCCCATAGGGTGGCCCTGAATCCAAGAAACGATCCCAAACAGCGGTTTATATTTATCATTATATTATCTATACAATTCTAAATATCTTATAATCTAAGGCCTCAGCCATACGACACCCCAAACATGGGCGCGTAGCACAACGGTACACAAAAACAACTCAATCGTTAGAAATTAACACCAGACCACCTACCTTAATTTCCTCTGATCGATATACATGAACGATGCCTCCCGAATCAACCGAGAATGATGTAGATCTGGGATAATTGTTCACCTGTTCAAACTCAAATAACTTCCCCTCAAGAAATAATTGTAAGGAGAGACACAAGGAGAGAGAAGAACTCACTCGCGCGGTTCAAACGAGATCGATGGAGAAGGAATCGGGGTCCCGGTGTGCGGTCGGGAGCTCTTCCAAGATCCAGCCTTCTCTCCCGCGGCTCTCAGGCATTCTAAGCTTCCTCTGTCGAAAGAGGAGGCTACTGCATGTTTTAAGCGAAAAAACATAACTACATGGAATGTACTCTCAAGTACACGATGTGTACTTTCCATTTTTTTAACTGTTCCCCTGGCGGCCACTTTCCACCGCCTCACTGTTTATCTGCTGACTTGGTTACATGACATGTATTTCTAAGTACACGGCGTGTACTATCGCTCCACTAGCAGCTACTCCCACCGCCTTACTGTTCACCTACCGACTGATTACACGGCGTGTATATACTAAGTACACTGTGTGTAGTCATTTTTTACACCCTTCATCATCGACAAGCCTACACTCCATGTATTCTCATCCCACATGGCCAAAGTACAGGGCATGTAGAAAATTACATGGTGTGTACCCATAAAATTTGGTATTTTCCCCCATTTTCCTTATTTTTCTCAAAAACACTTAAGGAAAAAGGAAAAGAAGAAACTTGTACCTCAAGAATAAGAACCGGGTTCTTACAGACATCATAAATTATGAAGTAAGAAACATTTGAAAAGGAGTTTATGTGAAATAAATGTAAATCCATAAAAATGAGTAAATACAATAAAATAAAATAATAGGGTAGAATTCACCCAACTTAGAATAATGGATTTGGTAAGAAACATTATAACTCAATGAAATAAAATTGAGTTAAAAACCCTTATAGATTTGGTAATGAATAAGGCAATTGAAAATGAGAGTGAGAAATTGAAATTTAACATTAAATGTCATGAATATAAATATAATAATTATATAATACATCAAATAGGTGGTATATACACCATATAAATGAAAATAGGTGCATAATATGAAGTATGTCACAAACAAGGGAATTTGAGATGATAAAAATTGTATTAAACTTCATTAAATCATATTATTATTTATATTTAAATAAATATTATTTGATAAGAATAATTTATTAAAATAAAATTTATATAAAAAATTCTTGAATTTATATAATAGAGTGTTTTTATTGGAACTATATATTTCCCAAAAATAAAATTTTGATTTCTTTGTATCAAAATTTAATTTTTATCAAAATCGTTATATAATCATTTATAAAGTAATAATAAAAAGGGATAAATATAATCATTATTTTATTAAAAAATATAAAAATGAATAATACTAGGGTCTAGATACATAACCCCTTATTACACCAGTGTACGCCCTAAGGGTAAGGTATGCAGTGGTGGTGCTTCCTTGGGGTGGTTCAACAAACATGGTTTGGGATGTGGTCTCAATAATCTTGAACTTATCACATAAACAGCTTCACTCCAGATTTATTTGTTTAGTCTAAGATTTGGCTTGGTCAATGGTAAAGTCAATTGATGTCATATCCCTTTGAAGATCAGATAAATGGGCTTTATAGGGTACGATCCTACTGGTTGAGGTCGTCTCTTATTTCATCTATGTAAATTAGATTTAATCATAACCCTTAATATTCTAATCATAATGGTCATTGTTCAATGTTTATATTATAAATAGTTAAGATGCTTAATGATCTTTTAAATTTGATCGGGTGTATTTTAAAACAGTCCAAAATAACCAAAGTGGTGTATGTGTTTTCTATAATGACATTACTTAATAAGGTATTTATTCATTCAAAAAGGGAATTTCATTTATAAAAGTTTAGGTCATTACATTCTTCCCCCTTTTATAAATTTCACCCTCAAAATTTCATTTCATACACTAAAAAAGATGAGGGTAATTTTTTTTCATTGCTTCTTCTAGTTCCCATGTCGCCTCCTCAAACTTGTGGTTCTGTTATAGTACTTTGACTAGGTGATTTGTCTTATTTCATAAAAATTTGTCTCTATGATCTAAGATCTTCACCTCCTACTCTTCACAAGAAAGATCATTATCCAAGGGTATGACCAATGGATTCATTACATGTAAGGGTTTCGGTATGTACTTCCTAAAGAGAGATACATAGAACACATCATATACTTGGGATAAGTTAGGTGGGAGTGCTAGTCTATAGGTCACAGCTCCAATGTGATCAAGGATCTCAAAGGGGATGATATATCTTAGACTACGTTTTCCCTTCTTTCCATGTCAATATATAATGGAAAATCTCATTTGTGACCTCAAAATTTAGGTCTCATCAATGATTTCCTACATATATTTTTTATCGACTATATATAGATTTTATATGATATTGAATGGTTTGAACCTTATATGTCATCTCTTGGATAAGATCAAGTTCCATTAGTTTCTAATCTCCAACTTCATCCCAATATGTTGGAGTCTGACACCCCTTTCCATACAGATCCTCATAAGATGTTCTTTGAATGGTAGAATGGAAACTATTTTTATATGACAACTCTACTAGGGGAAGGTGTTGATCCCAGCATCCTTGAAAATCCATTGAACATGATCTCAACATATCCTCTAGAGTTTGAATAGTTCTTTCAGACTAACCATATGGCTGAGAGTGATAAGCACAACTGAAACTTAGCTCTATATCAATTATTATCGAATACTTCTACAAAACCTCATGGTAATCCTCATATCTTAATCAGAAACTGATATGCCTAGAGGGTGTCATTAATTCCCTATAGATCTATGCAAAAACAGATTTATAAAAACTCAATTGTGCTACTCAATTAATTAAAATGCAGTAAAGTAGTAGGTCGAGATCGATCCATAGGGATGGTGAATTAGTTTATTTATTTTTTCAAAATATTTAATCTATTAGATTTGAAGAAATTGGTGAGAAAAAATTGGTTTGATTTGATTTTAGAAAACGAATGTAGAAAGAAAACCAAAACAGATTGGTTTGGTTTGAAAATATATTTAGAAAGCATGCTAGGGTTTTGTAATATCAGGGTTTGAGTTCAATTGGATTTCTAGAAAATAAGTTGATTCGTGATTGGTGTCAGAGTTCAGACAAGGAAGATTCAATGGTCATAGTATCTCCTCCTTAATGTGGAAATACCATATTTTCCTTGGTCCTATAATTTAAGGTGTTACTAAATTAAGTTTGTCTTGATACCATGTTTAAACCTGATTTGTCCTAAAGTCTAAAATGGTTATGAATTCTTTAGAGTTTTCAGCTATGAAATTTTAAATCTCCCTTTTAATTAAATTATTAATGGTCATGATAGAAGAAGAATAAGAAAGGTATTTAAAGTTTAAAAATAAATTACACAAACCAAATACATGAATAGTGGAAAAGAAATAAATCCAACACACCTTCCCCATTCTATTACATCACCCTATCACATTGAGGGTTTACCCCCTCATCCTAGTGATGATAGGTTTAAATGGAAGAATAAAAGAAAAGAAATTCATAATGAAAATAAAGAATACTTAAGGAGGGACCTGTGCAATACAACTTCTCACTCCAAGATTTTTGTCTCTGAATCTGAATGTCCTTTGAGCAGTAGGTTGTCCCTCTATTTATAAGCACTAGAGGGGAACACTAAAAAAATTTCTCGACATTTAAACGACATGTAATAGTGTTTCATGTTGTGTAATTACGATCTGAGGTTGCCTCTATGATTTTTGAATTTGGATAGATCTTATGCGAATCTCGTTCATAGATTTGGAACTTTGACTCCTTTCATGACGTGTAATTGGGACTCACAACGTGCAACTTACTTTCACAGCATGTAATAGCTTCACAAATTGAAATTTCATGACTTTGCTTCATGGTCTACAACATGTTGTGAAATAAAACTACACATTGTGTAATGATGATTCACAATGTGTAATTCCTTTTTCTGCTCCTGGATCTCATTTCTCCTTGGTTTCCCATTTTTTTCCCTTAGAAATGCTCCATGATCATCCTAAAAAATATGATGTTGCACCGTATTTTTCTCCAAAATTTGACTCTTTTCATTCCTTTTCTAAAAAATCATTGTATCCTGCCATAAAACACAAAACAAGTAAAATTGTTCAACATTGGAAATAATTTTCAATTAAATACATAAATTAATACATTAAAACACCCTGCAATTTTTGCATAAAATACAATTATCAGAAATAATAGAGAGTGGTACTCCATGAAGTCTTACCACTTCCCTTATGTATATCTTAGTGAGTTATTCAAGAGATAAATCTTTCTTGATAATAATGAAATGCACTGACTTTGTAAGGTGATTGACTACCACTGAGATATCATTATTGTATTTAGATGTCATGGGGAGTCCTACGATGAAATAAATTGTTATGTTTTATACAAACTAGTATGATAAATCATTGCATAATACTCTTATACTATTATCATTCTTCCTTGACTTGTTGTCATACCAAGTATTGAGATACAAATTCTGAAATCTACCTATTCATGTTATCCCACCAGAATTTTTACTTCAAATCTATATACATATTAGTGATTCTAAGATAAATAGAGAGGGATGAACTATATGAATCATCCATAATTTCTCTTTTTAGTTATGGTTTTTATGGTACACATATTCGTGTTCCAAAACTTATAACTCTATCTTCAGTCAAATTGAACTCTAGAATATTCACTACCTTTCTCTGCAGGTCCCCGCCATCTTTTTATGCCTCCTTGAACCTATAAAGAATATATGGTTGAGAAGTTATTTGAGAAAGGTAGGATAAAGATGATTATATTATTCCCATTTCCATCCTTTTAATGTACAAGAATATTGGATCCCTTTCAATCCTCGTCATGGATAGGGTTGCAGGATCCTTTCTACTTAGAGCATCCACTACTTTGTTCTCCTTCCCAGGATAGTAATGGATTAAATAATCATAATATTTGATCAGATATAACTATATTCATTGTTTCATATTGAGATATTTTGTTTTAATATATACTTTAGGATTTTATGATCCATATATATGTCACACTTCTCCCTGTAGAGATAATTTTTCCAAATATTCAAAGTAAATATCACTGCAGCCAATTCCAGATCATGCAAGGGTAGTTCTACTCAGGAATATTTATTCATTGGGAGTCATAGGATCTTACTTTATCATATTTTATGAGTACATAACCCAATAAATTTTTAGACGCATCATTTTAGATAAAAAATCCTCCTCTATTGGTGGGTAACGTGAGAACATGTGTAGTGATTAGCCACTTCTTTAATTATTTAAAGCTCTCTTTGCATTCATCAATCCAGTAAAACTTCACCCCCTTTTAAGTTAGCTTGGTCAGTGGGATTTAAAATCATGAGAATCTTCTCAAAAATAGATGATAGTTCCCAACTAGTATAAGGAAACTATGGTTCTCCATCGCATATGTTGGTATGGGCCATCCTTTAATTACCTCTATTTTTGAATGATCTAAAGATATTTCTTTATTGGTGATAACATTCCCCACGAATGTTACTTAACCCATCCAAAACTCTTATTTACTATAATTCACATATAACTTTTCCTTTTGTAAGGTCTTCATTACAACATTCAAATGCTCATCATGTTTCTCCTTACTTTTAGAGTAAATAGGAATATTGTTTATAAAGATTACCACAAATTCGTTGTGGTAATCCCTACAGACTCTATTTATTAAGTTTGTGAAGATAACTATAGAATTAGTGAGTCCAAATGGAGTCACTGTGAACTCATAGTGCATGTACCTTGTATGAAAATAAATCATGTGGATATCCTCCTTCAACTTTACTTGATAATATTTTGGCCGAAGATCCACCTTAAAGAAGTATTGGGCTTCATGCATCTGATCAAACAATTCATAAATTCATGTAAAAGGATACTTGTTTTTATCATGATCTTATTATGCTCTGGATAATAAATGTAGAGGAACATTAACCCATCCTTCTTCTTGATAAATAGGATCAGTGTACCTCATAGTAAAACACTTAGGTGTATAAACCCTTTATCCATGTTCTTCTATAGTTTCTTCTTAAGCTCTTCAACTTCAATAATATAAATTCTATATGGAGTCTTGGATATTGTAAAATCTTTGTATATGGGCTTAATTAACAACTCAACCTCATGAATTATAGGAAGACCAGACAATTCTTCTGGAAACACATCAGCATATCCCCTTATAATGGGCATGTCATCAAGGATTATATTTTCCTTAGTATCAATAATTTGAGATAGACATGCTTGCTCATAATGAAATAATACCTATGATTGAGATGATGATTCCAAATGAGATTCATACTCCTCCTTGCACTTGTATAGAATTAGAGGGTGATTTGTGATACAGAGGGTGATTTCCTTCTCTCAACAATTTATGTTGGCTCTATATAAGAAAAGCTAATTCATTCCCAGAATTACATCGAATTATGCTAAAGGGGGTATCACAAGGTTCTTTAGGAAGTTCAACTTGTAAATATGGATAGGGTTGAAGTTATATACTTGGAATGCAATAATTACCCCATTTTTCATTTTCACATATAAATCCACTTCCATGTTTTGAGGTGGTGTTTGAATAGTTCTATTAAACTTGTGTGATATGAAATCATGCATGGAACTAGAGTAAAATAGTATTTTTTTTCTATTATTGAATGAATAACTAGAATGTCTATTGCCACATTATTGTCAGGATCCACCTCAGTAGTTGTGATAACATAATCTCACCCTTTCTATCTAGTCCTTGAAGGTTGTTGTCATCGGTTATTGTAGACAACCCTTGGCTCAGTGCATTGATTCACACAGTCTCCTTATTCCTTATAGTTGAAACATTGGACAATGGGTTGAGGGTTGATTGGAGAATTCCTTTCTTCCATCACATTGGTGGGTTTATCTTGTCGGCATTCACTAGCTATGTTATATTCCTCCCCGCACCTAAATCATTTCCTTGTCCCTTTCAAGCAATTTACGTGATTCTTCTTCCCACACTTTTGACAAGTGGGGTGTTGGACTTTCTTGACCCCATGAGATTTCTCCATCGCACTACCAGAATTAAAATCCATTCTCCTCTTCCTATCTCTAAACCCATGAGACCTGTGAGATTCACCAATATCCATTTCAAATTTTAGTTCACATCAAACAATTTCCCCATAGTTATCAAAGTCTCAAATCACTAAAGTTTTTCATAGACACAACTTTATCCCACCAAAGAAGTGTCCAGCTTTACTTTTAGGGTCAATGACAAAGACAGAGGTGTATTGTGCAATTCTTGTGAAGTTCACCTCATACTCCCTGGATTCATCATCTTTATTCTTGAGGCTAGTAAATCCTTATACATTTTAAATCAGAGAATGTGAGGAAAATATTTATCAAAAAACATTTTTCAGAATTCTTTCCACTCCATCCCTTTGATCTCCTCTTTGGGCTTCATATTTTTTATCAATATCCACCACTGATCAATTTCTCCCTTCATATGATAAAAAACCAATATGATTTTCTCTTTCTCAAAATATTTAAGGATGGAGAATATATTTTTAATAGATTTGATCCATTATTTTGTGATTAAAGGATCTAAAGATCCACTAAAAGTCATAGGCCTTTGTCACATAAAGGTATTAATTGCAACTTTCTCCTTATTAGGGGGATGTGTGTCCCCCCCCCCTAATTCAAGTTTCTATTCAAAAATTGAGTTATTTGAGTAAGTATTGTCATGAAGTTCTTGAATACTACTCCCATTGGGTTGGGAATCTCATTTGGGCAGTCATCACATTACCCATCACATTAATTGTTGACTCAGTTCCTCCTATTTTTAGTCATTAACTAAAATAAATGGAAAATTAGGTATGAGAATTTTTAAACTATTAAACACATAAAATGGAAACTATAAAAATTGAAATGATGACTCACAAATGACATACACTCCATAACCTAAGAAAAAAAGGTTTCAATCTAAGTTATCTATGGTATATTTTCTAACACAAAATTTTATGGTCAATTTTGTGTCCTTCATAATGGTTCATAAAGAGCTTGCAAATTTACCAATGAATATCCTTTGTGAGTTTCAAACCAGGTGTGCAGCAAATCCTCTTTGTGATACACGAGGTGATGATTGAGTTAATACCCAATGTTCCCTTTTTGGGGTTATTACCCCTAGGTACAATTGTTTCAGAGTCACATCCACTTGTAGTGCCCATACACAGATTTTATTTATTGGGAACCACTTAATCTACACTATACCATATTTTAGAGATGTTTTGTTATGCTTTCTATTATCCCCAAAGCTTTAACTAAGGTTTTTAATCATAATCCCCAAAAATAACTAGACCTTGTGTAAGAACTCGGGTTTTCATACGAGGTGCAGATCCTTTTCTTTTCAGTTTAATTGTTCTATTGAGGCCTAATGTGGATGCCTAACTTGACCGAGGGAGTTACAGAGGTGTATGGGGATTGTTCAGAGCCCGGAACCAAGTTGGAGGCTGAAAATGGCCTGGCACACGGGTTGCACATGGCCTGTGCATGGCTTGGCTAAACCGTGCACCTTGTGCAGGCTTGGCAGAGGCAAGAGCACGGCCTGCGTACGGTTTGGGGAAACCGTACGGGGTGGTTGTGCGGCTGCCCCTTGCCTTCCAGTGAGGTCCGCACGGTTTGGAAGGCCGTGCGGGTAAACCGTGCGACCTGCTGTGTTTTGTTAATTTAATTAATTTTTAATTAAATTGATTAAATTAAATAAAATCTAACCTAAACCCTTTCTCCTTCAACTGGACAGCAGGGAGGCGCAGGGGAGAGCTCTCAAGAGGCCTTTGAAAGATTTTGAGCTAGCTTCGTCGTCCGAACTCCGTTTTGATCTCCGTTCATCTTGTTGGATCCGCAATGGTAAGTCCTCAATTCCTTTTTAATCCTTCTCAATTCTTCTGGTTACAATGAATGCAGATTGGATTAAGGCTCATATGCCCTAATTTCTCATTCTTCGTCTGTTCTTCATATTTCTTCCAAACCAGGGAGAATCAGAGCCTGATATTGGATGAGCTATCTAGTACAAGCCTAAGGTAGGTGGTCTCATGCTTTTCGCTGGTTGTCAAGTTGTATATATATGTCGGAGTGTCGTGCGCCCACTTTTGGGGTGTTTCTTGAACCTGAATTTGAACCCTGTTATTACGTAGCCTGTTGTAGGTAATTTGAATAGGATTGTATAAGCATGAGATAGGTTGCACACTTTGAATCAGAACCACCCCTTGGGTGCGTTGTCGTTAATGATTCTTGATTTATGGTTTTGACCCAATATTCTTATTAGGCATGTCTTTCCTTCCCTTGGGGTTGTTAAAAATGGAAACTGATTATGAATGAATTGCAATATGATGAAATTGTAATTGAAATGGTTTTGGGTATGGGATGGAGATTTTCCCCTTGACCCTTGTATGATAATTCGTGACTTGTTTTCCCATGTGATTTAAATGTTATTGAACTATTTGAATTGTGAAACAAAGTCATGGGTGAACCATGGAACCAATGTGAGTTTCCATGGACAGACTCATACAAGAATTTTACTTGAAATGCTGAGTGAACCATGGATCCAGTATGATATGCCTTGGATCGACTCAATAGGGCATGATATGTCATGGGAGATACCCGGATCTTATTTATAGGATCTCGGGGATGGGCTCAGATGATGAGTTATACCGCACCTAGAGCGAGGCTGGACGCCTAGGAGGTTCTGGAACGGGCTTGTAGGGTGTAGGAGGATTTTCTCCCTGAGTGATGCCTGGTTTCCGATTGAGTATACCAGGAATGGGCTCAAGGAATGTTTTGAACACATGGATTAAATGATTGATGAGTGGAATGGATACTTGAAGTGATGCCAAGCCAAAGCACAAGCTTGGGTCGGTCTTACTTGTTTCCCTTGTTTACTGCTTTCCATATTACACTGCCTGTTTATATATTCACTGACAGATTAGCATAGATCTTTAGTGGTTGCCTACTGGGATTTAGTCTCACACCCTGTTTGGTTCATGTTTTTGGAACCAAACAGATTTTATGGTTGTAGGTAATGAGAAGGGAAAAGGCCCTTGTACAAGTACTTGACTTGCTGCTCAGAGTGGGAGCGCACGGGACCAAGCTGAGGCTTGTGATGCGACAGGGGATACATTTTGGTTTCTCTTTGGTCTTTTGTATACTTGTACCAAATGTATCTATCTATCTGTTTTCTAGAATCTTGTACCATTTTCACCATTACATATCTGTCGGATCCTTCTATTTGATATCTATTTCTGCTGTCTATGTGTTGTCTGCTGGTTACCTTCTTCCGCTATTGTATGTTGTACTACCGTTGTGATACTTTGCTAATGAGGGAATAGTCTCCCCATGAACTCACCTAGACCCTCGCTGCTAGTCGGCAGCCTCTAGCGTTTAGGGAGATGTGCTTGAGGCCATGTGGCGACCGGTCCGGCTACCGGGTTGAATGGTAAGTCGGGTCGGGACATTACACCTTTCTCTAATACCAACTATGACATCCATATCTTTTATAAACCTTAATTCATGATTTAATATATAATGACACACATAATAAAATCCCAAAAGATTGAATGGACTAATTTATTTGGGTTATTAAATACATAAAATAATAACTTGAAACAGGGATACAACAACATTATTTAAAACTCCTTAACATGATCTTAAAATTCCATTGCTCTTCTAAAATGGCATGGGATAACTTGGGGTTATACATAAGAAAGGTTTGAGCTATAAATCCCTATAAGGGACTAATCAAAGAATAATATGATGAAAGCAATACATGTGAGTCAAGAGGAATATAAAGGTGACATAAAATGGGTGAGAATAATAAACATGAACATAAAATCACAATATAATATGATAATATAGGGGGGATTAGGATAACATATCATTCACCATACATGTTGTCTCATGAGATAAAAACATTACCTAATGCACTATAGGTTTATATAATTATGGGCCCACCTGTTGCATTCATATCATGTACATGCATTAGTGTGCCACATAGATCATACAACATGAGAACATCTTTCATTACTTTTGATCCCATGATTGAGTGTGGGTTAAATACATAGAATTAAACAAATATTTAAGGATAGTTTCATATATTTTAATACCCTTGAGTGTAAATGGGTATGGTTATTTACAACATAAATGTTTGACATGAAAAAATCACAGGATAATTTCGATAGCACAACGGGTGTACGTAAAGATTCATGGAAAGTTTTAATGAAAGTGAAAGGTGGTATATTATTAATTGTAAAAAATAAGGAAAATAAATATATGTTTAAAAATATATCCCAACGTGAAAAAATTGGAAATCAAAAGGGCATAATGCAAGGAAAGTTCTCAAATAAAGAGGAGGAGGAAGGAATCCCCTTACTTTAAGGGTCACTTTTAAAAGCTTGGGAGAAGCTTCTTAAGAGCTTGGGAACACCTTAGTATGGATTTAGAGGTGTATGGGGATATTATATTCATGATAAATTGATTTTTACTGAACATGAGTGGGAGTTTGGGTGGGTATTTATAGCAAAATATAAGGGAATTCTTTATTAATTTCTAAACTTAAGTTTTGGACTCTATATAATAAAATTATCAAAACCACAAACATTACCATGTTTTTTTTCCATGGTTTCTACCAAATAAAAGTGGTTTAAAATATTTTTTAAGTCCAAAAACCTAAATTGTTAAAATAATATCATTAGTGATGTGTAAGTGAGTAATGTTCATAAAGAATTGATTTTAAAACCTCAGAATATAATATAGGTTTTGGAGGATTCATTAAGGGTTTATGAAATTAATAAAATAAATTAAAAAACACATTATTTTAAAGTTAAAATATATATTTGGTCATTTATTACCTTTATATAATTTATTACATCACTTTTGGGCTATTATAATGTCATAATACGAACCATGTATTTATAACGTATTTAATTTTTACCTAAAAATTCGACCGTCTCAGAATATTATGAAAAATTAACAATTGGCTAATTTGAATGTGATGATTTCAAAAATAATATTTTTTTTACCTAAATAATTTTACAAACATGAGAATTTACACTTTTAAATAAAAATCCATATTTACTAGAAAATATTAGTTTTTTACAATATTAACCACTTTCTGACCCTAATAAAACTACATTATATTTCATTAAATTATATTATCATTTATAAATAAATAAATATTATTTAATAAGAATATTTTATTAAAATAAAATTTATTTAAAAAATTATTTAATTTATCAAAAAGGTGACTTAATTGAAACAATACATTTCCCAAAAATACAATTTCAATTTCTTCGTATTAAAATATATTTTTTATCAAAATCGTTATATAATCATTTATAAAGTAATAATAAAAAGGGATAAATTTAATCATTATTTTATTAAATATAAAATATAAAAATTAATATTAATATGGTCGAGATATATAACCCCTTATTACGCCAATGTATGCCCAAAGGGTAAGGTGCGTAATGGTGGTGCTTTCATGAGGTGGTTTGGTGAAAATGGTTTGGGTCATGATCTTAATAATATTGAACCACTATCATAAATGGTTTCACTTAAACTTTAGTTGTTGAATCTCAGCTTGAGCTTGGTCAAGGGTAAATCCCAGTGATGTTATCTCCCTCATAAGCTCTGATAAATGAGCTTCATATAGTATGGTCCTCCTAGTCGATGTCATCACATATTTTGTCTATGTCAATTGGACTTTATCATAACCCTTAATATACTCGTCTTAATGGTCATTATACAATGGATATATAATTAACGGTTAAGATGCTTAATGGTCTTTTAAATCTAACCGACTATATTTTATAACGGTCCAAAATAACCAAAGTAGTGCATGTGTTTTCTACAGCTACATTACTTAATAAGGCATTTATTTATTCAAAAATGGAATTTAATTTATAAAATTTAGGATCATTAAAAATTACACCGTATAAAAGAAAACATGACACATGATATGAAACGTGTCTTAAGGAATTAAAATTGAGATAAAGAACACTTACCATACATTCTCACTTAGTCGGTGTGCCCTAAACTCTTGTATAATAAACTAAGACTCATTAATCATTTATTTAATAACCTTATCCATGTGTATTCCATTTTATATTAATCTTTTGTATTCATTTATTACATAGTTGTTACTTGTTTTTAGTTATTATTGATCACTGGTTATTAGTAGTTTCAATTATACCGTGTCTATTTCGGTATAATAGTTTTGATCATCATTACATGTTCATGATTTAATCATCTCCATGATAGTAAATTTACTAGAATAGAAGTCCCATAATGTTTTTTGAAGTTACAATTTCATTCCAATGGAGTTTTGGGTATGATTCTTCAAGAAGAAATCCATCACACGCTTTCTTCGATAATTTTTAACAAATAAAAGGTGGTATATTAATAATAAGTTAACTATTAATATGAGAATTCTAGAAAAGACCATTATTTACTCATTAATATCATATCTTATTGGTTGAGTTTTCATAACCATCCATGATAAGATTTTATAGAATTATTCATGTAGGTGGTTAAACTGACACGAACAAAAACATGTAGTAATCAGTAGATGGGTATGATTATGAAGTGATTTTATTATAGTATCATCATTTAAGAAGTATGATGATGTTATTTGAATGTTATTAAATATATAAATGAGAATGGAAAAGAAGTTGTATCTTCTCTTGGAATCCTTCTCGGTTTTGAAGGAATTAGAGCGTTCAAAAGAATATGTGAGAGGATTATTAGGGATGGACATATGGAAAATGATAGGGAGGAATTCAAATTTTAGGTGTGAAATAGAAGGGGTCATGGAGTAGTCCTTTTGTAAGTGAGAGAGATGACATTTTTGTAAATATTTATTAATTAATATAAAGGGAAGGTCATATTCAAGTATAGTGGATCGAAAATTGAAGATTAAGGAATATCAGATGATGTCTGGTCAAGCATACTTTCATCCAACCATTTAAAGATAAAATTTTGTGATGTTTCATGATCTTACCATTAATTTAGCACATTTTCCACATTTTAGCCTTTTTCATTGTGACTAACCACTGCTGAAAAAATATGTTATACTAGCAGTTTGGTACCATTGGTACATGCCCCCAAATCGTTGGTATAACCTATACCAGTGGTTTGGTGAACCATCGAGAGATTTGTCAATGGAAAATACCTATACCAACGGTTTGGTCAAATTGTTGGAACAAGTATCCTATAAAAAGATCCAACAATGAGTTTTGATCCTTACACCTCCTAATTATATTCTAAACACTTTTCTACTCTGTTTCAAAGTCTTTTATACTTATATCTATGTAAATGTATGTATATATGTATAAAAATAATTTTTAATTTTTAATTATGTATTATTGTTTTTATTTTTATGTATATTTTAATATATATATATATATATATATTGACATTGATGTATATATAATATATTTGGTTAAATATGATTTATATATTGCTAAATATGTATTTACACCTAATATAAAATAAATTTTGTGAAATGGATCATAAAATTATTAAAAAACTAATATTAATTCATAACTTTCTAATTAGTATTGATTAGTAGACATCTAATAACAATTTGATAACAGAAAAAATTAATAAATTACTTAATACCTCATGAAAATATGAAGATGTGGCTTGAACATCAGACAACTATAGCTTTTGATTTTGGTGCTCGTCTGGGCTCCACGAGTTATCATATCAAAGCCTAAGAAATGATCTATGCTATGTTGAGTGGGGGGCACGTCCGTTGTTTTTTTAGGGCGCAGAAGACTCAAAAGGCCTTCAAAACTGGGTTTTTAGTTGAGATGCCCTGATTTTTTAACATTCGATGAGATTTCAGGTTTGTTTAAGAGGGTATTCTTGTGTTTTTTGGTAGGGACTAAATTTATTCTAAGGGATTCTAGTAGTGAACTTCTGACTTGGTAGCTCGTTTTTATGCCCTATGATTAAATTGACCTTATTATTTATTTTTTATTATGCAAATTTTAGGTGTGAAATCTATTTTATTGAATTCAATTTCAAATGGTGATAAAAATTAACCTCGATATAAGTATGTGTGATATAATAAAAAAAATTATAAAAAAATATTTTTAAGCATAAAAATACTTATTTAGGCCAAATATTATGAATATTGTTGATCCTCATGGTATTTATTGATTTGTGATTAAGCAGAGGAGGATTATCGAACTTTCAAACTAGGCAAAAACCAAATGAAATCTCGTGGATACTTAATTAAAGAAAATGATCAAAAATAGTTTTTTTATTATAATAAAATATAACTTGGGTTCTCAAATATCAGACATAGGTTTCTAAATTCAACATATTGTTTTTAAATGTTTTGTTTTATTCCATAATTGTGTTTTTGGTCCAGAAAAATTTTCAAAATTTTGTAACTCATGTCGACATCATGATGTTGTCATAAATGTCACAGTATTTGTAAATACTGTATTTTTTACTATTCACCGTAAAATCAACCTGTTTAGAAAAATATCAAAAACTCATCCTAAACTAATTTCAACATGTTGAATCCAAAAACAAAGTTCATTTTTTCAAATTCAAATTCTAAAATTTTGGAATTTTACTTTTAAATAAAAACATAAAATACAATGAAAACTATTTTTATAGGAAAATGAAGCTTTAAACTTCAAGTGTTCTTAATCTTATTTCATATCAATTGTTTGTTAAATGGTCATTAGTTTATTTGTTTGCATATTGAAACATTTTATTAGAATAATATTTTTAAAGTGATTAATTTAATTAAAAATGAAAATACACAACACTTAAAAAAATAGTTTTTTTGAAAAATATGTTTTTTTACATTAAATGATTTTAATCATGTCCCCTCAAAAATTACAATTTATCAGTGTATTTGTATCAGAACACATCAAATCATTATTTAAACACAATAATGATATATAAAGAATAAAAATGTCTATTTTATAATGAAACATTGTAATTAATAATTCTCTTATGATTTAATTAAGGTTTTACTCTTCTTGTGGTTTTCTGATGTTTCACGGTGTATTCTCATAATGTATTAATGTTCATCCTGAATTGAAATAAAATATATTGTGGTTCATTTTAATCTGATGTTGTGTGTGATACAAACTATTAAGCATAATATCCATTTAAAAGAATAATACATACTAAAATTTTGAAGTGTTACGGGTCTCTCCACCGGGTACTTGGTGGGCGCTAACATTAAACCACTTTAAGTGTGTCTATAACACCCCTTCTCCAATTTGAATTCAAAATTAAAACAATTCACACCAACTCCAGTTTTATTGGCATCTAGCCTTTCCACAGATCCACGAAGACCTGATGACACAGATTGTTACCAACACTAACTGTCAAACCCTTTAATTGGATATGCATCCATGGTCTATGCATGAGTTGCTTATCTCCTTACAACACACTATAGACAAAGCTCAGAGATCATGCCTGAGAATGTTATAACGAGAGACAAATGGGTCATTCCCCATTCCACATTACTCCAACATATGTATACATTTCTAAAAGAAAAATCTAATGTTTGGGTGACCTTCATAGTCAATGGTGTAGAGGATATCATCCACCCATATATGCAGATAAGAGTCTATGAAAGGTCACAATACAATCATATTTCATCTTTATTTCAAATCGTAATAATACAATTGACTACTTAACCAATTTAATGGTCAAGGTTGTGTACAGCACTTCCTATGGGGCATTTCCATCATTAAGATTAGTGGTTTTATGATTTGTTATGCATCAGATCTGAGTTAGTTTTGTATTTGAAATTTGTATGGATTAAATTTGCATCTGGAGTTTGTATGGTTGTACTCATCATAAATTGCTCCCTCAAACAGTATCTTCTCCTGTTTAACCCATTGAAAAAAATTTGGTACTGTCTTTTGTATTGCCATCTCCTAAACTCTGGGAAACTATATTTGCTATTAGAAAGCTCTTTTTGGCCAAGTCTAAAAGGTACTTGGGAGGATTTGTTGGATTTCATCCCTTTGGTGTCTAAAGATACTTGAAGGATTTTTCGGCCCACAAACAGGCCATTCCTTTCTGTTGATTCTTTGTGAGTGTGATAATCTGCCCGTGTGAAGGACCTATTCTCCCAAAGAAGTAATCATATTTTCATTCCCATTTTTATTGTTTTTTTTCAAGTGTTGGTGTGTCCAGTTTTGAAATCCTATAGCAAAACCTATGTTTATTTTTCTCGTTTCTTTCTCTATACATTATCTGAATCCCTACCCATCTTTTTTTTTGATTTTCTAACTTATTTCTTGTTTTTTTATTAAAATAAATTTTTAGTGAAGTTGGTGGCTGCCTGTTTTTTGGATGATTAACCTACAATGTAGTTGTATTTTTATTAAAATCATCAAGTTGTGAATAGCGGTGTAAGGAGGTGTCTTTTGGGTGTTCTCAGCTTTTTGCAACTATATTTTTGAACTTTGATAATTATCACTTATGAACATCCTATCTTTATAACCATATGAATCATGCATCATGTTTATAGGGCCCCTCATGGTCAAGAAGAGTTCTATTGGATCCCATTACTCTGCACAACATCTACCAATATTTTTTCAAATGATAGGAGATGCATTAAATGTAAGAAGAGTTTCGGTCAAGAATAGTTCTATTGGATCCCATTAATCTGCACAACATCATCGATATTCGTAATAAATGAATAATACTAAACATTTTTCAAATGCTAGGAAACACTAACATACTATTATAAAATCCATAATATGAGTTTATATTAATTTTTTAATGATTTAAACAAATGATATAACATGTTCAAAATTCTCATAACATGTCATTATGTGTTGATTGAATGGATAATAATCATGTATTATTCTAAGATATCTAATATCCTAACATGGAACATTGTTTTACCATAATCTATTAAGGGAACCAATTCTGTAGACACCTTGCTCGCTATAGATGAAGTCGTTCTTAATTTGTCGACTTGAAGGTTGCTTCTGTAGACTCTTCACTCACTACTCTAGATTAAAGTACCTACTTGAAGTTGCCTTATGTGAGGTAACCACATGAAAAAAATTTCCCCACAAACTAACTTTAATGACCGCATACCACCCTTAGGTGACCATGTGCTTCGAATACCACCACCCTTGTGATGTCCTGGACTCGGATGACACTTAATAGGTGCCCTGAGCCTGGTGGGTCACATGACCTCAAGCCCATCTCCCCAAATGTCAGAGGCTACTGCTAGCAGCGGGGTCCTAGGGTGTGTTTGGGGAGACTATGTCCTCGTTACCAAAGTGTATCACAAGAGATAAATATAAATAGATGTAAATAGCAGAAGCAATATAAGTAAACAATGTAAGCAAACAAAAATGATAAAAAGATAAGAATAACAATAACTAAAACAGCTGGAATAACATACCAAAATTCAACAATTGATGATGATACGTCATGTCACTAGAAAATCTAAAAACATGGATACAAGATAGAATACATAACATGTTTAAGCCTTGCCTTTCATTAGTGTGATAAGGAAAAGTAGCATGCAACATTTTAATCAATTCATAATTTATCAACAAGTCTATTTGGTTCAAGCCTTGCCTTTCATTAGTGTGATAAGTCCAAGTATGCAACTGTTCATTCAATCCATTTAAGCATATTCAATAATCAAAGTTCATTCTGATACCTTCCATTAATGTGGTAAAGGGGGCTATGGGCATGCAACCTATTATTCATTCACATTTAATTCGTTAAAGTCATATACTTAGTATACTTAATTTTTATTTTACATTTATTTATCAAATTTGAAGCTTAGGCTTGTCAAGTGGTGAGCATACATGGTACTTTCTATTATGAAATTTACAATTTACAACAAATCATTTAATATAGAATAGCTTACCCTTAGAAAGGTCAAGCGAAGATACACCCGAAAAGTGGCTCAAACGTGTCAAATACTAAAATCCCAATTATGACATAACATCCTACATGGGATGGATGGAGGAGTTGTGGGTGTAAACACTAACAACTAATCACATATTTGGGAAGTGCATAACTATATGGTTCTAATAATTATAAGCATGACATATAAAATCAATAATCGACAACCGATGGAATTAGTGGGGCCCACACGACAATTCCAAAATAAATGAACTTTAGGGATGAGTTATAGACCACCCACCATAGGTTCATATGACGCTCCTCTGATATCGACCTCTGATTCAGCTTATAACGGAGTGGATCTAAGAAAAGGGGGAAAACACCCACATCTCAATAACTTGGTCGAGAGCAAGAGAGAAGGCTTAAAAGGATTTGAGTACTTACAGTTGCGTATCCAATGTGAAACAGAATCTTGAACGTATCCTAAATGAAGAAGATCTCTTGATCCCTATATTAGACCTTCAAAATGCTCCAAAATGAGATAAATAGAGGCTAATCTCGCTGGAATTTAGATTGGGGAGGAAGGTGGGGGTTAATTAGATCATTAAGGGAAAAATGGTCATTTTACCCAGAAATTAGCATGTTCACGGTTTGACAAACCGTGTGCAAACCGTGCACTAGTACATGGGAAAAAGGGGCACTCACATGGTTAGGCCGCACAATTAGGGAAACCATGTGCCAATCGTGCGAGATGGCTCTGCCCGAATATGTAGACCATTTGCACGATTAGATCTAATCCTGCGCCCTACCCGTACGGTTTACTCTATGTGATAGGGACACTTTTCCCAAAAGTATGGGTTTTGGGCTCCAAACAAGCCCTAAACACCCCAGAGGCCTTTGCTAACTCATTAGACATCCATATTAAGATCAAAATAAATATTTAGATCGAAATTTAAAGGATCCATACCTGATTGAAAAATTAGTTTCTTATAGTCTTCCCCCGTTAAAAGAACTCGTCCTCGAGTTCACCTTCTAAGGGTGGTGAAACACTATCTGAGAACAAATCTGGCCACTAGGCACGTATGTCGGCTTCTCACAGTTGTGCTTCCATAACACCCATACTAGAGGGACAGACCGACCTCAGAGAGCTTTCATGCTCCGGTCAACGATGTGTACTTGGATACTCCTCAAAGGCAGCATGAACATTAACTCAACTTCTTCAGGATCAAAAGTATGTGGAGGGTCAGCATGATACTGGTGAAGTTGTGAAACTTGGAAGATGTCGTTCATGTCACGGTACCTCTAATGTAGTAACAACCGATAGGCTACTGACCCGACTCTTTCTAAAATCTCAAACGACCCTTTATAACGAGGTGATTACTTCCCTTGATTTCGTAACCGTCTATGCCCTAGCCTGGGCAATACCTGAAGGAATACACGATCCCCTACCTAAAACTCTAGAGGTCGTCGATGACGATCAACATAATATTTCTTTCTTGAATGAGCAGTAGTCACACATTTTATGATCAGTTGAACCTGCTTCGAAGTCTCCTGGATGAGACAAAGAGCTAGTAGTGTTGCCTCACCTACCTCTAGCCACCACATGGGTGAACGACACGACCTACCATATAAGGCCTCAAAAGAATCCATCTTTATTGTCACATGAAAGCTATTATTAAAGGTGAACTCAACGAGAGAAATGTGCTTCTCCCAAGAATTTCCAAAATAAATCAAGGACACATGCTCAGAGCATATCCTCTAAAACCTGTATCATTCGTTCCGATTGTCTATCGGTCTGAGGGTGAAAATACGTGCTTAGAAGAACCTATATTCCCATATCCTTCTGCAACCCTGCCATAATCGTGATGTGAAACAAGCATCTCTATCTTAAATGATAGTATGTAGAACTCTGTGTAGTCGTATGATCTCACGAACATACAGTTTTCCCAGATATTTGACCGAGAAAGTCTCCTGAATAGGAATAAAGTGAGCTATTTTCATTAGTCGGTCAACAACTATCCATATAACGTCACTACCTCTAGGCGACCTAGGCAACCCGACTACAAAGTCCATGACAACATCTTCCCATTTCCATTTCGGGACTGGAAGTGGGTGTAACAAGCCTGCAAGTCTTTGGTGTTTTGCCTTCACCTATTGACAAGTGGAACACCTAGTGAAAAAGCCTGTTATCCAATGTTTCTTCCCAGGCCACCACCAATACCGGCATTTCATATCTCAATACATCTTGGAGATGTTTGGATGAATTTCCCATTGAGAAGCGTGAGACTCACGCATCAACTCCTCTCTCATATATTTAGGAACCTAGATATGCCCATGAATACACAGGATGTCATATTTTTCCACATACCAATCTGGAGGCGGGTTATCTCTTGATATACTCTCACAGAGTACCAAACCCTTAGGATCTGAAAATTGTCTACCCTTCACCTTCTCAAGGATGGAAGTGGTAACTGTCAGGGCTGAGAGGTAAGGCTACTCGTGACTATCATGAAACTCCAGATGCATCTTAGAAAAGAGGTTCATTAACTTTCATTCATCACTGGCTTCTCATACAGCATGTGCCTGAATTTTCTAACTCAGCGCATCTGCAACTACATTGCCCTTTCCAGGTGTATAAGCAATCTCAAAATCAAAGGATTGTAGATATTCGACCCATCTTCATTGTCTGAGGTTCAAGTCACACTGAGAAAATATATATTTGAGGCTCTTTTGGTCGTGTACACCACAAAACTTTCACCTAACAGATAGTGTATCCAGCAACGTAAGGCATGGACATACAACTGCTGCTAGATCAAGGTCATGAGTTGGGTAGTTTCTCTCATGAGTCCTCAATTATTGAGATCTGTAGGCAATGAATCTATCCTCCTGCATCAACACTACTCCTAGGTCGATGCCTGATACATCACAGAATATGATATAACCTATACCTAGATCTGGAAGAGTCAGAATATGTGTTGAGACAAGCCTACCTTTTAGCTCCTTGAAGGCTTTCTCGCAAGCTTATGACCACAGGAACTTGAAACCCTTCTTTGTAAAACCAGTGAGAGGTGAAGCAAGGTGTGAGAAGTCCTGTATGAAATGCATGTAATATACAGCTAGCCCTAAGAAACTCTGTATACTGAACACGTTCTTGGGCTAATCTGAAGGAACTACAACACTAACTTTTTTAGGGTCAAAAGATACACCTGATTCTGAGATAATATAACCCAAAAAGTAAACTTTGTTGATCTAGAAGTGGCATTTAGCAAACTTGAAATAAAGGTGATTCTCTCTTAGTGTATTCAAAACGATCTCAAGATTATTGACATGGTCGTTACGAGTATGAGAATACACCAAGATGTCGTCCGCAAAGATCATGGAAAAAAATCAAGATAGGGATTGAAAACCCTATTCATTAGAGCCATGAAAACAGTGGATGCATTTGTAAGACCGAACGACATAACAAGGTACTCATACAGACCATACCTATTACGAAAAGTTGTACAAGGTATGTCTAATGGCCTGACTCACACCTAATGATATCCCAATCTCAGGTGGATCTTAGAGAAGACCCTAACTCCTCAGATTTGGTTCAAGAGATCATTTATTCAAGGTAGTGGATACTGGTTCTTGATCGTAACCTGGTTCAACCATCTGTAATCCCCGCATAGACGTAAGGTTCTATCCACCTTCTTGATTAAAAGCACAGGCGAACCCCAAGAGGATGTATTGGGTCGTATAAAACCTTTGGCCTCTAAATACTATAATTGTCGCTTGAGCTCTTGAAGCTCTGTAGGTACCATCCTATACTGAGGAATGAACACCAGAGCTGCACTTAGAACAAGCTCGATCGTAAACCACTGGAGGGAAATCGGCTTGTCGTAAACCCTGATCCCCCATGAAGATATTTGAAATATGGGCGGTCACTCTATCTAGCCCATAATGCTCTGATACCTCTCTACTATCTTGGACATCCCACTCACCATTATGTAGATAACTATTGCCCTCCGGTGATGTAAACGATACCCTGCAATGATACTAGTCTACAAAAGCATGATACTGAACCAGCCAATCCATATCAAGAATGAAATCGAAGCCCATCATCTCAAAAACAGAGGTCACATAAGAAAGGGTAATTGCCTACCTCAAGGGGACAGTCCCTACATTGGAAAATGTCCTCTATTAGTACCTCTAACAACGTATCTAGGGTCATTTCACCATAGTAATATTGTATCTCTAATCTGAGACTTTCCACGAAAGATACATAGATAAAAGAGTTTGAAACACCTGTATAAAAAAGAAAATACTATAGGAGCCACAAGAATAGTACCTTGTACTGTAGATGGTCCTGCAACTTGATCCTCGGGTATCGACTGTAGTGAATTCAATTGGCCTGATCCACGACCATGTGCAATAACTGGACTGCCATGATCATAACTACTATGATGGCGTTACCGGTGATCAGGGGTCTGACTTCTATGGCCATGACCTCCTCCTCAGCCTGTTCTACTTGTGCTATTCCAACTCCATGTCTGTCACGGTGCTAAAGAACCCACTCCAAAATGTGTAGCTGGTGTGATTATTTTTCACTCGAAGCGTCTAGCACGCGAAATCTCATCATCGGATAGAAGCGGTGCAAAGCGCTGCAACTCAGCAAAACGCATTGAATATTCCATAATTGACATAGAACCCTGCCCGAGATGCATGGACTCTCTGGCTCTGTCAGCTCTTAGTCCGAGGAAAGAACTGATTGTAACGTCCTGTGTTTTGAACCGGATGGAAAAGTGCAGGAAATAAAAAAAATCCGTTAACTGGGCAGGTTGATTTTAAAATCGAGCATTAGAACTTTTATCTCTGATAGTTGACACTGGGATGCGTCTTTTAAATAAATTTTATTAAATTAATTTGATTAAAATTAACATAGAAATAAATTAAATGAGGTGTAAAAGCCTTAATAAAAATTTGGAATATTCTACGAAATATTTTCAGAGTTTGACGGTGAGTCGGCGTAGGATTCTGAGTCCCATAGACTCTCGGCGTTGATAGAATAAAAACAATAAATTTATTTTATTCATACATGTGTTTGTTTCTTTTCAAAAAATTGAAATAACTCTCAAACGGTGCGTCGTACGAGAAATCTGAGACTACCGTTAGGTCAGGAACGCCGGGTTTACCCTAGGTAGGGTATAACCTTGATTCGCATCGGGTGTTTGGCACCCTCGCACATAATAATTCAATCTTTATTTTTAATTAATTAATTATTCCATTTTTTATATAATAAATAATTATTTTCTCACAAACAGTGTGTCAAATGAGAAATCTGAGACCACTAATAGTTTTGTGACGTGGGGTTTACCCTAGGCAGAGTATAAACTTTGCGAGTTTAGGACGTTTGGTCATATCGCACCCGAAGATAATTTATTTGGGTTATAAATATTTTTGTTGGTCGTTAGAAATAATAATAATATTTTTTTTATTAGTATTATTATTTTCGTTGATGACAACAAATGGAAATGCACTACCACAATTAATAAATTGTGTCACAGTGTAAATAATAATTGGGCAATGCAATAAATGTTATATTATTATTAAATAATAATAATTTTAATTATATATAGTTATATATACATGTGCGGGTGTGTATATATGAATATAAAGATGTGTATATATATATATAACAGGTATATACATGGGTCAATGTTTATTGTTGAGTTAGATAAAATATTATTAATTACCTACATAAATACATTTAACATATCAACTTAAATCAAAGTGGGGACTTTTAAATTTTAAATCCAAATCTTTAAAGCGACCTAGGGCGTGCGCCTGCGCACCCTGTTGCAGGTCCCGAACAACTATTAAAATTAATTAAATGATTGCTTAGGCTTTATGTAAAATATTATGTCGCGCCATAGCGCAGCGTTCGGGTTAAAAATAATTAAAAAGGATTAAAGGAAATTAATGGAATTTAAAGAGGGATAAAAATAAATAATAAAATAGACATGATTAGAGAGAAATTAAAAATAATTAAAATGAGGTAAACCCATTTTAATTATTTATTTCATTTCTTCCACCATTTTATTATTATTATTTTATTTATTTATCACTTTTTTATTTTTCCTTTTTTTCTTTCCTTTCCTTTTTATTTCTTTCTTTTTCCTCTTCTCTCTTCCTCTCCTCCCTCCCACGTCGTGCCTCTCCCTCCTCCCTAGGTGGCGCACCACCTTGCTCCCCCTTCGAAAGACCGTCACGCCTCCGTTCGTCATCTGTTTTCTTCACCGTCAGATGCGTTGTGAACCTCTCAGTAAGGCTTATCTCACGCACCAAGAATCATGCGATTTCATTCCAAATCCTCTGCGCAGTTCGTCGCGGAAGGATTTTACCCTATTTTGGGGTTTTTCTAGAATCATCTATCTTCTTCTGTTTTGGGTCAAATCAAATCTTATCACGAATCATAGGATTATCTATGACCATAAGATAGGGTGCTTACTCACTTTCCCTCCGTTTCGTTGCGATTTATAAAAACGCATCGTTGTGTCGTTCGTCGGTGCCTACCGGCTTTGTGCAAATTCACCCATTTTCTTTAATTTAATTGTTTCACATAATTATTGCAACCCTATTTATCATGAATTAAATTATTTAAGTTTGAAATGAGGCTGGACACCCCTTTGAGCGTGCCGACGTGGTCGTTATAATTTTCGTTAGTCCGGACTTTTAATTTATTTAACCGCATGTGTTGTGCAACCTATTTTTGGTGTGTTTAATTTAAATAATTAATTTAGATTAATTATGAACCTTGAATTGTTGGATATTTTATATTTGTTTGTGTTGGTTTATTTATTATTAAAAAGTTTCTTTACTTGTATGTTTTGCACAACCTATTTTTGTTGTATGTAATTTAAATAATTAATTTAGATCAATTATGAACCATGAATTGTTGGATCTTTGGTAGTTGGTTGTGCTAATTTATTTATTTTTAAAAAGTGTCTTTATCTGCATGTGTTGCACAATCTATTTTTTTGTGTTTAATTTAAATAATTAATTTAGATTAATTATAAACTTTGAATTATTGGTTCTTTGGTAGCTGTTTGTACTGAATTATTTATTTATTAAAAAGTGTATTTACCTGGTTATGTTGATACAGTATCTTTCCTTGTTAAGTTGTTATGCTACAATATTTAATTGATACCTTGTGATGCACGAGTGTATCTTTTTAGTTTTCAAGCTGCAATTTCATATGTTTATGATGTCATATCTGCTGTTGTGAAAACTTTAATTAAATTCAGGGTGGAGAAAGGCGGGTCCCATATTAAAACCCTTCGTTCCTGATGGTTACCACTACGTTTCGGGGGGGGGTGTCGTTGGATTTGTCGGACCGAGACATCTCCATGATTTCTAATACTTATGAGTGACACCGGTTCCAAAAGAGCCCATCGAGACGGATCCGTTGGCCATGTGGCTAAACCAGCCTCAGATGATACTCTATCTATTTTTGCGAGATCGGAACGGACTCAGGGTAAAGCCATACCTCGGGCGATACTTGGTCTTTCAAAATATTTCCTTGGACGGGCTCGGTGGTATTGGATAAATTAAAGGATGTTCCATAGCGATACCTTCGGGACAAGCTCAGACTCCAACTCTCAACTTGAACCCTTAATAATGATGCACTGAAGGTTTATATTCATGCCACTTTAAGCCTCTTGAGTTTTGTGATATTTTTCTGGTATATTGAAACACACCTGGTTGACATATGTCTTAGACCCTAAGTTAAAGCATAAGCTTGGGGTACCTCTTCCTTGTTTACCTTGCTTTCCAGGTTTATATATTTGTATATGTCCTTTCCGCTTGCAGGTACTTCCTTCAGACTTCCGACTTAGGTCGAATCAGGTGATTTGAGATGGATTCCCTTCAGAACTCGGGGCTAGTTATTTATTTTATTGCACTTAATTAATTATATGCATTTATTATATAATGACACACTGCGTTTTATTACTGCACGAAATGGAAAGGTTTAGACATCGTGGGTGCCGACCTACTGGGATTTTATCTCACACTCTTCTCGGGCGTCGTTGACACCCGAGTAGATTATATGCTTGCAGTTATTGACAAAGGGAAGCATTCTGCTTCCGATGAATGATTGTTTCTTGCTGCTTAGGATGAAGACTGGGGTAGATGACCGAACCTTTCTCATGATGCAGTTGTTACACTACGTGTGTTTTTCTTTTTGTTGATAGTATGCTTGGGTTTCTATTTTCTATGTTTCAGCTTAGAAAGACATCATGACATGACATCATTTTGTGAGCTTTTACACTTGATTATTATTTAGTTGGATTATTTATATTGATTCTGCTGCAGTTTATTCATTTATATGCTTCCACTATTTATTACTTAATTGTTGTTACTTCTACTATGATATTACCTATTACCTATGAGGGTATAGTCTCCCCCACAGACACGAAAAAGGCCCTCACTGCTAGTCGACAGCCTTTGGCGTTTGGGGAGATGCGCTTGTGGTCATGTAACCCACCCGCCCGACCACCTTCTTAGAGGTGAGCCGGGTCGGGACGTTACAAAGTGGTATCAAAGGTGATGTTTTTTTCCTTTGTCTTACTATTTTGGGTTGGTAGACATGAGACTAGGAATGTGTCGGTACTTGGTTAATAGTCGTGCTTGAGACTGATCACCCCATGTACGGGAAATGACCAAGTGGCTAGGGTTGGGATTGTTGTTCCTGTTTTTTATTGTTACAATTGATATGATTTCACCTCGAGTGATTAGTGTAACTTCTACTGTTTATGATTTATGAACCTTAATAGTGTTTTACCCTTGGCCTGTTAAGGTAAGGATAAAGCATTGCATGCATCATAATAGGCACATAGGAATTCACATGCCATGCATAATGCCATACAATGTAGTTGCATTTTAGGTTATCAATTGATTAAAATTGTGTGCCTTGAATGTATGTCATGTCTTGTAATTATTTAGCATGCTTTTATAGATACCATGTTTCGGTGATATATTTTGCAAGCTAGCTTGTTACCATGCTGGTTTTTTAATACCATGTTTTCTTTGTATCATGCTTTTGTACCTATTAGTATGTCTTTGTGATTAAAATGTTATGCTTTTGTGATTACAACATGTCTCTCTCTGTTAGCTTCTTGTAGTGAAATTCTAGTTTGTTTGTTATGTAATTGGTTTCTTTGATAAAATTTATTGGTTGCCTTTGAATGAGAGCCAAATTCCGAAAACTATGAAGTATATAGTCACTTTATAGGTTTATAGTCACCCATATATCTAGGCTGATATGTGTTTGTGCATGTTATAATTTCAAATGAGTGGCCAACTACCTAAAGGCACAACTAGGACCAAGTAGGCTAGTTGATTCATGTTCCTTATGAGATAACCTGGTATGAGTGTTGTGACTCTTAATAATTAAACAACTGTTTTTGGTTAGCATTTTAATGAACCCAGGTTGGCTTAGTGGGACCCTTATAGGTTGCCTTATCTTCTTAAAAGGATTTTATGTGATAGATTTCCTAATTAGGGACGAGATGTCAATTAATGTAAAAAAATTTAAAATGGAGTTTTATTAAACTTGCTTGTTTTCCCTTGAGGTGTTGGTTAAGATCAAATACCTTGTGTTTTGTTTCGAGCTTGAGCATAGAGAAATGCTCATTTCCATCAGGTTAGGCATGTCTTAGGAATGATCAGTTGATTCATAGGTCGTTCGACCCTCTCTTCTTCACAACGATGGATGACTCAATACATTGTCATCTGAATTAAAAGTCATCTTGCTACTATATCACCTCGGGGTAGCATGTGTTCACGTATGTGGTGCTGTCGAGTGCTTAACATTGTGACTGTAACATCCTGACCCGGCTCACCTCTAAGACGGTGGTCGTACCGGTGGGTTACATTACCTGAAGCGCATCTCCCCGAACGCCAGAGGCTGCCGACTAGTAGCGGGGGTCTTTTTGTGTTCAAGGGGGGGACTATGACCTCATAAGTAATAGGTATTATCACAGAAAAAGTAAACAATAATTAATAATAAATAGAGGAATCATATAAACGAATAAACTACAGAAAAAGGAAATAAATAATCCCAAGTGAATACATAATAAATGTGGAAGCTGATAAATAAAAGCAGGTACAAAAACTATGTCATTCCATGATGTATTTATAAACTAAAAACATGGAAAACAAAAACCCAAGCATACTTTAAACTAAAAAGAGAAGGCACAAAGTGCGACAACTGCATTACGAGCAAGGCTCGGTCCTCTCCCCAGTCTCCATCCTAAACAGCAAGAAACAATCAAGCATCAGAAGAAGTACGCTTCCCTTTGTCAATATCTACAAGCATATAATCTACTCGGGTGTCAACGACACCTGAGCAGGGTGTGAGATAAAATCCCAGTATGTCGGCACTTGTGGTGTCTAAACCTTTCTGTTTCGTGCAATAATAAAAAAATTCAGTGTGCCATTATATAACAATTATAGATAATTTATTAAGTGCAATTAAATAAATAATTTATTAATTGTGGATGTACATTTTCATTTTTTGTCCTCAAAATAAATAATAATATTAATAATAAAATTATTATTATTATTTCCAACTGTCCAAAATATTTAACCCAATTAAATTAGCTTTGGGTGCAATATGACCAAACATCATACGCTTGCAAAGGTTATACCCTTCCTAGGGTAAACCCCACATCTCGGAACTATTAGTGGTCTTGGATTTCTCATTCGACACACTGTTTGTGAGAAAATAATTATTTATTATTTAAAAATCAGAATAATTAATTAATTAAAAATAAAGATGGTATTATCTGATGCGAGGGTTCTAAACACCCAACACGAATCAAGGTTATACCCTACCTAGGGTAAACTCGGCGTTTCGGACCTAATGGTGGTCTCAGATTTCTCATACAATGCACCGTTTGAGATTTATTTCATTTTTTGAAAGAAAAAGCACACGTATGAATAAAATAAATTCAATATTTTTATTCTATCAATGCTGAGGGTCTGTGGGTCTCTAAACCTCACACTGACTCATTGTCTAACTCTGAAAATATTTAATATAATATTTCAAAGTTCTAAGGAAGACTTTTACTCTTCATTTAATTTATTTCCATTTTAATTTTAATCTAATTAATTTAAAAAAATATTTAAAAGACACATTGCAGTGTCAATTATCGAAAACAAAAAGTTCTAACGCTCGGTTTTAAAATCGACCTGTCTAGTTAACGGGAAAATTTTATTTCCTGCGCTTTTCCATCCGGTTCAAAATACGGAATGTTACAACCTTCCCACCTTAGAACTTCTCGTCCCCAAGAAGCCTTCGGAAACAACATAACTCTCACCTGATATACAAGGTCATGAAGTCTCACACAAAAGGTGGTGTTGCATCTCTAAACGCCCAATGCACGTTCAAACATTGGTTAGACAAGCGACATCTAAGTTATTAAGATCTGTGTCAATGATCATTTTCCAACTGAAGCACCGAGATAGTACCTATCCAAACACATTCAGCTATAGACACGACCATGTTGTCGTCTCATTAACTTTTGTCCAAAGTTACTTCCCACCTTATGTTTTAAAGTTATAAAGGGAAAATTCCGAGTTACGACACCTTCCACCTCCAGAATTTCCTACAAGACATGCCCTTAAGCATTCTAGAGACGCTTCTCGCTTGATTTCTGAAATAGATAAAACGGTCGATTCCCTATCACCCTTAAAGCCCAAGTTGAGCCAGATTTTTATGAAAAGATCAGGTCGACCCAAACCCCACTCATCTCACCTGATGACGTGTTAGAAAAAGTTCCTTCACTGACCGCTTCATTGAGAAAGAGAGAGAACTGGTCAAGACACTTCGGCCGACCATTTAAGAAGATGCTCGACTTAGATGGCAGGTGCTTTATAGACTAAACGGAGATGTCTTCTTCAATGGTATCTCACATTTACCGCGAACATGTCCACTGAAGTTCATACCTGACCTCTGGTGATGTTCCTCGATTTAAGCATCACTGATCCCAACAACAAGTCAAGGGTGAGCTCAGATTGACACAAAGTGAAAGGAACTAATGCAAGGTAGTCCATACTCCATGTTTACTAGTGAGATACCGGTACAAGGGCAAGATGCCCAAACCAAAACATTGACCGAGTGGCATCAGCCTGATCGTCAAGTTATATGAAACAGATGGTGTACAAGAGTTCATCAAGAACTCCTACATAGAAATCCAAGGGTCACTCAAGACTAATCAATCCCTGATAAGAATGATGCATTAGCGTGCAACACTGAGAAAACCACCCTAAACAAGCCCAACAACTTTTACAGTTTTAGCACGGCGTAAGACCGATGCTCTCTTAGTGCATCAAGGATGAAGGTAAGATATGGGACATGCTTATCACTTAAGGAAGAGTATACTAAGAGGATTTGGAGATTAACAGAAGGAAAACGTTTAAATAATTGGCATGAAAGCCCAACCAAACTGGATGGTGTGTCAAAACACTCGAGTCTCTGGAAGTCATCCCGAGCATTGAGACGAACTTGATTCCTTTAACACATAAGTCATTGTACTATAGAGATGACCCGAAATGTATTTAATAGCGCAAGACTTGAAGATTACACTAAACTCAACCAGTTTTTCACAACATTAAGCACTTGACGGTACTGCATATACATGAATACATACTACCCCCACGGCGATACAGAAGCAAGGGGACTTTTAACTCTGAGGACGGAATACTAAATCATCCATAACTATGGAGAAGAGAGGGTTGAACGAACTAAGAAGCAACTGACCATTCCTAAGGCATGCCTAACCTGATGGAAATGAGCATTACTCAATGCTTATTCCTGAAACAAAAGTTAAGGAAAACATGACCACCCGTCCGAACATGGGTGTCATTTTAAGCAAGGGGGTCCGACTAGGGAAACGACATGCGAAAGGTTCCATATCTAAGTCCTTTATATTTAATCAAATTTAATCTTTAATCATCAAAAGATTTAATCAAAACATTAAGTACCATTTTTCAAAACAAAACACAAGGTACTTGATCATAACCAACGCCACAAAGGTAAAACATGCTAGTTTTATAAAACTCCATTTTAAAACATTTTACATTAATTGAAATCTTGTCTTTAATTAAGAAATATATCACATAAATTACTTTTAAGAAGATAAGGTGACCTACAGGGGTTCTACTAAGATGACCTGGGTTCATTAGAATGCAACAAAAAAACAGTTGTTTCATTATTAAGAGTCACAACACCCATACCGGGTTATCTCACAAGGAACATGCACCAACTAGCCTACTTGGTTATAGTTTTTGGCATTTGGTTCCCATTCAAAGGCAACCAATACATTTTAGCAAAGCAACCAATTACATAACAAACAATCAAGTAGGTCACTACAAGAATATAATAGAGAGAGACATGTTGTAATCATAGAAGCATAACATTTTAATCAAAGAGACATGCTAATAGGCATATAATTATGATACAAAGCAAACATGGTATTAAACATACAACATGGAAATAGGCTAGCATGCTAAATATATCACCAAAACATGGCTTCTAAATAGGCATGCTAAATAATTACAAGACATGACATACATTCAAGACACAATTTGAATCAACAGGAAGCCTAAAATGCAACTACATGGCATGGCACTAGGCGCGACATGTGAATTCCTATGTGCCTATTATGATGCATGCAATGCTTCATCCTTACCTTAACAAGTGAAGAGTAAAATAATATCATAAATTTCATAAATTCATAAGCCACAGAAATTACACCAATCACTTGAGGTGAAATCATATCAATTGTAACATCGAAAAACATAAACAACAATCCAAACCCTGGCCACTTGGTCATTTCCTGTACACGGGGTGATCAGTCCCAAGCACGACTATTAACCAAGGGTCGACGCATTCCTAGTCTCACACAAAAGGTTGCGTTGCATCTCTAAACGCCCAATGCACGTTCAAACATTGGTTAGACAAGTGAAACCTAAGATATTAAGATCTGTGTCAATGCTCATTTTCCAACTGAAGCACCGAGACAGTACCTATCCAAACACGTTCATCTAGAGACACGACCATGTCGTCATCTCATTAACTTTTGGCCAAAGTTACTTCCCACCTTAGGTGTTAAAGTTAGAAAGGGAAAATTCCGAGTTACGACACCTTCCACCACCAGAATTTCCTACAAGACATGCCCTTAAGCATTCTAGTGACACTTCTCGCTTGATTTCTGAAACAGATAAAACGGTCGATTCCCCATCGCCCTTAAAGCCCAAGTTGAGCCAGATTTTTATGAAAAGCCCAGGTCGACCCAAACCGCACTCGTCTCACCTGATGACATGTCAGAAAAAGTTCCTTCACTGACCGCTTCATTGAGAAAGCGAGAGAATTGGTCAAGCCACTCCGGCCTACCATTTAAGAAGATGCTCAACTTAGATGACAGGTGATTTATAGACTAAACGGCGATGTCTTCTTCAATGGTATCTCGCACTTACCACGAACACGTCCACGGAAGTTCATACCTGACCTCTGGTGATGTTCCTAGATTTAAGCATCACCGAGACCAAAAAAAAGTCTAGGGTAAGCTCAGATTGACACAAAGTGAAAGGAACTAATGCAAGGTAGTCCATACTCCATGTTTACTAGTGAGATGCTGGTACAAGGGCAAGATGCCCATACCAAAACATTGACCGAGCCCAGAGCGGCATCAGCCTGATGGTCAATTTAGATGAAATATATGGTGTACAAGAGTTTATCAAGAACTCCTACACAGAAATCCAAGGGTCACTCAAGACTAATCAATCCCTGATAAGAATGATGTGCTAGCGTGAAACACTGAGAAAACCACCCTAAACAAGCCCAACAAATTTTACAGCTTTATCACGGCGTAAGACCGACGCTCTCTTAGTGCATCAAGGATTAAGGTAAGATATGGGACATGCTTATCACTTAAGGAAGAGTACACTAAGAGGATTTAGATATTACCATAAGGAAAACGTTTAAATTATTGGCATGAAAGCCCAACCAAACTGGATGGTGTGTCAAAACACTCGAGCCTCTGTAAGTCATCTCGAGCATTGAGACGAACTTGATTCCTTTAACATAGAAGTCATTTTACTATAGAGATGACCCGAAACGTATTTAATAGCACAAGACTTGACAATTACACTGAACTCAACCAGTTTTTCACAACGTTAATCACTTGACGGTACTGCATACACATGAACGCATACTACCCCGAGGTGATATAGAAGCAAGAGGAATTTTAACTCTGAGGACGTCATACTAAATCATCCATCACTATGGAGAAGAGCGGGTTGAACAAACTAAGAACCAACTAACCATGTAACGCCCCGACCCCAGTTACCCAGAGTCGGTGCATTATTACATAACATTGGAATGATCACAAGAAAGATCAAGTCTCGAAAGACCGATTATTTTAGTAGCCTTGGAAACACTAGATACAATCATAAAGTTTTACATTACATCATAAAAAAACATCTTGTCTTCATATCCCCTCATACTATCCCTGCGGGTCATTCATAAATTATTTCTTCATAATCCTGGGAAAAAAATAAAACATTGAAAGGGGTGAGCTCAGATGCTCAGTAAGGATAACATTATAGCAGAAGCTTTCATAGATAAGCATAAACACTTAAGGCAGTTTATAACTAAAACAAAAGCATTTTTAAACTTGGACTTCAGCATAAAATGGCAAAGATAAAATAAAATAATGTCATTTACTTACTCACATGGATATTCTACTAGTCGAATGATCACATGCAATATCAATAACCACTTTCATAATGATGGAATGCATAATGTCAGACTATCATAACCACATAGCCAAGGCCTTGTGCCAAGACTACAAATAAGATTTTTCCAAGGCCTTGTGCCAAGACACTAGTTTGTCTCATGAGACCTACCGATGCATCGAGGAGCTATAGCGGGCTCCACCCGTCACTTATTAAGTCCAATGCATTCCTCATATGAACAGGTTTAAACATAACATAAACATTTGTATTAAAACTAGCATACGAAATGTCAATACTTTAACCACAAACCATGAATGGTATAAAAATAGCACATCCATAGTCAAACATAACCCATTCGATACAATATGGAAGATTGTATTGTATCACATTAACCTCAATCAAGAATAATGAAGGATGTTGACATAGATGAAAATAATCATCAAAACATTTTGAGAGAAATATCCCCCTTTTTCTTGAAATCATTTAAAAGTCACACTATTTGTCAAGAAGCCATTTAAAAATAGATTTTTGAATCAAAGTGTCCCATACCACTTTGAAACTTTTTAAAAGGAGTTTTAATTTTAAAACTTTAATGTCCATATAAATAAATCCTTAAAACCATTTTTAAAACGTGGACATTAATGAGCAAGATTTAGATGAATAAGTCTTTAAAACATTTAAAAATGGTATTTTAGTTAGAGATTATAACCAAAAGAGAGACACTTGAATACAAATAATTGAGGTAATAAAAACTTTGTAATATCATGAGAATAAAGGGATTCATGATATACTATTTCAAAGTACATTATATACACCACATAAAAGTGATTTGGTGTATAATAACAAAGAAGTCTCAATGGAATTTAAATTGAGATGAAATCTCTCATAAAGGTCGTATCCTTAGGTTAAGGATAAATCAACGACATAGTTATGTGTGAAAAATATAAATACACTAAATATGATTGGATATTCAGTGTAAATCAATCAAAGGATATTCACACATAATCTTATAAAAACAACACCAATGAATTGGATGTTTAACTCAAAAAATGGAGAATGAGTTAAAATTACTCTTATCAAATTCATATCGATGACTTGAGAAATTATCAATGGAGTGATTATGTGTATCAAAAGTATATCCACAGAAAAGGGGAGTGGAAATTATGACATAAGCAAATGAATAGTGATTCCACACATAATCTCAGAGTAAAATAATCAATGAAGTTTGCGTAAAGCCGAATAAATGGAAATTGAAATTTCGAATTCCCTTATCGATTAGGTAACATACGAAACATACACCCATGAAATAAGAATCATACAATGATGATTTAAATACCCATAAATTAAATTATATTACACAATTAATACAATCATGGGCAGTGCACATACACCACATGCAATAATTAAGTGGTGAACAATGGAATTCTCACGAAATTAAGAGTGAGTTAAGAAACCCCTTACTTTGTACTTTTTCCGTGGTCGACGGTAGGTTAACCTCCTGTATAATGGTGAAATAATTGTTATTGAATTATAAAAGAATCATTTACATTAATATGATATCATATATGATCTTTTAACATCGATTTGTTAATAATATCTTAGAATTATCATCATTTCTAGTGTTAACGGGTTCATTTTACTTTATATTCTTTGTTATGTGAGCCATATTCCTTATTAATGGGTTGTATATTATTCATATACAGAATGATATCAAGTCCTTAGATACTATTTTTAAATCATCAAATGATAATTATACTTGAATGGATATGATGGAGAATGAATCTCATCGCGTTCGTGGAGACGGTAGTCCGTACGTACGCACGAGCGACAATATCATTCTTTTGATATTAAAATAATATATAATTGGATGATATATCATATATAAAGAATCATTATTATGTTATATTTATTATTTAAATGAGTTACACATCATTATTATACCCATCCAAATAATAATATGTTGAATAACAATTACACCACGACGTGGAGACGGTAAGCCGTATGTACGCACGTATGGTGACATGTTATTCAAAGGGTGCATAGAATACTGAATATAGTTGTACCATAATTATAATAACATCACAGTATATATATGATACTGGAGTTATTATTTTAGAATGGTAATAACAAATAAAGAAGAAGTGGAAGAAGAAAGGAACTTGAAAAGGGGTGGTGAAAACATTACCTCTTCTTCGGGTTCTTCCTTTTGATTTGATCAAAAGGGATCCTTAGGATGGATTTATGATCAAACTAAGGTCTCTAGGTTATAGTGAGGAAAGTTGAGAGAGTATTTGGGTAGGGTTTGGTTGAACCAAAAGGCTTTGAAGGTGTGAAGAAATGAGAAGGAGGAGTGCCCTTTTATAAGAGGGGTGAGAGGCACCTTTGGAAAAGCTAGAAATATTAATTTATAATAAATTCATATTCGGTTTCTAATAGCTCCAAAGTTTATTATTAAAATGTTAAGGTGGGGATGGTTCGAAAACCACTCAACCAATAGAATTTAGACAGGTTTGGGTCATTATATTAACCTTATCTTTAAGTATTAACTCTTAGTTAATTAGTTTCACTTTTACAATGTCTCTTTGTATTTTTATATTATATGGTTAATAAACTTATCATATACATCCAAGAGACCCTAAAGTGGTCCATTAATGATACACCTATCATGATATAAGCCTATTGGCCTAACCTTAGATTTTTAGGAATTTAATATCAATTAATAATATAATATTTGTTTTAAAAACTCTTTTATGTCAATTTTGACACTATTCAATAGTTGATTTTTGTGAAACTCATAACAGAATGATTACTTTGAAAAAAGTTAATTAAATCAATATTAATATGTCATATTGACCTAGAAAATTAGTTTAATTCAATAAAAGTCTCAAATTATATTTATTTGGGTATTTATAATATCAATTATTCTAATTTTTCACTATTATGGTAATTACTGCATCACCATTGTGTCATAAATAAATTAAATTATTTAATTTATAAAAATTATAAATAAAATATAATTATGTATTAAATCTTTTTATCTTTATAATGAATATTTATAGTCTAAAATCCAATATATATAACCCTATGTAACAATTGTTTTTCTAAAAGATATATGCTTGTGTGATTTTTGTATTCATTTTAACTTAATTAAAATAAAGTGTCCCTATCACTTACAAGTGGATCCATGGGGTCCAAAATCGACCCAAAGATGCCCATGGTCGACCATGTATCAACCAATAGGGTTAAGACATGTTTTAGGGTAATTTAGAATTATTATAATATTATTTTTTTAACCCATGTTTACCGGATTTACCCTTTAACCATGATAAATAAAATATTTACCGAAATAATTATCCAAAATGTCTAAAAATAAAAGTTACCTATTTAAACAATTTGAACATCCTGATTCCAAATATGGAATCCATTTTTCCAAATTCAAAACACAGAATTGGCAGAAATTAATTTAAAATTAATTTTCGTTGTTAAAACAAAAAGCGTGTTTTTAAGAGATAATAACTATCAAAAGATTGGCACTTGTTTATGTCTGGTTTAAATGTGAAATTATGTTCAATGAACCAAATTGTATTACATGGTAAAAATATATTTTAAATATAATTTAAAACCACTCAAATTCATAATTTATCACTATTAATTATTTCGATTAAAAAAGTTGTTTTTAATTAAAATTTAGTAATTTTTTACTATTCATCAAAATATAAAGGTTATCCGAAAAGTACCAAAATTTCACCCTAGGATAATTTCGTTATTCCGAATCCAAAAATGAAGTCTATTTTACCAAATTCAAAACATAAAAGTTGCATTTATTAATTTAAAATTGATTCCTGCTTTCGAAACCAAAAGGCGTATTTTTAAGAAATAATAACTATCAAAAGTTTGACACTTGTTTATGTCCAATTTCAAGGTGAAATTACTTAAAATGACCATAATTGGATTAAATAGTAAAAATATAATCTATTTATACTTCCAAACCATTAAAATGTATAATTTAACAATATAAATTATTTTGATTAAAAAAAATCAGTTAAAATTTAGTAATTTTTCACTATTCACCCAAATATGAAAGTTATCAGAAAGACACCAAAACATTATTGATACTAAATTATTATGTCCTTATTCTAAAGAAGAATTTCATTTTGTCAAATTGAATATATAAAAGTTTCAAATATTGGTTTTAAAGAGGCTTCGGCATTAAAAGGCAGTAAAATTTCATTTTTTGAAAAATACTTATTTTATCTGAAAAAATGAATTTGTTCATAAATCATATCTTAGAAACTAATAATATGGATTAAAATTATAAGTATAATACAATATTTAAAATTTAGTTAATACTATTCATAACCTCTTTTGAACGGCTAGTTTGGTAAGTCGTGGTGCACTCGAACTCGGTGTTACGTACAACACACGCTATTGTATTATTCAAAGAGAAGTGTACCATGGAAGATTGGGGTGTTACAGACCATTCCTAAGGCATTCCTAACCTGATGGAAATGGGAAATACTCGATGCTTAAGTCTGAAACAGAAGTTAAGGAAAACATGACCACCCGTCCGAACATGGGTGTCATTTTAAGCAAGGGGGTCCGACTAGGGCAACGACATGAGAAAGGTTCTGTATCTAAGTCCTTTATATTTAATCACATTTAATCTTTAATCATAAAAAGATTTAATCAAAACATTAAGTACCATTTTTCAAAACAAAACACATGGTACTTGATCATAACCAACGCCACAAAGGTAAAACATGCTAGTTTTATAAAACTCCATTTTAAAACATTTTACATTAATTGACATCCTGTCTTTAATTACGAAATATATCACATAAATTACTTTTAAGAAGATAAGGTGACCTAAAAGGGTACCACTAAGATGACTTGGGTTCATTAGAATGCAACAAAAAAAATAGTTGTTTCATTATTAAGAGTCACAACACCCATACCGGGTTATCTCACAAGGAACATGCACCAACTAGCCTACTTGGTTATAGTTTTTGGTATTTGGTTCCCATTCAAAGGAAACCAATACATTTTAGCAAAGCAACCAATTACATAACAAACAAGCAAGTAGGTCACTACAAGAATCTAATAGAGAGAGACATGTTGTAATCATAGAAGCATAACATTTTAATCAAAGAGACATGCTAATAGGCATAGAATCATGATACAAAGCAAACACGGTATTAAACATAAAACATGGAAATAGGCTAGCATGCCAAATATATCACCAAAACATGGCTTCTAAATAGGCATGCTAAATAATTACAAGACATGACATACATTCAAGACACAATTTGAATCAACAGGAAGCCTAAAATGCAACTACATGGCATGGCACTAGGCGTGACATGTGAATTTCTATGTGCCTATTATGATTCATGCAATGCTTCATCCTTACCTTAACAGGCGAAGGGTAAAATAATATCATAAATTTCATAAATTCATAAGCCGAAGAAATCACACCAATCACTCGAGGTGAAATCATATCAATTGTAACATCAAAAAACATAAACAACAATCCAAACCCTGGCCACTTGGTCATTTCCTGTACACGGGGTGATCAGTCTCAAGCACGACTATCAACCAAGGGTCAACACATTCCTAGTCTCACACAAAAGGTTGTGTTGCATCTCTAAACGCCCAACACACGTTCAAACATTGGTTAGACAAGCGACACCTAAGCTATTAAGATCTGTGTCAATGCTCATTTTCCAACTGAAGCACCGAGACAGTACCTATCCAAACACATTCAGCTAGAGACACGACCATGTCGTCATCTCATTAACTTTTGGCCAAAGTTACTTCCCACCTTAGGTTTTAAAGTTAGAAAGGGAAAATTCCGAGTTACGACACCTTCCACCGCCAGAATTTCCTACAAGACATGCCCTTAAGCATTCTAGTGACACTTCTCGCTTGATTTCTGAAACAGATAAAACGGTTGATTCCCCATCGCCCTTAAAGCCCAAGTTGAGCCAGATTTTTATCAAAAGCCCAGGTCGACCCAAACCGCACTCGTCTCACCTGATGACGTGTCAGAAAAAGTTCCTTCACTGACTGCTTCATTGAGAAAGAGAGAGAACTGGTCAAGCCACTCCGGTCGACCATTTAAGAAGATGCTCGACTTAGATGACAGGTGCTTTATAGACTAAACGCCGATGTCTTCTTCAATGGTATCTTGCATTTACCGCGAACACGTCCACCGAAGTTCATACCTGGCCTTTGGTGATGTTCCTCGATTTAAGCATCACCGAGCCCAACAACAAGTCTAGGGTAAGCTCAGATTGACACAAAGTGAAAGGAACTAATGCAAGGTAGTCCATACTCCATGTTTACTAGTGATATGCTGGTACAAGGGCAAGATGCCCATACCAAAACATTGACCGAGCCCAGAGCGGCATCATCCTGATGGTCAATTTAGATGAAACGGATGGTGTACAAGAGTTCATAAAGAACTCCTACACATAAATCCAAGGGTCACTTAAGACTAATCAATCCTCGATAAGAATGATGCGTTAGCGTGCAACACTGAGAAACCACCCTAAACAAGCCCAACAACTTTTACAGTTTTATCACGGCGTAAGACCACTGCTCTCTTAGTGCATCAAGGATGAAGGTAAGATATGGGACATGCTTATCACTTAAGGAAGAGTACACTAAGAGTATTTGGAGATTACCAGAAGGAAAACGTTTAAACAATTGGCATGAAATCCCAACCAAACTGGATGGTGTGTCAAAACACTCAAGTCTCTGGAAGTCATCCCGAGCATTAAGACGAACTTGATTCCTTTAACACAGAATTCATTGTACTACAGAGATGACCCGAAACGTATTTAATAGCGCAAGACTTGACGATTACACTGAACTCAACCAGTTTTTCACAACGTTAAGCACTCGACGGTACTGCATACATGAACGCACACTACCCCGAGGTGATACAGAATCAAGAGGACTTTTAACTCTGAGGACGGCGTACTAAATCATCCATCACTATGGAGAAGAGATGGTTGAATGAACTAAGAAGCAACTGAACATTCCAAAGGCATGCCTAACCTAATGGAAATGAGCATTACTCAATGCTTAAGGCCGAAACAAAAGTTAAGGAAAACATGACCACCCGTCCGAACATGGGTGTCATTTTAAGCAAGGGGGTCTGACTAGGGCAACGACATGCAAAAGTTTCTGTATCTAAGTCCTTTATATTTAATCACATTTAATCTTTAATCATAAAAAGATTTAATCAAAACATTAAGTACCATTTTTCAAAACAAAACACAAGGTACTTGATCATAACCAACGCCACAAAGGTAAAACATGCTAGTTTTATAAAACTCCATTTTAAAACATTTTACATTAATTGACATCCTGTCTTTAATTAAGAAATATATCACATAAATTACTTTTAAGAAGATAAGGTGACCTACAAGGGTTCCACTAAGATGACCTGGGTTCATTAGAATGCAACAAAAAAACAGTTGTTTCATTATTAAGATTCACAACACCCATACCGGGTTATATCACAAGGAACATGCACCAACTAGCCTACTTGGTTTTAGTTTTTAGCATTTGGTTCCCATTCAAATGCAACCGATACATTTTATAAAAGCAACCAATTACATAACAAACAAGAAAGTAGGTCACAAAAAGAAGCTAATAGAGAGAGACATGTTGTAATCATAGAAGCATAACATTTTAATCAAAGATACATGCTAATAGGCATAGAATCATGATACAAAGCAAACATAGTATAAACATACAACATGGAAATGGGATAGCATGCTAAATATGTCACCAAAACATGGTTTCTAAATAGGCATGCTAAATAATTACAAGATATGACATACATTCAGGACACGATTTGAATCAACGGGAAGCCTAAAATGAAACTACATGGCATGGCACTAGGCATGACATGTGAATTCCTATGTGCCTATTATGATGCATGAAATGCTTAATCCTTACCTTAACAGGCGAAGGGTAAAATAATATCATAAATTTCATAAATTCATAAGCTGCAGAAATTACACCAATCACTCGAGTTGAAATCATATCAATTGTAACATCGAAAAACATAAACAACAATCCAAACCCTGGCCACTTGGTCATTTCCTATACATGGGGTGATCAGTCCCAAGCACAACTATTAACCAAGGGTCGACGCGTTCCTAGTATCCTATATACCAACCCAAAACAGTAAGACAAAGGAAAAAAATACCACCTCTGATACCACTTTATAACGTCCTGACCCGACTCACCTCTAAGATGGTGGTCAGAACGGTGGGTTACATGACTTTAAGCGCATCTCTCCGAACGCCAGAGGCTGTAGACTAGCAGCAAGAACCTTTTTATGTACAAGGGGGAGACTATGCCCTCATAGGTAATAGGTATTATCATAGCAGAAGTAAACAACAATTAATAATAAATAGCGAAAGCATATAAACAAATAAACTACAGAAAAAGGAAATAAATAATCCCAAGTGAATACATAATAAATACGGAAGCTGATAAATGAAACCAGGTACAAAAATAATGTCATGCCATGATGTCTATCTAAACTAAAAACATGGAAAACAGAAACCCAAACATACTGTCAACTAAAAATAAAAGACACAAAGTGCGACAACTACATCACGAGCAAGGCTCGATCCTTTGCCCCAGTCTCCATCCTAAGCAGCAAGAAACAATCAAGCATCGGTAGCAGCACACCTCCCTTTGTCAATACTTTCAAGCATATAATCTACTCGGGTGTGAGATAAAATCTCAGTAGGCCGGAACCCGTGGTGTCTAAACCTTTCCATTTCGTGCAATAATAAAATGCAGTGTGCCATTATATAACAATTGCAGATAATTTATTAAGTGTAATGAAATAAATAACTCGGCTCAGGTTCCCAACGACACCCATCCCTAATCACCTACTTCAGCCTAAGCCGGAAGTTTTAAAGTAGTACCTTTAAGCAGAATACACATATGCATATATATAAAGCCTAAAAGAGTAAGGTAAAACTAGGAAGAGACATACCCCCAAGTTTGTGCTTTAACTTGGGGTCTAAGTCAGGTGTGCTTCAACATACAAGAAAATATTTTAAATATGAAGAGACTAACAAAGACATTAATATAAACCTTCATTGCATCATTATTAAGGTTCAAGTTGGGAGTTGGAGTCCGAGATCGTTCAGAAGGTATCGTTACGGAACATCATTCAATTGTCCAATACCACCGAGCCCGTTCAAAACAATCTTTCGAAAGACCAAGTATCGCTCGAGGCATTACTTTACCCTGAGTCCATCCTGATCTCGCAAAAAAAGGTCGAGTATCATCTGAGTCTGGCTTAGCCACATTTCCAACAGATCCTTCTCGATGAGCCCTTTTGGAACCAGTGTCACTCATAAGTATTAGAAATCCTGGGGAAGTCTCGGTCCGACAAATCCAACGACACCGCCCCTCGATGCGTAGTGGTAACCGTCAGGAACGAAGGGTCTAAGCATGACCCTTTATACGGGACCCACCTTCATTCCCTGCCCTGAATTTAATTAAAGTTTTGAAAACAACATATATGACATAATAATCATATGAAATTGCAGCTTGAAAACTAAACAGAGACACTCGTGCATCACAAGGTAAAAATTAAATATTGCAGCATATCAATATTAACAAGGAAAGATATCGCATCAACATAAGAAGATAAATGAATTTTTAAATAAATAAATAATTCATCACAACCAACTATTAAGAATACAACAATTCACGGTTCATAATTAATCTAAATTATTAATTTAAATTCAACACAACAAAAATAGGTTGCGCAACACATGTAGTTAATTAAATTAAATGTTCGAGCATGCACATTTAAATAAATAAATAATTTAGTACAAACAACTACCAAAGATCCAAAAATTCAAGGTTCATAATTATTATAAAATAATTATTTAAATTAAACACAACAAAAATAGGTTGTGCAACACATGCAGTTAGATAAATTAAAAGTTTGGACTAACGGAAAAATATACTGACCACGTCAGCACACCCAATGGGGGGTCCGACCATGTTGAAACAATTTAAACAATTTAATTTATATGAATTAGGCCTGCAACAATTAAGCTGAACAATTAAATTGAAAAGATTGCTTGAAGTTGCACAACGTTGCTAGGCACCGACGAATGGCACAATCGTGCGTTTTTATAAATCGCAATGAAACAGAGGGAAAGAGATTAGACGCCCTACCTTATGGTCGTAGATGATCCTATGATCCTTGATAGGCTTTGATTTGACCTAAAATAGAATAAAATGAAAGATTTTAGAAAAACCCCAAAATAGGGTAAAATCCTTCCGCGGCGAATTGCTTAAAGGATTTGGAATGAGATCGCACGATTCTTGGTGCGTGGGATAACCCTTACCGATAGGTTCACAACGCACCTAACAGCGAAAAAATGGACGACGAACAGATGCGCATCGATCTTCCCAAGGGAGGATAAGGTGGTGCGCACCACATAGAGAGGGGGTGCGCCACGCACAGGAGAGGGAGGAGAGAAAGAGAGGAGAAAAGAAAAGAAAAAGTAAAAAATAAATAAAAAGGAGATAAAGAAAAATAATAAAAATAAAATGGTGGAAGTATGAAATAAATAATTAAAATGGGTTTACCTCAATTTAATTATTTTTAATTTTCTCTTTAACCGTATCTATTTTATTATTTATTTTTATCCCTCTTTAAATTCCATTAATTTCCTTGAATTATTTTTAATTATTTTTAACATGAATGCTACGTTATGGCACGATGTAAAATTTTTACATAAAACCCGAGAAATTATTTAATTCATTTAATAGTTGTTCAGGACCCGCAACAGGGTGCGAAAGCACGCGCCCTGAGTCACATTATGAATTTAGACAACAAAACTTTAATGGCCTGCTCCTTGATTTAATTTGAGCCGTTAAAATAATTAAAATTATTATTATTCAATATAACTCATTAATGACACCATTAATAATTTAAAAACCACCACCATTAAAAAAAGATAACATTTATTAAATTAATATTGATTGTGCATTTGTATTTAATTCGAATAATTAATAATATCACATTTATTACATTGCACAATTATTATTTACACTACAACACAATTTATTAATTGTGGATGTGAATTTTCATTTATTGTCTTTAAAACAAATAATAATATTAATAATAAAATTATTATTATTATTTTCAACTGTACAACAAAATATTTAACCCAATTAAATTAGCTTCGGGTGCGATATGACAAAACGTCTGACGCTCGCAAAGGTTATACACTGCCTAGGGTATAAACCCCATGTCCCAAAACTATTGGTGGTCTCCGATTTCTCATTCGACGCACCATTTGTGAGAAAATAATTATTTATTATTAAAAATCGGAATAATTAATTAATTAAAAATAAATATGGTATTATCAGTTGTGAGGGTGCCAAACACCCAACGCGAATCAAGGTTATACCCTACTTAGGGTAAACCTGATGTCTCGGACCTAATAGTGGTCTCAGATTTCTCATACGACGCACCGTTTGAGAGTTATTTGATTTTTTTGAAAGAAAAAGCACACGCGTATGAATAAAATAAATTCCATATTTTTATTCTACCAACGTTGTGGGTCTATGGGTCTCTAAACCCCGCACTGACTCATTGTCTAACTCTGAAAATATTTAATAGAATATTTCAATGTTCTAAGGAAGACTTTTACCCTTCATTTAATTTATTTACATTTTAATTTTAATCTAATTAATTTAATAAAATTTATTTAAAAGACACATTGTAGTGCCAATTATCAGAAACAAAAAGTTCTGACGCTCGGTTTTAAAATCGACCTGTCCAGTTAATGGAAAAATTTTATTTCCTGTGCTTTTTCATCCGGTTCAAAACACGAAACGTTATAGTGATGAACCGGTTGAGTTCAGTGTAATCATCAAGTCTTGCACTATTAAATATGTTTCGGGTCATCTCTGTAGTACAATGACTTCTGTGTTAAAGGAATCAAGTTCATCCCAATGCTCAGGATGACTTCTAGAGACTCTGGTGTTTTGACACGCCTATCAGTTTTTTTAAGTTCTCATGCCTTTGTTTAAACGTTTTTTTTCTGGTTATATCCAAATCCTCTTAGTGTACTCTTCTTTAAGTGACGAGCATGTCCCCTATCTTGCTTCCGTCCTTGACGCACTAAGAGAGCATTGGTCTTACTCCATGCTAAAACTTTAAAAGTTGTTGAGATTGTTTAGGTTGGTTTTCTTAGTGTTGTACGCTAATTCATCATTCTTATCAAGGATTTGGTTAGTCTTGAGTGACCCTCGAATTTCTATGTAGGAATTCCTTGGACGAACTCTTGAACATCTGCCATCTAAGCTGAGCGTCTTCTAAAATGGTCGGTCAGAGTGGCTCGACTAGTGCTCTCTTTTGTTCAATGAAGCGGTCAGTGAAGGGCCTTTTCTCTGGCACATCATCAGGTGAGACGAATGCGGTTTGGGTCAGCCATGGATTTTCATGAAAAGCTATCTTGACTTGGGCTTTTAGGTCAATGGGAATCGACTGTTTTATTCATTTCAGAAATCACGTGAGAAGTGTCGCTAGAATGCTTAAGGGCGTGCCTTTAGAAAATTCTGACGGTGGAAGGTTCAGCAACTCAAATTTTTCTCCATTCTAATGTTAAAATTTAAGGTGGGAAGTAACATTGGCCAGAAGTTGTTGAGATGATGATATGGTCGTGTCTCTAGTTGAATGTGTCTGGATAGGTAACGTCTCAGTATTTCAGTTGGAAAATGAGCGTTGAATCAGATCTTAATGGATTTTGTGCCATTTGTCAAGCAATGTTTGAACGTGTGTTGGGTGTTTAAAGACGCAACACAACTTTTTGTGTGAGGCTTCACGACCCTTGTGATCGGGGACGAGAAGTTCTAAGGTGGGAAGGTTGTAACGTCCCGTGTTATGAACCGGATGAAAAAGTGCAGGAAATATAATTTTTCCGTTAACTGGGCAGGTCGATTTTAAAATCGAGCGTCAGAACTTTTATCTCCGATAGTTGACACTGCGATGTGTCTTTTAAATAAATTTTATTAAATTAATTTCATTAAAATTAAAATAGAAATAAATTAAATGAGGTGTAAAATCCTAAATAAAACTTTGGAATATTCTATGAAATATTTTCAGAGTTTGACAGTGAGTCAGCATAGGATTCTGAGACCCATAGACTCTCGGCGTTGATAGAATAAAAACATTAAATTTATTTTATTCATAGACGTGTTTGTTTCTTTTCAAAAAATTGAAATAACTCTCAAACGGTGCGTACGAGTAATCGGAGATAACCATTAGGTCCGGAACCCTGGGTTTACCCTAAATAGGGTATAAGCTTGATTCGCATCGGGTGTTTGTCACCCTCGCACATGATAATTTCATCTTTATTTTTAATTAATTAATTATTCCGTTTTTTATATAATAAATAATTATTTTCTCACAAATGGTGTGTCAAATGAGAAATCTGATACCACTAATAGTTCTGGGACGTGGGGTTTACCCTAGGCAGAGTTTAACCTTTGCGAGCGTCGGACGTTTGGTCATATCGCACTTGAAGATAATTTATTTGGGTTATAAATATTTTTGTTGGTCGTTAGAAATAATAATAATAATTTTTTTATTGATATTATTATTTACGTTGATGACAACAAATGGAAAAGCACTACCACAATTAATAAATTGTGTCGCGATGTAATAAATGTTATATTATTATTAAATAATAATAATTTTAATTATAGTTATTATTATTAGATTGAGACAAAAACTTTGATGTATATTTATATATGAGGTGTATATATATATATGAGATTAAATATATATATATAATTATATATACATGTGTGGGTGTATATATATGAATATACAGATGTGTATATATATATATATAACACATATATACATGGGTCAATATTTATTGTTGGGTTAGATAAAATATTATTAATTACCTACATAAATGTATTTAACATATCGACTTAAATCAAAGTGGAGACTTTTAAGCTTTTAATCCAAATCTTTAAAGCGACCCAGAGCGCGTGCCTGCACACCCTGTTGCGGGTCCCGGACAAATATTAAAATTAATTAAATGATTGCTCAGTCTTTATGTAAAATATTACGTCGCACCATGACGCAATGTTTGGGTTAAAAATAATTAAAAAGGATTAAAGGAAATTATTGGAATTTAAAGAGGGATAAAAATAAATAATAAAATAGATATTGTTGGAGAGAAATTAAAAATAATTAAAATGAGGTAAACACATTTTAATTATTTATTTAATTTCTTCCACCATTTTATTTATTTATCTCTTTATTTTTCCTTTCCCTTTTTCTTTCCTTTCTTTTTTCTTTCTTTCTTTTTCCTCTTCTCTCTTTCTCTCCTCCCTCTCACGTCGCGCCTCTCCCTCCTCCTTAGGTGGCGCACCACCTTGCTCTCCCTTCGGAAGACCATTGCGCCTCCATTCGTCGTTTGTTTTTTTCTTTGTCATGTGTGTTGTGAACCTCTCGGTAAGGCTTATCCCACGCACCAAGAATCGTGCGATCTCATTCCAAATCCTTTGCGCAGTTCGCCGCGGAAGGATTTTACCATATTTTATGGTTTTTATAAAATCACTCGTCTTCTTCGGTTTTAGGTCAAATCAAAGCTTATTGCAGATTATAGGATCATCTACGACCATAAGGTAGGGTTCCTACTCGCTTTCCCTCCATTTCGTTGCGATTTATAAAAACGCACCATTGTGGCGTTCGTCTGTGACTACCGAATTTGTGCAAATTCACCCAATTTCTTTAATTTAATTGTTTTGATAATTGTTGCAGCCCTATTTATCATGAATTAAATTGTTTAAGTTGTTGCAACGAGGTAAGACACCCCTTTGGGCGTGTCGACGTGGTCGGTATAATTTTTGTTAACCCAGACTTTTGATTTATTTAACTGCATGTGTTGTGAAACCTATTTTTGTTGTGTTTAATTTAAATAATTAATTTAGATTAATTATGAACCTTGAATTGTTGGATTTTTATATTTGGTTGTGATGATTTATTTATTATTAAAAATTGTCTTTATCTGTATGTGTTGCACAACCTATTTTGTTGTGTTTAATTTAAATAATTAATTTAGATTAATTATTTACCTTGAATAGTTGGATCTTTAGTAGTTGGTTGTTCTGGTTTATTATTGAAGTGTCTTTATCTACATGAACTTTGAATTATTGGATCTTTGGTAGTTGTTTGTGTCGAATTATTTATTTATTAAAAAGTGCATTTACCTGCTTATGTTACGATATCTTTCCTTTTTAAGATTTTTATGTTGTGATATTTAATTGGTACATTGTGATGTACGGGTGTATCTGTTTAGTTTTCAAGCTACAATTTCATATGATTATTAAGTCATATCTACTTCTAGGAAAACTTTAATTAAATTCAGTTCAGGGAAAGAAGGTGGGTCTCTTATTAAGGGCCACGCTTAGACCCTCCATTCTTGACAGTTTCCACTATGCGTCGAGGGAGGGGGTGTCGTTGGATTTGTCAGATCGAGACTTCCCCAAGATTTCTAATACTTATGAGTGACACCGGTTCCAAAATGGACCATCGAGATAGATCTGTTGGCAATGTGGCTTAGCCAGCCTCGGATGATACTCGACCCCTTTTTGCGAGTGCGGAACGAACTCAGGGTAAAGCCATGCCTCGGGCGATACTTGGTCTTTTATAAGATTGTCGTGAACGGACTTGGTGGTATTGGATAAATTGAAGGATGTTCTGTAATGATACCTTCGGGATGGGCTTAGACTCCAACTCTCAACTCGAACCCTTAATAATGATGCATTGAAGGTTTATATTCATGCTGCTTTGAGCCTCTTGAGTTTTGTGATATTTTTCTGGTATATTTTTGAAGCGCACCTAGTTGACATATGACTTAGACCCTAAGTTAAAGCACAATCTTGGGGGTTTACCTCTTCCTTGTTTACCTTGCTTTATAGGTTTATATATTTGTATATGTCCTTTCTGCTTATAGGTACTTTCTTCCGACTTCCGGCTTAGTCCGAAGCAGATGATTAGAGACGGGTGCCATTGGGAACCCGGATCGAGTTATTTATTTCATTTCACTTAATTAATTATCAGAAATTGTTATATAATGGCACACTGCATTTTATTATTGCACGAAATGGAAAGTTTTAGACACCGTGGGTGCCAGCCTACTAGGATTTTATCTCACACCCTGCTCGAGTGTCATTGACACCCGAGTAGATTATATGCTTGTAGGTATTGACAAAGGGAAGTGTGCTGCTTCCGATGCTTGATTGTTTCTTGCTGCTTAGGATGAATACTGGGGAAGAGGACCGATCCTTGCTCATGATGCAGTTGTTACACAACGCGTGTTTTCCTTTTTGTTGATAGTATGCTTCAGTTTCTGTTTTCCATGTTTCAGTTTAGAAAGACATCATGACATGATATCATTTTGTGAGATTCTGCACTTGATTATTATTTAGTGGGATTATTTATATTGCTTCTGCTGCAGTTTATTCATTTATATGCTTCCTCTATTTATTATTTAATTTTTGTTACTTCTATTGTGATATTAACTATTACCTATGAGGACATAGTCTCCCCCACGGACACGAAAAATCCCTCACTGCTAGTCGGTAGCCTCTGGCATTCGAAGAGATGTGATTGAGGTCATGTAACCCACCGATTCGGCCATCGTCTTAAAGGTGAGTCGGTTCGGGATGTTACACTGATCATAGAACGCAGTCTGGAAATCAATCCATAACATGCTCTGGTGACGACCAGCCTAAGTAATCACATCCTACTAATGCTTGGCCGAAACCCCAAAAATGTATGTATCAAGCTTGACCCTCTGCTTTGGAGGTGTTTCCAGAGGCTCAAAGATAGAAAAGGTGACCTCTATCCAAGACTCAGTGGCCTATAGATCACCATCTCCTGAAAAAGTTGGAGGATGTTGTGTTGATGCTGGAACTCACGAGTCAGATCAACCATTGTAGGTGCAAGTCGCAGAGCACCATGCATGGACTGCATTAGACATAGGAAACTTTCACGAACTTGGGAATCAGTTCCCAGATCTGGTACACCAAGCGATGCCTTGAGTGACACTCCTAGAGGAGGTAAGACTGGTGGCACAAGGCCCACAATGTCTGGAGCATGGTCATCTCCACCCTCCTGGTGTACAATATGAGGATGTTGTGGCGGCATTGGTTTACAAATTCCAAACACACGCCTCAGAACAAGATTTAAGTAGAAAGATAACAACACGTACGGAATCCAAACAAGGAAAAACTCATCACCCAAGGTATACTACTCCAACCACCCTCTAAGACGACTAGGTAACAGTAAGTGCTCAAGTATAAGTTTCATTTCATTTTACATTCAATTACCAGGTTCACTCCTTTACCTTTCACAAACATGACAAGGCGGGATAAGGACGTGCAACCATTTCATATTATAAGTCATGTTTCACTTTATGATGGATAAATATTCCCATTTAATCATTTCCCATACACATCATTAATGAAAACGACACCCATTTATTTATAGCATAATGACTTGACTCGGTAAATTACTCATCTCAACCCATGAGGGCCCATGCACCTTAGGAATTGGGACGTACAATCACTTAATCGAAACCAAGAGTAATACAATCATAAGCTAACAATCACAACATCACTCAACAATCACAGACATATCAAGCAATACAAAGCAGTGAAATGCATTTATATGGCATGACAATATGCATGACATGCGACTTCTAGGTGCCTATAATGATGCATGTAACAATGATCTGTGTCCTTATATCATCAGGACAAGGATAAAATAGATTCTCAATCATCATAATAATCAACACCACACAACATGTGCATCACCAAACAGTGAAATAATGTTAACTGTATAGGCAAAACAGAACAACAATTTTATTTTGGGTAATTTGGATTTTACCCCGAACATGGGTTCGCGATGCCCAAGAACGACCTATTACCAAGTCCAAAGCGTTTTTAATATCCAATCTATTGTCTCTAAATAGTAAAGCAAGAAAAGAACCCTTGTGATACCACTTTGTGATGTACCAGACCCGGATGCCACTTAATAGGTGCCCCGAGCCTAGTGGGCCACATGGTTTCAAGCACATCTCCCCAAACGCCAGAGGTTTCCGACTAGAAGTGAGTGTCTAGGGTGTGTTTGTGGGGACACTATGCCCTTATTACCAAAGTGTAGCGCAACGGGTAAATATAAATAGAGGTAAATAGCGGAAATAATATAAGTAAACAACGGAAGCAGACAAAAGGTGATAAATAGACAAGGATAATAATAATTGAAATAGCTGGAATAACATGAAATAATTCAACAGCTGATGATGATATGTCATGTCACTAGAAAACTAGAAAACATGGATATAAGACAACATACATAACATGTTCCACAAAAGTATAAAGAAAATAAAGTCTATCTCAAGCTTTGGCTCAATCATCTGCTTTCAAGTTCCATCCTAACACAACAATCAATCAAGTGTTTGAAGTCGTATGCTTTCCTTTATCAACACCCGCAATCATGTAATCTGCTTCGGGTACCAAACGGCTCCCAGAGAGGGGGTGAGATAAATCTTAGTGTACCACCACCAACAGTGTATAAACTTCATCCCATACAATGTTATAGTGTACAAGCATGCATATATATAGTAAAGAAATACAATGTAACTAAATACCCAAGTATCTGCTCCAGCCCTCGGCTAGTGTCTGAACATGTAACTAGTTCATTAATTGATTGTTACCAGTTTATAAATAAGTTACATGTTAACAATAGTGAAGGTTCCATGATGGAACAAGACAACCTGTAATGATATTTAGTAATGAAGTTTCAAGGTAGCAACCGAGGTAATGTAGACCTCAAGGGTCACCAACTCAGTAATGATTGTATCCTGACTAAGGGTAAGAGTGTAATGCTTAAGGACACTGTAATCCAAGGATCATATTCTAAGGCATTCCACAATAATATGCCTACCGAGTTCAAGGTGATCATCTGAGGTAAAACGGGGCTAAGCAGTGACTGGGCCCTGTGGGATTTAACCATGACACCTATTTTTCAATGCTGGATCCAAAGAGTGTATCCAAGACATCCTTTAATACTATGTGAGGGATCCTACAGTGTCATACCGGACATTCAATAATAGACAAGGATCAGGTTTTAGGTGGGTTTCAACCTTAATCAAGCTATATCCTTGAATCAGAATGGGATTCCCGAGTGCTCAAGGCATTTTCTGATAAGAATCCAAAGCGAGCTCGAGTTAGACCACTCCTATTTGATAGTGAAGTCAAATAATATTTTATTGGGTTCAAGTTTTTCCTTTCATTAGTGCGGTAAGACCAAGTAGCATGCAACCCTTTAATCAATTCATAATTTATCAATAAGTCCATTTGATTCTTGTCTTTCATTAGTGTAACACGACCAAGTAGCATGCAACCATACATTTAATCCATTTAAACATATTTAATAATCAAGGTTTATTCCGATACCTTCCATTAATGTGGTAAGGGGTGCTACAGACATGCAACCTATTATTCATTCATACTTAATCCGGTCAAGTCATGTACTTAGTATACTTTCCAATTTCCCTTTCACATTTAATTATCAAATTTGAATTCTTTACCTTAGGTAGTCAAGTGGTGAGCATACATGGTACTTTCCATTATGCGATTCATAATTTACAACAAACCATTTAATATAGATAGATTACCCTTATAAGGGTCAAGCCAAGGCACACCTGAATGATGACTCAAACGTGTCAAATACTAAAAACCCAATTATATCATAACATTCTACATGAGATGGATGGAGTTGTGGGTGTAACCACTAACAACTAATCATACCACCCACTTTAGGGTCGTATGATGCTACGCTTATGATATCGACCTTTGATTCAGCTTAGAATGTAGTAGATCTAAGAAAAAGGGGGAAATTCTCACACCTTGATAACTAGGTCGAGATCAAGAGAGAAGAATAAAGGTTTAAAAGGACTTTGAGTACTTACCGTTGCACATCCAACGTGACGAACAGAAGCTCGAATGGATCCCAGATGAAGGAGATCTTTTAATCCCTGGATTAGACCTTCAAAATGCTTCAAAATAAGAGCAATGGAGGATAATCCCATTGGAATTCGGATTAGGGAGGAAGAAGGGGGTTAATTAGATCATTAAGGGTAAAATGGTCTTTACCCAGAAATTAGCATGTGCACGGTTTGTCTGCACGGATTGACAAATTGTGCATGAGTACTTGGGAAAAAGGGACACTCGCATGGTTAGGCCACACGGTTTGGGAAACCATGGGCCAATTGTGCGAGATGGCTCTTCTCGAAAATGCAGACCATTCGCACGGTTAGATCTAACCATCTGCCCTACCTGCACGGTTTACTCTAACTGTGCGACATGGCTAGTTTTCCCAAAAAGATGGGTTCCAAGCAAGAATAAGCCCTGGACACCTTTGAGACCTTTGCTAACTCATTAGACATTCATATTAGGCTCCAAATAAAGAATTAGATTGAAATTTAAAGGATCCATACCTGAGTGAAAAACTGGGTTCTTATGACCCTTTTCGAACTTCCTTCGCAGCAAGGTGGCTTTGTGGAATGCTCCTTGAAAAATGCCTTTGTAGACTGTGACTTGGGAACCAGCTTTGGGAAATCCTCTTCGCTTATTGACTTCAGGAACTGGTCCTCATCTACTCAGTTCGCGAATCTTACTTTTTGGATGATTCTTGCCTTCGTTTATAGGCAAAGTCCTCTGAGAAACTCACTATCCATAGGAATTATTATTCAACCCTTTTCAAATACCCTTTGTGTACTCCGTGTCCCCCCCCCCCCCCACAAACCTCCTTCACCAACCTCCCATATGAACAATGTATATCACAAATCTACCCAAGTTGACTTGACCCATCACTCGATTTGGCATATAAGCATGCCTCCATGTACGCTAGAGGTCGCCCACTAGTGAGGAGGGGCTACGAGGATACAATGGGGAGACTATTCCCTCATATCAGAGTGCAATAACACCAAAAGTAAACTAAGTTCATGCACATCCCTGAATATCCAAGCGCAAAAATGAATAACTGAAACAAATGATAATAAATGGGATGCATCATACACACTCAAGGAAAAGCATACAGACACTGATCACCCATTGAGTTGACCACATACAGAATAACAATAAAGGAAAATAAATACAAGGATCTGTTGTTACTCTAAGAAGAACCACATACCCGATCTCCACGATTGCTGAAGAACTCCAACACGAACCTTAGACTCGACACAAGCAGCTCCACCCGAACATGCAATAGTGATCCTCCATCTGATCCACTACATCTTGTGCTCAACCTGAAAGTAGACATAAGTTCTAGAGGTACATTGAGGTGCACATGCAAAAGGTGAGAAACAAATCTCAACGGTGGTCCTAAAATCTGCTGTCATAACATGTGCATGCAGCATTCGTCATGTCCAGTTTAGTCGAATGTGTCTACTTTCATAAAAGATAAACAAATAATTCAAGGCAAAAGGGATAAATCAAAGGAAAATAACAAACTTTGGGTTTTAGTCTACACTTGCAGGTAAAACTACCCTCGCTCTGGCCCCAACTAGTGGAATTATGAAATGTGGCTTGCCCAACCACAACATAAAGTGTGTCCGCCTTATCAATAAGGAACTTCAAAGTCCAATTCAAGGACAAACATGGATGTCGAACCCTAGGATCTCATCCTATGTGCCTAAAACTATGAAGTGCATCTACTGGGTAGTTAGACTCCAATGGAATGATCTAAACTGGCGGTAGGGACTCGCTGTTGACCCTGGGAGTATACTACCATGCCCAAAATCCCTACAAAACCTGATGGGTAGAGCGAACCGGACATCCCATCGCCGGTCTACCTGACCAGTCCCCAAACTCATAAAATTGGGCCTCAGGAACGTTGTATCTTACACTATCCACGAACCCTAGCCACGACGAAAAATTAAACTATTACAGATGCACTATTCCAGATCGTCCATTAGCTTCGCCTCACATCAACCAACCAGTACAAGAGAGAAACAGAACCAATCTCAGGGCTTACACCCAGTCCAATAATATCCTAAGGGTCTTCTGACGCACCCATACATGTTTTTTAATTCGTGCGGGCTGTGATCATTGTAACACCCCAAAATGATACATGGTTAAATAACTAAATGATATGGCTCATGTCAACAAGATGCACTTTCCTTTTTGGGAGATTACCTGATTAGAACTCCATATTTAAGCGTGCTTGACCTGGAGTAGTGATCAGGATGGGTGACCTTCTGAGAAGTTTCCTAGGGTGTGTGTGAGTGAGGACAAAGCACACTGAAAATGACATGTGTTGGTCTGTGGGGACAGTCATTAGTCATATGATCCGTTCGGGCATGTGGGTGGACCCTAGGGTGGGGACCACATGTATGCGGGGCAACTGGTGGTACCTGGCGGGCCAGGACCCGACAGTCATGTTAAAGTCAGGGTGTCTGTGCTATCATTGGGACCCAGTTGTTACATTTAGTATCAGAGGTGGTACCCAGCCTTAAGTGCGGTGCACTGCCTGAGTTGAGATGTAGGGCCCACAACGAGGGAATTTTGCTCTAAAGTGGGGGTGATTGTAACACCCCGGAATGATACATGGTTAAATGGATAAATGATATGACTCGCGTCAACAAGGTGAAGCTTCCTTTTCGGGATCCTACCTGATTAGAACTCCACAGTTAAGCGTGCTTGGCCAAAAAGTAGTGATCAGGATGAGTGACCTTTTGGGAAGTTGCTTAGGGTGTGTGTGAGTGAGGACAAAGCACACTGTAAAGGACATTTATTGGCCTGTGGGGATAGTAATTAGTCATATGACCCGTTCAAGCACGTGGGTGGGGGCCCTAGGGTGGGGACCACGTGTTTGCGAGGCAACTGGTGGTACCTGGCGGGCCAGGACCTAACGACCATGTTAAAGGCGGGATGTTTGTGTTCTCACCAGGACCCGGTTGTTACAACCATATTTGAATTTCTATTTATCCCAAACTAAATTTTCTACAATGATGTATTATAGTGATCGTGTGGGGTCGATCCCACAAGAAACATTTTGGCAGACAAGGAACCAGGACTTCGAACCATTTGTGTAGGAGTCCTCACGAATTGGTTTGAGTTTGAGATTTGATTAAAGATATTGAGTTTGGTTTATGACTCATAAGAAGATATGGATCAAGGTAAATTACAAGGTTTAGGTAAAAAGGGATAAACGCGGTCCTAACTTGGAAAATAGTCCTAAGGCTTAGGGTGCAAAGCGGTGCAAAGATCGCTAGTTATGTAACCTGATTACTAGCCTTTAGGGCTACCCAGTTACGATTTAGAGATTCATTAAGTTATGAACACTCATACCATCGACCCTTATCCTAAGAATTTTAGCCGCTCATAATGGTAATAATCAAGATTTATGAAACAATTTCATATATGCTTGGCAGATTAAGCGAGGGTCCAAGAATCAAACTGTTCTCAATTGAAGCAAGCAATAAATCAATCAACCATCTTGAAACAGTAAACAAGACAATATGTATGACGAAGTCGTTGTCGAATGGAAATGGAAATGTTAAATGGATGTTGAACGGTGAACGAAGATGAACAAAATGAAGAATGTGTGTAGAACAATCAACATCACATGGATTCAATCAAAATGGTAACAATAATTGTTTAAAGTTGAGTTGAGAGAAGTTATGCTTTACTGCACGTGCGCTAGAAAGTAAATAGTTGGGATATTACACGACGTCTAAATTCTCATGTCATGTAATCCCGATCCATGGTTTTGTGGTGAGAATCTTGGTCTATATCTTCAGGTTTCGAAGATTTGACTCATCTTATGACATGTAACTGGTCTTCACGACATGCTTCTTCTCAAGACTTGAACTTTAAGTGGGAAGTGGTATTTGAATCTTACATGATGTGTATTAGAGATTCACATCTTTTCATGACTTGTAATTTCTTCATGACTTGCTTCATGACTTGTGACATGCTGTGAATGATTCCTACATGTTGTGTAAGTGATTCACAATGTGTAATGTTCACTTTTGGTGAGTTTTCGTAGCTTTTTTCTTTCGAGTCTTGGAAACTTATTCCCTCCCATAATCAAAACATACTTGGTGCATTATCTAATAAAACATGAATAATCATTAAGTAAATGACTCCAAAATTTATATAAAATTTCATCTTACATCTTCCCTCTCATCCATTAAGAACAACCTCAAACCTTCAGGTCGCAACTCAAACATCAGAGCCAGCCAACACTTGCACCTCCCAACCAAAACCACTGAAACCAACACCAACCATCTCGTAGGCCAACCTAACACAGGGAAATCACTATGATTCCGAGAGCCCCAACACCAATAGGACACCCTACTAGGGGCTCCTCCAGGAAACTATGACTCAGGCTAGAGACCCTACAAGGGTCTCCTTCAGCAAAACCAAACATCGGGCCATGCCTGCTCAAAGGAACCTTGGGTGGTCTCCCACCTCAAAACCCACAAGACACCCGCCCAGATCTGCAACCTCAAGAAACACCTCACCCAGAAGGGAAACCTCGAGCAACACTGCCTAGAAGGACAACCTCAAGAAGCACCCCCCCCCCCCCCCCCGAAGGAAATTCCTCAGAAAAGACCCTCAGACCTATCTCAAACTCACGCAATGACTCCCATCCATACCTAACATCCCATGATGTCATTCTATCCCCAAGGATCCTACCGATCCAAATCCCAAGCAATCGAGCATCTATCTTGTCCAAGAAAACACTTCATCTCTCCACTCAGGATCTATCCAAAGAACCTCAAACAAACTCACCTTGCATCCTCAGCCAAGGTGATCAACAAGCGTTCACCCTCACACAGGCTTCACCACTCACAACCCAACCCCTAGAGGAAATCTAGAACTAAAATCTCAAAGGAATACTCCCAAAAAACTCTCCAAAGCACTATCCAAACTTTCTTTAAATGCCGAAAGGATTCCACTTTTCTTGTGTGGTCCCCACTCCATCACAAAGTGGATTTATTGAAAATTAAAAAAAGGAAAGTTGGATTGTGTGTACTTACAAGCACATCACATGTACTCTCAAAGGTGCACCTGAACTTATACTTCAACATGACTAGGGCACACCTGGGGTCTACCTATGTACTTGTAAAAGAGCACGACATTTGTCTATGTGTATTACATGACCATGCCCCTTTACACAGGGTGTATGCTCAATCACTAGGCCACCTGACCAAGCACCACTGCACAGCGTGTGCTCCTAATACATGATGTGTAGTCTCTGAACGTCCATATGCCTACTTGGTTACATGGCTAAGTACCACTACATGGGTTGTACCCATGGTACACAAAGTGTAGTTCCCAAAGCCCTGACTACCCATGTACACAACCACATGGACAAGTACATGGTCAAACACTATTACACGATGTGTACTTCTAAAAACTCAATCTTTCAGGAATGGGAAGAACACATTATGCATGTTCATAAAACCACACACTGTGTGACTTAGATTTCCCTAACAGAAATCCCTTCGGACCTCTCGAAACCCCCTGATTCGCCTGAAAATCACCAGATTGACCCTTTAGGGGTCCCTGACAACCTAAAAACATGAGTGAAACTTAAAAACAAATAAAGTATGGGGGTTCACGGTGAAAACATTAAAAGGGTCTACTTTTGGGCAGAAACCACTGAAGCTTCGACCTGATCCGCATTCCCCAACACCTGCTCGATGATTTGGCACAACCCGAGCTTCGTGGAAACACCTCCTTCTCCCCCATACCCCTCTCCTGCTCTCCCTCTACCCTCTCCCCTCTCTCGGCTGAATACCCCCAAGGGAGGAGTGTACACACAATGACAAAAGGGAGAAAAGAAAGAGAATAAAAAGATAAAAGAAAGAAAAAAGAAAGAAAAAGAAAAGAAAAAGAAATAGGAGATAGAAGAAAAGGAGGTCCTGGCTGGACCCAACACTCGACGCAAGGTTATGCCTCGCCTAGGAAAAACCTCCAATTTCAGACTCAACAATGAAGTCAAAATTTTAATCTGATGCCCCAAAAAGAAGATATCTCTGAATGAACATGCTCAAATAAATTATATTTAACCAAATAAATATTAAATATTCCGTCAATATTCGAACAATAAGGAATTCTACCAAACTTCTATCCTTGGGTAAACACCCTATTTTGGGACCAACGGTGTGGTCAAAAAAATTATATGAGATCTCATGGTAGGAGAAATTACCATTTTTCCTATTGAAAACTATCCGAGAGCAAAAATTCAAATTTTCCCTATTTTTATCGATCTGTGACTATGTGGTTCGAGAGGCTCCCCACCATAAATGCTTCTTGCCCTTGAGAAGACTCGGTGGTCAACCACCTACCAAGATTCACCCTAAACACCGACACTCCCAACTCCACGACCCATGCTCCTTCCTCTACAAAATGCAATGGTTGGGCATGACCAAATAGCTCACACTAGAGCGCCAACTCCGAACACCAATCGCGACCCGTTCCCGAATCAACACGAACAACATACCACACTCACAAACCTCTTAAAACATGGATCACCACCCTCCAATGGCCTGATTAACTCAAGATTGAAACAACTCTCAGAAAACTCAAACACAACTCAACTGACATTGTGTATAACCCACACACACATGCCTTTGCTCAACAAAGCTTTACTCCAAAAGATACGCCAACCACCACTCTCCTTCTCAAGCTGGCACGATTCTCCAAAAACCTATCGTAGACTCTCACGCTAAAACGAACCTAGGATAACATTCTTAAACCACTAACTATGCTCCTCACGTAGGTCAATTCCTCCCAACCGGAGCACCCTTGACGATCCTCTTCAAGAAAAGGAATCTCCCTCATGTCGGGATCTACCACACAACCACCATCCACCCGGGCATCAATCCAAAACCATGAGCACCTCCACACTCAATGTGCTACCCAAGGCGCAACCAGAATCAACACAAACAGACATCCAACCAAACCTTCCCTCTCAAACTAGCCAAGATACCACGGGCAATCCTGGTGTTCCACCTCATAAGATCAAGTCATCCTCACCCTCACCACAAAACTTCTCAGGGATAACGCAACCTCAGGGCAACTCTAGCTCGAACTAAGCTCTCAGGCATCCTTTCCTTCATTGGGCCAGCCACAAAAGTAGGCCATCATAAAGCCAGCACCAACCCACAAGGGTTTCTATGGATACCTAGATGAATGGAATGCATCTCTACCACCAAAGAACGACTCACCATGAGATCCAAATGACCTGTTATCAGAAGAAAAGTACATGTAGTTCAGTTGAGAAGAGTTCCACCAAGTACTTAAACGAGAAAACACTATATGAGAAGTTGTTGACACTTTAAACAACTGAACTTCCATCGTCAATAAAACACGCACAGTCAAGCAAATGTAATGAAGATCTGATGTACCTATAATGATGCATGAACATAGGCATCTTTCCATTAGGCCAAGAGTCAAAAACCTATAAATCATGAAATCCAGAAACACGTGCATCACTTGAGGCAAAGATCACACAACCATAACAATGAAAACTAAAAACAATGATCCCACAACCTCAAAACTTGGACTTTATATCGGAATAGGTGTTCATGACACACCAGTCTGGTATCAATAATAAACTCTGATGCATTCCTAGATCTCATGTCTACTGACTCCTCAAATAGTAAGACAGGAAATAGAATGCTCTGATACCATTTTGTCATGAACCGGCCCGGGTTGACTCGACCTGTCACCCGATCTGGCCCGCAACAAGGCGTCAAGCGCACCTCCCTGTATCTCAGAGGCTACCGACTAGTGGCGAGGGTCCAAGAGGATACAACAGGAAGACTATGCCCTCAGATTAGAGTGTAATAACAACATAAGTAAACTAAACACGTACACATCCATAAATATTAGAGAGGTCATGAATGAATAAATAACTGAAACAAATGATAATAAATGGAATGAAACATATAGACTCAAGGACAATCATACAGGCACTGACCAACCATTGGGTCGATCACATACAGAATAAAAATAGAGGAAAATAAATACACAAGGCTTTACTACTCCAAGATTAACCACATACCTAGGTCTCCACTATTACTGAACAACTCCAACACAAACCTCAGACTCTACGCGAGAGGTTTCGTTCGAACATACAACACTGGGCCTCCACCCGATCTACCACATTCTGTGCTCAATCTGAAGGCAAAAATAAGGTCTACACGTACATTGAGGCACACATGCAGGGGGTGAGAAACAAATTCCAGTAGGCCATCCTCAACGATGCTCCTAACATGTGCTATCATAACATGTGCATGCAACACTCTTCATGTCCATCCTCGCTGAATGTGATTAACAACATAAAAGATAAAAAAAGACATAAAAGGATCAAAATGGGCTAAACCAATGGAAAAGAACAAACCTAAGGTTCTAGTCTGACACTCGCACGCAAAAATACCCTCACTTTGGCCTGAGTTAGAGGAATTATGAAACGTGGCTCGCGCAACCACAACATCTATTGTGTGTGCCTGATCAACAAGGATCTCCTAAGTCCAATGAAAGGATAATCACAAATGATAGGATCTAGGATCTCATCATAGGTGTCTAAAACCACAAAACACATCTACCAGGTACTAGGACTCCAATAGCGTGATCTAAATTGGCAGTTGGGACCCCTTGTCGACCTTGGGACTGAAAATAATTATATAAATATATTTATAATTATATGCATATATATTTATAATTATAATTATATTTATTAATACATATTTTCATTTGTTTTGATATATTTTTAATTATATAAATAATTATTTATTTATAATTATATTTATATATACATATTTAAAATTCTTTAAATATATTTATAATTATTTAACCATTTATTTATAATTATATACATTTCTATTTATTTATAATTTTATACATTCAATTTTTTTTAATTATATTAATTATATTATTAAATATTTATCATCCCTTTTTTAGTGATGATAAAGATATCAGTGCAAGAAAAGCACTGATAAAGATGACTTTTATCGATGCTTAATATTTTAGTGCTTATAAAACTCTTCTTTATCAGTGTTTTTTTAGAAGCACCGACAAAACCCTCAACTGTCTTATAAATTTAACCTTAACCAAATTAATTCTCTTGAGCCCTTTAAGCTCTTGTGGAACTGAAACCTCGTTACCGCAATCCCTCACCACCGCTCTCCCTCCCTCTGTCACCGCCCTCTCTCACCGCCGCCCTCTCTCCCCGCCGCTCTCCCTTCGTCGCCACTCTCCCTCCCTCGGTGCCACTCTCCCTCATTTCATCGTTCTCTCCCTAGGCACTATGACTCAAATAGCACGATCTTAATTGGCGGTAGGGACCCCTTGTCAACCTTGGAACTGCAAATAATTATATAAATACATTTATAATTATATGCATTTATATATATATATATATAATTATAATTATAATTATATTTCATAATACATATTTGTAATTGTTTTAATATATTTTTAATTATATAAATAATTATTTTTTTATAATTATATTTATAAATACATATTTACAATTCTTTAAATATATTTATAATTATATAACTATTTATTTATAATTATATACATATCTATTTATTTATAATTTTATACATTAAATTTTTTTAATTATATTAATTATATTATTAAATATTTATTATCCCTTTTTTAGTGTTGATAATGATAGGTTTTATTAGCGCAAGAAAAACACTGATAAAGATGGCTTTTATCGGTGCTTAATATTTTAGCATTGATAAAACTTTTCTTTATCAGCGCTTTTTTAGAAGCGCTGATAAAACCCTTCTCTCTCTTGTAAATTTAACCTTAAGCAAATTGATTCTCTTTATCCCTTCAAGCTCTCACGGAACTGAAACCTCATTGTCGCACTCCCTCCCTCCCTCCCTTGTTGCCGCCCTCCGTCGCCGCTGCTCCCTCCGTCACCGCTCTTCCTCCCTCGGTACCACTCTCCCTCATCACAGCGTGCTCTCCCCCACTTTCCTTCAGATGAATCGAGACTTTCAAATCCCACAATATGTGATTTCTTATCCACCGTTCAATCTTTCAACATTTTTAGTTCTTCTTTGGGTGTTTTTAATTTTTTTCCCAAAGGATTTGAACGACACGTCCCCTCCCTCATGCATAACTGATATGACACCATCATCACACTCTACTTGGCTATCACCTGGTTCACCTTAGCATTTGGAAGGAGTGTGAAAGTTCAGGTGACTGATACTTGTCATATGTGACATTTCACCACCAACAAGTGTTGGTCACCCGAACTTTCCCACTAGCGATGCAAAGTGGGCTCACGTCCCGCGGGCTTTGCGGGTATGGGGCGGATGTGGGGCGGGGTGGGCCTAAAAAATTTGACCGTTTAGAGTGTGGGCCAATGTGGGTTGAGCCCGCACGGGTGCAGGTTAATGCGGGTGAAGCCCGCGCGGGTGCGGGCTTGCCCGCGGGCTCGATTTAAAAAATATATATATATTATTTTTACAATATATGTTTCTTTAACATTTAATTTTTTTAATAAAAAAATCATGGTTAAATAGTGATGCAAAACGGGTCTGCGGCCCACAGGCTTTGCGGGTATGGGGAGGATACGGGGCGGGGCGGGCCTAAAAATTTTGACCGCAAAGAGCGTGGACCAATGCAGGTTGAGCCCGCGTGGGTGCGGGCCAAAGCGGGTTGAGCCCACACGGATGCGGGCTGACCTGCGGGCCTAATTTAATTTTTTTTATGCAATATATGCTTCTTTATGATTAAACCATGACATATTATTTCTCATCATAATGATCATACAAATTCACCATTCATTTACATGTAAATTTTAAATACGTCAATATTTATTGTTTTAATAAGATATTATAATATTTATATAGTAATTATTAACCATATTCACATGGTGTGTCATCGTAACTCGATCTCAATTCTAAAAAAATTATTATAATTATAATATTTTTTTGACCAATTTAATTTTGTTATTACTTAATTTTATTTTGTTATTATGAAAACATGAAAGGACATCATGAGACCCTAATATCCTTCTCTGAAACTATTCATTTCTTGAAATATCGTTGTTCATTCATAGGTTTAGCCATTCACATCACCACACAATCAACATCATCATTTTTCACCTCTCATTGATCACTTACCTACTTTGCATTGCAATAGTTCACCACCAGATTGACGTCGGCACATGACACCATTAACTCATAGAAAAACGTTCCATTGCATCTCTTAAAACTCTAGCTTTTGTAAATTCATACTTATCCCAACAACTAAAATTAAGAATGAGAAAAAAATACAATATTTAAATGATTATAAATAGTATTTTTTTTTAAATGCGGGCAGGCCGCGGGCAACCCGCGGGCTTATGTGGGGCGGGGCGGGCTTGGATTTTCTTGTTTGCATTATATGCAGGCTTTTGCGAACAAACCCGCGTGGGCTCAAACCCGCACGGGCTTGGTCGGCCCCACCCCACCCCACCCGTTTCGCATTACTATAGTTAAATGGTGACATATGATTTCTCACCGTAATGGTCATATTAATTCACCATTTATTCACATGCGAATTTTAAATAGGTCTATATTTATTGTTTTAATATGATATTATATTATTTATATAGTAATTATTAACCATATTCACATGGTGTGTCAACCCATCTCTTGAAAAATGGAACTCATCACCCCTATGCATGGTTTCAATTCTATAAGAGTTATTATAATCATAATATTTCATAGGTCGATTTAATTTTGTTATTATTTAATTTTATTTTGTTATTAATAGAATTGGATAGAACCTTGTGAAAACACTAATAACTTCCTCTAAAACTGGTCGTTACCTGGAGAGACTTCATTCATTCCCAGTTTTAGTTGTTCACATCACCACACAACCAACATTATCATTCATCTCCCATCACCGATCACTCACCTACTTTCTATCGCAACAATTCACCACCACATCGGCATTACCACATGCCACCATTAACCCACAAAAAATGTTCCATCGCATCCTTTAAAACTCTAGTTATTGTTAATTCATACTGCTCTCCACAAATACCTTTAAGAATGATAAAAAATACAATATTTAAATGATTATAAATAGTATTTTTTTTGTAAATATAGGTAAGCCCGCAGGCAACCCACGGGAAACCCGCGGGTTTATGCGGGGCGGGGCAGGCTTGAAATTTTTTGTTCGCATTATATGCGGGCTTTTGTGGACAAACCCGCATGGGCTCAAACCCGTGCGGTCTTAGCCCGCCCCGCCCCAGCCCACCCGTTTCGCATTACTATTTCCCACTCCTACATCCTGAGGTAATTTTAGAGTGAGGTCTTGGGTCGAACTTCAAACGTGAGAGAGAAGAATCCAAGTTTCAGGTATCATTCATGCTCCCATTGATTAAAATATAACAATTTTGATCATTTACTTCCATTAACAGACAAAAGAACCCCAATACTTTTAATATTTGCATTACTTTGAACATCTTCTGATCCCACCAAGAACTCATCATTTCATATTTTTCATCATTTTCATCACCATTATCTTCATCACTAGGGAACTCATCATTATTCTCTTTTTAAATCAATAGCCCTACCTCTGATTTACTTTACATTTCAACTTTAGTATCATAATCACTGCTTTCCTCATCCTTTAATTTAGATAATAAATATATGTTTTTGAGTTTTTAGAAATTCAAATAATTCAAGAATGAAGTATAGAAACAACTTGGAAAGAAGATACAGAAGCTTCGATCGGATCGGGGTGGTGAATAACTTAATCAAGAGTTTATCGACTTTCTACGGAAGTTTGAGATTCTATCTCAACTCATTCCACTTTACACACTACAATGGAATGGTGTTAGTGAAAGGAGGAACCAAACCTTGTTAGTCATGGTAATGTACATAATGAGTCATGCTGATCTTTAATTATCCTTTTGGGGATATGCATTACAAACTACGACATACACACTAAGCCGAGTACCCACTAAAGAGACAAAAAGAATTTCTTTCGAGTTATGTAGTGAAAAGAAACCCGTTTTGTCACATACATGTGTATGGGGTTGCGAGGAATTTCGTAAGGCCTTATCAGGAAAGAAACTAGAACCCCAGGGCAAAAAATGTTTCTTTATAGGGAATCCTAAGGAAACAAAGAGATAACACCTATACAATCCCTCAGACAAGTGACTGTAGCCCGAAAATCCATCTTTCTTGAGAGGGAGCACATACTCAAAAAGGATAGTGGGGGAAAGATTTAGTTTGATGAAATTGGTGCTCAAGATACATAAGAGTTGGTATAAGAACAGATTCCATAGGTCCCCATGTAAGAAATAGTTTTTGAAACACAAGTACAATATAGGAGCACTAAATAGGCAAGAGAACTATAGAGATATGGTTTTCTAGTAACTGAAGACGGTGACTCATTATTGGTTGAAAATGATGATCCTATCTCCCACGTGGAGGCATTAAAGAGCTCAGAAGTTGCAAGATGACAAAAAACCATGAATTCTTAAATGAATTTCATTTATCAGAACCAATTTTGGGTTTTTGTTGATGCGCCAGTTGATGTAAAACCTATAGGATGCAAATGAGTATTTAAAAGAAAATTGTACATGGGAGGTAAGGTAAGATAAATACCCTAGCAAGGCTAGTGGATGTTAAGAAAAAAGGACTTTGAAGAGTGTATTAATGGGGGAAGGAACAAATTACAAGGATAATAGAGAGTAAATAAAGATTACAAAACTCCCTCCAGGGAGTTTCCCTCCCAAGATTACAGTTGATTCCCCTTCCTAATAGAAAAAAGATCCTCACTACTAGATTAAGAACCCGATTTTCCTCTCACTTTCTCCTAACTCTTGTGGTCCTGCAACTTAACCCATTGAAACCACAAACTACCCCCCCCCCCCCTTGATTGGACAAAATTTCCCTTCCTCGAACAAACTTTCCATTTTCTAGGAAGGTCACAGATCCTAACACTGCCCACCCCTTGAGAATCAATTTGTCTTTAAGTCCGAAAGCGAGGAACTGATTTTGGAGGACAAACTCATCTTACCAAGTAGCATCATCTGCAGTTTGGACCTGCCACTGAACTAAAGGTTGGTAGACACCATTCTGAAGTTGGAAGCACCGAGATAGCACCCTGTGGGGTTCCGGTTGTGGGGAGTCATCACCCTCTGGATCCGTAGGTAGAGAGGTGAGTGTGGTATGGTGCCCCTCTTCCTCCTTGAGTTGGTAAACATTAAATACGGGATGAATGCATGCTTTTAGTGGTAAAGCCAGTTTCTAAGAGACTGGACCAACCCGTCAGCTGATAGGGAATGGGTCGTAATAGCACGAGGATAACTTTGGTGTGATACACAGAGCAAGAGAGTGCTACTTGTGAGGGTTGAGCTTGACATAGACATGGGTATCGACTAGAAAAACAACCAGGCACCTGTGGTTATTTACCTAGTGGTGCATAATATCTTAGGCGTGTTGGAGGTGGTGCTTGAGCTGGGTCAAATCCTTGTCATGATCTGCCAAAGCGGTATCCATTGTTGTGATGAAATTTTTTTAGGGTAAATAGCTGAGAACCATAGGGGGTTTGCAACCGTAGAAAGTTTCAAAAGGAGTTGTCTGGGTTTTTGAATGCCAAGTAGTGTTATAAGATAATTCGGCCAAAGTTAACCATAAAGACCAACGCTTTGGTTGCTCACCGGCAAAGCAACCGATGTACGTTTCAATACAATGGTTAATGGTCCCAGTTTAGCCATATGCTTGTGGATTGTAGGTAGAGCTGAAGTGGAGTTTAGTGCCATGTAAGCAGAACAACTCAGTCCATAAATGGCCGAGGAAAACTGGATCTTGGTCACTAAAAATGAAAGAAGGTAAGACATGGAGGCAAATGATCTCTCAGAAAAACAGATCAACGAATTTGGTGGCCATAAATGGGTGTTTTAACAACAGGAAATGATCCCATATGAGGTCAGGAATCTCCAAAGGTTGGAGTATCCCAACTGGAGACAAGGTAGAATACTTATTCTACCGACAAACAATGCACTCGCGGATGTATTTCTGAACAGTTGCTTTCATTATTTCCTAATAAAGAGTAGTTTCCAGGCATCTTTAAGTGCAGTAAAATCTGGAATGGCCTGCTTGGGGTGGTGAATGATTATCTTCCAAGAGCTTAGTGATCCACAGAGAAGATGATGGCAAAACAAGGTGACCTTTGTAGTAGAGGATACCCCGAGTAAGAGTGAAACCTGGAAAAGAAGGGTTACTTGCTTGCAAGGCGGTACTAATTTTCTGTAGGGAGGAGTCAATAGAGACCCCCTAGAAGACAGCTGAAGCATCCCACCAGTTGGGGTGGACTAAATGAGGTTCAGGGAGGGGGAATTGTGATAGTGGAACAAAGCATCGACTACAAAATTATAACTTCCTGGTTTGTATTTGATCTCAAAATGATAGACTAGTAATTTGGCTAGCCAATATTGTTGATTAGTTGTGGTCATATGTTGTTGGAGAAAAAATTTCAAACTCCTCTGTTTGAATAAACCAAAAATGGGCGACCCAGTGGGGGGTGGACTGAATGAGTTTTAGGGAGGGGGAATCGTGACAGCAGGAAAAAGCCTCAACTACAAAATTTTGACTCCCTAGTTTGTATTTGATCTCGAAATGGTAGCCTAATAATTTGGCTAGCCAACATTGTTCATCAGTTATGGTAATATGTTGGAGCAAAAAATTCAAACTTTGCTTATCTGAATAAACCACAAATGGACGGCCCAACAGATAGGGTTGCCAGTGTTGAATTTTCAACACCAAAGTAATGAGCTCCTTTTCATAAGTGGACTTTCTCAAATTTGTAGTGGATAAAGCTTTGAGAAATCAATGGGGTGTCGATGTTGCATGAGAATGACACTAATTCCCCGATGGGACGCATCACATTCAAGATCAAAAGGGTTATAAAAATCAGGTATGACGCCTGGGTCCTAAGGCGTTGCTGGTGTTTGAAGGCCGATTTGGCTGTCAAATTCCATAGGAACCCTCCTTTTTGGTGAGGGGTGTGCGATGGTGCCATACCCGTTGATAAAACGATGGTAATTTCCATTGAGGCTGAGAAAACTCCGCACCTTGGGGACTGTTGAAGGGTGTGTCCAGTCATGAATGTTCTAAATTTTTGTTGGATCTATGGCAGCACCTTGGCTAGAAATGACATGGCCCAGTATTCAATTTTTTTCTGGGTGAAATGACATTTTTGATGGTTCAACAAGAAGTGATTGTCCAGGAGTACCGGAGGATAACAACAAATAGGACTTGATGGTGCTACTAATCAGTGGTGTAAACTAAAATATCATAAAAAATGAGCACAAATTTACGAAGTTAAAAACTTCATTCATTGGGCTTAAAAATTAAAAGGGGCATTAATAAGGATAAAAGGAATAACCAAATATTCATAATGTCCCTGATGGGTGTGAAATGATGTTTTTTATATGTCAGCCTCCTGCATCCTGATTTGATGGTATCCCAATTTAAGGTCTATCTTGCAGAAATAATTGGCTCCATGTAGTTCATCCAATGGTTTTTGGACCAGAGGAATTGAAAATTTATCAGGTATAGTGGCCCCATTGAGAGCACGGTAGTCGACGCACATATGCCAAGAATTTTCACTTTTAAGAAACATAACGGGGCTGGAGTAGGTGCTTAAACTAGGGAGAATAAAACCAGTATGCAAAAGGTCTTGTACCTACTGTTCTATCTCATTTTCCTGCAAGTGCGGATAATGGTAAGGGCACACCATAATGGGACCTTGGCCAAGTTGTAAGCGGATGGCATAATCCCATGGCCTCTTTGGAGGGAGGTCCCTAGGGTTATGGAACACGAAGTCAAACTAAGACAAGCAGTGAATGTCAGATCTCAACATGGGAGGGGTCTTAGGCTGGCCCCTGAGAATGAGACAGAAACCCTCTGTGTCCCTGGTGCATTTTTCACAGTCTTGTAAGGACAGGGTGGGCGCACGTGGCGGTGTCCCCTTGAGGAAGTAGGGTTATCCTGCTACTGAAAATTGCATGTGTGTGGTCCTCTAATTGGTCTGAACCTATCCTATGGTTTGTAGCCATGTGATACCCAGAATCATGTCAGGGATGTCAATGTTTGATATGTGTGTCGATGGTACATATATATTGACCAATACATAGAGGTTATCGTGGGCTAGTCCCTAATGACCACCACTGATGCTCAATTTGATCCGTAGTTTGTGGAAATGTCGGACTTCCAAGGTGAGAATACGGGTTAAGTTGGTTGAAATGAAGTTATGGGCGACCCCACTATGGATTAGCAATAGGGTAAAGAAACCCTCCAAAGATCCTTCAATTTTCATTGAGGAAACCCCCTAGTGAAATCAGTAACAGAGCATCACTGCTGGAGGTGGTGGAACCCTATCACTTGACATTCAACATCCTCCAACACAGCTGCTTGTGGATTATTATCCACAGGGAGGTCCAAATCATTAGCAGTAGTGTCTCCCTCTTTGATAATGAAGATGTGAAGTTTGGGATATGCACAACGATGTGTGGGAGAGTATGGGAGACCACATCGAAAATAGAGTCCCTTCTTATGGCGATCCTCTCATTCTTGTGTTGTCTAATGGCGGGTTTCGCGGCTTGAGGATGAAGAGTGTCGCAAAACATACAGAGGGACTGAGACTCCTTTGGTGAAACGAGAGGATTGGCGCCCATCGGGGAGGGCAGAGGGAGGGGTCAATCATGGGGGTGGTTGCCACAGAGTAGGTTCATGAGTGGTTCCTGAAACATGGTGGCCCCCTCCTTTACTGTAGGTGGTGTCTCCCTCGGTAAAGAGCCAGTTCAATGTGGCGGGCGAGGCGCATTTCCTGAAGTCACATATCAGGGTCATGAATTCTCGCACCCAAGAATGGATGTCCTTTAATCCTTGCAAAAAATATCCAAGATACTGAGGTTAGGGAAGTCTGGTTAAGAAAGAGGCCAAATATTTGAATTGTTCAATGAATTCCTGAACTACTTGTTGTTGATGAAGTGCGGCCAAATCTTCATATAAGGTTTTGGATCTCGAGACCACTAAAATGTTCCATGAGTTTAGTTTTAATTAATGGACAAGATAAATTTGTATAAACCTCTACAAGGATGGTGAACCAATGTATGGCGACACTCTCCATACTTATTTGTGTGAGCTGGAGTCACATTGTCTCTGGTGTTTGATGAACATGAAAGTATAATTCTGCTCGGGTCGGCCAACCCTGAGGATACCTGACGGGAGATGGGTAAAGGACCGAGCAGCTGGAAGGTATAGTAGTGGAGCCGCGATCAGGACCATGAGGCAACAGGTTGGGTGAGATGTCTCAAGTAGTACCTAAAGTCGAGTAAATTCTTGGCGGCCGAGGCACATCCTCCTAAGGTTGTTTGTCCGTTCAGCGCATCATGAGTTTGCAAAACTCGATTTGCTCAGTGCGTTCCAGATCCCAAAGGTTTTGGCTGAGTCGAATCTCTCCTGAACTCCTTGTTGAAGTCTCTCGACTACCCCCACACCTCTTTTAATTGCTTTATAAGACCCATGTTCCCCATCCCACGTGGCTTAACAAACTGAGTTTCCTCCCACTTTCTCCCAGCCCATGTGGTCTCACAACTAAACCCACTAAAACCACAAATTGTTATTCTATTTCTCCCCCAAGTGGCTTAACGACTAACCCCCTCTGATTGGACACCCTTTCCCTTCTTGGAATAAACTTTCCATTTTCCAGGATGGTCACGAATCCTAAAAGTGGCTAAAGGGTTTAAACAACGTTAATGAATTGACTACGATGAAACCTTTTCAGCAGTTGCCATGTTTAAATCCATCATAATTATACTTGCTATAACATCTTTCCATGATTATGAAATCTAACAGATGGATGTCAAAACAGCTTTCCTTAATGGGAATCTTTAGGAAGATGTCTACACAACACAACCAAAAAGGTTTGTGACTCCAGGTGATGCCAAAAATATTTGCTAGTTACAGAGATCTATTTATGGATTAAAGAAAGCAATCCAGGTCATGAAACATTTGATTCGATGAAGCTATAAAAGAATTTGGTTTTATTAAGAATGAATGTGATCCATGTGTTTATAAGAGGTTTAGTGGGAATGAAAGTCTTAGGTGAAGCAGCCTATATTCTAGGGATCAAAATCATTCGTGATAGATCCAATAGGTTGTTTAGACTAATTCAAAGTACATAAATTGACCAGAAGGGATTGATTCCAGCGTCACATGGTATACATCTTTCTGAGAAAATGTGTCCTCAGACACAAAAGGAGAAAGAGAGAATAAGTAAGATCTCATACGCTTCAGTGATAAGATCAATCATGCATGTCATGTTATGTATTAGACTTGATGATGTCTATGCATTGAGCATGGTACATAGATATCAACCTGATCCAGCAGAACAACATTGGTGCATGGAGGCTATCCTCAAGTATCTGAGAAGAACTAAGGATATGTCCCTGGTGTATGGAGGAGATGAGGAGTTAGTAATCAGGGGTTATACTAAGGCTAAATTTTAAATAGATCAGAATGATATGAAGTATCAATAATGATATATTTTATGTCTCAACGTAGAAGCTATGAGTTGGAAGAGTTCAAAGCAGATAGTTGTCACAAATTTTCCAATAGAGTGAGTATATAATGGCTTCTAATGCAGCCAAAGAAGCCGTTTGGATATGAAACATTGTCCAGAAGCTTGATGTGGTACCTAACAGTAAAGATCTTATCACAGTGTATTGTGATAATACTGCAGCGGTGACTCTTGCAAAAGAGTCAAGGTCACACCAACGAACAAAACACATACTCTAGAAGTATCACCTTGATGTATTTTTATCATAGGGTTAATGTTGCAGTAAACAGAGTTCCCACATAAGAAAATGTGATTTAATACATATTATTCCCACATGTGGTTTAATAATTATTAATGTTTGCTTGATCGTATATATTCTGTGATCAGGTATTCGAGGGAATATTATGTGAGCAAAATATTTAATAAATATTTATTTATTATTTAGTGAATATAATATTTATTTATTTATTGACGAATAATGAAATAATATTTATTTATTAAATAATTATTCATTATTCAATGCCCAATAAATATTATGTAGTAATTGCAGACTGAGTTTAATGGTTTGATGAGAAATAATATATATATATATATATATATTGAATATTATTTGAATAATTAATATTTAATTTTAATTCGCATGTTATGCGCATGTTGAGAAATATTATTATTATTATTATTATTCTCATGAGGTTCCTTGGAGATTAAATAAATAATAAGGGACACTTGTGTGATTATTTATTTCTAACCCTAGCTTTATATAAACCCAGTTATATTATTTTTCAATTGACTATTCATTTATTTGATTGTGCACAATGAATCCGAAGAATCCTCTTGAATCCTAGAGAGCTCTTTTCTCTAAGAACCTTCCCAAGAATGGTGAGCGATCTTCCTCCATCGACTATCGAGTCGAGAGATCAAAGATAATATTGATTCCTACAACGCAGTGACGGTACAACGTAGATCTGTTGTCAGATTCATCAATGAAAAAAATAATATCTCACAAGGTAATTCCATAATTAAAAATCTATAAATATTAATTGTTATACTTTTAAATAATTAATAACATAACAATATAATATTAATTAATAATAAATAATGTAATTGATTATTAATAAATAAATTACAACAAGTCACAAATACTTATAAATAATAATTCTCTAAATATTATTACTATTAATAATTAATATTATATTAATAATTATACAACTAATGATAGATCATAATATATTAAAAATAAATCTATTTTTGAACTAGTAAATATATTTCTCAATACAAATTATTTTATTTATATTATTAAACAATAAATAATAGTTATAGTACTATTAATTAATTATTAATAGAATAATATATTATTATTTACTAATAAATAATAAAATTGATAATTATTGAATATATTAATTTTTAATAAATTACTAATAATTATATAAGTCATAAGATTTATAAAAAATATTATAAATACAACTTATTAACTAATAAAGATTTATAATTATTTATAAATAAATAATACGCAGTGAGATGCATGAGTTCACGCTTCTCCAGACCCACTTTAAAATACCCAAAACCCTATTCCTTTAAAAAATAAACCCCTTAAAAAAGACTCGTTTATGTAGAGATAGGGATAGGGCTTTTTCTGGGCAGTGGCCAGAGAGCGAAAGCGAGGCATACAACACAAAAAAGGGCTTCACCAAACCATTATAAAGGTGTGCGTCAGATAAACCCTAATAGAGTTTCAAATCAATGGGTGAGACTAAATCTACACTCGAGATTGGAGCCTCAAATTAAAGTATCAAATCTCCAAAGTTTCTCATAAACACGACTTTATCCCACCAAAGAAGTGGTCAACTTTACTTTTGGGGTCAATGACAAAGCCAGAGGTGTATTGTGCAATTCTTGTGAATTTCACCTTGTACTCCTCGATGGATTCATCATCCTTATTCTTGAGTCTAAGGAAATCTTTATCCATTTTAAATCGAAGAATGTGTGGAAAATATTTATCAATTTTCTTTTCAGAATTCTTTCCACTTCATCCCTTTGATCTCCTCCTTAGGCTTCGTATTTTTTATTAGCGTTCACCACTGATCAATTTCTCCCTTTATATGATAAACAACCAGTATGATATTCTCTTGCTCAAAACATTGAAGGAAAAAGAAGATATTTTCAATGGATTTGATCTATTATTCCGTGATTAAAGGATATTAAGATCCAAGTCTGAGGCCTTTGTCACACAATGGTATTAATTGCAACTTTCTCTGAGGGGGGTGTGTGTTTCCCCTTAATTCGAATTTCTATTCAAAATTTGATTTAATTGAGTAAGTATTGTCATGAAGTTCTTGAATCTTACTCCCATTGGGTTGGGCTTCTCATTTGGGCGGTCATCACATTTCCCATCACATTGGTTGTTGACTCTGTTCTTCCTATTTTCATCCATTGACTAAAATAAAGGTAGAATTAGGGATGAGAATTTTTAAACTATTAAACACATAAAACGGAAAACTAGAAACATTTTAGTGATTACTCACAAATGTCATACATTCCTTAACCTAAACACATAAAATGGAAAACTAGAAACATTTTAGTGATTTCTCACAAATGTCATACATTACTTAACCTAAACACATAAAACGGAAAACTAGAAAAATTTTAGTGATTACTCACAAATGTCATACATTCCTTAACCTACAAATTTATAGGTTTCACTACTGGAAATGGGGTCTATCCCCACGCACCTATTCCCACGGTTCTTTAAACCGTGGGGATAGTATGTTTTTTTGCTGTTTATACCCACGGTTTTATTAAAACCGTGGGTATTAATTTTTTTTTCGAGCCCTTGTATCGGGCTCCTCCTCAATCTCTCCTCAAATCCGCGACGCATCGAGCTCTACCCTACCTCCCCAAGCCGCGACGCCGCTCCCCGACCACTGACTCCCGACCCTCCCCTCTCCTCTCCGACTCCCCTCCCCGGCCTCCGACTCCCCTCCCCGGCCTCCAACCCCGGGCTCCGACTCCCGGCTCCGCCTCCCAGCTCCCGACTCGCGGCTCCCGACTCGCGGCTCCCGACTCGCGGCTCCCGACTCGCAGCTCCCGATTCGCGGCTCCCGGCTCCCGACTCCCGGCTCCCGACTCCCGGCTCGGCCTCCCGGCTCACGACCTGGACCTCCCGGCCTTCTCAGTAGTGATTTTTTTTATGCTGGAGTCCCAGATTTCCTGGTAATTTCTTAGTCTTGGTTGATTTCCCATAATTTCATCATATTACCTCTTGATAATCAATTAGTGTTGTAGTCAAAGGTAGCAGTTGATGCATTCATAGGTTAATGGAGTGGTTTGATTCTAAATTTTTTTAAGCAATTTCATTTTTTTATGATGGAATACTAAAAGATGAATGATATAAATATCCTGATTATCAAACCCAGTGAGAATATTTCCCCAAATTAATTTAGCATTGATAATCCTAAGATGCACTATTTTGGCCTTAAAATAGTATATATGAAGGTATGTACATACACATGTTGAGAAGTTTCGGGTGGTTGTTTATAAATCTATCAAGTTTCAGGTGTTGGCTTGGTTCCTCTTTGAGGAAGGGTACCCTTCCAATTCCTCAAATTTATTAATGCATTAATTAGTTTCTTACCACACTTTTTCTTTGTTTTTAGTTAATGCAGTGAATACATTAGATTAAATTCCTCTTAATCTTGAATTTAGTATGTTTCATGATTTAAGAGTTAAAGGTAATAAATGATTGTTTCATAAGAAATATCATGTTTATATATTAAAACCCCTCCAACGGAGGTGCGCTGTCTTCAAGTTAAAAAACAATTATTAGACTTTTAGGATTTATTGTCTTGTTGTACTGATATTTCTTTATGAATTGATGTTATGTTTGAATTATGTCATATATGACCCCTAATGGAATTAAAAAAACTAAGTTTTCCTTTTTAAATGATTAAATAACCAAGGAACCGTTTAAGTTCTTTGACCGGTTTTTATATTGGAATTACCCATGTAGAATTGTTTCCCATAATTTTCATTTTAGTATGTTGACATGTTTGAGCCACCATTCGGTGAGCCTTAGATTTAAATTTATAAGGGTATGATTTTCTATATTAAATGGCTTGAATTATCTTTTGAATTTCAGAATGGAAATTACCCTGTATGCACAGCATTTAACCCGCCTAATGTAAGTGCTTCAATGTAATAATTAAATATGAAATAGAAATTGTAAAGTATACTAAGTACATGAATTAGCCGTATTAGATGTAATTGAAAAATATGTTGCGTATTCATAGAACCCCTTACCATGTTAATGGAAGGTACCAGAGTGAACCTTGATTATTGAAAATGCCTTAAATGGATTAAATGAGTGGTTTCAAGCTACATGGCCTTGTCACACTAATGAAAGGCTAGGGTTGAACAAAATTGACTTATTGATTAATTATTACTTGATTAAAGGGTTTCATGCTACTTGGCCTTGTCACACTAATCAAAGGAAAGGCTTGAACCAAATGGAATATTATATGAATTCAATATCAAAGTAGGTGTGGCCTGACTCAAGCTCACCTTGGATACTTGAGAGAAAGCCTTGAGCACTCAAGGACCCTATTCCGAATTCAAGGATACAACTTTCTTAGGTTGAGACCTACATAGAACCTGATCCTTGTATAACTTTAGATGCCTGGTATGACACCATATAATCCCTCATGTATTACAACAAGATTCCTTAGATACACTCCTTGGTTCCAGAATTGACAAGTAGGTGCCATGGTTAAATCCTAGCCCAATCTTTTCTTAGACCCATTTTACCTTGGATGAACTTCTTAGACTAGATAGTCCTCTTATTGTGGAATTAGTTGGACTGTTATCCTTGGATTACACTCTTACCCCATGTGAGGCTATAGTTATTACTAAGTTGTTGACACTTGAGGTCTATGTTTCCTTGGTTATAACCTTGGAACTTCATTATTAAATATCATTACATGTTTTCTTCTCACATCTTAGAACCTCAATATCTTTCTCATATAAATTATATTTAAACTGGATAAAATTGATTAATGAAATGGTTACACATTCTGACACCAGTCAAAGGCTAAAGAAGGTATAACTGCTATGTGTCCCATAGGAACCTGTACGGGTGATGTTTATTTATCTCTCTATTATTATTCTATATACCAGTGAACTATATATTTTATACTGCACTATCTAGATTGGGCTGGACATCAGTGGTTCCATCCTATTATTATTTATATCTCACACCCTACTCAGGCCGCTATTACATTGGGATACTCGAGTATACTTTCATTTTCTCAGGACCTTGGACCTTGCTTTTCAATGTATGCTTGTAACTAGAGTTAGGAGAAAAGGACTGAGTTGGATCTCGGGATGCTCAAGGAGATCGCCCATGGGGTTTTGATGTGACTTTATTATTTTTTTATTTTATTGAAAATAATGATGTAATGTTTACTACTTTTAGATATGTATCATTACCATGTCATGCATTCATCTGTTGTTTAAACTACCATTGACCACTTTAATTCAGTTATAATAATATTTATCTTATGCTGCTTTGTCATTTATTTACTACCTCTTTCATTGTTGATTGTTATTTATTCAATTTTACCACGGTGTATATGTGATAAGAGGGTATAGTCCCCACTATCACCTCTCGAGACCCTCACTACAAGTCAAAAGCCTCTAACGTATGGGGAGACTCACCAGCCCCCCTGCCCTACACAACCTCTCCCCCTCCCTCTACTGCACCAGTCCCTCCCCCTCCCCCTTCCCTTGCACCAGCCCCTCCCTTAACCCCCTGCTGCAACATCCCCTCCCCCTGCACCAGCCCCTCCCCCTCCCCCCTCTTGCACCAGCCCCTCCCCCTACCATGCACCAGCCCATCCCCCCCACCAGCCCCTACCCCCCCCCCCCCCCACTACACCAGCCAGCCCCTCCCCCTCCCCCCTTCCCTTACATCAGCCCCTCCCCCCCCACACTGCACCCCCACCAGCCCCTTACCCCATGCTTCCCCAGCCCCACCACCAGCCCCTCCCCCTCCCACTTTCCCTGCTGCACTGGCCCCTCCCCCTTTCCCTGCTGCACCAACCAACCCTCTCCCTCCCCCCTGCACTACTTTCCATGTGGAGTGTCTTTTTTAACTTTTTTCTTTAGTTTACATCTCAAGGAAGACCTTTTTCTCTTTTTCCCTACTTATTCAATCATGAACTCCTCTTGTCATTAAATATGTTTTGCTAGCTACTAATATGCTTTGATTGATTTAATAATAAAATTGATTGTAATGATTTTTTTAAATATGATTTACATTGTTGATTGAATGATAATTTTTTTTCTTGTTATAGAATGGATAGAAGCTGGATGTATCGTACCGATCGGATTTCAACCGAGTTTCAAAATAATTTGGAGAATTTTTTAGATTTTGCATTTAGCAATGCGTCAGATGGAGGTTGTATACAGTGTCCCTGCTATAATTGTGTTGGAAGACCATGGTTAAGACGAGAAGAAGTTAGTTACCATTTAACGAAATTTGGATTTCAAGCAAACTATAATGTTTGGTTTCACCATGGAGAGACGAGTCAATCTTCGACTGTTCATAAACGAAATGAACGAAGTGACATGGAGAATTTGATATTTGATCGGTTTCCATATGTGCATCATTCCGAGAGAGATAGCATGCCGGTGCAAGAAGACAGTGATATCAGTACACATGAGGAAAATGCTTAAAATGATGATGTTGACATAGTGAAAAATTTATTGGATGATTCCAAAACTCCAGTATATCAAGAATGTACTAGAATGACCAAGTTGGAATTTTTAATGTGGTTATATCATGGGAAAACTATTTATGGGATTTCTAATACTGCCATTGATTATATTCTTACATTTTTGAAGGACTTGCTTCCTGATGGTGCAGATATTCCCTCAAATCATTACATGGCATGGAAGTTAATTAAGCAGCTTGGATTTGCTACTAATAAAGTCCATGCTTGTCCGAAAGATTGCAGTTTATTTTTGGAGGAAACAGCTGACCGTAATGACTGTAAAGACTGTGGTACATCTCGATGGAAGACAAATGCAGATGGAACACCGTCTCGTGTGCCACAGAAAGTCATGTGGAACTTTCCATTGATTCCCAGACTTCAAAATCTATTCATGTCTCCAGAAATCTCAGCCAATATGCGATGGCACGATGTTGAGAGAATTAAAGGAAATGATGAGCTGGTCCATCCAGCAGATGGATTAGCATGGCGGACATTTGACGCACAACATCCTGATTTTGCAGCTGAGGTGCGTAATGTCAGATTGGGCCTATCATGTGATGGTTTTAATCTGTTTGGTCAGATGCTTACTGCTCATAGCACGTGGCTGGTTTTTATTCATGTTTATAATCTTCCTCCGTGGATGTGTATGAAAAAACCTTTCACTTTCTTGAGTATACTGATATCTGGACCTTCGGATCCTGGTAATGACATAGATGTATACTTGCAGCCTTTAATAAAAGAGTTGAAACAACTTTGGGATTTAGGTGTGCAGACATTTGATGCTTCTTCAAAGAATACGTTTCAGATGCGTGCTGCCCTTCTATGAACCATAAATGATTTCCCTGCCTATGCAATGATGTCTGGGTGGAGCACGAAGGGAAAACTTTCATGTCCCGTTTGTATGAAGAATACACGATCGAGAAGGCTTAAATATCGTCGTAGTTTCAGTTTCATGGGGCATCACCGATTCTTGCCAATGGATCATCAATACAGGAAGAATCGTCGGAGGTTTGATAATAATGTTGACACTGAAGAACCACCTCAACGTATGTCAGGAAGTGATGTGCTTGATGAATTGAAAGATTTCAGCTTTTCATTAGGAAAAGGTCATTTGACATCTCGAAAGAGGAAGAATGCTGATACTGAAGTCATTTACAATTGGAAAAAGAGAAGTATTTTTTTTGTGTTGCCATATTGGTCTACTAATTTGTTACGTCATTGTTTAGACGTAATACATATTGAGAAAAATATATGTGAAATGTTGCTTGCAATTCTTTTGAATATTAAGGGGAAGACCAAAGATGACTTCCGATCTCGTCGGGATTTATTGGATTGGGGTATTCGACCAGAACTACATCCTGTTTGTATCGGTGAAAACAAATGGAAAGTTCCCTGTGCTTCTTATGTGATGACACAGGCAGAGAAAGATCAATTTCTGGAAGTATTGGAGAATATTAAGGTTCCAGACGGCTATTCCAGCAACATATCTAAACGAGTCAACAGAAGACATTTGAAATTGAAATCCCTAAAAACTCATGATTACCACATCCTTCTTCATGAATTGATTCCAATAGCAATTCGACATTTGCTATCCAATAATGTAAGGGTGGCAGTGATTCGGTTGTGTCATTTTTTTAGAGACCTTTGTTCTAAAAGGTTATCCAAATCATTGTTGATAAAAATGCAGCAAGAGGCACCATTAATTCTGTGTGAGTTGGAAAAAAATTTTCCTCCATCCTTTTTCACTTGCATGCTGCATTTAACAGTTCATCTTCCAACTGAGACACTTCTTGGGGGACCAGTTTCTTTTCGGTGGATGTATCCCACTGAAAGAAATATGTGCACAATGAAATCATATGTCCGAAATAAGAATTATCCTGAAGGTTCCATTGTGAGGAGTTATCTGGCCCAAGAATGTATGGATTTTTGTTCAATGTATTTGTCTGATGTGAGCACAAGACATAATCGACCAATGAGAAATGAAGATGAGCAGTATGAGGAAATTCAACCCTCGTTTCCATCTCTTCCCCAAACAGGTGGAATTGTCGGGTCATATACATTGGTTACATTGAGCTCTGAAGAGCGGAATATGGCACATCGTACAGTCTTGTTTAATTGTGGTTTGTTCGATGCCTATATCAAGTAAGTAATTTGAATATATATATGTTATCTCATATGATATCATATCACATATACCTTATACTTTTATTGTCATTTTATGTAGAGAACATAAACAAATTATAAGTAGAGTTCATCGGTCTTTGCCGTTGAGAAGGAGAGAGGCTATGCATAGCCAAGAGTTCCCAGCTTGGTTGAAATCAAAGGTATGACCATTACATTAAATACCTTAAAATATAGATATATATTTAATTATATTACTCATGTATTCCAGGTATTGAGTTTACCTGCTGACTTCATTTCTCAAGAATTAAGAGCGTTGGCTTTTGGTCCCAATTCTTTGGTTCGTGACTGCAAATCTTTAATAATCAATGGATACAAATTTGTTACAACTGATAAAGCGGTGAAAATGAGAACACAGCATGATGGCGTTATGTTAATTGCTAGAACGGATTGTTATGCCAGTACATCTGATAGTCGACCTCGATATGAAGATGTGTATTATTATGGACTGGTTGAGAAAATATTGTTATTGGATTACTACTCTCGAGGTCGAGTCACTATGATGCAATGTAAATGGTTTGATTCAATGACGTGCCATGGTACATTTATTGATGATTGCGGATTTAGAGTTATTGACATGAGTCGATTCCTGCATACCGATGAACCATACATTTTGGCATCAATGGCAAAACAAGTGTTTTATGTGAAAGATCATCTGAACCCTGATTACGGTGTCATTAATGAAGTAATCCCAAGACATATTTTTCATGATGCTGGGGATGAAATTGTCACCATTGACGCCCCCATCGGTGTTAGCCAAAATATTGCATTTGATGACACAAATTGTCCCATTGTGAGGGATGATGTTGAACCTGAGGTAGTGGAGGGTAATATATAAAAGCAACCATATATATTCAGAGTTCATTCAGTTTACCTTGACGTGAGTTTCTCAGGTTGGTACTAATTTAATTACTTTAATTTACTTTTAGTTTGAAATGATATGTCTGTTTTAGTAATGTTTGGTTTCGTTTCATTTAATTCTATTTCTTTCAATTCAGAAAAGTGGTTTTAAAATGTGGTTTTAAAAATTGTATAACTTGGTTGTAAATTATCATTACTGAAAGATGTTATGACATTTTTTAAGTAGTATCTATGATTTGTAAAAATTGTTGCTAAAAAATATTTATTTCATTCTTATGCAGATTATGAAGAAAACTACAGAAGCTCGCAAGAAGAGATTATTTGATGCTGATCCTGTTAGACGTGAGCGCGAGTTGTCTTCAGTGAGTATATTAATTTAAATATTTATCTTCTGCATTACAAATAATATCAAGTTCATATTTTTGATCCAATTTTTTTAGGGACATGTAACTCCAGAGAATCCTCTTCCCAGTATGGGACCGAGTAGGGATCCTCCTAGACCTAGGCGGAGCTCCCGTCTTACCACTCCCCACACTGACCCATTAGTGGACATCCCATCTACCACACATGTCCTCCCTCCGCTTGAGACCCCTGGGATGTTCCCATACATGCCGCCATCATCATCCCGTTTACCCTATTTTTCCCATTCCATGTCCACGCCGACTCGACCGATGTTCTCACCTGCACAGTTTTCATATCCATTCATGTATCCCCAGACCTACTATGCATATTCTGACATGTCTACGCCACATCCTTTTCCTACCATCCATCCTACACATATTGAGTCTGTTCCTTCAGTTTCCACTCCTGTTCATGAAGATCAGCCAGAGCATGCTGTGGAACAGATACTTCCTTCGGAGGATGCTGATCCAACACAGTCTACGGATGCCTCACAGCCTATTCAGGAGCCTGCATCAGGTTTTTTTATTATAAATGTTTCAAATTATAGCATTTCACTTTTTTTCTATTGTATTGTCACCTAACTCTTCTCTTTTCACCTCTTATCTTATTTAGTGGGATCTTCTAGTAGGCGACGTGGGCGCACTCGAATGCGGGATGCTTGGAATCGTGAAACTCAGATTATGGTGGATTACAATTCTCAAAATCAAATGGTAGGTAAAAATGCTAAGGAGTGTAGAAGTTTCATGGCTACTTTAGCCAAATATCATGATATCGTTCCGGTGGAACCGGTCTCATGGAGACATATCAGTGCCGACATCAAGGATAGGGCATGGGCGCAGATATGGGTACGAAAATTTTATAAATTTATATTGATATTAGTAATGTATTTATATGACTTAACATGTTTGTTGCAGAGTCGATTTAACTTTCCTAACGGTGAAGCTGCCAAAGCTGCTAGGTTGAGTGATCTTGGAGAGTATTGGCGGCCATACAAGTATGAGTTACATATTGGTTGGAGGAGCAGAGTGGGTACTGAGTTAGAGGGTGTACCCACAAACCCTGACTGTCCAAAAAGTCAATATCAAAAAATGACCGCACATTGGAATACTGAACAGTATAAGGTACTACCCATCTTTACTGTTTTTTATATAAAATTTAATTTTTATTACTTGTATTGTTTTTTTGTTTCTTAGGAAGTGTCAGCGAAAAAAAAACAAAGATGAAATGACATATCTACACACATTGGGCGCACTACAATGCCTGATAAAGAGAAGCGGCTGGTACGTTCATCTGAATTAAAATAATGTCTTTATTTATAACATGTCATCATAACTTATTCATGCTTTCCCTTGGTTAGTCCATGTCTTTAACTCAATGTTTGTGGGTATTTGTTGCAACTCACTTCAATCCAATATTTTTTCATTTATCATATATGGTTGTAATTCAAATTTGTGCACTTGTTATATGCAGCAAGCTGAATTGGGCATTGAAGGTCCTGTACCTCGTGCCAAATTATTCTGCTTCAGTAGGAAAAAAAAAGATGGAACTGCAGTTAATTCACAAACACAAGATAAAATTGTAAGTTTGTTTATTTATATTTCAAACATTTATACGAAATTCATAATTTAATATGTTTATAATTTCAACAGTCTGCCTTGGAGGCCATGGATGAGAAGGAAGCTGACAACTTAGGGCCAAATGATCATTTCAGTCAGGTGTTAGGTGTGGAGCATCCAGGAAGAGTCCGTTGTAGACCAGGCAAAAACATTGTCCCCTCAAGGTATTGGTCATCATCAGACTCCTCTAAGGCCTCTGAGTTGGAAAGTGCGCGTGCTGAATTAGCTGCGACAAAGAAAATAGTATTAGAGGAGCGTGAAAAAAGTAAGCTGATGAATGAACATTTCATGAAAGCTCTGTCAGTTTTGAGTCAGTCACTACCATCAGAGGTTGCTGCCACTTTTCATTCATGTATGACATCAATGCGCTCTTTAAATAATGCCTCGGGTGATTCCCATGAGGGTCCTAGTGGCGATAACGGTGGTGGCGATAGAGCTGACGAGGATGTTGCTGATGATGTTGTTGGTGATGAGATTGCTGATGATGATGCTGACGGTGCGGTTGGTGATGATGTTGTTGTCGATGTTGCTGCTGATGATGATGATGCTGGACATGAGGATGACAGTGATGGCGATGGGGGGGATATTAATCCCCTCCATTTTTGACTTAGCAGAGAGACGTGTGTTGGAGTTTAATGTTTTTTTTTTGTATTGGTGGACTGCTTGTATGTGAATTTCTTTATGCAATGAAATGCATTTTGGATTATGTTTTCATCAGGGGTGTTATTTGTCAGTTATTTAGGTAATTTTCACATGCCATTCTGTTTACTCCTTGTTTTTTCATGAACTTTCTGCAGGGGGAGGTGGGGGGGGGGGGCAGGGGGGAGGGGGGCTGGGCAGTGGGAGGGCTGGGCAGGGGGGGAGGGGAGGGGGAGGGGGAGGGGCAGTGGGGGGCTGGGCAGTGGGGGGCTGGGCAGTGGGGGGGAGGGCTGGGCAGGGGGGGGGAGGGGGAGGGGGAGGGGGAGGGGGGAGGGGGTGGCTGGGCAGGGGGGAGGGGGGGGGTGCTGGGCAGTGGGGAGGGGAGGGGGGTGGCTGGGCAGGGGGGGAGGGGGGGGCACTAATTGTTTTGAATATCACACTTTATCTGGTGATATTTCTGGATCTGTTTAACCACGATCAAATCACATTCTTATTTATTCTCAACTAGTTTAGTGTGCAAGGATGTATACATATATGTTTTGATCTACTGCTACTATTTATTCATCAAATATCTTTTTAAGGACTACAATTTGGATTCATACATGTTTATCATCTGCTGAAGTATTCATCCTACTACTATAATAATATTTTCTATGCTACTGCTATGCGTTTTTGAATATTTTTTCTACAAAAAGATCTTATATTCTTCTGAAGGAGCATTCTTTGAAGATTATTTTTATTTTCTGGGGGGGAGGGCTGGGCAGGGGGGGAGGGGGTGGCTGGGCAGGGGGGGGGCGGGGGGGGGGGGGGGGGGGCTAGGCAGTGGGGGGGGGGGGGGGGGGGGCTGGGCAGTGGGGAGGGCAGTAGGGAGGGAGGGGGGAGGGGCTGGGCAGTGGGAATCCTGCACTAATAAGTGCGAGATCTCTACAACAGGTATGTTTTCCTAAAATTGTGGAATAAACCTCCCTACCATGCATCATTTTTCATTTGCATTTACACACTATATGGATTCAGGTTATTGGTCGTAAAATCATGGAGTTGACCCCCTTTTCATCCAACATATGAATGCAGGTGATATGTTTTAACTATTGACTCCATTGTATATTGATTTTTGTGGGTCATGTCTAAGAGTTGCTAGACATACTTTGATTGTTCTCATCCCAGCATATCGATGAACCAAAATATTGGTGAATGTGCATGGGCTGATGGAATGAATGCCTTCAATTTACAAGCATGGAGAAGAAACTTAAGAGATGTGTATCATTTATGTCTCAGGGAGGATTGATGAAGGTATTTTTTTCCCAACTAACTCTTCAACAGGATAGGATGTATGGAAGTTTATATTGTTTACAACTCAAGCAGTAAATGATACAGTGATAATCACATTCTTCATGAGTTTGACTGGTATTTCTTATCATCATATTCAGGCTTTTTATTCTGCATTTTAATCTGCACTTTAGTATTTTATTGTCATGTAGTAATAACAAAATTTCTATATGACATTTCATTGCTTATGAGTCTTATATATTCATTAATAATAATTCATGGTTTTATTTGTTGCATGTACAGATTGTAGCAAATTAAAGTATGATTACCAATCAGTGGTTTGCCATTCGATCTTTATCAAGGTGAGCTGACAAATCTATGTGCCAATCTAACACGTCATTTGAGCTTATTCATGCATGACTCATCTATGTGAATTCTTCTTTGAGTTAAGAGTCTAGCTGAAACACACTTTAGATATTGGAATCATTGAACACACATGCATTCTGAATGTCCAATTTTTTTTTCCTGCTCGTTGGTCATTGGTTTTAATCTAGCTTCTTTCATTTGGTTGGCATTTCCGATCACTTTTGTGCTGAATATGTTTTCCATCTGTTGTTTGAACAGTTGAAACTGTTTGAATGGTTATGTATGTAGTATGTGGGTGTGTCTCGATACGTTCTGTTTGACCAAGTATATCCTATCCCCTTATCCCATGGATTTAAATTCTGCTTCCCCGGGTGATGCTGTTTGCACCCCCAAAGTGTCCCGGCTTTGGGATGATTTTTTTGAAGGACACCGACCCTTCACTGCCCCGAATAAAAAACTCCAAATCGACCACCTATAACATTCATACAATATTCCACATAACCCCATAGGGTTGTATCCCATTTTCTGTGGATAAAAAGGTGTTCTGTGGTTTCCACTTCCGGGGAGAGGCAACAATGGCAGTGTGACACAGTGCTAACGCCTCTACGCTGGATGTTCTCATCTGTCAGGAGTGCCCGATGCTGAATGCACCAAGTTAGGATGTTGTGATTGGTTGGGATACCTTTGCACCACCGGTTTTCCGATATCTCGTCGCGTTCCGTTCGTTCATTCAAGGAGGAGCAGTAACCACTGCTCGAGAATTTTCCAGATGGAGAAGCTATGAAACAGCAGCTATCCGATTCGTCCACCAAAAAAATAATGTGAAATATCTGCCTCTTCTCGGGGATGATAATGGCTTCAATGAGGCCTCGATGGAAACTGGCCTCCCTGGAGGTCATGTTTGGAATAGGGAATCCCAGAAAGTAATGTTTGGTGCCTACCTATTTAACATTCCATCAGTTTATTTCCCCACTCCAATCACCCAGTGAGAATGCTCCTACAAAATGGAAAGATGAGACAACATTCATTTATCCAGGTTGGACAGGGTCCACCTCTTGCGCGGCCAATCCTCCCATTTAGCGCCTTATCTACTGAGCATAAACCTAGCCCAGAGAGAGGACCCTTTGATGATCTTCCACACAAGCCTTGCCTGCATGCCTTGCATGGTTTCCGTAACATTATGAAGACCGACACCACCCTCGTCAATTGGTTTTTTCATGCGGCTCCAGGAGGCCCAATGGCATCTCCCTAGCTAGTTGGCATCCCATAAGAAGGCCAACATGTTGTTTTTGATCGTAGATATTGTTCCCTTGGGTGTGATAACTGAGAAAATGTGCATGGGTAGTGGGGAGGGGGAGGGGGAGGGGGAGGGGGGCTGGGCAGGGGGGGAGGGGGGGGCTGGGCAGGGGGGGAGGGGGGGGGGCTGGGCAGTGGGGGGGGGGGAGGCGGGCTGGGCAGTGGGGAGGGTTGGGCAGTGGGGAGGGCAGTAGGGAGGGAGGGGGAGGGGCTGGGCAGTGGGAATCCTGCACTAATAACAAAATTTCTTTATGCAATTTCTTCTTTCATTTTTTCTACTTTTTTTCAGCATTTGTTTTAGTTCTATATGACATTTCATTGCTTATGAGTCTTATATATTCATTAATAATAATTCATGGTTTTATTTGTTGCATGTACAGATTGTAGCAAATTAAAGTATGATTAGCAATCAGTGGTTTGACATTCGATCTTTATCAAGGTGAGCTGACAAATCTATGTGCCAATCTAACACGGCATTTGAGCTTATTCATGCATGACTCATCAATGTGAATTCTTCTTTGAGTTATGAGTCTAGCTGAAACGCACTTTAGATATTGGAATCATTGAACACACATGCATTCTGAATGTCCAATTTTTTTTTCCTGCTCGGTCATTGGTTTTAATCTAGCTTCTTTCATTTGGTTGGCATTTCCCATCACTTTTGTGCTGAATATGTTTTCCATCTATTGTTTGAACAGTTGAAACTGTTTGAATGGTTATGTATGTAGTATGTGGGTGTGTCTCGATACGTTCTGTTTGACCAAGTCTATCCTATCCCCTTATCTCCTTAGGATCCGAATTTGGTAAGTGTTTTCTCATAATGGAATTGAAATATTATGGTGTTCCCAGGAATAATCAGTTTTCTTCTTCTTTATATCACTTCATCTTTATTTGAGTAGTGGGGAGGGGTGCTGGGTAGTGGGGAGGGGGGGCTGGGCAGTGGGGAGGGGGGGGTGCTGGGCAGTGGGGAGGGGGGGTGATGGGCAGTGGGGGGGGGTGCTGGGCAGTGGGGGGGGTGCTGGGCAGTGGGGAGGGGGGGGGGCTGGGCAGTGGGGAGGGGGGGTGCTGGGGAGGGGGGGTGCTGGGCAGTGGGGAGGGGTGCTGGGCAGTGGGGAGGGGGGGTGCTGGCAGGGGGACAAGCAGGACGACACCTTGCGGCGGTCACGCCGCGGTCACGCCGCGGTCACGCCGCGGTCACGCCGCGGTCACGCCGCGGTCACGCCGCGGTCACGCCGCGGTCACGCCGCGGTCACGCCGCGGTCACGCCGCGGTCACGCCGCGGTCACGCCGCGGTCACGCCGTGGTCACGCCGTGATTTGGCCCTGCTCCAGGACGACACCCTGCGACGGTTACTCCTCCTTAGAGAAACATTGAATGGTTAGCTCTATAATTTTTCGTATTTCCTCATTCCTAAACTATATCTCCTCTCAGCGCTGCCTCTCATCCATCTTTCCACAAAACGTGCATAGCAGGTGGTACAAAAGCTCAATTCAACTGAAAACATTGGTTTGGAATTGTCTGGCATATTTTATTCCTCTAGGTATTCCTACACATTTCTAGATCTCCAAACCTCACCGAATTAGGTATATTAGGGGTCATCCAATCCTCTATTCATCACATATTAGCATTCATTTCTTTAAATCTTCTGAGAAAACATCCTCTCATGCCATCCATATCATCCTATTTGAAACTAAGTGGAAGATGTTGCCCCGCGGATGTCGCTGGACCGGGCCAACACGCTGCGGTCACGCTGCGGTCACGCCGCGGTCACGCCGCGGTCACGCCGCGGTCACGCCGCGGTCACGCCGCGGTCACGCCGCGATTTGGCCCTGCTCCAGGACGACACCCTGCGGCGGTTACTCCTCCTTAGAGAAACATTGAATGGTTAGCTCTATAATTTTTCGTATTTCCTCATTCCTAAACTATATCTCCTCTCAGCGCTGCCTCTCATCCATCTTTCCACAAAACGTGCATAGCAGGTGGTACAAAAGCTCAATTCAACTGAAAACATTGGTTTGGAATTGTCTGGCATATTTTATTCCTCTAGGTATTCCTACACATTTCTAGATCTCCAAACCTCACCGAATTAGGTATATCAGGGGTCATCCAATCCTCTATTCATCACAGATTAGCATTCATTTCTTTAAATCTTCTGAGAAAACATCCTCTCATGCCATCCATATCATCCTATTTGAAACTAAGTGGAAGATGTTGCCCCGCGGATGTCGCTGGACCGGGCCAACACGCTGCGGTCACGCCGCGGTCACGCCGCGGTCACGCCGCGATTTGGCCCTGCTCCAGGACGACACCCTGCAGCGGTTACTCCTCCTTAGAGAAACATTGAATGGTTAGCTCTATAATTTTTCGTATTTCCTTATTCCTAAACTATATCTCCTCTCAGCGCTGCCTCTCATCCATCTTTCCACAAAACGTGCATAGCAGGTGGTACAAAAGCTCAATTCAACTGAAAACATTGGTTTGGAATTGTCTGGCATATTTTATTCCTCTAGGTATTCCTACACATTTCTAGATCTCCAAACCTCACCTAATTAGGTATATCAGGGGTCATCCAATCCTCTATTCATCACAGATTAGCATTCATTTCTTTAAATCTTCTGAGAAAACATCCTCTCATGCCATCCATATCATCCTATTTGAAACTAAGTGGAAGATGTTGCCCCGCGGATGTCGCTGGACCGGGCCAACACGCTGCGGTCACGCTGCGGTCACGCCGCGGTCACGCCGCGGTCACGCCGCGGTCACGCCGCGGTCACGCCGCGGTCACGCCGCGGTCACGCCGCGGTCACGCCGCGGTCACGCCGCGGTCACGCCGCGGTCACGCCGCGGTCACGCCGCGGTCACGCCGCGGTCACGCCGCGGTCACGCCGCGGTCACGCCGCGGTCACGCCGCGGTCACGCCGCGGTCACGCCGCGGTCACGCCGCGGTCACGCCGCGGTCACGCCGCGGTCACTCCGCGGTCACGCCGCGGTCACGCCGCGGTCACGCCGCGATTTGGCCCTGCTCCAGGACGACACCCTGCGGCGGTTACTCCTCCTTAGAGAAACATTGAATGGTTAGCTCTATAATTTTTCGTATTTCCTCATTCCTAAACTATATCTCCTCTCAGCGCTGCCTCTCATCCATCTTTCCACAAAACGTGCATAGCAGGTGGTACAAAAGCTCAATTCAACTGAAAACATTGGTTTGGAATTGTCTGGCATATTTTATTTCTCTAGGTATTCCTACACATTTCTAGATCTCCAAACCTCACCGAATTAGGTATATCAGGGGTCATCCAATCCTCTATTCATCACAGATTAGCATTCATTTCTTTAAATCTTCTGAGAAAACATCCTCTCATGCCATCCATATCATCCTATTTGAAACTAAGTGGAAGATGTTGCCCCGCGGATGTCGCTGGACCGGGCCAACACGCTGCGGTCACGCTGCGGTCACGCCGCGGTCACGCCGCGGTCACGCCGCGGTCACGCCGCGGTCACGCCGCGGTCACGCCGCGGTCACGCCGCGGTCACGCCGCGGTCACGCCGCGGTCACGCCGCGGTCACGCCGCGGTCACGCCGCGGTCACGCCGCGATTTGGCCCTGCTCCAGGACGACACCCTGCGGCGGTTACTCCTCCTTAGAGAAACATTGAATGGTTAGCTCTATAATTTTTCGTATTTCCTCATTCCTAAACTATATCTCCTCTCAGCGCTGCCTCTCATCCATCTTTCCACAAAACGTGCATAGCAAGTGGTACAAAAGCTCAATTCAACTGAAAACATTGGTTTGGAATTGTCTGGCATATTTTATTCCTCTAGGTATTCCTACACATTTCTAGATCTCCAAACCTCACTGAATTAGGTATATCAGGGGTCATCCAATCCTCTATTCATCACAGATTAGCATTCATTTCTTTAAATCTTCTGAGAAAACATCCTTTCATGTTGTCCGAACCAGATCATCCTCATCCTCTGCACATGTCGTCTGAACCGGATCAGCCTGTTGTGATAGAAATTCAATGTCTGCTTTTGACTGAATTTCACACCAAACCAAGAGATAATAAATGAGTCAAACAATCAGACAAATGGTTTAGGTTCTTTTTCCTCTGCTCACTACACCTATGACTCTAAAACTCTGGATGCCACTGGCACTGCTATAAAAACCAGAAAACTCTCCACTAATCTAAACGTCATTCATACCACTGGTTGTCCTATAAAAAATAGGAATCCTCATATTAGTCTAAAGTCTCTTTAGGCTAAGGCACAAACAAAACACACTAACATTGATAAACAAGGTACCTTGACACTGGAACCTATAAAACATACAAAAGGAAGCACAACCTCTGTACAAGACCCCACGCTAATGCAGGCACATTTTGAACCCATCGGGCAGAGGCCCCTTCCATTAGATCTGGACGCTATCAAGATGCAGAATATAGATGATTCAAAGGACCCAGGTACACCTACTCTTCATTCTATTAATTTAACTTTTGTTGGTGCTAAATCTGTAGATAATATGAACTATTATGAACAGCCTGTATCCCTGTTATCTAACCAAAATACCATTTCGTTGATGCTATATAACATGAACATTACAAACTCAATTAAGAATGCTTCAAGAAATGAACCAATAAAGAAGAACTCTGGCAGGGGGACAAGCAGGGGGCAGGGTGGGGGGGCTGGCAGGGGGCAGGGGGGGCTGGCAGGGGGACAAGCAGGGGGCTGGGGGGGGCTGGCAGGGGGACAAGCAGGGGGCAGGGGGGGGGGCTGGCAGGGGGACAAGCAGGGGGCATGGGGGGGGGGGGGGGGGGGCTGGCAGGGGGGCAAGCAGGGGGCCAGGGGGTGGGGGCTGGCAGGGGGGCAAGCAGGGGGCAGGGGGGGCTGGCAGGGGCAGGGGGGGGGGCTGGCAGGGGGACAAGCAGGGGGTGGCAGGGAGACAAGCAGGGGGGTGGCAGGGGGGGACTAGCAGGGGGCAGGGGGGACCAACAGGGGGCAGGGGGGACTAGCAGGGGGGTGGCAAGGGGGGACAAGCAGGGGGGAGGGGTGTCCAGGCAGGGGGGAGGGGTGTCCAGGCAGGGGGGACTGGTAGGGGGCAGGGGGGGGGGGGGCTGGCGGGGGGACTAGCAGGGGGCAGGGGGCAGGGGGGGCTGGCAGGGGGACAAGCAGGGGGCAGGGGGGGCTGGCAGGGGGGGCTAGCAGGGGGCAGGGGGGGCTACAGGGGGCAGGGGGGGTGTCCAGGCAGGGGGGACTGGTAGGGGCGGGGGGGGGGGGGGGCTGGCGGGGGGGGGGGGCTGGCGGGGGGCAGGGGGGGATGGCAGGGGGCTGGGGGGGGCTGGCAGGGGGCAGGGGGGGCTAGCAGGGGGCTGGGGGGGGGGGAGGTAGTTGTTCATACTCAATTTTCAAAAACAAGTCATCTTCATTTGTGGATAACACAACCCGATCAATGAGGGTGGAATTAAGGTCCACTTCTAGAAGAACTCTAGCAAAATGCACATTATTCTAGCAAAATACCCATAATGTGCCTCCTCAGTTGCTCTATCCATTTTGATGGGAATGCCAATTGTAGATGTAATTTCAAATAATATCCTGGGGGGGGGGGGGGCTGGGTGCAGGTGGTACTGGGGGTGCAGGGGGGTGTCAAGGGTGGGGAGTGGGTTTGGGTTTGGGGGGGGGGGGTCTGTCCATGGGGTGTCTAGGGGGTCCAGTGAGGGGGGGGGGGCGTTTGTCCTGGGGTGTCTAGGGTCTGGGGGGGGTCTGTCCTGGGGGGTCTGGGTTTGGGGGGGGTCTGTCCTGGGGTGTCCACTTTTAGCATGAATTGATACCATTGCTGCATGCAACTTCCAACTCTAAACCAGATCTGTTTTCAGCTCTAAAATATATGCTTTGTGAGCACACTTACCCCATGGATTGTGTCTCCACTTCTTTAGGTTTGTTCTCTTCTTCACAACCCAAAACACAACCTGTTTTTCCTTGGACAGCTTTACCACCAAGGATTTTTCTTTTCACTATAGGTTGATTTTTCTTTCTCCAAATCACCTTGCTGCTTGGACTGTCCCTGCAAGCATTTTCAGTACATACCTTGCCTTGGGGCACCCCTTTCACATGAATCCTTCTAGTTTTAGGATCATGTGAGTTCTTCTCATGCTTCCAAGCCCTTTTTGTGTCTTTCCAGGAGGTTTGTGCTTTAGAACTAGTCTTGGATTTTTTTTTTACATTACTCTCAGCATAGGAGTTTTCTACATGTAGCCCCTGAAATCTGTTCCTCAAAGGAACATATTTGTCGTTGTATTCATGTTGATTTCTTCCATTAATCCCTACTGAATGCTTGTAGCCTGCAACTGTCGCGGATGAGGATTTTGTTGGATTGGTGTTGCCCGATCCGGTTGGGCCGAATGCTTGTGGCCCGCAACTGTAGCAATGCTGACCGACAGGGGGGTGTCCAGCAGGGGGGGTTGTCCAGCAGAGGGAGGGGGTGTCCAGCAGGGGGGTGTCCAGCAGGGGGAAGGGGTGCTAAACATGGTCTGTAAATCTGATGTAGTTCAGTATGTTCCTGTCTTATCTCATGCTGCTAAACATGTCAGAATTGGTGAATTGGTACCTGTTAAACCTGAATCTGGCAGTGCTGAAGATGTTGTGGTTATCAGATCAGATAAACTTGGTTATCAGATCAGGGGGCAGGGGGACTAGCAGGGGACTGACAGGGGGCCTAGCAGGGGACTGACAGGGGGCCTAGCAGGGGGCGGGGGGGGGGGGGGGGGGGGGGGGGGGCTGGCAGGGGGACAAGCAGGGGGCAGGGGGGCAGGGTGGGGGGGGTGCTGGCAGGGGGGGACAAGCAGGGGGCAGGGGGGGCTGGCAGGGGGCAGGGGGGGGGGGGGCTGGGTGGGGGGACAAGCAGGGGGCGGGGGGGGGGGCTGGCAGGGGGACAAGCAGGGGGGGCTGGCAGGGGGACAAGCAGGGGGGGCTGGCAGGGGACAAGCAGGTGGCAGGGGGGGCTGGCAGGGGGACAAGCAGGGGGGGGCTGGCAGGGGGACAAGCAGGGGGGGCTGGCAGGGGGACAAGCAGGGGGAGGGGGGGGCTGGCAGGGGCAGGGGGGGCTGGTAGGGGGACAAGCAGGGGGAAGGGGGGGGGCTGGCAGGGGGACAAGCAGGGGGGAGGGGGGGCTGGCAGGGGGAAGGGGGGGGGGCTGGCAGGGGGGCAAGCAGGGGGCAGGGGGGGCTGGCAGGGGCAGGGGACAAGCGGGGGGGGGGGTGGCAGGGGGACAAGCGGGGGGGGGGGCTGGCAGGGGGACAAGCGGGGGGGCTGGCAGGGGGACAAGCAAGGGGCAGGGGGGGCTGGCAGGGGGACAAGCAGGTGGCAGGGGGGCTGGCAGGGGGACAAGCAGGTGGCAGGGGGGGCTGGCAGGGGGACAAGCAGGGGGGGCTGGCAGGGGGACAAGCAGGGGGCAGGGGGGGGGGGGCTGGCAGGGGGGGCTGGCATGGGGACAGGGGGGGTGCTGGCTGGGGGACAGGGGGGGCTGGCAGGGGGGGCTAGCAGGGGGCAGGGGGGGCTACAGGGGGCAGGGGGGGTGTCCAGGCAGGGGGGACTGGTAGGGGGCAGGGGGGGGCTGGCGGGGGGGGCTGGCGGGGGGCAGGGGGGGGGGGCTGGCGGGGGGCAGGGGGGGGGGGGGGGCAGGGGGGGGCTAGCAGGGGGCAGGGGGGGAGGTAGTTGTTCATACTCAATTTTCAAAAACAAGTCATCTTCATTTGTGGATAACACAACCCGATCAATGAGGGTGGAATTAAGGTCCACTTCTAGAAGAACTCTAGCAAAATGCACATTATTCTAGCAAAATTCCCATAATGTGCCTCCTCAGTTGCTCTATCCATTTTGATGGGAATGCCAATTGTAGATGTAATGTCAAATAATATCCTGGGGGGGGGGGCTGGGTGCAGGTGGTACTGGGGGTGCAGGGGGGTGTCAAGGGTGGGGAGTGGGTTTGGGTTTGGGGGGGGGGTCTGTCCATGGGGTGTCTAGGGGGTCCAGTGAGGGGGGGGGGGCGTTTGTCCTGGGGTGTCCAGGGTCTGGGGGGGGTCTGTCCTGGGGGGTCTGGGTTTGGGGGGGGTCTGTCCTGGGGTGTCCACTTTTAGCATGAATTGATACCATTGCTGCATGCAACTTCCAGCTCTAAACCAGATCTGTTTTCAGCTCTAAAATATATGCTTTGTGAGCACACTTACCCCATGGATTGTGTCTCCACTTCTTTAGGTTTGTTCTCTTCTTCACAACCCAAAACACAACCTGTTTTTCCTTGGACAGCTTTACCACCAAGGATTTTTCTTTTCACTATAGGTTGATTTTTCTTTCTCCAAATCACCTTGCTGCTTGGACTGTCCCTGCAAGCATTTTCAGTACATACCTTGCCTTGGGGCACCCCTTTCACATGAATCCTTCTAGTTTTAGGATCATGTGAGTTCTGGCAGGGGACAAGCAGGTGGCAGGGGGGGCTGGCAGGGGGACAAGCAGGGGGAAGGGGGGGGGGCTGGCAGGGGCAGGGGGGGCTGGTAGGGGGACAAGCAGGGGGAAGGGGGGGGGGGCTGGCAGGGGGACAAGCAGGGGGGAGGGGGGGGTGGCAGGGGGAAGGGGGGGGCTGGCAGGGGGGCAAGCAGGGGGCAGGGGGGGCTGGCAGGGGCAGGGGGACAAGCAGGGGGGGGCTGGCAGGGGGACAAGCGGGGGGGGCTGGCAGGGGGACAAGCGGGGGGGGGAGGGCTGGCAGGGGAACAAGCAAGGGGCAGGGGGGGCTGGCAGGGGGACAAGCAGGTGGCAGGGGGGGCTGGCAGGGGGACAAGCAGGTGGCAGGGGGGGGGGCTGGCAGGGGGACAAGCAGTGGGCAGGGGGGGGGCTGGCAGGGGGGGGCTGGCAGTGGGTGGGAATACATATATACCCACGGTTCAAGTGAACCGTGGGTATATTCTGGAGCTGCAAAAACCTATACCCACGGTTATAAAACCGTGGGAATACATATATACCCACGGTTCACTTGAACCGTGGGTATATTCTGCAACTGCAAAAAACTATACCCACGGTTATAAAACTGTGGGTATACATATATACCGGAGCTGCAAAAAACTATACCCACGGTTATAAAACCGTGGGTATACATATATACCTACGGTTCAATGAACCGTGGGTAATATAAAAATTTCTGGGTCTATACCCACGGTTTTTTAAAAACCGTGGGTATAGGGCTATTGCGACGGCATTCCAGCCCGCGGTTGGCGAAACCGTGGGTATACCCTATACCCACGGTTTCAAGGGCTATACCCACGGTTTCAAACCGTGGGTATAGGTGCAATTTCCAGTAGTGTTTCAATCTAAGTTATCTATGGTATATTTCCTAACACAAAATTTTATGGTCATTTTTGCTTCCTTCATAATGGTTCGTAAAGAGCTTGTGAATTTATTAATGCATATCCTCTGTGAGTGTCAAACCAGGTGTGCAACAAATCCTCTTTGTGGTACAACTGGTGATGATTGAGTTAATACCCAATGTGTCCTTTTCTGGGTTATTACCCCTAGGTACAACTGTTCCATAGCCACATCCACTCGTAGTGTCCAGACAGATAATTTTAATATTATAAAGACACTCATAATACAATCCCAAAAGATTGAAAGGACTGATTTATTTGGGTAATTAAATACAGAAAATAATAACTTGAAATTGGGATACAACAACATTATTTAAAACTCATTAACATGCTCTTAAAACTCCATTGGTCTTCTAAAACGACATGGGATAACCTAGGGGCGTACATAAGAAAGAGTTGAACTATAAAGCCCACTGAGAGAATAATCAAAACATAGTATGATGAAAGTAATACATGTGAGTCAAGTGGAATATAAAGGTGACATAAAATGGTTGAGAATCATAAACATGAACATCGAATCACGATGTAATATGATAATGTAGTGTGCTTAGGATAACATATCATTCACCATACATAGTATCTCATGAGATAAAAACATTTTCCAATGTAGTGGAGGGTTATATAATTATGGTTACACTTGTCTCATTCATATCATGTACTTGCATTGGTGTGCCACGTAGATCATACAAAATGAAAACATCTTTCATCACTTTTGATTCCATGATTGAGTGTGGGTTAAATACATGGAGTTCACCAAATAATGAAGGATAGTTTCATATAGTTGAATACCCTTGAGTGGAAATGGGGATGGGTATTCACAACAAAAATGTTTGACATGGAAAAATCACAGGATAATTTCGGAGGCACAATGGGTGTACGTAAAGATTCATGGAAAGGTGTAATGAAAGTGAAAGGTGGTATCTCATTAATTGGAAAAAATAAGGACAATAAATAGATGTGTAAAAATATATCCCAACATGAAAAATTGGAAATCAAAAAAGGCATAATGCAAAGAAAGTGCTTGAATAAAGAGGAGGAAGAGGGAATCCCCTTACCTTGAGAGGGCACTTCTAAAAGATTAAGAGAAACTTCTTAAGAGATTGAGAACACCTTAGGATGAATTTAGAGAGGGACGAGGATATTAAGTTCATGATAAATTGGTTTTTAGTGAAGACAGGTGAGAGTTTGGGTGAGTATTTATAGCAAAAGATAAGTGAATTCTTTGGTTATGAAATTAATAAAATGACTTAAAAAAACAAATTATTTTAAAGGTAAAATATATATTTGGTCATGGATTACCATTATAGCATTTATTATATCACTTTTGGGCTATTATGATGTCATAATACGAACCTTGTATTTATATCGTATTTAATTTTTACTCAAAAATTCGACTGTGTCGGAAGTTATTAGAAATTCACCATTGGCTAATTTCATTGTGATGATTTCAAAAATAATATTTATTTTACCTAGATAATTTTATAAATATGAGAATTTACACTTAAATAAAAATCTATATTTACTGAAAAATACTACTTTTTACAATATAAACCGCTTTCTGACCCTTAAAAAACTACCTTAGATTTTGATAAATTGTATTGTCATTTATAAATAAAAAAATATTATTTAATAAGAATATTTTATTGAAATAACATTTATTTAAGAAATTATTGAATTTATCAAAAATGTGACTTGATGTAAACAGTATATTTTCCAAAAATACAATTTTGATTTCTTCGTATTGAAATCTATTTTTCATCAAACTCGTTATATAATCATTTATAAAGTAATAATAAAAAGGGATAAATGTAATCATTATTTTATTAAAAATAAAATATACAAATTCATATTACTATGGTCCAGATATATAACCCTTTATTGCACCAGCGTATGCCCTAAGGGTAAGGTGTGTGACGATGGTGCTTTCTTGAGGTGGTTTGGTGAACATGATTTGGGTCAGGATCTCAATAATCTTGAACTTTTATCATAAATAGTTTCGTTTGAGCTTTAGTTATGGAATATCAGCTTGGGTTTGATCAAGTGTAAAGTCGAGTGATGTTATCTCTCTCAGAAGCTTTGATAAATGGGTTTCGTAGGGTGCAATCCTACTAATCGGGGTAATCACATATTTTGTCTATGTCAATAAGATTTTATCATAACCCTTGATATACTAATCTTAATGGTCATTATATACAATGACTATATTATTAACAGTTAAGATGCTTAACGATCATTTAAATATGACGAACTATATTTTATAACGGTCCAAAATAACCAAAGTAGTGTATGTGTTTTCTACAACTACATTACTTAATAAGGCATTTGTTAATTCAAAAATGGAATTTAATTTATAAAAGTTAGGGTCATTACAAATTACACCGTATAAAAGAAAACACGACACATGATATGAAACGTGTCTCAAGGAATTAAAATTGAGATAAGGAACGCTTACCTTACATTCTCACTTAGTCGGGCGTGCCCTAAAATCTTATAATAAACTAAGACTCATTAATCATTTATTTCATAACCTTATTCACATGTATTCCCCTTTATATTAATATTTTGTATACATTTATTACATAGTTATTACTTCTTTTTAGTTATTATTGATCATCAGCCATTAGTAGTTTCAATTATCCCTTGTCTATTTTGGTATAATGGTTTTGTTAATCGTTCCATGTTCATGAGTTAATCATATCCATGATAGTAAATGTACTCAAATAGAAGTCCCATAATGATTTTTTAAGTTCCAATTTCATTCCATGGGAGTTTCGGGTAGGGTTCTTCAAGATGGAATCCATCACACGCTTCGAAGATTTTTAAGTAATAAAAAGAGGTATATTAATAGAGTTAAATATTAATATGAACATTATAAAAAAGACCATTATTTACTTATTAATATCATCTTATTGACCATCCATGATAAGATTTTATAGCATTATTCATGTAGGTGGTTAAACTGACACGAACAAGAACATGTAGTAATGAATAGATGGGTATGATTATGAGGTGATTTTATTATAATATCGTCATTTAAGAAGTATGATGATGTTATTTGGATGTTATTAAATAGATAAATGAGAATGGAGAAGAAGTTGTATCTTCTCTTGGAATACTTCTCGGTTTTGAACGAATTAGAGCGTTCTCTTAGACTATGAGTTAAAAGAATATGTGAGAGGTTTATTAGGGATGGAAATATGGAAAATTATAGGGAGGAATTCAAATTTTAGGTGTGAAATGGAAGGGGTCGTGGAGTAGTCCTTTTATAAGTGAGAGGGATGACATTTTTGTAAATATTTATTAATTAATATAAAAGGAAGGTCATATTCGAGTATAGTGGATCGGAAATCAAAAATTAAGGAATATTAGATGATGTTTGGTCGAGCATACTTTCATCCAGCCATTTAAAGATAAATTTTTGTGATGTTTCATGATATTACCCTTAAATTAGCACCTTTGCCGCGTTTTAGCCTTTGTTGTTGTGACCAATCACTACTGGAAAAATATGTTGTACCACCAGTTTGGAACCGTGGGTGCATGCCCCCAAATCGTTGGTATAACCTATACCAGTGGTTTGGTGAACCATTGAGAGATTTGTCGTAGGGAAAGACCTATAACGGTTTGTTCATACTATTGGTACAGGTATTTTATAAAAAAAACCCAACAACGAGTTTTGATCCTTGTACCTCCTAATTATATTCTAAACACTTTCCTACTTTATTGCAACATCTTTTATACGTATATCTATGTAAATGTATATATGTATGTTTAAAAATAATTTTTAATTATGTATTATGTATTATTGTTTTTATTTTTATGCATATTTTAATATATATATATATATTGACATTGATGTATATCTAATATATTTGGTTAAATATGATTTATATATTGCTAAATATGTATTTACACCTAATGTAAATTAAATTTTGTGAAATGGATCATAAAATTATTAAAAAATAATATTAATTAATAACTTTCTCATTATTATTGATTAGTAGACATCTAATAACAATTTGATCATAGAAAAAATTAATAAATTACTTAATACCTCATGAAAGTTGAAAACATGGTTTGAACTTCGGACGACTATAACTTTTGATCTGGGTATTCGTTTGGGCTTCACGAGTTATCATATCAAAGCCTAAGAAATGATCTAAGCTATGTTGAGTGGGGGGAACATATCTTGTTTTTTTAGGGTACCTTCAAAATATTTTAATTCATGTTGACATCATGATGTTGTCATAAAGGTCACGTTATTTGTAAAAAAATGTATTTTTTACTATTCACTGTAAAATCAACTTTTTTGGAAAAATATCAAAAACTCATCCTAACCTAATTTCTACATGTTGAATTCAAAAACGAAGTTCATTTTTTCAAATTCAAATTCTAAGATTTTTTAATTTGAATTTTAAATAGACATAAAATATAATGAAAAACTGTTTTTATAGGAAAATGACGCTTTAAACTTCAAGTGTTCTTAATCATATTTTAATATCAATTGTCAGTTAAATGATCATTAGTTTATTTGTTTGCATCTTGAAACATTTTATTAGAATAATATTTTTAAAGCGATTAATTTAATTAAAAATGAAAATACACAACACTTCCTCCAAATCTCTTTTTTCTAAAAGCCACTTTTTGGATTAGTGGTAACCACACAATTCAAAATTCAACTACAGCAACATTCCATAATTCAAAAACAAGAACTCCAGCAGATAAAATGCACAATATCTAGATTTAGAAAAAAGTAGCAAAAGACCAACCCTCCATTGTCACCTCATCAGTATCACCCAGCCAAAAACCATCCGTGAGAACTTTGAAAATTTGAATTTCAAAATTGAAAATTCAAATAGCCATCATACCGCCTCAGTCGATGCAACACCTCGCGCCGCACACCCTGACCACTGTCACTGGAATCTCACCACCGTCAACCGCATCTCTGCCGCTGCTGTAGATACGCCACAACCGGAGCTCAAAGGACATCGGAAACACAAACAGTTGAAGCTCCTGCAACGCCGACGACCGCTCGAACTGCACAACCCAAGACCCCTTGGAAACCACTGCGTGATTCCGACAGGGAGAAGAGTGGTGGAATCCTGGAGCAAGAGCGGAGGAAGGAGCGGACAAAGGCCGTGACAAGGAGCTCCACACCAGAAGAGTCCCACCGGCGAACCAAAACACCATCCATCACAGCGAATCGCATCATCTCATCACTGAAAGCCACAACGTGGTCGCTGCCGTAGAAACTCCAAAACCAGACTTCCCAGGACCTCAAATCCACCATCCAAACCAGAAAACAGTTGCAAAACGAAGAACCGCAATACATGATATCCTCCAAACAATATGAATATCAATGCATAAAACTTAAACAAACCTGATTGCTGGCAAAGAAACCACCGAAGATCACAATCATCACCGGCCAAAAACTCTGAAAATCACCCTCGGCAAAAAGAAGAACCAAAGCATCACCAGCAGAAAATCGAACCCCATCATCCGCCAAAACCCACATCCCAAAGCCCCTTCGAACCCACCACTCCAGGTCCGACCAGGAGGGAGCAGAGGGGTTAGAGGTCAGGGCAGTGCTTTGAATGGACCGGGACATCGATGGTCGCCGCAGAAGTCGAGCACAAGCAAAAATCTGAATCAAAGAAAAAGAAGAAGAACCGAAGAAGCATGCAGGTTACACGGTCGTCGTATCCCACCTCCCAAAACCATCAAAGAGCCACCACTTCGGGACCGACTTGGAACGGAGCAGGGGGACATGAGGTCAGGGCAGTGATATGGCCGACCGGAAACCGGACAACGAAGAAACCAAAGGGGGCCAACATGAGAGCGCCTAAAGAAACCTTTGACCGCTGAACCACCAAACCCAAAACCATTGCGAAGCCCTTGCATCGGATCCGACTTGGAGGGCGCAGAGGAAAGCGAGGTCAGAGAGGGGAGAAGAGGCCACGAGTTTCAACAATTAAAACCCTCGACAAAGACGGCACGGAGGAGACAAAAGGAGGAATAAAGGAGAGAAATGAACGGGGATCGAACGCGCCGCCACCCCAAAGCTTAGGGTTTCAGGAGAAAACCCTAGGCGAAGACGACGAAGACTGGGAGAGATCTGAGAGACTCGGGCACCATTTTAAAATACACAACACTTTAAAAAATAGCTTTTTTTGAAAAATATGTTTTTTTGCATTAAATGATTTTAATCATGCCCCCTTAAAAATGCCTTTTTATAAAAAATGTCTTTTAAGAATACATACTAAAATTTCAATGTTGTGTGTGATACAAACTATTAAGCATAATATCCATTTAACAGAAGAATACATACTAAAATTTCGAGGTGTTACGGGTCTCTCCACCGGGTACTTGGTGACCGCTAACATTCGATCAGTAAGTGTCCAAAACACCTCTTCTCTAATTTGAATTCAAAATCAAAACAATTCACACCAACTCTAGTTCTATTGATGTCTAGCATTTCCACTGATCCACAAAGACCTAGTGACGCATATTGTTACCAACACTAACTGTCAAACCCCTTCATTAGATATGCATCTACGGTCTGTGCATGGGTTTTTTATCTCTTTACAACACACCATAGATAAAGTTCAAGGATCATGTCTGAGAACGTTAGAATGAGAGGCAACTGGGTCATTTCTCATGCCACATTCCTCCAGCATATGTTTGCATTTCTCAGAGAAAAAACTAATGTTTGTGTGACCTTCATAGTCAATGATATGGAGGATATCATCCACCCACATATGCGGATAAGAGTTTCTAAAAAGTCACCATACAATCATATTTCATTCCAACTCTGATCGCAATAATGCAGTGACTGCTGAACCAACTTAATGGTAAGGTTGTGTACAACACTTCCTATGATAGTATTGAAGTATGGAGGAGGCTATGGAGGTTGAAATTGAAAGATTTGGAGGAGGATTTTAAACAATAAAAATGTTTCGTAGCTAGTTATCATCATTGTCCAATGAAAATACTTAAATAATCATATTTTTGCATCAATTGGTCCGTTTAGATGCGACCATTAATCGGAGCCTCCAATCCCGAGTGTGGATTTGATCTCAGCCGCTGTTCCGAAACGCTCGGCTAGGGTTTTATCTGACGCACCCTTATAATGGTTTGGTGAATCCCTTTGTTGCGCTGTGTCGTTTTCGCTCTCTCGCTTGTCGGGCCATATCCCAGCAGGCCAAAGAAACGTTGGCCCTAAATTTCTTCGTTTGATATCTATTCTAATATCCAGTCTCTTCATTTCGAATGCTTTCAGACCCTTCTGACCCCTTCTTTGATTTTGTTTCCTAAAAGTAACGCAGGTGAAGTATTTGAGAGAGCCAGGCAATCAAACCGAGTGTAAATAGCTATTTCATTTCATTTACCTGCGTTTTCTTTACCCGATCATGGCTTCGGATTCAAAGTGATCGGAACCACAGTTTCTATTATTACACAATACATTCTTTGTAGTTTTTCTCCGCCCTCACACTGACCTAGCGTTCCACCTCTCATTACGCAGCTTGCAAGGTCAGAGGATTCCATCTCAGAGTTAACTTCAAGGTATGCTTATCTAATTTTGGATGCTGCCTCCAACTGAACATGCACAGTATAATCACATTCTTTAGAGATTTTGTGTTTATATACTTTAAATCTGAACCCTTTTGTTTACCGGAATCCCCTCTGGACCTCCATTTAAAATCTTGTGATTTTTCATCGACCGATAACCATCCCTCATCCTTCCTGGTTAGCCCAATTAACAAATAAGATTCTAAATGAAATATAAATAGCTATTATTTAAATCACATGTTCCCTTCGAAGTCATTGCGAGGGCTGCTTCATGTTGTCAAAACCATTTTTTTTAATAAAACCTCCCATTCTGGGCCCTTAATGAGATATACTTATGCACTCTCCTTTTTATTCATATGCATAATTCAAACAAATTTATACTGCATATTTTTATGTGTGTGTTTTCATACTTCACTATATTTACTTTGTCTGGTTATTTTTAACCTGAGGGAAAAAAGCAGGGGCTCATTGACTTCGGAGAATGGGCCTCTCGTAAGCTTCAGGGAAACTATCTTCATTGCCATTGGGTGAACCTGTGCTCTGTTTTTCTGTGACTCAAGGTTCAATAGATGACGGGACATTGCCATCACTCAGCTTAGTGGTTTTATGATTTGTTATGTATCAGTTCTGAGTTAGTTTTTTATTTGAAATTTTTATGGCTTAGATTTGCATCTGGAGTTTGTATGTCTGGACTCGTCATAAATTGCTCCCTCAAACAGTATCCTCTCCTGTTTAACCCGTTGAAAAAAAGTTGGTACTGTCTTTTGTATTGCCATCTCCTAAACTCTGGGATAATGAGCAACATCTTCATTCTGCGAATTTCTGTTTTGTGCGACACATGGTTCAGTAAAATGAAGTCACGTGACACATTACCATGCTCCACCGGTCTGAATCTTGATATATGGTTTATGTTTTGTGAACTTACTCATGTTTGCAACTCTGTGCCCTAATATAGCACCAGGGAAACTGCCTTTGCCATTAGAAAGCTCTCTTTGGCCAAGTCTAAAAGGTACTTGGAGGATTTGTTGGCCTGCATCCCTTTGGTGTCTGAAGGTACTTGAAGGATTTCTCCAGCAGGCAAGCGACTTCTGATCTGAACGTTGTTTTGGAAACATGTCAGGATATGCGATTGATTATACCCCCATCTCAACTTCACCACCTTGTTCAGCTGTGGGTTTTCTGCAGTCCTTTGGTTCTTCTGATTGGTTTTCTTCTTCTTTCAAAGTAATTGTGAAACTTCCCCTGTTTGAGTTATTTTGTTTTAATTACACTCACAAATAGGTCAATATTGAATTGACCATAAGCACCTTCCATTGTTGTTTGAAACTGTTATTAATGCCTGTCTAGGTTTTAAATGAGTTAAGGAGCCAGCTTCCATTAATGTCATTACATATCATGTCATGCAGTAATGAAGTTGGTGCTTCTGGTGAGCAACCGGTTCAAGCTCCGGGAGCCCAGATGGATTTATTGACAGCCTTGCAGCTTGTTCTGAGGAAATCTCTGGCTCATGGTGGGCTCGTGCGTGGGCTTCGCCAGGGAGCCAAGGCACTGGAGAAGCGTGATGTTGTGTTGTGTGTATTGGCTGAGGACTGTGACCAGCCGGACTATGTGAAACTCGTCAAGGCGCTTTGCGCCGAGCATAACGTCCATTTGATGACTGTTCCCAGTGCTAAAACTCTTGGTGAATGGATCGGGGTAAGTGAAAATGCACTTATTTATGGGAATTGCCAGGTTATTTTTTCTGTGATACTGGGTTGTGTTTGGTGTGGTATAAAGAAGAAATTTGATGACGTGGATGAAGCCGAGTTTTTTTTTTTCCAGAAAGGATAATCATCACTTGTCTTTTCATACTACCTATTACAATTGTTGACCGTCTTATTTATGGGTGTTGGTAGGTCTGCAAAATTGATTCTTAAGTGGGTTGATATATAATTAATGGTTTTACATTCTATACAAATAAACATGATGAAGACAGTATCATGAAAAATAGTGGAGTTATACTTATGGTTGAAGCGATGCATTTTACTGGTATTAAGGATAGAAATCCAATTTATGCGCATATTTCATACTTTGGCATCATCAAACAAATATGAGAATTGGATTATACAACATTCCAAGTGATGATTTTTCAATAAAAGTGGGTTGATAACAAGAGTTATGTTAAAATAAATGAATTGAGATTCCTGAAAGTGGATTTAAGGAAGGGTACAAAGACGAACCATTTATAATAGCATCACAGGTAATACACGTAATTTATGTTTCATATCCCGCAAACCGAAAGTGGTCAACTATTTTGTTATCGACCAAAACCACTGAAGGGTCAGATAAAAATTTAACTGAGGATGACCCTTTCATTGGACGTTACAATCATTTCATAGTGGTCCCAATGTAGACGGTGTTTTGTATGTCATAAGAGATCACAATGAATGGATTTGGATAGTCCGTAGAGGGGTCAAATCCCTTCAACCTTTAAAAAGAGAGAGTTTAATAATCAAGTTATATTTTTTATAATATATATTGTGTTACCTTATGTTATTATCTGTTTTCTGCTGCATTTATGTAATATAAAATAAATGTTAAACCACTTCTATAGATAATGACTTCTACATGTTCTGGTGCTCCCAATCTCGAGGAACAACAGGTCTCTCAACCTACTGTTGTTCGCAGTGCAGAGGAACAACGACCTTCTGTGCGTGCTGGTGCTCCCAATCCTGATGAATAATAGGTTTCTCAATTTGTTGATGCTCTCAATGTAAAGGTATAACAACCATATGCACATGTTGATGCTACTGATCTAAAGGAACAACATATTGACAATGTTGAATCCAAGGAAGTGGTAGGCGACAAAGGACCGATGATGTAGAGAAAAAAAAGAGCACCATAGTTTTAAGGTGTTAAAAAAATCATTAAAGCGAAAAGAAAATGCATCAAATATGAGGTCAGATGGAATGTGTGTAGCCAGCATGTTAACCCCAACAAGTTCATGTTTAGTAGTTACATTAGAATCATCACTCAGCAACGTGTGCTGATTGATGTGGATTAGTGACACCATGTTGTGCTCATGCTTAAGACGGTGATGTGAGAAGAGATTACGATAACATTATGATATCATTTATTTATTTTACTAAAAATAAAATAATGAAACATTGAATTACTCTTCATCATCCCTTGTAGAGTGCATTTATATTAGATGGATCCCATAATAAATATGTATTAATGCTTGCTGGAAGGATTCATTGGGGATTTCGCACAATTCTAACAAGATGTCATCTTAAATATGTTAAAGGGGAAATAAACCTGCACCCACTTCTTATGTATGCACACATGGTAACCCAAGAAGTGTGGAATGTGTTTGTTGTTTATTGTACGGATGTGTCTTTTCAGGTGCATTGTGGTTGATAATACATTGTTTGACAATACATGTATTCATCACTTTGATTGAGAATTTTTTATTTATGAAACAACAACTGAGTGCTGAAAATAATGAATGAGTAACAAAACGAATGTACCTCTACCTTAAAGCAATGATGGGGTGTGCTTCACTTAAAAAAAATTGGTATGTATTTTAAATATACTGTAATACTTTTATGTGACATAAAACAACAACATAATTATGTTCATATGTTTATATGCAGATTGATGAATCTGAATCCAAATCCACTTCCATCTCACACCATGTTCTATAGAAGGATGCATGTGTAAATAAATATGAGATACTAATATATGAAAACACACAAAAAGTGTGAGAAACATGTATAAGTATGACATAATAAAAATTTGTTTTGCTTTAAACTACTATTACATAATAATGATTACTTATTTTTTATATTTTCTATTTGACATAGTCATAGGAATTAGCAACACCAATATCGGATGAACACCTACTATCGGTGGCCTTGAAGCGACCAGAACAACATGTCTGTGTCATAGGTGCGGTTTTTTGGGTGACACCCTAAACATATTTTGAGAAAAAAACAATAGGAGGATAAAGGTGAAGAAATGAAAGAGATGAAAGAAAAATTAGATGCCCTTGGAGAACAATTTCAATGGAAGACTGAATTTTTAGAAAATGTTATGGGGAGGAAGCAAAAAGAAGAAACAACTCAAGAACAATCATTGCGTGAAGATCCCCCCCACCCCCACTAGTTTTGAGCCAAGACATTCCCCTCAAAGAGTTGTCTTAGTTGAGGTAATCAATGTTCTAATAATTGTTTCTATGAAATGTGAATCAGACAAACACTGATACCTTTCCTTTACTGATATTCTATAAGGTAAAAATGGTTGTGATTTATATCTATCAACACCCACCCATCACCTTGTAGCGTTGTCTGTGATATTCAATATTCAAGATGATAGTCTACACAATAGACCACTTTCAACAGGTCATGTGAGAGTGGTGATTAGCGTAGCCCATGAGCTGAGTGTCGAGTTACCTGTTCCACTTGATGAAAATGATATTCATATAGTCAACCAAGCTATTAGAACATTCGTTTCATGATCTCCACATCTTGTAAAAAAATATGTCGATAAGGAGGTATTCATTTCTAATTTATTTTTCAAGATAAATCTTTAACAATTAATGAAAAATTATCTAAACCGATGAATTTTGTTACAGATGGACAGAGGGAAGGGGGTGAAACAAAAGACCGACTCAAAACCATCTAAAGGATCAACCAACTGATCACAAAGATCTTCTGAAAGAACCTTTACCCCACCCGTTTAATATCCTCATTTACTAACATTGAAGGTTCATGTGGAAAAAAAGTTAAAAAATGGTAGTAATCACATAGTTAATTTAGAAAAAAATATGTATGAAGAGGAATGTACATAATACATTATTGTTGATAATATAAATGAAATCCTCAACTATAAATGGTTAGGAGCCTCGGTTCTAAATGTACACATGAGGTATGTTTTCATGATTTTTTTAAAAAGCTAATATACTATGTTAATTATGACTAAATACATTTCATATTTTCAGAAGATGTATATTTCAAAACCAATTGAAGGGATTTCCCCATGAAAAAAAATTAGACTCATTAGTCCTCACACCACCTCTACAGAACAAACAAAAATAAAATTCAAAAAAATGGATGAAATAATGGCACACCTGGTCAAATCATTTGAAAGAAAACTTATGGACGACAGACTCTTCAACATTACAAGTGTAAACCTATACAATTTAATCATATCAAATATATTTTCATTTCTTTCATTGCTTATTTATTTTTGTGTTTTTAGGCAACATTGGATGTTCATCGTGGTCAATTTGTATACTCTAAAGATTTATTTCTTTGATTCACTGTATGGATACCCAACAAAACGACCACACATGATGATTTTTTTTTAATAATTAATACACTACATACAATGTTTTAGAACTAAACTTCAAGATATATAATTTAGATTATGTTTTAATGAAGTTTCTATTATGATAGAGCGGTGTATCAATATCATGAAAACCAAGGAATGAGGATAGGGGCTAAGCACAAGGATCCTGACAAGTTTTACAACTGGACAAGTATCAGGGTATATATAATATGATTTCACTATCTAAACATATTTCAAAACAAATTACTTATTTTTCTCAATGTGTCTACAGTGTCTGAAACAAACAAATGGAAAATATTGTGGTTATTATGTTTGTAAATTTATGAGAGATATCATATTCCATCAACAAACTAGCATCTTGGAAGAGGTATTTTTGAAGATAATTACTATTTCATTTAAAATATTTAGTAATACTTTGTGTATTTATATTTTTCCAATACTACCATGACTGTATAAAAGACTCATATTCACAAGATGATGTATATTTTCTTAGAAATGAATGGGCAACATACCTGATGGAAGAATGTACACAAATAGCATGAAGATGTGACTTCCATAGAAGTAGTGGATTGTTTCATATTTATGTTTAATTTGCTTCTTTTTATTATTACTTACATAAGAATTTTTTTCTTATACAGTTGAATTCCTTTCATATTTATGGGTCAATAATGTATGCAACCCTCACGAAAAGGTGAATTCCTACTACATATTTAATTAATTTTATCATCATTTTATCTACTATTTGTAAGTTATTTTCCCTATCATCTTTATTTAATACTTATTTAGTTATTTTTCCTAACATTGGTAGTTAGGATTTTTTTGAAACTTTGAGACAAGTAGGAATCATCAGCACCTCAATCCGACACACGGTGTGACCGGTACAACTCTAGGTGTGTCTTTTTATTTAAAATTGACATTAATTTTAGTAAAATAGACAACTGACATACTCAAAACCAAAAAAACACACATTCACATTGTTTTGATACTTTAGTAAAATGATCAAAAATTCATTTAAGACGTGTAGGAATCATCTGCACCTCATTCCAACGCACGGTGTGACCAGTATGACTCAAAGTGTTTATTATCAGTTTAAAGTCGATATTTTAGTTCAAAATTTTTCACTCACTGAAAACCAAACAAACACACTCAGATTGTCTTGATAATTTAAGACATAAATTCATAAATCATTTTTGATGAGTAGGAACTGGTCTCATTTCAAACTGATACACGATGTGACCTGTATGAGTCAAAGTATGTGTTTCCAGTTTAAAATGACATTTTAGTAAAAAAACAAGTGACATACTAAAAACTGAGAAAACACATTCATATTGTTTTAATGGTTTAGTAAAATTATTCATGATTCATTTAGGACATGTAGGAATCAGTCACACCTCAATCTGACACACGGTGTGACCGGTATGACTCTAATTGCATCTTTTTATTTAAAATTAACTTCAATTTTAGTAAAAAGAAACAAGTGACATACTGAAAACTGAGAAAAAGCATTTTTATTATTTTGATACTTTAATAAAATGATCTATGAGTCATTTGGGATGTTTAGGAATCATATGAACTTCAATCTGAGGCATGGTGTGATCAATATGACTTCAAATGTGTCTTTTTTTATTTAAAATTGATATCAATTTTAGTAAAAAGGACAACTGATCAACTCAAAACTGAGTAAACACATTTTGATTATTTTGATACTTTGTAGGAATCAACCTCACATCAATATGATGCATGGTGTGACCGGTATGACTCCAAGTGTGTCTTTTTATTTAAAATTAACATCAATTTTAACAAAAGGAACAAGTGACGTACTGAAAAATGAGAAAACGTATTTGGATCGTTTTTATACTTCAGTACAATGATACATGAGTCATTTGGGACATGTAGGAATCATATTCACCTCAATCAGAGGCACTATATGAATGGTATGACTCCAAGTGCGTCATTTTTATTTAAAATTGACATCAATTCTAGTAAAAAGTACAACTGACCTACTAAAAACTGAGAAAATGTATTCATATTATTTTGATACTTTATTAAAATGATCCATAATTCATTTTTGACATGTAAGAATCAATCACACCTCAATCTGATGCACGGTGTGACCGATGTGACTCCAATTGCATCTTTTTATTTTAAACTGACATTAATTTTAGAAAAAGGAACAAGTGACGTACTGAAAACCGAGCAAAAAATCCTATTATTTTAATACTTTAGTAAAAAATCATGGGTCATTTGGGACATGTAAGAATAAAACACACCTCAATGTGATGCACGGTGTGACCGGTACGACTCCAAGTGCGTCTTTTTATTTAAAATTGACATCAATTCTAGCAAAAGGAACAAGTGACCTAATGAAAAATGATCAAACACATTCAGATTGTTTTTATACTTTAGAAAAGTGATCCATAAGTCATTTTTGATATATAGAAATCAACTGCACCTCAATTTGACACATGGTGTGACCGATATGACTCTAAGTGCGTCTTTGTTATTTAAAATTAACACCAATTTTAGTAAAAATGACAACTAACCTACTCAAAATTGAGAAAATGAATTTGGACTATTTTGATACTTTAGGAAAACGATTTATAAGTAATTTTTTATATGTATGAATCAACTACACATCAATCTAACACATGGTATGACTGGTATGATTCCAACTGCGTCTTTTTATTTAAAATTGACATCAATTTTAGCAAAAAGAATAAGTGACGTACTGAAAAAATAGCAAACACATTCAGATTATTTTGATACTTTAGGTTAAAGATCCATGAGTCATTTGTGACGTGTAATAATTAGCTACATCTCAATATGAGGCATGATGTAGCCTGTATGTCTCTAAGTTGTTTTTTATTTAAAATTGACATCAATTTTAGTAAAAAGGACAACTGACCTACTCAAAATTGAAAAAATGCATTCTGATTATTTTGATAATTTAGGACAACAATCCATAAGTCATTTTTCACATATAGAAATCACTTACACCTCAATACGACACATGGTGTGACCGATATGACTCCAAATGTGTCTTCTTATTTTAAACTGACATTAATTTTACAAAAGGAACAAGTGACGAACTGAAAACCAAGAAAATGCATTACGATTTTTTTGATACTTTAGGAAAACGATTCATGAGTCATTTAAGATATGTATAAATCAACCACATCTCAATATGATGCACGGTGTGACTGGTATGACTCAAAGCGCATCTTTTTATTTAAAATTGACATCAATTTTAGAAAAAGAAATAAGTGACGTATTGAAAAATTATAAAACACATTCAGATTGTTTTGATACTTTAGTAAAATAATCCATAAGACATTTTTAATTTATAAGAATCAACATCACCTCAATTAGTTGCACGATGTGACCGGTATGACTCAAAGTGTGTCTTTTTTATTTAAAATTGACATCAATTTTAGTAAAAATGAAAACCAACCTACTCAAAATTGAGCAAATGCATTCAGATTGTTTTTATACTTTATAAAAACGATCTATAAGTCATTTTTGACATGTAGGAATCAACTATGCCTCAATATGACACAGGGTGTGGCTGATATGACTTCAAGTGTGTCTTTTTATTTTAAATTGACATTAATTTTAGTAAAAGGAACAAGTATCGTACTGAAAACTACGTAAACATGTTCTTATCATTTTGATACTTTAGGAAAATGATCCATGAGTCATTTGGGGTGTGTAGGAATCAACAACACCTCAATCCGAGGTATGATGTGACCAATATGACTCTAAGTGCATCTTTTTATCTAAAATTGATATCAATTTTAGTAAAAAGGACAACTAGCTTACTCAAAACTGAGCAAACACATTCAGATTGTTTTGATACTTTTGAAAAATGATCCATCAATTATTTGAGACATGTAAGAATCAACTTCACCTCAATCTGACACACGGTGTGACTGGTATGACTCAAAGTGCATCTTTTCATTTAAAATTGACATCAATTTTAGTAAAAAGTGCAACTAACCTACTTAAAATTAGGAAAATGCATTCAAATTGTTTTTATACTTTAGTATAGTGATCCATAAGTTATTTTTGACGTGTAAGAATCAACTGCACCTTAGTTCGACGCACGGTGTGATCGGTATGACTCCAATTGTGTCTTTTTATTTTAAATTGACATTAATTTTAGCAAAAGGAACAAATGACGTACTGAAAACCGAGTAAAAGCATTTAGATTGTTTTGATACTTTAGGGAAATGTTCCATGAGTCATTTGTGATGTGTAGGAGTCACACTCACCTCAATCTGACGCATGGTGTGACTGATATAACTCAAAGTGCCCGTTATCAGTTTAAATTTGACATTTTAGTTCAAAACGCGTGTCACTCACTAAAATCCAAAAAAAATGCACTCCAATTATCTTGATAATTTAGGAAAGCAATTAATAAGTCATTTGTGACATGTGGAAAGCAGTCTCACATCAAACTGACACACGATGTGACCTGTATGATTCAAAGTGTGTGTTTCCAGTTTGAAATGACATTTAAGTAGAAAACACAAGTGACATATTGAAAACTGAGCAAACACATTCAGATTGTTCTGATACTTTAGGACAATGATCCATAAGTAATTTTTGACGTATAGAAATCAGTCGCACCTCAATCTCACGCACAATATGACCAGTATAACTCTAAATGTGTCTTTATTTAAAATTGACAATAATTTCATTAAAAAGAACAAGTGGCATACTCAAAACTGAGCAAACACATTCAAATTGTTTTGATACTTTAGGACAACAATCCATGCCTCATTTGTGGCATGTTAGAATCAATTGCACCTTAATACAGCGCACAGTGTGACCAGTATAACTTCAAATGTGTCTTTTTATGTAAAGTCGACATTTTTTTAATGTATTCGTTCATATTAATGTTTAATTTACTTCTTCATAATATTACTAGCATAAGATTTGTTTTCTTATATAGGTGGATTCTTTTGCTCGGGTTGAGGTGATTTGTTTGGAAATAGATACCATGGGAAGATCTTTTTGAGAGGGATCATGGGTGCCAAAGACAATGAAACATTACGGTTTTAAATTGTTTGTGGATAATAATTATAAATGTAATTATACAAAACATCATTTGAAATGTATATAGTAGTGTTTTTTTATATTTGTGATGTGAAATTTATTTCAATTAAATTATATATTTTGAGTACAGGTTACAAGAGGTTGTTGCACTATGTTGTTATACACAGACCACACGGCAGTAGATATGACCTTTATCAACGCTATTTATAGCGTTGATAAAGGCCACCATTTATCAGTGTTTTTTTAGCGCTGATAAAGGGGACCCCTCTAACAACGATGAGATTAACAATGCTTTTTAGCACTGTTAAAATCCTTTTTTCGTGTTGTTAAAGGGTGTATATGTAGTAGTGTCATTTGTGTGGCCTAAATTTCCAATGGCGAGCTTCTGACTTGGTAGCTCGTTTTTATGCCCTGTGATTAAATTAACCTTATTACTTTTTTTTATTATGCTAATTCCAAATATGAAATCTATTTTATTGAACTCAATTTCAAAAGGTGATAAAAATTAACCTCAATATAAGTACGCGTGACATAATAAAACAATTTTTAGAAAAAAAAATATTTTTAGGCATAAAAATACTTATTTAAGACAAATATTATGAATAGTGTTGATCCCCATGGTATTTATTGATTTATGATTAAATAAAGGAGGATTATCTGACTTTCAAACCAATCCAAAACTGAATGGAATCTTGTGAATATTTAATTAAAGGAAAACGATTAAAAATAATTTTTTATTATAATAAAATATAACTTGGGTTCTCAAATATCAAACATAGGTTTCTAAATTCAAAATATTGTTTTTAAATGATTTTTTTATTCCTTAAATACATTTTTTGTCAATAAAAAAGTTTCATAATTTTTTAATTCATGTTGACATCATGATGTTGTAAAAAAGGTTACGGTATTTGTAAAAACTGTATTTTTACTATTCACGAGAAAATAAATCTTTTTAGAAAAATATCAAAAACTCATCCTAAAATAATTTCAACATGTTGAATCCAAAACCGAAGTTCATTTTTTCAAATTCAAATTCTAAAAATTTGGAATTTAACTTTCAAGTAAAAATATAAATATAATGAAAAAATGTTTTTATAGGAAAATGACGTTTTAAACATCAAGTGTTCTTAATCTTATTTCATATCAATTGTCAGTTAAATGATCATTAGTTTATTTATTTTCATATTGAAAATTTTTATTAGAATAATATTTTTAAAGTGATTAATTTAATTAAAAACGAGAACACTTAAAAAAACAGTTTTTTTAAATACATTTTTTTGCATAAAATGATTTTAATCATGTCCCCTTAAAAATTACTATTTATCAGTTTATTTGTATCATAGCACATCAAATCATTATTTAAACATAAAAATGATATATAAAGAATAAAAATGTATATTTTATAATAAAGAATTGTATTAATCATCTTTTAATTTAATTAAGGTTTTACTCTTATTGTGGTTTTTTTAATGATGTTTCACGTTGTATTCTCATAATGTATTAATGTTCATCTTGTATTATAATAAAATATATCATGGTTCATCTTAATCTGATGTTGTGTGTGATACAAACTATTAAGCATAGTATCCATTTAAAATAAAAATACATACTAAAATTTCGAGGTGCTACAGGTCTCTCCATCGGGTACTTGGTGGCCACTAACGTTCAAACACTTTAAGTGTGTCCCTAACACCCCTTCTCCAATTTAAATTCAACATCAAATCAATTCACACCAACTCTAGTTCTATTGGTGTATAGCCTTTCCACGGATCCACCAAGACCTGGTGACACAAGTTGTTACATACACTAATTGTCAGACCCCTTCATTGGATATGCATCCATGGTCTGTACATGACTTGTTTATCTCCTCACAACACACTAAAGATAAGGCTAAAGGATCATGCCTGAGAATGTTATAATGAGATACAACTGGGTCATTCCCCACACCACATTCCTCCATCATATGTATGCATTTCTCAGAGAAAAATCTAATGTTTGGGTGGCCATCACAGTCAGTGTTATGAAGGATATCATCCACTCATGTATGCGGATAAGAGTCTCTGAAAGGTCACCATACAAGCGTATTTCATCCTTTCTCCGATCTTAATAATGTAGTTGACTGCTTAACCGAATTAATGGTCAGGGTTGTGTACAACACTTCCATGATAGTATTGAAAGACTAATAATCAATTATAACTTTTGTTGGTTCCAAGTATCCACTATGTGAAATTTTCCATGAAGGTTGAAATTGAGAGATTTGGAGGAGGGTTTTAAACAATAAAAAAGTTTCGTAGCGAATTACCATCATTTTTCAATGAGAACACTTAAATAATCATATTTTTCATCGATTAATATACACAGATGCACATGTGAAAGATACAATTATAAACATATTTTTTTATCTTTTATGCAAAAAACAATTAGCAATATGCTATTTTTTCCCTTTATAACCATATAAAGGCTACTATTTTATTCTTACCCCCACCCAACTTATATTATTGGAACAATTATATCTTTTATATTCATTTTTATCTATTCGGTTCTAAGCGGACCGCCCATTAAGCCCTCGTTTGGCAATGCTCCTTTGGGAAGAAAAGAGATGATACAAGATGATTAAAACGGATTTCTCTTGTTTGGTGATGTCAAAAGGACGGAGAGAAACACAACACACGGAAATGGGGAGAAACATATTTCTCCCCTGTCAATGATTCTGTTGGTTTTGGAATCGTCCCAAAATCGGGACGATTCTGACAAAAATCATCCGCCCTTTCAGTATTTTTTAAATTCTCAAAATTATCCGTAGTGTCTATAATGAATAATTTATAAATAAATGAATAAACATTCTGTGGATGAATAATTCAAAACTGTCTGTGCATGAATAATTTATAAATAAATGAATAAATTTTGTTCAACGTAATTTATAAATAATGATTTTTCTAAGTTCAATATAATTTATAAGTAATAATAACAATCAAATATTTTTTTTGATAATGTTATATAAATAATTTTGATTGGATTTAATTATGTATATATAAATAATAATAAATAATTTATAAATAATTTTGATTATAGATAATTTTGATTATAATTAATTATGATTATTCTGAATTAATAGTTTATATAAGTATTTTATAAATAAATTTGAATTAATAATTATTTTGAACTAATAAATTTGAATTAATAACTATTTTGAATTTAAAAGTTTGAATTTATAATTTTGATTACCTTGAATTAATAATTTTGAATTAATAAATTATATAAATAATTTTGATTATCTTTAATCAATTTTTATAAATTTTAAAAAAATTATTAACATATGTTCGTAGTTTAATGTTTACCTAATTTTGGTGATATAAAAAGTAATGATTAATTAAAATCAAAATTATTATTTTTTAATTTTTTATAAAAAAATAATAAAAATACATTTTTAAAAGGTTATTTATGTAATTTAACATAAATTGTTGACACGGTGGCATATGTGATGTCTGTGGAGATTTAATCTATGATTGTTCACTACCACAAAACAGGGCAAGGGAAGTGCTGCCCTTTATCAGCGCTAAACAAAAAGCGCTGATAAAGGGGTATGCCTTTATCAGTGCTATCTAAAAGCGCTGATAAAGGTAGCTCTTTATCAGTGCTTTTTTTAGTGCTGATAAAGGTAGCTCTTTATCAGCGCTTTTAACGAGCACTGATAAAGGTTCTGTCAGTTTTTATTTAATAACCCTAACAGGCCATCCTCACTTGCACGCGGTCAAGCTCTCGCGGAAGCTGAACCAGGCCCCTCGCTGCCGCTACCTCATCCTCGTCCTCCTCGTCCTCGTCCTCCTCGTCCTCCTCATCCTCCTCCTTCCTCCTCCTTCCTCCTCCTCATCCTCCTCCTTCTCCGTCGTCGCCGCCGCCTCTGCCCCCGCTCCTGCTACCGTGACCGCCGCTGCCTCTACCGCCTCCACCCTCGCTGCCGTGACCGCCGCCACCTCTGCAGCCTCCGCCTCTGTCGCTGCCACCGCCTTGACGCCCCCGCCGCCTCCGCCTCCGGCGCTGCCTCCGCCGCCACCGCTGCCATTATTGATATTCATTTTCAGGTAAATTTTTTTTCTACCGCTTGAATTGAACGTGTGAAATCCTGATTTAAGGTGTTATTGCAAGAGTCAATGGATTATTGATATTATTGAGTTCTTTATTTAATCCTTGCACCTCAATAAACACCTATTGAATCTTGTTTCATGGGTTATATGTTCTTGAACTCTTTTATAGACACCCCTTGAGTGTGCCAAGTAAAATTATCCCTTTAATGTCAAATTATTAACTGCCCTGAACACCTATTTAGCTTATGTCAAAGATTTTAAACGAGGTTTCCCTTGATACAAGGGTATATAAATGGAATTGAAGATACATTATAGGTGTTTGGCCTAGATTCTTAATGGAATTTACCATGTAGGAAATTTCCATGTTGATTATGGCCCATTTTGAAGACCCTTTGAGCCTTATTAGTGAATTTTCCATTCTTGGTAAAATTGAATGCGTAATAATAATGAGGAGTGAATTTTACATGATGGATTTATTTTAATTTAATGAATTAATTAAATAAATTGAAATTATCTATAATGGGTTGAAAGGGAACACCATCTACTGCATGTTATATAGAATGATAATTGTGTATTTCATTTCGTTGAATGAAATTGTACATGGATAATGGGACATATGAGATGTTTTTCTTCATGTTTTGTAATATAAATATGAATGTGAATAATTCATTACTTATACAAATGGTCCTAATTAAATTGATGGATGGGAGGTAATTCCCCATTCTAGTTAAAATTAAAATACACCTTTATAGAGTATAACATAAGATGGTAAGGTAATTGTTGAGAATATAGGAAAATCAAACTCCCTTACATCGGGTGTTGAGTATAACATATTGCACCACAAATAATAATAGGATGTTGGGATTTTTTCACCACACCAATTTCTTAGAGTTATTACATGATGGCTTACTCCCCATCCTGAGTTCCATCTAGTTCACATTGTTTTCAGCTTGATCACTATTATGGTTGGATTTCTTTTCTCAAGGTATGTGATCCTTCTGATTCCTATTTGGATTTGTTTGCACCTATGATTTGAATAAAAATTAGTGATCAGATAGTGATTTCTATCAATAAATTTAAATTTATTTTCATGCATTGTCTTTTGGGGTTTGTGGGATGTGGTAAATGGTGTACTCGGTTTTAGATTATTTTATTCTCATGGGTTTCCCCTATTTAATGTTTTCTTTTCAGTTGAAAATCTCTTCTGTTGTGCGCCTCTCCTCTGCCACGTATGCACCTCTACCGTGTGCTTAACGACACCTTCACGGTGAGTTTTCTCCTGTTACTCATTGGTTTCCTCTTGTTTGCATGTTATTACTGTTTGATATTGATGGTTATAATGTGAAATGTACGGGCTAAACGCCCTGCTGAAAATCGTGGTCGTTGGTGGTCCTTGTTTGCGCACTAAATGAATTGAATGTTGGTTGGTTCTTGTTGAACATTGGAATATATAAATTAGTAATATATGTATACTTGACTTATGAATGAACACCCCAGGATGATAAAACTTCTATGATAACCCCTGAATTAACAAACAAAATTGAATAAGGGATGCTTTGTAAAATCTAAAATTTTGATTGTTTGGTTTGCATGGTGTTGCGATTGAGGTGTCATGCTTATAAAAGATTCGTCCACCTAATGTGGTTTTCTAGGGGAATGCAGCAATAGAGCCTTTATAGGGGAACATTAATGGAACTAGAGATTGGGAAGGACTCAAACACTCCTCTGATAATAGGTAGCTAGAGTCCCATTGGAAGTTTTGGTCAAGGGAGGGGATGTTGTACCACCATGCAGGAATGACAGTATAAGGAATAGTATATATCATATAGGGAGTCTGGCTCCAACCTAGGGTTTAGGAGCTGGTCATATGCATGTTATGTAGTCTACTATGGCTATTGTGGATTCTTGATCATCTACTGTCAATGGTACAATTCCTATATCATCTACCCTTTATTTTATTTTTTATAAAAGAGAATCACATTCCTTTTTTTCACTCTTTTTGTAAATGTTTTAGGCTTGGAGGTGTAAAGCTTGGATAGTGTTATCACCATAGACACACTATTGGTATTATAGTCCAAGAATATAACATTTTACAAGGAATGATCTCTAGATATTGGTGGTTATCATTTATTTTGTGAACCACCCATGCTTTATATGATAATATTTTATTTTAGTTTTGTTATGGATTAGTTTGTTTTATAACAATCCAAAATCATTTGTTCCCATATGAGAGTTACCTTTTTATCTCCAAAATAGACAGAGTTATTTTCACTTGGATGAGAGGAATCTTCTATCTGGTCATGTAGAACCAATTCAATCTATATTGTATTTTCTCATGGCTCAAATAGTCAGGCATATTGTAGATGTTTCTAGAATGCTGTAGGATTCTTTTTCCCCAATGGTAGTACATTTTTAGGATGTTTTCACTGATGAGGTATAAAATTTACTTCTTAATAAAGAGATAAACTTTATAATCTAGTTAGTTTTGGGAGAAAAATCAGTTTCTATCACAATTTCTAAAATAACACCAAAAGAGCATCAGTTGTTTGAATTACAATTTGATGATATAGAATATAATGGTTTCATATGGCATAGTACTTTACCATGGGGTTTTATAGTTCTCTAAAATAGACGGTTGATTGGTATTTATTCTTTTGTTGGACTATTGGAGATTGAACCTGATGAGAGTCATGAATATGTATCCTCATCCACGCATTGATAGTCACATTGATCATCTATGAGGTTCTATGATCTTCTCCAAGCTATATTTGACATTAGGATACCATTAGATGAGTTGGACATCGATGGACCTACCATGGACTGCTTTTAGGAGTAGTTATGGCCTGTATGAATTTTTAGCGATGATTTTTTGTTTAACTAATGCATTGGTTGTATTAAGGGACTTGATGAATAGGATATTTCATCCTTTTTTGGATCAGTTTTTAGTAGTTTTTTTCAATTAAATATTAGTGTACTCCCAACCCATAGTTGATCTTGACCAACATCTTATCATCACCTTGAGTACATTGAGATTGCATCATATTTATTAATGTTTTCTCCTGTTACTCATTGGTTTCCTCTTGTTCGCATGTTATTACTGTTTGATATTTATGGTTATAATGTGAAATGTACGGGCTAAACGCCCTGCTGAAAATCGTGGCCGTTGGTGGTCCTTGTTTGCACACTAAATGAATTGAATGTTGGTTGGTTCTTGTTGAACATTGGAATATATAAATTGGTAATTTACGTATACTTGACTTATGAATGAACACCCCAGGATGACATGTGTTTTACTTCACTCACACCATGTATAGATACCATAGAGAGTTGATGTGTATAGACTATACACCCCTAGTGGTCATGTAAGGACTACACACTGTGTATTCCACAAAAATGTGATGCATAGCTGGTGAGGTGAATCAATATGTATCTAAAGTACACGCCTTTAGCTCAAGTTGTTCTAAATGTCATGTATTTTCTAAGGCATCATTCAGTCTTTGTAAGACTAACTTGGAATAAATTTGATATATGTCAGATTAAATCAGGTATCTTATACATACAGGATGTTCACCCTACTGGACACACCATGTATATGGATTTCACATGTGTTTAAAGGCATTTGTACCATGATTTGTTTTTATAAAACCCAAACAATGCTATCTGATTAATTAAAACATAATATTAGGCAAGTTCTCGAGATCGAACCCATAAAGACGATGAATATGAATAAAGAATGGATGAATTCCAATCGGTTGACAAAAGAGTATGAAGATGGTGTGAAAGAGTTTATCAAGTTTGCAGAAGATCATGCATGTGACCCTTCTCAAATCCTTTGTCCGTGTTTACACTGTTGTTATTCAAGACAAATTAGTCCAGAGGAGTTGGAAGAACACCTGATCTGTCACGGAATAGATCGAAGTTATACATGTTGGAATAAACACAGGGAAAAAACCAATGTAGGTAGTGACTCAGAGAACAAGACATTTTATAGATCATCTAATATGATTAGAAGCGTGAACAGTGAAGACGATCGTATGGAGGGTGTGATTACAGATGTGAACAATGATGAAGATCGTATTGAGGAAATGACAAGGACATTTGAAGATGAACTTCGTGATTGCCCAAAATTGTTTGAGAAGTTAAAGAATTGTGTAAAAACACCATTGTATGCTGGTTGCACTAAATATACAGCATTGTCAGCCGTATTGAAGTTGTATAATTTGAAAGCAGGCAACAGGTGGAGTGACGCCAGTTTTACGAAACTACTTGCTCTCCTGAATGACATGCTCCCAGAAGATAATGAACTCCCAAGATGAATATATGATGCCAAACGAATGCTACGATCGATGGGTATGATCTCTGAAAGAATACATGCTTGCCCGAATGACTGTATATTATTTCAAAATGACCACAAATCACTTAAAGAATGCCCAAAGTGTGGTGCTTCCCGATACAAGAAAGATGATTATAGTCCTACGAAAGTTGTATGGTACTTTCCAATCATTCCTAGGTTTAGACGCCTATATGGAAGTGAGGAGACTGCATGACAATTGACATGGAATGCAGATACAAGAATTAAAGATGGGAAACTACGTCACCCGGCAGACTCTCCTCAGTGGAAGAGAATTGATCACGAGTATCCTGAATTTGGGAACGAGCTGAGAAACCTTCGTCTAGCGTTATCTACAGATGGGGTGAATCCTTTTGGTTTTCAAAGCAGCAGTCACAGTACATGGCTGGTTATGTTGGTAAATTATAATTTACCACCGTGGTTATACATGAAACGAAAATACATCATTTTATCTATGCTTATATCAGGACCAAAACAACCGGGTAATGATAATGATGTTTATTTGGCCCCATTGATTGAGGATTTGAAAATATTGTGGGATTTAGGTGTTACGATGTATGATGCTTACAAAAATGAACAGTTCACTTTGAAAGTCATGTTGTATGGGACGATAAGTGACTTTCATGCTTATAGAAATTTGTCAGGATATAGCATTAAAGGAACTCAAAGGTGTCCCATTTGCGAACAAGGTACGTAGTCAATTAGGTTGAAACATTCATCGAAAACCGTGTTTCTAGGACATCACAGATTTCTACCCCGACGACATAAGTACCGATCTTGGACGAAATCATTTGACGGAAGTTCAGAGGAATGTACAACACCGTCTCCACTAATAGGTGATCAATTGTTTGAGAAAGTAAAATATTTGGACACTACTTTTGGTAAACTGTTTTCGAAAAACCTTACGAAAACTGGTTGGAAAAAGAGATCATTTTTTTTGAATTACCATACTGGAATTGTCTATATGTCAGACATTTTCTTGATGTTATGCATGTTGAAAAAAATGTATGTGATGGTGTCATCGACACATTGCTAAATACACCCGGCAAAACAAAGGATGGAATTAAGGCAAGATTGGACATGGTTGAGATGAGAATACGAGAAGAGTTGGCACCGGTGAAGGGTGAAAAACAAACATTTCTTCCTCATGCTGCTTACACTCTTTCCAGGCAGGAGAGATATCAGTTTTACAACTTCTTGAATGACGTAAAGGTTCCATAGGGGTATTTATCAAATATCAAGAATATCGTGTCAATGGGAGATTTAAAATTAAAGGGTCTGAAATCACATGACTGCCATGTTTTGATGCAAGATCTAATTCCTATAGCTTTACGTTGCATTTTTCCCAAGAATGTCTTCCATACATTAATGAATCTCTATTTCTTCTTCAAAGCTATATGCAACAAAGTTATAGACCCGGCGAAATTGTCAACTATGGAAAGAGAAATTGCCGTCATATTATGTGAATTGGAAATGTTCTTCCCGCCGACATTTTTCGATATGATGGTTCATTTGATGGTTCATTTGGTGAGAGAGATTCGACTATGTGGTCTTGTACATTATAGATGGATGTACCCCATTGAACGGTATATGAAGATTTTGAAAGGGTATATCAAAAACCGAAGTCGTCCAGAGGGTTGTATTGCGGAGCAATATATTGTTGAGGAAGCTGTTGAATTTTGTACCGAATACCTTTCTGGTGTGGAAATCATTGGCCTACCGAAATCTCATCACACTGAGTGGCTTGAGGGTGAAGGAATTTTTGGAAGAGAGGTTGTCACAATCAATATTACAGATCGGGAGCAGGACCAACTTTACATTTTTCATAACAGTTTCGGCGTTGACCCATATGTTCAAACTCACAAAGAAATTCTTAGGCGTTTGAATCCTTCTAGGGATGAAAAATGGATATCAGATACACATAATCGACATTTTATAGGATGGTTTTGAGACCATATTTTTAAGCAGTTAGATGAAAATCCAGACTCAATTTCAGAACGACTTCGATGGCTGGCCGGAGGAGCAAGTGTGTACGTATTATCTTACAATGCTTATGCAGTTAACGGTTATACATTCTATACTAATGAACATGATGAAGACAGTACCATGCAGAATAGTGGGGTTACACTTGTGGTTGAGGCGATGCATGTTTCCGGTGCTAAGGAAAAAAATCCAATTTATGTGAATATGTCATACTTTGGCATCATCAAACGAATATGGTAGTTGGATTATATGAAATTAAAAGTGTCGATTTTTCAATGCAAGTGGGTTGATAACTGGAGTGATGTTAAAATAGATGAATTAGGATTCGTGAAAGTTGATTTCAGTAAGGAAGGGGAGAAAGACGAACCATTTATAATGGCATCACAGGCAGTACAAGTATTTTATGTTCCAGACCCCGCAAACCGAAATTGGTCAATTGTTCTGTTATCGACCAAAACAACTGAAGGGTCAGATGAAAGTTCAACGGAGGTTGACCCTTTTATAAGGACTTCACAATAATTTCGCAGCGGTCCCAATGTAGACGGCGTTTTGTATGTCAGAGGAGACCATAATGAAGGAATTTACATAGTCGATAGAGGACACTACTGGAAATGGGAGTTTTCCCAACAGTTGTTTACCAATGATTCAAAGAAACCGTTGGTATATTCTGTCTTTTCCAATGGTTTATATAAACCGTTGGGAAATACCTTTTAGAAGAGACTTTTCCCAACGGTTTTATGAAACCGTTGGGAAAATTGGAGAAAATTCAGTCTTCCCCAACGGTTTCATAAAACCGTTGGGAAAAGGTGGGAAAAACTTATTTTTTCCAACGGTTTTATGAAACCATTGGGAAAGACTGGTTTTTTCCCAATGGTTACCTTTTAGAAGAGACTTTTCCCAACGGTTTTATGAAACCGTTGGGAAAAGTGGAGAAAATTCAGTCTTCCCCAACGGTTTCATAAAACCGTTGGGAAAAGGTGGGAAAAACTTATTTTTTCCAACAATTTTATGAAACCGTTGGGAAAGACTGGTTTTTCCCAATGGTTTTTATGAACCATTGGGAAAAAACCCCCAAATACCCCAATGCTAGCAGCGGCCTCCCCATGATTCAGAAGCGGATCCAGAGCCTTCTGCTCGTCTCCAGAAGCTCTCCAGAAGCAATTCCTCGGCAGAATCACTTCCCAATCCCCACATCTTCCATCAGATCACCAGCCACCAGGTTAGATTCCTATATTTTACTTCCACCTGTTATAAATAATATACTTCTACGAATGATTTCCTAATTCCCAAATTTTAGGGTTTCCGTAAAAATTTATGATTATTCCACGAATTGTGTAGTCAAATCCCTATATCAGTGTATGTCCAATTAATGTTTTCATTACACATTTACATTTATAAGGGCACGGTGTCTCTTTATTGTGTTCTAATTTTGAAGATTCATAGTTTTGGTTGTGCGGTGGTTTTGGTTGTGCGGTGGTTTGTGATGTGCAATATTTTTGTTGTGATATGTGGTTGTTTTGGTGAGATGGTTGGTCGATGTAACATGGCGTCGATGGTTATTGTGAGATGGTGAGTTATTGTGTGGTGGTTTTATTAGTTTCCTGGTTATCTATGGAATAAATTATGTTGTTAAAACCAAAAGACAAGATATTAAATAAATTAGATGGAATAGAAATGGATGTGTAGTAAATGGATTTAATTAATTTAACATTAAATGAATGGACAATGTAAGTGTGAATGAAGTGGCTTATAAATGAAAGTGAGAAATGCTATGCGTCTTGTGTGGTGGTGGTGTGGTTTATGTGTTTTATGGTAGTAGTGAAGTGTGTGATTATGTAGTTAATGTGAACCCATAGGTTGAGTATTTTGTGCTATCTATATATCATGTATTTTTATGTTATTTCTACACATTCCCAACCAGAGTTAAATAAACTTACCAACGATCAGAGGTTTTGAGTTATGGGTATTTTTTCTAATATCTAGGATGGTGGTTATATGGTTGGATAGCTACCATTTCTTCCCTACTCTTCCTTCAAAAGTGATTGACCATGTGTTTTTAGGCAAGATGCGATGTGATTGTCCATGTGTTTTCAGGTGAGATGTACTATGATTTCCCTAGTGTTTTCCAGTGAGGTGTGATGTGATAAGGCTATAATAAGATGTGGCATGTGGTTGGGGTCATGTAGGGTAGGAGGATGGCACAAGGTTGATGTTATTCATGTTCATGATACCCTACTAATATGGTTATGGGAAGAGGCATACTGTGATGTGATATAACACATTAATTTCTTGTTGGTTTTACATTTTTTCAATAACACATTTGTATGTTTTTTTTCACATGTGTAGTTGATACCTTGACTATTTTCTTCCTTTATCGTTTACTTAAATGTATTTTCTATTAAAGTTCAATCCTATTGAATTGTTTATGACAAAATGACTTATATAAATTCTTTTTACAGAATGGACAGAAGTTGGATGTATGAAACCGATTGGATCTCAAGCGATTTTCAAAACAATTTGGAGATCTTTATAGATTTTTCATTTCACAATGCTTCAGATAGTGGTCGCATACACTGCTCATGTTCCAATTGTGTTGGTAGACCTTGGTTGAGCCGTGAAGAAGTCAGCTACCACATAACCAAAAATGATTTTCAAGCAAACTACTTTGTGTGGTATCACAATGGGGAGAAAATGAAATCTCAAATTGGTGATGATCGAAATGAAAGGACTGGAATGGAGAATTTGTTAGATGATTGGTTTCCGTTTATTCGTCATCATGAAAAAGAAAGGATTTCGACTCAAGAAGACTTCGATATGAGGACAGCTGATGCATCTAGTGAAAATGATGATATTGATAGGGTGAAAAAATTGAATGATGCTGCCATGACTCCAGTATATCGACAATGCGATAAAATGAAAAGGCTGGAATTTTTAATCCGATTGTTTCATGGGAAAACTATGTATGGAATTTCTAATACAGAAATCGATTACATTCTTACCCTCTTGAAGGATTTACTTCCAGATGATGCAGATATTCCCTCAAAACACTATATGGCATGGAAGTTAGTTGAGGAACTTGGATTTTCAAGAAACAAAATTCATGCTTGCCCGAAAGATTGCAGTTTATTCTGGGAGGAAACCGCTGAACGAAATGATTGTATAAAATGTGGCACATCCTGCTGGAAGACAAAATCTGATGGAACACCATCCCGCATTCCACAAAAAGTAATGTGGCACTTTCCATTGATCCCCAGACTTCAGAATCTTTTTATGTCTGATGACATATCAATAAAAATGAGATGGCATGATACCGAGAGAAAGAAGACTAATGATGAGTTGGTTCATCCTGCAGATGGATTTGCATGGCAGAGATTTGATGCTCGACATCCTGATTTTGCAGTTGACGTGCGTAATGTGAGGCTGGGTCTTTCATGTGACGTTTTTAATCCGTTTGGGCAGATGCTTACTTCGCACAACACATGACCAGTTTTTATACACATTTATAATCTTCCTCCATGGTTGTGTATGAAAAAACCTTTCACTTTCATGAGTATACTCATATCTGGTCCTTCTGATCCCGGTATTGATATTGATGTATACATGAAACCTTTAATAAAAGAGTTGAAACTTCTTTGGGATGTGGGTGTGCGCACATACGATGCATGTTCAAAAGACATATTTTAGATGCGTGTTGTGCTTATGTGGACGATCAATGATTTTCCAGCTTATGCAATGATGTCTGGATGGAGCACGAAGGGAAAACTGTCATGTCCAGTTTGTATGAAGAATACACGATCTAGAAGACTGAAACATCGTTGTAGTTTCAGTTTTATGGGACATCGACGATTCTTGCCAAAGGATCATCCATATAGAATGAATCGTCGAAGATTTGATAATACCATAGAGACCGATGATTCACCTTAGCGTATGTCTGGAACTGATGTGCTTAATGAATAGAAAGATTTCAGTTTTTCATTCGGGAAGGGTCAAATGAAATCTGGAAAGAGAAAGAATGTTTCCACTGAAACCTGTTACAATTGGAGGAAGAAGAGTATCTTTTTTGATTTTCCTTATTGGTCAACCAATTTGTTACGTCATTGCTTAGACGTAATACATATTGAAAAGAATATATGCGAAATGTTGCTTTCGGTTCTTCTAAATGTCAAGGGGAAGACAAAAGATGATTTACGATCTCGGCGTGACTTGGTGGATTGGGGCATCAGACCAGAATTGCATCCTGTACGTATCAGTGAAAATAAATGGAAACTTCCATGTGCTTCTTATGTGATGACACCTACGAAAAAAAAACAATTTCTGGAAGTATTAGAGACTATTAGAGTTCCTGATGGCTATTCAAGCAACATATCTAAACGGGTCAACAGAAGAGAGTTGAAGCTAAAATCTTTGAAGACTCATGATTATCACGTTCTACTGTATGAGTTGCTTCCAATAGCAATCCGTCATCTTTTGTCCAATAATGTAAGGGTGGTTGTTATTCGGTTGTGCCACTTTTTTAGAGATCTTTGTGCTAAAAAGTTGTCCAAGTCTTTCTTGCAAAAAATGTTGACAGATGCCCCATTAATTTTGTGTGAGTTGGAGAAAATATTTCCTCCATCATTTTTCACATGCATGTTGCATCTGACTATCCATATTCCCACTGAAATACTTCTCGAAGGACCTGTTTATTTTCGTTGGATGTATCCAACTGAAAGAAATATGTTCACATTAAAGTCTTATGTCCGAAACATAAATCATCCCGAAGGTTCTATCGTGAACGGTTACTTGACTCAAGAATGTATGGATTTCTGCTCAATGTATTTGTCTGATCTTACTACAAGATTGAACAGACCAATGAGAAATGAAGAAGAACAGTATGAGAAAATTGAACCCATTTTTCCATCACTTCCTCAAACAGGAGGAATTCCTGGATCATATACATTGAAGACATTAAGCCATGGAGAGCGGGAGATGGCACATCGCACAATTTTGTTCAACTGTGATTTGTTCGATGACTATATCAGATAACTAAATTGATTATGTATATCTTACATATATATCTATTAAACTATTAATATTTTTTATCTACAGGGAACATAAAACAATGATAAATAGGAAGCATCATTCTTTATCTTTGAGAAGGAGAGAGACTTTTCATAGCACAGAGTTTTCTGCTTGGTTAAAATTGAAGGTATAAAAAAATTAATGTTTAAAATAATTATATAAATATTTAATTAACTTTAATAGTCATTTATATTGCAGGTATTGAGTTTGTCTGCTGACTCTGTCTCTGAGGAAATAAGAGCTTTGGCTTTTGGTCCTAATACCGTGGTTCATGACTGTAAATCAATTGTTATCAATGGGTACAAATTTATTGTCACTGAACGAGCAAAAAACATGAGAACACAACATGATGGTGTTATGGTTACTTCCACAACAGATTGTTATGCCAGTGTATCAAATAGTAGACCGTGATTTGAAAATGTGGGTTATTATGGAGTTGTTGAGAAAATAATAATATTGGATTATTACTCTCATGGACGAGTCACAATGATGAAATTCCATTGGTTTGATTCGATGACGAGACATGACACATTTATTGATGATTGTGGATTTCGAGTAATTAATATGACTCGCACTCTTGCTACCGAAGAACCATATGTGTTGGCATCAATGGATAAACAAGTTTTTTATGTCAAAGACCAACTTCGACCTGAATTTAGTGTCATAGTTGAAGTAATTCCAAGACATATTTTTGATGATGGTGATGATGGAATTGACACTGTCCCTAGTGCCATTGGAACCAATCCATTTATTTCTTTTGATGACTCAAGTAGCTCAATTTTCAGAGTTGATTGTGAACCTGAAGTTGTGGTTGAAAATATATAGAATCATTCATCCATGTTCTCAATTCTTTTGGTTTACCTCGAGTTGGGTTGTTACGGTTGGTAATATTCAAATTGATTTAGTATTGATCACAAATATGTTTTAGCTGACTTGACCGTTATGTGAATTTTCAATGTTTATTGGTTGCAGTTTTATTTGAATTTCATTTTCTAATTTGGAATTGAACTGTATTCAAACATAGTCAAACATATTTCTAACTTGGTGAACATTACAACTTGTATGATTTATTAAATCCATTCAAGCTCTTCTAAAACAATTGATAGCTGACTTGGCCGTTATGTAAATTTTCAATGTTTATTGGTTGCAGTTTTATTTGAATTACATTTTCTAATTTGTAATTGAACTGTATTCAAACATATTCAAACAATATTTCTAACTTGGTGAACATTACAACTTGTATGATTTATTAAATCCATTCAAGCTCTTCTAAAACAATTGATAGCTTAATTGACCATTATGTGAATTTTCAATGTTTATTGGTTGCAATTTTATTTGAATTGCATTTTTTGGGTTACACATTAGTTTTATTTTTCTAATTAATTACATATTTGTTTTCAAAAGCAAGAAATGAAGCCAATTAAAGAGAGACGAAGGAAAAAAATGATGGAGAACAATCGTCGAATGACGGAGATGGGTGTTCCACCATTAGTGCCTACAGTGAGTACTTTATTTCAAATTGATATATTTAAAGAATATATAATGTCATGTGATTAATTTTTTTGTAAACATTTTTGTAGGATCCACCTATACGTCGACAGTTATTCGACGAGGATCCTAGTACTGGTCCTAGTACTCAGGTCGGTGGTACGAGGAGGGTTCGTACCAGAGGTGGACGAGCAGCTGCGCGTACCCGACTAGACCCTGCCCCTCCCACTGACATGTCATCCTTCCCACATTCTGATCCCGGTGTGTCGTTAGAGACACACAGGATATTTAGGCCTCCCATGTTTTCGCTACCTTCTGCATCTTTTGGCCCATTATTTTCACATCCCATGATGATTCCCACTCCTCAGTCAGCATCCGGTCAGACAACTGTCCCATCTTCTTTTCCTTCTACTTCTATCTCTCTGAGCTTCTATATTCCATCGTCTTCAACTCCTGTTCCACCACAGGGTGTTCCATCAGTTTCTGTGGATCCAGCAGCACTCAACGATCAGATCGGCACAGGTATATTTATAGAACCCTAACAAATTTTTATAGAAATATTTATTTTCATTATAACATGTTCTGATAAAATATTTGTTTTTCTTTCATGATAGATACATCTACTGACAGGAGGTGTGGGCGGGGGCGTACATGCATGCGTTCAGTGTGGAACCGCCGCACACAGGTTATGGTGGATTATAATGAAGACAACCAAATGGTTGAGAAAATAGGGCAGCAATGTCGGAGTTTTTTGGCGACGCTTTCCAAATACTCCGACATCATTCCCGTCAGCCCGCTATCGTGGAGACATTTGCCGCATGAGGTCAAGGATAGAGCTTGGGCAGAGATATGGGTAAAAAAATCTGTTCTATTTAATTCCATGAATTATTTTTGTATTTATATGAATTAATATTTTGATTTCAGCTTCGATTTAATTTTCCCAATGGTGAGGGTGCACGATCGGAACGTCTAAAAGATTTAGGCGAGCTTTGGAGAGCCTAAAATCATGAGTTGTATATGGGCTGACATGCTAGAGTTGGAACTGAGTTAGAGGCGGTACCAGTTGTGGATGATTTTCCTATAGAGTAGTATCATCATATGATTACTCATTGGACGAGTACCCAGTTTAAGGTATTAATAACATTTGAGGTATTTAAATAATAACTTTCATGTTTTTCATTAATACTATCTGTTGCATTTTCAAATTTTATTTAGGAATCATCTGGAAAAAATAAAAAGAACATTGATGCAAAAAAATACCTCCACACACTGGGACGCACTACGATGCCTGATCATGAGAGGAAGCAGGTATAACAATTGTTTATAAGTTTTATTTACGACTTACACTTTCTTTTGTTTCTTCAATTATTTAATAGTTTGCTAAAGTTTTCATATAACTTTAGTTTTCAATGTCATTGTAGAGGCAAATACAAAATATTGAAGGACGCGTGCCTCGAGCAAAACTGTTTTGCTCGAGTAGACGAAAAAAGGATGGAAGTGCCGTCAACGAAGCGACTCAGCAGCAGATTGTAAGTTTTAATCTGTTGAATTTATTTTTTAATATCTATTTTGTAACTTAATGATATATTTATATTTGTAACAGGATGATTTAGAGGCCCTCGATGCCCAAGAACCAGACAATTTTGGGCCAACAGATCACTTACATCAGGTGTTGGGAGAGGAGCATTCTGGCAGAGTATGCTGCCGACCTAGGATAGCCCCGACGAGGTATTGGACCTCCTCAGGTACGAGCTGTAGTGCCACCGAGCTGCAGCAAGTTAGGGCACAGGCAGAACAGGCTGAAAAAAGGGCCACAGAGACGGTAGAACAGTCTGCTAGGGAAAACAGTGCGTTTATGAAATTTATTGAAGTTCTACATCCTATACTTCTAGCAGAGGCCAGCCCAGCTTTTGATGAGTATATGTCATCGATACGTTCTATATACGGTGCACCAGGTGGCAGTTCTAGTGGTGGTCAGGATGATGTACAGATTGACGATGATGATGACGAGGAGTCTGACACGGAAGAGGAGGGAGAGGAGGAGGGCAAGGCGGGTGGCGAGGGCGAGGAGGAGGGCAAGGACGAGGAGGAGGGCGAGGGCAAGGACGATGATGGGGACGAGGACGAGGGTGATGATGATGATGGTGATGATGGTGATGGTGATGTGGGACAAGTTGATCCATTACATTTTTTACTGATATTACTGAGATTTGATATTTAATCTATTCTAGTTGTTGGTTTTATCTAGACTCGTAGTATAGTATTGGAGTTGAGTTATTTTTATATATTATCTGTTTTTATGGATGTTGTTGTCCTTTAGTGGTTGTGTGTTTGGGAACCCCCCCTCCTTCCTGGACCCTGGACAACCCCCCACCCTCCTCCCTGGACCCCGGACAGCCCCCAAGACAGCCCCCCGGACAGCCCCCCCTCCTCCCTGGACCCCGAACAACCCCCCTGACAGCCCCCCACCCTCTTCCTTGGACCCCGGACAACCCCCCGAATAGCCCCTGACAGCCCCCGGACATCCCCCCGAACAGCCCCCCAGACAGCCCCCGGATAGCCACCCAGACAGCCCCCCACCCTCCTCCTTGGACCCCGGACAACCCCCCGAACACCCCCCGAACACCCCCCGCATAGCCCCCCCACCCTCCTCCCTGGACCCCAGACATCCCCCCCGGACAGCCCCCCGGACAGCCCCCCAGACAGACCCCCGGACAGCCCCCCCACCCTCTTCCTTGGACCCCGAACAACCCCCCGCACAGAGGATTCTCATAAAATGGACAACATTTTAAGTACATACGGAAATCCAACCAAACACATTCGGATTGTGTTGATACATTAGCACAACGATCCATGGGTCATATGTGACGTGTACGGGTCAACCCCGCCTCAATCCGAGGTGCGGTGTGGCCGCCACCACTCAAAGTGTCTGTCTTCTGTTTCAAAAGGACGTCATTTGAAGTGAAATACATCAACTGGCATACAGAAAACCGAACAAACGCATTCGGATTGTGTTGATACTTTAGCACAACGATCCATGGGTCATATGTGATGTGTACGAGCCAACCCCGCCTCAATCCGAGGCGCGGTGTGGCCGCCACCACTCAAAGTGTCTGTCTTTGGCTTAAAATGGACAACAATTTAAGTACATACGGAAAACCGACCAAACGCATTCAGTTTCCATTGAAACTTTAGGAGAAATATCCATGGGTCATATGTGACGTGTATGAGTCAAACCCGCCTCAATCCGAGGCGCGGTGTAGACGCCACCACTCAAAGTGTCTGTCTTCTGTTTCAAAAGGACGTCATTTGAAGTGAAATACATCAACTGGCATACGGAAAACCGACCAAACGCATTCAGATTGTGTCGATACTTTAGCACAACGATCCATGGGTCATATGTGACGTGTACGAGTCAACCCCGCCTCAATTCGAGGCGCGGTGTGGCTGCCACCACTCAAAGTGTCTGTCTTTTACTTAAAATGGACAACAATTTAAGTACATATAGAAAACTGACCAAACGCATTCAGTTTCCATTGAAACTTTAGGAGAACGATCCATGGGTCATATGTGACGTGTACGAGTCAACCCCACCTCAATACGAGGCGCGGTGTGGCCGCCACCACTCAAAGTGTTTGTCTTCTGTTTCAAAAGGACATCATTTGAAGTGAAATACATCAACTAACATACGGAAAACTGACCAAACGCATTCGGATTGTGTCGATACATTAGCACAACGATCCATGGGTCATATGTGACGTGTAAGAGTCAACCCCGCCTCAATCCGAGGCGCGATGTGGCCGCCACCACTCAAAGTGTCTGTCTTTTGCTTAAAATGGACAACAATTTAAGTACATACGGAAAACCGACCAAACACATTCGGATTGTGTCGATACTTTAGCAAAACAATCCATGGGTCATATACGACATGTATGAGTCAACTCTGCCTCAATCTGAGGCGCGGTGTGGCCGACACCACTCAAAGTGTCTGCCTTTTGTTTCAAAAGTACATTATTTTAATTGAAAAACATCAACTGGCATACGGAAAACCGACCAAACGCATTCAGATTGTGTCGATACATTAGAAAAACGATCCATGGGTCATATGTGACGTGTACGAGTCAACCCCGCCTCAATCCGAGGCGCGGTGTGGCCGCCACCACTCAAAGTGTATGTCTTCTGTTTCAAAAGGACATCATTTGAAGTGAAAAACATCAACTGGCATACGGAAAACCGACCAAACACATTCAGATTGTGTCAATACTTTAGAAAAATGATCTATGGGTCATATTTGATGTGTACGAGTCAACACCACCTCAATCCGAGGCACGGTGTGGCCGCCACCACTCAAAGTGTCTGTCTTTTGCTTAAAATGGACAACAATTTAAGTACATACGAAAAACCGACCAAACGCATTCGATTTCCATTGAAACTTTAGGAGAACGATCCATGGTTCATATGTGACGTGTACGAGTCAACGCCGCCTCAATCCGAGGCGCGGTGTGGCGGGCACCACTCAAAGTGTCTGCCTTTTGTTTCAAAAGTACGTCATTTTAATTGAAAAACATCAACTGACATACGGAAAACCTACCAAACGCATTTGGATTGCGTCGATACATTATCACAACGATCCATGGGTCATATGTGACATGTAAAAGTCAACCCCGCCTCAATCCGAGGCGCGGTGTGTCCGCCACCACTCAAAGTGTCTGTCTTCTGTTTCAAAATGACGTCATTTGAAGTGAAATACATCAACTGACATACGGAAAATCAACCAAACACATTCGTATTGTGTCGATACTTTATCACAACGATCCATGGGTCATATGTGATGTGTAAGAGTCAACCCCGCCTCAATCCGAGGCGCGGTGTGGCCGCCACCACTCAAAGTGTCTGTCTTTTGCTTAAAATGGACAACAATTTAAGTACATACGGAAAAACGACCAAACGCATTCGGTTTCCATTGAAACTTTAGGAGAACGATCCATGGGTCATATGTGACGTGTAAGAGTCAACCCCGCCTCAATACGAGGCGCGGTGTGGCTGACACCACTCAAAGTGTCTGTCTTCTGTTTCAAAAGGACGTCATTTGAAGTGAAATACATCAACTGGCATACGGAAAACCAACCAAACGCATTCGGATTGTGTCGATAATTTAGAAAAACAATCCATGGGTCATATGTGATTTGTACGAGTTAACCCCGCCTCAATCCGAGGTGCGGTGTGGCCGCCACCACTCAAAGTGTCTATCTTTTGCTTAAAATGGACAACAATTTAAGTACATACGGAAAACCGACCAAACGCATTCAGATTGTGTCGATACTTTAGCACAACGATCCATGGGTCATATGTGACGTGTACGAGTCAACCCCGCCTCAATCCGAGGCGTGGTGTGGCCGAAACCACTCAAAGTGTTTGCCTTTTGTTTCAAAAGTACGTCATTTTAATTGAAAAATATCAACTGACATACGGAAAACCGACCAAACACATTCAGATTGTGTCGATACATTAGAAAAACGATCCATGGGTCATATGTGAAGTGTACGAGTCAACCCTGCCTCAATCCGAGGTGTGGTGTGGCCGCCACCACTCAAAGTGTATGTCTTCTGTTTCAAAATGACGTCATTTGAAGTGAAAAACATCAACTGGCATACGGAAAACCGACCAAACGCATTCGGATTGTGTCGATACTTTAGCACAACAATCCATGGGTCATATGTGATGTGTACGAGTCAACCCCGCCTCAATCCGAGGCGCGATGTGGCCGCCACCACTCAAAGTGTCTGTCTTTTGCTTAAAATGGACAACAATTTAAGTACATACGGAAAACCGACCAAACGCATTCGGTTTCCATTGAAACTTTAGGAGAACGATCCATGGGTAATATGTGACGTGTATGAGTCAACACCGCCTCAATCCGAGGCGCGGTGTGGCCGGCACCACTCAAAGTGTCTGCCTTTTGTTTCAAAAGTATGTCATTTTAATTGAAAAACATCAACTGACATACGGAAAACCTACCAAACGCATTCGGATTGTGTCGATACATTAGCACAACGATCCATGGGTCATATGTGACGTGTACAAGTCAACCCCGCCTCAATCCAAGGCGCGGTGTGGCCGGTAGCTCTCCAGGTGTATGTATTATGTTTAAAATGGACATTATTTCAAGTAAAAATATATGGTATACAAAAAACCGATCAAATTAGGAATTGACTTCCGAATTCCACATATAATTGTCATCTAAATTATAATTACGTTATGAATTCTAATTTAATTATGGATGTGTATAGTTCCACCATTATATGTTAAATTTGTATGAATTTGTTCTCTATATGTAATTGTTAGTTGGTTATTGCAGGTACAATAATTGGATTGAAAATGAGAGGGAAGCCACAAAATGAGACCTGGTGGGCAAATTGGATATCTGCTGGGTAAATTGCAGAGCTGCTGTGCAATTTGCCCAGCAGAGGCTATGCCAACGGTTTTGAACCGTTGGTATAGAATGTGTAGGCCTTGTTTTACCAACGGTTCTATGAACCGTTGGTAAAACACTTTTTCCAATGGTTCTAAACCATTGGGATAGAGAATATATTGGGTTTTTCCCAATGGTTATCCAAACCGTTGGGAAAAAGATTTACCAACGGTTTGGATAACCGTTGGGAAAGAGGATATGTTTGGCACTATTTCCCAACGGTTGTAAACTGTTGGGAAAAAGATTTCCAACGGTTTTCAAGAACCGTTGGGATAGGGTAATTTTTCAGCACCCTATCCCAACGGTTCACTGTAAACCGTTGGGAAAAACTTTTCCCAACTGCTTACTTCCCTAAGGGTTGCAGAACCATTGGTATAATCTATACCAACGGTTCTGCAGCCTTTCCCAACGGTTTAAAACCATTGGGAAACCTTGCATTTCTAGTAGTGGGAGTCAAATCTCTTCAGCCTTTAAAGAAAAAAAGAGAGTACAATAATCAGGTTATTTGTTTATTGTAACATACATTGTGTTACGTTATGTTATTATCTGTTCACTGCTGTTTTTATGTAATCTAAATTAAATATTAAACCACTTATGCAGATAATGACTTCTGCACCTGCTGATGCGCCAAATCCCGAGGCACAAAAGGTCTCTCAACCAGCAGCTGGTGGTCCCAGTGCAGAGCAACAACAAGTTTCTCAACCAGATGCTGGTGGTCCCAGTGCAGAGCAACAACAGGTTTCTCAACCTGTTGTTGTTGGTCCCAGTGCTGAGGTACAACAGGTTTCTCAACCTATTGTTGTTGGTCCTATTGCCGATGTTAGCGCTCTGGGGGAAGATATTGATGCTACTTCTGAGGAAATGGTAGGAAATGAAACCCTAGAAGCACGAAAAAAACAAGAGCGTCGTAGTTTGACAGTGTTAGCCAAAATCCTTAAGGCAAAAGTAAAAGGCATCAAATTTGAGGTGGGATGGAATAAGCGAGTCTAACACGTTAACCCCAACAGAGCCATCTTTAGTAGCTACATTGGAATCGTCACTCGGCAACACGTGCCGATTGATGTACAGTCGTGGCACCATGTTGTCACCGGGCTGAAGACACTAATGTGGGAAGAGATTACGGTAACATTATGATATCATTTTTTTAATTTATTAAAATAAAATAAAATACCAAAACATTGACTTACTCTTAATCATCCATTGCAGAGTGCATTTATAGTAGATGTCTCACACAAGGAATATGTATTAAGAGTTGCAGGATGGATTCATAGAGGTTTCCGCACAATTTTAACGAAATATCATCTTAAAGATGCAGAAGGGAAAATCAAGTTGCACCCACCTCCTCTTTACGCACACTTGATATCCCAAGGAGCGTGGGATGTGTTTAGCAACCGTCGTGGGGAGCATACTTTTCAGGTACATTGTGTGGGGTAATACGTTGTTTGACTTTTGCTTGTATTCATCAATCTGATTGACAATTTTTTATTTATGAAACAGTTACTGAGTGTTGAAAATAAAAAACGCGCAACAGAACCAGCGTACCCTTACCGTAAAGCAAGGATGGGGTACGCTGAACTTGAGAAAAAATTGGTACGTCTTTTAAATCTACCCTACTACTATTATGTGACATAAAACAACACTATAACCATGTTTCTCTGTTTATATGCAGATTGATGAATCAAAATCGAAAGCCATATCCATCCCACGCCATGTGCTATGGGAGGAGGCTCGTGTAAATAAAGAGGGGATATTGATAGATGAAAACACACAAAAAGTGTGGGAAACATGTGTAAGTATGACATAATACAAATTTGAGTTGCTTTAAATCGCTATTACATTACAATAACTACTTATTTTTCTATATTTTCTATCTGAAATAGTCACAAGAATCAACAACAACCACACTAGATGCAGACATACATTCAGCAGCCTTGAAGCAGCCAAAAAAGTATGGCCACGTCAGAGGTGCGAGTTTTGGGGTGACACCCCGAACATATTTTCAAAAACAAAAACAAGCGGGGGATCAAAATGAAAAAATGGAAAAGCTGCAAGAACAATTATCTATTTTTTAAGAAGAATTACAATACCAGAGAGAGATGATAGCAAAATTGATGGGGGAGAGGCAAAGAGAAGAAACAACTCAACAACAAACCGTGCGTGATGATCTCGCCCCATCCCCCACCAGCTTTGAGGCGAGCCATTCCCCTAAAAAACCTGACTTAGATGAGGTAATCAATGTTTTAATAATTGTTTCTGTGAAATGTAATTTACATAGACACTGATACCTTTCCTGTACTAATATTCCATAGGGTGAAAATGACTGTGATTTATATTTATCAACTCCCACCTATCGCCTTGTAGCGAGGGCTACGGTGTTCAATACGCAAAACGACATGCTACACAATAGACAACTTCCAAAAGATCATCTTAGAGTGTCAATTAACATAGATAATGAGTCGAGTGCCGAGCTACCTGTTCCAAATGACGATGACGACATTCATACGGTTGAACAAGATGTTGAAACATTCATCGCATGACCGACAGTTCTTGTAAAAAAACATGTCGACAAAAAGGTATTCATTTCCAATTTATTTTTCAAGTTGGACCTTTAACATTTAATGAAAAAAGGTCTGAACCGATGACTATTATTACAGAATGACAAAGACTGTGGGGTGAAATGAAATATCAGCTCAAAACTATCTCAAGGATCAACCAACCGATTGAAACAGTCTACTGAGAGCACCTTCACCCTGCCCGTTCTATATCCACAGTTAATATCATTGCAGGCTTATGTGGATACAAAGCTGAAAGACGGCAGTACTCACATAGTTGATTTCGAAAAAGATATGTATGGAGAGGAAATATCATATTTCATTAGTGTTGAAAATGTAAATGAACTCCTCAAGTATGAAGGGCTAGGCACCTCAGTTGTAAATGTATACATGAGGTAAGTTTTCATGATTTGATTTTACAAAAGCTGATATACTCTGATAATTTTGACTAAATACATTTTATATTTGTCACAGACGTATATATGAAAAAAAATTGAAGGGATTTCCACATGAACAAAAATTTGGACTCGTTAGTCCTCACACCACATCTTCAAAAGATGAAATAGATTCTGATAAAGAGGCTGCAATAATGTCATCCCTGCTCAAATCGTTTGAAAACAAAATTACGGATGACAGACTCTTTTTAATACCAACGATGCAGGAGTAAAACTCTACAATTTAATCATATCAACTATATTTTCATTTCTTTCTTTACTTATTCCTTTTTGTATTTTTAGGGAGCATTGGATGATGATTGCAGTCAATTTGGATACTCTAAAGATTTATTTTCTGGATTCAACGCATGGATATCCAACAAACCGACCACGCATGATGGCGTTTGTTAATTTGTAATACACTAGATCCAAAATTTTAAAACTAAACATCTATTTATATAATTTATGTTATCTTTTAATGAGGATTCTGTTATGATAGGGCAGTGCATCAATATCGTCTAATGCATGGAATGAATCCAAGGCATAAGGATGAGCACGCCTACAAGATCTACAACTGGAAAAGTATCCGGGTATATATAATAACATTGTCACGACCCGCCTTCACCAAAAGGAGGGAAGGGTCAGCAGATTGCCAGGCCCTTCCTTCTTTGAGTTGAAGGAGAGATAATGACCCCCGAAACCCGCCTTCAATAGGTCCCGGAGTGGCGACTAGCACCAAGGGTATAGGAAGTTCTCGCAAATGGAAGGCATTACCCTTTTTATTTTATAGGATCGAAAGATAAGGAGGAGAAAACCCAACAACACCAAGATAGAAAGAAAAGTAAAGCCAAAAGTAAACCATTCCCACATGCATGTTTAAACAGTTTACAACAAGGTACAAGTACAAAAGAAAAAGAAGCTCTCAAGTACAATACCAAAAGAAAGCAGAGGTACGACAACAGCGACAACCCCAACTGTCCGACTAATAGGGTCCCGCGCAGCCCTGGTAGTCCTCCTGGAAACCTGAAAGTAAACGTAGGGTGAGCATACAAGTACACTCAGTAGGGAAAACCAAGACTCTCGTGCACAAGTGGGGGAGACATACTAAAGTCCCGTGAGGAAAAAGTGAACCAAACAGCTAACAAGGCAAACTATCCATCCCAGGCCTCACCAAGGCTCACTCCCCAAATAACGCAAGTCAAGTAACATATATAATAAGAGCACATCGATGTTTGGGTACCCCGCGCCACTTTCCCACTGGTTATTGAGACATCCTACGCATCGGACCAATCCCGCCATTCTCACCGCAGTCCCACTGCCACACCCGCCCGCACACACCTGGGCCACCACCACACGCAGTCCCACTGCCAAAACCCGCCCGCACACACCTGGGCCACAACCACACGCAGTCTCACTGCCAAATCCCGCCCGCACACACCTGGGCCTCAACTGTCACAAGTAACCATGCCTGCAAACACCTAGGCCAGAACAACCACCGCTACGCCCGAAGACACCTGGGCTAAAGGATCCACTGCCACGCCCGAAAACACCTGGGCCTCATCCCGAAGACACTTGGGAAACCACCTGCCGCACGCGCCTGGCCAACCACCACAACACCCTGCCCGATGATTCTTGGGCTAATAATGGACTTCAGGCCATCACAGCCTGCCCGAAGGTACTTGGGCTATCCGGGAAAGGGAGCAGAAAAGGAGCTAATAACCAGCCACTAAGGATAGTGTTGGGAAAAACACCCTTCCCCCATAAATGGGGGTGTTCGGCACTAAGTGCTCAACTTGGGTGGGGCGCGAATAAGAAACACAAAGCTACAAGTATAGATATAGGTAACAAACACTCACCCAAAACTTAGGTTTTCCTAGCCAACCTACAGGACACGACACCACAACGTCCGAGTCAAAATTCACGACCCTTGCCCACAAACCATCTGTCCCATTCTTGTTTCACGTTCGGTCAATTGTTCAATTAATTTTAAGCACTACTGGGCAACTACCATAAGCATAACCAAGGAAAACGTCAAGCATAGATCAACCAAAACACTCACACCCGGTTCTGCCAACAGAGGATCTCTCCCCAATTTGTGATAAAAACTCACAACCACTGAAACCATGCCAACAGGAGATCCCATCCCCCAAATTCACACAGTCACCGAGAGTATAAAAAGAACGGGGAATCCCATCCCCTCCCACATTTCCAGCAAACGGCCCGAAGGGAAAACAACCAACAACCACTACCAACACAAGTCAGGGATTTTCAGATTTAAACGACTTAACACACTCCATGATTTTAAAATTCCATGTGTTCTATCCGTTAGTTATCACAGAAGGGTTGATCCTGGTGCTTTCAATTATTCGGCTGGGTATACGTGATTAACCAATTTCACAGCAGGAGTTCACAATTTCAGCAACCCATTTAAAACATCACGAGGGGATTCAAGTGTACACACACGACCACCAACGGCCTCAATTTTCAGAAAACATAGACCAGTACAACAAAAGGGATGATCACAAGATAAAGCATAAACAACGATCACAACCCCTTCCCCTTCTTTCTTTAGAACTTCGTTTAGTATCTTCATTAGGGTTTGGTTCAACCAATTCCATAGGAACAAAAGTAACGCCCACCCCGCATGATACACAAAGGTGAGAGACGAGAGAAATTCCCTACTTGTTGATGGATGATCGACGTTTAGGCCGGGGGCGCGGAACTTTACGGATAACGACGCGGCGGTCCCGATGCACCAGAAGGGCCACGATCGAAGAAGGGGGAAAACCACGGCCTAACCCTTAATTATAAGGGCTGGGGACGGTTGAGATGAAAACACAAAACCACGGAAGACGAGGGAGTCGTGGGTTGACCACGTGGCTTGACTCATCATTAATGATGCTGGGTGGTTTTAACTGACCCATGAATTAATGAAGCATTTAATTAAGACCTTTGCGCGCGTTTCGGATTTCCAAGATATTTTTAGCAAGGAAGAATAGGGTTTAAAACCCTATTTGCGAAAAAGGAACATTACTGGAACAACTTGGCAGGGCCGGTCTCACCGATCGGTGTCACCGATCGGTCTCACCGATCGGTCTCGCCGATCGGTCTCACCGATCGGTCTCACCGATCGGTGTCACCGATCGGTCTCACCGATCGGTGTCACCGATCGGTCTCACCGATCGGTCTCACCGATCGGTGTCACCGATCGGTCTCACCGGTCGGTCTCACCGGTCGGTCTCGCCGATCGGTCTCACCGATCGGTCTCACCGATCGGTCTCCCCGATCGGTCTCACCGATCGGTCTCGCCGATCGGTCTCACCGATCGGTCTCCCCGATCGGTCTCACCGATCGGTCTCGCCGATCGGTCTCACCGATCGGTACCCCGCAAGGAAACCGGATTTTTGGCAAAGGAAGGGACCAAGGGGGGGTCTGGGTCTTCACATCAGATACCTCTTAAACGATTCTCGTCCCCGAGAATCAAAACAAACTAGAAGGAAAGAGAGGATCCGAACAACCATCTCCGAAGATACCTCTTAGGAGTGGACCCCCGCTAATTGAAAATACACCCTGTCAAGAACCAAGCATCATATCACGCCAAACCGCCCGGTCATGTGGGTTTGGGGAGTCCCCCTCCCCCATGTCAAGATATTATCCGCTTTGGGAAGCACTGACTCGCCCGCACGGGTTTAATCGCATCCACCTTAATGCGTCCTGATTAGGGGTCGGGTTCCCCCTTCCCTTCAACCGGGGCTTCCCACACATAACAGAGGAAAGGAACCTAGCACATTTCATAGCCAAAAAGGTCAAACGTTCTGTCACAACAGGCACCAAAGGTTCAAAGCTCAGGACAACTCGGGGTATTGGGCACGTATCTGTGCTTCCCTCTCCCACGTACTCTCTTCGAGGCCGCCATGTCTCCACAACACACGAACCAGGCCGACGGTTCGTCCACGGAGCACTTTCTCCTTGCGATCCTCGATTCTGACTGGCCGTTCCTCGAAGGTCGCGTCTCCTCCTACGTCTAGCTCTCCCCAGTTGATGACATGAGAGTCATCATGTAAGTACTGACGAAGCTGGGAGACATGGAAGACGTCATGGACCCTCTCCAACTGAGGTGGTAGGGCCAGCTGATATGCCACCTCGCCAACTCGCCTCAGCACCTCGAAAGGTCCGATGAACCTAGGGGAGAGCTTACTCCCCTTTCCGAACCTCCGCTGCCCCCGTCGAGGGGAAACCTTTAAAAACACATGATCTCCCACCTCGAACCTCAGGGGCCTCCTCCGACGATCAGCATAAGATTTCTGCCGATCCTGAGCTGCTTTCATCCTCTCCCGCACTAGCTGGACTTTCTCCGTGGTGCTCTGCACTACTTCTGGTCCAAGAGTACCAGTCTCACCAACCTCTGCCCAGCATAAGGGTGAACGACATGGTCTTCCATACAAAGCCTCAAAAGGAGCCATGCCGATAGTAGAGTGAAAACTGTTGTTGTAGGCAAACTCTATTAAAGGCAAGTGTCGTACCCATGATCCTCCGAAATCCAGAACACATGCTCGCAGCATGTCTTCCAAAGTCTGGATAGTCCGCTCTGTCTGCCCATCAGTCTGAGGGTGAAAAGCAGTGCTAAGGCGTAGTTGGGTGCCAAAAGCATGCTGTAACCCCTTCCAGACTCGTGAGGTGAATCGAGTGTCCCGATCCGAGACGATCGTTTTCGGAACTCCATGCAAACGCACCACCTCATCCACGTACCTCTGTGCTAAGGTACTCACGGGTCCCGACTCCTTGATAGCCAAGAAGTGAGCAGATTTTGTCAATCGATCCACCACTACCCAGATAGCATCATGCCCGCCCTGAGCTCTGGGTAGTCCCGTGACGAAGTCCATTGAGACGTCGTCCCACTTCCACTCGGGAACATCTAGAGGATGCAACAGACCACCAGGAACACGGTGTTCAGCCTTCACCTGCTGACACACCAGGCATTTAGCCACGAACTCTGCCACTGCCCGTTTCACCCCGGGCCACCAAAACTATCCCCTCAGGCCTTGGTACATTTTCGAAACACCCGGATGTACCGCCAAGGCTGAGCTATGGAACTCATGAAGGACTTCATCACGCATCACCTCTGGAACAAACAACCTCCGATGAAAGAGCATCCGATGTCGGCTGTCCTCCGACCATCCTTCTGGGGCGTTCCCCTGATCGACACGATCCCGCAACACTTCTACCTCAGGATCTCCCCACTGAGACTCTTCCACTTGCTGCAACAAGGAGGACTGTACCGTCATCTGAAACAAACAACCTCTAGTACCTTCCACCCTTGCATCCAAGTGCAAGGCAGCCAACTCCCCCATTGCCTTCCAAGCATCAGCAGATTCCCGAACCACCTCCTGATGCGGCTTCCTGCTCAGGGCATCAGCCACAACGTTTCCCTTACCTTCAGTGTATGAGATCTCAAAGTCGTAGTCCTGGAGAAACTCGACCCACCTCCGCTGTCGCAAGTTCAAGTCACGCTGGGAGAAGATATAGCGCAAGCTCTTGTGGTCGGTGAAGACCACAAAGCGCTCCCCAAAGAGGTAATGTCGCCACAGCTTTAATGCGAACACCACCGCTGCAAGCTCCAGGTCATGGGTGGCATAGTTCCGCTCATGGGGGCGTAGCTGCCTGGACCCGTAAGAGATCACCCCTTGTCGCTGCATCAATACGCACCCCAGGCCCTGTCCTGAAGCATCACAGAATACCTCATAGGCCATCCCTTCTTCTGGCAACCTCAACACTGGGGCACTAACCAGTTTTTCTTTTAGGTAGCTGAAGGACGACTCACATTGCTCGCTCCACATGAAAACTTGGTCCTTCTTGGTCAAAGCCGTCAAAGGGGCTGCTACCCGGGAGAAGTTGGGCACGAATCTCCGGTAGTAGCCTGCCAGTCCAAGGAAACTCCGAACTTCCGCCACATTCTTGGGTGTTGCCCAAGAAACAATTGCCTCAACCTTTGATGGGTCGACTGCTACTCCCTGCTCAGACACTACATGTCCAAGGAAGTGCACCTCTCGCGCCCAGAACTTGCACTTTGACAACTTCCCATAGAGCTGGTGCTGTCGTAGGACCTCCAAAACTGTCCTCAGGTGCTCTGCATGGTCCTCTTCTGACTTTGAATAGATCAGGATATCGTCGATGAACACCACCACAAACCGATCCAGGTACTCCCGAAAGATGGAGTTCATAAGCCCCATGAACACGGCCGGGGCGTTCGTAACACCAAAGGGCATGACCACGAACTCGAAGTGCCCATACCTGCACCTGAACGCCGTCTTCGGGACGTCACTATCCTTCACCCTCAGCTGGTGGTACCCGGATCGCAGGTCGATCTTCGAGAACCATCCTGCCCCCTTCAGCTGGTCGAAAAGATCATCTATCCTCGGAAGAGGGTAGCGGTTCTTGATTGTTACCTGATTCAGCCTCCTGTAATCTATGCATAACCTGAGGCCACCATCTGCCTTCTTCGCAAACAAGACTGGGGCACCCCACGGTGATGCACTTGGACGAACATAACCCCTCTTCATCAGATCGTCAATCTGTATCCGCAACTCCCGTATCTCCGAAGGTGCCATCCGGTAAGGAGCCATCGAGATTGGTCGAGAGCCGGGCTGCAGGTCTATCCCGAACTCGATATCACGTCGAGGGGGTAGAGTCGTCACCTCCTCAGGAAAGACGTCCATAAATTCACGAACGATCTCTGGTACTTCCACCATTTCCGCATCTGTTGATTCTATCGTCAGTTCGGTCAACAAGGAGAGGAGAGGTTCCTCCCTCCTGTTTCCCTTCGGACAGCTCCGCTCGCCGGTGAAAGTAACACGCTGGCCGTCCAAACCGGAGAACACCACCCTCCTTTGGAAACAGTCGATGACGGCGCACACAGAAAATAGCCAGTCGATGCCTAGGATGACATCGTACGGCCGAATCTGTAGCAGAAGGAGATCCTTAACCGACTGATGTGGCCCCAACATCAGTCTACATCCCCGACAAACGAACAGCAAGTCGGTCTGACCTCCAACTGGTGTGCTCAACACCAGGGGCACTGGAAGTCTCTCGGCATCTAGACCCAAGGCGCGGGCTAGACTGGGTGCAACAAAGGAGTGCGAAGCTCCGGTATCGAACAAAGCATAAGCAAGAGTGCTAAACACACTGATCGTACCTCGAACAACCTCTGGCCCTGCTGGAACTGTTGCTTCTGCGGCGTGTAACTGTCCACGCCCAGCTCCCCTACCCCTCGGCTGTCGGCCACCTCCCCGACCACGCCCTGGTCGAGGTCCCTGGGGAGCGCCCTGAGGTCGGCCTTCCCCTCCTATGTCTGTCTGCGGAGGAGCGGGAGCTCGCTGTCCCTGCTGCTGCTGCTGGAAGGGTCTGGCTGGGAACTGCTGCTGTGGTGGATGCTGGGGATGATTGCCACCGCTGTACTGCACCCGATCGGGGCACTGACTCCGAAGATGTCCAGGGCTCCCGCAGATGAAGCACCGTGGTCCCGAGCCTGAAGGAAAAGAACGTGGGCCAGGGGATCGAAACTGAAACTGCTGCGGCCTGCTCCCTGCGGGTCGGAACCTGGAGGGTCCCGATGCTGGGGGCCTGGTGCTGACGGCCTTCCCCTTCGATGGTCCCAGCTGGATCCCTTCTCGTGACAGTCCGCCTAGAGTGTGCATCCTTTCCACCACTTCGGCCTTCTTCTGAACCTCTAAGTATGTCGGAAGGGTAAAGGGAGTAACAGCATACTGGAGGGAGGGTCGGAGCGCCTCCTCCAAACGTCTTGCCCGAGACTCCTCATCGGGAAAGAGGTCTGGAGCAAAACGCAGGAGGTCCTTGAACTTGATTCCAAGTTCCCTCACGGACATGCTCCCCTGCTGGAGGGAGAGTAGCTCCTGCCTCTTTTCCGCCTTCATTGTCGAGGAGAGAAACTCCGCCCGGAACTCCTTCTCGAATTCCGCCCAAGCAACCTCAGACTCTTTCCTACTCCCCAGGTGAAGCATCCACCACTGACGTGACGCTCCTCGCATCTGGCTAACAGCCAGAGGAACCCAGTACTCAGTCGGGGCCCGAATCAGGCCGAAGGCTATGACTAGCTCCTCCAGCCAGCCTTCCGTCTTCATGTCGGAGGTGCTGCCCTCATATTTCTCGAGGGCCTGTCGCTGAAAGGCTCGAAGAGTCTTCTGCCACCGGTCGTCCTCTTCCTCCCGATCAGCTCTCTGCTGATTGGCCAAGGTAGTCTCAGGAGTCTCGATCGCCTGTACCACACGTGGTCGCCTTCCAGGTGCCATAGCTGCAAGGTAAACAAGGAATGCCTAAGCCCAGTAGTGCAAAGAAAACCGTTCTCAAAACTTATTAAGATTTAATTTATTCTTAATTTCCCAAGACATCCCAGAAACACAAGAACACAAGTCATTTATGATGCATGTACCTTCCCTAGGGTCTCTACCCTGCAATCAGTGTGGCTTCACTTGGTCGTTCGGTAGGTCCAGAGTCCTTGCATCGGATCACGGGGGGCCCTAAAATCCCGTGTCCTAGCCGGTCCTCCCTGGCCTATTTCACGCACCAAGGTCACCCAACGCTGTTGCCTTACCGTCCCATGAAATCCTTACTGTGCCTAACTCCAGACTCCGTCCTATCTCTCAACCTCGCCTCTGATACCATTCTGTCACGACCCGCCTTCACCAAAAGGAGGGAAGGGTCAGCAGATTGCCAGGCCCTTCCTTCTTTGAGTTGAAGGAGAGATAATGACCCCCGAAACCCGCCTTCAATAGGTCCCGGAGTGGCGACTAGCACCAAGGGTATAGGAAGTTCTCGCAAATGGAAGGCATTACCCTTTTTATTTTATAGGATCGAAAGATAAGGAGGAGAAAACCCAACAACACCAAGATAGAAAGAAAAGTAAAGCCAAAAGTAAACCATTCCCACATGCATGTTTAAACAGTTTACAACAAGGTACAAGTACAAAAGAAAAAGAAGCTCTCAAGTACAATACCAAAAGAAAGCAGAGGTACGACAACAGCGACAACCCCAACTGTCCGACTAATAGGGTCCCGCGCAGCCCTGGTAGTCCTCCTGGAAACCTGAAAGTAAACGTAGGGTGAGCATACAAGTACACTCAGTAGGGAAAACCAAGACTCTCGTGCACAAGTGGGGGAGACATACTAAAGTCCCGTGAGGAAAAAGTGAACCAAACAGCTAACAAGGCAAACTATCCATCCCAGGCCTCACCAAGGCTCACTCCCCAAATAACGCAAGTCAAGTAACATATATAATAAGAGCACATCGATGTTTGGGTACCCCGCGCCACTTTCCCACTGGTTATTGAGACATCCTACGCATCGGACCAATCCCGCCATTCTCACCGCAGTCCCACTGCCACACCCGCCCGCACACACCTGGGCCACCACCACACGCAGTCCCACTGCCAAAACCCGCCCGCACACACCTGGGCCACAACCACACGCAGTCCCACTGCCAAATCCCGCCCGCACACACCTGGGCCTCAACTGTCACAAGTAACCATGCCTGCAAACACCTAGGCCAGAACAACCACCGCTACGCCCGAAGACACCTGGGCTAAAGGATCCACTGCCACGCCCGAAAACACCTGGGCCTCATCCCGAAGACACTTGGGAAACCACCTGCCGCACGCGCCTGGCCAACCACCACAACACCCTGCCCGATGATTCTTGGGCTAATAATGGACTTCAGGCCATCACAGCCTGCCCGAAGGTACTTGGGCTATCCGGGAAAGGGAGCAGAAAAGGAGCTAATAACCAGCCACTAAGGATAGTGTTGGGAAAAACACCCTTCCCCCATAAATGGGGGTGTTCGGCACTAAGTGCTCAACTTGGGTGGGGTGCGAATAAGAAACACAAAGCTACAAGTATAGATATAGGTAACAAACACTCACCCAAAACTTAGGTTTTCCTAGCCAACCTACAGGACACGACACCACAACGTCCGAGTCAAAATTCACGACCCTTGCCCACAAACCATCTGTCCCATTCTTGTTTCACGTTCGGTCAATTGTTCAATTAATTTTAAGCACTACTGGGCAACTACCATAAGCATAACCAAGGAAAACGTCAAGCATAGATCAACCAAAACACTCACACCCGGTTCTGCCAACAGAGGATCTCTCCCCAATTTGTGATAAAAACTCACAACCACTGAAACCATGCCAACAGGAGATCCCATCCCCCAAATTCACACAGTCACCGAGAGTATAAAAAGAACGGGGAATCCCATCCCCTCCCACATTTCCAGCAAACGGCCCGAAGGGAAAACAACCAACAACCACTACCAACACAAGTCAGGGATTTTCAGATTTAAACGACTTAACACACTCCATGATTTTAAAATTCCATGTGTTCTATCCGTTAGTTATCACAGAAGGGTTGATCCTGGTGCTTTCAATTATTCGGCTGGGTATACGTGATTAACCAATTTCACAGCAGGAGTTCACAATTTCAGCAACCCATTTAAAACATCACGAGGGGATTCAAGTGTACACACACGACCACCAACGGCCTCAATTTTCAGAAAACATAGACCAGTACAACAAAAGGGATGATCACAAGATAAAGCATAAACAACGATCACAACCCCTTCCCCTTCTTTCTTTAGAACTTCGTTTAGTATCTTCATTAGGGTTTGGTTCAACCAATTCCATAGGAACAAAAGTAACGCCCACCCCGCATGATACACAAAGGTGAGAGACGAGAGAAATTCCCTACTTGTTGATGGATGATCGACGTTTAGGCCGGGGGCGCGGAACTTTACGGATAACGACGCGGCGGTCCCGATGCACCAGAAGGGCCACGATCGAAGAAGGGGGAAAACCACGGCCTAACCCTTAATTATAAGGGCTGGGGACGGTTGAGATGAAAACACAAAACCACGGAAGACGAGGGAGTCGTGGGTTGACCACGTGGCTTGACTCATCATTAATGATGCTGGGTGGTTTTAACTGACCCATGAATTAATGAAGCATTTAATTAAGACCTTTGCGCGCGTTTCGGATTTCCAAGATATTTTTAGCAAGGAAGAATAGGGTTTAAAACCCTATTTGCGAAAAAGGAACATTACTGGAACAACTTGGCAGGGCCGGTCTCACCGATCGGTGTCACCGATCGGTCTCACCGATCGGTCTCACCGATCGGTGTCACCGATCGGTCTCACCGGTCGGTCTCACCGGTCGGTCTCGCCGGTCGGTCTCACCGATCGGTCTCACCGATCGGTCTCCCCGATCGGTCTCACCGATCGGTCTCGCCGATCGGTCTCACCGATCGGTACCCCGCAAGGAAACCGGATTTTTGGCAAAGGAAGGGACCAAGGGGGGGTCTGGGTCTTCACAAACATTGCACTATCCAAGCACATATCAAAACAAATTACTTATTGTTGTCGATGTTACTGTAGTGTCCAAAACAAACAAACGGAAAGAACTGTGGTTATTATGTTTGTAAATTTATGAAAGAGATCCTATTTCATCAACAAACTAGCATCCCAGATGAGGTATTTTCGAAAATAATTACGAGTTCATTTAAAATATTTATTAATCCTTTGTATATTTATATTTTTTCAGTACTACCATGATTGTCGCAAAAACTTATATTCAGAAGATGATATACATGTGTTTAGAAACGAATGAGCAACATACCGGATGGAAGATTGTACACAAATAGGATGAAGGTGAATTCCTACCACTTATGTTATCTATATATGATCATTGATTATCTTCCAACCTTCTTTGGTGAATTGAGAATGCTCTGATGTATTGAAATCTTAATTTATTACTCAATGTTTTCTATCCCTGGATTCATATTATTGATCTTTGAACAAATCAATATTGAAGTAAGGCATGATGGTGTGCAGTGCGTATGGGGTGAACGATGAAACCACCGAGGATCAACAAAATCCATTTTCTATATCTCGTTTGTTTGAACTTGTATTTGAGCACATGTGTTGTTGTTTGACTTGCACAATTATTTCTAGGTAGATGCATGAGATAATCGGTATCGTTGAGGGATTTTTTGGAACCAAAATATGTGTCCCAGGATAATTCAAGTAAGGGAAAGGCTGGTTGAGATGAAATCCAAGCTCAAACGACCAGTACATCATCAAAAGAATCAACCCTGTGATGCACCATCATGTAGAATCTGGTCCTCGTGATGTTTTGAGGTGTTTATGGAAGGTATGGGGAGTCTGATGAGCCCCATGGACACCATAAATAATGTTTACAGACAGCTCCACATGTTTTTTGTGCCTCGTGCCTCTTTACAAGGATCACGCCATTCACATGGTCCATCTTAGCACGTGTGTCCCATTCATCCCATTGCTACTCTTGGAAGAACCTGAGAATCTGACAATGCATAAGCCCCACAAAACCCATACTCATCCAACCAAGAGTATTCATAGTGTGAAGGGAAGTTAACCATGGGTAATACCCACAATATACCTCTTTTAAATATATGGGTTTTGATCCTAGTATTCTAAATAGGGTACGTAGGAAGCCTCCATGAGGTTAAATCCCAGCCAATGGTAAACCATGGTGACCCCCTCACTAGGGTACACCTTCGCTTATTTTCCCTCTTGTATTTCCCTTAGTGGCGTCCGAATAAGTCTTCAAAATGAGAAACCTTACCTTTATGGGATGCACCACACTTGGGTCAGACCTCATTGGGCGTTTTGATCCATCTATTAGGTAAACATTCCAGGTGCTCCCTCCTAGAGATGTACCTACCTGATCCACCTTTATAAGTGTTTTGATCCACCTAGGTCTTACATCTCTATAAGACATTAAATCATGACCCTCTATCCTTGTGGGATGTTAAACTCATGGAATACCACAAGTTAAACATGGGTTTCCATTAATATATTCAATATTAATGTTTAATCAGTCCTTATTAAGGTATTGTGGAGGTGTGGTTTTATGTTTTCCAGCAGATTTCGGAAGATTCCAAGCTTTATGTAGGTGATTCCATGCTTTTACATTATATGATGATTTTATTATGTTGTATTTGCTTGCTAAGTGTACTATATGAAATGTTTGTGTGGTTAAAAATGTGTTATCAAAGGAATTTGGGGTGTGTATAGACTTGAAAGTTATTTTTAAAATGAATGCAGTTGTATTTCTTGTGGATTTTCATGCTTAAGTCCTTTAAATGTGTTTGAAGAAATGATAAAGTTGTGTGATGGGTGTTTTCAAATGGATTTAATGTGTTTGTGAATTTTAAAGAGGGTTTTCTTATGAGATGTAGAGAGTCTATATATGTGTATTTACATTGAATGAAAGTACATGAGAATGTGTTGATATATATGATGTGTATAATGTAAATTGAGCACAATTTCCATACAAGGTATTTTCTTTATGATCTGCAGGGGACAGGGTGAGAGGGCAGGGGTGGTTTTCTGAGGGAGGGGAAAGGGGGCAAAGTGGTAGGGGGAAGGGGTAGGGGGTGTGCTGGGTTCTTTTGAAATATGTAGGGGTGGGCAGGGGGGAGTGCAGTGGGCAGGGGTGTGCTGGGAAAGGGGGAAGGGGGTGTTCAGGGGGCAGGGAGTGTGCAGGGGTAGGGGGTGTGCTCGGGGGTGAGCAGTGTGTAGGGGGTGTGCTGGGGAAGGGGGCAGGGGTGCTTCTTTTTTATGAAATGGGGGGACATATAGTCATGGTATTAAACCGTGGCTATAGGTATATAACCAAGGTTTAATGTCGTTGCAAAATGCCCATCATTGGTATCCAATAGAGGAGGATAATAGGGTTGAAGATATTTCACCATTCTTTTAATGTAATTGATAATATTTGATTTATCTCAAAAGTAAGGGAGATATTCCATGGGGGAAGGGAGGAGGAGGAGAGTGCGTGTAAAGGATTTTGTTGATTGGAATGAGGGATATATGAGGGTAACCCGCTTTAATGGTTGATAGTGAAAATTTGTTCATTCCACTCATTAATTAAGTGAATTATTAGGCTTAAGGGTAAAATAAATCACTTTCCAACAATGTGGGAATCAATATACACACACTTCTAATCCGTATAGTTTCATTGAGTGGCTTACAATCCATTATTCAACCATATAGAGATACTTCCCCAAAAACTCATATCTTACACAAGTTCATCACATTATTTGACAAACCATTAACCATCAATGTGAGACCATCATAACCTTAGAACCAAACTGTAGGTTTATCTATTCCCCCTCGAATAATTAAATAGCCCATATTCTACTAAACATTGGGTCATTTGATTATTATAGATGATTAGCCCTAACCATGCACCAATTTCGTTAATTGGTTATTTTATGTTTTGTGCCTCACTAGTATAATTCCATTTAACAACCCCATTCTTTATTTCATTATTGTATTACTAACATAATATTTGTTTTATTATGTAGGTGAAATCTTTTTCCTCAGTTCGAATGCTTTGTTCGGAAACCGCCGCCATGGACGACAATTTTTTAGAGCGGATGGATGCAAAAAGGATGGAACATCATTGTTTTTTAACTGTTTGTTGGATAAATGTAATTGTAACCAAATTAAACATTGTTTGAAATGTATATAGAAGTGTGTTGTTTTGTATTCATGATTTCAAGTAAATGTATGTATCATTTTTGTTCTTCTGTGCTTTGTGTGTGGGTGTTGTGTGTGCTGTGTGCAGGTGTTGTTTGGATTCTGTGCAGGTACTGTAATGTGTGTAGGTGCTGGGCAGGTTCTGTGCAGGTTCTGGTTTTGGACAGGATCTTTGGCCTTTATCAGCGCTAGTTAAGCGCTGATAAATGGATAATATATCAGCGCTATTTTGAGCGCTGATAAAGGTAGTTTTTATCAGCGCTCAAAATAACGCTGATATATTATACATTTATCAGCGCTGAAAATAGCGCTGATAAATACTACCTTTATCAGCGCTTGCTAATCGCTGATAAATGGACACTTTTATCAGCGCTATTTTTAGCGCTGATAAAGGGGACCCCCTTTTATCTTCGCCGAGATTAACAGCGCTTTTTTAGCGGTGTTAAAGGCCGTTTTTAGCGCTATTATTTTCAGCGCTATTTTGAGCGCTGATAAAGGTAGTTTTTATCAGCGCTCAAAATAACGCTGATATATTATACATTTATCAGCGCTGAAAATAGCGCTGATAAATACTACCTTTATCAGCGCTTGCTTATCGCTGATAAATGGACACTTTTATCAGCGCTATTTTTAGCGCTGATAAAGGGGACCCCCTTTTATCTTCGCCGAGATTAACAGCGCTTTTTTAGCGGTGTTAAAGGCCGTTTTTAGCGCTATTATAAGCCATATTTGTAGTAGTGGTTTTTGATATTGAGTAAGTATGACTTTTAATCTTGTGTGTATGTGTTATTTTTTAACAAAGTTTATTTGTGTCATTTGTATCCTAACAGTTTCTTTTCTTTTATTTTAAAAATTGTCACTAAACACGATGTAGATAAATCTAAAACATTTATATTCTTTTACGAAGTTATTGATACAAATACAAGTATAGAAATCACAATCATTTTTTTTATAAACTATAAAATCATTTTTTTTTACTAAAATCTCATCTAACACGGTGTAAATAAAGTCGCTCAACGAGTGTGGATTTGATCACAGCCGTATTTTCGAAACGCTCTGCTTGCTAGGGTTTTTCTGACGTACCTGGTGAAGGCCTTTGTTGCGCTGTCTGCTTCGTTTTCGGTCTCTCGCCGGTCGGGCCATATCCCAGCAGTTCAGAAACGCTGGCCCTAACTTAATTCATTTGATATCTATTCTGATATCCTGTTTCTTCATTTCATTTACCTGCATTTTCTTTACCCGATCACGGCTTCCGATTCAAAGTGATTAGATCCACGGTTTCTATTATTACACAATACATTCTTCGCAGTTTTTCTTTTCGCCCACACTGACCTAGCGTTCCACCACTCATTATGCAGGTTGCAAGGTCAGAGGTTTGGATCTCAGAGTTCACTTCAGGGTATGAGGATCTAATTTTGGATGCTGCCTCCATCTGAACATGCACAGTATAATCATATTCTTTAGAGATTTTGTGTTTGTACACGTTAAATTGGAACCCCCCCCTTTTTTTTACCGGAATCCCCTCTGGATCTTCATTTCAAATATTGGGATTTTTTATCCACCGATAACCAAACCTCACCCTTCCTGGTTAGGCCAATAAACAAATAAGATTCTAAATGAAATATAAATAGCTATTATTTAAACCACATGTTCCCTTCGAAATCATTGCGAGGGCTGCTTCATGGTGCCAAAACCATTTTTTTTATATAAAACCTCTCATTCTGGGCCCTTAATGAGATATACTCATGCACTCTTCTTTTTATGCATATGCACAATTCAAACAAATTTATAATACATATTTTTATGTGTGTTTGTTTTCATACTTCACTCTATTTACTTTGTCTGGTTATTTTTAACCTGAGGGAAAAAAGCAGGGGCTCATTGCCTTTGGAGAATGGGCCTCTCGTAAGCTTCAGGGAAACTATCTTCGTTGCCATTGGGTGAACCTGTGCTCTGTTTTTCTGTGACTCGAGGTTCAATAGATGACGGGACATTGCCATCATTCAGCTTAGTGGTTTTATGATTTGTTATGCATCAGATTTGAGTTAGATTTGCATCTGGAATTTGTATGGCTTAGATTTGCATCTGGAATTTGTATGGCTGGACTCATCATAAATTGCTCCATGAAACATGTCTTCCTGTTTAATTCGATGGGAAAAAGTTGGTATTGTCTTCTGCATTGCCATCTCCTAAACTCTGGGATAATGAGCAACATCTTCATTCTGTGAATCTCTGTTAGGTGAAACACATGGTTCAGTAAAATGAAGTCGCATGACACATTACCATGTTCCACCAGTCTGAATCTTGATATATGGTTTATGTTTTGTGAACTTACTCATGCTTGCAACTCTGTGCCCTAATATAACACCAGGGAAACTGCCTTTGCCATTAGAAAGCTCTCTTTGGCCAAGTCTAAAAGGTACTTGGAGGATTTGTTGGCCTGCATCCCTTTGGTGTCTGAAGGTACTTGGAGGATTTCTCCAGCAGGCAAGCGACTTCTGATCTGAACGTTGTTTTGGAAACATGTCAGGGTATGCGATCGATTATTCCCCCATCTCAACTTCACCACCTTGTTCAGTCATGGGTTTTCTGCAATCGTTTGGTTCCTGTGATTGGGTTTTTTCTTCTTTCAAAATAATTGTGAAGCTTCCCCTGTTTGAGTTATTTTGTTTTAATTACACACTCTCACAATAACCACCTTCCATTAATTTCATTACATATCATATCTTGCAGTGATGAAGTTGGCGGTGCTGGTGAGCAATCGGTTCAAGCTATGGGAGCCCAGATGGATTTAGTGACAGCCTTGCAGCTTGTTCTGAGGAAATCCCTGGCTCATGGTGGGCTCGTGCGTGGGCTTCGCCAGGGAGCCAAGGCACTGGAGAAGCGGGATGTTGTGCTGTGTGTATTGGCCGAGGACTGTGACCAGCCGGACTATGTGAAACTCGTCAAGGCGCTTTGCGCCGAGCATAACGTCCATTTGATGACTGTTCCCAGTTCTAAAATTCTTGGTGAATGGACGGGGGTAAGTGAAAATGTACTTATTTATGGGAATTGCCAGGCTATTTTTTCTGTGATACTGGGTTGTGTTTGGTGTGGTATGAAGAAATGAAATTCGATGACGGTGATGAAGTGGGGGGTTTTTTATTCCAGAAAGAAGGAACTTCACTTGTATTCTCATACCACCCATTACAATTGTTGACCATCTTCATGTTTGGGTGTTGGCAGCTCTGCAAAATTGATTCTGAAGGCAAGGCCAGGAAGGTGGTTGGTTGCTCCAGTGTTGTGGTAAAGGTACATTACCCCAATTCTCAATGTCTTTGATTTTTTTTTTGAAAATTTAATGTAATAATAAAATAAACGTGTTTTTATTTATTTTCGTCAACCAAACGAGGCCTTAAATCTAATTGTGGTGATTGCAGGATTTTGGTGAGGAGCATGAGCCCCTTCACGTATTGCAGGAGTACTTGAAGTGCCATTAGTCGCACTTCACTATTTGGATGACATTGGTTTTTTCTTGGCTGATTTAGTTTGCAGAATGTGTTGGTTTAAGCTGGGCCGGCGTCAACTTGCTTCTGTTTTGTGAACTTGGGGTTGCTTTTTGTTATACAGCATTTCCCCCTTATTTAAAGCTTTAATTTCCGTCAAATATTATTCAATAATCTTATCATTCTACTTTTTTCTTGTCATTTAAAAATTTAAAACAATTAATTAGAAATTGTTAATTTATTTGTCTTGCACTTCCAGTTTTGTAAGAACATTATCCAAATTGGACTTGAATATTAAACTTTTTAGTTTAACATCATAGTTCGATTAAAATATGATTATTTACCACTTGAAATATGCTCTATTCTCTCTATGGATGTTGATTACTGGGATAATTTCATTGTTCTCTCTATTCTTTTTATACATGTTTATTTTGTGATTGTAGTTATATATTCAGTAATCTTATGTCAAAACATCTTATCATGATTATGGGATATCTTAAATGAATATCATAACCATTTTCTTTCATAAGAATTTTGTTTTGGATATGCATGGAGTGACAAATGAACATACCAAAGTTTCCAAGTTAGGATAGTTCATTTATGGATTGAAAAATCTTATCTGAGAAGTTGTGAAAAGTGTTTTCAAGAAGTTAATCGAACTTCTTAAAAGAACCATTTTGGAAGGATGTTGTGACAAAGAATATTAAGCAGTGAAATCAGGCAATGTTAGAATGCGGATGGATGAGTTCTGAAGGCATGATTTTGATTCCAGATGGAGCAGGTTCACTCTGTATGTGAGTTGGCATTCAGCGGCTGTCTCGGTCGATGTTGCGGTGGAATGAAAAGATCAGATGATAATGGAACCAGATGACATCAGCTGAAGTTGTGTTTACTGTCGTTTTTTTCTCTAGGAAAGTCTGAAGTGATTCAGTGCGTGACTTCATAGCTTGGTTCCTTGTTTGGATGCATTGGGCGCTGAAGTTTGGAACTTCCAAACCTTGTTCCAAATCTTGTCAGTTTTTGCCTTGTAATAATTTGAAATATTTCTATATATATTTGTAGATGTAGGTGCTAAGACGAGGAATGACATTGGAAGCAGACAATGTTCAAGTTGACAAGTTTGACATGTCAAATTTTAGATCCTAGAGGATGTGGATAGAAGATCATCTATTTCATAAAGAACTTGATCTTACATTGAAGGAAGTCAAACCGGAAGCAATGGAAAAAATAGAGTAGGAAAAACTCGACCGAAAGATATTGTAGAGACCCGATTTTTGCTTTGTAAAACTTTGAAATATTTCTATATATATTTTTAGAGTTAGGCTAGAGACGACGTGTGATTTCGTGACCCGACGTGCAATTCCAAAACTCGGTGTGCTCGAGATTAATTTTATAAAAATATTAAATATATTTTATGTTACACGCGCGTAGTTTCTTAAGGAAAATGAGAACTCTTAAACGGAAGCTCGGAGCAGATTGGGATGTAGCAAACACAACGACTTCTTTCGATCGTTAGCGGGCATGTTCTTCGATGACGGACGATGCGATCTCCAATATGGCTTGTCAATTTGTGGTTTACACCCTTTTTGATTAAATTGATTGAGCATATCAATCCCCTCTATTGATATGCATCAATTGTGGATCTTTGGCATGCTCTTATGTACCAGATTAATTTGATTATTTCATTTGTTTTCCGGATGCCCCGTTCTTGATCGTTGGCCAAGAACTATTGACAACGGTTGTTTAAACAATTGTTCTTATGCTTTCCCCCCTTGATTTTTTCACATTCGTCACCGGTTAGACCCCGTGGTCCCAGTTCGACATTTTCGGGTGGTACTGAGCCCGAACGAACCCTCAGAATCGCAACGGTTTCATGAACAAGGGATTGATTGATGAAACAACTGTAGACCTGGGATGTTTGCGGGTCGTGGACGATCGTTTCAATGATTGACGATCAAATAATCAACACCCAAAGAGCCCAAGGCGTGTGAGACGTGTGATGAACCCCCCGACAAACAACATAATCCGATTTCCAGCGAACGATGATCGAAAACTACGTTCCACAGCTAGATCCGACAATCAAGGGTGGAAATGAGGCCGAAATTGAAGGCAAAGTCTAGATTCAACGTGCGAGAAGCAGATATGGAAATCTGGAAAAATCCCGACCACATGCCCTTTAGTTCGAAGAACACACGACGTGTCGTGCCCAGGCTGTGGCAGCTAGGGTTTTGGAAAATTATAACGATGTCACGATGTGTAGCCCTCCTACATGTCGTGTACCTCGTCCTCGGGTTGACAAGCCGTGCAGTGGATCACACTGGTAGGACCCCGTGTGGAAGTACATGACCAGGCACACGGTTGTGTACCGAAGTACACAGACACGAGGTGGTTACATGGACATGGTTAAGCACACAGGCAGGACCCCGAGTGGCAAGGGCATGCCGTGTATATCTCCTACATACTGTGTACATACGGTTGGCAAGTCGTGTACCTCCAAGGACACGACCATGTGAAGAAGCGAGATCACACGTCGTGTGAGCCCCCTCACACTCCGTGTACCCCTTGTCTCCTTTTGAGGAAACTTCAAAATTCCACATCTCATTCGTTTGAACTCGTATTTTGGTCCACGAGTAGCCTATCTTGAGTATTTTTTCCTGTTAGAATGCAATGATGCACTCAGATGTGGGTTTTGAGATACAATGTGAAATGTTATGGGCACAATGCCTATTTAAGGCGATGCTCGGCGACGATAGTAATCAGGCGGGATCACCAAAGGCTTCTTATAGAGTGGAACCCCCCATCTGTATGGGCACATGTCCTCTACAATTACTTCAAAGTGGAACCCCTTATCACACTAGGGCACGAGTCCTCGACCTATAGAGTGGAACCCCCCATTAGCTTAGATGCGGGTCCTCTACCTATCGAGTGGAACTTCCTATCAGATAGGGAGCATGTCCTCGGTGACCAGAGTGGAACCCCCCTCTCACACCATGGCGTGAGTCCTCGACCTATAGAGCAGAACCCCCCATTAGCTTGGGTGTTGGTCCTCTACTTACCGAGTGGAACCCCTATCAGATAGGGTGCGGGTCCTTGTGGCACTAGAGTGGACCCCCTATCAGCTTGGTCGTGAGTCCTCTACGGATACTTACAGAGTGGACCCCCCCCTGACGCACTAGACCGCATGTCCTCTACTTGGAGTTTGTGGCCCCTCAACTGTGCGACACGGTGACGAGACATGGTTTGACTTGCACGCTTACTTCTGAGAAGACGTGTGAGATGCTGAGCATCATTGATGGACTTTTGGAACCGTTGACGACTCTTCTTCTTAGGCTGAGCTGTGAGATGGAGATCACATTTCTCTCTTGATTGAGATTCTTTTGACTGAGTGTGTATATATATATATATATATATATATATATTCCTATATGTATTCATACCTTTGGATTTGATCACTCTCTTACCGTGGGATGTGAAGACGCGCGAGGTATACCATATGCTTTTCTTGTTTAGCTTCTCATGGTTGGATAAGTTCACTCTCCCGATATAGGTGGAAAAGACTCGACATGCAATCCATCTACACACCGTGTTGAGCCCCTTGTGTTTGGATGAGGTTACTCTTTCTCTTGCTTTGGGTTGAGCTGCATCCTGTGTACTTTTCTAATGTCTTTCTATTTCTTGTTGTATCTCTTACTACTCTCACTTTCATCTTTCAGGGCATTCTATTGGGTATGTATATACTCACCATTGCATGGGTTTTGCTTGTACGTGTCGTGTCTTATGAAGACGACGGATAGGTCAGTGGTGACTTCAGAGGAGCTTAGGGATACTGGGTGTTGTGGACCGCATATGGTGGTCATAGCTTGGAGTTAGGAGTTGGGCTCTCTCGACAGTTTACTTTTCCAGTTTTTTTAGATTGATACACTTTTCTGGTTGGGTGTGTATTTTCCCATTTACTTTTCAGTTGCATTGTCATACTTTTGTACACCCTAGAGGGTTTTGAAGCTTGGTTTACTTTATAGTCGTTGCATCTTCTTTTCTTTTATTCCTCTTCACTTTTGCATTGAGATGGTCGGGTGTGTGCGCACAAGTACTTTGACAAATGCCTCCTATTTAGGATATGCCTTTCGACGCTTGTCGCCACCCCCTAGCCTATGGAGGCGGGCTTGGGGTAGTTGTGGCTCAAGCCTCGACTTGGGTCGGGTCGTGACAGATTGGTATCAGAGAAGTTCATTCATTGGGACGTTGTTTGGAGTAGTCCCCTTACAAAGATTTTGGTTGGGATTAGTGCAATAGTGTCAAAGGGTTTTGAGTACAGATCTCTGGCTGGGGATTCCAATGATGTTGCAGATGGCCGATGTATCCATTCACCAGGACCTTGACTACCTGCTTGTCGACTCGGCATACCGAGACATTAGTTGCAGAGATCAATGGTACATGCATCATACATGATTGAGTCTCTGACTTCCCTTCACGAGTCGACTCCCCATTGTTATTATATATATATATATATGTATGCTTATCTGACCATGATACATCTTGATAATTTTTAGGATGCCTCCGCGATGCCAGCCAACCAGCCAGGATACCAGTTTCAGATCGTGACAATGATCTGATGAGCAACAAGGCCTCAGTTTAGGGTCCATCTCGTGAGCTTCTTCCTCTATGTGGGCAAGTAGCATCACCCCCACCTATCAAGCATCAAATCATCCTAGCAGAGCAAGTTGAGGATGCACGCAGGCTTAGCGCACTCCACGAGTTCCAACACCAGAGGCCATTGAGGTTCTGTGGCGAGCCAGATCCTCAGGCAGTAGAGGATTGGTTAGAGTCGGTGGTCCATGTTTTCAGGTTCATCTGGACATCAGTGGACCAGGTGGTTGCACTGACAGCTAGACTTTTCCACGGAGTAGCTGAGCACTAGTGGAGTCTTGTTACCCAGATGCATGATGAGTTGACACTCTCGTGGCCCGACTTCCAGTAGTTGTTCTGTGAGGAGTACTACCCCTCCTATTTGTGCTCAGTTCGAATTCAGGATCTTTTGGAGCCGCAGTAGGGAGAGATGACACTGGTTGAGTATGCTGTGAGGTTCACAGACCTTACACAGTATTCCCTTGATATGATCTGAGATGACTACTTCTGAGCATGAAAGTTTGAGTAGAGATTCTACTGAGAGATTCGTGCCAGTGTGGTGCCCTTATGCATTCCCACCTATGTCGGGGTGTTGGAGAGAACACTAGTGAAAAAGATTTCTATCAGAGGGATTGCAAATAGCGGGAGCTAGCAATGGGTGTCACAGAGTTGAGTCTTCTGCAGCAGCTAACCGACGCCATACGATGGGATCTCGACCCAGGTGACCTCCCCATGATCAGACTCAGACATGTGGTCAGGGGAAGCGTAGAGGACCAGGGAAGCCTGAAGAGGGGTGGTTCTTTGCTTGTGACTGGTGAGGTCATATAGTGCGAGATTGCTCGACCATACGAGCCAAGGAATGCAAACAGATAGCTGACAGCCCACCATGACAGAGGCAACGCCGTGATCAGGGATCTCCCAAGAGAGGGTAGGAAGGCCCCTAGGGATGTGGAGCTGGCAGAGGAGAAGGTGGAGCTATGGGTGGTGTACGAAGCTATGATATCCTTCAACCACCACCACCATGCAACCCACGTCAGGCTTAGGGAACTGGCGGTCATGGCTGCAGACAACTGCATGCTCTAAAGGCTTATGACCCCGCATCACACGAGATGATTAGAGGTATGATCTATGTTTATTCTACTCTTACTTCAGTACTAGAAGACACATGTACCAGTGATTCCTTCATCTCTATACTCATGGTGCGAGATATGGATCTCCTAGTTGAGGCGTTAACCCATTAGCTTTGTCTTGAGGTTCCTACAGGGAACACTTCTTCTGTATCTTTTATATGTCGGTAGTGAGAGCTATCGCTTTGTGGAGAGAGGTTTATGTGGAACCTCTTGGTCTTCATGATGGAATCCTATGACATCATCTTGAGTATGGCTGGTTATCCATGGTCTGAGCCCAGATTGACTATCACTGTAGATGAGTTAGATGCCTACACACTGATTAGATGAGATTCACCTTTATGGGCGAGAGAGATCACATGGCGGGATGAGTGGGTTCTGCAAACAGAAGGGAATTTGAGACAAAAAAACCTTACGACTTTGAAAACATTTGAATCAAAACTTATTGAAAGAGAGAATTTTACATGATTTTTTTTAAAAAATACAAACATTTTCATGAAAAGTATCATAAAATAAATTTATGGGTAGTATATAAACCATAAAAAATAAAACAAGTGGTGAATACGAAGTATATATCAATGAAGAGAAATTGAGATGAGAAAACCCTTCTAAAAATTGTAACATTTGTAGTAAGAATAAATTAATGAATTGATTATGTGAAACAAATGTAAATCCACATAAAACAAATGGAAATAAAATATAAAATAATAATAAGCCATAATACACATAATCTCACCATAATATAGTCAATGGAGAAGCGATATAACTCAATGAAAGGAAATTGAATTAAAAATCCATTTACCTTGAACTCTTGTTTAGTTGGACACGCTCTAAACCCATGTATAATAAATTTAGATTTATTATAAATAGATATCAGAACAATATTGATATTTATCTTATTATATACCATTCAATTATAATTTCATATAACCTACTTAGTAATAATTATTTGTTAAAGTCAATATTTTTGTGTTAACTATTCAGTTTTCCAAGCATGTTTTGATTCTATGGTTCCAGTATTTGCACCTAGGTCATGGTTTAATAATATTATGAATTTTAATGAAGTTTTCTAGTATATTTTTTATATATTTTTGGAGTCTTATGGTCATTTCATGTAACTTATGGGGATGATTTGTATGGAAAGCTTAAAAATCTCATTTTTCTAAATTTCAATTCCATAGAGAATTGATTTTATTAGTGAATAAAAATATGTATATAACCATTATAGAACCTTAATCATGTTATCAATATCATATTTATACATTAAATTCTTTTTTAGAACCATCCATGTCAGGTAGTGATGGAAACGAACTACGTCGTTTGTGGAGACTGTAGTCTGCACGTACACACGAGCGACGTTTTCATTTTCTAATGAATGGGAGAGAAGGTAGACAATTTTTTATATTTATGGAATCATAATTATGTCATATATATAATATTTACTCATTAAATATATCTTTTTATAACTGTTCATGTAAGATAATGATGAAAAATGAAATACATCGTTCATGGAGGCGGTAAACCGCACGTACACACAAATGATGTTTTCATTTTCCAATAGATGGAAAGGAGGTATATGATAGTTATTTCATCAACTTATAAAATTTTAGTAAACTAATTATACTTATGTAATTATTTTAATATGGTTATAAAATATTTTGATGAGGTGGATGAGAAGAAACTTGAATGAACTCGGTTAAGACGATTACCTCTTCCTTGAGTATCTTCCTTTGGATCTCTCCTTAAGCCTTCTTAGAATGGTCTTTTTGTTAGACCAAAACCTATAGGTAATGTATAGTGGTATTGGGAAGTTATTTTGGTAGATCTTTATTGAGATAATGTGCTCAAAGTGGGTTAATAAGTGAAAAAATGAGGGGTCCTTTTATAAGTGTGAGGGGTGACACTTTTGTAAAAAAACTTTTAACTTTAAAATAATATAAATGTATTTATAAAGGTAAAGTGGCACCAAGGGAAAAAAATTAAATGATAGGATATTATAGGTCAAAATACACTCATCCAATCAAATAAAATATATGATTTTTTTGATATTTTCGACCTTATCACATAGTTTTAACCCCTTTTAACCCATTTAACCCTTACCGTAGTGACTAATTTTCACTATGGTAACTTATTTTTAAGACTAAAAATGAAATGGAAATTATTAACTAATTTTAATATTTTAATTAAAACTATGAAAATCAATTTACAAGATTATTTTTTTAGAGGTTCTAAAAAATAATTTTAATGAAAGTGTGCTTAACACAACAAATTTAGTTAAAAAAACCGATTTTTAAGCATTAAAAAGAATTTACAACAAAATCATGTATATTATTGATTATCATGACATTAATTGGTTTATAATTAAATAAATAATAGTTTTTTTACTTTTAAATCAAGCCAAGACTGAATGGATCATTGTGAAAACTTAATTAAAGGAAAAAGACCAAAATATTTCTTTATTAGAATAAAATATAACCTAGGTTCCAAAAAGTCAAGCATGAGTTTCCAAATTTAACATAATAGTTTTAAATTATTTATTTTACTCCTTAAATACATATTTGGTTGATCTAAAGGTTTCACAAATTTTAAGTCATTCTTATAATATAATGATGTCATAAAAGTTATGGTATTTGTAAAAAGTATTTTTCACCATTCACTTAAAAATCAACCTTTCCAATCAAAAAATCTAAAAATTTCACCTTGTGATAATTTTTTCACACTGAATCCAAAAATTAATTTAATTTCATTAAATTCAAATTCCAAATTTTATGAATTTATCTTTTAAATAAAAACATAAAATATAACATAAAACTATTTTTATAGGAAATTGACTTTTTAAAACTTTAAGTGTTCTTAACCTAAATTCATATTAATTGAAAATGCATATTGATTTATTTTTTTGTACATTGAAACATTTAATTAGAATAATCCTTTAAAATTGATCAATTAAATTTTAGACAAAACCACACAACACTTAAAAAAACACTTTTTTTTGAAAAGTATCATTTTTTAACATTAAATGTCTTTAATCACATACCATTTATTATTTATACTATTATAATTAAATTTAATCAATTCATTGGTATTAGAACATATAGAATCATTATTTAATAAAAACAATAATAATATATGTTTTTTTTATAATAAATCATTTTAATTTATTTTTATTTACTTGAGGTTTTATTCTTATTGTAATTTTCTTAATATTGTTTCACATTGAATTCTCATAATGTATCAATGTTTATCTTGCATTTTATCTCAATAAAATGTATCTTGGTTCATTTTAGTTTGGTGTTGCATATGATAAAATCTGCTCAACAATGTATTTATTTAAATAAAAACACACTAAAATATCGGAGTGTTATATTCTAACCCCTTAAATAAACTTTGTCCTCACAATTTTAATTTCTATTATCATTTAAAACATATGAGAGTGTTCTTAATATATTCACGTCTCATTATATAAGGATTTGTAGTTTCTAGAGACATACCTTTCCCAGCTGCACTTTCATGGTCTATTTCCAACCAAATACTAAAACGAAATGGCTATGATAATAATCAATAAACATATCAAAATCAATCATCAGCGTCTTTCCCATTGATGCCTTCATTTAAACCTAAGAGACACTGAGTTCAAATATTGGTTCAAACTATATTATAAACCCAAAAATCATGGAGATCTATGATCTCAAAATTAAACTTAAACACCCCCCCAAAATTAATCACATACCAATAAATATTACCTTAATCATAAATACTCCCAAAAATATTGAATCACTATATATCTAAATCATTTTTCAACCTCTAAGGTTATCACATCTTATATTCCCAAAATCAATTAACCCATTGTCCTAATTAACCATAACGACCTCAACATCAAATCACCTATCAATATAAATGGATATCTATATACCTAAATCAAGTATTCTTCTTAATACCCAATAAAAATCCCACAAAATATCATTAATCACCTCAGAATCCAATCTCATAATACTTTAGAAGGGATATCCACGCCCTTTAACATATGACCAGCCTTAAACTTATCAACCCATACAATTATATTATCCTCATCTGATAACTTTCTAACCTCTAAAGTTATCTAAAATCTTCTCTGATACCAACTATAATGACCTAGACCCATACACTCAGATCTGGTGCTAAAAATATACTCTTTATATACTGCCTTTGATTCCAATTAAAGCGACCCAAGATTAAACTTCCACAATTAAAATGTCAAAACCAAATACCAAGTCCCTTATATACCCAATACCTTTTAGGTTTAGAGTTTAGAGAATTAAGGAAAAACTTTATTTAACAAAAATAATATCTTTCTCATCCAAGGGAAATTTTTCACATTATACCAAGAATTGATTATTCCATAATAAGTCATCAACATCTCCTATGATATAATCCACACATGATACCTTTATAGACATATCTTACATAATATCATTCTTTAAAACCTGGGAAAATGAAAACATAACAAGAGTGATCTCAAACGCTCAGTAAAGGTAAACATCAGAATTAATAATTAAAGATCATAAGTGAGAATAAGGTGATCATATGGGTATGATAACATAAAAAAACTGCATTAACATAACAGAATAGATTGATACCCAGTAAAAAAATATATCATAAACCATGAGTCATGGAATAAAGCCACAACATAACACAAGACAAGAATCATAATGGTGTTGAAACATCACTCAATCATGATCCATGAGATCATAACACATGCATAAAAATACGGGATAAAATTGTGGCATAAATATAAGCATATAAATCATAACATTGAGAACATAACTAACCACAATCATGTTCATGCATCATCTTGTGAACATAGCTAATCACAATCATGTATATGCATCATTTTGTGAACAGAGATAATCGTAATCATATATATGCATTATCTTGTGAACATATATAATCGTAATCATGTCCACGCATTATCTTGTGAACATAGATAATCGTAATCATGTCCATGCATTATCTTGTGAACATAGCTAATCAAAATCATGTCCACACATTATCTTCTAAACATAACTAATCAAAATAATGTCCATGCGTTATCTTGTGAACATGTCTAATCACAATCATGTCCATCTATCATCTCATGATAATAAACGATATATACCTAATGAACTGAAGGGAGATATAATCCTAGTATCACCCATTACATAATAAAAACCATAAACATGTGTGCCACAAGAACATAAAAACATCATAATTCTAATATATCTTAATTTACCCATTAAAAGAAACGAGTTTCATGACATTTTATTTAAAACATCATCATAATCCATCAAAATAAATATGGTGGATGGTATCATTAGATCACATACCTAGTGAATCATAATAATCATTAATGGATGTTGATATAGATGAAACAAGCTTTTACAAAGTAATTATAAATATACTTTGAAAAAACAAGAAGAAATATCTTTTCCTTTTGGTAACCTTTAAAGATAAAAAATTAATAGAAAAATGGGAATATGATTTTATTTAAAAACCCATGAAAACTTGGAAATAAATATTAGTAAAAAATAATTACCATAATAGTGTTAAAACGTTTTCAAGTGGTAAATGTTAAAAAAACATTCTTTTCACACTTTTGTAAAGAAAGTCAAAAGTGACCTGTACGAGAAACATTAAAAAATTCCTTTTTAAAACCTTTGTAAATAAAGATACAGATAATTGAAAATAAACATAAAAAATAATTTAAATATATAAAAACATTATTAAAATAGTATAAATAATATAGATATGAAAGATAAAGATATGGGTAAAATATTTCAAAACTTTTAAAGTAATGATTGAAAATAAATCCCCTTACGACTTTTAAAGTCAAAACCCATTTGAAAGAAATAAATTGAGGTAGAACTTAAAAACAATAGTATAAACAGAGTCATGATATTGTATTTCAAAGAGTCATTATATACACCATATAAATAAAAATAGATGTATAATATGAAACATGTCCCAAAGAAGGAAATTTGTGATGAAAAACTCTTACAGCTTTGATGACCTTTGAATCAAAACTTCATAAAAGAGACAACCTTATATTTTTTTGAAAATACCTTAATTTTCATGAAAATTATCATAAAACACATTCATGGTCAGTATATACACCACATATAATAAAAAAAAGTGGTGAATATGAATCATATATCAATGAAGGGAAATTGAGATGAGAAAACCCTTTCAAATAACATAACATTTGAAGTAATAATCAATCAATGAAGTGTGTCACGACCCCCTCCACCCAAAGGGTACCCCTCCTAGTCCAGAAATGAGATAAGGGAGATGATGACTACCCGAGTCCCACCTCTAGTAAGTCTCGGGTTGGAAACTTGCACTGAGGTTATAATAAACATACAATGGGAGGTATTACCCTCTAAGAGAACAACCAAAAGAGTGAGATAAGACAAATACGCCAATTAACACCTACTCAGACATATATATTAAATAAATCACAAGTGTATACATGTGATGTCATACAATACTAAAATAAATGAAAAGAAACTGAAAGTACTAAAAAGTTAGACTCAACAGTGACCACAAAACCCAAACAACTCCTACAAAACCATGATATAGTAACATCCAACATGATTTCCAACCTTCTCCTATTGACATGAAAATAAATTATATATATGTGGATTGGGTTAAATAACTATTCCCTTATATGTAATCTCATAATATATAAAGCATTATCTAATTTACTAGGGGACTATACAATTTTGGGACCACCCATCACATCACAATACACCATGCATATGTGTGCAACATGAGAAAACATTAATAATTTCATCAAAGCATAATTAACCCAAGAAAGAAACAAGTTTCATAAATATTTATAAAAAACATGATCATATTTCATACAGATAAAGAATATGGATGGTATTATTAGATTATATCCCCGGTGAATCATAAGAAACATTGAGGTATGTTGTCATAGATAAAAAAACTTTTATAAGAATATGGGTTACTTAACAATTTTGGATGTTATCACATAATAAGAGATCAAGAATTGGATCATTTGATACCAAAATTTCAATCTCCCAAAATAAAAACATTATAAGAAAATTTACAAGGTATAACATAACTCTAAAGGAGATATATCTTTTCAATATTGAGAGGAAAATGGAATCGAAATTAAGATTTTTTTTTCATAAATCTTTTGTAACATGTTTGTAAAAAAAAACTTATAAGTCACTTAAAAAATCCATTTCAAGTGGATAAAAATTTGACATTGAAAACCTAAATTTTAAATTAATTAAAAATATTGAAACGATGAAAATAAATGAAGTTTAATATAATAAATATAGAGTATAAGATAAAAATATACATAAGTGTAATGAAATACCTTTATTTATTCTTATGAAACATTAAACTTTATTATTAAAATGGAAAATTTACAAAAACAACGAGAATATAAATTATTTTTTAAAACCATAAAAAATTGAAGAGAAATATTTTTTAAGAAAAAATAGTTATAAAAAATTTATTCATGTCGAAAACATTAAAAAGGAGACTCTTTTTACATTTTTGCAAGGAAAGTCAAAAATGATTTGTGTGAAAAAAATTTAAAATATTATTTATAAACCTTTTTAAATAAATCAAAAGACAGTACAAAGTGACCTCAAAAAATAATTTAAGTATAGAGAAGAAAATTATTGAAATAATAAAAATAATATAGACATTGAGGATAAATATTCTCAACCATAAAGAATAGATAAGGTTGGCTCCACTTATGAACATCCTTTTAGTCAATTTGTGAACCAAATGGAAGTGATATGGTAAGAAGACATGTAAACCTTCAAAACAACTATAGTAAAATAAAATAGATGGCTTTATAAATACAAAGAACATATAATCTACTCAAATAATAATTTATACACAAACAGTCTCAAATTCAAAGTGATATTAGAAAAGAAACAATTGCGAATTTTATAAATTTTGAATGAAAACTCCTTGAAAGAGATAACCTTTGATGGATTTTTAAATACCATTTTTTTAGAGAGGTGATGCCTTTTTCAATGACCAAGACACAAATTATTATATTAAAAAAATAGGATTACAAAAGTCTAAATGATGGAATCTTTTTACAATCATTATCATAAATTGTAAGAAGACCATCTGTAAGGTCAACCAGCCAGGTTATGTCCTGGTTAACTCCCTTATTAGAAAGACCATCTGCCACCCTGTTGGAATCATGGAAGGTATGAGTGGAAATTTAACTAAACTCCAAGAGCGAATGAAGACAGTTCATCCATCGGGTTGTAAGCGGCCAAACAAGATGAACCACTCCATTCCAAATGGATTGCACAATAGTGGCCGAATCACTCTCAATCCAAATATTATTCCAACCCTATTTCTTAGAAAAGGAAACAATGTGGATCACACTCATAATTTTAGATTCTAGGGATGAAGTGATTCCACAACTTCCATAGAAACAACCGAGGCATTTCCCAAGGTGGCATCTGAAGATAATACCACAACCCGAGGGACCCGGATTTCCCTTAAAGGCTCCATCCACATTCACTTTAATCCATACTGGGAACGGGGCTTGACAAAACACTTCAAAAGTATGCCTAAGATGAAGATAAATTCTGTCAATATGAAGATGTTGAAGAATCTCAAAGTCTTTGACAGAGTTTTCACAACAAACCTTTTGAATCGAGGTAGCTTCTTGAATGGAAATGAGGATCCGCATATGACCTGCATTTAGACTAAATGAGGAATTTTTATGAGTGAGATAATTTCTATAATTCTAGATCACATGGAGAAGCTCAAAAATAGCAGCTAAGAAAATATTTTTGATTTGCTAAGAGGTTCCAATTTCCACATAGTGCTTTAGTTGATGGATGAGCGAGTCAAGAAGAATCCATCTGCAATCAAAAATGTCAAAAATATAGTTCCAAAGAGTATAAGTCATAGCACAAGATAGAAAAAGATGATTAGTATCTTATCTATGTTGTTTACAAAATTTACATTTAGAGAAAATTTGAATCCCAAAATATTGAAGACAAACATCAGTGGGGACTCTCTTGTGCGCAATACGCCAAACAAGAGTAAACCTCAAGGGATTAATCCATGGATTATCAAAAAAAATTTAACCAACTGAAATTGTTATCCAAATTTTGAAAGTTGTGATTGTAAAAATTTTTGGAGTCAAGAAAACCATTATGAGAAGGTTCCCAAATAAGGAAGTCATCTGAGTTGGAATATGGATAATTATCAATGACATGAATAATGTTGTCAGGAAGGTTAGAGGTATTAGAATTTAACACCTCCCTGATAGTACAATTAGTGTTTTCTGGTAAATTATTTGGAGGAAACATGGAGATTAAACGGTTACCAGTCCAGTTGTCCAACCAAAAATTCATGAAAGATTCATTGCTAAACATCCATATAGAGTTAATCATGATGTTGGAAAAGGCCTGTTTAATGGATGACCAAATAGAAGAGCTAATATAGTTCAAATTTCCTTTCTTTAACTTGTCAAGTAATCTTTTTTTGAGAAAGGAAATGGAGTCCGAGTCACTGTGAAGGAGGTTACAAGTTAGTCTGGCTTATAAGGCCTCATTGAAAATATTAAGGTTTTTAAGGCCAATGACACCTTTATCCAAAGGATTAAAACATGTATTCCAAGGGATGGTCATAAGTTTCCTTTCAAGAGTGATCCCAATCCAAACAAAATTATTAATGTAGACATTTATTTTTTTGAGGAGAATAGTAGGACATTTATAGACCATCAACGAGTAGACCATTTTTGAGATAATTGTGGATTTAACCAGAAAGATTCTGCCAGCCATGGAGAGGGATTTACCCTTCTAAGAGGAGTGCTAATTGAGAATTTGGTCTACAATGTTGGAAAAGTAACTAGCTTTATGTCTTCCCCAAAAAATGGGTACTACAAGATAAGTGAAGGGGAAGGAAACTTATTTGATATCTATAAGATTGATGATGGTACTTTTTCTAGCAGATGGGAAATTTTTCCCAAAGAAAACAAAGTATTTGTTCCAGCTAATGTTTTGGCTAGATATTCCTTTATAATGAGAAAGGGTAGTTTTGAGGCTTTTAACGTTATTCTTATCACCTTGTAAGAAGAGGATAATATCATCAGTATAGAGGATATGCGTGGCAACACTAAATTCTACAATTCTATTCAAAGAATCAGGAAATTTAATAAACCTATCACTTTTTTTAGAGACAGAGACAACCTCATTGACACTGAGGAAGGCATTGAAAATCATGTTATCTCTTATTTTGAAAATATTTTCAATGGTCCCGATGTCAACAAAGATATTTTACTTGATGTCATTAAAATTTTGGTAAATGAGGAAGATAACACTTATCTTTTAATCATTTTTAAATCCCATGAATTATATATAAATTATGATAAAAATACATCCATTTATAGTATATAAACCATGAAAAATAAAGAAGGTGGTGGATATAGAACTTATGTCAATACAAGAAAATTAAGAAGTGAAAACCCTTATGGACATCATAATTTATGAAGAAAGAAAAATTTGAAAAGGATTTTATGTGAAAGAAATGTAAATCCATAAAAAATGTGAAAATAAAATATAATATAATAAAATGGTAGAATGTACCGAGCTTTTAATAATGGATTCGGTAAGAAACATCATAACTCAATGACATAAAATTGAGTTAAAACCCCTTAAAACTTTAGCAATGAATAAGGAAATTGAAAATGAGAGAGAGAACTTGATATTTAACATTAAATGTCATTAATATAAATATAATAATGACATAATACATAAAATGGATGATATATACACCATATAAATGAAAATAGGTGCATAATATGAAGTATGCCTCAAATAAGGGAATTTGAGACGATAAAACCCTTAAAAATTTAGTCTTGTATGAATCAAAAGAAAATGAAAGGTAGAACATGAGTTGGAATGTCAAATATCATGAAATAAAAGAGTGTTATTATAAATGAAGATAATTGGGTTGTAATTATATGAAAACCCATATCTTTTATAAACCTTAATTCATGATTTATTACATAAAGACACACATAATACAATCCCAAATGATAAAAAGGCACGGTGTATTTGGGTAATTATATACATAACATAATAAATTGAAACAGGGATAAAATTTTTTTATTTAAAACTCCTTAATATTCTCTTTAAATTTTATCACTCTTCTAAAACTACACGAGATAACCTGGGGACGTACATAAGAAACATCTGAGCTATAAAACCCAATAAGGGAATAATAAATGCATAAAATTATGAAAGTAATACATATGATTCAATAGACATATCAAGGTGATATAAAAGGGGTGAGAATCATAAACATGAACATAGAATAATGATATATGTTGATAATATTATAACAACTTAAAAAATGACATCATAAGCATAAGTCAAGGATTACCACTGAGACATCATAACATAGTGTGATTAGGATTACCTATCATGCACCATACACAGTATAAAATGAGATAAAAATATTACTCAATGCATTAGAGGGACATATAATTTCAGGCCCACCGTCACATTCATATAATGTACATGAATTAGTGTGCCACATAGATCATACAACATTATATCATCTTTCATCAGCTTTGATACCATTATTAAATAGCATGGATTAAATACACGGGTTTAACCAATAAAAAAAGGATAGTTACATTTAGTATAACACACTTGAGTGGAAATGGGGATGGGTATTCACAATATAAATGTTTGACATAGAAAAATCACAAGATAATTTTGGTAGCACAATGAGTGTACATAGAGATTCATGGAAGGGTTTAATGAGAGTGAAAGATGTTGTATCATTACTTGGAAATAATAACTATAGCAAAGTTATGTGCAAAAAAATATTCCAATATGAACAATTAGAAATTAAAAGGGCATAATGAAAATAAAGTGCTTGAATAAAGAGTAGGAAGAGATAATCCTCTTACCTTGAGAGGGTGATTTAAAAAGCTTGGGATGAGTTTCTTAAGAGCTTGGGAACACCTTGGGAGGGATTTAGAGAGGAAATGGGAGAGGAAATTTATGATCACTGGGTTTTTATTAAAGAGGAATGGAGGTTGGGTGGGTATTTCTAGGAAAGGAGAAGGGAATTATTTATTAATTTATAAACTTATATTTTAGAATCTATATAATAAAATATTCAAAACCACGAACCTTACAATGAATTTTACACATAGTTTCTACAAAATAGGAGTGTTTTTTAATATTTTATAAGGGCATGAACCAAAAATATTAAAATAATACCATTAGTGATGTTAAAGTGACTCATGTTCATAAATAATTGATTTTAGAACCTTAAAATATAATATAAGTTTTAAAGGATTCATTAAGGGTTTATGAAATTAATAAAATAACTTCAAAAACACATTATTTTAAAGGATAAATATATATATTTGGTTTTTTATTCTATATGTTGCATTTATTACATCACTTTTGAGCTATTATGATGTAATAATATTGAACATATATTTATACCATATTTAATTTTTACCCAAAAATTTTTCTGTCTGAGAAAATTATGAAAAATTAACCATTGAATAATTTAGATGTTTTTATTTCAATAATAATATTTATTTTACCAAAATAATTTTCTAAATATGAGAATTTACAGTTTTAAATAAAAATCCCTTTTTGGTGGAAAATACTAGCTTTTATAATATTAACCACTTCTTAACCCTTCAAAAAATTACATTAGATTTAATTAAATCATATAATTATTTATATTTAAATAAATATTATTTAATAAGAATATTTTATTAAAATAAAATTTATATAAAAAATTCTTGAATTTATCAAAAAAGTGTTTTAATTGGAACTATATATTTCTTAAAAATAAAATTTTGATTTCATTGTATCAAAATCTAATTTTTATCAAACTCATTATATAATAATTTATAGAGTAATAATAAAAAGTGATAAATATAATCATTATTTTATTAAAAAGAAAATATAAAAAATTCATATTACTAGGTTCTATATACATAACCCCTTACTACACCAGCGTACGCCTTAAGGGTAAGGTATGAAATGGTGGGAATTCCTTGGGTCGGTTCAACAAACTTGGTTTGGGATGTGATCACAATAAGCTTGAACTTCTCACATAAAATATTTTACTCAAGATTTAGTTGTTTAATCTAGGATTGATATTGGTCAATGGTAAAGTCTAGTGATTCCATATCCCTTGGAAGATCTAATAAATGGGCTTTATAGGATATGATCCCATTGGTTGAGGTCATCGCTTATTTCATCTATGTCAATTAGACTTTATCATAACCATTAATATATTTAATCTTAATGGTCATTGTATAATGAATATATTATCAATAGTTAATATGCTTAACTATATTTTAAATTTGATTAGGTATATTTTAAAAGATCCCAAAATAACCAAAGTTGTGTATGTGTTTTCTATAATGACATTACTTAATAAGGTATTTATTCATTCAAAAATGGAATTTCATTTATAAAAGTTTAGTTCATTACATCCTTCCAACTTTTAGAAATTTCACCCTCAAAATTTCATTTCATACACAAAATAGATGAGGGTACTTCTATTTTATCGCTTCTTTTAGTTCCCATGTTTCCTCCTCAAACTTATGGTTATGTTATAGCACTTTGAACCAGTGATTTGTCTTATTTCATGGAAATTTTTCTCTATGATCTAATATCTTCACCTTCTAATACTCATATGAAATATTATTCTCCAAGTGTACCACCTATGGATTCATTACATGTGAGGGGTCCAATATTTACTTTCTTAATAGGGATACATGAAACACATCATGTACTTGGGATAAGTTAGGTGGGAGTATTAGTCAATAAGCCACAACTCTGACGTGATCAAGGATCTCAAAAGGGACTTATGTAACTTAGACTAAGCTTTACCTTCTTTCCACAACGATATATAAAGGAACATCTCATCTATGAACTCAAACTTTAGGTCTCATCAATGAATGTCTGCATAGTTTTTTTGTCGAATCTATGAAGATTTTATATAACATTGAATGGTTTGAAACTTTTCTGTCATCTCTTGGATAAGATTATGTCCCACCGGTTTCTATTCTCCAACTTCATCCCAACATGTTAGAGTCTAAAACCTCTTTCCATACAAAGCTTCATAATGCGTTATTTGAATGCCCAAATGGATACTGTTGTTATATGAGAACACCGCTAGGGGAAGGTGTTGATCCTAACATCATTGTAAATCCATTAAACATGATCTCAGCATATCCTCTAGAGTTTGAATATTTCTTACAGAATGACCATTTTTCTGAGAGTGATAAGCACAATTGAAACTTAGATCCACATCAAGTGATTACTAAAGGATTATCCAGAACCTCATGGTAAACCTCATATCTCAATCAGAGATAGTGGAGAGTGGTACTCCATGAAGACATACCACTTCCCTTATGTATATCTTAGCGAGTTATTCAAGAGATAAATATTCCTTGATAGTAATGAAATGTGATGACTTTGTAAGGTTATTGATTACCACCCATATGACATTATTGCATTTAGATGTCATAAGGATTCCTATAACTAAATCAATGGTTATGTTATCCCATTTCCATACTGGTATGAGCAATGGTTTCATCATACCCTTAGAATAATATCATTCTGCCTTGACTTGTTGTCATACCAATCATCAAGATACAAATTTTGAAATCCACCTATTCATGTTATCCCACAATTTTTTTACTTAAAATATATATACATATTAGTGTTTCCTAGATTAATAGAGAGGGATGATATATGTGAATCATCAATAAGTAATATTTTTAGTTCTGGTTTTTATGGGACATATATCTGGGTTCCAAACCTTATAACTCAAAATTTAGAAAAATTGAACTCTAGAATATTTGCTACCTTTCTCTGCAGCTCATCACCATATTGTTGTGACTTCTTGATCCTATAATGAATGTATGGTTGATTAGTTATTTGATAAAGGTAGTATAAAGATAATTTTATTATTACCATGTCCATTCTTTGAATCTTTAAGAATATTGGATCCCTTTCAATCCTCATCATGGATAGGGTTACATGATCATTTTTACTTAGAGCATCCACCACTTTGTTCTCCTTCCCAGGATGGTAATGGATTGAATAATAATAATATTTTACCATCTATAACCACCTTCATTGGTTAATATTGAGATATTTTTTGTGCATATATACTTTAGGCTTTTATGATTCGTATATATGTCACAGTTCTCACCATAGAGATGAATTTTCCAAATCTTCAAAGTAAAGTTCATTACAACGAGTTCTAGATCATGCATAGGGTAGTTTTTCTCATGGATCTTTATTCAGTGGTAGGAATAGGTTATTAATTTGTCATATTGTATGAGAACACAACCCAATTTTTTTTTTATACACATATTTTAAGATAAAAAATCCCCCCATACTGGTGGGTAACATGAGCACATGTGCAGTGATCAGACACTTATTTAATTATTTAAATCTCTCTTCATATTCATCATTCCAGAAAAAATTCACCCCCTTCAAAGTTATCTTGGTTAGTGGGATTTAAAATCATGGTAAGTTTCTCACAAATATATGATAGCACCCAACTAGTCTAAGGAAACTATGGATCTCCATCAAAGATGTTAGTCTGGGCTATCCTTCAAATGCCTCTATTTTTGAATGATTTAAAGATATTCCTTTATTGGTGATAAACTTTCCTAGGAATGTTACTTACTCCATCCAAAACTATAATTTTCTATAATTCACATATAACTTTTAGTTTTGTAAGGTATTCATTACAACATTCAAATGATCATCATGTTTCTCCTTACTTTTGGAGTAAATAAGAATATTGTCTATAAAGACTGCCACAGATTTGTTGAGGTAATCCCTACAGAATAAATTTATTAAGTTTTTGAAGATAACTCAAGAATTAGTGAGTCAAAATAGAATCACTATTAAATCTTAGTGATTTTAATTTGAAATAAAAGAAATATTATGGATATCCTCCTTCTTCAATTTTACTTGATAATATTTTGACCAAATATCCACCTTAGAGAAGTACTGGGATCCATGCAACTGATCAAAAAAGTCATAAATCCATAGAAAATGATACCTGTTTTTATCGTGATATTATTGATCTCATGATAATCAATGTAGAGGCATATTGGCTCATCCTTATTCTTGATGAAGAGGATTTGTGAACCCCATAGTAAAGCACATAGGTGTATAAACCGTTTATGCATATTCTCATAGAGATTCTTCTTCAACTCTTCAACTTCAATAATATTCATTCTGTATGGAGTCTTGGATATTGGAAAATCTTTGGATATAGGCTCAATTAATAACACAACCTCATGAATTTAAGTAAGACCATACAAATTTTCAGGAAAAACATCATCATATTCCCTTATAATGGGCTTGTCATCGAGGATGATATTTTCCTTAGTCTCAATATTTTGAGATAGATATGCTTACTCATAATGAAAAAATATTCATTCTTTAGATGATGATTCCAAATGATAATCAGCCTACACCTTTCACTTGTATAGAATCAGAGGGTGATTTGTGATACAGAGGGTGATTTCCTTCTCTCAACAATTTATGTTGGCTATATATAAGGAAAGTAAATCCATTCTTATAATTGCATCAAATTCTACTAAAGGGAGTATCAAAAGGTTCTCTAGGAAGTTAATATTATAAATATGGATATGGTCAAAGTTATATACTTGGAATGAAATAATTACCCCATTTTTTTATTTTCACATATAACTTAACTTCCATGTTTTGAGGCGGTGTTTGAATAGTTCCATTAAACTTATATGATATGAAAGAATGCATAGAATTAGAATCAAATAGTATGTTTTTTTTCTTGAATGAATAACTAGAATACCAGTTACCACATTTTTTTTGGGATCCACCTCAGCAGTTGTGATAACATAAGCTCACCCTTTATCTATGGGCCTTGAAGGTTGTTATTGTTGGTTATTTTCTACAACCCTTGGCTTAGTTAATTGATTAGTATAGTGTCCTTGTTCTTTATAGTTTAAAGATTGGACAATGAGCTGAGGGTTTACCGGATCATTCCTTTATTCTATCACATTGGTGGGTTTCTCTTGTCATAATTTTCTAGATAGGTTCTCTTCCTTCCACACCTAAATCATTTACTTGTCCCCTTCAATAAATGTTTGAGATACTCCTTCCCACACTTTTAAAAAGTTGTGTTATGTACTTTCTTTCCCCCACTATATTTCTCCATCACACTGCCAAAATTAAAATCCATTATCCTCTTCCTATCTTCTGAACCATGAGACCTATGAGATTAACCGATCTCCATTTCAAATTTTAGGTCTCATCAAAAAATTTCTTCATAGCTATCAAATTCTCAAATCTCCAAAGTTTTTCATAGACACAACTTTATCCCACCAAAGAAGTGGTTAACATTACTTTTTGGGTCAATGAAAAATCCAGAGGTGTATCATGAAATTCTTGTGAAGTTCACCTCATACTCCCCGATGGATTCATCATCCTTATGCTTGAGTCCAAGTAAATCCTTCTCTATTTTAAATCAAAGAATGCAGGGAAAATATTTATCAATTTTTTTTCTCTAGAATTCTTTCCACTTTAACCCTTTAATCTCCTCCTTGGGCTTCATATTTTTTATCAACATTTACCATTGATCAATTTCTCTCTTTATATAATAAAAAATTAACATTAACTTCTCTTTCTCAGAGCATTGAAGGATGAAGAAGAGTTTTTTAATGGATTTGATCCATTATTCCATGATTAAAGGATCTGAAGATCCACTAAAAGTCAAAGGCCTTTGTCAGATAAAGGTCTCAATTGAAACTTTCTCTTTCTTAGGGTGATGTGGGTTTTACCCCTAATTCAAGATTCTATTCAAAACATGAGTTAATTGAGTAACTATTGTCATGAATTTCTCAACACCTACTCCTAATGGGTTGGGAATCTCATTTGGGTGGTCATCACATTTCCCATCACATTGGTTGTTGACTCAGTTCCACCTATTTTCATCCATTGACTAAAATAAAGGAAGAATTAGGGATGATATTTTTAAAATTATTAAACACATAAAAGGGAAACTATAAATATTTAATTGATAACTCAAAAATTAAATACATTCCATAACCTATGAATTTATAGGTTTCAATATTATTTATCTATGGTATATTTCCTAATACAAAAATTTTATTGTCATTTTTGTTTCCTTCATAATGGTTCATAAAGAGATTGTGAATTTACCAAAGAATATCCCCTATGAATGAAAAAATAGGTTTTTAGCAAGGCCTCTTTGTCTTACACCAAGTAATGATCGACTTAATAACCAATGTGCCCTTTTATGGGTTATTACCCCTAGGTAAAACTGTTCTAGATCCACATTCACTTATAATGTCCATACATAGATTTTGTTTTTTGGGGACCAATTACTCTATAATTTACCATATTTTAAAGATTTTTTCTTATGTTTGGTCTTATAACTAATGATTTCACTAAGTTTTTTAATCATAATCCCTCAAAATAACTAGACCTTACTCTGATACCAACTATGACAACCCATATATTTTATAAACCTTAATTCAATATTTAATCTATAAAGGCACAAATAATATAGTCCCAAAAGATTAAAAGGCCTAGTTACTTTGGGTAATTAAATACATAAAATAATAACTTGAAATAGGGATATAAAAACATTATTTAAAACTCCTTAACATACTCTTAAAATTTCATTACTCTTCTAAAATTGTACGAGATAACCTGGGAGAATACATAAGAAATGGGTGAGCTATAAAGTCCACTAAGGGAATAATAAAAGCATAATATGATGAAATAAGTACATGTGAGTCAATAGGAATATCAAGGTGACATAAAATGGGTTATAATAATAAACATGAACATCAAATCATGATATAATATGATAATATCAAGGCAACATAGGAATGTTATAACAACATAAAACATGACATCATAAGTATAGGTATTGGATAAACGCCAAGACATCATAACATAATGTTATTAGGATAACATATCATTCACCATAAATGGCATCTCATGATATAAAAACATTACCCAATGCATTGTAAGGCTATATAATTTTGGCCCCACCTGTCACATTCATATCATGTTCATGCATTAGTGTTCTATATAGATTATACAACATAAGAACATATTTCATCACTTTTGATCTCAAGATTGATTGTGGGTTAAATAAATGAAACTCAACAAATAATTAAGGATAGTTACATCTAGTTTAATACCCTTGAGTGGAAATGGGTATGGGTATTCACAACACAAATGCTTGACATGGAAAAACCATAGGATAATTTCCGTAGTACAACAGGTGCACGTTAAGATTCATGGAATGATTTAATAAAAGTGAAATGTGGAATATCATTAATTTTAAAAAATAAAGACAGTAAATAAATGTGTAAAAATATATTCCAACATGAAAAATTTGAAATCAAAAGGTCATAATGCAAAGAAAGTGTTTGAATGAAGAGGAGAAAGAGAGAATCCCCTTACCTTGAGAAGGCACTTCTAAAAGCTTGGGAGAAGCTTCTTAAGAGATTAAAGACACATTAGGATGGGTTTAAAGATGTATAAGGAGATTAAATTCATGATAAATTTATTTTTAGTGAAGATTAGTGGGATTTTGGTGGGTATTTATAGAAAAAGATAATGGAATTCTTTATTAATTTCTAAACTTAAATTTTGGACTCTATATAATAAAATAATCAAAACCACAAACCTTACCATAGTTTTTTTCTCATGGTTTCTTACAAATAGAATTGTTTTTAAATATTGTATAATTACAATAACCTAACATATTAAAACAATACCATTGGTGATGTGGAAGTGAGTCATGTTCATAAAGAATTTATTTTAAAACCTCAAAATATAATATAGGTTTTGGAGGATTCATTAAGGGTTTACAAAATTAATCAAATAACTTAAAAACACATTATTTTAAATTTAAAATATATATTTTATATTTTATTAACTTTATATCATTTATTTCACCACTTTTTTGGATATTATGATGTCATAATACGAAACATATATTTATAGCATATTTACTTTTTACCAAAAAATTCAATTGTCTCAAAAAATTATGAAAAATTAAACATTGGATAATTTAAATGTGATGATTTTAAAAATAATATTTATTTTTCCAAAATAATTTTATAAATATTATAATTTACACTTTTAAATAAAAATCCATATTTACTGGAAAATACAAGTTTTTACGATATTAACCACTTTTCAAACCTTATAAAAACTACATTAGATTTAATTAAATTAAATTATAATTTATAATTAAATAAATATTATTTAATAAGAAAATTTTACTAAAATAACATTTATTTAAAAAATTATTTAATTAATCAAAAAAGTGACTTAATTGAAACAATATATTTCCCAAAAAAACAACTTTGATTTTTTTTGTATCAAAATCAATTTTTTTATCGAACTCATTATATAATAATTTATAAAGTAATTACAAAAAGGGGTAAATTTAATAATTGTTTTATTAAAAATAAAATATACAAATTCTTATTAATATGGTTTAGGTATATAACCCCTTATTACACCAGCGCATGCCCTAGGGGTAAGGTGTGAGATAGTGGTGCTTTCTTGGGGTGGTATGGTGAACATGGTTTGGGTAATGATATAAATAAGCTTGAACTTATATCATAAATGGTTTCTCTTGAGATTTATTTTTTGAATCTACACTTGGGCTTGGTCAAGGGTAAATCCCAGTGATGTTACCTCCCTCAGAAGCTATGATAAATGGGCTACACAGGGTGCGATCCTAGTAGTTGAGGTCATCAATTATTTTGTCTTTGTCAATTGGACTTTATCATGTCCCTTAATTAAACCATATTAATGGTCATAGTATAATGGATATATTATAAATGGTTAAGATGCTTAAAGGTCTTTTAAATTCAACCAGCTATATTTTATAACGGTCTAAAATAACCAAAGCATTGCATATGTTTTCTATAACTACATTACCTAGTAAGGAATTTATTCATTAAAAAATGGAATTTAATTTATAAAGGTTTTTTTTAAAAAATTACATCATATAAAAGAAAACATGGTACATGATATGAAACGTGTCTCAAGGAATTAAATTTGAGATAAATAACTCTTATCTTTCATTCTCACTTAGTCAGACGTGCCCTAAACTCTTGTATAATAAACAAAGACTAATTAATAATTTATTTAAGAACCTTATTCATGTGTATTCCATTTTATATTAATCTTTTGTATTCATTTATTACAAAATTATTACTTATTTTTAGTTATTATTGACCATCAGTCATTAGTAGTTTCAATTATCCCTTGTCTATTTTTGGTATAATGGATGTGGTAATTATTCCATGTTCATGAATTAATCATCTCCATGATAGTAAATGTAGTAGAATAAAAGTCCAATAATGAGTTTTGAAGTTTCAATTTCATTCCATGGGGGTTTTGGGTATGGTTATTCAAGACTAAATCCATCACGTGCTTTCTTTGACAATTTTAATGAATAATGTAGGTTTCAGGTGCAGCAGAATCGTGTGATGGGTGGTACCCAACATTGATTTTTTTTCATAATCAATGATCAATCCATGATCTATACGATTTTTAATCACTGTGATAAATGGAATTGAATCAAATATATACAACATTAATAACACCGTAATTGAGAGAGAGGAGATCAACACATATTTTTTATAATTAATTTAATTAGATAAAGAATTACCTCTAAGGAATTATTTCTTCATTGATGAGTCCAGTGATAGATATGCGGTTCACCACCATTGAGCTATAGAAACCAAGTGTATATTCCCTCTAGTGGTGATCCACATGTGTTCCAGGAATCTCTAGACTTCTTTGAATGATTCTACAGGTGCTAGCATTGAAGATCCTTTTGCTTGCATCACCTGCCTTGATCTCCTTGAGAATCACTTCCAAAGCGTTCTCCTTGATCCGATGGAGGAGGGTTGCTCACCATTCTTTGGAGCATTCTTGGAGAAGGGATCTCACTAGGCTTGACAGGATCCTTTAAGATTTGTTGTGCACAACTGAATTGGATCATGAGAAAAATGACATAATTGGGTATTTATATTGCTAGGGTTAAAATAAAATAATTTCACAAGTTCCCTTAATTATTTATTTGATCCTAGAAATACCCCATGTAAAATAATAATAATAATATTATTATTTATTGACATGCACTTAACTTGAAAAATATAATTAAAAATTATTTAATTAAATAATATTCAATATTATCATTTCTCATCAGACCATTAAAATTGATTCGTAATTCCTATATAATATTTATCAAGCCTTGAATAATGTCAATTTATTTATTAAATAAATATCACTGCATTATTTGCCAATAAATAAATAATTGTATCGTAATCCACAATAAATAATAACATAAAAATAAAATTTAAATATAATAAAAATAATGATATTCATGATATAACATGTAAATGAGGTAGTATGTACACCACAAAAAATAAACGAGGGGTGAATTCATAGATGTGTCCCTGAAATAAAAGAGAGACTCGAAATCCCTTACCTTAAGACTTGAATTCCATTGTACACATTCAAAACTCCTATAAAAAAATTAAATTTTATTATAAATATATTAAATTAAAATATTAATATATATCAAAACATATATGTCTTTGTTATGACCATTTATCACCCATTTATTAACAATTTTATTTAATGTCATGTTATGAGCAATAAATGATTTGTTTTCTGTGTATGTTTTTACTTGTTATTTGTGGTCCTATTAATTGAATAATAGTTTCATAATATACATAACCTTAAAAATTTTATAAATACCATATATATTCATTATATATGTTTTAGTAGTATTCTGTAATATTTAGAGATAATAAATGAAATGCATCGTTCATGGAGACAATAGGCCATACGTACGCATGAATGTTATTTCCATTTTATTTTTAGATTAAAATAAAGAAATTTAACCAATATATTATCTTTTAATAATAATATTTATTTCATATATATTAAATATGTTCATTAAAACCATCCTTATTACCTCCCATGTAAAGGATGAACAAATCACATCGCTTCGTGAGGCGGTAATCTTCCGTACACATGAGTGACGTTATCATATTCCAAAAAAATGTAAAGAATGAATTAATGCATGATATAATAATTCAAGAAGAATAATAATGTATTATATATTATATATAAACAATAAATCCATCATTATGTCCAAAAGTTAGAGTTTGTAATGGAAAAACAAATGACATCAGTTCGTGAGGTGGTAGTCCTTTGTACGGACAAACGATGATTTTGTTACCCATTTGAAGGAAGTGGAGATGGTTTTAGGTCCCGAACTTAACAAAAGAGCATATATGTATATGTAAGATCCTAAGGTAATAATATCATCATGGAATAATAATAATTGAAGTAGGTGTAGGATGAAATAAAAAAATGCTTATTGGTGAACGTTACCACTTCTTCAAGTATCCACCTTAGGTTTCACAAAAAGCCTTTCTAGGTTAGATTTATGTCAAAAATAAGGCTTATAAGATTAATGGAGGGATGTTAGAAATTGATTTTTGTAGGTTTTAGTAGAGACAAAGGGCATTATAGGTGTGATTAATGGAGCGGAGTGAGTCCCCTTTTATAATTGAGGAGGAGTGATATTCTTGTAAATACAAAAAAAATATTCACTACTGGGAGGTTACTCTTACCTCATGTGACTCCAACATAGATTAATAATGGATTGGAGGGATAATTTTGTCATCAAACACCTCCAAAACACAACATAAAATCATTTTTCAAGTTATACCTTATTCTTTAACTTTACTCAATTTTACCCTTTTAGTTTTCTTTTCACCATGGCAACTTGCATCTTTTTTTTACTTAGGTAATCTATCATTTAAGAATAAAATTAAAATGAGAATTATTAGAAAATTTATATCTAATTTTTAAAAATATAAAACTAAATTTATTAAATAAAATTCCAATGTGTGTGTAATATTAATTTTAATGAAAACACATGTAATGCTCAAAACCCCATTTTAACTTTAATCAATGTAATTAATTTTAACTATTTTTACTAATAATTATGGTCAAAAATTTTGTTTACCTTATTAGATAATATAAAATTTTCTAAATCCAAATATGGAATCCATTTTTTCAAATTCAATTCACAAAAGTGGCAGAATTTAATTTAAATCTAATCTCGCATAGGTGACGAAAACAGGTTTTTTTAAGAGAAAACATTCAAAAGTTTACAAAGTTTTTATATCAAAATTCAATATAAAATTTACTCCAATGACATGAATTAAATTGATTGGTATATAATTGAACTAATTTTACTTTAAACCAAATTTTAAATATAATTTAACTTTATAAATAAATTAAATGAGAAGGAGGTTTATAATTAAAGTTCAATATATTTTACTATTCATCAGAAAATAAAAATTTCCAGAAAAATCACAAAAATTCACCATAAGATAATTTTTAAATAATGAATGAAAAATTAATTTTATTTGGTCAAATAAATTTTTATTAAGGGTTAAATATTAATTTTTATATAAGTACACTAAAGGTGATAAAATTGCTTTTGAGAAAATATAGTTTCTAGTGTAAAATTGGATTTATTTTTATCCCATGTATAGAAAACAGATAAGATGATTGTTAAAAATTATATTGAATATTTAATATATAAATTTAATTTTTATGATTCTAAAAAGATATTTTTTTAAAATTTATTAATACAAAACACGCTTGTGTTCACCAAAATAGTCATTCAGAAAAATATTTATTCTTATTTTAAAAAGGGTTTTATATTCATTTATAATTAATTTTTCATTAAGGAATCTGTTATATATACATGTGTAAACCATATTTTCATAATTTAGTTAATCCTATTCATAACCAGTATTACAACAGATAGGTAATAACTATCATATAAAATAATAATATTTTATTAGTATGTCATATTTTATTTAAACTTGTAATTGTGTGTAACACAAGATAAACTTGAAATTTTATGTAACAGAAGCCAAACATAGTGTTTCATATAACTCAATCTAAACTCAGTGTTATGAGTAACATAAAATATAAAAAATAATAAATTTATTTGAAAAATAATATTTCATAGAATCTTGGGGTGTTACAATAGTAGAATTTGAATTGATAAAAATTGAAGTAGATGAAATATGAAAATTAAAGAATATTTGTTTTAAATATGAATTAATGATTTAATTATTAATATTCTTTATATTTAATATTTTAATTATTTGATATGATGTTTATGTAGGAAATTTTATATTGATAATTTTATATTATTATTTATTAAAAATTTATTTAGAAGCCAATATGAATTTAGATCATGAAATAAAGGAAAATTGTAGAAATACCTTAGTGTTCGGAAGGGGTGAATTTACAAACATTGGCATGGGGCCTAAAAATTTTCTAAGAAAATGTAAATAATTTTTGGCGATGGATTGGGTATAAAGTGTTAGTGATTTACATAAGTTTGTTCCATATGTTCATAGGTCCATGCCACATTCTTTATTTGGGGGACCTTTTTGGAAGAAATTTACACACAATGAGGTAAATTCTATAGGTTCATGCCGCATTGGAATAGGTTTGCGTCATTTTTATTAAGGTTTATGAAACAAAATTCATTCGATATGTGTTGATTGTGGGATGAGGTGAGAGTGGAAGTGTTCCTTAAATCTAGTTTAAAAATATTGATAACCTCTCTATCTCAAATGAATAAAGTTATTAATGTGAAATGAGATAAAGGATGATGTGGATTTATTGCAATTTGGTATTTTATATTTTATTCATAAATAATAAGGTTTTGGAAATGAGTATGTATATATATTTTTGATGCTTTCCTTTCTTCATGGACCCAATTTTGGGTTTTTCAGGTCTCAAGTGAATCTATCACATTCCAAAGGTGGGAATCCTCTTGATCACCTCAGGTGGTGATGATGTCATATTTTATTTTAATAAATGACGATAGGTAGTCTCATCCCACAAGATCATTTTTTTGGGGCTCTCTTATAAATTTAATTAATGTTTATGAAATACTTCCCAGTAACAATACCATTTATCCTTTATTGAAATCAATTGAATGAAACCATTCATTTAAGAATACACTACACATGAGAATTATATTGTCTCTTGTTTCATATAGTATCTAGTTATTATGTAGTTCAAAGACATATATATAGGAATTATAAAGATTACTATAATATAGGGTGGCATTGGACTCATGTGAGAAGATTCAGTAGGTGTTGTGGAGTTGGGATTGTTCCCATGAGAAGGGATTCCTGTATACCCATGTATAAGGAATCAAAACATATATAGTTTAGTGATGCTTAATGTTACACAGAATAAATTTTAAATTCATGCGATGAGGATCATTATTATTCCTATTATGGTCATGAAACCATGACCAAAGTGGTGTGTCTTAAGGTCATACATCCAAAAACAACATGGTTTCTTTTAAGGTAATGTTTCCATAAATTATGATGTCCCTTTTAATATTATTCAAACAAAAACATGACATTTTATAGTTTATGTTCAAATGATGAGGACTCGTTTTGTGTAGCTTAAATTCATGTAGAGTGCACTAATAGGTGAATGGTACCTAGAAATGGTTTGGCATGGGACTTATACAAAATCCTCTCTCTATAAGTTATTCCTGAAGATATCCATGTGAATGTATTATTGGGAAACTATATATAGGTTCCCAAATCAAGGTATTTAAGGAATACAAGAGGATGATCTCCATGCGGGGTGCTTTGGGAAACCAAGAGGTATTTATCAACTCAAGGTGATTCTTGAAATAATGTGGGGTATCTCTACTCAAGGAATTTTAGGATATCAATAAGTGAATATCAATTCAAGGTGCATTGAGAAAACAAGAGAAGTATCTTGACTATAGGAATTTGAGGAAAAAAATAGGAAGATATCGATTCAAGTTAGTTAAGGAAACCAAGAGGAAGATCTCAAATCAAGGTTCTTGTGAGGTGATTACACATGAGTTTCCTTGGTGATAATTATTTTTCAAAATGGGTTACCCTACACCCAATCATACATGGTGGTTAATTATTACAAAGTGATAAAATTATGACACAATATAACAGAGTCCTTTGAAATATTTGTTTTATGTGAAAGGATGGTTTTCCACATAATAAATATTACACACATGTAGAAAGAATCATTCCCAAGGTGGGTCACCCAAGGTCAAATATTATATAGTGAGGGAACATTGAGAGATAAGAAACACACACATTAGAAAGTGATAATTTCATATAACATTGGAATTATATGATAATGTATAGGACAAACCAAACTTATAGTCATTTACAATTTGTTATCCACATAATAATTACTCATGTACCCCTCTATGAAGAAGCTACATGAGAATCATTGTAAAGGATCTTACACATGAAACACCATGAAAAAATTATACCAAGAATAAATTAAAATAATGAATTTATATGGGATCCTTCCCCCATTCATCGAAATTGATAATTAATCTACCATATGAAATTACATGACACCTTGTGTAAAGAAATAGATTCATAAACCATGTAATTTTTCTATCAAACTTCAAACCATGGAATTTTTTTACACTATGGAGTGCATGATAAGGCACTATTTATAGGCTCGCTGGTAACTATTTCTTCAGGATTGGTGGAACCATTTCCATAAATTAGGTACACAGTTAAATAGGTATTCCACTAGGGAGGTGGAAACAACATCATACCATAGATAACTCATGCACCATATGATTTAATCTTACATAACTATAAAAGTCACTTATTTAATTTTACAATTTCATCAGGTCCAACCTGATAAAGGATTTAATCATACATAGACTCAAAATAAGTTGATTAAACTAGAAAATTCTATAAAGGATCAACCCAGTTGTTGATTTAATCTTCCATGATAACAAAGATAACCTATTTAATCTAACATGACCATAGTTGATCATCCAAGTTGTCGATATAATATTACACAACCATAATTCATGTCAATGTACTCTCTGTAAAGTGATTCCTAGTACATGACATTATCTTAAGTCCATAAATTGTTTCTACCATGATTCTTAGGATATAAACAAATGCATTTACAAATAATTTTTCTACAACCCTTATAGTTTTCTTACGGGTCACTATTTCCTTTTGGAAAAAATAAATCCAAAATTAAAATGGTTGTAATGTTTGATCAGGATGTCCATTTAGGATCTAAGAGTAGTAAAATTGAAGGCTGAAAAATTATCTATGCCCTTAACTAGATATAGTGTTTTATGGGGCCATAAAAGTATCTATAAGACCCTAAAAAAATGGGTACTATGGTTTTGACAACCATTTCATTATTAATGGATGAAATACATAGACTACTCACATTGGGAGGTTCTCACCACTACATCATCAGAAAATGAAACATTTTTTTAAGGAACTCCATCCTTTGGTTCTCAGGAAATCATATGAAACATTTAGATCCCATTTTTTTCTTCTTTATCAAGTGTGAGACTCCTTCATCTTCAACTCAAATCAATACATCCCAGTGAGGATCATATTATTTTCATCATGAAAAAGTGGGTAATCATGAGCCACATTAAGATATCATTTCTGAATTCTTCATTAATTGTAAAAATAATTCATTTTAAACTTAACTCATGTCATCTGAGTGAGGATCATATTATGTTTATTATTAAAAAGTTCATGTTACTCAATTTTTAGATTCCAATAATCAGATATGAGTAATGTTAGTGATGTTTCATGATTATACACTACATGATCTAGTGGTGGTTAACCTTAATGGGAGAGTTGTCTATATATGTGGTGTTATTATAATCCTGAGGATCCTTATATATGTGGGGGGTATGTAGGATCATTAATTTATTGTGTGGATTTGTGTCTATTTGTGATATGTGGAAGAGATATAGAAGTTTTGACTAGTGATGTGGAAGAGGTTTGTGAAACATTGTGAGGTAAATGATAAGGATACCAATTATTATTGTAAAGATGATATGGATAGATGCCCCATAGGGCGCAATTCAGTGGTTCTGCCCCTGCTGTACCTGTGGTGGTGAGTTGAGGAGGTCCTGGTTTCGAGCCTCCGTGTCTGCAGATTTTCTTTCCTTTGTTCCCCTCCCCCCAGACCTACCATGTATGATATGGATATATGTAATGTATATATATGTGGTTTACTTGTGATCATGTATGTTTGGTAGCATAGATTCCATAAGGGTATACACTCGACCATACAATGAGAGTACATGAGGGTGGATAACCTCACAACTGATTCACTTTGAGGATATATAATGTGATTTAGTGACAATACTAGTTGAGGATGAAAGACCCCCTGAGGGTGGGAACCTAATAATACAGATTGTATCCTCACAGGTTGGAATCTACCCAATCGATGTGGGTTTTAGTGGGGATAGTTACTATGCATAAATGCCTATAAAACCCATGAGAGTTCTTGTGGGTGGATAGTATCCTATCCAATGGATTATGTGAATGCATAGAATTTTTTTATGGGTAGATAAATACTTGATTATAGAGGTGTTATTGTGATATCCTTATAGGTGGATAACTACATGAGAATATTATGATAGGTTTCTTACGCGTGGAAAACTTTTTTGGGGGTTATTAATATTATAGTACTTAAGTGACAGTTTTTGAAAGGATATTATGTGGGTTAGAATGTTTGATGATGTGGTATGGATTATAAGTGGTTATATGGATAAATTTTTAAAGATTTTTTTTATTATTTATCCCATTCAAAAATTCATTAATATGATTTATTGATATGGGAACATGCGTGTTTTAGGGAGAATCCTACTTAGTATATTTATCTTCTATTCCCTAAATTAATTATATTATTTCTTAAATTATCATGATAGATTTGATGATGGCATTATGATAAATTATATTTTTACATTAAAGATTTATTGGGGGAGACTATTAAATTTTACCATGACTAAGGTATAGTTGAGATGATATTATAATGTTGTTTTTCATTTTCATCTTGGAAATGTATGAAATGAGGTGTATTTAATAATTTTTGTATGTATTATGTATGAGAAATGTCTTATATTATTCATTATGATGTGATTTTTTATTCTATATAGGATAATGTTATCTATCCATGTGTTTTCTTCTATGAAGGGTAATGTTATCTATCCATGTGTGATTTTATACCCATAGTTATAGTTAGAAACCAATTTCTTATTTAAGTTAGGTTTTTTGGGTCATATTCAACCTCATTTATAACTTAGGTAGAATCCCAAAAACAAAATTTAATGAGAGTTACTATTAATAGAGGTGTTTGTGGGGTATTTGGTTAGTGTTTTATCATAATGATTTATAACTTGATTTACTATTTATGTGTTTTGATTATGTTATTTCAATTGGAATTGGATGGGAATTAATTTATCAAAAAATAAGATATGGTTTCTTTATCTCAATATACATTGGGATTGTGAGACTCTGTTTTAGGGGAAAAACATTGAGTTTCATCACTCACCTACTAGATGCATACCCTAGTGTGCATGTATATTTTTCTTGTCACGATAAAAGTAAAGGTGTCACGACCCCCCCACCAAAGATGCCCCTCCTAAGCTGGAAATGGTGAAAGGGAGATAATGACCCCCGGGTCCTGCTCCCATTAGGCCCCGGAGTGGCGACTAGCACTAAGGGCATGAGTTTTCAAAAATATGGGGGGCATTACCCTTTTTATTATTTAAGATTGGGAAATAGGATGAGTCAAAAACCAAAAGAAAAAGGAACAAGTAAATGAAAATAAACCCAAAACCAAACCCATATGCATGTTTTATATAATAATGAAACAAAATTACAAGTACAAGAAAATCTCCAAAGTACAATACAAAAAAAAAAGAAAAATAAAAAACTGCAACCAACAAAACTCCAATGCCCAACTAGTAAGGTCCCGCACGGTCCCTGAAGTCCTCCTAAAAACCTAAAAGTAAATGTAGGGTGAGCATAAAATTATACTCAGTAGGAAAACCTAAATCTCTCATTCACAGGTGGGGATACATCCTAATGCCCCATGAGAAAACAGAAGGAACCAAAGCCCAGTAAGGAATCTATCCACCCAACCTTACAAGCCACACTCACCAAATATCGCAAGTCAATAGAGTAGTATAGTAATATTATCAAAGTATGGGTACCCCACACCACCTTCCCACTGAATACTGCTCAATACCTCATGCCTAACGCTCTGATGCTTCCCCCTCTTCCTGAGCTAGTGCTGTAACCTGGCCATACGAAGCTCGAGCTAGTTCCGTAACCTGGACATACGAAGCTCATAGTATCCCGCCGACACTCAATATTCGGCCATAACCACACCTCATCCCGAAGACACCTGGGAACCACATCTCATCTCATCTCGAAGACACCTTTGAACATATCAAATCCTCATACCGAAGACTCTTGGGAAACATCTGTCGTAACTTGCCCGAAGGATCTTGGGCTATAGAACCTTGAACAGGGAGCACGGGGAAGAACAGTAACCATACATCCTTTAGATGTTTGAGAATCTCACCCCCCGTCCCACGGGTGTTCGGTACGTAGTGCTAAACATGGGTGGGGTGCGTAAAGAAACATAAAATGTACATATTTATATAATTATATCAACCACTCAGCCCATCCTAAGGCTTCTACACAAAATATCTGAGCACATGCCTCGACACTACTACCTCGAAAGTATGCACACAATAAACAGCCCCAAACCCCATTAAGCTTTTCATGTTTCAACAGTTTTAGTTTATCAGTTCCTTAACTACCGAGCAACTAACAACAACCAAACCAGATCAATCATTCATAAAACATATCCCTTCCAACCACAAATAAAGTTAGGTAAAACACAACCAACACAATACTATTTTCTTTTATCATCCAATCAATTCCATTGGTTTTCCGTATTTAATCAACTACCATACCCCACAATTCACTAGTTAACTCTTCCACTTTTATTCATATGCACAACCCATCCCTGTAAACCCAGTTTCCAACCACCATAACAACAAACATATCGGAAACAATAACTGTACCACATCATCATCCCTTTGATACCATTTACCATAGCTCCACTGCCCATCAAAACCATATCATACACCAACCAAGCCAACTGCAACCCCGCTGCTCACCTGTTCCACAACAACCCACAAAACACCCCTTCATATAATTAAACCCCAACCAGCACCCAAAAAATTCATTCTTTCATTTAGCTTAACCGACTTGATCATACAAGGGTTCCATGTATTCATTTAATCATCCAACTTTACATGATTAACCTATTTTCACATTCTATGAAAATTCCATCCACAAAACAATCCACAAAAACAACGTAACATTTAATTGCACAAGAAAAGGCCCCCAAGGACCATGATTTTCAGTAGGCATAATCCTATTCAATTCACAACATAATCAAAGGATAAGCATTGATGGAAATAAAACAACAATATCAAAAAAATTTCCCCAAACCCGTTCTTTAACCAGTTATTATATTTATTTACTGGTTCAACCGTATCTCATGAAAAAAAGAGGATGCCCACCCCGCATGATGCACCAAAGAGAGAGAGATGAAGGTAAGATCCCTACTTGAATAGGTTTTGATGTCCTTCTGCGAGAACAAACACCACGAAAATTTCGATCACTCCTCCCAAAGACTACATCCTCCCATGGAAACTGCGGCACAACCACACTAACAACCAAGAGAGACTCCATTAAGGTTTAAGGTTTCACTTGTCATATCATGGAAAGGAGGAACATAAATAGGAGATTGAGGAAGGAATAAGAATGGGGTAGAATGTACCATTAAGATAAAATTCATTGAAGAGCGTCGTTCCCGTCAAATATCAGCAATCTCCTCGGTAGGAAACTGTGAAGATGAAGTCGAAGAAGAGGGAAAGGAACGAGGTGCATGATGTTCGCCTCGTCGATATGATCCCGCAACCACCGACAGATCGACGATCAGAGTCCAGATGAAGAATATAAGAGGAAGGCTTCTCGGTCATCCAAGAGCGTCTCCGTGCGGAGAAGAAGAGGGGTACATAAATAACACGTGACCCTCTCTTATATAGAAAATGAAAAGGTAAAACGATACGTAACATGTATTAATGAATACACGACGTGACCGTACAACTATTACGCAGTTTGACTGGTCAACACACGACACATCATGCGGTTTCCATGCGTTTAATGATAATAATAACTTCAATTAATAATAGGTGTTTTATTGACCCGAGACATGAGTCATAAAAAGGTATTCATCATTGGTCTTAAAATGACCATCATAATTTCAGGGTTACGCTGCTGCTGACGGTTCGTAAAACCGAGGTTACACGAAGAAGTTACGGATGAATTATGGTTTTGACAACCATAAATAATAATAATAATATTATATTATTATTATTTCATTTCATTGAAAATTTCTCTCTCCAATCTCATTTAAGATTCACCCACAAAATCCTCTCCAATTTGGTGCGCATCACCCCATTCTACCTTGATTGATTTCCTTATTTATTTTATTGCTTTAAATCTTTATTTCTTTAAACTCTTTCTCTCTCCAATCTCTCTTCCATTCACGATTTCTTCCACCAAAAGTGGAGCCTCCCATTGCCTTTACTCCATTATCACTTCAATGTTATTATTAATAAAATTAATATTAATAACACCCATTATTAATGTTCTAATTTAATCCCATTAAATTAGTTTATCATGGTTATTCTCATATTAAATTAAAACCATTCCATGTAATTAATCACACACTAAAGGCCACCATTACCATTATGATTTAATATAATAGTAATAAATCCTCTTTCAATTTCATCAACGGGTCACCATCATTATCATTAATTATTATTATTATTATTGACGCCCATTATTATCTTATAATTACTCCCTCTCTCCAATCACATGATATTCACGCATGGGTTGGGAACCCCTTCCATTCTTCATTATCATTTTATTATTTTTTATAATATATTAAATGAATATTATTATAATTATTTTAGTATTCTAAAATACAAGTTGGATTCACCCATAAGGGGTTGCGCCCCATGCATTTCATTCCTTTATAATTTATTACATGCACCTCATTTATTATAATTTATTCCATGCGCCTCCTATTATATGCCCATTAAACACATAATTTATTATTTTATAAATTAAAAGGAAACCATGCACCTCCCCTCATTGAATTAAATACATTCAATTTTATTTCTTTTATTTCAGAATGATGAAATTAAAACCATTTAATCTAATTAACATGAAATATTTTCATGCCACCCTTATCAATTATTATTATCAAAAATTATTATTATAACATGCGTCATGTTTGAACACATAATTTTTTTACAAATTAATGAACTGGAGAGGTCTGGGCCATTACATCAGATACCTCTCAAAACATTCTCATCCTCGAGAATTAAAAACCAACCCATAAAAAGGGGAAAGATCCGAAAAACCACCCAGCAAGATACCTCTCAGGGCTCTCATCATAACAGGAATCCAACCACTATCCTAATTATATGAGTCAGGGAATTACTTCCCCCATGTCGAGATATTATCCACTTTAGGCAGCACTGACTCGCCTGCACAGGTTTAATCGCATCCACATTAATGCGTCTCGATTAGGGATTAGGTCCTCCCACCCCCATAATTTAGGATTTCTTATACACACATTGCCCCCAACACCACACAAAACAAACAACATGCTTCCCCAACACATGGATTGGGGAATTCCTTCTCCCATGTCAAGATACTATCTGCTTTGGGTGGCACTGACTTGCCCGCATGGGTTTAATCACATCCACATTAATGCGTCTTGATTAGGGATCAGGTCCTCCTCTCCCCACATGTCAGGTTTCTTCACACAAATTTAAAAGAAAGAGGGAAACAACTTAGAATTATAGACTCATGAAAAACAAGGTCCAGTCCCAAAGCATGGGAGAGAATGAGTTTAAACAAAGGAGTGTGATGCTTCTGAATTTAAACAAAACATAAACGAGAGCATTTAAGTAAAACCTAAAACATCTATCTCGATATCTGGCCTTGCAAGGGTTTTCGCTTATGTTGTGTGCAATTGTCCACATCCCACTCCTATGCCTTTCTGTTGACGTCCAGGTGCCATAGCTATTCGATAAACAAGGAACACCTAAGCCCAAGTAGCAAGGAAATTTTCTCAAGGTTTCATTTTATCATTTTATTTCGATTTCTTTCCCAGAACACCCAAATCAAGTAAAACATAAATCATGATGATGCATATACCTTTCCTAGGGTCTCTACCATAAAATATATGTAGTCTTACTTGGTCATTCGGTAAGCTCAGAGTCCTTGCATCGGATCACGGGGGGACCTAAAATCCCGTGTCCTAGCTGGTCTTCCCTGGCCTATTTCACGCACCAAGATCAGCCAACACTGTTGCCCTACCATCCCATGCAATCCTCACTGTTCCTAACTTCAGACTCCATCTTATCTCTCAACCATCAGCCTTTGATACCATTCTGTCATGACCCCCTCCCACCAAAGATACCCCTACTAAGCTAGAAATGGTGAAAGGGAGATAATGACCCCCGAGTCCCGCCCCCAGTAGGCCCCAGAGTGGTGAATAACACCAAGGGTATGAGTTTTCACAAATATGGGGGGCATTACCCTTTTTATTATTTAAGATTGTGAAATAGGACGAGTTAAAAACCAAAAGAAAAAATAATAATTAAATGAAAATAAACCCAAAACCAAACCCATATGCATGTTTTATACAATACTGTAACAAAATTACAAGTATAAGAAAAGCTTCAAAGTACGATACCAAAAAAAAAGAAAGCAAAAACTGCAACCAACAAAACTCCAATGCCCAACTATCAAGGTCCCGCACTGTCCCTGAAGTCCTCCTGAAAAACTGATAGTAAACGTAGGGTGATCATACAAGTATACTCAGTAGGAAAACCTAAAGCTCTCGTGCATAGATGGGGAGACATCCTAATACCCTGTGAGAAAACAAAAGGAACCAAAGCCCAGCAAGGAATCTATCCACCCAACCTTACAAGACAAACTCACCAAATATCGCAAGTCAATGGAGTAGTATAGTAATATTATCAAAGTATGGGTACCCCGCACCACCTTCCCATAAAATACTGATCAAGCCCTCATGCCTAACGCTCTAATGCTTCCCCCTCTTCCTAAGCTAGTGCTGCAACCTGGCCATATGAATCTTGATCTAGTGCCGCAACCTGGCCATTTGAAGCTCATAGTATCCCGCTGACACTCAATACTCGGCCATAACCACATATCATCCCAAAGAAACCTAGGAACCACATCACATATCATCCTGAAGACACCTGGGAACATATCACATCCTCATCCCAAAGAATCTTGGGAAAAATCTGTCGTAACCTGCCTGAAGGATCTTGGGATATAGAACCTGGAAGAGGGAGCACATGGAAGAACAATAACCATCCATCCTTTAGATGTTTGAGAATCTCACCCCCGTCCCACGGGTGTTCGGCACCTAGTGCTCAACATGGGTGGGGTGCGTAAAGAAACATAAAATGTACAGATTTATATAATTATATCAACCACTCATCCCATCCTAAGGCTTCTACACAAAAGATCTGAGCACATGCCCCGACACTGCTACCTCGAAAGTACGAACACAATAAACAGCCCCGAACCCCATTAAGCTTTTCATGTTTCAACAGTTTTAGTTTATCAGTTCCTTAACTACCGAGAAACTAACAACAACCAAACCAGATCAATCATTCGTAAAACATATCCTTGCCAACCAAAAATAAAGTTAGGGAAAACACAAGCAACACAATACTATTTTCTTTTATCCGCCAATCAATTCCATTGATTTTCCGTATTTAATCAACTACCATGCCCTACAATTCATAAGTTAACTCTTCCACTTTTATTCATATGCACAACCCATCCCTGCAGCCCTGCTTCCAACCACCATAACCACAAACACATCGGAAACAATACCCGTACCACATCATCATCCCTTTGATACCATTTACCGCAGCTCTGCTGCCCATCACAACCATATCATACATGCCAACCCACAACCAAGCCAACCGCAGCCCCGCTGCTCACCCGTTCCACAACAACCCACGAAACACCCCTTCACATAATTAAACCCCAAAGAGCACCCACAAAATTCATTCTTTCATTTAGCTTAACCGGGGTGATCATACAAGGGTTCCAGGTATTCATTTAATCAGCTAACTTTACATGATTATCCAATTTCCACATTCTATGAAAATTCCATCCACAAAACAATCCAGAAAAATAGAATAACATTTAATTGCACAAGAAAAGTCCCCCAACGACCATGATTTTCAGTAGGCATAATCCTATTAAATTCACAACATAATCAAAGGATAAGCATTGATGGAAATAAAACAACAATATCAACAAAATTTCCCCAAACCCATTATTTAACGATTTATTATCTTTATTTACTGGTTCAACCATATCTCATGAAAACAAGAGGATATCCACCCCACATGATGCACCAAAGAGAGACAGACGAAGGTAAGATACCTACTTGAACATGTTTTAATGTCCTTCTGCGAGAACAACCACCACGAGGATTTCAATCACTCCTCCCGATGACTACGTCCTCCCATGGATGCTGTGGCACAACCGCACTAACAACCAAGAGAGACTCCATTAAGGTTTAAGGTGTCACTTTTCATAGCATGGAAAGGAGGAACATAAATATGAGATCGATGAAGGAATAATAATGGGGTAGAACATACCATTAAGATGACGTTCGTCAAAGAGCGTCGTTCCCTTCAAATATCAGCAATCTCCTCGGTAGGAAACTGCGAAGAGGAAGTCGAAGAATAAGGAAAGGAACGTGGTGCACGATGTTCTCCTCGTCGACACGATCCCACAACCACTGACAGATCGACGATCTCCGGATGAAGAAGATAAGAGGAAGGCTTCTGGGTCATCCGGGAGCGTCGCCGTACGGAGAAGAAGAGGGGTCTGTAAATAACACGTGACCCTCTCTTATATAGGCAACGAAAAGGTAAAATGGTATGCAACATGTATTAATGAATACATGACGTGACCGTACAACTGTTACACTGTTTGACTGGTTAACACACAACACGTCACACGGTTTCCATGCGTTTAATGATAATAATAACTTCAATTAATAATAGGTGTTTTATTGACCCGAGACATGAGTCATAAAAAGGTATTCATCATTGTTCTTAAAATGACTATCATAATTTCAGGGTTATGCTACCGTTGACGGTTCATAAAACCAAGGTCGCACGAAGAAGTTACAGACGAATTATGGTTTTGACAACCATAAATAATAATAATAATATTATATTATTTTTATTATTTCATTTCATTGAAAATTTCTCTCTCCAATCTCATTTAAGATTCACGCACAAAATCCTCTCCAATTTGGTGCACATCACCCCATTCCACCTTGATTGATTTCCTTATTTATTTTATTGCTTTAAATCTTTATTTCCTTTAAACTCTTTCTCTCTATAATCTCTCTTCCATTCACGATTTCTTCCACCAAAAGTGGCGCCTCCCCTTGAATTTACTCCATTATCACTTCAATGTTATTATTAATAAAATTAATATTAATAACACCCATCATTAATGTTCTAATTTAATCCCATTAAATTAGTTTATCACGATTATTCTTATATTAAATTAAAACCATTCCATTTAATTAATCACACACTAAAGGCCACCATTACCATCCTGATTTAATATAATAGTAATAAATCCTCTTTCAATTTCATCAATGGGTCACCATCATTATCATTAATTATTATTATTATTATTGACACCCATTATTATCTTATAATTACTCCCTCTCTCCAATCACATGATATTCACGCACGGGTTGGGAACCCCTTCCATTCTTCATTATCATTTTATTATTTTTTATAATCTATTAAATGAATATTATTATAATTATTTTAATATTCCAAAATACAAGTTGGATTCACCCATAAGGGGTTGCGCCCCATTCATTTCATTCCTTTATAATTTATTACATGAGCCTCATTTATTATAATTTATTCCTTTATAATTTATTCCATGCGCCTCCCATTATATGCCCATTACACACATAATTTATTATTTTATAAATCAAAATGAAACCATGCACCTCCCCTCATTGAATTAAATACATTCAATTTTATTTCTTTTATTTCACAATGATTAAATTAAAACCATTTAATCTAATTAACACCAAATATTTTCACGCCACCCTTATCAATTATTATTATAAAAAATTATTATTATAACACACGTCGTGTTTGACCATATCAAATTTTTACAAAGTAATGGACCGAAGAGGTCCGAGACATTACAAAAGTAAATGATAATTATTTCACTTGAGAAGAACTAGAGGAACATTATCTGAATTATATAGGTAATGGTATATGCAAGTGACCAGTTGTTATATATGAATATTCTTTATTTTATGGATTAGATGATGGATATTCCTTGTTTTTATATAGTTATATTATAATCACATTAACCATCTTTTTACATTTTACATAAAAAAATCATACACTATAAATGGTTTCTGTTATACCTTTTTTTATATAGTTGTTGAATGTACGACTTGAATATGATAATGGTTTAATTTTTAAACTTCCATTGTCAATTATTTATTTGAATGTTAATAATTTTTGTGTGATATTATAGTTATGAATACCTCATATCAAATTTTTGATTATAACATGACATGAGGAGGATGGATTTTTTTTCTAGAATCTGCAATAGTATTTCCTACTCCCTCAACACTAATTTCCATACTTTAATGATCATGGGATGTGACCCAAACCCAGTAAAATATTGATTCAATTCAAATAATAAGTGTGATTTTTAGGTCGGGATGGGGTGTTATATGGATGATATAATTAAAAAACTAAAATGAAAATGGAAAAATAACTGTTTATATTTTTCTATGTAAGTTATATACTCTTCCTAAAAATATTAAGAATAATTCTCATTAGGAAAAAATGACATTTACCATCTAAATTTAATTATAAATGGAATAACTCATTATCAATGAAAAATTTATGAGTAAAATGTTGGTTATTTGTTTGGATATAAAAACCATGAAGAATTTTATACTAAAGCACAACCCACATAATAGTGAAAGTCATTATATTAGGGTCTATATCTATGTACTAATGAATGAACCATGACATAATGGAATTCATTTTTTGAGGTCCAAGCCTTTACATGATATTTTTTACCATGTTAAGGTTATATTATAGAATGATATATGTATCACTCAATAATCACCCTAATGTGATTATCATATTCCTTAATCCTTTAACACATCTAGAGATGGTGTTTAAATATAATTTTTTTTGTTAACGGATTTTAACAATTGGATTAATAAATAGGGTTAATGCTGTGCTAAGTTACAAAATTGATTAACCATTTTGAAATGTATCAAATGTTTGGATTCCAATAGGCTTAATCATTTACTTATAGAGCTCTATTTATAGGGAATTTGGGGACCTGATTTTCATATTAGGAGATTATTCTCATGTAGGTGAATATACCTTAATCTAGATTATTTATATGTCTTATATAAGTACATGATGGAACATTTTTTAGAGAATTTATGTCCTACCAAAGCATTTGGTGATTCCAGTGGCTAGTGGATTCCATTAGAGACAAAAATCCATTTTTCATTTCTAAGGGAACTTGATCAAACTAACTGCTAATAAAGACAAAAATATTATATTGTAATCTACAATATTTTATGATTTTTATTATTTTATCTTTTCAAGTCCAATCTCAGTCGATCATGGTATGGATTTAATGAATTTTTTTCATTACAAATGGGAATAATGATATCCAATAAAACCCATCAGTGGTATTAGATAAAAGGCTAGTGATGAATCAATTGAGTGAAGTTTTGTTTTAAAAATCCTTGAATTTAATTTTCCTAGGATATTGGCATGGTTATACCACTATTAAATTTTCTATATAGTTTTCCTCTAAAATGATCACTTCCCTACCATGGTATGTTAATTTTTCAAGGAAAAATGGAATGTATAGTGGAAAATAAATATTTTTGATCTAAATATAAAACATGGTGACTTATTCAATGCCATCGTGATGTGTTTATCCAACCACTATATTGTGGTTTTACCCACCAGGATTACTAACCACATCATGGTATATTTTAATAGTTTTTTCAAACCACTAAAACAATATCCAAAATTGTTTAGAATATTTTGTGGTTCTTGTTGAGAATAAATAACTAAAATGAAATCAAGATTGACTTTATTCCATTAATCATGGTCTAAAACATCATCTAATATATTTTGGACATTTCATGGTTTTCTGGTGAGACTGATGAATGAAAATAGAATGTTTTTTTCCTTTTTTTGGGGTTCCATGAGATAACAAAGCTCCAAAATAGATTAGATATTTTGAATATTTCATGGTTTCAATACGCGGTCTATAGAAAACATAAAAATTATTAGTTTTCTAAAAATATTCTAGCACATACCCTTTGGTCTCAAATCAAATACATGTAATTATGAACCATATAGAAACTATTTTTTATAAAATTGATTGTCTAATTTTATGATTACCCATATTAAATAATTTAATCGATCATTTATTTATAAAATTAAAATTTAAATATTCATGAATATTAATTGTTTATATAATTCAAATAATTTATGATTCTATTTAAATCAATTAAATTTCCTCTTAAAAATTATCAAACCCTATGTATAAGAGTTTCTTTCAAAGTTTGAAGACATAATATTTAATTTTTTGTATAATGACTTTGGTTCATTGTGAGGTTGAGATCATGAATTTTAAGGTTTATTTTAGTTTATATAAATTAGGGTTTGGATATATGATGGAATTTATGTCTCTATTATATAAAGAATCATGGGTAGATGGACTCTAGGTTAGAATTCTCATAGGCCTCATGTCTTATACCTTGTCCAAAATAGGGGTGGTTTGATACTTATCACTCCATACTTACTCCTATGGGAATTATTGATTTCATATAATTATAAAAAATTAAATTAAAGGGTTTCATGTACCTTATGGATGTGACACATTTTGATATGTTCAAATATATTTGGATTTCATTTTTGGGTTAGTATCAAAAAAATATGGGTTGTGTAAAGCGTTACAAATTAATATAGTTTAAACATATTAATTTTCATGAAGGAATAGAGATTCCAAAATCTAAATTTTTAGAAGGATACATAAATACAGGACTAATACATAAAGTAATAAATATTTCATGGGATGGATTAGTTATGGAATAATATACATTAGATTAATATGGAAAGGGTGAGACTAATAAAACCCCTTAAATACTAAGTGTGAGATTCCTTCTAAAGAAAACAAATGTAAACACCTCGATCATCAAATAGGGTTGTTCATGCCAAAACCAGGTGCACAAGGGTTATATTATATAAGTAATTATGGGTAAGGGTGTTACTAATAGGAGAATGTTCCCATATCTAACTATGATATTTGGGTTTCACTTAGATTGGGATACCTAATAGTATTAGGATAATAAAGGAATAGAGTTCAGTTCTTTTATATGATGAATTTGGGAAAAGGATCTCCACTCGAATATCCAAGATTCATATGTGATATTATTAGAATGATAACCTAACTAAATAGCTAAGTTATGGGAGAAATGCTAAAGAAATTAAAAATATAGTGAAACATAAATCATATCCCACTAAAGGTAATGATGTGTGGGATCATAAATAGAGAACATTTGTTCAAAAATTTTAAATTTAATTTTAATGTTTTTCAACTGATGAAATTATCATTTTAGGGTAATTATATCATATTTAAATTATAGTATAATTTGGGGTTCCATTAGAAAAATGGTTAAAATGTTTTTTTTATATTTGTATTATTAGATAAAATCTTATATTTATTCTTGGGGTTTTTTATGATTACTACTGATGGTTGAATGTTATTTTAAAGAATCACTATTTATATATTCTAATCAAGGATGCCTAGAATTTATTTGTTGGAAAATGGGAAATGGAAAAATGGAATAAAATATATATGGTCCATGTATATTTACCATATAGAGTTTTATACTAGTGAAAAATATTTCATTTCAACTCACATAGAGTTGGTGGATGAGTTGAATTCGGATAAGGGATCCATGTAAAGTTTCTATGTAGAGTTCCAATGTAGATTTCCTCTAGACTAAGTGTTGATGTAAGGTTATAAAATAGAGTAGATAGTGGTGCTAAATATAATGTGGATTTTCTATATAAAATTTCTGTAAAATCAATATTAACCTGCATATTCTTTAATTCCATTGCAAAAAATTTCACCAAAGTGGTTTTTAAAAGAAAAAACGTAGGGATTAGGCTCATTGGACTACTGAAATGGGTCATCCATGATGGATTTAAATGAAAGTATGATATAATACATGGTTTTATATATCTGAGGATGGATGAGTAGAGAATCGATATAGGATTGAATCATGTGGAAATTATTCATCCACTAAAAATTTGTGAACCTGAATATTCAATAATGTCCATGTCACGACCCGACTTCCCCAGTATGAGGGAAGGGGCATCAAGGTGATAAACCCTTCCTTCTTCAAGATTAATTATAGATAATGAACCTCAAATCACACCTTCAATAGGACCTAGAGTGGAAAATAACACCAAGGGAATAGAATCTCACAAAAAATGGAAGACATTTTAATGAAAACATGATCAGGAGATAAGAAGGTGAAATCCCAAAAAACACCAAAGTAAAGGTAAAATTAAATCAAAAACCCATTCCCATATGCATGTTCAAAATTACAAGGTACAATAAAGCTCAAAAGTAAAGTACCAAAAGAAAAAAAACTAAGCAGCAACAACAACTATCCCGATGCCTAAGCTAGTAAAGTCCAACATGGTTCTCAAAGTCCTCCTGGAAACCTAAAAGGAGTTTTATAAACATATGGTGATTATACAATTATTCCCTGTAGGAAAACTAAAGCTACACTTGAAAAAGTGGGGGAACATACTAATGCCCCTATGAGAGAATAGTGGAACCTCAAAGCACCTACCAAAGAGTACTAACTAGCCTAGCCTCACCAAGGAACACTCACTAAATAACACAAGTCAAGTAAAGTAGTAGTATAAGCGCATCCACATTTGAGTACCCCTCACCACTTTCCCATTGGTTAAATGCTCATTCCTAATGGCTAACTTCTTGATGCTACCACTCTTCCCATATGCAGTCCCACTGACACAACCTACCCGCACACACCTGGGCCTCAAACTACACACAATCCCCGCCCACAGACACTTGGGCCACAACCACACCTCTCGCCCGAAGACACCTATGCCTTATTCTGAAGACACTTGGGAAAATAAACCTGGCCCACAAACACCTAAGACCATTGTTCACAACAAACCTTACCTAAGTATTTGGGACTATGGTAAGCCTCAAGCCATTACAACCTTCCTGGATATGCTCGACTAGTAAGAACCGAAAGAGGGTGTGAGGAAGAAAGTCAACAACCATCTATCCATCCTCCCACCGAGATTTTGGGAATGACACCATCCCATATGAAATGGGGATTTTTAGCACATGGATCTCAACAAGGGTGGGGTGTGTATAGAAATAACAAGGAACTAAAATTTATACATATAAATAAACAACACTTAGCCCAACCTACGGGTCCCCAAAAAATAACCAGACCACCAGAGCCACTTTTGCTGCTACCCCTATATGCATAACCATAAAAATATCCACTTACAAAGCATAAACCAACCCATTTTTCATTAAACCATTTCTCATTTATTTATTAAAGAGTTATCTTTAATTTGTTCTTGCACTACCTGGGGAAACTACCAAGCACAACATTGAACAAGGGAAGAGAGACCAAGGTAAAGCATTTCCATTTTAACACCCATTCATAAACACAACTAAGAACAACCAACCCACAGTCCCACTACACCCCCTGTTCTTTCTAGTCACCCATTCAACCATTGAAAACTATCATTATTCAAAGTTATACCATACAATCCTCTTCTCACAATGCAATCTTGCATCCCGCTGCTCAAAAATTTCCCAGATGCAGTCCCACTGCACAAAAAGTTCACAACCACACTACAGTCCCACTGCCCAATGTCGTTCAATGACCACAACACAACAAAGGTATCCCCACTACCTACAAGTCCATCCATTCTACAATCAATTAGTCTCTCAAACTAGGATACAAACACATAACCTGTATCACCCCACAAACCAAACCCACAACAACTACCATTAAACCACAGATTCACCGTACATACATACCACAACCTTCTCACAGAAGCAACACCCCTACCCACCCATGTACCCATAACTGTACTCCCAACAGCAGCACCACACAACTCACACAAGGTTACAAAACACAATAGAACATAGCACTCATCCACACCTATAAAATAAGATATATTCAGATTTTGTTAAAAACTATTATTTAATCTAATTTAATAAACATGATTGATCACACATGGGTTTTCATATTGGGGAATTCATTTCATTTAACTGGGTATACATGATTATCCAGATTATAATTTACACAAATTGTTCATAAGGAAACAACAATAGTTATAAATCATCACCTATTCAATGAAAAAGACCACCAATGGACATGATTTTCAGAAGGCTTTACAATCAAAACAGATCACAACATCAATAAGGATAACAAATAAAACATGTGATAAATTTCAAACCACCCCTAGCCCATTATTTCATTGAACCATGTTATCGTTTTCATCATATTCCCTTCTTATTTATTACTCATTTTAAGAAAAGTGTTCACCTGTTCTTCACAAGGAAACATTAGTACACCCACCACACATGATGCACAAAAGAGAGAGGCAGAATAATCCCTACTTGAAACAAAAGGCGACAAAAAATCCTCCTTGTGCTAAGAATAGGGAATCACGCGAGCAATAGGAAAGAACTCCAAGAAAAATGAGCAGGAGGGGGATCTAGAATAGACACATGACTTTCCTAGGGATAAAGTCTCTAGGTACACTGAGAGGGAATAGAAAACCCACTAGAAAGGGAAGATCCCAGCTTTAAAGAGCCAGATCCTCTATTAAAGGAATAACAGTTTTAAAATCCATAAATCATGGGATCATGGTCAAGATCACGCGGTTAGAATATCTCAAAGTCCTTGGGGGTGTTAGGATATTAAGGGTATACTTAATATCCTTTAGAATGCCCTTAAAACTCCCAAACAAGGCTTTAAACTTGGTTTACGTCAAATAAATGTAAGAGGGGTGAAACTGGAAAACTAGGAAAACTGAAATACTATAAATGAGTCACCGATGGGTGAGTCACTAAAACTGAGCCCCCAACGGGTGATCTACTAATGAAACCTATTGACGTTGAGACACCGACACTGAGCTACCGACATAATTACCTACCAACACAACGACCTACCAACACCTCGACCTACTAACGCCCTGATCTACCAACGCCCTGAGCTACCAATGACCTGAACTACCGACGCCTTGAACTACTAATGCCGATGCCCCTAACTCACCGATGCCGACACCCTTGAATATCCGATGTTGACGCCCTTGACTCACCAATTACGACTCCCCTAACTCGCCGATGCTGACACACTGACATGCCGACGTCAATAGTTCAAAACTGGATTTTGGAAAACTCTCAGAATGAGTCATGGGCAGCCCCCAAAACACCCCAAACACTGGTTTTTCACAAAGGAGTGGACCGAATGGGTCCATGTCATTACATCAGATTCCTCTAAAACTATTCTCATCCCCGAGAATTCAAAACTAACCCATAAGAAAGAGGTGTCTAAACAACTAACCCATAAGACACCTCTTAGGGATAAACTACCTTGCATTGTTTGAAAAATGGAGCAAAAACCTCAATATCCAAGGACACCTCCTTGACATATATCTCCTGAATAACTTTTCAAACACTAATAACCCACTGTCTCAAAAAACCACACAAACACCAAAGATCAAACTATCCAGACATATGGATTAGGGAGTTCCTTCTTCCATGTAAATATACTATCTGATTTGGGCAACACTGACTCACCTGCACGGGTGTAATCGCATACGCATTAATGCGTCTTTATTAGGGATCAGGTCCTCCCCTCCCCATAGTTAGTAATTTTTACACATATTTAGAGAACAAGGAAACAAATCATCTCACAAAAAATGAGGTCAAGCATTACATCATAAGAAAATCAAAAAGTAAAAACACAAGAGAAAAACTCAGAATAGTTTTGGGTACTAGGCATGCATCTGTGCCTCTCGCTCCCAAGTACTCTGCTAGAGGCCACCATGCCTCCATAAAACATAGACCAAAGGAATGGACCATCTATTAATCACCTTCTCACAATGGTCTTGGATCTCCACTGGCCGCTCCATGAACGGCGCATCATCCTCGATATCCAACTCTCCCTAGTCAGTGACATGGGAGCCATCATGTAGATACCAATGAATTTGAGAGACATGAAAGACGTTGTGGATTATTTCCAACTGTGGTGCCAAGTACAGATAATATTACACCCCTCCAACTCATCCCAACACCTCGAAATACCCGATGAACTTGGTAGAAATCTTATTTCCCTTACCAAACCTTTACTGCCCACACTGAGGGGAAACCTTTAAGAACACGTGGTCCCCAACCTCGAACTCCAAGGGCCTCCTACTATGACCAAAATATGACTTCTTCCCGTATTGATCCGCCTTCATCCTCTCATGCACAAGCTAGACCTTCTCTATCATGCTCTGTAGTACCTCTGGTTCAAAAAGGGCTACGTCCCCAACCTATGTCCATCATACTAGTGAATGACACAACCTTCCGTAAAAAGTCTTGAACATTGCCATGCCAATGGTATAGTGATAGATATTATTGTAAGAAAACTCTACCAGGGGAATGTTTCATACCCATGATCCTCCAAAGTCCAAAACACACATCCGTAGCATGTACTCCGACGTCTGAATAATCCTCTCTATCTTCCCATTAGTCTGAGGGTAAAAAGTAGTGCTAAAGCATAACTGAGTGCCAAAGGAATGCTTCAATCCCCTCCAGACTCGTGATGTAAAACATGTATCCTAATTGGAGAAAATGGATCTTGGAACTTCATGCAGCCACACCACCTCATTCATATACCTCTATGCTAAGGAATCTATTGCGCTCGACTCCTTGATCGTTGGGAAGTGAGCTGATTTTGTCAGCCGATCCACCACTACCCAGATAACATCACAGCCTCCCTAATCCCTGGGTAGTCTCATGATGAAATCCACCGATATGTCATCCCACTTTAACTCAAGAACATCTAAGGGCTATAACAGACCTCTAGGAACATAGTGCTCGACCTTCATCTACTGACACACTAGGCACCTTGCCACAAACTCTGCCACTGCCTGCTTCAACTTGGGCAACCAAAACTATTATCTCAAGCCTCAGTACATTTTAAAAACTCATAGATTCACCTCCAGGGGTGATCTATGGAACACATGGATAACTATCTCACACATTTCCACTAAGAAAAACATCTTTCCACGGAACAACATTCGATTCTGACCATCCTTCGACCATCCTTATAGAGTATTGCCATGGAAAATGCGATCACACATCACTTAGGTCTCTGAGTCTCCCCACTGAGACTTCTCCACCTTATGCACTAAGAGAGATTGCACTATCATTTGAAATAGAAAGCCTCTGCTGCCATCCACTCTTGCATCCAGAAGCAAAGTGGCCAACTCCTCCATTGCCTTCCAAGCATCTGTGGATTCCCAAACAACCACCTTTTGAAACTTCTTAATTAAGGAATCATCCAATAGATTCCCTTTTTCTGGGTTTTAAGAGATGTTGAAGTCATAGTCCTAGAGAAACTTTATCCACCTATACTGTCTCAAGTTTAGGTCTCGTTGTGAGAAGATATACCTAAAACTATTGTGATATGTGAAGACCACAAATTGCTCTCTGATGAGGTATTGTCGCCACAACTTCAGCGTGAATACGACCACTGCAAACTCTAGATCATGGGTGGAATAGTTATGTTCATGAAGATGAAACTACCTAGACCCATAAGAGATCACTCCCCGCTATTGCATCAACACGCACCAAAAACCTAAGTCGAAAGCATCACAGAACACCTCAAACATCACCCCTTCCTCTGAAAACCTAAGCACCGGGGCACTGACCAGCTTCCCCTTTAGGTAGCTGAAAGATTCCTAACACTACTCACTCCAAACAAAGGCCTGGTCTTTTCTGGTCAAAGCTTTCAATGTATTCAAAACTTGATAAAATTCGGGCATGAATCTTCAGTAATAGCCCGCTAGTCCCAGGAATCTACAAACCTCTTCCACATTCTTGGGTGCTGCCTAAGAAACAACTTCTTTAACCTTTGATGGGTCCACGGCTATCCTCTGATGATACACCACATGTCCAAGTAAGTGCACCTCTCGCATCTAGAACTTACACTCGAACAATTTCCCATAGAGCTAGTGGTGTTAGAGGACCTCTAAGAAAGTCCTCAGATGCTCAGCGTGCTCATCCTATGACCTTGAGTAGATCAGTATGTAATTGATGAATACGAGGAAAACCGGTCTAGGAACTCACAAAAGAATAGATTTAATGAGCCCCATGGACATGGATGGTGCATTTGTGACACTAAAGGGAATGACCACAAACTCAAAGTGACCATACCTACACATGAAAGTAGTATTCGAGATGTCACCCTCCTTCAATCTCAACTGGTGATACCCAGACCATAGATAAATCTTAGAGAACCAACCTTCCCCCTTTAACTAGTCAAAAAGATCATCGATCCTTAGAAGGGGGTAATGGTTCTTGACCGTCACCTAATTCAGTATCCAGTAGTCTATGCACAGTCTTAGACCACCATCTACCATATTCATGAAAAAGACTGGAGCACCCCATGAAAACACGCTTGTATGGATAAAACCCTTCTTCATCAGGTCATCATCCTAAATCCTCAACTCTCACAACTTAGAAGGGGCCATCCGATAGGGATCCATTGAAATCATATGGGCATCAGGTTGTAAGTCTATCCCGAACTCAATGTCACGTCGAGGGGGTAAAGTCACAACCTCCTCTGAGAATACATCCAAGAACTCATTAACAACCTCTGGGACTGATACCATCTTTGTGTCCACTGATCCCACTGATATTTTAGCTAACAAGGAGAGAATAGGCTCCACACACCGACTACCCACATGACAACCCCACTTACCAACGAAAAATACACGCTGGACATCCACATATGAAAACAAGACTCTTCTCCAAAAGCATTAAATAATGGTGTGCATAGAAAACTACCATTAGATGCCCAAGATGACATCGTATGGCTGCATCTGTTGTAGAAAAATATCCCCACTGGACTGATGCATCCCCAACACCAGTCTACACCCCTAACAAACATCAAAAAAACTGGTCTGACCTCCAACTGGCATACTCAGCACTAGGGGCACATAAAGTCTCTCTACGTCTAGTCCCAAGGCATGGGCTATACTAGGTGCAACAAAGGAGTGTAGGTATCCTAAATCAAACAAAGTGCAAGCAAGAGTGCTAAACATACTGATCATACCCCGAACAACCTCTAACACCGCTGAAACTCCCGCCTCAGTGGCGTACGAATGCCCACACCTAGATTCTATACCCATATTCTATCGATTGCCTCCATAACCATGCCCTGGTTGAGGTCCCTGAGGAGCACCCTGAGGCTAGACTCCTCCACCACTGTCTACCCTCGATGGAGCGGGAGCTCACTGCACCTACTATTGGAAAGGCCTGACTGGAAACTACTGCTACTGGGGTGGGTGATGAACCTTACCACTCCCACTATACTGAGCTCGAACTGGGTACTGGTTCCAAATATGTGAACAACCTCCATAGGTGAAAAACCTCGGTCCTGGGCCCATGGGAAAAGGGCAAGGACTAGGAGACTGGAACTAGAATTTATGAAGCCCACTTCCTGCTGGCCAAAACCTGGAAGGCCCTGACACTAGAGACCTGCTACTAATTTCCTTCCCCTTTGATGAACTCATATGGATCCCCTCTCACAGTACACCTCCCAGCGAGTGCATCCTTTCCACCACATCATCCTTCTTCTGAAACTCTTTGTATGTCGGTATAGTGAAAGGAGTAACAACATATTGAAGAGAAGGCCTGAGTGCCTCCTCTAAGAGTATTGCTCAAGACTCCTCATCTAGAAAGAGACCTGATGTAAAGAGTAGGAGATCATTGAACTTGATCTAAAATTCCCTCACCTTTATACTCCTCTACTGTAGGGAGAGTAACTCCTATCTATTGTCAGCCTTCATCATCGAGGAAAGAAACTCTTCCACAAAGTCATCCCAAAAAACATCGGTCTCATTCCTTTCCCTGAGGTAGAGTGTCCACCAATGACGTGATAATCCCCTCATCTGGCTGACTGCCAATGGAACCTAGTACTCACTTGAAACCCAGATCAAGGTAAAGGTGATTTCCAGCTTTTCAAGCTAGCCCTCCGTCTCTAAGTCTGAAACACAACCTTCATACTTTCTGAGGGTTGATTGCTAGAAAGCACAAAGTTTATTCAGACACAAGTCATCTTCCTCATCTCAATCGGCCCTCCGCTAGTCAACCAGGTTAGCCTTCTGGGCCTCAACTGCTTGTACCATACGTGGGTGACATTTAGGTGCCATAGCTGAAAAGGGTAAACAAGGAACCCCTAAGCCCAGGTAGTATGGAAATTTTCTTTTAAATTAATTTTAACTCATCATTTATTTTAAATTCCCAAAACACCCGAGACACAAAAGAACACAAGTAATTATGATGCATGTACCTTTCATAAGGTCTCTACCCTGCAATCAGTGTAGCCTCACTTGGTCGTTCTGTAGGCTCAGAGTCCTTGAATCAGATCATAGGGGGACCTAAAATCCCATGTCCTAACCGGTCTTCCCGAGCCTATCTCATGCACCAAAATTGATTAACATCGTTGCCCTACCATCCCATGCAATACTCACTATGCCTAACTCTAAACTCTATCCTATCTCTCAAAACTACCTATGAAACCATTCTTTCATGACTCACCTTCCCCAGGATGAGGGAAGAGGCAACAAGGTGCCACACCCTTCCTTCTTCAAGATGAAGGAGAGATAATGAACCCTGAGTTCGACCTTCAATAGGCCCCAGAGTGGTGACCAAAGACAAGGGAATAAAATCTCACACAAAATGGAAGGCATTACCCTTTTCAATGAAAACATAATCGGAGGATAAGATGTTGAAATCCCAAACAACACCAAAGTAAAGGTAAAAGTAAATCCAAAATCCATTCCCATATGCATGTTCAAAAGTAAAAGGTACAACAAAGATCCAAAGTAAAATACCAAAAGAAAAGAAACTAAGTAGCATCAACAACTATTCCAATGCATGAGCTAGTAAAGCCCAGCATGGTTATCAAAGTCCTTATGGAAACCTGAAATGAGTTTTACAGACGTAGGGTGAGCATACAAGTATACCCAGTAGGAAAAATAAAGCTACTCGTGCACAAGTGGGGGAAAATACTAATGCCCCTATGAGAGAACAATGGAACCTCAAAGAACTTACCAAGGAGTACCAACCAGTCCAGTCTCATGAAGTCACACTCACCAAATAACGCAAGTCAAGTAAAGTAGTAGTATAAGCACATCGACATTTGGGTACCCTACACCACTTTCCCACTGGTTAACTACTCATTCCTACTGGATACATTCTTGATGCTACCCCTCCTCCCATACACATTCACATTTACAAAACCTACCTGCACACACCTGGGCCTCAAACCATACACAATCCTTGCCCACAAACACCTGGGCCACAACCATGCCTCTTGCCCGAAGACACTTGGACCTCATCCCGAAGACACTTGAGAAAAAAATCCTGGACTACAAACACCTAATCCCTTTATTCACAACAAACCTTCCAAAAGGGACTGAGAATATGGTAAGCCTCAATCCATTACAACCTACCTAGATATGCTCGAGCGGTAAGAACTAAAAGAGGGTGTGAGGAAGAAAGTCAGTAACCAGCCATCCATCCTCCTACTAGGATGTTGGGAAAGACACCCTCCCCCATAAAATGGGGGTGTTCATCACATGGTGCTCATCAAGGGTGGGGTGAATATAGAAATCTCAAGGAACTAAAATTTATACATATAAGTAAAAAAAACTCAGCCCAACCTACAGGTCCCCAAAACAATAACCAGACCACCAGAACCACTTTTACTGCTACCCCTATATGCACAACCACATAAACAACCATTACCAAAGCATAACACAAACCATTTTTCATTCAACTATTGGTCATTTATTTTTTAAGGATTTCACTTTAATTTGTTCCTGCACTACCCAGGGCAACTACCAAGCACAACATTGAACAAGGAAAGAGGGACCAAGGTAAAGAATTTCCATTTTAACACCCATTCATAAAAACAACCGATAACAACCAACCCGCAGTCCCACTGCACCCCCGTTATTTCTAGACACCCATTAAACCATTGAGAACTATCATTATTCAAATTTATAATGCACAATCCTCTTCTCACAACCCGTTCCTACATTATACTACCCAAACATTTCCCAGATGAAATCCCACTGCATAACAAGTTCATAACCACACCGCAATCCCACTGCCCAACGTCGTTTGATGGCCACAACACAAAAAAGGAAGTCCCACTACCTACAAGTCCATATATTACATAATCAATCAGTATCTCAAACTAGGATACCAACACACCTCCTATACCACCCCACACACCAAACCCACAATAACTACCATTAAACTATAGCCCTGCGATACATACATACTACACCCTTATCACGGAACCAAATCCCCTTCCCACCCCTATAAACATAACCGTACTCCCAATAACAACACCACACAACACACACAAGGTTACAAAACCTAACAGAACACATCACTCAGCCAAAAATATCAAATAGGATATATTCAGATATTGGTAAACACTGTTATTTAATCCACTTTGATAAACAGGGGTGATCACACAAGGGTTTTCATCCTAGGGGATTTATTTAATTTAACCAGATATATGTGATTATATAGATTAGAATTTACACTAATTTTTCATAAGGAAACACCAATATTTATAAAGCGTCACCCATATACAGACAAAGACCACCAATGGCCATGATTTTCAAAATCCTTTACAGCCACAACAGATCAAAACATCAACAAGGATAACAAATAAAACATGCGATCAACATCAAACCACCCCCATACCATTATTTCATTGACCCATGTTATCCTTTTCACCATATTACATTTTTATTTATTACTCATTTTAATAAAATTGTTCACCATTTCTTCACAAGGAAACATTAGCACACCCAACCCACATGATGCACAAAAGAGAGAGGTAGAAGAATCCCTACTAGAAATAACATGTGACCAAAAATCCTCTTTGCTCCAAGAAAATGGAATCGCATGAGCATTAAGAAATAAATCCAAGAAAACTGAGAAGGAGGGGGCTCTATCATATGCGCACGACTCGTCTAGGGAGGAAGTCTCTAGGTACACCAAGAGTTAATGGAAAACACACTCAGAAGGGAAGATTACGACATTGAAGAGATAGATTGTCAAAACCATGACTTCTTTTAAAGGTATTTTTATCATTTAATTTCCATTATTGCTTTGTTTTTGGGGGTTTATCATACATTTTTGGAGGAAAGAGTGAGTTTTCATGGTTTGGGCCAAACCGTGAGCCCATTTCCAGATTTAAAAACCGGTTTTTTTTCTTTTATAAATCTTTCATTTTTCTAAATTTTACACCCATTCCACTTCCCAATTGGCATCCCATGGTATATTAAAACCACCATATCCATTTGAACCTCATAGGAATCCATAATCATGATGGATTTTGGTTTTTTATTAAGGTATTGGGCCAACCCAAAATCCCATTTCCTGCTTTATTTTTTTAATTATTTAATATCTCATTCAATTTTTAATTTTTTTCAGTGATTATAACTCTCACCTGATCCCACTTACCCAAGGCGCACCCCCATTCTCTCATACCCCTATTTGGAGCTCATATTCATCGCGAATTAGGGTGAAACTTCTCTGGATTTCTCAAATCGTCCAGATTTGAAGAGGTAAATTATTTCTTTTATAAATCCTTTATTTTTTACTCGTTTTCCACATTTCAGTTCCTACATGACCTCCGCAGACTTATTAAAACCTTAGTTTCATTTTTTTCTGTTTGGAAATTCAGCTACTGGTGTATTTGGGTCTTTTTATTCAAGATATCTCAAGTAAGTGGGTTTCCTCTCATGTTCCTCCCATTTTCTTAGGGTTTCTTCCACTTTTCTTGAGGTTCTAAAATGTCCAGAAGCTAGGGTTCATAACTAGGGTTTTATTTGGTGTCTTTTTGATCAAATATTGTGGTCTAGGGCTAAATTTCACTCCCTTGTGGTGTAGAGGTGGTGCGGTTGAAGTTTCGCACAACGAATTGGGGTTTTTTTGAAACAAAAGGTAGGTGATTCCATGTGTGAGAATTTATTGATGAGTTAACACACTTGATTTAATTATTTTGAATGTTACTTATATGCTGTGCATTTTGAAAAAACCATTTTTGATGGAGTTTGTTAAGAGGTTAATTTTATAGTTGCACTTTTGCTTCAAATTGGGGTTTTTCCATGTGTAACTATAGTGGTAATATTTGGGTTTATTTTATAACATATTCAAGTGGTTTATTAAATGTTGTTTGGGATGAAAATTTTGATTTGGTAGGGTGTTGGTGTGATTTTTGGTTTAAAAGAGTGTTTTTGAATGGGTTTTAGGTGCAAACCTCTTCATGCTTCTTGAAAGTGTTTTATGAAAATTGTAAATGGGTTATTGAGTTACACAAAGTGTGAAAAGGAAGTTTATGTAATATTTGGGTGGATGTATGTTTTTAAAATGGTCCATTTTTTTGTGAAAGGTCTGTTATGTGATGTTTACCATCTCATACACAATTTATAAAATTTCTTATAGGATTTATCGAATTGTGAAAGAGATATGAAACATGTTGCGGGCTATTTTGGTGTGAGTATGGTTTCAAAATGAATTTGAATGAGAAAGGGGATTATGTGACATGCGTGTGGGCTATTTAGTGTGTGTGGGATGTGGAAATGATATTTGAATTTAAAAATGGTATTTCATGGCTTGTGGAACTTTTTTGAGCACTAGTGGGAAAACCCAAGTATCTAGGTGGGTGGACGTGTACTAGTATGCTAGTGATCTTGTGGGGTTTGAACCTAGTTTCATGTAGCAATTTTGACGATGAAAAAACTAACTAAACTATGATAATGATTATGATGATGATGTTGGGGGAACACTAGTTTATGGGTATGATCCTTACTAGTGGTTCATGTGCACGAGAATGGATATTGTGTTGGTTACTTTCACAGAGATACGAGGTACCTAGGACCCACATCGAGCTAGTGCCTAGGGGTTGTTTCCCATTGCTTGCACTCATTAGATAATTTATGCTTACCGTTGGCATAAAATACATTTGGATGGAAAATTCAGTAGCTTTGGAATTCTATTTTAAAATTATTGATTCTTTAAAGTAGCCCACTTGAAAACCATTTTTATTTAAAGTTTCATCTCTTTAAAATTCTTAATAGCATCTCATGTTTATGAAAACTTGAAAGATTTTCATCTTTGAATGTTTATCACATAGAATCCTTTAGTAGTGGAATCCTACTAGGCCTTGGATCACAACCTACTTACACCTTTTGGTGTAAGTAGACTTGGTTATTTTTTTCATAGGTTTGGGTACAAATTTTTGTGCCAATGGTTCGGGTTTTTAGTGGTCCTTCATGACGTAGTGTTGTGGAGATGGCTTGAAGGTGATTCCTCTTTACATGAGGAGGTTCTTGGGATGTCCTTTTTGGGTTTATTCATTTTTTATAGTCTTTGATAATTGTTTTAAATTATTTAATTCAATTCTGATTTTTTTTTAAATATGGTTTGTTTTGAAAAATCCAGATTTGTTATATTGGATTTTTTTGTTGTTTTATGTTTATAAACTCAGGTAAATCATTCCAAAATTCCATTTTGTGATACCCTTGCAATTTTTCCAGCCCATGGGGATCAGGAAAGCCCTTCATGCCTTATTACGGACTGTGTCGGGTGCCAGTTTTGATGGAGACCGGATTCGGTTCGTGACACAGATCCTCTATTAAAGGAAGAATGGTTTCAAAAACCATAAATCATGAGATCGTGGTCAAGATCACATAGTTTTAATATATTGAAGTCCCCAAGGTGTTAAGATACTAAAGGTATACTTAATATCCTATATAACGCCCTTAAAATTCCCAAACAAGGCTTTAAACTCAGTTTGTGTCAAATAAAACGTAAGAGGGGAAAAACTGGAAAATTGGGAAAACTGGAAAGCTGGAAATGAGTTACTAATGGGTGAGTCACTGATGCCAATCCAATAATGGGTGAGCTACCGATGTGACCTACTGATGTTGAGCCACCGACACTGAGCTACCGACACAATGACCTGTCGGCACAATGACCTACTGACGCCTCGACCCACCGACACCCTAACCTACCGATTCCTCAACCTACTGATGCTGACACCCTTAACTCACCGATGTTGATGCCCTTGACTCACCAATGCCGATGCCCCTAACTCACCGATGATGAAACCCCTGACTCATCGATGCCGATGCACTGACATGCCGATGTACTGACATGCTGACGCCTATAGTTCAAAACTATATTTTGACAAAATCTTGGAATGAGTCACGAAAAACCCCTAAAACACCCCAAACACTGATTTTTTCATAAAGGAATGGCCCAGAGGGGTCTGGGTAATTACAATCCATCACCATAATTATATATTTTCCATGAAAAGACATGTTTCATAGGTATTTCTGGAAGATAAAATGGTGACTAATTTTACACAGTGGATTTCATGGCCGAGCTACCTATATGTATGTAATGGTTAATGTTGGAAACAACAACCAAAAGGAATAATGACATGTTGGTTTGATGTTTTTTAGGTGTGATATATGCTTGATAAAGTTAAAAATACTAGGGTTTATCCCATGGAATGCCAATCCATGGACTACTTGGATTTACCAAACCTAAAAAAACTATATTTTTATGTATCTTTTTGCATAGTGCTACATAAAAATGAAGAAAATAACACTTAAAACAACACTATGTGTCGTATTCACATGGAAACATATGGATTAAAATTTCTTAAAGGGTTTTCATCACATGTGACATGTGTAAGAACCTGAATCTTCTTTTTAGGTATGGATCTTTCTTTCTGGTTGTTTTTGAGAAAAAGAGGAGTTTCTGGAAATTTCAGGAGTATACGCTATGTACTTTAAGTACACGCTGTGTACCTATTTTCCACGGGTGACCGTGCACTGGCCGTGTAACGGCTGAGTACATGGCCGTGTGTGGTGACCTGGAGACCGCCTAAAGTAAAGGCCAGAAAAGGCAAGTACACACCGTGTACTTTTAAAGAACAAACTGTGTACTTTATTTTTTTTATTAAATGGACTGGGGTCGCGTTTGACGGACAGAACACACTTATTCTCGACCTATCTCGTCCAAGAGTGTTCATACATCCATGGATCTTCTTCAAGCCCTTGACTCGCCATCCTTTCTACGAATCAACCGGCGTCAATTGCTTTGGAATCACATCAGTGAGTTCTCCCTTCTTCTTGAACTTCATCTCCTGATTTCTCCTCCTCTAACGAGTTATCCTTGGTTGAATGTTTTTAGTGTTTTTGTAGATATATGGAATTATAGGGTGATTCAAGGCCTGAGGTTCATTTATATCATCCGTACAACGCCGAGGTAGGTGGTTTGTGCCTTTCCATAGATAGTATTTGAATTTTATGTTCAAAAGTTCCCAATACCCTTGTTCAGGGTATTGCGTGTTTATGGTTTTAGCCCTGTTATTACTTGCTATGACTTGTTTGTTTGGATAGAGGTTAATTTTTGTGAATAGGGTTAACTTTTCCATGATATGGATGTTTTGAAGATGTTTGTTTGTTTTGACCGTTTGGTCTAGCTTTTCTTGTTAGGCTGCTGCTTTGCTTCCTATGCCTAGTATTGTTAGGATAGAGTGATTATTATCTGACATGCTATGATATGCTGTAGATTGTTTAAACAAGTAGTTATTGAGGTTTAATTTAGCATCCACGTATCATTTGTGCATGACTAACTTACACAGGGCCGTGAGAACCTGGTGTAGTAGACCATAGGGAGAATGGACGTTGAGGGCTTCTCCAGAGTGTCTGTTTACTATTACATTGTGAGACCATAGGGGGGATGGACGTAAGTGCTCCCTCAGACTGTATGCAGTTTCCTCGATATGGGCCATAGGGGGAATTTTATGTTGAGTGCTTCCTTAGAGTGCCTATTATTTACTGATACGAGACTAAAGGAGGAATTGATGGTGAGTGCTTCCTCAGAGAGTCTGTGCTAAAGCTGAACCCGAGGGGTTAGACTGTGTGTACTTCCCAGAGGGTTTCTTGTGTTTGTTTGGTTGAACCAGAGGGGTTATGATATGAGTACTTCCCATAGGGTTACCTACTTTTTATTAGCTTCTTACTTGGTATATGAAAATGAATTCAAATGAATTTGTAGGATTGTTACTATGCGTACTTCCTTACTTTCTACTTCATTTTGTTTATTGCCTGCCATATATATTCACTGATTATTAGGCATAGATCTTTGGGTGGTTTCCTAATGAGATTAGTCTCACACCCTATTTGGGTCATGCTTTTGGGCCCAAATAGATTATATTGTTGTAGGTCTAGATAAGGTAAAGCGCCCTTCTACTTCAGGTACTTTATTGTTGTGGAGTTGGGGAGCATGGGACCAAGATGAGGCTTGTGATGCTGTGGAGATGTTTACTTTCTTTTCTTTTTTAATTTGGTTTAATACTGTATTCCATCATTGGGATTTGTTTGGATACTTTCCTAGACATATGTATCATGCATCATTATATATATTTGCTCCAGTTGTTTATTTCTTTAGTCTTCTGCAGTTTAATTATTGTATTATTTTACTACTTCTACTATTGTATATCTATTTTACTTCTTCTATATTAATATTCCAATGAGGGAATAGTTTCCCCACTATCACACCCAAGGCCCTTGCTACTAGTTGGAAACCTCTAACATTCAGAGAAATGCGCTTGAGGCCATGTGACCAACTGGGTACGAGGCACCTCTGGGCGGCTCCTGGAATCGAGACGTTACAAAGTGGTATCAGAGGGTTCTTTTCTTCTCGACTTAATGTTTGGAGCCTATAACAAGGGATAGGAAGGAATCGGTAGTTGGTAATAAGCTGTGCCTGGGATTAGCTAACCCGTGTATAGGGAAAGGCCAATTTACCTCGATTATTGCAATTTTTTTTTTCTGGTTTTGCAATTTTACATTTGATTTGATTTCACCATTGGGTGATTCAAATGTATTGTGCTATTATCATTGATATTATTGAGGTTATATTTCTGTTTCAACCCAATGATATGAGGTTATTCCATTTCATGCATCATATAGGCACTTGATAGAGATCACATGTCATGCATTCTTTCCATGCCATTTAGGGTGCATTAGTGATTGCATGTTGTTATAATAGATGTTGTGCTAGATATGCATGCTGTTGTGATAGATTCCTTGATAGAATACCTGATATTTTATAAGGTATTGTATTGTGTAATATTTTTTTTGAATGGACGCCAAACTTTGGTTCTTGAGGTGTTATGGGCCCTCATGGATCGGAATTTGGTGGATCATTGTTTTATTTTTTCTTGAATATGACATGTATAAGATTCCTAGATTTGATTCACGGAGAGTATGGGCCCTCACAGATTGGAATTTGGAACTTTAATGTTTGTTTTAGTGTTTTCTGGGTTCCAGAGTAGTTTCTAAGGCTTACTGTCCGAAAGAACCCATAATACATGATGTGTAATGATGAATACACACCATGTGTCCTTCTGTTCAGGAAGGAACTGTTTTTCTTAAGCACACACCGTGTACTGTATGTACATGCTGTGTAGTCTCTAACCATGTCACTGGTTGTGTGGGCAGAGACACGGGGTTGGGAAATATTTGGTGGGCCACACTGTGTACCAGATGTACACACCGTGTTGCATAGACCATGTGTCCACCCATGTAACTAACAACACAGATGGATAAAAATTAACTTATACATGCTGTGTTAAGCTTGAACACACTGTGTAGTGTAACCCATATATCCAACCATGTAGCGAACAACACGAGTCCATGAAATATTTCTAGTACACATTGTGTCTGGCACAAACACATCGTGTAGAGTCATCCGTGTAACTAGCCGTATAACTAACAACACGGGTCAGTGAAGTTCGTCTAGTACACGCCATGTATGAAACTAACACACTGTGTAGAATTGTTCTAGGAGAACCATGTGGCTTAGTAGTGTAGAAGAACTTGGGTAGGGGAATAGGATTCAAGTACACACCGTGTGTTAGGAAAACACACTGTGTGTATGGGGTGTTACATATCATGGGTTGACAAAAGTACACGCCCATGTGAAGGCTTAAGGGAACACGCTTTGTAGGTATTATACACGCTATGTATCCATGTTTTTAAAAACTTGAATACTTTATTTCTCTTGTTCCCTTCTTAGGATTCTAAGTTTCAGTCCTTGTTAATTTTGATCTAAGGTGTGTTCTTGACCTTGCAGATTCATACCACCGAGACATCCTCCGATTGTCTGCCAGTTACATGGAAGTGATCAGACACCAGGTACGGCTGATCAGGGACTACAAGCAGATCCTCTAGTTCTTCCAGTCTTGGCACCAGCTTTCATTCCGGACACAGGTGCTGACGCACAGTTTTGAGAAGTCTTTATGAGGTTTATGCAGACCTTCCGAGGAGTATTGCATCCCGCCCCTTCTATGGCAGAGTTGACGTGGGTTTTCTAGTAGCATCATCCTCCCACCTTCACAGGAGAAGGAGGACCTTAGGATGCAAATTCATGGTTAGAATCCATGCTTTCTTTCTTCAACCATCTGAAGATGCCTCCAGAGAGGAGGGTGAAGCTCTCTATGTATATGCTACGGGAATCCACCAAGAGATGGTTGGATGTGATCTCACAGGAAGGATTCCATCAGGTTATGAATTGTAATGAGTTCTAGTGTGCCTTTTATGACTATTTCTACCTGGAGACCTTGAGGGCCAATCGATCCCAAGAGTTCATGAGTCTGGAGTATGGTACTCTTTCTGTTATGGAGTATTCTTCTCTCTTCACAGATCTGTAGCGCTTTATGTCTATTCCAGGAGGTGATGAGTTATTTCTGGCAAGGAAGTTTGAGGATGGTCTCAGGAACGACATCCGATCTCAGGTGAAAATCTTTAGGCTGACTTCCATCACTTCTATAGTACACCAGGTTCTAATAACGGAGAACAATCTTAGGGATTCTAGAGTGGTGATCCATGGCAGTTCAACATCTGAAGTTGGTATCCCTCCTACTGATAGCAAGAAGCACCGCAGGGAGTCTACGTGTAGGGATCTGAGGAGGTGGGATACTTCTTCTGATGGCTAGGTAGTGTGATACCAATGTGGAAAAAGCAATCATACGAGAAAAAAATTGCCTGAGAGACCCAGTGGAGTTCTGATCTTACAGAAAAATGGGTCATCTTCAATGCTTCTGTCAGTTCTTCTCACCAGTAGCTCGTGACAGGGGTTCTTCTATGACTCCGCGTTTAGAAGCAGCACCACTAATTTCTCATCAGTTAGGGAACTGGAGCTATTTCAGCTGTTTAGGCCAAGGTGGAGGTCATGGCCATGGTATCCAGTCACCAGGATTTTAGCGACAGTAGGGTGGATCAACTCAGGGTGGTTAGACAGGGTCGCAGTGCAGGTTAGACTTTTGCAATGGAGCAGACCCAGCAAGAGAAGGATCCCAGATCCTCTACAGTCTGAGGTACGATCCTAGTTTCATTAGTTTTAGCTTCTACTCTTTTCGATATAGGGGCTTCCCATATCTTTATATCTATTGCTGTTTTGGAGAGCCTTGGGATCTGTATCTTTTCTTCTGCTGATATCTTGTTGCTAGACACACTGTTGGGGACAAGAACGGCTAGTGTACATCAATTAAAGGAGTTCCCTCTAGAGTTTGGTGGGTTTCATTTTTTATGGGACCTTTATATCCTAGAGATGATAGGTTATGATGTCATTCTTAGAATGGACTGGTTACTTACCTTCCAGGAAGGTGTCGATTGCTATCACCGTAGGGTGAGTTTCATATCACCATAGGGCGGATCATTTCTTCATAAGGGTGAATGGGATTTCCAGGCAAGAAGAGAAGGACCTGATCATCATGGGTTAGGAGGAGTTAAAGCCCAGATTTCTAGTCTATATCTGGATGACTATGGGACTTCACAGATGGAATTTCCTCTAGTGGTGGATAGTTTCTGGGATGTCTTTCCAGAGGATTTTTCAGGTTTGCCTTCAGAGCGAGAGGTGTAATTTTCTATTGAGATTGTTCTAGAAGTGGAACCAGTGTCTATTCCTCCTTATAGGATGGCTACACTAGAGTTTTAGGAGATTAAGAAGTAGTTGGAGGAGTTGCAGGCAAAGGGTTTCATCCAACCTAGTACTTATCCTTGGGGTTCGCCTGTTCTGTTTGCAAAGAAGGTGGATGGTACCCTTAGACTTTGTGTGGATTATCAGAAGTTGAAACAGTTGTTGGTCAAGAAATGATATCCCTTGCCGAGGATTGGTGATCTCTTTGATCAGTTTAGAGGAGCCCAGGTGTTCTCGAAGATTTACTTGATATCTGGTTATCATTAGTGAGCCCAGGTGTTCTCAAAGATTTACTTGATATCTGGTTATCATTAGTTTCAAATTAGACCATTAGATGTACCTCTTACAGCCTTTTAGAATAGATATGGTCTATACGAGTATGTGGTTATGCCGTTCGGTCTCACAAATGCACCTATAGTTTTCATGGCACTGATGAATTAAGTTTTCCATCAATACTTGGGATTAGTTCATGGTAGTCTTCATGGATGATATATTGGTGTACTCTCACACTTGAAACAACCATGCTACCTATCTTGAGATCGTTTTGAGTACACTGAGAGAGAATAATTTATATGCTAAGCTCTCAAAATGCCACTTTTGGATGGACCAGATTCACTTCTTGGGTCACGTTATCTCAGAGATAGGAGTATCAGTAGATCCATAGAAAGTGAGAGTATTAGTTTCTTGGGAGAATCCAAAGAACTTCTTTGAGGTATGAAGTTTTCTAGGGCTGTCTGGTTACTACAAACATTTCATACAGGACTTTTCACACTTATCAGCGCCACTGACAGGCCTAACTAAGAAGGGTGTGAAGTACTTGTGGTAAGAATCTTGCGAGTTATCATTTCAGGAGTTGAAAGGGAGGTTGAATTCAACACCGATACTAGTTTCTCCAGAGCCGAGCAAGATATATACTGTTTACTATGTTGCATCAGGTATCAGGCTGGGAGTAGTGCTTATGAAGGGAGAAGGGGTTGTTGCATATGAGTCTCGACAGTTGAGGCCACATGAGAGGAACTACCCAATGCACGATCTTGAGTTGGATACTATTGTTCATGATTTACACTGTTGGAGACACTACCTGTTGGGAGAGCATTTTGTGGTTTTCACTGACCAAATAGTCTCAAGTATATCTTCACTCAGCGTGACCTGAATTTAAGACAATGAAGGTGGGTAGAGTATTGTCAGTCCTTTGACTTTGAGATTGCCTACATGCCTGGGAAGGGAAATTTAGTGGCTGATGCGTTGAGTAGGAGGACTTAGATACAGGCAGTTCAGGAGGCCAACAGTGAGTGGTATCTTATGTCTTTGTTCTCTGAGATACATTTGGAGGTGCATGACAGTAAGAGGAAGATGTTTTTTTCTTCTGTATATGTTACCTCTACTCTTCTTGATGGAGTGCGAATGAGGCATCTATCAGATTATGAAGGCTTAGTCCTATGGGAGAGTGTGTCAGGAGAGGAACCCATTCCTGGATGGACCATAGGTGAGGATGAGATCTTGAGTTTTTATGGGCACGTATGGGTGTCAGCATACATACGCGAGGAGCTGATGAAGGACTTTCATTTCTCAGTTTGGGCAGTTCATCCTGGTGTTATGAAGATGTATCGTGATCTACACCATTAGTATTGGTGGCCATGTATGAAGAGAGATATTGCTGGATTTGTCATGAGATGTTTCACCTATCAGCAGGTGAAGGTGAAGAATCAACGACCAGCAATACTTTTGCAGTATTTACCCATTTCCGAGTGGAAATGGAATGATGTCACGATGGAATTTGTGACGGGTTTACCAAGGTTTCCTTGAGGGAATGATGTATTTTGGGTTATCATTGACAGACTCATGAAGGTTTCTCACTTATTTCTGATCAAGGAGACCTTCAGAATTGATGATATGGGAAGGTTGTACATTAGAGAGATTGTGTGTTTACATGGAGTTACACACTCCATTGTTTTAGACAGGGATGCTCGTTTTACTTCTCAGTTCTGGCAGGGACTTCAGAGGGATTTGGGTATATAGGTACTTCTGAGTACAACTTACCATCCCCAAATAGATGGCCAGTCCGAGCGTACAATTCAGGTGCTTGAGGAAATGCTTTGAGCACACATCCTAGATTTTAGTGGTTCGTGGGAGAAGCACATACCTCTTGTGAAGTTTTCCTACAATAATAGTTTTCAAGTAACTATTCAGATGGAACCTTATGAGGATTTGTACAGTAGGCCATGTCGATCACCCTTATGCTGGATGGAGGTAGGAGAGGCAGCTGTGCTGGGACCTCATCTTATTCAGGAGACCAAAGAGAAGATAGAGTATATTCGAAAGAGGATGGCTACTGCACAGTCATGAAAGAAGTCTTATGCTAATCGATGGAGATGACCTCTGGAGTTTGTGGTTAGAGATCAGGTTTTCCTGCGTGTCACACCGAGGTTGGGACACAGGAGGATTAAGATATAGAGTAATCTTTCACCGAGGTACGTTAGACCGTTTGAGGTGTTGGAGAGAGTCGGGACGGTTTCCTATTGGTTGTAGTTACCTCAGAGGTACTAGGCTATGCATGAAATCTTCCACATTTCTCAGCTTCAACGTTACTTCTCAGACCCGTCTCATGTTTTCCAACCTAAGGAGGTTGATCTTGAGGTGGAAACATCATTTGAGGAGCATCCTATCCGGATTTTTGATCTAAGTGCAAAGGTTATCTATGGTTAGTCTGTTCCTCTAGTACGAGTGCTATGACAGCATGGGTAAGTACAGGATGAGACTTGGGAGAGGGAGGTCGATGTATGATCGTAGTGGCCAGAGCTGTTTGAGGTTTCTTCTTCTACGCCGCCTTGCTAAATGAATTTGAGGACGAATTTCTTTAAGGGGGGAAGTTTGTAAGAACCCGGATCTTCTTTTCAGGTATGAATCTTGATTTCTAGTTGTTTTTGAGAAAAAGAGGAGTTTCTGGAAATTTCAGGAGTACAAATCATGTACTTTAAGTACACTCCATGTACCCGGTTGCCGTAGGTGACTGTGAACTGGCCGTGTAATGGCCGAGTACATGGCCATGTGTGGTGACCTAGATACTGCCTAAAGTAGAGGCTGGAAAAGGCAAGTACACGCCGTGTACATTTTGAAGAACAATCCACGTACTTTTTTTTCATTAAATGGACCTGAGTCACGTATGACAGACAGAACACACTTCTTTTCAACCTATATCATCCAGGAGAATCCGTACGACCATAGATCTTCTCTGAGCCCCTGACTTGCCGTCCATTCTCTGAATCGACCACCATCGATTGCATTGGAATTGCATCGGTGGGTTCTCCCTTCTTCTTGAACTTCATCTTTTGATTTCTCTTCTCTCAAGAGTTATCCTTGGTTGAATGTTTTTAACATTTTTGTAGATCTACGGCGTTCTAGGGTGATTCAAGGCCTGAGGTCCATGTATATCATCTATACAATGCCGAGGTAGGTGGTTTGTGCCTTTCCATAGATAGTCTTGGAATTTTATGTGAAAAAGTGACCAATACCCTTGTTCGGGGTATTGCATGTTTATGGTTTTAGACCTATTATTACCTGTTATGACTTGTTTGTTTGGATAGAGGTTAATTGTTGTAAATAGGGTTAACTTTTCCATGCTATGGATGTTTTGCCGATGTTTTCTTTTTTTTGACTGTTTGGTCTAGATTTTTGCCTGTTATGATGCTGCTTTTCTTCCCATGCCTAGTATTATTAGGATGGAATGATTATTATCTAACATGCTATGATATGCTGTAGATTGTTTACCCAAGTAGTTCTTGAGGTTTACTTTGGCAGCCATGTATCGTTTGTGCATGATTGACTTACACAGGGCCGTGAGAACCTGGTGTAGTAGACCATAGGGAGAATGGACGTTGAGGGCTTCTCCAGAGTGTCTATTTAATGTTACGTTGCGACACCATAGGGGGGATGGACGTAAGTGCTCCCTTAGAGTGCATGTAGTTTCCTCGATACAGGACACAAGGGGGATTGTACATTGAGTGCTTCCTCAGAGTGCCTATTAGTTACCGATACAAGACTAAAGGGGGAATTGACGGTGAGTGATTACTCAGAGAGTCTGTGATAAAGTTGAACCAGAGGGGTTAGACTGTGTGTACTTACCAGAGGGTTTCTTGTGTTTGTTTAGTTGAACCAGAGGGGTTAGGCTGTGAGTACTTTCCAGAGGTTTACCTGATTTTGATTAGCTGCTTACTTGGTATATGAAAATGAATGTAATTGAATTTGTAAGATTGTTACTATGTGTACTTCCTTGCTTTCTGCTTCATTTTGTTTATTGATTTTCATATATATTCACTGACTGTTAGGCACAGATCTTTAGGTGGTTGCCTACTGGGATTCATCTCACACCCTGTTTGGGTCATGCTTTTGGGCCCAAATAGATTATATTGTTGCAGGTCTAGATAAGGGCAAGCGCCCTTATACTCCAGGTACTTGATTTCTATGGAGTTGGGGAGGATGGGACAAAGCTGAGGCTTGTGATGCTGTGGAGATGTTTACTTGATTTTATTTTGTACTTTGGTTTATTAATGTATTCCATCATTGTGATTTGTTTGGATTCTTTCCTAGACATATGTATCATGCATCATTATATATATGTGCTCCACTTGTTTATTTCTTCAGTATTCTGTTGTTTACTTATTGCAATATTTTACTGCTTTCACTATTGTATATCTGTTTTACTTACGCTGTGTTACTCTTCCAATGAGGTCATAGTTTCCCCACTATCACACCCAAGGCCCTCGCTACTAGTCGGAAACCTCTAGCATTCGGGGAAATGCGCTTGAGGCTATGTGACCAACCGGGTACGGGGCACCTCTGGGCGGCTCCTGAAACCAGGACGTTACAACATGCATATGAAAATTCAAAATTTAGATGGAGAATACCTCAGGATATTTAATTCCATGATGAGGAATGGATTAATGAATTTAGAGAAAGTAATAATATTTAAAATCTAAGATCCCTAAATATATTTGGAATAAATCTTGGAAGAAATTATAAACTACTTACCATAAGTTTTATGAATACTTCAAGAATATATTTTCATAATTTTTAAATAGTGGAATGTTTACTACAATAAGTGGAGGTCTCAATTTGTTGATGGAGTTTATGTTTGGATGCTCGAGTTCTGTTTCTTTTAGATTTTCTTTTTTTATTACTATTATTTCTCTAATTGTGTGATATATAGATTTAATTAAATTGGTTCTCTCTCATTTTTAACATTATCTTTCTATATTTTTTATCAATTCTCTCTCAATTTCTCTCCTCATTCTCGTATCCATTGTGATCTCCTATAATAATGATCTTTACTAATTATACAAGGAAACCTCCTATGGTATGAATCCAGTTTTGAACCAAAGTATTCAAATATTAATATTCTAAATGTATCTTACCTACTTTACATTGTGATAAGGTTTATTATTAATGGGTTCCTACTATATTCTGCTTTGGTGTAGCCTATACTTCTACCCTATTTTCCCTTAAATAAAGGATATGTATGTGTAGGGTACATAGTGGTCATTGAGTTAACATTATATTTAAAGTCAGTTAATAAGAGTATGTTTACAAATATGATGGAGTGTTCTCATTAATTAGATTTGAGGATGTACATGAGCCAATTAAGGTTCACTTAGGATGATTATCTCAGGACTATTTATTTTCATTCTAACTATATTCATTTTGAATTTATTTTTTATCGATTGTTTATTTATTAGTCTTTAATTCTAGTTCTAAACCCCCATATTTTCATTTCACACATAAAATATAATAAACTAATATGGTAAAAAAGTGATTAAGAGTTTTTAGTAGTTGACTGTAACATCTTCACAAGAGAGACGACCCTGGTCAACCACTATGTTTTATTAAGAAAATTTATAATAGATTTTATACCACCCTATGACATGTGTGTCTAAACATGGAACCATTTTCAAAGAACCAAGCATTATTTAATTTATTATTTTTATTCATTTATTAAATATGCTACTTATTTAAAAATTAAATTTAGTAAAATAAAAAAAAAATTATGAATAATTGTCTAAAACAACCCCATCAATATAAGTGATTATTTAATTATTTTTTAGTCAGGAAAGGGGAGCCCAAGGCTTATCTTTCTTAGAGTGGGAATTCAAGGTAGTCATATAAAAAATTAAAGAGGCCCTCAAGTACCTAGTATTAAAAACATTCCCAATAATTAACAAAAATCCATGAGTAATTGCCTGAGTTCCATCAAGAATAGGTTGAGGCTTAGAAATAGATTTTCTTGTTTCCTTATAGTTTTTCTAAATAAATTATTGAGATGAAGGCATTGTTTGAATATCATCTACAAAATCTCTCATAACCATGGATATATAAGGTTAATGAAGAAGAATTTCTTAATAATAAATTTTTTGGAGATCAACATGATTTGGATGAATTTTGGAATGAATTTTTAAGTATTAAATTGAATCATGGAACATTATCATCCCATCTCAGAAGAAGAACCAATACATTTATATTTATCTCCATCTTTGAAAAAAAGAAAACCAAAAAAGTAATGGAATTTAATGATATGGAGGATGAACTTAGATACCCACTTCCATCTACTATGACCAAAATCCATGTGGTATTGAGCAATGAAGAAACACATGAAAGTGAACCAACTTAGGTTATCGATCTTTTCCTAAAATAATTTTCATTTCATTTTATTGAATCTGAATTTGATCATAAATTCCTACATTTTAAATTTTACATATTCAAATAAAACATGGATTTAATTGGAGGATGAACAATAAAATGAATTATCAATTGATATAAAATACAATGATATTTATAAAACTATTAATCATCTACAATAGAAAGTACCTAAGGTGATCATAGTGGTTTTTTTTCTAAAGAAACCAAATTATAAGATACTTGGTTTAAAGTGGAATACTTAAAAATAAATTCTTCATGTTTTAATTTCATTCAAAGTAAAGTATTTATTGGAATTCCATTTGATAATTTTTTAATAGAACATAAAAATGTAAAGAAATGGATATTGACCTAGAATCCACTAAAGTAGTGGTATAAAATGATAAGACATATTTTCTCGTACCCCCACCATGAAAATTGTATAATATTTCATTGTGGGTGCACCTGATGAACTCTATCCATGGAGTCATCAAACATAATGAAAAGTTTAATCATAGGAAAGTTATATGGTGGTTCAAATTAAAGAAACCTCATCCACCATCAGATTTTGGATAACAACTGTAACTACTTTCTAAGGGGTGGTAAAACCCTAGTACACACTTGGAGGTTCACCCAAAATATCCCCTTATTCTATTTCCCTTTCTATTTTGATTTGTTTTCCATAATTTATTTTCATTAATTTTTTTATGTTTTCTTATTTTATTTATAGGTTTCAAATTGTTTAAATTTAGGCGACTAACTCAAGGATTCCTTTAGGACTGATAAAACAATGTTGAAGTTCTATTTTATATTTTTTTAACCACTCACAAACATTTGGGGATCATACTTAAACTTAAAATAAAACTACTATATATGTTTGGGGGAGGTATTTTCAACCTATTTATATAGGTTTTAGATTTAGGATTTGAAGTATTTATTTTATGTTTTTTATTTTTGGAGTGTTTTTAGGATCTTTTGACCTTCAATGAAAACTTTTGAAAAATTATGACCATCTTGATTTTTTTGATAAAAATGATTGATTCAAATTTCTAATGTTTTAAATGATTTCTGAATTGATTTTTTTGATCTTCAATATTACCATTTAAGGAAATTTTATCAAAAGTGAAAAGTCATTTTCACTAGTGGTGTCCACAATAATAAAAATTTCCATACTAATAGGTTTCTAGGCCTATTTGATATCTTCTTAACATTTATCTTT